>JAPDPK010000027.1:1392500-2785000 GCA_031772115.1 Heritiera littoralis
GTGCGCGATAGACTGTGCTATCACGTGCTCGTGCCACTTTATCGCCATTGTTGCTTGCATGTGTATCGCCATTAAAATTTTTATGAGCATTTCTGTATAATGCTTAAAAACAAAATTTGTTCGCTAAACTTCTCCCTTCCTACTTGTTTTCATCTCATGTTGCAATGTCAATGTTTATTTTTGCCAACAAAAACAAAAATAATGATTGCTAGAAAAATCTTCGATTTTTATTTTTCTTATTATGTCATTCAAGCCTGTTGAAACCTTCTAAGCCTGAACCTTGTTGATTTCATGTTTGGTGATCAATAATCCATGCGTACACACTCTATTGCACCCATGTGCCTGTGCGCGCGGCAAACCCTTGCTCATATGTACACGGCAGACAAGTTTACCACCCCTCTCGCAAATCGTGATCTCGTTATCTTTGATACTTGGCTTTTTGTTTGTTTCACACAGACGACGCCAATTATTGTTGCCTGTTTACAACAATAAATTTTACTGACGTGATAATCTCGATCTTCGTGTTAGTCTGTCTTCAAGAACTCTGCAAAAAAGAAAATGATTAGAGGGCGTAGGGGCATTCCCCTGCGCGAGTACTTCGATGCTTATGTCAAACAGGATCTAAGTAGGGTTTTCATCAGTAAATAGAGATTAGAGTTTAAAAATAATACCTGTGACTTATTTATAGGAATCAGTTTGCGCGTAATTACCTTTATGACCTATAGCTTAAATGGTCATTTAATGGATTTTTCATGATCTTCCTGAGTCCTCTTTCCACTTGGGCTCGGTTTATCTTTAGGCCCAATGATCTTCAGTTTGACTCATAACAAGGTCCAATAATTCTTGGTATGACTCTCATAAAAAATAGAATCCAAAATTGATTTAACCTAAAACCCAAATAATTGATCCGAATATAAGCAATTCAAATTCATCTAGATCAATTCAAATCGAATATTTATTTTTATGTGAATCGAATACAAATTGCAAAATAAAATAACCTTCTTAGATCGAATCGAATAAAATTTTTTGAAAATATGATCAGATCCGATATTACTCCTAATTTCCTTTTTTTTCCCTTTTTCTTGGCCATTTCTATCCCCTCTCTTATTGTAAAACTCTTTGAGGATTTGCATCCTTTTCCTTCAATCTCTTTAAAACTTTGCTTTTCTTTGTTTCTTGAAAAATTAAAAGTTTGAAAAACTTTGCTTTTATTTTTTTTTTGAAAAATTAAAAGTTTTTCAAAAATTTGTTTATTAGATCGTTGCTTCTTTGTGGATCCGTTATGGAGGGAGAAGAAGATAATTATGGTGATAATTTGTTGTTTAATTATAATTTTTTTTGGAATTAAAAAAGAAAATTCTTGTTTTTTAGAAGGATTTGTTATATTTTAACAAATCATTTAACTGAATTACTCAACTAACTGAATTAGTAATTATTAAACTAAAAAACTAAACTCAAACTCACGTACCATAAGATTTGAGCTCGCATTGTTACTAAACCAATACTTCAATGGCTCATATAATACTATTCAATTTTAATAATATAAGACTTGCACCAACACCAGCCGACCCAGGCTGATTGATGTGAAGGTACATAAAACATACATTAAACAAATAGGGTGTGCTCGAATTTGGCCGAACTTTGGTGTTAAATTGGCAAACTTATCTTATATTCTAATAACTACAAAATATTATATGGTAAGTTAAAAATTTTTTGCACTGAGTTGGTCCAGAAAAATATCTATTACAAAATTTGAAGATAATTAGCAATACAAAACTAGTAAAATGAATTTTAAGAAACTTTTACACAAAAATAAAATCTCATATGATTGTATGAAAAAGTAATTTTGCATTGAGTTGGTTATGAAAAAGTAGAAGTCAATTCATATACTAAGTGTCTTGCATTTATATGAATGTAAGACCTTTAAACATTTGTTTTCCTTTATTTTCCACTCATTTTAATCATGTCATTTATTTTTTATTTTTATACAAAATAATATTATTTTGCATTAGATTCTAAAGCCTGGCGTTAAAATTTATTAATTTAAAGTAGTTTTGAGATTTTGTTTATATTTTTTTTTCTTTTCACAACATTTTTCTTTTTTTTACAAAAAGTTTAAGAGCAAAGAGATTATCTCATTTTCAAGGTCAGGATATACCATAAATCTATTATTGGGATAGGTAAATGCTAGGGACAATCAATTTTTTTTTGATTATAAGGAGAATATTTAATAATTGGGGATATGGACAGTTACTTTTAACACTCTCACTCTCATAAAATCACGTTACATTATTGGTATGGTAACTTCTTGTTACAAGTTACTTTCTCTTCTATCAATATAAGCAACAAAAAAATAAAAAAAATAAAAGTAACAAGTTATTAGTTTCAACTTTTACATTTAATGTTAGGTAACTTTTTAAGAGTGCAAGTGTTAAAAGTCACTATCAAAAGTTATTATTATTAGCATTTCTTTTACTAGATTTATAGATCCATTAGACTTTTCCCTACTATTTTTTCGAAATTTACAAATCTTCCGTCAAAAAAGAATTAGAGATTCAAATCTAAAGAATGCAAAACTTAAGAGTTAAATGCTTGCCACAATTTCCGTTGGTTTTCACAACATTATTCATCGTCAATTGAAGGAAAGCAAATGTATAAGCCATTAAATCTACCATAAAAGTTGTTCCTACTATGACGGCCATTACCTAACTTTGCTAAATACTTGTGTGCTGTAATTACTTAGCCGCTGCTTCTCTCTTTAATCGATCTTAATTAATGGCTTTATTAACAAATGCCCTTAGGTACATCTTAAAGATTTTTTTATTACTATATTTTTATTGAAAATTATAATCATAATCAACATATTACATTATTTAAATTAATAATCATAAAAATTATTTCATTCAAGCTAAGTAAATTAGTAAATAATTAAAACTAATTAAACTAGTAAATAACTAAACTAAACTCAAACTCACATATGGTGAGACTTGAACATGTGAGTTTGATGTGATCTCAAAATTAATTAACATATTAATTATAGTAATATTTTTATACTAAATATAATAATTGACAATTAATTAGATGATTTTCAATCTACTGGAGAATATATTACAAAATATAATAAAAAAAAAGTTTTCAAAGCGTTCGTTAAGAAAATCTTTAATCATGATGAAAAACTACACCTATTTGATATTTTATTTTTTTGTGTTTATAAGTAGGATTATTATTCTATCCACTGCCAGTAGAGTTTTTTAACTCTACAAGCGGATTAGGATAATGACATATGTCTTTTAAAATTATTAATGAAATAAAAAATAAATACAATGAGACACATGTCATCATCCTAACCCCGCTTGTGGAGTTAAAAAACTCCACTGGCAGTGGATAGGATAATAATCCTCATAAGTATTTATAACTAATTTTATACGTATTTATAACTAATTAACATTGTATGTTAATTACTTGAATACATATGAAAAAAATTGAACGTAAGAGTGAGTTATTGTTGCTGCTGCTGCTTTTATTTTCCCCACAAGAAAAAATCCATTGCAATTGAAGAACTAAAAAGCAATAGAGTTTTTACACCAAAAAAAAAAAGCAATAGACTTTAGATCATTTACCCTATGTTTCAAATTTACTTCTAGGTTAATTAATTGGAATTAGTCACTAATCACAAGAGTTAATTCTTAAGAGGAATTTATTTTTCTTTTCCATCAGAATTTGGTCTTAATGTGTGACGTCCCGTCACTACATCTTACCATCTAACTTTTTCCTTATTATCTTATACGACTTGATTTGACTAGTTCATCAATGTCATTCATTCTTCTTCTTAAGCTTAACATTTAATAGCTCAATATGACTAATTCATTTCCAATAAAATAGACTAATGATATATATATCATTACATTCCACAGGATCTTACATATTATCCCTAACTTAAATCCCTGACATCTTATATGCATAAATGTTACTTGTACTGTACCATAGCTGAATAACAATTTACTTTACATAAGTACATAGGTATACCTTCAATACTAACTGGGAAGCGTCTCTCGCAAGTAAACTTTAAAGATCCACTAATAGGCTCTTCTCTATCGAGACGAGGGATCACTTCAGATAGTCTGTATGAAAAATGTTCATAAAAGGGTGAGTTTACGCTCAGTAAGAAAAATATGTAAAAGACCGTACTATGCCTCTATATGCAGTTTTCCTGCTTGGCTTTATAATGTCATGTAAAACCATTATAAAGCATGCATCATGTACTTCTTTCACATAGTATTTGCAACCATGCATGTTTCTTCCAAATGGTATAGGCAACATACTTTATATGCTTCTTTAAAATAGCATACATCATATACTTTCGTTAAAACATCATACTTCATAAGCTTACTTCAAAACAAACATCATATTCTTTCATCAAAACATACATCATATAGCAGAGAGACTATTTACATATTAATAGAATTATGCACTGAATCATGTGGCGTACTCCCGTAGGAGCTAGGAATCCTCCCCTAGCCAATATATACATAACAGGGACAATTTGACTAAACGTCGCTGGCTACAATAAACACTAGTCAGGTGACATATGTAGCAACTGAGGATTGGACTTAGGCTCCTCAGCCAATTTCATGTCATATCGGGGACTTGATCAGAGTCATTGAATAATTTCAGAAGTGCATAATTATTAAGTACATCATAGTCTCAAAACATTTGTCATATAGCTATTTGCTATGACATTTATGCTTTCTTGAAAAAGGCTTTAAAATCTTTTTCATACAGGGCAGTCAGCTGCTGCCTCATATATTTATTTATCGAAATTATTTTCATTTAAAATTTCGATATTTTTCATTTCTGAAAACACATGGGGTAGTCGACTGGTCCATATAGCAGTCGACTGGTTTTCAAACAGAATGCTTTTCGAGAAATAGCAGTCAACTGGTCATATAGCAGTCGATTGTTTTTGAACAGAATGCTTCTGAAAATAGGGCAGTCGACTGGTTTTGAAACAAAATGCTTTTTAGCAAATAGCAGTCGACTGTCCCATTAGCAATCGACTGGTTTGAAACAGAATGCATACTGGGAAAATAGCAATCGACTGGCTTACATAGCAGTCGACTGGTTTGTCTCGTTTTTGAAAATTTACGCTTTGGTTGTCCCTAGGCAGTCGGCTGCTAGTTAAAGTAGTCGGCTGTTCCAGCCTAATTGGTACTAGGAGTAAGACCTGAAAATGACATTTCCTGCATAAAATTCTAGCTTGTACTTCTTTCCAAATGACATTTAAATTAACTTAAAACATGCGGACATTGTCACCCTTCGTCCGTTACATAAATTCCTTACCTCAATTCACTTCCGAATTGCAAATCACTTGGTTGCAACAATGGTCCTCTTCACTTCTTCAAAGCTGCATACATCATCATAATTCAAACCTCTAAGAAATTGTCATAAACATGTTATACCAACTCAGTACAACTCCATACCATAAACTAATTGAAATAATCATCTTCTTCTCTTACCTTTGCTAGTCACCAAAATTTCAGACTTTGAGATCCCTCAAATACTTGGATTCAATCTACCAAACTTCGGATATAGCTTAGTCTAGTGACAAGGATCGATTTTCGTTGAACTAGCTAAAGGGATTGATGGAGGAATGAGGTGGTTTGTTAAGGAGATTAGGGATGGAAACTTGGAAGCTTGGAGAGGGAACGAGAGGGTGAGGGCTGGGAGGTTGCTGCCATGTGGTGATGGAGATGATGATGACTCATTAACTTCATTAATTGCATGCTTTATCCCCCATCATCTCAGCCATTAACCATCCCCTTGACTATTTAACCATCAATTAATTTGTCTTCTCTCTTCCATTTGACTCATGTATTTAATTACCAATCAAAATATGATATTAATTTCTTCATACTTTAATTATTTTCCTCATATCCAAAAATTTTCTTTGACTAATTGACTTTCAATTCTCTTATTTCTTCTCATGTTCCATACATCACTCATACATCAAACTTTTCATATTTACTTAATCATTTCTGTTTGAAATACTTTAGAAACATAAAAATTACATGGAATTAGGGGATTTCACATTCTCCCCACCTTAGAGAATTTGGTCATCCAAATTTGGATTGGCTTATCAAGTAAACAACTCCAGATATCTCTCCTTCATTAAGCTCTCTAGCTCCCATGTAGCTTCTTCCATAGTGTGGTATTGCCAGAGAACTTTCACTAAAGGGATCGTCTTAGACCTCAAAACTTTCTCTTTTCTATCCAAAATCCGAACCGGCTTCTCAACATAACTCATATCTTCCTTTATCTCCAAGGGCTCATACTCTATAACATGGGATGGATCCGGATTATACTTCCGAAGCATCGATGCATGAAATACATTATGCACTCCCGATAGCTGAAGGCAATGCCAATTTATAGGCAACATCACCAACTCGATCTAAAACTTCAAATGGACCGATGTAGCGAGGACTAAGCTTACCTCGTCAGCCAAATCTCATGATCCTTTTGGATGGAAAGACTTTCAAGAACACAAAATCCCCAACCAAAAACTCAAGCGGTCTCTGTCGAGCATCCGCATAACTCTTTTGTCGACTTTAGGCTGTCTTAAGCCTTTGATAAATCAACTTAACATCCTCAGATGCTTGCTCGACTAAATCTGGAGCCAACAACTTACGCTCGCCCACTTCTTCCCACCCAATCGGAGATCGACACTTTCTACCATACAAAGCTTCATATGGTGCCATCTCGATGCTTGAGTGATAGCTATTATTATATGCAAACTCAGCCAATGGCAGATGGTCATCCCAGAAGCCTTTAAAATCTAGAGCACAAGCTCTCAACATATCCTCGAGCGTCTGAATCGTTCGCTCGGACTGTCCATCAATCTGCGGATGAAAAGCTGTGCTAAAATTCAATTGAGATCCCATGGCTTTTTGAAAATGTTCCTAGAAATGGGAAGTAAACTTGGAATCTCTATCAGATGTGATGCTTACTGGAACACCGTGTAGTCTTACAACTTCTCTTACATATAAGTCTGCCAAAGCACTAAGTGTATCCGTAGACTTCATAGGTAGGAAGTGAGCTGACTTTGTTAACCTGTCCACGATCACCCAAATACCGTCATGATTCCTCTTGGTTCTGGGCAATCCTATAATAAAATCCATCAGAATGTGCTCCCACTTCCACATAGGTATAGGTAGAGGGTGTAGCAATCCTGTGGTCTTTGGTGCTCTACCTTAATTTGTTGACATGTGAGACACTTCGCCACAAACTCAGCTACGTCTCTCTTCATGCCATTCCACCAATACACCTTGCGAAGATTATGATACATCTTCGTGTTTCCTGGATGCAACGTGTACTTAGTGGCATGTGCTTCTATCAAGATCAACTTTCTTAACTCTTCATCCTTAGGAACACATATACGATCCTTAAACCTCAAAATTCTATCACTACCCATATTAAACTCTGAGGGCATACCTGACTGAATCTGACTCATAGCCTCAATACATTGATCATCTTCCTTTTGAGCAATCCGAAATTTGTCCATCAACTCTGGCTCAATCCTTAAACTAGCCATCATTCCAAATTGCTCATAAGGCATAACATTTAAGCTGAGGCTTGCAAACTGCTCAATCAATTCATACTCTTTCACCATCATATAAGCTACCATTCCTACATGCTTCAGGCTCAGAGCATCCGCCACCACATTAGCTTTCCCCGGGTGGTATAGGATCTCATATCTGTTGGATTATGCCCTTAGAACCTTCATTAGATGATTGACTTTGGCATTTTTTTATGTATCATGACATTTTATTTATTATAGTTCATTATTATATTTGTCTTATAACTGCGTAATGTAATCTTATATGATAATGTCCTTAGAATAGTAAAAACACACTATTCTTAAAATATCCCTAGTCAAGTATTATTGTGAACAAGGATAACAATGATACGATAAGACTAGTATGTGGTTGACTGATGACCATTGTCATGGATATAGGATATCAAGTCATCACATAGGTACATGTTAGAGAACTATGTACTGGATCGACCCTCCATGAGAACGCTACATGGATTGTTATATGAGTGTCATAAGCGATTCTCATAGTGATGATGGTGTATGTGATCCTTTGACTTGAGATCATCAGAGATCCCAACATAGAGAATTGCATACTTTAATGCTGCTAGATGTCATTCGTAACAGGATGGACTATAAAGGTAGTAATTGGGTATGCCTTGTCTATGTAGTGGGATGTTGAGTGATCAAGATAGGATTTATCCCTCTTATATAACAAAAGTGATGTCTTAGGCCCTTTGATAGAGTGAGACTAAGAAATGCATGGCCGTGCTCGAATAAGTCAATATGAGATATTGATTTTATTTGTTTAATTAGTCTACTCAGGAATCAAGAAACGCTGATTAGACTATATAAGTGTGACACATTCCATGACTTGTGTCTAATCAAGACATCAAAGGATAAAGGGATTAGACTACATGGTAACATCTATCACAGTAAGGTTATGTCGAGTCATTGGCATTCTCGTTACATGGGTAGCAATGATGTGTTGCTAGATACCGCTCATTGCCAGTGACAATTTTGTCATTGCCATTGTTTTGAGAACCTATTGGGTCGCACCCTTAGAACGGATCAATGAGGAGCTTAATTAATCCTATTCTGAATTGGATTAAGGATATATCTAATCTATTCTGAATTGGATTAAGGATATAGCTAATCCTATTCTAAGTAGGATTAGAGTTCTGTTTGGCAGTAAATTTTAGGGTAAAATTTACTGCCTATAAAAGGATGTTTTCTAAAACATAGCCGCATAATTAAAAACAGAAAAAAGGTATTCTTTTAATCGAAGCTAGCAATTCGGTTATAAGGAATCAAAAACCGCTCTTTAAGGCTTCTGATCGTGAGACGTTCAAGAGTCGTGAGATCCGTTCGTGTGGATACCTTAGAGGCAGGAACGAAAGGTTGTTGCTTGTGACTCGACCAACGACAGAAAATCAGAGAAAACATTAGGTAAAATCTCGAAACCCTAATCAGGCAACTCTCCAAATCGATCGTGGTGGAGGCCGAATGATTTAAATTCGCTGCGTGTTTGTTTCGGTTTCCTTCAATATCATAGTCCTTCAGAAGCTCGAGCCATCTTCTTTATCTCATATTCAACTCTTTTTGAGAGAATAAATACTTCAGACTTTTATGATCCGTAAAAATCTGAAATCTCTCACCATATAAGTAATGCCTCCAAATCTTCAAAGCAAACACTACTGTAGCTAACTCCAAATCATGAGTTGGGTAGTTCCTCTCATGGTCCTTTAGTTGTCTAGAACCATATGCTACTACCTTACCATGCTGCATTAGTACACATCCCAGACCTTACCCTGAGGCATCACTATACACTGAAAATCCTCCTGAACCACTAGGAATGGTGAGGATAGGTGCAGTCGTCAGCCTACGATTCAACTCCTGAAAGCTACACTCACAGGCTTCATTCCATTCATACTTCACTTCTTTGCGCGTCAAGCGTCAATGGAGCAGCTAACTTCGAGAAACCCTCTACAAATCTTTGATAATAGCCAGCTAGACCCAAGGAACTCTAATCTCCGTCACCGTTTTCGGTCTCTCCCATTGAACCACCGCTTCAATCTTCGATGGATCAATCGAAACTCCATCTTTACTAATTAGGTGACCTAAAAAGGAGATATGATCTAGCCAGAATCACACTTACTTAGCTTGGCATACAATCCTTGATCTCTGAGGGTTTGTAGAACTATCTTTAAATGCTGCTCATGCTCTTCCCGGGACCTCGAGTACACCAATATGTCATCGATAAAGACAATGACAAACTGGTCCAAGTACTGTTTGAAAACATCATTCATTTGGTTCATAAAAGCCGCGAGTGCATTGGTCAAACCAAACGGCATCACTAGAAATTCGCAGTGACCATACCGTGTCCTGAATGCAGTCTTAGGGATATCTGCACTCTGAATCTTCAATTGATGATATCTCGATCTCAAGTCTATCTTGGAAAAGACTTGTGCACCCTTAAGCTGATCAAAGAGGTCATCAATCCTAGGAAGAGGGTACTTGTTCTTGATCATCACTTTATTCAGCCATCGATAGTTTATACACAACCTCATACTACCGTCTTTCTTCCGGACAAAAAGCACAGGAGCACCCCAAGGGGATATGTTGGGTCGTATGAATCCCTTATCTAGTAACTCCTGAAGTTGCTTCTTCAATTCTTCCAATTCCACTAATGCCATCCGATAGGGAGATCTCGAAATGGGCTCAGTCCCTGGCACCAAATCGATCATAAACTCTACTTCCCTATCCGGAGGAAGTCATGGAAGATCATCCGGAAATACCTCGGGAAAATCCTTGACCACAGGAATTTCATGAAGTCTGGGACATTTCTTGTCTACATCTTCCACATAAGCAATAAATCCTTCACATAACCATACATACTTTTCATTACTTTCATTTGCAATTAAATCAAGAAATAAATATACTTTAGCATTAATCACTAGCAAAATTTACAATTTACAACATAGCTAACGAGTGAAGCGAAGGTTACATTCTTAGCATAACAGTTTAACGTCACATGGTTCTTAGCTAACCAATCCATACCCAAAATAACACCAAATCCATACATATTGAGTAGGATTAGGTCAGTTATTGATTCTCTTTCTCCTACCCGTAGCTTACAATTTCCATACACTAGTTCCGTCATTTGTGATTCCTTAAATGGTGTGCTTATTTGCAACAAGTGTCCTAAAGGCTCAGGCTCAGTAGGTATTCTTATAGCGATCATAGGTGACACAAATGAATGCGCAGAGCCTGGATCAAACAATGTAGTGACACTTATATCAAACAAGTAAATCTTACCTTTAATCACTTTGGACGAGGCATTGGTAGACTCTTCATCAATGGAAAACACTCGTCCTTGGGTTACAGCTTTCTTTCCCTTTTCTACAGCAGTGCCCTTCGGCTGTGGTTGGGGGGTCTTCTCTGATTCCTCAGATGTCCTTAGATTCCTCTTTGGACAATCTCTTATCATATGTCCTTGCTCACCACATCTAAAACATGCGCCACTTGCCAACCGACATGGCTGTGATCCATGAAACTTCCCGCATTGCTCACATCTTTGCATCGTACTCTTCGGTGAGCTAGCGGTACTACCTGCTGGATGTCGGGATCTTTCATCACTTATCTTGATTCCGGTAGGTCTAGGAGTTCCTGCATCATCGTCATCATAACTCTAATTTCAACATATTTCCATAGAAACATTTAATTAATTAGAAATCATCTTCTTATACTTTACTTACCTATCGAAACTCCTTCAGATCGTCTACTTCTTCTATATGGATACCTATCACTTGGAGCTTTCTCGTCTGACTTTCGCTTAATCGGTTCTTTGCCTTTACCCTTAGCTCGAAAATCGGCACGTTGAAGCTCATAGTCCTGCTCACACAACTGAGCCTTACGGACCGCCTCTCCATAAGTGGCAATATCCATCGGGTACACGTTGGATTTGATAGGGGACTTTAATCCCTCTATAAACCTGTAGATCTTGTGTCCTTCGTTCCTTAGGACCTCTGAATCAAATCTACTCAAGGTAATAAACTTCGACTCGTACTGATTTACTGTCATCGTCCCTTGAGTCGAACTTAAAAACTCTATCTTCAACCTATTTTGATCAGTGCGTGGGATGTACTGCTTATTAAAGGCTTCTATAAATCTATCCCACGTAACCTCGGTATAGCGGGCCTCTAAAATGGTCCGAGTGGCCTGCCACCAATACTCGGCATCATCTATCAACAAATAAGTAGCCAAGCCCACCTTTTCCCTTTCGGAGCAGGTCATATACTCAAAAGATTTCATAACCGCCTTCATCCAATTCTCTGCGGCCAAAAGATCTCTTTCCCCTTTAAACTTAGGCGGATCCAACTTCTTGAATTCTTTAATCAGAGTCACACTACAATAGGCCTTAGGATCTCGCTTTTTAATAGCTGGGACTGGTGGTAGTAATTTTGTAGGAGGAACAACAAGTGTAGCTGCTGGGGTACTTGTGGCCACATTCGGAAAGTTCGACATAAATTGTGTGAACATGGTGGCCATATTCTCTATATGCTTCTTCATTTTCGCTAGCCTAGTATTCGGGCTATGCGGTGGAGATGGAAGAGGAGACTGTACTGGGGGCTGTTCTTCACGACCCCGTCCTCTTCCTCTACTGGTACCTCTTCTACATGAGCTCATTCTGTCAATATAATTATAATTAAGCTCTTTAGTATAACTATAAACAGTTATACTATGCATATGTATTCAGACAAGTACAGTACAATTGGGAATATACACTATTTCTAGCTTCTTGACATTGACAAACCTCAATCTAATCAGCTCTGATACCAATCTGTGACGTCCCCGTCACTACATCTTATCATCTAACTTTTTTCTTATTATCTTATACGACTTGATTTGACTAGTTCATCAATGTCATTCATTCTTCTTCTTAAGCTTAACATTTAATAGCTCAATATGACTAATTCATTTCCAATAAAATAGACTAATGATATATATATCATTACATTCCACAGGATCTTACATATTATCCCTAACTTAAATCCCTGACATCTTATATGTATAAATGTTACTTGTACTGTACCATAGATGAATAACAATTTACTTTACATAAGTACATAGGTATACCTTCAATACTAACTGGGAAGCGTCTCTCGAAGGTAAACTTTAAAGATCCACTAACAGGCTCTTCTCTATCGAGAGCGAGGGATCACTTCAGATAGTCTGTATGAAAAATGTTCGTAAAAGGGTGAGTTTACGCTCAGTAAGAAAAATATGCAAAAGACCGTACTATACCTCTATATGCAGTTTTCCTGCTTGGCTCTATAATGTCATGTAAAACCATTATAAAGCATGCATCATGTACTTCTTTCACATAGTATTTGCAACCATGCATGTTTCTTCCAAATGGCATAGGCAACATACTTTATATGTTTCTTTAAAATAGCATACATCATATACTTTCTTTAAAACATCATACTTCATAAACTTACTTCAAAACATACATCATATTCTTTCATCAAAACATACATCATATAGCAGAGAGACTATTTACATATTAACAGAATTATGCACTGAATCATGTAGCGTACTCCCGTAGGAGCTAGAAATCCTCCTCTAGCCAATATATACATAACAGGGACAATTTGGCCAAACGTCAGTGGCTACAGTGAACACTAGTCAGGTGACATCTGTAGTAACTGAGGACCGGACTTAGGCTCCTCAGCCAATTACATGTCATATTGGAGACTTGATTAGAGTCCTTTAATAATTTCAGAAGTGCATAATTATTAAGTACATCATAGTCTCAAAACATTTGTCATATAGCTATTTGCTATGACATTTATGCTTTCTTGAAAAAGGCTTTAAAATCTCTTTTCATACAGGGCAGTCGACTGGCCTCATAGGGTAGTCGGCTGCTGCCTCATATTTTCATTTATCGAAATTATTTTCATTTAAAATTCTGATATTTTTCATTTCTAAAAACACATGGGGCAGTCGAGTGGTCCATATAGCAATTGACTGGTTTTCAAACAAATGCTTTTCGAGAAATAGCAGTCGACTGGTCATATAGCAGTCGACTGTTTTTGAAACAGAATGCTTCTGAAAACAGGGCAATCGATTGGTCTTATAGGCAGTCGGCTGGTTTTGAAATAGAATGCTTTTTAGCAAATAACAGTCCACTGTTCCATATAGCAGTCGACTGGTTTGAAACAGAATGCATACTGGGAAAATAGCAGTTGACTGGCTTACATAGCAATCGACTGGTTTGTCTCGATTTTTGAAAATTTACGCTTTGGTTGTCCCTAGGCAGTCGGCTGCTAGTTAAGGCAGTCGGCTGCTCCTGGCCTAATTGGTATTAGGAGTAAGACCCGAAAATGACATTTCCTACATAAAATTCCAGCTTGTACTTCTTTCCAAATGACATTTAAATTAACTTAAAACATGTGGACATAGTCACCCTACGTCCATTACATAAATTCCTTACCTTAATTCACTTCCGAATTGCAAATCACTTGGTTGCACCAATGGTCCTCTTCACTTCTTCAAAGCTGCATACATCATCATAATTCAAACCTCTAAGAATTTGCCATAAACATGTTATACCAACTCAGTACAACTCCATACCATAAACATAATTGAAAGAATCATATTCTTCTCTTACCTTTGCTAGTCACAAAATTTCAGACTTTGAGATCTCCTCCAATACTTGGATTCAATCTACCAAACTTCGGATATAGCTTAGTCTAGTGACAAGGATCGATTTTCGTTCAACTTGCTAAAGGGATTGATGGAGGAATGAGGTGGTTTGTCAAGGAGATTGGGGATGGAAACTTGGAAGCTTGGAGAGGGAACGAGAGGGTGAGGGTTGGGTGGTTGCTGCCGTGTGGTGATGGAGATGATGATGACTCATTAACTTCATTAATTGCATGCTTTATCCCCCATCATCTCAGCCATTAACCATCCCCTTGACTATTTGACCATCAATTAATTTGTCTTCTCTCTTCCATATGACTCATGTATTTAATTACCAATCAAAATATGATATTAATTTCTTCATACTTTAATTATTTTCCTCATATCCAAAAATTTTCTTTGACTAATTGACTTTCAATTTTCTTGTTTCTTCTCATGTTCCATACATCACTCGTACATCATACTTCTCATATTTACTTAATCATTTCTGTTTGAAATACTTTACAAACATAGAAAATTACATAGAATTGGGGGATTTCACATAATGAAAGCACAATTAAAAGTAATCTCTTTATTACAAAAATCGATATGAGAAATTGTATTTAATAGAGAAGCAAAATAAAGTCAAATAAAATTTAAAAACATCGTTGGCCGTACTAAAAGCATTATTACTATGAATAAGATTTTTTTAGGCCACGCTTGCCTTGCAACTTTGCATTAGGATTTTGATAAAAGACTACTCTTAACACTTCAATTTTTTTTTTCATTGTTGATCAAATGGAAAAAAGTTGGTATGAGTCTCTTGAAAACAATAGAAGAGCAGACTACCAATGCTCATCAAATACAAGAAAGAGTATTGGAAAATATATTGAAAGGAAATGCTGAAGCAGAGTACCTAAACAAGTTCCTCCATGGCCAAACTGATAAGCAACTCCTCAAGAAGAATATTCCCATTGTCACTAACGAAGATATCAAGTCTTATGTCGACCGAATTGCCAATGGGGAGCCTTCAAACATCCTTATGGCTGAACCCCTCACTGAGTTCATCCAAAGGTATATTCTTTTCATATTTTCTTTATTTAAGACTTCCATAGTTCAATTCAAAGTAAGCATTTCTGATGCAGCACTAGCGCCTCCGAAGGGCAGCCAAAGTTGATTCCTTCCACTTCTGATAGCTTGGAGAAAAGAGCTTCGATCCCTATCTTGATGGAAGTTGTGTCTTAAAAAAGTAATAATCTTAGGCATATTTCTTGGTTGATAGTTTCATGTTAGTGTTTGAAATTTTTAATGATTAAAGTCAAATTTACTGTTAAACCGCAAGTCACTATTAAATTTTGCTATTGAATATTTATTTCTTTAAATTCTGTCTTCATACTTCTAATTTTGTTAATTTTTAATAAAAAATAACGGAACTGATGAAAATTTACACTTAGCATTGATAAGGACATTGCAGCTTGCAACCTCGCATCTCATGGATTGATTGGGGAACCAGCTTTTCTTATTCTTGGCAGTAGTAGGAGGAATTTCTAAACCTCAAAACAAGTGCTTGCACCATAAGGCATAAGCGACAAGCATTGAAACATAAATTGGCATATTGACAGAAACCAAGAAGGCTTTCTTTGTTCATCAAGTCCAGTTAAGTCATCTCTTATACTCCAAAATCTTGGTTAGCTCTTTTGTTTTAGGTTTCAAAATCTAGCTCTAAAAGGGCCATCGAGTTGATGCTGCTTCCATTATTAGAGAAAATTGAACACTCCAAACTTGCAGGTGATTAGGAGCAATCTTGCAAACTTCTGGTGTTCCTTGCACTACAATTATGCAGAACAAATAACTTCTGCATTTTGGTTTCTGATTTTTAGTCTGTTATCTTATCTTAATCTGAAAAGATTGATGCCCCTGCTTCATCCAACTTTACTAGGAAAAAGAAAAGTCTTAACTGAAGATGTAAAACCTTAAATTAGTAGTACATGCCTACATGGCACAGGCTGATTTACATGGTTTATTCAACAAGATCAAACATAATCGTGATATGTGTTGAGTTTTGAATATCTTTTGTATATTCTCGTTCAAGCTTTAAAATTGGTTACAGAAGGGGTTTATATACAAGATGAACAAGCTATGTAAGCTGACTCAGCAACTAACTAAGACAAGGAGGAAAAGGAAAAATACACGTGCTCTTATATATTGTGATAGCCCCCCTCAAGCTGGAGTATAAAGATTGTGTAAACCAAAACATGAGACTAAGGAATGAAAAGAAGTAGGAGGATGAGACTTGGTAAAAAGGTCTGCAAGTTGTGAGGAAGAAGAAACATGAAGCAATCAAAGGACTCCAGCTTGCACTTTCTGTCGAACAAGATGACAGTCGATCTTAATGTGTTTCGTGCGTTCATGAAACACGGGGTTCTCAGCAATAGCAATGGCAGATTATTACACAAAAGACCAAAGCTGGTGCATCATGAGAAAGCAGATCATGTAAAAGATATAAGAGCCATTGAACTTCACATGTCAAAGAGGCAAGGGCTCTGTACTCTGCCTCAGAAGAAGAGCGTGAAACAGTGGACTGTTTCTTGGATTTCCAAGAAATCAATGCCTCCCCAAGAAAAACACAAAAGCCAGTAACAGATCTTCGAGTTGTAGGACAACAAGCCCAGTCCGAGTCACTAAAAGCTTTCAAGCACAAAGTTGACTTGGAAGGAAAAAATAAACCTTGGCCTGGAGATCCTTTCAAATAACGAAGGACTCTATTCACAGCTTGCAAGTGCATGGTGGTAGGAGTGTCCATGAACTGAGAAAGATATTGAACAGAGAAAGAAAGATCTGGTCGAGTAGTTGTAAGATATAACAAACGTCCAATAAGTTGTCTGTATGCCAGGGGATCAGATAAAGGAACACCAGAATCCTTGTCCAATTTTAGAGAAGCAAGCATTGGAGTAGGAGCAGGCCGAGAAGCAAGAAAACCTGTATCTTGTAATAGTTCTAAAGCATATTTTCTCTGGGACAGGTTAATACCAATGGAAGACCTGGCAACTTCAAGCCCCAAAAAGTATTTTAAAACACCAAGATCCTTGATCTTGAAAGTAGCATCCAAATACTCCTTAACAGTCTGAATAAGAGCCATATTAGGACTTGCAAGAATTACATCATCAACATACACAAGGAGAGCAATGAAAGAAGAGGAAGAACCCTTGATAAATAAGCTGGGATCAGAAGTAAACTGTGTAAAACCTTGTGTAAGTAAGGCAGTGGTGAGCTTAGAGTACCACTGCCGACTGGCTTGCTTGAGACCATAAAGGGACTTAAGGAGCTTACAAACTTGTCCTGCTTTGGCAAGAGAATAACCAGGAGGGGGTTGCATATACACTTCTTCATACAGATCACCATGTAAAAATGCATTATTGATATCTAACTGATGCAATGACCAACCCTTTGCAGCAGAAACAGCAAGCAAGGTACGAATTGTGGTCATTTTGGCCACTGGGGAGAAAGTATCAATATAATCAAGCCCTGGTTGTTGAGTATAGCCTTTAGCAACAAGTCGAGCCTTGAACCTGTCAATAGCACCATCTGCTTTATACTTGATGTGATATACCCACTTGCAACCAATAGGAGTTTTAGTAGGGGGAAGATCAACAAGCTCCCAAGTCCTGTTTGCTTCTAAAGCATGCAATTCTGCTTCCATAGCCTTCTGCCAACAGTCATGCATAACAGCCTGATGATAGGTCTTAGGCTCAACTACACTAGCAATGTTGACTGAAAAAACCTTATGTGAAGGAGCACATTTATCGTAAGAAAGGACGTTAGTTAAAGGATGATAAACATTAGAGTATGTATTATCAAGAGTAACAGAAGAAGAAAAATTGGAGTCAGCTAAGGCACAATGATAGTCTTGAAGATAAGTGGGTGCTGATCGAATCCTACTAGATCGTCTGAGTGGGAGAGAGGGATTGGTAGAGTCTGAAGTAGGAGAAGGATTAGTAGATGAACTAGAAGGAGATTGATCATGAAAAGGTATAAGAGTGGACTGATCAGAAAATGAAGAATGTAAACTGGTGTCTTCACAAAGTGAGTCAGAATTAGAATTAATGGCTACTGGTGGAAACATAACAGTATCATAAGCTCTTGGGAAAGAAGAAGATTGATGTTGTTGAAAAGGAAAAATACACTCATAAAAAACAACATCTCGAGAAACAAAGACAGTGTTGTTAGCTAGATTATAGAGCTTATAACCCTTTTTACCAGGAGAAAAACCAATGAACACAGATTTTATAGCTCTTGAATCAAATTTAGCTCTTCCATGGGATAGAGTAGAGGCAAAAGAAAGACATCCAAAGACTCGCAAATGAGAAAAGGTAGGAGGTTTGTGATATAGCAGTTTAAAAGGACTTTTCTCTTGAAGAACTGGTGTAGGTAATCGGTTAATGAGATAGACAGCATGTAAAACACAATCTCCCCAAAATTTTCCAGGTAAAGAGGCTTGGAATTTTAAAGCTCTTGCAACATTTAAAATGTGCTGATGTTTCCTCTCTACTATACTATTTTGTTGGGGAGTTTCCACACAAGAGGTTTGATGAAGAATGCCTTTAGAAGCATAAAAGTCTGGCATACTAAATTCTTGACCATTATCAGTTCGAATAAATTGAACTTTAGTATGAAACTGTGTTTCCACCAAGTGATAGAAATTTTGTACCAAAATTCTAGTTTCTGACTTCAACTTCATTAAGAATAGCCAGGTATATCGACTATGATCATCCACAATAGTTAAAAAGTAATGATGGCCATATAAAGAAGCAGTAGTGTAAGGACCCCATATATCAATATGTATTAGCATAAAAGGCATATCAGAGAGAGAGGTACTAAGAGGAAAAGGTAAACGTTTTTGTTTTGCATAATGGCATACATCACATGGAGAATGATCAGAAACAGAAATGGATGAATCAAGAGTATGTAAAAATTTAATTCTGTTATTAGAAAGATGGCCTAAACGATAGTGCCAAAGTTTATTAGAGAAAGATTTTGAAACAGAACATAATGGTTGATTTAAAGAAGAAGGAACAACTGAACTGGGACAAAGAAAATGATATAGACCAAACATTTGCCTAGCTGTGATAACCGTAAATTTTTCATTTATTGGAAATAAATATTAAAGAAAATAAATATCGGAAATAAATAAATAAAATTGTGAGAATCGGAATATTGTGGAAATTCAAAGATTGAGGAAGTGGAAATTTAAGTGAAGGAAATTAAATAAGGAAAGTAAGGAAATTTAATTTGGATATATGGAAATCCAAATTAAATAAGAAAATGAGGAAAAAAAAATATATATATATATTGTAAATACAATATATATAGTATTATCTCATTTATATCAAAATATATAAATGTAATTTAAGTTAAAAAGTATGTAGATATTATATATTAAATATATATGTGTTGATATATAATATATATATCTATATGATATTATATAGTAGAATACTATATAATATAATATTAATATTATATTTATAATATAGTTATAAATATAATATAAGAAAAAAAAACAGAAATAGAAACAAAACAAAGGAGGAATCGGGACAACCCCGACCCCTTCCCAGACAGTCGACCGACCACCGTCGGCGGCGAGAAAGAAAGAGAGGAGAGGAGAGACGCCGTCGCCGACCAAAGAGGAAAGGAAGAAAGCTGCCGGCGGCGGAAGAAAGGAAGAAAACAGAAGTAGAAACCGACGGAAAGCCGAGAGAGAGAAAAAAAAGGAACGGACGGCATCGGCCAAATCGGTGGCCACCACTGCCACCGAAGCTTCGTCAGAGGAAGACGTGGGAGGCCACGGTTGAGACGGGGAACGGCGGAGGAAGTCCGACGGAGGAGGAGGAGGAGAAGAAACCGAGGCGAAACCGAGTAGATCCGTCGCCGTGCCGTCGATTCGTGACGAACGGAGGCCAGATTCGGCTTCACCGTGGTGCCGGCCAGCTGCGGAGCCCCTGAGCCGCTTGAGAACCGGCCGCCGACGAGGAACCGGCGAGGAAGAAGGCTAGACCGGTCTGACTGGTCTGAACCGGCCAGGAAAGAAAAGGAAAAGAAAAAGAAAGGAAAAAGAAAAGAAAAAAGAAAAGAAAAGAAAGAAAGAAAAAAGGAAAAAAAAAAGAAAAAGAGGAAAAAGGAATTCCGGGAATTTAGAAAATTCCCGAGAATTCGGAAATTAAGGGAAATCCCGGGAAATACGGGAATCTGTAAGAAATCCCGAAAAATAGTAAATTATTTAAATAATTTATTTATTTAAATAATTGTGGAAAAATTCTAAATTTAGAATTTAATTTTCAAAAATTTCCTCGATAACTGAGCCAATGGAATCGGGCGAGGTGAACACGGGCGCGACCTTCGAGAGGCAGTCGCCGACCCGAAACAGGTAAGGGAGATATGTGCCGCCTGTAAGGATATTCAGCCACATGTTTTAAATTATGCATTTAATTTATAAATGCAATTTATAATGATTAGTTTTGAGAATTGTGGTGATTTATCGGTTTCAAATTGTGGTGAAATACCAGCTGAAAAATATAAACTGTATTTTTCGTGCAGGAGGCTAGCCAAATCGGCAGCCGTTATACTCCCGAAAAATTATCGAAAATTTTTTGAAATTTACCAAAAATCACTGAAAATCAAAATAAAAGATTTGATTTCACGTGAAACGATTTTGAGTACGAAAATCGAGAAATTAAGTAAATTTCATAAAACATGAATATAGTGATATTTAATTTTAAAATATTCATGTTTTCGAGAATGGTGAAAAGGAAATCACCGAAAATTCACCCGGTAGGTGATATTTCATGTGAAACGAGATGAAAATGAAAAAGAGACTGAAGTGAATATTTTTATAAATATTCTTAAATATTCACTTGAATTCACATAAAACCTTTATGGTTTTAATTATGGAAATAATTAATTATGAAATTTCCATAAAGATTAAGAAATGAAGAAAAACTATGATTTCGAGACTAGAGGTCTCTACACGTGTTTTAGAAGAAAACATGGTGATGAGAATTTAAAGTTAGAAAATAAATAATTTATTTTCATAAATTGTAAAAATGATTTGTTTGAAATTTCGATAATTATAAAACCATGTTTTCGATTGAATGCACGAAAACGTGCATATGTTTTACTGTAGAAAAAGACAGTTTTGCCCTTCTATACTTTCAGTGATGATTTTGCAAACTGTCTTCATGGTATGGAAAACATGATATATACCTTTATGAAATAATTTGAAAAATGTTATTTATTTTATAAATTTCATAAAGGTGATTATGTTTACATGTGAGCCTTATGGATATTTGATTTACGGTGTTTAAAATCTATAAAGGCTATGGTACGGTTTATACTGTTTTGAGACTATAGGCCCTAAGTTCATGCATTATTATTCATGTAATTGCGTGACCCACCTGGGGCGGTGGCTCGGGTCGATGGACCAACGGTGCACCTCAGGGCGTCACAAGGCTGATGGACTTGCCAAGTCATCAGAGGTCTCGAGGTCACCTGGCAAGTAGACCCGAGGACCACCTATAGATTATGGCTAGATCTAGCCGAGATAGTCGTGAGGGGCGATGGCCTACGGGTGCACCCCAAAAGCGGACGACTTGTGTTCCTGAGGGAACAATGAGAGCATGATTTATTTGATGCCTAGTCTCACACAATGATTATTGTTTACTGAAAAGGATTTGCGGAATCCTATTTACTGTGTTTACAGAACTGTATTGTGCACTGAAATGGTAGCCATTGATTACTGTTTTACTAAATTGAAAGCTACCATTTACTGTTTACTGAACGGAAAGATACCGTATACTATTTACTGAATTGGTAGCTACTGTTTACTGTTACTGACTGAACCGTATCGAGATACTGTTTTACTGAATACTGAATATATTGTTTTACTGAACTGTACGATACGGTTACTGATTTGAAAAGAGAGATAGATGTTTATTCTAAAAGAATAACATAAGAATTATTTCTAAGATAGAAATAATCAAAGAAGTGTTTATCCAATGATTGGATATTTACAAATCACTATTGTCACGTGTTTTAAAGGATACTGAAGTGAAAAGAAATAAGTGGTTTGCTCACTCCCCAATATTAACATTTCAGGTTTTGATGATTGTGAGATCAGTTGATTGTGGATCACGGTTGCACATAATGACGATGTGACAGACCGACTGATTTATATGAGGTACGATCATTTATTTTCTGTATTTAGACATGTCTACAGTACTACTTATCTAATTAATTAAGATAGGGGATGTGTATAATATAAACAATGTTATGTAAAATTGTTTAATAATTAGTACAAGTGAAGTATCACAGACAGCCCAACCGGATAAATTGTGTAAAATAAGGTGAAAAATGTGGTAACGGGTCATTACACTAGCTGATCCAATCGTCTTCAAAGTCTGCGCATCCTGGATAATACAAACATCATGGTGAAAAGTAAGAATACAATGAAGTGTTTTAGAAAGCTTGCTAACAGAAATAAGATTGAAGGAAAAAGTAGGAACATATAAGACATCATATAAAGTGAGGTGAGGAGAAAGTTTGACTATACCTATATGTGATACAGATGCTATGTGTCCAGTAGGTAATTTCACAGATGTGTTTGTGGTTGGTTGATAAGAAGTAAAATGGTCAAGGGAACAAATTATATGATCTGTAGCACCCGTGTCTAGGATATATGTGTGTTGAGAAGAAAAAGAATGAACAGTACAAACAGTTGCCATTATACCTAGGTAGGACCAAGATCAGTAACTGCATTTGCATGAGCTGAAGTAGAAGAATCTATGTCAGTAGATTGAAGCAATGAAAGCAACTTTTGATATTGAATATCAGTCAAAGATCGAGGAAGAGTAAGATCTGTAGATGGACTGATATGCTGCATTATAATCACCAGCAGTTAAAAGAGGATCGAGCTTGACACAACTAGCAGTAGCAGTAGGCTTATTTCTTGGCTTAAATCCAGGAGGATAGCCATGTTTCTTGTAGCATTTGTCCACTGTATGTCCACTGAAACCACAATAAGAGCAGGTCGGTTTCTTGTGATTCACCATAGACTTCGGAAGCCACTTGAACCAGAGCCAATACTATGGATGGCTTTACTAGCTAAAGCAGTAGTTTCCAAATGCTGAGAACCAAGCAAAGCATGAAGTTGTCGCTCTTGCTGGATGACTAGAGAAAAAGCCTTATTAATGGAAGGAAGAGGATCCATTAATAAGATCTGAGTTCGCACAGTGGAGTAAGGATCATTAAGGCCTTTTAAGAAACGAATGACATAATCATTTGATTGATATGTCCGAGCCACATTCACCGCACCACATCGACAATTAGAAGGAATAGGTCGATGACTCAGTAATTCATCCCAAAGCATTTTCAACTTTGTGAAATAATCTGTTACAGTAAGAGAATTTTGTTGAAAAGTATATATCTCCTCTTGAAGTTCAGAGATGCGAAGAGCATCGCATTGAGAGAACCTATCTTGCAAATCGATCCAAACATCATGAGCACTGTCGATCCAGAGTATGCTCTGGGCTATAGATGGAGAGACAGAGTTGAAGATCCAGGACAACACGAAGGTATTACAGCGTTGCCATGGCGAAAACAGAGGATCATCTTGCTTTGGAGCTGGAAGAGATCCATCCACAAACTGGAGTTTATTCTTTGACAGTAACGCCATTTTCATGGCACGAGACCAGGAATGGTAATTAGATCCTGTAAGAATGGTGGATACAAGAACTAAAGCTGGATTTTCATTTGAATGAATGAAATAAGGACTAGCTTCATCAGTCTTCATCGTTGAAGAAAAAAAAAAGATCCAGCTAAAACAGCGGAAGCAAAATACTGTTTGGATGGAAAGAAAAAAAAACTAAGAAAAGAAAACAACAACCGAGAGAGAAAAGAAAGATAAATGCTCTGATGCCATGTTGAGTTTTGATATCTGTTTTGTATATTCTCGTTCAAGCTTTAAAATTGGTTACAGAAGGGTTTATATACAAGATGAACAAGCTATGTAAGCTGACTCAGCAACTAACTAAGACAAGGAGGAAAAGGAAAAAATACACGTGCTCTTATATATTGTGATAATATGCTCAAGAACAACAAAAGAGGAAACAACAGGAGTTGGAGTTATAACTGCTGGCGTGACTTCGTTGGAGATATGCCATTGGAGTCTTTTTTGTTTCACATGATAGTACAAGGACCTGGACAGGGATCAGGAACCACTGTATAATATTCAACCGGTGGTCGTGGACAGCAGTATATAATTGGATCTTTTGGTTTGGTTTCTGTCGTTTTGGTCTCTTTCACTTCTACTGTTTCTATGCTTGCATGACACAGCTTCTTTTTCAAGGAGTTTGTCAAGCATGCTACGTCAATCCCATCTCCCGTTATCATCAGTTTATCCTTTTCTGGACCATGTAAAGCCACTGATATCACTCCTGTTTCATTACAAAAAAACTTAAAAACATCAATAATTAACTAGAATAATTGATTTCTCAATAATAATATCAACTTGATTTAGGAAGATTAATGTTAAACATGCCATCTGCTAGAGCTGCTATCTTCAAGGCCTTTGTTCGGCATCTGCTGCAATGCATTGACACTTTGATAACTATCTTTTGCTGCACAATTGAAGAAAAACATCAGATTCAAAAATTTTAGTTCAAAAGGATAAGTTCTTATGTGTGAAGAAATGATCATAAATGCAGCCATTAGCATATATATGAAGAACATTCTTTTTTTGTACCCAAATATGTTCTAAGATTGTAATTTTCATTGAAACGAGTTTCTATAATGCAGCTTACCTTCATATTCTCTAGCTAGCGCCAAAAAGATTAACGTTGCTTTGGGAAAATAGGCTGGCTGATGAATTGCAGCAGCCATGACTAACTCCTTATATAATGTCAGCAGATCCAAGATTCCAACCGAGTATAATATATATATGTTCCCGTAATTTATGCATCCTTCAATGAAAGTTTAAGGCTGAAGCTAGTGATGATCCATCTTCTATGGGTTCAACTGGAAGAGCTGCCCTATAAGAACAAGACAAAGAACCCTTTGCAGTTTAGCTTGTAATCTCCAGTTAAATTAATTATATTCTATTGTAATGATGAGTTGTTCGGCGGTAGTTGCAGGTAAAATAATGAGTGAAAATTTTCACGAGCACATGATTGAAATAACATTTGAGTGAGCTCTTCTTTTTTTTTCCTCAAACTCTGTTAAAGAATTTAGTCAGTCGACTACACACACACACATCGGTAAACAGTTGTACCACTGTGAATAGAGAAAACATTTAATCAAGATATCCATATTGAAAGAAAACGACAATATTTAATCATGAAATGTCAACATTAATTAATCACATAATTTCAATAATTTTTCCTGATTACTAATATTTTACTGCTGATACAATGACTCTTACATGATGACTGCGGTCCTTACATACTAATATTTTCTGAATGTACAAGTGTTTTCTTTGCTAATAAATGGATGCCATATGTCTACTATACTCCTTTTTCTTTTGCCTATTTAATATATTGACTTTAAAATTATATTAAAACTATTTTCAAAAAGATTATAGATTTTAGAAATTGACTGGCAAATTAATTCTTGTTAAGTCATCTCTTAACCCAAAATCAATACAACTATATATGAAACTTAGTAATCCCAAAATATTTTTTCCTGTTAACTTTGTGCGACTTGTATTTGTATAGATCCTTTAGTACTTCTACCATTCACTGAACTAATTTCTGAAATGAGTAATTAGCTTGGCCTTCTTGATTTACTTCGGATCCCATGCTAAAATGTTGAGCATACAAAATGGAACTACGGTTAAAATTGCCTTATAATTGCTTAAGGCCAAGGACTCAGCAGTTCTATATTCACACCTAAACCTGAAATCATCTTCAACTGGACTAGTTGAGTCTCTCTTTCTATTGTCTCATTAATCAATAAATTATTAGATTCTTAGAAGCTTTGTCCCCTTTTGTTTGTCGGCATCCTATTACAATAATCAAAATAAATTATTCAATTCTTAGAAGCTTTGTCCCCTTTTGTTTGTGGGCATCCTATTACAATAATCAAAATAAATTATTCAATTCTTAGAAGCTTTAGATCATTGATATTTCTATGGCATTATAATTTACAAATTATGTGTAAGGATTCGAGTGGCACTTTGTTCCCGTAGGATTCAAGGGGTGTGGCCCCCTCGGTGACTTTACAGTGTGAGGTAGGCAATTGCCCAATACTCACCTACTCAACGTATTGTCCGCTTTGGACGATCGCCACTCTCACGGCTTTATTCCCTACTGTGAAGCATCATTCCACGTTCGAACCCAGGACCTCTTCAAGTATCTGGGTTCTACAACACTCATACCATTTAGACAAGTGTTGTAGAACCCAGATACTTAAAGAGGTCCTGGGTTCGAACGTGGAATAACGCATCTCGGTGGGGAATAAAGCTGTGAGGGCGGCGATCGCCCATAGCGAACAATACGTTGAGTGGTGAGTGTTGGGCGATTTATTGTAAGGACCCGAGTGGCACTTTGTTCCTGTAGGATTTAAGAGGTGGCCCCCTCGACGAGCTTACATCGTGAGGTAGGCAGTCGCTCATCACTCACTCAACGTATTATCTGCTTTGGGCGGTCACCCACCTTCACGGCTTTGTCTCAAGGTGCCTGGAGTACCTCCTAGGACATTTAACACTTTGAGTGCGTTTTCACTGAGGTTTGAACCTCGGTACCCTTAGGTACCTAAGCCTTACACTCATCATACCATTTGGACAACTTGTCCAAATGGTACCATGAGTGTAAGGCTTAGGTACCTAAGGGTCTTGAGTTCGAACCTCTGGGGACACGAATTGGAGTTGTGGCCTAAGGGCACACTTCGATAAAGCCGTGAGGGGCGGTGGCCTGTGGGTGTATCCCAAAGCAGACAATACGGTTGAGTGACCTGCTCGGGGCAGTGGCCTGGGTCGGTGACCTGCAAGTGCACCTTGGGGTGTCACAATAAAACGCGTGTTTTTATTGTAAGAACTTGAATGGCACTTTGTTCTTGTAAGATTCAAGAGGTGGCCCCCTCGGCGACCTTACATCGTGAGGTACGCAGTCGCCCAACACTCACTCACTTAACGTATTGTCTGCTTTGGGCGATCGCCGCCCTCACGGCTTTATTGCCAACTAGGACGCGTCATTCCACGTTCGAACCTAGGACCTCTACAAGTATCTGGGTTCTACAACACTCATACCATTAAATGGGAAGTACTTTGAATGTAGAGGTCGGCACTGCCTATGTTCATGAGCTTGCTCATCAACATGGCAAGTAGGTCCTAGAGGGAAAAAGAGTATATTTATAAGATACTCGGAACATTCAAAAGGATATGTGTTTATTGGTGAATATGCAATTGGGAGTCTTACTGAATTTGAATCTCGGGATGCTACTTTTTTGAAAAATGATTTTTCAAATAGAGGTGAGATAAATAAGGAAATATCTCTTTATGAGATTCAAAATCAAAATGAATTAATTGTTGCAATTAAATTGTTTAATGCATATACACAACAATGCACTAACAGTATCTCATCCAATGAGGCCTTGGCTTAGTGGCAAGGAGGAGGTCTTGAGACTTTGAGGTCTTAGGTTCGAGTCTTACCAAGTGTGAGCTTGAATTAGTCTAGTTATTTACTAGTTTGTTTAGTTTGTTATAGTTATTTACTAGTTTACCTAGTTTGAATAATGTGATTTTCATAGTTACCTGTTCATGGAATGTAATATGCTGATTGTGATTGTAATTTCTAATGAAAATGTACTACTCAAAAGTGGGGGCATGACAAAAGTAGATGAATTTGCTTCACAAGAATCACAAGTTAGGCGTAGTAGTCGAGAAAAAGTTCCTCGACGTCGTTTTGACATAACGGGAAAAGCTTTCATGATTTCCCCACAAGATGAAGAAGAGTAAAAGGAAAGATAAAAATTCTCTCTAGAATTTTTTTGCAATTGTTAAAAGATTTAGGTTGTGAGAATTTGTACAATTCTTATTTGTGACTTTGTACCTGACCAGTGAATCATGTAGACGATTTTCACTCAAAATTGTAATTGTTTAAATTCTACAATTTATTATTCGAATTTCGTATGATCAATTGTGTATTAAATTGTTCTTGATATTTCAATTGTGAACATGATGTTGTATGTCATGTTGTTTGATATAATTTCTAACGGAAGTAAAAGAGTTTGGCATGTTGTAAATTCAATACCATCCAATGCCTAATTTTAGTAATTGCTTATGCTTGATTAGTAGATATTCAATTCAAGTTACATTAAATTTCAATTCAAAATTGGGTTTAACCTAAATTTACATCAATCGTTAATTATATTAGAATTACTTATGGCTGTAAATAGGGTTCTTCAGACCATTCTTGCCTTGTAACTTTGCCTTAGGATTTGATCAAAGACTACTCTTAACACTTAATTTTTTTTATTGTTGATCAAATGGAAAAAGTTGGTATGAGTCTCGCTTGAAACAATAGAGGAACAGACTACCAAAGCTCATTAAGTGCAAGAAAAGGCATTAGAAAATATATTGAAACGAAATGTTGAAACAGAGTACCTAAACAAGTTCCTCCATGGCCGAACTGATAAGCAAATCTTCAAGAAAAATGTTCTTTAAAAAATTAGTTTGTCAATCAAGGGCCAGAAGTCCTTATATAATCTTCAATTGTTTCTTCAAGTTTAACTGTTTTGAATTCCCTATGTATAAGGCCTTCGTCATTAGTAAATAATAATGGATTGTCTATTGATCGCACTACAGCAAAAATGACTTTTTGCGGCACTTATTTAGCGGCGTTTTCTAAAAATGCCGCTAAATGCTGTGTTTTTATCAAAGTCACAATACTTTCTTACTTAAAACACCGTCAAATTTAGCAAAAGGCGGCGTTTATATGAAGAAACGCCACTAAACGAACCAGATAACGGCGTTTTCAAAAAAGAAACGCCGCTATATTTTAAAATAAAAAATAAAAATATTTATTCTAATTTTTTTGAAATTTTATAGTTTACCAAAAATAAAAAAAAAAGAAATTAAATAGTGACATTTATGAAAATAAACGCCACTACAGCAAAAAAGCTCTTCGTACGATCTGCAACAAACATATACATTTTTTGTTCACCATTTTCCCCATTTTCTAAACCTTAGCATAAGAAATACTTCTCTGTTTCGAAACCTAAAATCCCATTTTCCCCATTTTCTAAACCTAAGCAATTTGATGCTTCTTCATCGATAATGCATTGTGATTTTCTAAACCAATTTCCATTTTCCCCACCCGAAAGCTTTTGTGTCCACTAAGATTTTCATTTACATAAGCATTTGAAGCATTCATGACCTTTGAGAAATCCACCTGAAAGCTTTGATTTCTCCCGATAATCTCTCTCTCTAGCTCAAGCTGAAGCTCGATTCAACTAGATTTCAGTAAGCTCACGAAAACAAAAATTTATGAGAAACGTTTGTGATTTTTTTTTGTATTTGACCAGTTTTTTGATTTCTTGTTCTGTGATTGTTGCTTATTTGTGATTATATTTTTACTTGTGCATTATCATTCTTATCCCCTTGACAAGTCATATATTTGAAATTATAGATAGGATTGTAAGGGTTCCCAGGTTGTTTCTTTGTCATTTTTGCACGGAGGATAATGTAGTTTTTGATGATTTCTTGATGGAATGCATGAATTCTTTGACATTTGTTATCAAAAGGCCTCAGGCTAATGGCACCATGTGGAGTCTGAACTTAGGACTTGGTTGCTTTGCTATTGTGCTGAGCATTTTGTTAATTGTTGCTGCTATATGGAACTTAGCTATTTTGTTATGCAGGTATGTTACTAAATCTTGTCTTTACACATAAAATTATGCTCTTCTAGGATAATGCTAATTCTTATAATTGTGCTTTCTTTACTGTTTTGTGGTTGCAAAGTGGATGTTGTGGTCTTTGTTATATGGACAACTTTTGTTAAAGAAAGAAAGGGCATGAAAAAGCTCAAGTATTCTATAACTTTAATTTTTGTTTTCTTTTTTCTTACATAAGTATTCTGTAAAAGCTTAGATGTTGGGAGACTCAAATGTTTAGGACAGATAGGAGACGTATTTTATATATAAATATGTTTTTACATTACGCTTATTTTATATATGAACAAGCTGATCAACAGTTTATGACTCTCATATGACTAGAAGAAGTCTATTTATATTTTTTTTGCTAAAAAGAAGTCTATTTTACATTCTTAGCAGTTGACAATTCTTAATATTGAAGGCCAAAACTCATAGTTTCATTATTCTCTTCTGTTCTTTTCTAAAAATAATTAAAATGTTTTCTAAAAATATAATTAAAATTCATTAAATGTATTCAAATTAAAAAAATATAAAATCTAATTATATAATAAAATTTTTTTAAAAAAGGTCTAACTTAGCAACGTTCTACAATAAAAACGCCGCTAGGTTACAACTTAACAGCGTTTATGCAGAAAAATGTTGCTATTTTCGCGACGTTTTGTAAAAAACGCTGCTAATTTTGCGGCGATTATAAACGCCGTTAATTGGCATAAAATCGCCGCGAACTTAGCGGCATTTTTCATAAAAACGCCGCTATTTTTCCCGACACTAGAATAGCCGACGTTTTTTTTGGCATTTTTTGCTAGTGCTGTGACATTTTAGCGGCATTTATAAACGCCGCTAAATAACCAAAAAAACGCCGCTAAATGTACTTTTTGTTATAGTGTCGGCTTAAGTCTTCTATAATCACTTAGAGAAATATTTGATAAATGACAATTAATGCATAAAATGTATGGATTGGTTTTAAATTATGGTTCCATTAGACTTCAAAAAAAAAGTATGGTTCCATTATATTTATATTCTCCTTTAATTGAAGTTCTCAATTTTTTATTAGACCAAATAAAATTTTGGCTAACTAAAAGGTTTCTTACTTCTTTTCATTTTCCTAAGTACTTGTCCTTTTATTGTATCAAATTAAACCCTTAAACTAATAATTTTGTCTAATTAAGTTTTTAAAATACTAAATTTATTTAATCAAGCCTTTAAAATACTATATTCTTAGTTAAACTCCTATTTTTATGCAAAACATACTTCAAGGACTCAATTTGATACCTAATAATTGAGGTTTTTTTTTTTTTTTGGTACAGGAGGTTTGGTTTATTATTTATTGCATTTAACCCAAGTAATTTAGATCAATAGAAAAATCAGTTTGGCCTAAGGCAGATTTGCCTTAATTCTTTTTCGGCCAAAAATCCAGTTTTTCTTTAACTTCATTTTATCCTTTTTGTCTCAAAATCACATAGTTGACTTTAGAATTATCTATAAATGCCTAATTAAAACCATAAATTTTATCCTTTTATCTTTCAATTCCTTCATATCCGTTAGGCTGAAACAAAGACCAGAAAATTGAAAAATTGACTCAAATCGAGGGGTTGATCAATACAATTTGGATTATTAAAAAAAATCAATGCGAATTCATATAGTGAAATCATTAATCCACATATATTCAAATCGATTCAGATATTGATTGGTTTGTATATGAGTTATGATATAATACATCGTTGTTTAATATTTTTGTAATTTTTACTATTTATATCAAAAGTAGAGATGTTTATGGGTCAGGTTGGGTTATGATTCTAGCGTAGGTAAGATACTAAGACATTTATAGTAAGTCCAGTCCAAGCCCAGCCCAGCTTGATTTTTTCGAGTTTAAGTTTTTTTCCGGCCCCTTTTTTAGATAAAAATGAAGAAGCTAAGCTCGTTTAAACTAGCCCAAATATTATTAATTTTTTTTAAAAAAAGTTATAATAAAATATTAAAATATTAAAATAAATAATAATTAATAAGTATAACATAATATAGTAGAACTCCTCTAGATTAAGAGTTTATCTTAAAAAATGTTATTTTTTCTTAAAAATATGTCTATTCATTTTTTTTGTCTAATGGTTGTTATCCCTTCTTAGGAAGGAGTAGGTCTATTTAATTTTCATACTCATTGAACTCATCTTGACTTGTTCAAGGGTTGGGTTACCCGCCCTATATTTGATCAGGCTTAGACAAAAATATCGGATAAAATTAATCGACTTGGGTAAAATTTTTAGGCCTGATCAAAAATCGAGCAAGGCTTGAGTTCGACCTTTGAAACCTAAGCCCAATTGGCTTGGCCTAAACATAATTAAATTTAAAATTTATTTACTAAGTATAATATAATTATATGTATATAAAATATTTATTGATTAATAAACATGATTATATATTTAATATGAAAATTGATATGCAAATTTTGATAAATCAAATTAAACTTCAAATGAACTAAAAGAATAAAAAATAAATAAACAAAATTTAAAATAAAAAATAAATAAAATAATATTTGGGTGGGCCGGGCTTGGGCTTTGCATTATAAAATAAAAAAGGGCCTAGACAAATAGTCAGGCTTGAATTTAAGGGTCAGGATAAGCCGGGCTTAGGCTTCTATATATGTTAGTATTATATAGTGCAGGCTTGGCCCGAGCTCGTCCATGATCAAGTCTAAACTCACCCAATAGGGCTTAGTTTGGATGGGAGGTGCGATTGGCTCTGGTGATATTGAAAACAGTGGTGGCAATGAGATTATTGTTAAATGGTTATGCGTTTGGATTCAATCATAGCAATAGCAGTGAGATGAGTAAAAAAATAACAATAAAAGATATTATATTAAAATTACAAAAATAGAAAAGGAGGGATCCGTTTGATACCAAACGGAGCGTAACTCTATAGCATTTAATTTTATTGAAATCTCATTTTGATTGATAAATTGCTTAAAATTTTGTTTGCTAATATATCTTATGTGTTTATGGATAATTATCCAATAAACTGCTAGTGAAGTTTTTGGACTTCACAAATGAGGTTAGGATGATAACACGTACCATTTAATGAATATTTAAAAAAATAAAAAATAAATAAAGTGGGGTATATGTCATCAGCCTAACCGTACTTGCTGAGTAAAAATTTCACTAGCACTATATTGATAATTATCCTATGTTTATTAATTTTTTTAGTTTTTTAAATAAAAAAATTGCAAACATGATAACATTTTTTTTCAAATTAATATCTTGAAATACTTTTCTACTTCTTGAATATTATGTGATATGTTTTGTATTGTTAGTAAATTATTAACTTATAAGTATAGACCAAAATTTTACACCAGATTTTAATTAAACAAAAATATTAATTACTATTATAGAAGGTTTATTAATTTTCCCTATTGGTCCAACTGAGGATTATGATTTTTTATTAATTTAGAGAGATTATTAATTTAAAGGGATTGATTTAGAGGTGTTTTATTGTATGTTAAAATAAATTCTTGCAAAAATATTACAATAAACATGAAAAATTTAAACTAAAGTAAAAATAATACAAGTGAGAATTAAATTACACAAAAATAATTAAAAATAAAAAAAAATGAATTAGGATAAGAATAATAAAAAATTATAATTATTGTGTTAAACCGAGTTTGGATTTGAAATAATGAATCCAAGATTGGTCGATTTTTCATTGGGTCTTGATTTTTAAGCTTAAACCAATTTAACTAGTTTTAATTTTTTTGCCCAAACCTACTCAAAAAATTGACTAACCTTTGGGTTAGGGAAGGTTGCCCAACCCTTGAACAGATCTAATCAAAAGTACAAATTTTCTGTTTCAATTAAAACCCAAATTAAAATTAATCCCAAAATTGTCTTAATCTAAGAATCTAAATAACTGATACGAATAGAACCAAATCAAATTCATCTAGATCAATTCGGATTGAATGGATTTTCTATATGAACTGGATACAGATAGTAAAATAAAAAATCCGCATAATTCGGATTGAATAAAAATTTTTATAAATTCAATACGAATCCACCACATAATTCTTTTTCTTTTTTTTTTCTTGGCTATTTCTATCCTCTTTCTTCTCTCACTGTAAAACTCTTTGAGGATTTGCATCCTTTGCCTTCAATCTCTTTAAAACTTTTCTTTGCTTTATAACATTTTAAAACGAAAAACTTGGGGAAATTTCCCTTTCTCCATTCAAATTTGATTGACATTAGGCTTATATTACATGCAATCAACTCTAATCACTACAAAATAACTGACTTTTACCGACACTTATAAGTGCCGATAAAAGACCAGTTGACCGCCGGTAAGGGTTCGTTGATCGCTGGCCAGGTGAATGCCGGTGAAAGTTTATTGGGGGTGATGTACTCCAATCGGTAAAGGGTTGGGAAATTGAGACATGACTTTTCTCGATGCTTTTAAATGTCTTTAAAAGTATAAGGTTTTAATCGACATTTTAAAATGCCGGCAAAAGTCCTATTTCAAATTTAAAATTTTTATATTTATTAAATTTTATTTTAAATTTAAAAGCTTAAAAGTGCTGGTAAAAGTCTTATTTAAAATTTTTGTATTTATTGAATTTTACTTTAAATTTAAAAGCTTAATTTATTTTTTGTGTTTTCATAAAAGATAACACAATTGTTAACGCCATTGTTCATTGATAATTTAATAAAATGATTTTAACTCTTAATTCAAATTTTTTTTAATGCAAGTTAATAAAATAATTATTAATGCAATTTTTTTGTTAATAAAATAATCAAATGAGGCATTGGCAGCATACTTCATTTGGTAATTCAATTAATCCATATCCATTGCACTAATAAAAAGAGAGAGAACTATTTGCACTGTAACACTCATATGCATTAACAATTTCTTAACAATTGAACTTTCATTTGTTGAAGTTTAGTTCGAAGTGCTTATAACCGAAATGTTTTCAAAACTTCCTAAAAGTCTAATACAAGCATAAGATTTCTAGCTAAATTGTATACCGATTATCATCCTTGAAGCTTCCATCTTCACTTAGGATTTGCAAGTAGTGACCTCAACGAACTAGATGCGTCTGAAACCTACAATAAAAGAAAATGAAACCTCTTAACTACTATCACCATGCTGTAAACAATGTATATAAACCTACAACAAATACTACTTTTCACCATGCTTTCAAGATAAGCCATAAACACTTTTTTGTTGGTTCACGTGAAAATCTCCTTTGCATCACATTCTGATTCGTAGAAATAAACTTGTTGGTCAAAGAAGTTATTAGAATATGAACTGTTCCATAAGGTAAGAAAAAAGAATCAATAGGCATATACCTTGTGATTTGGACATTTCTGCAGGACTGGCTATTTGCCCTTCAAAACTCAAGTCCAACAAAGGGCTATGATTGGTTCTTCCAGCTTTGTAATAGGTATAATTACAGACTTACTGTCTTGTTCACTTCGAGAAACATTGTACCCTATCATCAAGTTTCCCGACTCACCAAGTATTCCCCTAATGCCTATCATGTTCTCTTCAAACTTTTCAATTGTTTATATAGAAATTATTTACAAATACAACTCACCTTTGAGTTGCCTACTCCTTCAGCTTTCTTGTAGTTTGACAAATCATCAGCATTTAAGGCTTGTACGCCATCTCCAGGATTTTCAGCCCCTACGAATCAGAAAGCCTATTAGCATTAATGAAGAAGAACAGATACTATGAAACTAGCAAGCATACCTAAGTTTATTATGTTGCTTCAACCTAGGACATTCATGTTGATCTAGATTCACTTTAAGAAGCAAAACTGTTTTGAAATAAACCATTTATCTAACAAGTCATAGAAAGTACCATGAATCAGTTACCCTTTCACATAATAAAAGACTACTAATTCAAAGAGCAACATACAAAAGACAAAGAACAACAAGAAGTTAAGGAGGTAAGGCAGGAGAAAGAGAGAGTTTAAAGTTTATGCAGATAAAAAAATTACAGACCTCATCATCCCTTTCAAAGTAGATTCCATCAACTCTACTTTTCTGCTGGAATTCCCATCTTAAACTGTTTTCAAGCAGCTCTTTTAATTTCCTTGTCTGCAAGTTCTCAAAGGCTGAAGTCAGGATTTCCACTAACATGATTTACTATACAATCAATAAAAATTGAAAGCTTTTCTTCTTTTCCAAAGAAAAACTACATGAAGAGGTAAGCTTGGTACACATACCCATAAGAGAAGATCTCCATCAACAATTGAAGCATCTTGCAGCAATGAAAACCATCTCATGGTGAAAAAATAATCTAATAATCAGTACTCAGTAAGCACATGACAACCATGCAAAAAAAAAGAGGAAATTACTTAAGGCAGTGCAAAAAGTCCAACAGAATAACAGCTTAAAGTCATAAAAGTCCTGCCAAAATACAGCTCCCTGAATGTGAAATGTGAATGTGAGAGTTAATCGATCGAAAGAAAAGAAGAATGTGAAATGTGCTGTCTTACTTAGGGTATCGTTATTTGGTTAAATAACAGAAACATCTATCTTGTACACCATTAAAGAAATTTATAAACTTCATCAATAAAATAAATATTACAACACGTTCTATTAAGATATATTCAAAATAATTAACAAAAACACTTTGAACATCAATTCAATGGTTATGTCTACCTTTACGATGCAAAAATTCTGTAAATCTTGTATTCAAATGATCAAATATCAATGTTTGCATTTTTTTTCTTTTTCAAAACAAACTTTTAAAGTGTGAAAACTCTACAAGATTAAAGTCGAATTCATTTCCTTTTTCCAAATCAGAAAAATCCATTATACCAAAAAAATACACGTAATATTTTAGTTTTGTTTCTGAAACTTAAAATTTAAAAAAGGTTCACTGGTTCTGAATAGAATAATATCAAAAGATAATAACAAGTAAATAAGTGATGTTGATGTGATTTGTCTTATATTAAGTTGTTCTTATATGCAACTTTCAAGCAATTTCTACATCTATGAAAGCCAGAGCATCACCAAGCACAGAAGGAAGATTATTTTTTTCCTTTAATATAATGAGAATAATTGTGCCAAAAATGAAAAAAAGGGAAACCGATGAATGAAGTGAATAAAGTATTATTTACAATACTATTAATAAACATTATCCTACAATCATGCATACAAAGCATCTGCTCATTCCAAGTGAATTAGGTCGCCAAATATCACTTTTCTAACCAAAGAAAGCATGCTTGAACTAGAAAATGTGTTATCAGCAACAATACAAATAAAACACCATCAGGAAACTACTGTCATATCATATTGGAGATTAGCAAAATCAAGTTCATAGTCAAGCAGCCAACATTTTAACAACAAAAGATCATTGTGATTGAAGCTATCCCGTGTCAGTAGATTGAAGCTGAAAACAACAATAACAACTGGCTAGCTATATATAACAAGTTTCAATTAGTATATGCCCCAAAAGATGTAAACTACTATATAAATGAACTAGTTAGGAGATGATCAATTCACGTACCTTTATTTTTCAAATATAAGGCAGAAAATCAGGAATCTTACCATATCAAATTATGAGTAAAAAGTGATGATGAAAACTTGAAGAAGATTAACAGAGCAAACATAAATGGAACAGCTACAATATAACGATCTGCTTCACTGCTAAGCTGTATGTGAGAGTTGAGATGAGATGATCGATCGAAAGAAGAGAAGAATGTGAGAGTTGAGAGGAAAAGCTAGGGTTTGGTTTCCAAATTGGGGGAAATTTGATCAATAACGGGAAATTGGGAGAAATGTGAGAGTTGGGGGAAATTTGCATCAAGGTTACCACATCGCTTGCAATCTTCCTCAGCGCACAACGTCTTTTGCCTGCAGAAATGGTAGTAGATTCCAAAAACACAGTTGTAAACACTGCACCTCCCCTTCTTGCCACGGCAGCGCCGAGCAAAATCCTAGGGCGATAATTGATGCCTCGCACCATAATCCTTAACCGATGGAGCATTTGCAGGCCTTTTCTCCTTCCCTTTGTACGAAGAAGAAGTACTCCCTTCTTCACTCTCTTCATAGTCACTCACTTTTCCTCTGAGCCGGTTCGAGCGACGCAAAAAATTGCTAGTGGGAGTTGACGCATCGGGAATTCGTTTGAAACGATTGGAGAGGCGCAAAGGCGTGATTTGGTATTGTTTCTTTTGCCATTTTCTGACCTGGATTTTCTCTAGTTTTGCCGATTAAACAATCGACCGAAGGTCGGAGATGGTGTTATGCATGCCTAGAGAGGCTAATCGAGCCTGGTTCTCTAAGATGCGAGCGTTCCTGTGACTTTCATAATCGGATTTGGCATTTGTTTTCTCGAATCTCAATTTCAACTCTCACATTCTCACATCTCAAGAACGTGAGAGTCGAGAGGAAAAGAGTGAAGAAAAAATGAATTCTTAACGGAAGAACAGTAAAGGGGATATTCGGATTGCTTAGTGAGAAAAGTAACTTAATTAGTAACCAATACAAGTGTTCCATTTACCCGAAGAGAACAATCAAGAAAACATGACTGAAGCATCTCAGACTCAGAGATTGCCTCTGCAAAATATTTACAATCACTATGTAGTGCCCTTGTGGCCCTACGCAGGCAATCTCTGGTTCTCCTTTCATCTTTCCAAGGAGATTTGTTTAAACGGAATGTTGGGTACCCTGATCTCTTTCTGCTGAAATATCAATCTTTGCCCATCTCCTATGAAATGTAATTAACAGAAGGGCGGCGGCTTGGCTCAACATTCCACATATTAAGCCTATCCATAGACCCCACACAACAAGAACAGAAAGCAATCAATTACCAGAAGAAAGAGATAAGAAAAACAGAATTTCCTGTTGTATTTTTTTTTTACTAGAATGGAATTTCCCTCACCTTTGCATGGAGCTTAAACTTAAATCCAAGAAGGGCTGCAATTGGCATGCCAATGGCATAGAAAGATGCCAAGTTAGCAACCGCAACTAAGTGCTGCCAACCACAACCTCTTGCCACTCCTGAAACATAAAAAATGCAAGGCAATTTGCTACTCAATGAACAAAAAGACAAATAGGATGGTAATTTCTTACCCGAGAGGACATTTTGGAAAGAATCTAATGCTATTGTCGTTGCAAGAAATGGTGTCATTGAGGCAAACTCTTCCACTATGGAAGAACTGTCACTGAAGAAGCCAGCCCAAATATTATGACCAAAGACTATAGCAAGGACTGCTACAAGAGCAAGAAGGAGAACGAGCTTGAGAGTGACAGCCATAGCTTTCTTAGCTCTGTCAGGTTTTTCAGCTCCCAACTCATTTGACACCCTTGTGCTGCAGCACAGGTTTCATTATCTCAGTATTGATAGCTTGACAGATATTAATGAAGAATGTCAGAAAACATTCTACATACTTACCTAACCGTAGCACTAAGGCCATAAGTAAAGTTGAAGGCGATGGCTTCTGTGTTTACGCTGGTCATTGCAGGAGAAAGAATCAACCTTTGAAATCAACCCTTGAAACTAAATATAAGGTGAAAAAATCAAACAAAAAGTGAAACAGAATTGTACCACATTGCTATCAGTGAAGTAGTTATTTCTGAATTTGGCATCAATCCTGCTAGCGGGACAAGAAGTTCAAAAGCCCAACACTCCAGACTGGCAAAATATAGATAGAAAATAAAAAATATTGCCATTAAAAAGCTGTGTGCATAGCTAGAAGAGATAAAATGATCAAGATTAGGAAAACTCACCACGCCATTGTTGCAGATGGTAGGGCTAATCTCAAATCTGTAACGATATAACGAAATGATTCAAAAGAAAAACCTTTCCATGTGTGCTTAAATTTCTTTGAACAAACTACATAGATTGCCAAAAAAGGAAAAGATATCCATAAAGAGACTGAAGCAGCCAATGAAGCACCCTTGAGACCAAGACTTGTAGTTGTTCAATTAACCAAAGTATACGCAATGCCAAAGTGAAGAGCCAATGGCAGACCTGAGAACAAGACTAGAGGCATAACGATGCTCTGTGTTTGAAGAAATCTCAAAACATTTTGTATAAAATTGTGAAGACCGCAAAATTTTCATATTGGATTTGTAGATAAATGTATAATTGGATTAAACTAAATATTAAGAGGGGTTTTAGAGTCTTATTATGTTAGGCGATGAAATCTAAAAATTGAATTTGATACACTTGTTAAGAATTGATCATAGAAATATGATTAAGTTTAATTTAAATATATAAGAGATACAAGTATATTAATGTAATTAAGAAAATATATATAGATATTAGTATCTTAGTTGAATTAAGGAAGAATATACAACTATATATATATACAATAAACAAAACATATAATTAAATAAATAAACCTAAAAGCCTATATATATATAAAGTACATACAAAGTACATGTATATTATGCATAAAATATAATATAAATATATATTATATTAAAACAGAAACTAGCTTCCTGAAGAAGCCATTTTCTGGTCTTGTCAACCCCAACCCACGTGGGGCTGTGGTCTGCAAAATGTGAGAGAGAGCAGAGAGGGAAAAGAAAATTGAAATGGCAAAAGGAAAAGAAAATAAGAGAGGGGAGAGGAAGCTGCCGTGCCAAGCAACGGCAGAAGGAGAGAGAGCTCAAGAACGAGGGAAAGCTAAAGAAAAGAATGGAATGAAGTGACAGCTGTGAGCGAGAAAAAAAAAGATTAAAACTGAGTGAACAAAAGAAACTGCAGCCATTCGATGAAGAGAAGAAGAGACTGAGAGAGAAAGAGTGAATCAGAGAAGAAGAGTGAAAATGGGAACTGAGAAAGAGAGAGTAGTAGCCAAGAGAGTTGAAATGAGAGAGAAAGTGCAGTAGAGGAGAAGCTTTTAGGATCGATAGAAAAGAAAGAAAAAGAAGCGAGACAGAGGAAGATAAAAGGGCTGTGTTCAGGTGTTGATCGAGGGTGGCTGTTGAGCTGAGTTTGTGAGCTAAAAAAAAAATAAAGGTTGCTGAGGTGTTCATCAAGGGCTTATAATGGCTGTAACTGGGGTTGGAAATGGTGTGTGCAACAGGGGCCTGAAACAAAGAAGAAGATGGCGGCAGCTTGCAGTGGCGTTAGAGGCCAACTCGGGGAGATTTCAGACCTGATCTGTGAGTGTTCCTGCCTTGTTTCTTTATTGCCACTGGAGCTCAATACTGAGCTGAATAGATGCAAAGGACAGTGGCATTTTGGTTAAACCGAGAGAGCCACGATGGAGAAGAAATGAAAGCTGAAAATGGCGTCTTTGGAGGGCTGTTCAGTTAGTGTTTTTAGAGCTTATATTGGCTGTTGAAAATGGCATGAGAACAAGGGTTTATTAAGTGCAAAAGTAGAGGAATTTAATGGGGGATTGGTTGAGAAACAGGGATGCTCGGCAAGGCTGTTCAAGTAGGAATTTTTGGTGCCAGTGTAAAGCTATTGTAGGCCAAAGAAACATACTCAATTGGAGGTGAAGTCAGCAAACTATCGAGAGGTAAGGCTGGTTGAATGTATGAAATAAATTAAGTCTAAATTAGTAAATAAATTCATGGAAAGAATGATGGTGATTTAAAGTTGAACATGTATGTGTGTAGTGGCTCTTTGGAAGTGCCAAATGAAGGGCTGAAACCGAGAGGGAGTTGCGGCATTTTGAAGTCCACGGCAGCTCCCAAAACAGTAAAGACCAAGCTACATTAGGGGCCCTTGGTTTTGATATGTAACAAGGGGTAAGGATTTGATTTTATTGTAGATTTAAATGATAAATGTAGAGTGAAATAAAGTAGCAAAACATGGTCTTTGATACCCAAGAGCACGTAGATCAGCTGGTAAGGGGCTGTTCTAGCTTAACCAGAGGTCTCGAGTTCGAGTCCCTGGGTACGCAGCTGTGTTAAAACTCTTGAGGGAGAGCTTTGCCGCCCTTTGGGTCCTGCCCGGCTCGAATCCGGATTAGTCCTATACCAAAGGTATGGGGATACCGGATGGTTAACACCGAAAAAAAAAAACATGGTCTTTGATGTAGGCTTATGTGGGAAAAAAATTTAAGAAGGCAAAGGAGTATTTGGCAACCAAAAGAGAAAGTTACAAGGTAATGCACTTAAGGAAGAATTTAAAAAATAAACTTTCTTAAGGTAATTTAATAATATAGATTTTATTAATTTTATGCCTTAATGTAGGAGTGTAACATTCCAAATCCACAGTATAACATAATATTCACTTATAAATCACACTTACTTACCGGTTGGATTGTCTGTGATGCTTAACAACTCCTAACACTTAATAAGAATGAGTACTCTTATTCCTTGTTACTAATATGGAAATAGAAATTATTAAATTCTTTTTTGAGCTATGTATATACATTCCCTTCTATTTAAAGTAGTACTGTACCATTTTACTGAATATATAAAAGAATACAACATACCTTCGATATCAAATCTCTGGAAGGTAATTCTCTTTGTCCAAAATCAACAATCTGTGGAGTGGAAAAATAAGCAGTGAGCGACAACGTGCTCAGTAAAGAAGGTGTATGCTGCTTTATAAAACCAAAAGCTATTTCCCCAAAAAAACACATTTTATTTATCCTAACAATCAAACCCATTAGGAAAACAATGGATATAGTTAACATTAAACAGGATTCAATAGATCCTTTCAGTAAACAGAAATCAATAAGTTGAGACTAGGCAACAAATAAATCATGCTCTCATTATTCCCCCAAGAACACAAGTCGTCCACTTTTGGGGTGCACCCGTAAGCCATCGCCCCTCACGGCTATCTCAACTAGATCTATGGCCATAATCTATAGGTGGTCATCGGGTCCACTTGCCAAGTGACCTTGAGACCGCTGATGACTTGGCGGGTTCATCAGCCTTGTGACTCCCTGAGGTGCACCCGTTGGTCCATCGACCCGAGCCACCGGCCCAGGTGGTCACGCAATTACATGAATAATAATGCATGAACTCAGGGCCTAAAGTCTCAAAAATCACTTTTATATCTCATGAAAAACCTTTATGGAAATATTTCACCCATATTATCATTTCCTCAAAATGATTTGATTTCCAAAAGGTTTTATAAAATAGTAAAAACAGCCAGCAATCTCACCATTTTCCGTGTGAGAAAGGCACGGTTAAGCTGGCTCGCCCATGGCTAGTTCACCCATGGTCAACTCGCCAATAGTTAACTCGCCCATATTCAACTCGCCTCCAAAAGTTTCATATTTTCTATTTTCAAAGATATTAAAAATAGTTCATTTTTCATTGAAAAAAAAAATGGAAAGTGAAACCTGTTTGCCATGGTCAGCTCGCCCATTTGGCTCGCCCATGGTCAAGTCATCAGTGCGCTGAACTAGTATTCACCCGCCACCTTAACTTTTCAAAACAAAGTTAACCTGGCTCGCCCATAATGGCTCGCCCAAAAGAATATAAAAGGGTTTGCCACTTTGGCTCGCTCGCCTTTTATTAAAACAGGGGTCGCCCGCTCCAAAACAACATAAAGGAGTCGCCTTCCATTAGCTCGCCACCCTTAACCAGTTCATTTAGAAAACGAAATCGGTTTTGGCTATCTTTGTAGCATGCCCAAATCAAAACAATTATCAACAAAATGCATGTCATAAACCCAAGCATTTTCTCAATATTTTCATAAAATTTAACTCCACAGGACATGCATTCACTTCACACACATCTCCCTTACCTCGTCTGATGAAGCCTTGCTTCTCGCTCGCCTTATCAATTCTCACTTCCCGGCTGCAAAGTAAAATATTAATACCATTAATATTTTCTTTTCGAATATTTTCTAAAACTATTAATATTTCTAACACTTTGGCTAGATTCTGTGACTACTCTACAGCTCGCCATTCGCCCAACAGAGCTCGCCATTCGCTTATGAACTTACGCGTGGGAGCTCGCCCAACATGGCAGCTCGCCCGACAATTCAACTTGCCATTCATGGCTTTTTATTCAGAGGTAGGCTCACCCATGAATTGAACTAACACTTGGCGACTTCTTTATTTCCTACTCGCCTCTTTGGTGATCACAAACATTCCTCATGGGCGATCACTATAGTCGCCATTCTCGCCGTTTGGCGATCATTGGTCCTCGCCCATCCGAACTATCATTCTGATTATCCAAAGAGTTGGTGAACACATATGTCGCCGACTCATGTATTTCATTGAGCTCGCCTCATCCTTTGGGCGAGTACTCACCTATTTGGCAAGCAGTTAAGTAATTCTGTTTGCCGTTCGCCCATCGTGTTTCCTTATTCATTCTTGATTATTTTCCATCCAGTTTCTTATATATTCCAATAATATTTAACTAAAACCAGGCTATATCTATGTTTATTACGTTGTAAAACATAGAAATCTAGCATTAAATATCAAGAGAACCATAGAAATATGGAACTCACCTTAACTGAGTTGCACTTCAAGAACAGAGTGCTTTTCTGCCTCACTTAGCTTTACTTTGCTTATTCCTCAACTCTTCACACACTGGATAAATGTTTAGCTAACTAAGGATGAAGTTTCATGGCTCATGTATAAGAGGAATGGAAGAAACGAGATTGAGTTTGCTATGAAAACAGAATGGGTGAGAAGGTTGTTTAAGAAGATGAAGTTTGCTAAGTCAGTTTTTCCTCATGTATTCCTTTTTATATAGCCTGTTGATCCAACCAAAACTCACCATCTATTCCTTATCCTTTTCTTCATTATTACCTTGTCTTATAACTCATTAAATGATGAAGAAAAAATGGCAATTCCTTTAAATGGCGAGGTGAAGTTTTTCCACAGTTCATTAGGGAAAGTCTCTTGCTGCAGTTTGACTAAATTTTCTTTCCTTTTTCTCCTTCCTCTCCAGTCCACGCCACTTCCAGCCAACGTTTATTGGTTTTCATCTCATTCTTTTCTTCATTTGTCCTATAGCCATTAATCCCTTTCACACTTTCATTTAATGCTTTTATACCATAGATATTATCTTAACCTTTTTATCAAAATTAAATCCCATCTATTCTTTTTATACACCATACTATAAATCATAACTTAAAATAAAAAGTGAAAATTCAAATTTAATGTTTTCTTTAATTTTACTAAAAGAATTTATTTCCACTATCAATCATTTACAAATATGGTATATAGTATAATAAAATTTGGGTCTTACAAGGAGGAAAGGATACAAGGTAAGGGATGCTAAATACACTAAACTAAAGACCAAAGGAAAAGGAATCAAGGAGTGATAGAAAGTTCAGGAAGTGCAAGGGTGCAATATCAACACTTGTGCTACACCTTTAGGTAAGAGATATGTATAGGAACATAGGGATACTGAAATCAATTTAAAATCAACTGCATTGTGGTTATATATAAACTGTATTTTCTTGCAGGAGGTTTTAAAAAAATATAAGCCGTTATGTTGTCGGAATTTTTATGAAAATAATGGTGTATGATTTAAACTTGATTTAAGTAATTATTTGAAAATGACCATTTATCCGGCATATTTATTTTGAAAACGGCTATATTTTATGACCTTGATTTATTTATAAGAATTTCAGTCGAGATGTTTATCTCAAGGAAATTTATCAACCTATATTATTGAGTTGAAGAAATGATGAGTATGTATCATTATATGTTTTGAAAGAAAGATATATGACTTTGTTATGAACTTTCCTAAAGCTCAAAAATACTATTTCGGATTTTGAAAAAGATATGTATAAAACGTTTTGAGACATGACTAGATAAGTCATTGCAGTACTTTCTGACTACTGTGTGACCTTGATCCAGTCCTCAGTAGATATCTGTTCTGGCTATTGTGTGACCTTGATCCAGTCCACAATAGATATTTATTTTCTGACACTGTGACCTTAATCCAGTCCACAGCGGGCCCAGTTGACACCTGATCAGTGCTCACTGCGGACCCCCCCTTGGACTATGGCCATAAGTCTTTCCGAATTGCACTTTCCCTCATGGGAATATCTGAACTGCATGATAATTTATTAGTCGTCAAATGTCTCAAGCTTAGTATGTATATGATTTTTCGTGCTTATCTTTGTATATGATTTCTGAACATATGATTTTAGATTCTGAAATTAATGAGAATTTGATTTGATGATCCGTGTTATAACGGAATGTGATAAGCACGCGTAATTCGAATGACATTCAGAATACAGATGTTTATGTTTCAGATTTAAATGAAATGTTTTCTAATGCATGACATTTGTATGATTTGATTTTCCGATTAGTATGAAATATGGTATTTGAGCTTTAGTAAATACTTTGGAAAATTGCATATAGAAGTTTGGTATAAGTTTTCTATATATATTTCTTATTGGGCTTTCCAAAAAGCTCACCCCCCCTCTCCACCTTCCAGATTAACCGCAGTAGGTGCTTTGTACGTGGGGTTTAAGCAAGTCCTTCGAGGCTTTTGTATCACCCTTAAAGGTATGTGATGTACAGTATTCTCTTTTATATTCAGACTTCAATATTTAGTACTTTTATAGTATGAGGATGTAATTGAAGGAAGTATAGGATATATTTATGGTTTATAATAATGCATGCAACTTAGGTGGAGATATATTTAATGAAGTAGAATGATTTAAAAGTGTAAATGCATGCTTAGTGAGAGAATTTGACTGAGACCTAAGATAATTAAAGGATATTGACTTAGTTAATATAAAGTTAGCTTAAGAATTGATTAGTGACACTACGTACAGCCCAACCAAGTAAGTGAAAAAGAAAAATTTGGTTCGTATTTTTGGTATAAAGGGTCGTTACAAAAATCGAGTGCAAACATAGCTGGGATGAGATACTTGATGTAGAGATCAGCTGTTTTCCCAATTTTAGGCTCTTGATGAAGCAAGATCAGTATTGGCTCAGTATAGAACCATAAAATGGATATAACAACTGAGAAAAGTAAAGAAATTATGCACGAAGCTTGTAGGTAAATTCCCAGCATTTTGTAAGTTTTTGCACCAAATCCTTGACCACAAAAAGTCTCCAGTGCTCCACTTAGTCCTATAAAAAGGAAAGGACTGTTTGAATAGCAAATTAAACCTGCCTAAATTTACATCTGAATGAAAGATTAAACCTGAAACATAAATACAGTACTGATCTAACAGATTCAGTTTTGTAGGAGTTACCACGGAACTTTAACATAGTTACACAAATGAAAAGGAGATTGGAAACTCCACAAAATATTCCCGGCGATGCTACTAGTACTAGCCCTGCCTCTTTATACCGCCTCGATGGAATCCCGTCTGACATGGCAAGAAAAAATATTGAGACTGCAGGGCATTGTCAAGTGAAGAAATAGCAAATCCTTCAATCAAAAGAGTGAAGACAAGTCTCCTTCACCGATCAGCCACTGCAATCCTCAACCTTCCCTTTTCTCTTGAGGAAAAATTAGGTTCAAGATGAACTCCTTTCATTGTACCTTCTTATTAGACATGTTCAAAAAGCTTCATTGAATAGATTTGAACTTAAAAATCAAAGTCCACTAAAAAATTGGATATCATTTCAAGTTCAAGTCCGATCCGGTTCTATAATAAATTTTTTTATTGCTTTTTATACTAATGTATTTTTAATTAATTTTTTTTACAATTTAATTTGAAGTTGTACTTTTTTTAACTTTAAGTTTAAATTTTTATAATTCTTGTAGTTTTTGTAAGAATTTATTTGAACTTATTATGTTATATTTATTAACTATAGTAAAATCCCTCCAAATTAATACTCTTGGGACCTTGAGTATTAATTTAGAGTGAAATTTTTGTAAATTAGTACCTTTGGACCTATTATTGAGTATTAATTTAGAGGGGTTATTAATTTGAAGGGTTTTACATAGTGAATTGTTATTGTCTTAAAATACATGTCTATTTAATTTTCACATTCTTAAAATCTCTCTAATAACTTTATAGCATTTAATCTAATAAAAAACTCCTTGCAAATAAAAATATATTTTATACTTTTTTTAATTCTTAAAATAAAAAATCTTAAATATAGTAGTTTTTTTACCAATTAGTCTTTTACAAATTAACATTTTGAAATGTTTTCTAGTTTGTGAATATTATGTAATATATTTTGTATTTTTTATCGAATTATTAATTTATACAATAATTGGGACTGAAATTTTACATTAAATTTTATAATAAAATTATTAATTATTATGATAAAGGGGTTTATTAATTTTTTTCCATTGACTTGAATCAAGAGCATGATTTTTTTTTATTGCTTTAGAGGTTACTAATTTATAGGGATTCTACTATATTATGTGTTTTAATATTTTTTAAATTTTTATTATAAATATTTTTAACAATTAATAGCATTTGACTGGTTTGAGCTTATTTTTATATGTAAAAACGAATTTAAATAAAAAAAATTAATCCTGAAAATTAAATTGAATTAAATTTGAATTCACTTTCAATCTGTTAATATCTTATTAAATCCAAACCTGACTCAATCCCATTCATAAATAAGTCTACTCCATCTAAAAAAAATTACACACTCGTACGTACAAAAATGCAAACACAAATAAATTTCGCGGTTGAATTCGATTGCATAAAAGAATTATCGCCAAACTTTCACACGTAGCCACAAATTAAAATGATAATAATGAAAAGATTGACCAATCCAGTCTATCATTCAAGGCACGAGGGTCAGACTGTAAATTTCCTTACAGGATTAATTTTTCCAATGTATTATGGACGGTGAGCTATGTTTCTCGAGAATTGGTAGCAGCAAAGTACAAGACAATTTTGACACAAAGCTAACATTCAAAGCTTGACTAAACATTCATTTGCTGTACCAAAAAAAAAAAAAAAGCTTGACTAAACATGTAACCAAAAAAAAAAAAAGCTTGACTAAACATAGTCTGAAAGCTATAGACCAAATCGGAAGGCGATGACAGAAATAATAAATCATTGATGACTCTAAAATCTAAATTACTGTATTTTATTAATAAAGAATGAAGAAGCAATAATTACCACGAAAGCGAAGCCGGTGACGGTGGCCCAAGAATTGGCAAGTGTGGCTCCAGCAAGCTCAAGCTCCCCAAGATGACCGGCAAACATGACAGAGACCAAAGTAATGGCGTAGTAGAAGACATTGGCAAGGATCATTGGTAGCGCAAATGAGACTTGTTTCTTCACTTCTTCTACATCTAACACTTTTCTCCAACAGCTTATTTCTGAACTCTCCTCTTGTCTGTCGGAAGCTTCAGGCAAGAAGGCACTGTCCAGGCTTGTGCTTGATGCCATATCTTAAGCTCTATATTCCTTTCTTAACTGTCCAGGCTTGTCACATTGTTGTTGTTTTTTTTTCTCTTCGAAGACCCTCTTCTGCAGGATTGGTGGTTCGCAACTTAGCATTTCAATCTTTCGAAGTTAAGAAAGTGGAATGGTGGTTGGGATTCGATCAAATTATTGAAAGGACAATAATTAGATAGTGTTATGTAATGTGCAGCAGTAAAAAATATATATAGCAGTAAAGTTACAATAGAGTTTTTTGTTTTATTCATATATGTAAATGGCTTTGATTTTAAACACTTGGACAACTTGGATGCCCTTCATTTTAGGGTAATAGTGAGTTATATATATGCTGATGTAAAAAAAAAGTTAGAAGTGAAAATGAACAGAAAATTGCTGCCTTTTCTCACGTTTTTCTCTATTTTGCTGTTGTAATGACAATACCCATTTTCTCTCATTAACTCTTTATTTTTCATGCATTTGAGTGAAATAAGAGTATGATAAACAAGCCAACAAATTAGTATCAGAGCTGAGTTCAAAGGAAGACAAAAGTAGTGAAGAAACGTGAAGAAAAGAGGAAGACTTGAGAAAAAAACTTATGGCTGCTTCAAGTTCTTCTTCAAACCAGTAACACAATTTTCAGTAAATGTTCCTTTATTTGAAAGTGAAAACTATGATTTTTGGTGTGTAAAAATAGAAACTTTATTTCTCTCTTTAGATGTTTTGGAGTTTGTTGAAAATGAGTATGTAGAACCAGATCCAACAATAGTGTTAAAAGATACTGAAAAAGATAAGTTGAAGAAAAAGAAGTCTACATATGCTGGTGTTCTTGGCATGATATAAAGATGAGTTTTAACCACCATTTTCCCAAGAATCATGAGAGCAAGGAAAGTAAAGGAAGCTTAGGACATCTTGAAGTAAGAGTTTAAATGTGAAAAAGGTAAAGGTTGTTAAACTTCAATCTTTAAAGAGAGATTTAGGAAATATGAAAATGAAGGAGAATGAGAACTTGAATGATTACTTTTTAGATTTATGAAGTTGATTAATCAAATGAAGAGTTATGGTGATTCTATTGATGATGATCAAATTGTAGAGAAAGTGTTGATTAGTATACCTGCCAAATTCGATCCTATAGTGGCTATCATAGAAAATACTAAGAATCTCTCCACTTTGAGTGTCCAAGAGTTGATGGCTGCATTGAAATCTTATGAGCAAAGGTTGGTGCGACACTCCGACAAACAAATTGAGAGTGCGTTTCAATCTAAGCTCGCCATTGACTCCAAACATGTGAACAAGAGGCCATCAACACACACTCAATCCAAAGATGAGTTTTCTAGAGATGGTAGACATGGTAGAGGAAGAGGTAGAGGTCAAAATGGAAGAGGGAGAGGCAGAGACACTTCTAACAGAAAATTTGGTGATGAAAACTCTTCAAAATGGTGTAATATTTGCAAGAAAAACAGTTATGATGAGACGGACTATATGGAACAAGGGAAAGCCTCAATCTTATAATTGTAAAAAGTTTGGTCATGTGCAAAAAGAGTGTAGATTCAAGAATGAGTAGCAACCTACTTTTATAGAGGAAAAAGAGGATGAAGGTAACTTATTTTATGCTTGTCATCAAGCTAATGAAGGAGATAAAAAGGTTTGGTACTTGGATAGTGGTTGTAGTAACCATATGACCAGTGATAATGATGCTTTTATGGACATGGATTCTTCCTTCAATTCAAGGGTGAAATTAGAGAATGGCAACTATGTGGAAGTGAAAGAAAAAGGCAGTATTGGAGTTGAAACCAAGTCAGGAAACAAGGCCATTCATGATGTTCTTTATGTACCGGATTTGGATGAAAATTTGTTGAGTATTGGATAGCTTTTAGAGCATGACTATGGGCTGAAATTCAAGGACCAAGAGTGTAGAATTTTTTATCAAAATCCGAAATTGGTAACATTTGTGGAGATGACAAAAAACAGAAGCTTTCCACTTTCTCTCAAATATGTGAAGAACTTGATCTTGATGACAAGACAAGTAGATGACTCATGGCTATGGCACAAAAGGCTTGGGCACTTGAATTTTATTGTCTCAAGTTGTTGTTTCAAAAGAACATAGTGTATGGGCTTCCAACAATTCATGAGAAAAATGATGTGTGTGAAGGTTGTATACTTGGAAAGCAACATCGTCAACCATTTCCAAAAGATGTAGCTTGGAGAGCCAAAGGAGTTCTTAAGTTGGTGCATACCGACGTTTGTGGTCTTATGAACACTCCATCAAATGCTTAAAACAAGTACTTTATTTTGTTTATTGATGATTATTCTCGCATGACTTGGGTTTATTTTATGAGGCAAAAATCTGAAGTTTTTACTATTCTTAAGAAATTTAAAGCTCTTGTTGAAAAGCAAAGTGGTCAATGTATCAAAGTGTTAAGAAGTGATAGGGGTAAGGAGTATACTTCAAATGAGTTTGATGAATTTTGTGAAGATGAAGGTATGGAAAGGCAGCTCACTATTGGCTATACACCTCAACAAAATGGAGTTTCCGAAAGGAAGAATCAAATCGTTATGGAAATGGCCAAATCCATGTTGTTTAAGCAAGGGCTACCAAGAAGTTTTTAGGCTGAAGCTGTCCATACGGTTGTGTAACATCCCAAAACCACTATACAACAGAATATTCACTTGTAAACTACACTTATTTACCGGTTGGGCTGTCTGTGGTGCTTAACAACTTTTACTACATTATGAATTAATAAAATATGTTCCTTAAGATGTATATACATTCCCTTCGTAGTTAAAGTAGTACTGTACAATTTTGCTGAATATATAAAAGAATATAACATACCTTCGATCTCAAATCTCTGGAAGGTAAGTCTCTTAGTCTCTTAGTTCAAATCAGTTATCTGTGGAGTGGAAAATAAGGAGTGAGCGACAATGTGCTCAGTAAAGAAGGTGTATGCTGCTTTAAAAAAAATAAAAGCTAAAATCTCAAAACCATTTAATCATCCTAACGATCACACTCATTAGGAAATAATAAACACAGTTAACATAAAAACAGGATTCACCAGATCCTTTCATAAATCTTTTAATTGAGACTAGGCAGTAATTCAAATCATGCAAAGAACACAAGTCATCCGCTTTTGGGGTGCACCCGTAGGCCATCGCCCCTCACAGCTATCTCATCTAGATGTATGGCCATAATCTGTAGGTGGTCCTCGGGTCTACTTGCCAAGTGACCTCGAGACCGCTGAAGACTTGGCAGGTCCATCAGCCCTGTGACGCCCCAGGGTGCACTCGCTGGTCTATTTGACCCGAGCCATCGCCCTAGTTAGGTCACGCAAAGTACATAAGTGATAATGCATGAACTCATGGCCTAATGTCTCAAAATCAAGTTATCATTTCCATAAAATGATTTAGTTTCCAAAAGGGTTTATAACAAGTAAAACAACCCTCCTTTTTCAACATTTTTTATGAAAGAAAGGCAGGTTGGGAGCCGGTTCGCCCACGGCTAGTTCGCCCGTGGTCAGCTCGCCCATTAGCCAATTCGCCCAAGGGACTACTCGCCCGAGAGTCGATTCGCCCGAAAATTTGATATTTTCTATTTTCAAAAATAATTAAAATACTTATTTTTCGTTTACGAAATTACATTTTAAAAACCGTTCGCCAGAGCCTACTCGCCCTTATCAGCTCGCCCTGACTACTCGACAAGACGGCGAATAATAGTCGCCCGCCTCATGGTTTTCAGAACACAGTACGGCTGTTTTGCTAACAGTTCGCCCGCCTTTTACTTAAAACAAAGATCGCCCGCCCTAACACTTTAAAAAGGTTCGCCCGATCAAGGCTTACCGGATTTCTCTTAAAAACAAAGGCACTCGCCCAGATCTCAAACAAAGAATTCGCCATTGGCTCGCCCGAGTTTCTGTCTAATACAAAACTACTCGCCCGCCTTAGTCAATTCGACCAACCAATGAACTTATGGCGGCTTGTAGCTCGCCCGAAACCAAAACAATTTATCAAACATGCATGTCAGAAAATAAAACAAATTCCGATATTTTCTTAACGTTTTTACTCCACAGGACATGCATTTGCATCACATACAACTTCCTTACCTCGTCTGATACAGCTTAGCTTCTCGCACGCCTTGCTCAATTCCCGTCTGCAAAGCATTTATTCACATTATTAATATTTTCCAACAAGGATTCATATTTATCCTAAAAATGGCACTTTTGGCGAATTAAGTTCGCCATTCGCCCATCATAGCTCGCTGTCCATTAGCGGCTTATTCGTGCGAGTTCGCCCTTGTAATGGAATACGTTGGCGACTTCTTTTTCTCCAACTCGCCTTACTGGCGATCATCAACTTTACATGGGCGACTTCTTATCGCCATTCTCGCCTATTGGCGATCAATTGTTCTCGCCCGCCGGACCACATACTGGCGGACTCATATAAACATTTTTCCTAACCTCGTCCCATCCTTTGGGCGAGAACTAACCCAATTCGACTAGCAATATTCTACTCGCCCGTCGTGTTTCCTTACTCATTCTTGGTTATTTTTCCATCTATTTTCTTATATTGTTCAACAATATTCAACTACAACCAAGCTATGTCTATAATTAAATATCAAGAGAACTATAAAAGCTATGAAACTCACCTTTACTGAACTGCTCTTCCAACAACAGAATGCTTTCTTGCCTTTCTTAGCTTTTCTTCTCTTGTTCCTTAGCTCTTCAACACCTTAGAAGGGTTTGGCTAACTAAAAGATGAAATTGTATGGCTCATTTATGAAAGAACGGAGGAATGAAAGATGAATTCACAGAGGAACAGATTGGGCGAGAATGATTCTGAGGAAAATGAAGTTTTCTTCCATCGATCTTCCCTCATGAACTCTCTTTATATAGCCCAATCTAACTTGTTAGAAGCAACCACCTGTTATCTGTTATCATTGCACGTCTTTCATGCAATTAAACCTAGAGAATTTGGTGACAAAAGGAACGGCAGTAAGCTTCTCGTAGTAGTCTGTATCTTCCTTGCTTTTTGACAATTTTCACTTGCCATTTATTGCTTAATCCCCTTGTCAGGAGAGGCAATTGGCGAGAAGTCTTCACCGCCCCTTTCCTTGACTTTTCTCTTTTCTTTTCTTCCCTTCTCCACGCCAACCTCTCTTCCAGCCACGTTGATTGGCTATCCTTTCTCTATTTTCTCCATTCGTCTGACAGCCCATTAAATGTTGAATTTTTTTTTTTCTACAATTTCTCCTTTCATTCTTCTTTCCCACGCCAATATCAACACACAATTATTAACTTTGTCTTACCTCATTTAATGCTTTCATACCATAATAATTAAATCCCCACAATATCTTATTACACTTTAATATTTGTTTCTCTTTCTTTATACACTACACTATAAATCATCTCTTAGATTGAAAAGTGGAATTCACATTCGATTTAATTTCACAAAATTTTTATTTCCACTATCAATAATGTACACATATGGCATACAGTATAATAAAATTCGGATTTTACATTTCTCCCCACCTTAAGAAATTTGGTCCTCCAAATTTAACTTGGACCTATCACTGAAAGAGCTCCGGATACCTCTCATGCATAAGGCTCTCTAACTCCCAAGTAGCCTCCTCCTCGTTATGATACTGCCAGAGCACTTTAACCAACGAAATCGTCTTAGATCGCAATACCTTATCTTTCCTATCCAGAATCCGCACCGGTTTTTCAACGTAACTCATGTCCTCTCTGATCTCCAATGGCTCGTGTCGAATCACGTGAGAAGGATCTGGATTGTACTTTCTTAACATCGAGACATGGAATACGTTATGCACTCCTGACAACTCTGGTGGTAGTGCTAACCGATATGCCACATCTCCTACGCGATCTAAGATCTCATAAGGCCCAATGTATCGAGGACTCAACTTTCCTCTCTTCCCGAATCTCATTATACCTTTGGACGGTGAAACCTTTAAAAACACATAATCACCCGCTATAAACTCCAATGGTCGGCGTCTAGTATCTGCATAACTCTTCTGCCGACTCTGAGCCGTTCGGAGCCTCTCACAAATTATCCGTACATCACGAGAAGCCTGCTCGACCAAATCGGGAGCTAACAGTTTACGGTCTCCAACTTCTTCCCATGCTATAGGGGATCTGCATCGTCTGCCATACAAGGCCTCATATGGTGCCATGCCGATACTCGTATGAAAACTATTATTATAAGCAAACTCTGCCAGGGGTAAGTGATCGTCCCATGAACCTCTAAAATCCAATGCACACGCTCTCAACATATCCTCGAGTGTCTGTATCGTACGCTCGGACTGCCCATCAGTCTGTGGATGAAAAGCGGTGCTAAAACTCAACTGGGATCCCATAGCCTCCTGAAATCTCTCCCAAAAATGAGAGGTGAAGCGAGAGTCCCTATCAGAGGTGATACTCACTGGAACACCATGTAACCTCACTATCTCCCTGACATACAACTCAGCCAAGGCACTAACTGAATCTGTAGATTTCATGGCTAAGAAATGAGCAGACTTAGTCAATCTATCGACTATTACCCAAATAGCATCATACCCCTTCCGGGTCCGTGGTAATCCCATAACAAAATCCATAGTGACATGCTCCCATTTCCATGTAGGAATCGATAACGGTCGAAGCATACCTGCCGGCTTCTGATGTTCAATCTTAATCTGTTGACATGTTAGACATCTAGTTACAAAATCTGCGATGTCCTTTTTTCATCTTAGGCCACCAGTACACTTTCCGGAGGTTCTGGTACATCTTAGTACTACCCGGATGTAACGTGTATCTAGAGGTATGGGCCTCTGATAGAATCAAATCTCTAAGCTGCTGATCACCGGGAACACATATCCGACCTCTAAACCTCAGTATCTCATCGGTGCCAATCTCAAAATCCAACTCATCTCCCATTTGAATCTGGTTGGCCACCCCAATACAATAATCATCACTCCTCTGAGCTTCCTTAATTCGATTCATCAAATCCGGCTCGATACGAAAACTAGCTGTAAACCCATACTGGTCAGAGGAAACAACTGTCAAACTGAGGTTAGAGAACTGCTCTATCAACTCATGTTCCCTGATCATCATGTACGATACCATGCCAACATGCTTACGGCTCAGTGCATCAGCTACTACATTAGCTTTACCTGGGTGATACAGAATCTCACAATCATAGTCCTTTAATAGTTCCATCCACCGTCGCTGTCTCAAATTCAACTCTTTCTGTGAGAATATATACTTCAGACTCTTATGGTCTGTATATATCTGAAATTTCTCTCCGTACAAATAATGTCGCCATATCTTCAGTGCAAACACCACTGCGGCTAGCTCCAAGTCATGTGTCGGGTAATTCTTCTCATGATCCTTTAACTGTCGAGAACCATAGGCTATAACCCGACCATGCTGCATGAGCACACACCCTAAACCTTGAGCGGATGCATCAGTATACACCACAAATCCACCTGATCCACTAGGAAGGGCTAATACAGGGGCACTAGTCAATCTCTTCTTAAGTTCACCAAAACTACGCTCACACGCATCATTCCACTCAAACTTTACATCCTTACGTGTGAGTCGTGTCAATGGAGCAGCAAGTCTAGAAAATCCCTCCACAAACCTGCGATAATATCCGGCAAGACCTAAGAAACTTCGTATCTCGGTAACCGTGTTAGGCCTCTCCCACTGAACAATGGCCTCTATCTTGGACGGATCAACTGATACCCCGTCTCTCGACACTACATGTCCGAGAAATATAATGTGGTCAAGCCAGAACTCGCACTTACTAAGCTTAGCATACAACTTTCGCTCTCTGAGGGTCTGTAGAACAATCTGCAAATGCTGCTCATGCTCCTCTGAAGTCTTAGAGTAAATCAGTATGTCATCAATAAATACTATGACAAACTTATCCAAAAATGAATGAAATACCTCATTCATCAAACTCATAAAAGCTGCAGGGGCATTTGTCAGTCCAAATGGCATCACTAAGAACTCATAGTGGCCATAGCGAGTTCGAAAGGCTGTCTTATGCACATCCGACTCCTTAATCTTCAACTGGTGATAGCCTGATCGAAGGTCTATCTTGGAAAACACCTGTGCACCTCTGAGCTGATCAAACAAATCGTCAATCCGAGGTAGTGGATACTTATTCTTAACGGTAGCCCGATTCAACATCCGATAATCAATACACAACCGAAGGCTACCATCCTTCTTCCGAACAAATAAGACTGGAGCTCCCCACGGTGACACACTAGGACGTATAAATCCCTTATCTAATAACTCTTGGAGCTGCTTCTTGAGCTCATTCAACTCTGTCAGTGCCATCCTATATGGGGGTCTAGAAATCGGCTCCGTACCGGGTACCAACTCAATCATAAACTCCGTCTCTCGATTCGGTGGTAACCCTGGTAAATCCTCTGGAAATACATCCGAGAAGTCCTTAACCACAGGAATCTCTTGTATCTTTGGATGCTTCCTCTCAACATCCTCCACACTAGCAATATATCCTTCATAAACATTCATACACAACCACAATTTCAGTACACATGTCATTTCACAACATAAATTCTCATACTTTTATTAATTTACAATAACTTTACAATGTACTTTTCGGGATAAGAGAAGGTAATAAACTTAGTATTACAGTCCAAACTAACATGATTTGCAGCCAACCAATCCATTCCTAAAATAATATCAAAATCATATATATCCAACAAAATTAGGTTAGCTGTCATAACCTTCTCTCCTATAGTCAATTTACAACCCCTATATATCACATCTGTCATCTGGAAATCATTAAAAGGAGTTTTCACTCGCAATGTATATTCTAACAACTCCGGCTCTACTGGGGTCCTGTTGGCATATGCAGGCGATAAGAATGAGTGGGTAGAACCCGGGTCAATTAAGGCAATTACGGGAATATCAAAAAGATAAATTTTACCTTTAATCACATCGATAGAGGCATCGGCAGTCTCCTGATCCAATGCGTACACCCGACCCTGAGTCACAACCTTCTTACCCTTTTCTGCGGCTGTCGCCCGCCTTGGATGTGAGGGTGTCGCTTTCTCGGGTGCATTCTGAGCTGCCGGGGCCGCTATCTGAGGTACTGCAGGAGGTATAGTAGAAGCAGTCGACTCTCTACGCATCGGGCAATCCTTAATAAAATGCCCCGTCTGTCCACATCTAAAACATACTCCAGTCATTACAGGACAAGGGCGCGATCCATGCGACCTTCCACAATGTCTACATAAGGGCGCAACACTCCTCTGAGTGGTAGTGGGGCCACTAGCAGGAGTAGAAACTGCTGGTCTATCAATTTTGCCCTCTGAAATCTGTATGCCCGAAGATCTGGTCTTCTTAAACTGCTCTCTACCTGGTCTATCCTCCATAAACCTCTTAGCTTTTCCCTTTCCTTTGCCTTTACTCTTGCTACTGAAATCGGACTGGAACTGCTCATAGTCCCTCTCACATAACTGAGCCCGTTGAACTATCTCATCATAAGTCTGTATAACAAATGGGGCTAGCTTTACTCTGATGGATGGCCTCAAACCCGCTTTAAATCTCGAAATCTTATACCGGGCATTTGTACTGGTCTGTGGATCAAAACGGCTCAAGGTAGTAAATTTAGCCTCATACTCATTTACTGACATACTACCCTGTACTAAATCCATAAATTCCTGCTGTAATTTATCTTGAGCAGTGTCAGGAATATATTGCCTTCTAAAAGCTTCCACAAACATATCCCATGACAGATCCTGATGCTGAGCAAATAATACCGTCTGGGTGGCCTTCCACCAATGTCTCGCATCATCTGCCAACTGGAACACAGCTAGGCCCACTTTCTCTGTCTCTGAACATCTCATAATCTCGAGTAATCTATCAATCTCTATAACCCACTGTTCTGCCACCAATGGATCCCTAGTACCTTTAAACTTCGGTGGATCCAATTTCTTAAATGATTTCACCAATGCCACATTACAATATGACTCGGCATTTCGTGGCTGCTGAATCAGTGGCTGTGGTGGAGCTATCGGTGGCTGAGGTGCTGGTGGTGGAATAGGCTCAGGTTCAGGCACAGCTGGTGCCGGCTGTGGCGGTGCAGGTGCCTCTACTGGGGCTGCGGGAGCTGTAGCTCTCTCCCTCTCTGCCCTATCAGCGGCTCTATCCGCCTGATACATAGCCATAAAATCTGCTATTAACCTCTCCACCTGAGTTACACGATTATCGATGCTTTCTAGCTGTATAGGACGTGGAGGTCTTGGGGCAGGTTCCGGTGTCTGTGGTTCCGGAGTCTGTGCCGCCCTACCTCGGCCTATACCTCTTACTGAGCGCATCCTCCTCCTTCCACTCATATCTGTACCACAGAAATCGTTTATCACTTATCATTAACACATCAATTATATATTCAGTTTATACAGTACTACAGGGGAATGTATACTATTTCACCATTTACATTAAGCATCACTAGACATCCGACCAACCCTGCTCTGATACCATTAAATCTGTAACATCCCAAAACCACTATACAACAGAATATTCACTTGTAAACTACACTTATTTACCGGTTGGGCTGTCTGTGGTGCTTAACAACTTTTACTACATTATGAATTAATAAAATATGTTCCTTAAGATGTATATACATTCCCTTCGTAGTTAAAGTAGTACTGTACAATTTTGCTGAATATATAAAAGAATATAACATACCTTCGATCTCAAATCTCTGGAAGGTAAGTCTCTTAGTCTCTTAGTTCAAATCAGTTATCTGTGGAGTGGAAAATAAGGAGTGAGCGACAATGTGCTCAGTAAAGAAGGTGTATGCTGCTTTAAAAAAAATAAAAGCTAAAATCTCAAAACCATTTAATCATCCTAACGATCACACTCATTAGGAAATAATAAACACAGTTAACATAAAAACAGGATTCACCAGATCCTTTCATAAATCTTTTAATTGAGACTAGGCAGTAATTCAAATCATGCAAAGAACACAAGTCATCCGCTTTTGGGGTGCACCCGTAGGCCATCGCCCCTCACGCTATCTCATCTAGATGTATGGCCATAATCTGTAGGTGGTCCTCGGGTCTACTTGCCAAGTGACCTCGAGACCGCTGAAGACTTGGCAGGTCCATCAGCCCTGTGACGCCCCAGGGTGCACTCGCTGGTCTATTTGACCCGAGCCATCGCCCTAGTTAGGTCACGCAAAGTACATAAGTGATAATGCATGAACTCATGGCCTAATGTCTCAAAATCAAGTTATCATTTCCATAAAATGATTTAGTTTCCAAAAGGGTTTATAACAAGTAAAACAACCCTCCTTTTTCAACATTTTTTATGAAAGAAAGGCAGGTTGGGAGCCGGTTCGCCCACGGCTAGTTCGCCCGTGGTCAGCTCGCCCATTAGCCAATTCGCCCAAGGGACTACTCGCCTCGCCCGAGAGTCGATTCGCCCGAAAATTTGATATTTTCTATTTTCAAAAATAATTAAAATACTTATTTTTCGTTTACGAAATTACATTTTAAAAACCGTTCGCCAGAGCCTACTCGCCCTTATCAGCTCGCCCTGACTACTCGACAAGACGGCGAATAATAGTCGCCCGCCTCATGGTTTTCAAACACAGTACGGCTGTTTTGCTAACAGTTCGCCCGCCTTTTACTTAAAACAAAGATCGCCCGCCCTAACACTTTAAAAAGGTTCGCCCGATCAAGGCTTACCGGATTTCTCTTAAAAACAAAGGCACTCGCCCAGATCTCAAACAAAGAATTCGCCATTGGCTCGCCCGAGTTTCTGTCTAATACAAAACTACTCGCCCGCCTTAGTCAATTCGACCAACCAATGAACTTATGGCGGCTTGTAGCTCGCCCGAAACCAAAACAATTTATCAAACATGCATGTCAGAAAATAAAACAAATTCCGATATTTTCTTAACGTTTTTACTCCACAGGACATGCATTTGCATCACATACAACTTCCTTACCTCGTCTGATACAGCTTAGCTTCTCGCACGCCTTGCTCAATTCCCGTCTGCAAAGCATTTATTCACATTATTAATATTTTCCAACAAGGATTCATATTTATCCTAAAAATGGCACTTTTGGCGAACTAAGTTCGCCATTCGCCCATCATAGCTCGCTGTCCATTAGCGGCTTATTCGTGCGAGTTCGCCCTTGTAATGGAATACGTTGGCGACTTCTTTTTCTCCAACTCGCCCTACTGGCGATCATCAACTTTACATGGGCGACTTCTTATCGCCATTCTCGCCTATTGGCGATCAATTGTTCTCGCCCGCCGGACCACATACTGGCGGACTCATATAAACATTTTTCCTAACCTCGTCCCATCCTTTGGGCGAGAACTAACCCAATTCGACTAGCAATATTCTACTCGCCCGTCGTGTTTCCTTACTCATTCTTGGTTATTTTTCCATCTATTTTCTTATATTGTTCAACAATATTCAACTACAACCAAGCTATGTCTATAATTAAATATCAAGAGAACTATAAAAGCTATGAAACTCACCTTTACTGAACTGCTCTTCCAACAACAGAATGCTTTCTTGCCTTTCTTAGCTTTTCTTCTCTTGTTCCTTAGCTCTTCAACACCTTAGAAGGGTTTGGCTAACTAAAAGATGAAATTGTATGGCTCATTTATGAAAGAACGGAGGAATGAAAGATGAATTCACAGAGGAACAGATTGGGCGAGAATGATTCTGAGGAAAATGAAGTTTTCTTCCATCGATCTTCCCTCATGAACTCTCTTTATATAGCCCAATATAACTTGTTAGAAGCAACCACCTGTTATCTGTTATCATTGCACGTCTTTCATGCAATTAAACCTAGAGAATTTGGTGACAAAAGGAACGGCAGTAAGCTTCTCGTAGTAGTCTGTATCTTCCTTGCTTTTTGACAATTTTCACTTGCCATTTATTGCTTAATCCCCTTGTCAGGAGAGGCAATTGGCGAGAAGTCTTCACCGCCCCTTTCCTTGACTTTTCTCTTTTCTTTTCTTCCCTTCTCCACGCCAACCTCTCTTCCAGCCACGTTGATTGGCTATCCTTTCTCTATTTTCTCCATTCGTCTGACAGCCCATTAAATGTTGAATTTTTTTTTCTACAATTTCTCCTTTCATTCTTCTTTCCCACGCCAATATCAACACACAATTATTAACTTTGTCTTACCTCATTTAATGCTTTCATACCATAATAATTAAATCCCCACAATATCTTATTACACTTTAATATTTGTTTCTCTTTCTTTATACACTACACTATAAATCATCTCTTAGATTGAAAAGTGGAATTCACATTCGATTTAATTTCACAAAATTTTTATTTCCACTATCAATAATGTACACATATGGCATACAGTATAATAAAATTCGGATTTTACAGGTTGTGTATTTGTTGAATAGATGTCCTACAAAGGCTGTGTGGAATATGACTCCAATGGAAGCTTGGAGTGGGAGGAAGCTATCGGTGAAGCACTTGAAAGTGTCTGGTTGTGTGTGTTTTGCACAAGTTCCCAAAGAGAGGAGAACCAAGCTTGATGAAATTAGTGTGAAATGTATTTTTGTTGGCTATAGTTCAATGTCAAAAGGCTATAGGCTATATAATTTGAAGACTAAGGGCTAGTTTGGATGGGCGGTGCGATTGGCTCCGGTGAGATTGAAAACAGCAGTGGCGGTGAGAATTAGCACTGTAGCTGTGAGTTTGGGAACTGTAGCGGTGAGATTAAAATTAGTGGTGGGAAGTGGTGGCGGTGAGATGAAGTGCGGTTTGAAATAGAAAATGACAATTAAGGACATTAGATTAAAATTTATATATTTTAAAATTAATAAGTTAATAATTAATTAAAAATTATTAAAATTATTTAATATATCAAATAATAATTTTGAAAATATATATTTCAAAAATATTTGTATATAAATTTTAATATAATTTAACATTAAAATTTTTATTCAATAAATAATGATATATTATTTGAATTAAAATGTGTTTTAATTTTTTGTAAAAAAAAGTTTAATAATTGCATGTTGGCAACGGCGGCAGCAGCAGAAAGATAGGAAAGAAATTGATGCAAAAAGTATTATAAACTTAGGTTATTTTAGAAACTTAAAATATTTAATAAGGTTAAAACGGTAAAAAAATTATTTTTGAGAGTTGTTGTGTGCGTTTTGCACCTTGAAAGTCGGACCAAATTGTGCCGTGGGTGTGCTACCCAAATGGGTTCCCACGGCACAGTTGCACGCGAAAACAGAACAAACGCGCTGCACTGGGGGTCCAGTGTAATCCAAACTAAGCCTAAGAAGATAGTAATCAATCAGGATGTGATATTTGATGAAAAAAGTGCATGGAATTGGAATGAAGGCAAGGTTGAAGGTGAATTTGTCCTTGCAACTATTATGTAGCAAAATTCAACTCAAAAGGTTGGAAATCATGAAGAACCAGCTCCATTCTCAACCCAAACAACCCCATCAACATCTACACAAAGCTCAAGCTCATCAAGTCCTAGCTCAACTCCAAGAAGAATGAGAAGTTTGAGTGATGTGTATGCGAGATGTAATTTTTGTGTTGTTGAACCAGAAAATTTTGAGGAAGCTATGAAGGAGGAAGCTTGGAGGAAAGCTATGCAAGAAGAAATTGATGCAATTGAAAGGAACAATACATGGGTATTGGTTGATAGGCCACAAGAGAAAGACTTGATTGGTGTGAAGTGGGTTTACAAAGTGAAGCACAATCCAGATGGTTCAGTTCAAAGAAACAAAGCAAGGCTGATTGCAAAGGGCTACTCTCAACAGCATGGTATTGACTTTGAAGAAACATTTGCTCCGATAGCTCATTTGGACACCTTTAGAGCACTTATTGCCTTAGTAACCCAAAAAGGATTGAATTTGTATCACTTAATGTTAAATCAGCTCTTTTAAATGGAAGCTTGAAGGAAGAGGTGTATGTTGAACAATCTCAAGGCTTTGTGATTAAAGGTAAAGAAGAAAAGGTGTACAAGTTGGAGAAAGCTCTTTATGGGCTAAAGCAAGCTCTGAGAGCTTGGTATAGTCAAATTGATAGCTATTTCATTGAGCAAGGCTTTGAGAGAAGTAAAAGTGAGCCTACTTTGTATGTCAAGCATCAAGGTAAGACTCATGTTCTTATTATTGCACTTTATATGGATGATTTGGTAGATACAGGAAGTAACAAAAGTATGATGAAAGAGTTCAAGTTTGAGATGATGAAGAGGTATGAAATGAGAGATTTGGGGTTGCTGCATCATTTTCTTGGTATTGAGATTCAACAAGATGATAATGGTGTGTTCATTTGTCAAAGAAAGTATGTTGAAAAGATTTGGAAGAAATTTGGCATGGATGGGTGCAAACCTGTTGATATACCCTTAGGGGTAAGTGAAAAACTAAAAAAGGAAGATAGAAGAAGAAAGGTGGATGAGAGCCTATATAGAAGTTTGATTGGAAATTACTTTATCTCACTGCTTCAATGCTTGATTTAATGTTTGCAGCAAGCTTACTCTCTAGGTTCATAAGTAACCCTAACCACATTCACCTTGGTGCAACCCAAAGAGTGCTAAGGTATGTTAAAGGGACAACAAACTATGGAATCAGATTTGAGAAAAGTTCTGAGTTGTTTGGCTATAGTGATAGTGATTGGGCTGGTAGTCTCGATGATATGAAAAGCACTTTAGGCTATGCATTTTCTCTTGGTTTGGGAGTATTTTCATGGTGTTCAAAGAAGCAACAAACAGTGGCACAATCTACAGCTGAAGCAGAGTATGTGGCAGCAAGCTTGGTTACTCAACAAGCTATTTGGTTGAAGAGAATCATGGAAAATGTAGGTGAGAAGCAAGAAGAAGCTGTGGCGATATATTGTGACAACAAATCAGCCATAGCAATGCTAAAAACCCAATTCATCATAGCCCACTAAACATATCGCTATCAAACATCATTTCATTCGAGAAGTAATTGAAGATGGACAAGTGCAGTTGGTGTTTTGCAAGTCAGAAGAGCAAATGGCTGACAGTTTCACAAAGGCATTACCAAGAGCAAAGTTCTAAGACTTAAGAGAAGCTTTGGGAGTCATGGAGCAACACATTAAGGGGGAGTATGTTATGTAATGTGCAGCAGTAAAAATATATATAGCAGTAAAGTTACAACAGAGTTTTTTGTTTTACTCATATATGTAAATTTCTTTGATTTTAAACACTTGGACAACTTAAATGCCCTTCATTTTAGGGTTTTTTCTCCGTTTTGCTGCTGTAATAGCAGCAACCATTTTCTTTCATTAAGTCTTTATTTTTCATGCATTTGAGTGAAGTAAGAGTGTGAAAAACCAGCCAATAGATAATAGCATTCTTAATTCCCACGTGTGGAATTTGTGAGAATATGTTATATAAAAAAAACTTTTTTTTGAAAAAATCACAGCACCTTTTAGGTTTAAAGAAGAACTGTGAGAATTAAAGAATTATGATTTGAAAGTATGTTCTGGAAGCACAAAACAGAAGTTGAACGTTTGTTATCGAGCAGCCAACTTGGAGAGAAGTATATAGACACTGATAGTGTGTGTGTCTATACATATATATATATATATATATATATATATATAATATATATATATATATTCATATATGTTATAAGTTATTGGTTAATCACAAAATACATATCATTAATGAATAAAGTTAAAAAAATAGGTAAGTCCTTAAAAATAAATATCAATAAAATTTTTTAATTTATTTTTAAGCACGTACATAGTTTGTTTATTAATTAGATGATATTTTATTATTAATTGTTAACATATATCTATATAATGTAAATGTATCAAATATAAACTTATATATACACATATATTTCAATTTAAAATGAAAGAATTGAATCTAAAAGATACACTATTTTTTTTATTGGAAGTTGAATTAATGAAATTAAAAGATACACAATGCCATTGCCGAATTTTCTGCATGCGATTGCCTGCCTAGGATATTGGAATGATGTGATTTTCGTAGGTCAGCATCGTTTTTACCAAAGAAAAAGAGATGAGGAGCATGGAAAGTAAGTAATGGCTACCATGCATGGGAGGGTGAGAAAAACCAATGACTTTTCTTTGAGGTGAAAATGTGAAATTTAGAATTAGACGAGCTTGTTTGAACTTGGTACACAGGTGGCAAAAATGCCCAGGTAGAGTTCAAGTTGTAAGAAGGTAGGTGTGAGCTGCAAATGGGGAGGCAAATTGGTGGAGTCTGCCATAGCTGAAGCCGTGGCAGATACTCTGCCTGAAACTTCTTTTTTTTTTTTTTTACCATCTTTATTCTAATTAAAGAAAAAGAGATAGGGCTATAAGCCTCCCCACTTGGGCCTTAACAAGATGGATTGGGCTACCCTGTGGGATTTTTTTACCAAATCTGGGCTTTAAAAATGAAATGGATTTTGGAATGAAATTCGACTTTGTTATTGGGTGTTTGACTTTTAAACCATTCACTTGACCATTAATTAATTTGTACTTTCATCTCATACAAAAGTAATAAAGATGAATTTGTTGCCGACAGGTAGTTAGAAAAAATGAAAATAAATATTTTCTTTGGATATTTAAATATTGTTCGAATTTGGAGACCTAAGTCGATTGATAAAGAGAGTGTTTTGAGATTTTGAAATATCAAATTCAAGTGTTAAGGTCTTATATTCAAGTTTAATTATATGTGAACTTGAATTTAGTTTAGTTATTTATTAGTTTAATTAGTTTTTATTATTTATTAGTTTATTTAGTTTGAGTAAAATATATCATCGGTTAAAAAAGATAATATGTTGAATATGATGATTACTTCCAATGAAAATGTATTGTTCAAAAAAATAAATAAAGATGAAGATGAACTTGAAACAAGAAATTTAAATAAATCCAAATTTAGTTGAAGAACATAAAGTGGTTAATCCAGATAAGATCGAGTAAGTTTAGCACAAAACAACATTTAGTTTGTTCAGAGAAAAAAAGTGTCTACAATTTCAACTACATATATTACTTTTTATTTGCAGAGGACGATAGTGCAGTTGTAAGGAAAAGTTTTAACTCCTCCAAATGGAAATCTGCCACATTATTTCATGGTCAGCTATCTGCTAAACCAATTAATAACTCATTGATTTATTTATTTTTTATTTGGAGAAGGAAAATCGAAATTTGCTTTTTTCAAGAGAATAATATAAAGCAATCATTAAGTCAAAAGTTCGGATGCAACAATCAGACCATTTTGACTATCTTGTTAATGCTCAAATCTTATTTGCAGCCAGCAAATATTTCCTTAAAAAATGTTCTTGATATAGAAAATTTCTGCTTTAATTTTGTTTTTCCTCTACTTAAATAACTATTAGTTAAACAGAAATAGGGGTTTCCTTATCCTTCTCTTCTGGAAGGTCAATTTTAGTCCATTTTCTGTGCAATGTAATCAACATGAGGGTGCCAGCTTGACAGGATAGCCCACATATTAAGCCTATCCATAAACCCTGAAGAAATCATAAAAAGGATAATTTAGAAGCAGAAAATAAACTTGTCAATTCTAAATGCAACATGATTTAAAAAAAAAAATAAAAAATACAAAGAATGATATGAGTTAAAATTTGATAAAAAAATTACAGATAAATATGATAAAACAAAAAAAAATATGTTTGGCATGTTGACTAATTTTTCATTTTATATGATATAAACACGATTTTACACAACATATATACGAATTATATATACAAATTGCAAAGGTCTATAGAAAACATAGTGTGGATTTGTATGTATATTCTACTAATCACTAGGATCCTACTTTTCTCACCTTAACATAGAGCTTAAACTTGAATCCAAGAACACCAGCAATTGGCATGCCAATGAAGTAGAATGTCCCCAAATTAGCCCACACAGCCAAATGTTGCCAGCCACATCCCCTGGCAACCGCTGCAATGCAAATACAATGATCTGTAAATATTTTATGCCTATATATTCATATTGCTTTTGTCAGAACTAAAAACAAAATTTCTGATGGCTTTGAACCTGATAAGACCCCTTGTATGGCATCAATGGCAATAGATACGCAAACAAAGGGTGTCATTTCTGCAAATTTCTTGATTATTGAAGGGCTATCACTGAAGAAACCAGCCCAAATATCATGTCCAAAGGCTAAAGTTAGGACAACTGCAAGAGCAAGAAGGATGGAGAGCTTGAGAGTCACTGCCATGGCATGCTTAGCACGGTTTGGATTTCCAGCTCCCAATTCATTTGACACTCTAGTGCTGTGAAAATAAAAAAATCCCTTAAAATATTGTATAACATTATCTAAGGCTGGGAAATTAAGAGATTGATAGTACATCAAGAAAACTAACCTTGCTGCAGCACTAAGGCCATATGTTATCATATAGGCAATGTTTTCACTATTCACACTGGAGACCATTTCAGAATAACAAAAATCCACCATGATTAAGCTAGGTGAAAATGAATAGGAAAATTTATATGAAAAATAGAAAAGATAGCAGCCTACCATATTGCAATCAGTGAAGTAGTTATTTCTGAATTTGGCATCAATCCAGCTGAGAACACTAGAATCTCAGAAGCCCAGAACTCCAAACTGGCAGGACAATTGAACATTAAAGAAAGAAAATGAGCCTTGCTGTTCAAGTTATAGGAATTGATTGAGTATATGGCAACGGATGTCTTAAGGATCAAATTTTGGAAAACTCACCAAACCATTGCTGCCGAGGGAAGGGCTAATTGCCTAATTTCAAGTTTCTGAGAATGTAGTGAAATGATTCAAGCGACAATCCTTTCCATGTGTTCTCGAATTTCTTCGCGAAAACAACATACATTGCTAACAAAAGAAATGATATCCATATTGAAATTGAAGCTGCTAAGGCAGCTCCTTTGAAACGAAGACTTGTCTGATTTACCAAAGAGTATACAATCCCAAAGTGAATGCCCAATGGAATGACAGAGAACAGGACCAAGGGTATAACAATACTTTGCGTTTGAAGAAACCTCAAAATGTTTTGCACAAAGCCGTATGCAAATAAACCTGGAATGAGAAACTTCTTGTAAAGGGCTGCAGTTTTTGAAATTTCAGGATCTTGATGAAGCATGACAAGGATTTGCTCGGTGTATAACCATAAGATTGATATGATAAGAGAGAACAAGAAAGAAATTATGCAGGATGCTTGTAGATAAATCCCCAACATTCTATACATTTTGGCACCAAATCCTTGACCACAAAGTGTTTCTAGTGCTCCACTTAGCCCTGTCTGAAACAAAAACAAAGAAGAAAGATTACGAACACCATGTTTGGCTTAACTTGTGGAAGAGTTTATCCACTCTAAGCAGAAGTCAAGTGTTTGGCTTTCAAAATTGTAAGGCATATATATATATATATATATATATATATATATATATATATATATATATATATATATATATGAGCCTTTTGATAAAGCTATAATTATAAACAATGCTTTTCCAAAAAGAAAAGTGCTAACATTAATAACACGTATTTAGTGAAATATTTTATATTTTCACTTTGTTATTCAATAATTTACAAAATTATAAAAGAATATTCATATTATTTCACAATAATTTATTTATTTTGTGCCAAATTTATATTTATTTCATTTGCGATATTTTAACTAGAAAAATGTTTATTTTTATTTATTTGTTTAACTTAAAAACTTGTGATTTAATTTAATAAAGTTTATTATTTTATTTTTTAATTTATTAGAAATTATATATGATGCACTGGTAGTGTATAAAATCTATATACTGTCAATCAACCATAAGATGATACCTCATTAATAAGCAAAGTCTAAAGTGAATAGGCCCTTAAAAATAAATTTAAAAATTTTATTAATATTTATTTTTAAAGACCTGCATATAATGTGTCATTTTATAGTTGACTGATAGTGTATGGAAGCAATATACTATCAGTGTGTCATATATAAACTCAATTTATTAAGTATATATGAAAATTCTATTAAATAATTTTCAATATTTTATTGTATTTTCATATTAGGTTTACCACATACTAATTTAATTTCTCTTAATAGCACTTTTAAAAAAGCTTTACTTAAACCATAGTTTTTATGGAAGCTCCAACTAGATCAAATAGTTTCAAATTCATATAGCAAAATATTTGCCATAAGGAAAATAACAAATTAAGATACTAAAGGCAAAAACAAAGAACTCTTAAGCCTCAATTTTTTTTTACTTGCATACAAAAGTAGAACTCCCGACGCCAATTAGATTGCAAGATTCAAATTCAAAAGACCATTTTAGAATCCCAAGATTGATGAAGTCCTGCTAGCTAGTCCAAAAGACTTCTTTTTTCTAAGTTCTCTTGGTTTTCAAAAAGTAATTAAACCCAAGCATCAACATGTTTTTTGGACTTACTAAAAATTCAAAATCACCTGCTTGGAAGAAGTTATGTACTCACCATGAAAGCAAACCAGTGACAGTGGCCCATGAATTGGCAAGAGTTGAACCAGCAAGCTCAAGCTCACCAAGGTGACCGGCAAACATGACGGAAACCATGGTAATGGAGAAGTAGAAAACATTACATAACACCAGCGGCACTGCGAATAATACTTGCTTCTTAGCCTCTCCAAAATGCAAAACTCTTTTCCACCACCTTCCCTCGGTTCCTTCTCTACAGCCATCACCAACCTATACATTCAATGTGCTTCCCATTATAGTCGTTTACAAATCCTATACGGCTGAGCGAAAAAAAAAAAACAAATCCTATGCTCTTCCCGACTGATATCAATGGTTGTTTATATACACACACTACTTTATATCATATCAGACAATATAAGCTTTTGGTTTATATTCCATTATATTGCATTGAATTTGCAGTGTATATTATGCCTTATAGTACTCCATACTTTTATAAATATTAAAAGAATTTTAGTATTGCATAGTTGAGTTTGTCTTCACCTACCCACTTATGCTTTAAATAATTTTCTGAATAAACTTTGATAAATCGTTCAAATCTTCTGGGATTTTTTTTTATATTTTTTTCCTTAATTCTCCTTCAAACTTATCTAAAAAAACTGGAATGTTTATTTTTTAGAAAGAGACAAGATGTGTGACAAAACTGAAACTTTTTGTAAGCAACTAAAATTAATTTTGGCATTGTAGTTATTTAAGCGTATGATTTAAAAAACTATGATGAATTATTTCAAAAAAGAAGAAAAAAAAAACTATGATGAATGCTTTTGTGGAGTGAAAAGTTATGATGGAACATTACTATTTTGTTTATTCGAAACTCAATTTACATTAAAAGTCTTGAACAAGATGGGCCGAAAAATAATTTTATTTGTACATGTGTTTGGTTATCACCATGCTGCCAAAGAACAATCCGAAACTCAACATTAATTATTTCAGTTTGGTGATCATCCAGTTTATATTAGACAATTTTAACCATAATTTCAAAGAAAATGATAATTAGATAGCTACTTACCTTACTTATCATTCATTGGACAATAAAATAAGAACCAAGATCAAACATCTTATCTCATTATCGCATACATGAAAATAATGAGGTTTTAACGTTGCCTTGCATATATGTTTTATGAATTTCTAGAAATGCATGTCTTTAGATGTAAATAGCAAACTACAAACTAAAGATATGAGAGTAAGAAATTTATATTTCAAAATTTCCAATTTCTTCGTATAAATGTGGAGACCCCGCGCTTAATTTATAAGATATTGTCCATTTTTATTCATAAGTTTTATCCCACAAAAAATATCTTACAATTTTAAGTTTAGGTTTCTACATACATATATATATATATATATATAATACAGTAGAATTTCACAATATCCAACAGGACCAAAGCCTAAATCCAAGAAGTCCTTATTTGCTCGAAACCATTTTTTTAGGCTCTGTTGTCAAGATATAGAGAGAGAAGCAAAAGAAAAATTGGGAAAAAAATAAGGATAATTATTACATACACTGACAGTGGAGTTTTTTTACTCCACAAGCAGCGTTAAGATCATGACATGTGTCTTATAAAAATATTAAAATAAATAAAACATGACATGTGTCACGATCTTAACGCTGCTTGTGGAGTAAAAAAACTCCACTGTCAGTGTATGTAATAATTATCCAAAAAATAATTGGAAAAGAAACGAAAGAGATAGTTTCTCCAGAATCTTAAGGGTTCTACCATATTCTTTTTCTTTTGCATGACATGCCACATGTCCATTTCGACCTTCATTCAATGCCACGTTACCTGATGAGTTTTCATTGCAGGTATATTCCAAAATTATTCTTAAAATCAACTCTAATTCCTAGCTGGCACTTAATTAAGCATTCAATTAAGAACAAAAAAAACTGCCAAAAACCTATCTTTAACATTATGTTATTGATTATTGTTTTATAACATGTGCAGATGACTAACCTGATATATATTCATGCCTTGAAATAAACTTTGAAATTCAAGCTATAATAGAAATAAAATGACTGTGCGCAAATCTTTTTTGCAGTCTACAAATTTTCCTTAAAAAATGTTGTCAATATACAAAATTTGCTGTTTTAATTTAATTTTTCCTCTGGTTAACTATTAGTCAAACAGAAAGTGGGGTTTCCTCATTCCTCTCTTCTGAAACATCAATTTTAGTCCATTTTCTGTAAAACGTAATCAACGACAGGGTGCCTGCTTGACAGGATAGCCCACATATTAAGCCTATCCATAAACCCTGAAGAAATCATAAAAAGGATAATTAGTGGGAGAAAATAAATTAGACAATTTTAAAGACGACATGATGGCACGGCTTAAAAATAATATGAGTAATATACACAAAAATGATATGGGTTAAATTTTGATTAAAAATATAAATAAATATGATAAATATTAAAAATATATGTTTGATATGTTGACAAGAAATTTAATATAAAATTTTTGTATTTTACGTAATACGAATATTATTTTACATAACATGAACACATATTATATATACACGAATTATCAGATTTAGAAAAAACATAGAAAAAAATTAAAAAAATTATGTATGTATATATTTATGTATATTCTTTTTTTTGTTGGATTCTATATTTATGTATATTCTACTGATCACTACTAGGAACCTACTTTCCTCACCTTAACATATAGCTTAAACTTGAATCCAAGAACACCAGCAATTGGCATGCCAATGAAGTAGAATGTCCCCAAATTAGCCCACACAGCCAAATGTTGCCAGCCACATCCCCTGGCAACCGCTGCAATGCAAATACAATGATCTGTAAATATTTTATGCCTATATATTCATATTGCTTTTGTCAGAACTAAAAACAAAATTTCTGATGGTTTTGAACCTGATAAGACCCCTTGTATGGCATCAATGGCAATAGATACGCAAACAAAGGGTGTCATTTCTGCAAATTTCTTGATTATTGAAGGGCTATCACTGAAGAAACCAGCCCAAATATCATGTCCAAAGACTAAAGTTAGGACGGCTACAATAGCAAGAAAGAGAGAGAGCTTGAGAGTCACTGCCATGGCATGCTTAGCACTGTTTGGGTTTCCAGCTCCCAATTCATTTGACACTCTAGTGCTGTGAAAAAACAATGTTCCCTTAAAATATTGAAAACAAAATTATCAGATTGATAGTCCATCAAGAAAACTAACCTTGCTGCAGCACTAAAGCCAAATGTGATCATATAGGCAATGCTTTCAGTATTCACACTGGAGACCATATCAGAATATCAAAAATTCACCGTGAGCAAGCTAGGTAGAAATGGATAGAAAAATTTATGATGAAAAATAGAGAGAGCTGCCTACCATATTGCAATCAGTGAAGTAGTTATTTCGGAATTTGGCATCAATCCAGCCATGAACACAAGAATCTCAAAAGCCCAGAACTCCAAACTAGCAGGACATTTGAACATTAAAGAAAGAAAATGAGCCTTGCCATTCAAGTATAGGAATTGATTGAGTGTATGGCAACAGATGTTTTAAGGAACAAATTTTGGAAAACTCACCAAACCATTGCTGCAGAAGGAAGGGCTAATTTCATGTTTCTGAAAATGTAGTGAAATGATTCAACGGACAATCCTTTCCATGTGTTCTCGAATTTTTTGGCGGAAACAACATACATTGCTAACAAAAGAAATGATATCCATATTGAAATTGAAGCTGCCAAGGGAGCTCCTTTGAAACCAAGACTTGTTCGATTCACCAAAGAGTACACAATCCCGAAATGAATGCCCAATGGAATAACAGAGAACAGGACCAAGGGTTTGACAATACTTTGTGTTTGAAGAAACCTCAGAATGTTTTGCACAAAGCCGTATGCAAATAAACCTGGAATGAGAAACTTCATGTAAAGGGCTGCAGTTCTTGAAATCTCAGGGTCTTGATGAAGCAAGACAAGGATTTGCTCGGTGAATAACCATAAGATTGATATGATAATAGAGAAAAAGAAAGAAATTATGCAGGATGCTTGTAGATAAATCCCCAACATTCTGTACTTTTGGGCACCAAATCCTTGACCACAAAGTGTTTCTAGTGCTCCACTCAGTCCTGTCTGCAGAGAATATAAGGTTATAAATTTAGATGGCGAAATGCTTGCCGAAAGAAATAACAAATTTATTCAGGAAAGATTAATTTATGAAACAGATTATTTAAGATACCGAAGGCAAAAACAAACTCTCAAGCCTCAGTTTTTTTTTTTCCTACACACAGAGCTAGAATTCCCGACACCAATTAGATAATTGAAGATTGCAAGATTCAAATTCAAAAGACCATATTGGAATCCCAACATTGATGAAGTGCCGCTAGTCCAAAACACTTCTTTTATCTCACTTCTCTTGATTTTCAAAAAGCAATTAACCCAATCATCAACATGTTTTTTGGACTCCGTAAGAATTCAAAATCTAAGAATTCAAAATCACCTGATTAGAAGTTAATGAAAGTACTTACCATGAAAGCAAAACCAGTGACAGTGGCCCATGAATTGGCAAGAGTTGAACCAGCAAGCTGAAGATCACCAAGGTGGCCAGCAAACATAACGGAAACCATGGTAATGGAGAAGTAGAAAACATTACATAACACCATCGGCACTGCAAATAATACTTGTTTCTTAGCCTCTCCAAGATCCAAAACTCTTTTCCACCACCTTCCTTGGGTTCCTTCTCTACCGCCATCACCAACCTCTACATTTAATGTACTTCCCATTACTGTGGCTTACAAATCCTGTATCAAAATTTGATGGATATTATTGAAATTATATACGGTCAAAGAGTGAGGCTCACGAAATTCAGATTCAATTAACTTTAAATTGTTACCTTCCTAAACAGGAATCATATGACTAGGCATGAACAGCAGAATGCATCGGAAGGATTAGTTAGAAAATTACAAAAAAAATCGCTGTCCATCTAAGAATAAAATTTCACTTAAAATTACCTCAAACCATTCTAATCTAAAATGTAATTAGTCACCTATTCAAATTAAAAATAAGACATTAATATACTATCAAAGATTTTAGGGTTTAAGAGTAAGGTTACCTGTGGACAACGACAGCTAAATTTGTGATATCTCTGGTAGAATTTCTTAAAAATATATCCCACTTGAAGGATTCTTAATTTTGTTTCTATCTTTTATTCTGATATTTTTTTATGGAATTTTTATTTTCTATTTAATTTTTCCTATTTTTTATATTTTTATCTATCTTTATTTTTTAAATTATTTTATTTTTATTATTTTTGCAAGTAAATGCCAATTATTCTTATTAAAAAAATTCAATAAAAAATCAATTTAGTGGGATCACGTGATTCTTACCCCACTTTGCAAAACACCATTTAATGGCAAAAACGCAGTAGGGAACTCCGGTGCAGGCAGCAAACGACTCTGGTGTAAGAACGCAAGCAGTTAAGTAATGGAAAGGATGAAGGAAGGAACGGCGCGGAAAATTCCAGGAACCGAAATAGAGTACGATGCTGGCCGCAAGGTGTGGTGCAATACGGGGAGTCTTCGCAGCAAACAACGTAAGCAGCGATGGACGCAAGATGACGGTGCAGTGATGAAACAAAACAGAGGATGATGGTGATAGTGATCAGTGGCGGATCCTAAGATTTTATTCACCGGGGGCTTGATTCAAAAGTTAAAAAAAATACTAAAACTTAAATATTCAAAAGTAAAAAATGTAAGCCTAGTGGACTAAACAAACTTTAAAATACAATACAATATGCTTATCATTGGCTAAACATCAGCAAAAGAACCTAAAATTGGGCCCCATGCACCTCCGCCCCTGATAGTGATACAACGCAGAACAGAGGAGCAAGAACGATATATGGGGGCGAAGTTGGAGAAAGATAATGGGCGAGGGAAGGTGGCTGTCGATTTGGGTTGAAGATGCAGGGTGGTGGCGAGCGGTGTATGGCGCAAGAAGACGTGAGACAATGAGGAAGATGGCTTAGGGTAACGGTCGGTTGAATGAAGATGATGATGCCAAGAGTCCTAATACAAATACTTTATGCATTATCTCCTTTTTTTTTTTTTTCATATTTTATCTATTTAATTCCTAGGTTGATTTTAATCTAACTCTAATTAATCTAATTTTAATCTAATAATAACTCTCCTAATTAATTAATTAATCCTAATTTAAATAATTATCCTATTCTAAAATTATAATTTATTTTATTTTCTTATCTTTCTTATTTTATTTTTATTCTTTTATTTTCATAACCCTAAATTCTATTTTAATTCTAATTTCTAATTTAATTCTGACTTATATATTATTATCCTAATTAAAATACCTAATTAAATAATTATCCTAATCTAATATTATTCTAATTATTAATTAAATTACACCTAATTAATCAAGTTGGTTTTTTCTATTTTTTATTTTTTTTACAAATTCATAACTGGGCAAAATGGGGTATCTACATCTACTAATATAAAAAATTAAGTGTTTATATGATGCATAGTGTATAGTCTCTATACACTGTCAAAACACTAAATGTTGGCACCTCATCAATAAACAAACTAAAAATATGTCAAAACCTTAAAAATAAATACAAACAAATTTTTTTCAATTTGCTTATAAAAACTTATTGATGAGGTGTCAACCTCTTGTTCATTAATAGTGTATAAAGACTATACGCTTTCAGTGTATCATATATAAATTCAAAATTAAAATTATATTAAAAATTAACTAAAAACAAAATACTATTAACCACTTCTCCGCTTCCCCTAAACTTCTCAATTCATTTATAATTTGAAGGTCATTGGATTTTTTTTAATGTTGCTATTGGTGGAGTTTACTTGGTTTCTTATTTTGAGAAGATCATTTGAGATTTTGCGTTAATAAAATTGATCTTGAAAATTTTAAGATGGGTCTTTACGAAATATATCACTTTATTATTGGTTTGTTTGGACAAATCTTATTTTCTTTTTTTTTTTTTTAGTTTTAATTGAACACGTATACACATTTCGTGAGATTCGAACTTGAAATCTCTTTGTTCATTAAGGATCTTAGGTCTCTTCCTTATCATTAAGTCAATGCCTCATTGGCATGTAATTAATCTTTTAAACTTTTTGAAATCTAAGTTATTAGACCTATGATATTATATTGGTAGTGTTTTTAGTGTCAAGACATGACGATTCGCGGGTCTAATAAACCTAGTATATATAATATATTCAACTAACAAGCAATATAACAACCAAGGCTAGATTCAAATACTTGCTTAAAGATCGGGTTACTTGCTTAAACTTAAAAGCTCGCTCAATTTTTGGATGTGTTTCAAAAAAAGATGAAGCTTATTAAATGGGGTTTGGGCTTGAAAATCAAGTTCCAGTAAATACAACTTGGGCTTCGGTTCACCATTTTAAGTTCAAGTCTAGCATTGCTCTATAATTATAATTTATTACTATTTTTTATACTATTGCATTTTTAATTAATTTTGATTTTTTTTGTGCAATTTAATTTGAACTTGTATTTTTTATTTTTTAATTTATAATTTCATGTTTCTTGCAGTCTTTTTGTAAGAATTTTTTTAACTCATTGTGTTATGTTTATTAACTATTATACATTTTAATATTTATTATATTTTATTATAATTTTTTTAAAAAATTAATAGCATTTGTGTGGGTTTGGACTTATTTATTATATGTAAAAATGTGTTTGACAAAAAAAAAAAGGTTTGAAAAATCGAGCTGGTTTAAACTCACCTACAAATGCTTAATACCTTATCTGAGTTTGGTCCGAACCTGATCTAACTTATGAACACCTCTAGACTTGACATAATGATTATTACCTTTGAAAAAATAAATCCAAATTTCGATTTCTCCAAAACATTTGACTCAATTGATTAGTATATTATCTCTTATTTAAGAGCAGGATTTGAATCTTACCATCCCCTACCAATACGCACACCTAAGTCCAAGGTTCAAGTCCTAGGGTTAGCACTTAAAGAAGTTAATTTCCCTGAATGCACCAGGCCGATGTGGGGGTGCATCCTTAAGATTGCCCGGTGAAGGATTAATCTCAATGTGTGCATAAGCTAGCCCAAAGATACCCTGATCATTAGAAAAAAAAGAAGGATCGACTTAAATTAGTATAAGAAAATTTTAGTTTTACATGATTTTATATCTTATTCTAAATTTATATTTTAATTCGATTGTTGAATTTTATTTTCTGTTTATGTAAATCATGCACGTTAAATTTTAAGTTAATTAAAAATGTCAACTATTTATTCAATAATATTAAAATATTAACTATTAATATACATTAAAAAAATATACTATTATCAATTGAAATGCATGATAAGAATATCATATTGATTTGAGACTTTACGTGCATTACAAATACGAGTAATTTGTGAAATATGATGGTTGATTTGTAAAAATATTAATATTAGATAAAGTTATAAAATCGTGTAAAATTATTATTTTACACTAATTAAAGCGGATTCCTCTTTGTATACATATTGCACCAACTGCATGGCTTCTCGGTCTATATTGAAGATAAACGCTAGGTAAAGTGTAATATATCTTTCTCTAATTCAAATAATTAATTAATACTTTTTTTTTAAAATTTAAGGGTATACACTTTGCTATAAATTTGTGACCGCGTCAGTCCATAACCAGGTTTCTAGTTGGATGGACCCATTTTAGATACGACCATTCAGATGAAATAATAATAGACTGGGTACAAGTAAGCTCCCCTCTTTGATCATGGTCCCCTCACTTGTACGAGAAAAAAATTGCATTTATTTATGAGTTAAATTGAAATTCAATGATGGAATTTTGGAAAATATGTATGTGTGTGTGTGTATATATATATATATATATATATATATATATATATATATATATATATATATATTATTTTAAATAGACTTGGTAATCTCAAACACGATACGAATAAATAACACGAGATGACACGGGATTAAAATTAAGTAAAATTAATATGTGAATATGGTAAAAGTTAAAAATAACACTTTGAGTTTTCCGTGTCGACACGAATTTTGACACGAAATTTTCGTATTTTACATGACACGAACACGATTTTACATGACACAAAAACGAATTATGAACACAAATTGTCAGGTCTAATTTTAAAGAGAAAAAACTATGAAATTTGTTAGGTTAATTACTACAATACCATGTATTTTGAGGTGAGAATTTTTGTTACAATTGCAATTTGATTTTATATATTGACTCATTACATTTCAACCATATACATGCATAGAACTAAGAGACAACATTCAGAAACATAAGGAATGAAATTGCTTCGAACAACAGATTCTTAGACACAAATTTTGTTTTTGAAAGTTGCATATGCAATTACAGGCCTTGGGTGGAGGTTTTTTTTTTTTCCTAAGCCAAAGTTTTATTAGTATAAAGTTGAGTTACAAAAGTAACACATAATGTGAAACTCGAAATTTTCATATTATTATTTAATTGAAAACTAAGAAAAATTTCAGTGTATGGATTTGGTGTTTATGTAGGGTCGGAAGAACAGAAGAGCTAAGATTAGGGGCACAAAGCTCAGGGCACGAAACCCGACGTAAGATTTTGAATTAAAGTGTTTTTTTAGGATTTATACTAAAATAAGTATGATTTGATGTTTGGAAGAATGAATTGAAAGGTTTGAAGTGAAAAAGTTCATGAAATTCTAAATTAGCACTAAATCGAGAAAATTAACCAAGCAACCGAATAAATTTCGAAATAAATCCTATAAATTCGTAAAAAGAAAAAGAATAAAAATTATTCTAATCCCATACTCAATATAGGGTATAATTAACTTAGAGAATTAAATTTGAGTGAAAATTTTGAGGTTAAGACTTTTAAATAAATTTTAAAGGAAAATCGAAAACTTTAACGGTTTAGCGCTGAAAACGACTAAATTGCATAAAACGAGTCCAACTGGAAATTTTTCCCAAACAAAAGGGTGCCAAATTTCATGGAATACACTAGACACATATTAGAACACTTGAGAAGTAGCTAAATCACTAAAATGGGCTGGAAAATAATTTTTATGGATTTATTGGTGTAAGGAAGCTAGCAACCAGATTTTCTGCTCACTATTGGGCTTTGGTTTTGGGTCCATTTGAAGAAGCTAGGAGTGGAGTTTGGGTCTGAAATTTTAGCCCAAAAAAGTAGATCCAATTCAGTATTCAAAAAGGTATTATAGCGCTTGTAACTCGAAGGAACCAGAAAGAACCCCCTTCCCAACTTGCCATACGCGTCCTTTTCTGCTTTACATTGTGAAATTTTTTCGACCACATTCCAAGTTGATTTAAAGTTTGATCAAGAAGGACTGATTGTTCTTCCCTAAGTCCCCTACAATATAAAATAAAGATTTGGTTAGTGAAACAAAGGTCATTTGGTTAGTGAAACAAAGGTCCATGGACAAGTGACTTGATCCGCCTACCAGTTAACCACTGTCAAGCCAGTTAACAAGTAACGTTGCAAAATTTGCCACACAGACCATGCGAGGAAACATATTGCGTGGGTCTGGAGGCCGAAAACTACCCAATAAAGAACAAAATCATGAGATTTGGGTCAGGGCTGTTAGACTGGGCTGGTGACTTAGAAAATTGGGCTTCGTGGGATAAAGAAAATGGGCCACACAAATAGAACAGAATGACCCCATGGTAAGCGGTGTCTGTCTTACCTGGTTTCTGCATATTCAATTTTGTATTTATCAAATAATAAATGAAATTATTGTTATAATAATAAGAATTGAAATACAAAATAATAAATGAAATTATAATAATAATAATAACAACGGAAACCAGATAAAGATTTTTTTTAATTGTTGTCACTCGTTTCTTATTGCTAATTTTCATTTGTCTCAAGGCTTTTTGGTCTCTGCTAACCTTAGGCAGGCATTGAACTTTTTTTAGCTGCTTTTCTTACTTTGTTTTGGATAAATAAATTACTTCAAAATTAAAAAAAAAATCCTTTCTTCATACAAAAGGTGCTAACATACATAGTATTTCCTCTACAATAGGCAGGTCATTTTATGTCAATTGTTTGTAGTTATTATTATTATTATTATTATTATATACACTATGGTTTTTAAGAAAGAAAGTGACATTCATAAAATGTTTCCAACACGTAAACAGGACAGACTCTTTTCCATGTTCTTTCTTTAGTGGTTGAATAGACAAGATACCGTTAATTATGTGTGGAAATCCTTCGTTAGATTTTTTTCTTATTTTTTAATTTATCTTAAATGTGGTTTGACCTATAACCAGCTAACCAAACTAATAACCAATTAAATTACAACTACGTAATTTTTAAAAAAGAAAAATTACAAACTTCTTACAAACCCAACAATACAATTCTTAGAAAGAAAAAAATGCAAACTCCTTGCAAACCGAACCGTACAATTTTAAAAGAAAAAATTGCAAACTCATTTTAAAGCCCAAAACCTGACTACACCCTTTACAATAGTCCAAACACTAGTTATTTTATCAGTGTTTACAACTCTTTGAGTTACTTTATAAACTAAGTCTAACATATTATTTATAAGAGAAGAGCCCTTATAACTTTCTTTACACTTTCAATGTGGAATTCAAGACACACCCTAAGGTTGTGTTTGGATGAGGAATTTCATGGAAGGAATTCATTTCAATCAAGATATTTAAAAGTCTAAAATGCAAATTTCTTGTTTGGTAAAAATTTTTGAAGAATTTGAAAATTTAGGAGGGATTTAAAAAGAGAATTTGAAATGCTCAAATTCTCTTTTGAAAATCCACCTAAAGAGGTGGTTTTTCAAAATTCCTTATTCTCTTTCCTACTTTATTAGATATGACCCACTATTAAATATAGCGTTAAAAACAAAAAAACATATTGTTTTATTTAAATTTAATATATATCTTTATTTTTTATATTATTAACAATATCTATATATTTTTACAAATCTAATGATACCCATATTGCATATTTTATTTGATATTTTTCTTTTTGTAGTATATAATATCATTATTTTTCTTTTAAAATTATTTTTTATTTAATCAAATTTTAGTATCCAAAAATTCTTTCTTAAATTTTTTTTATCCAAACAAGTCAATTATAAATGTTAATATTTTAAAATGATAAATTTTAAAATGCCTTCATTTTAAAATGCTTCAAAATTTTAAAATTTCTCATCCAAACGTACTATAATAGTAGTAATAGAAAAGTTTCACCTTTTGAACTAGCTTTTGGGGTATGAATGCCAATAGCACTCAAGTAGAAATGGCCATTTAACCTAAAAAATCCAAGTGATGAAAATAATGTCATGTCAATAATACAAAGATCCGTATAACTTAACAATATACCATTTAAGTAATAAAAATGTATTAATTAAATTTGTTGAAATAGTTGTGTATAAAAGCTAATATTGAAATAATTCATGAACCCATTTTCGACCAAAGTTGTACCTTACGTTTTTAATAGCGGAACATCAAAGTTACTCTTCTTCTTTCGGATGCCAAATGCTATCATTCTTAAAGGAAAATCAAAAAACAAGGCTGCAGTACAAGGAATACAACAAGTTTACTTTAAACGATGTGAAAATGACCAGCTGCATTGGAATAGGACAGTTAAGGATATATAGACATAAGAATGGTCCATTTAGATCCACTAATTTATCTCATTATTTTTTTTGGATAATTGAATTGCAATAATCATCCAAAAAGCAGGAAAATCTGCTACTCCATAATGTAAAAGCTTACACAAGGGAATTTTAACACAGAATGTTCTGATCTCCCATCTCCTGCAAAGTTTAACATGTATAGATTGACTTGACCCAATTTGCTAGGTATAATCCATTTTAGCACAATTTACGATTTCAATTGATGCGGTTTCATTTTTTTTTTTCCCTAAGTCAAGTCAAAAAAAGAAAACCATTCACTGAACATTGCAACTAAAATGCTCAGAGACAGAGAACCAACAAAACAGAATGCAAAACATCGCAGCCAAAATGAAGAACATCACTGAGACATCAGTAATTGATGCGTTTTTTGATATGAAAGATGCTGACTTAATCTTTTTAACTCAGTGATTCATAATTTATAACACATAAGGTATCTCATAATCATAAATCTAAATCTAAATTTATATATATATATCATAGAAGATTCTCGCAATTTTTTCATAAAAAATAAAAGGATAATTCCATTTAAATCTGTCAATTTTAACCTTAATTCAAATTGGTCTATTAATTTGAGAAATGAACATTTTGGTTCAAAATTATCAATTTGAGAGTAAAAAAAATTGTTTCATGAAGTCACTAGTAAAAAAATATTAACCTAAACATTTGTTACGCATGAAATATTCATAATACCTTTTTTTATTAAAAAAGTAAAAAATCTTACATAAAATATTTTTTAAAAAATACTAAAAAATAGTAAATAGTGATAAAATTCATTGTTGATTCTTGAGAATGTGATATTATTAATTCAAGTTTAGTAATTGACCTATATATATTAAAATTATTTGTGATTTTGAACCAAAGTATCTATTTTTAAAATTAATGGACTAAAGTTGAATTGTGATAAATATTTTAGGATTTCAGTAAAATTTATCCAAAATTAAAATAATATTGTCGGTGCTGCGACTTTTTATACTATCCTATTTTCCCTTTGATGAAAAATAAGAAAAATCAAAGGTTAAGGTTATCCAATTCAATTCCAAGTGTCACCTGTTTGCTGCATTATATAGGATAACAATATCACTTCATGTACCGACAACTATATACTGCTCACTAATTAATAATTCCTTATTCAGACTAGTCAATTATGAAAATGCCACATGTTTTTTGTGCTAACAGTGTTGCATCATCGCTTACGTGTTTCGACATTGATTTTACAAAATTTTTGCCAATACATGGAAGTGAGAGACCATAACTGGACCACCACGAAATGGGTGGAGATTAATTTCAGACTTAGATCACTTACTAAAGGAGTAGGATTGACCACCGTGCCAAAATAAAAGGAAAGTGCATCTAGTTCTAAATTAAGTAAATTTATTGTGCAACTAGTTATAAAGAATATAGCTTTTATTGGGCAAATGGTGGTGGAGATATGGGATTGAGAAAGTTGTTTTAGGGAGAAAACTGATCCTTGAAAAATATGGTGAAGTAGATTTTAATTGGTTGCCATTAGAGATGAGAAAAGAGAGGATGCCAAATGTTTGAAGAAATGTACTAAATCTAAAAAATGTGGAAGAAGTTGAAAACTTGGTAGGGAAAACTAGATGTAGATGTACCATTGGAGATGGTAAGGAGATTTTTTTTCTGGTTGGATAAATGGGTGAGAAATTTAACTAAAGGGTATGTACTTTGCCATAAATTTGTGACAGTGTTAGTCCTTGACCAGGTTTCTATTTTGGATGGACCAATTTTTACATTTTTAGGACCATTCAATGAAATAATAATGGACAGGGTTCAAGTTACCTCCTCTCTTTGATCTTGGTCCCTCACTTTGTACTGGGAAAAATTCATTAATTTATGAATTCAATTGAAATCCAATGATAGAACTATGAAATCCAATGGCTGAGCCAAAAAATAATTGAAATCAAAGAACCTGATCAAATTAATATGGATGAAAAAACTATGAAATTTATTAGGTTAATTAATAAAATACCCTACTTTTTGGGGTGAGATTTTTTGTTACATTTCCAATTTGAGTTTTTATATTGATTCATTACATTTCATTGAGCATGCACAACTTCATTGATTTTTTTTTTTTACTCTCAAAAAATTCTGCTTCACGAATTTTGAACAACAGTTTTTTTCTGGTAAATTTAATCACAAAATGTTCCTTTACTGATAACTGATGATTTCATATCTACGATAGATTTGGACAGCTAATTAAGTCTGTTAATTACATTGTAATACAACCCAATCATACACATGCATAGGACTAAGCCACTAAGGGACAACATTCAAAGACAGCAGAAGAAATGAAATTGCTTCAAACAACTTCAGATTCTCAGACCCAAATTTTGTTTCTGAAAGGTACATATGCAATTACAAGCCTTGATTTGGATCTTCCTGGTGGACTTTAGTTAAACAAAAACCTGGGTTTTCTTACCACTTTCTAGTGAGAGATCAAGCTTGGTCCATTTACTAAACAATGTAATTAATAGTAGAGCACCGGCTTGGCAAGAGAGGCCACATGTTAAGCCTATCCACAAACCCTAAAGAAAAAAGATGAATTCCAGAAAGAAATTAATAAGGAAGAAAAGATAAGAAACAAGAAACATTAGAGTATGAATTTAGCAGAAAAAGGATTTGTTATTCACCTTATCATATAGTTTCAGCATAAATCCAAGAAGGCATGCAATTGGCAAACCAATGAAATAGTAACTCCCCAAGTTAGCCCACACAGCTAAGTGCTGCCAGCCACATCCTCTGGCCACAGCTGCAACATCAAATTAAGTCATTGACCTTATCAACTTAATTCGTAGAGAAAAATTGAGCTGATAGTTTCAAATTTTAATTAGATTAATTTACCTGATAAAATGCCTTGAAAAGAATCAATTGTTATTGAGATGACTAGCAGTGGTACCATTGAGGCAAATTGGTTTACTATTATGGAACTGTCACTAAAGAAACCAGCCCAAACATTACGACCAAGGACTAAAGCAAGGACAACTGCAAGAGTAAGAATGATGGAGAGCTTGAGTGTCACAACCATGGCACTTTTAGCTCTGTTAAGATTCCCAGCTCCCAATTCATTAGCAACCCTTGTGCTGCCAAATAAGTTAATTAAGTTCCCTTTCTCAAGATCTATAAAATTGATGGATTTAAAACTCAGTAAGAGAAGATACTTTACAAACTAACCTTGCTGCTGCACTAAGACCACACGTAAACATGAATGCAATAGCTTCTGTATTCACACTGTTGATGATGGAAAAAAAAAAAGAATATCATTATCAAGCTTAATAAACAATTGTTCAAGACAACTAAATAAGGAGAATAACAAAAGATCAATTTAATCACATTTAAAAGAAAGAAAAAAAAGGAAATTATCAAATAAGCCACGTTCATGCCATATCATGGCCAAATAAATTTTGGATGTCATGTTAGATCCATATAAATGCCACATCATCGTCATATAGATTTTTATGTCACATCATTGTCATGTAATTTTTTTATGACATGCTAGATTGATGTGATTGTTTTTCAAACTAAAATGTAACTAAAAATGATCTAAAATAAAAAATAGAATACCAAAATAACTTTTTTTTATATAATTTGAGAGCCGAAAGAAGCATTATGCCGAAGAAAAATAGAACAAAACTTACCACATTGCAATCAAGGAAGTAGATATGTTTGAATTTGGCATCAGTCCTGCTACCAACACGAGAAATTCGAAAGCCCAATCTTCCAGGCTACGAAATAGTTAAAAAAAATTATTTTCAACTAATAATTCAAGTTTCCGGAATGACCAAATTTCGAAAATCTCACCAATACATTGCTGCAGAAGGAAGGGCTAGTTTCAGGTCTGTGAGAATGTAACAGAACGATTCAGACGAGAATCCTACCCATGTCTGCTTCAATTTCTTCGTACAAACGACATAAATTGCCAACAAAAGGAATGATATCCACAATGAAATCGAAGCAGCCAATGAAGATCCCCTGAAACCAAGACTTGTCCAATTAACCAAAGTGTAGACGACACCGAAATGAATACCCATGGGGAGAACTGAGAACCAGACAAGGGGTATGACAATGCTTTGTGTCTGAAGAAACCTCAAAATGTTTTGCACAAAACCATATGCAAATAAACCTGGAATGAGATGCTTCAAGTAGAGAGCAGCTGTTCTCGAAATTTGAGGATCTTGGTGAAGCAAGACAAAAATTTGCTCGCTGTAGATCCATAAGATGGATATAATAACAGAGAAAAGGCAAGAAATTATGCAGGATGCTTGTAGATGAAGTCCCAACATTCCGTATAATTTTCCACCAAACCCTTGACCACAAAGCGTCTCTAGTGCTCCACTTAATCCTATCTATAACAACATTGAAAAAGATCACAAACTCAAATAGCAAAATCCCAATTTGGTTGTAACCAAAAAAAAATCCCAATTGGTTAAATAAATTAAATCCCTGATCTATAATGAATGATCATTAATTAAAAGTTCGTATAATGCTACATAAATTTTTTTCATTCTTTTAATGAATGCGAATATGATTATTTAAATAAGGAAAATTTTCATTAACCATTGAATCAAATACCTAGGTTCTAAAACAACATTTTTAAGTGATTGGAGTTTGAAATTAGTTGAAATTGTGCATTACACTTTCAATTTTAACTATTTAAAACAAACTATAATTCACCTAATTTTTTTATAATTAAATTATATTAAATTCCTTTAAATTAATTTTAAAATGGCGGTTAATTTCTTAAATTTCAGGAATCGATGATATGGTAAAAAATTGCTATTAGCAGCTGTTTATTTAAAAAGCTGTCTGCTTAATTATCAAATATATAAGACTTAATTTGTCATACCAGAGAGGATCTTATCACTTTTTCTTTTTAATTAAAGAAAAATTTTTGATAATTGAAAGATAAAGATCAAATTATTTTGATTCGAATTAAAAAATTATAATACGTTATAAATTTTTCTTAGCCAACCGAATAAGAGGGCTTGTTGGCAGATCTCATCACCTTCGATAAAGGAATCCAGCACTCCCTCAATGCAAATCTTATCGTTGACACAAGTTATGTACTGTAAAGAAGTCAACTCATATTGGTTGTTACTTTCATCCCCCAAACAAAAACCACTCTTATTTCCTTTTTAGCGGCTCTTGGAACTCATACAGAGCCAATTTAAAATGATCAAAAACAGATACTGGCTAGGTAGCTTGCCAGCTTGTTTTGCTTTCAAATCCATTACTTTTTGAGGCAAGTCATGGAGCAGCTAGATTAATAACAATAAAATACAACTAAAACATCGACCAAACCGTGACGTTTTTAGAACACGACAAAACCCTGACAATGGCATGTTCACCCACTTCCTATCCTGTCTTCCCAGGCCCCTTTGTTCTCTTTGAAAAGAATAGAAAATAAATCAAATTAAAACTATATTTTCAAAGCAAATTGAAGAAACAAAGATATTTAAATGATGATTATGGAGAAGAAAAAGACTTACCATGAAAGAAAAACCGGAGACACTGGCCCAGGAATTGGCAAGAGTGGCACCGGCAAGCTCAAGCTCACCACGGTGACCGGCAAACATGACAGAGACCAAAGTAATAGAGAAATAGGAAACATTGGAAAGAATAATCGGTAATGACAAGAAAACTTGATTGTTGGCCTCTTCCGAATCTAAAACTCTCCTCCACCATCTTTCTTTTGTTTCTTCAGCTCCATGGTTGGCCCCTGACAACAGTGCAACCCCGTCTGGACTTGTGCTTGATGACATCTCTTCCCTTTTTTCTCTTCTTTGTTCTCTTTTTTCTTTTGGCTGTTTAGTGTTTAAGAAGAGGATAAAAGAGAAGCTCTTATAAGTATTATATATATATATATATATATATATATATATATGCGCGCGTGTTGTTTGTTAAGGCATAAAAATTTTGACTATGAACGATGAATTGACGTGTTCAAGAGTTGGGCTACTTGTTTAAACTTAAAAATTTGTCAAATATTTAGATGGGTTTGGATAAAAAAATTAAACCTATTAAACGAGCTAAGATTTAGAAATTGAGATCCGATAAAAATTTGTCGAACCAATTTCGATTCATCATTTCAAGTCCAAATCTATCTCGACTTGATCTAATAATTATAATTTTATACTATTTTTTATACTAATGCATTTTTAAATACTTTTGATTTTTTTGTGCAATTTAATTTGAACTTGTATTGACCTTACAATATTAGAGCCTTGTATTATCTTTTTTTATTGTGTTTTTAGACTTTAATTTAAATTGTTATATTTCTTGTAGTCTTTTTATGAAAATTTATTTGAATTCAGGCTACGATGGGTTTGGACCTATTAATTATATATAAAAATGGATCTTGACAGAAGAATTAGATCGGGAAGTTGAGCTGGACTTGAGCTTATTTTCAATTCTCTGATAGCTTATCTTGTTTTCATGACATTGATTAGGAAAAAGATTGATAACTAAATAAAAAACAAATTGGATAAAGCTAGCTATAACCTTGTTTTCATGATTCCAAGCTTCATCTTTCGTCGAATTCAATGTCATATCCTTGGCTAAGTTTCAACATATTTTAAAGTTTCCAATTGTTGGTACTTGGTATTACACCATCTTCTTCTCCTCTGCATGTAAAACACGATATTGAATGAAAAATAAAAAATAAAAAAAACAATTAAACTATATATAGAATTTCTACTAAGTTATTTAATAAACCTTATTTTTATCTATCTCACCTTGAACATATAATAAGAAATATATATATATATATATATATATATATATGTGAGTGTATTATATATTTTAAATCTTAACTTTTTGTGATTTAATATTCAATTTGAACTCTTCCTTTTATAACCAATTGATTTAGGCCAGTTAGGTATTTAATATGATATCAATCCAAATTTTATTTGTGATTCCTGCTTTAATACATTTTTTTGAATTTTTTTCGTGATGAAAACTTATCAAACTAATATTTTAAAAAAAAGTGAATGATATATGAACGTAAGTCACTATTTTGCACTTTGAGAAAGCCTTTGTTTTCATTCACCAAATACATTGTCCAAAAAAGTAAAATAGAAATCAAAAACTGTTTTATGGAAAATAAAAATATATATATTTTCTCATACCAAATAGAACCTTAGTTCTTTTATCATATTTTTTTTGTTTTCTTTTCAATTTTATATTATTCAATTTATGTTTGATATTAAATGTTAAATATTTGTAGGAGTTGTAAAAATAATTGAATATCAGTTAGAATACTATATAAATTGAGATAAAAAGTTGGGCAAAATCTCGTGACCAAAATAATTCACATAGTGCAAGAAATTCTAGCTAATTCCAATGAAAAGGATTTCCCAACTCTTTTATAAAAAGAATTGAATAACCTAAAATTGTTAGAAAAATTAATATTGCCTCGACGCAAACCAAGCAAAATGGTTTAATTTAGTGTGATTAGATGGAGTTTTGCTTACGGCCAATCCTTTGATATTGAACTTGAAATCCTTTGATTGCTTATTGTAATCAAGTAAGGTGTTTGCCAAATTGGGTATGAAGAGACCTGAATACAAAAACATTAATAGCATAAATACCTTAATTAAACTTCTTCTCCAAAACCTTAATGATTATAAAAAATAGTTTCACATGAAATTTTGATTTGACATGCATTTTGTGATTAAAACGAGATAAATATTATTTTTCGAACCTGCATAGCTTGATCCAGCAAGATATAAATATCTAGACTTGAAATTTGGATACTTTTCATACCATTGTAGTATGAATGCAAGCAAATCCTTACCTGTTAGAAACAATGAAGGAATACTTTGCCAAATGTCAAATCTTTTTTCTTAAATAATTAAAAAAAAAAAAGAATTCTGGGTTTGAACATGATTGTCAGACCCGGCCCCAAAGTAATATAAAAGCCCAACCAATGTTAAGAGGGTGTTGGCCCTAGTGTATTGGGTTTAAAGAAAAACAAAAGAAAGAAAGATTGAGAGTGGCGTGAAAACATCCCGACGACGCCAAGGAAAAAAAATTTAAAGTGGAGGCTGTGCTGCCAACAAAAAGGGAGAGATTTGAGGATTTTTGTTGAAGGACTTGAGTGAGAGTTAGAGGAAGAAGGTAAAGACAAAGGTGAGTAAAGTTTCTCTTTAATTTTTATGGTTACATGGTGTAGCTAGAGATTGAGTTTTTAGAAAAAATAAAATATTGAAAATTTGAAGAAAATTTGTATTGTAAAAAGAGTACAGATGTTTTTAGCTTTCATTAAATAAAGCTACTCACGCTAAATTCATAATTTATCGAGTTATAGTTGTTTAGTAAACATAGTATAAATTGTCAACTTCTGTTAGATAACATATTTCTTTAATGTTAAATATTTTTGAACAATAGGTTTTGATAGATCTTAAAGTTTTGTTTTGGTTTTAATTTAACAAAAAAATGACTTGATATCCCTTCAATGTTTTTACATATTTAAAATTAACCTCAATATAAGTTATATTTACATATAAATGCATGTTTTGTCCTTTGATTTTTAAATTGGGTTAAGCATGAAAAGTGTGTATGATTTCTTTAAATTGACTTTGGGTGGGTTTGGCTCACTGGTCAACACCGGTGAGCCCCAGTGCATTTGCCTTTTTTAAGAAAAGACAAAAAAAATTTTATAGCTAAATTACTTTTTACCCTTAATATAATTTTTTTTATTATTTTATTAAAAAAGCTATACCCACGATGGTCATTTCTCATTTTTTAATCTCACCAGAGCCAATCACAAACCCTAGTTCAAACTAGCCCTTTGAATGTGAAATTGTTCAATTACAAGAAAATAATTTAATTGCTTTAACCTGTGAATTTCGTCATAATTTATTTATAGACCATTTGTTTTGTGAATATGAAATTTGTTTTAATTGATTTATGAAATTTGTTTTATATGAAATATTTTATGAGAATTATAATACGGCTTTGTATATTGGGCTAGCCTGAATTTATGTTTTGTCTTGTCTTCTAATATGGCTGTGCTCTGACCTTGCCAATGGGGTTTAAATGTTGGTCATATCGACATGCACTTTGTTAAAAGAAATTAGTATATAACCGTATCACATGTTAAGAATAGTGGCTCTCTGTTCTATTCTGTGCAACTATTTGCTGCTTTTAATATTTCTAACTCAAGCCACCGAGGTTAATTGTAGTTTTTGTTTTGATTCTGACCTATGCCACGAGGGTTAAGTGTGACCATGGCATGTTATGAGAGACCTAGAATTGTGATTTATGAATCTTTGGTTCAGTTTTGATATTTGTGAAACTTTGTTTAGTTTTAAAATCTGAGTATATGAATCTGAAGAAATTACATTTTTGAATATGAGATTATCCAACTTTGGTTTTGAATCTTTATATTGATATGTTGACCTAAATGATTTATGACATACTTAACCCAATTGAGGGATGTTAGTTACTTATTGAGTAGAAGTACTCATTCCTTTATTTTTCTAACATTTTAGATTTCAAAATTGCTACTTTGAGGAAATAGTCATGGCAAGGATATCGATAGCAAGCTTAGTTTCTGCCTTTAGTTTTGAATTATCAAACGTGAGTATTTTCGGATATTAGGTTTTAGAATATTTGTTAGTTAGAAAGCATGCTAGCATCATTAGAAATATTTGCAACATGTCCTTTTGGGAGACTTGAAGTTGTGTAAAGAAATTTTATTTTGGAGATTTTAACATAGAGTTTTTTATTTCTGTTTAGATGATATCTGTTGCCTTCCATGCTTATGGAATTCAACTAATGAGTATGCGGCATTTGTTATGTCCTAGATCTTTGGGTTTGGGGCGTGACAATGATCTTACTAGAACTGTCATCCCCAACTTGATAATCACTGTATGTGTTTGTATACGACCATCCAACTCCAATGGGAGAATCGATAAACAGGATATTCGACGCTAAATTTTGTATAGCAAAAATTTCGATCAGTCAACCGATATCGAAATATATTTATAATATACACGCGCTCGCGCACATCAAACCTTTTTATACAAGCAAAGGGCAGAATAATCAACCTTTGATCCAAGAATATGGATTTCTCTGGAGACCATGAGCATTGTTTGTAGTAGTGAAAGGTCCAACACTTAAAAGGCCTTCACCAACTGAACTGCAACCTGGTCCTGTTGGTCAATACAAGTAGAATGTTCATGAACGTTTTTGCTACTCGAATGGGAAAAAGAAAAGAAACCAAAAGAGTAGAAAATTTCCATCTAAGGATCAACTGTTTTCATAAAAAAGAAATTCATAAGTTATAGCTAATCTCCAGTTAGCCAAATGGTGAGAGGTACACTGGATTGTTTTCGGCTTCGACAAAATAATAGAAAAGACTTCTTCCAGCCTTTCCATCAACATCAATGTACCCACAAAACTGCCTGAAATTAACATTTGGTTGTCCAGGCAATTTTTCTATTGCATCATTCATAGGGAATCCGATAATACAACCAAATATGAAAAAGAAAAGGCGAAGAAAGAATCCTCGATATCCATTAACAATAGCTAGAAATCTTAAACAAGAGGGAGATCATCAGAAGAGAATATTGCAAATTGTTCGCTTATTTTGATTGACTAAATCACAATTGCCCAGGGAGTTCATGTAGTGGTTTCGATTTCTTTCTGTCTTCTAATTAGGCCAAATCTTGTTGGAACAAAACATTGAGATCAGTAATAATGCTGGTATTACTGTAACTCATTTAAGTGTTGATTAGCTTTGTTTGTTGGAAAGGGCAAAAACAAATCTTCCGCTATCACTGTTTCGATTTCTATCTAGCCGTTTAGTCGGACCAAATCCATGTCATGTCAGTTATACAAGCGTCCCAAAAATAAGAACATCTCCACTTTTTTTTATGGATTTATATATGATGCACTGACAGTGTATAGTTTTTATACACTGTCAATACATCAGAGGTTGACACCTCATCAATAGGCCCTTATATGCAAATATAAATAAATTTTTTTAATTTACTCATTAGGGCCTATTGATGAGGTATCAACCTCTGATGCATTGACAGTGTATAAAAACTATACACTGTCAGTGCATCATATACAAACTCTTTTTTTATTGATGATTAACTTTACGATTTATTTTTTCTTTTATCAAGGGCCAAGTCTCAAGCCCAAAAAATTAGTGAAAATTGTACTTTTGTCCTGAAAACTTCAATTTATTTTTTTTTAGCAGAAGATGGCCTCTGGGTTGAGAGAAGAAAGAATATAAATTCTGATACACGAATTCAAATTATAAAATCCGGACACCTTAAAATTAAAGATAATAACCATGTAAATTAATACTTACCTTCTATCTTCTAATCTTCCATTTATATATATTGGATTATAATCCAATACATCGTAAATATAATTCTCTTTTTAACTCCACTAGCGATGTCAAAATATTAATACATACCTTTTAAGAAATATTTGAATATCCAACTAAAATGCATATGCATTTTCCAGTCTTGTTGCCCATATCCAGATGGTATGTATCTTGTTTTCTTGGGGATTACCTAGACAGAAACTCCTGTTTCCTTACCATGTTCTTCTGACAGCTCAATTTTAGTCCATTTTCTATACAATGTTATGAACAGGAGGGCACAAGCTTAGCAGCAGAGACCGCATATTAAGCCTATCCATATACCCTAAAGAAAAATACAACATAAATAAGGAAGATTTAAGAACAAAATTATGGAACAAAACTGCTTGAAAACATATTATATATGCATCTTCACCTTAGCATACAGCTTAAACAGAAATCCAAGAAGGCCTGCAATTGTCATTTCAATGAAATAGAAAGTCCCCAAGTTAGCCCACACAGCCAGATGCTGCCAACCACTTCCTCTTGCCACCCCTGCAACATTAAAATAATTAGAACTCTCAACTTCAAAATGAACAACAGTCTGAAAAATGAGTTTATAAAAATGGGGGATTATGGCCAAATTCGCCATTATATTATGGATTCTGTTGAATTTTGCCACTGTACAATCTATCTAATATATAAATTTTGTGGGATTTCCTCTCCCCACATGAAGCCACGTCGCCTCCCCTTTTTTTGTCATCCTCAGCCCTTCTGTCCCTCCTTCATATGCGCTTTTGTTTGGGCAATTTGGGAAATCCATATCCTTTTGTCATCTGCAATTTCTGTGAGACTGGCTACTGTCAGATTTTGTTGGGATTTCCTCTCCCCACATGAAGCCACGTCGCCTCTCCCTTTTTTGTCATCCTCAGCCCTTCCGTCCCTCCTTCATATGCGCTTTTGTTTGGGCAATTTGGGAAATCCATATCCTTTTGTCATCTGCAATTTCTGTGAGACTGGCTACTGTCAGATTTTGCTTCCTACATCGGTTGTTGGTTTCTTCTTTCACTCTTTGGTTATGGGCCGGGTGTTCGAATTGCACAAGTGTGCTCCTTGCACAAGAACCTCTGACCCAAAATTTTCCATCATGATCCATGCCCGTACCAACGAATCTTCTACCAGTTACTACCAAATTTCATCCCCCCCTCTTTGCATTGATTGATTTTGGTTCTCTTTTGGCCAAAAGTTTTGCACCTTCTATTTTTCCTTTTACCTTCCTCTCTCAATCTTGCTTTACCACTCTTGCTTTACTGTGTTCATTTTGATTAGCGCATCTAAGCAATGTTTTGCATTAAAACAAAAAATTAACGTTTTTTAGAATAATTGGACAAATTGCTCTACCCTTTGTTGATTTTTTTCCCTGTTCACTGAGCAAAATAATTGCAATTTTTTTATAATAAATAATTACAAATTTATATATGTTTTGTAAGTTTTTTGTTTTATTTCTAACACTATTCCTTTTATATTACATGCTTTTCTTCCCATGCTTAGGAATGAATTTTTTTGTCTTATAGCATTCAATGCAAGCCAAATCATAATAATTAATGATAGTACCTCTTCACATTATGATGACACTGACATAAAACCAAATTTCTTCATTGGATTTGTAACCAATCATCCAAAGATTTGGTTGAATAGTGACAAAAACAAATATATAAACATCCTGCATATTGGTGATATCCTGCATGCTAATAATGTTTTCAAAATTTTAAGTGATTTAATGTTTTATTTTATTTATTTTTTTTCTTAACTCTTAATATTTTTGAAAAATTTTTATAAGAAATATTTGCCAACACACTTGGTTGAAGTTATATTCAAATATAAGCAGTTCGTAGATCAAGTAAAAAATCAAAATATTTAGCAAATGCTCAATCGTCTTCCAATACATTTAGATCAGCCATAAGTAATTCTTTTTTGCTGGTTTAAAACAATTTGATTTCGACAAAGGTATCATGATTGGTAATTGTTGTTTATTTGTGCAAGTTCAATCGCTAATCTTCAAAATTACAATTTATTGTTACTGCTAATTTAGGATTTTTAGGAACATTTAAGTTCCTGTTCTTTGTTGATTTGAACAAAAAAAAACGTGTTTAACTAGCATTTCTATTTCTTTTTCCGGCTCTTGGGATTTGGAGAGGTTGTCAAACAGTGGTCCTTATCCAAACCTCTTAACTTCTGTAAAGATTTATGTTTGTATATTTCAATGCATGTTGGATTAGAAAAACATGTCTAAATTCATGCCAAAGACCCGCTGTGAAGCGCAGGCCTACATTCTAGTCTCATTAATGGTGAACGGAGCTCAAAGATTCTTCTGTCAAGAGGAATCAGACAAAGTGATCCTTTATCACTATATATCTTTATACTGTATTTGGAATACTTAAACCTTAAGATCCAGAAAGAATACGAAGAAGGCCATTTTTCAAGAGAAGGCCCTAAACTTTCTTATCTATTTTATGCGGATGACTTGATCTTTATGGGTAAGGCCACGGTGAGACTTGTCTGGCCATGAAAAGAGTGCTCAGAGACTTCTGTTGTTTACTAGGACAAACTATTAATCTGTCTAAATCTGTGGTGATGTTCTCAAACAATACTGAGGAAAGTAAAAGGGCCTATTTAAGTGGGATTTTGGAAATGACTCTGGCTGAAGATATTGGAAAATTTCTTGGGTTCCTTTTAACCAATGCAAGAAGAGCCTCCAACTACAGATTTATCATTGTTAAGATTAACCAACAGTGGACAGGTTGGAAGACCAAGTCGTTATATTTTGCTTGAAGAGCTACCTTAATTAAGTTCGTGATTGGCGCTGTTCTGATGTACTACGTACAAGGAATGTGTAGCATATGCAATGAGATAAATAGAATCACCAGAAATTTTCTGTGGGGGTTCTACTGAGAGTAGCAGGAAAATACACATGATTAATTGAGAGACGGTCACAGTATCCAAGAAGGATAGGGGCCTTGGAATCAAAGATATGAGATATTTAAACATTGCTAATATGACTAAATTAGGATGGAAATTCTTCACAGATAATGAATGCATTTGGGTTAAATTTCTGAAAGCCAAATATTTGCGAAATGTAGAATTCCGTAGTTGGTCAAGGATGAGAAAAGGGCCTGTGGTCATTAGGAAGGGACTCCGATGGATTATTAAATCCGGCAATCAGACCTTATTCTGGATTGATAACTAGACTGGTTTGGTTCCCCTCAATTCTATTATTTATGGTCCATGGCTCCCTCAAGATAACAAAGAGTGATCTCTGAACAAGGTTAGTGGGATTTTAGTAGAGCCGGCAACTATATTCGCATTGATGTCCAGCAGAAATCTCTGCCATTCCTTTCTAAATTGAAGGAAATGATAAGGATGGCACTGGTTGGAATGATAACATGTCAAGCAGTTTTTCCTCTGCTCATAATTTTGCTAGAAACACTGATTCAAGTAAAGAAGGCAATTGGAATTATATCTGGAAGTCGCCGACTTTGCCTGAAATTCAACATTTCATCTAGAGCTGCAAGCACCAGAAAATCCCTGCTAGATGTGTGTTGTATGAGCGAGGGACGCAAGTTCCCTCGATGTGCCCAAGGTGCAATAGTGCCGAGGAAACACCCCTCCACTATCTTAGTGAATGTTCGATTGTCAAAGCAATGTGGCAAGTTTTGGACATTCGACAAGGTATATATTATTCACTCCTTCACTTCAAGGATAGATTTTAACTCAATTCTATCTCGATTTATGAAGGTTGTAACCCCCCTTGGAAAGTGATTTTTCGGTTTGCCGATCGAAATATCTGGCTGATGTAACGGGAACTATGTTTCCCAGGATTGTTAATACTTACATTGATTTAGATTTTTATTTTTGTTTATGTAAGTCTTTAATCCAAAAAGAAAAAAAACATATGCAATTGACTAGGTGATCAAGTCCTTGAATTTGTATATACATGCAGATCAGATATAGTTTTTTATTTTGTAGTAATAAAGATGAAGATTGAAATTATTTGAATTCGAATTTAAATTTTACATTTCTTAATCACTTATTCGATTAAAAAATTGTCGGCATCAGCACTGAACAATAGTAGGATGTATAATCAAATACTGTTCAAGAAATACAACATAATTTTGAATCCGAGTCTGTCCACGACAGCTGGTGAAATGGGAAGAAATGGTGAAGGAATTTTATTAACTGAACGACCCTGAATGTCCTTAATAACTCTAAATGGATGTTCACAAAGCAGAAAAAGATTGATGTATACACATAATCACATTTACATGTTGTATATTTCGCTAAATTATTAATGGTAATTGACAGAATGCATGAAATAGGAATTTTTTAAAAGGTCGTGGATTCAAAAATTGAGTTTTAAACTGTGATTGAAAATAAAATATTAATTTGAAAACTACGTAGTACCAGCCATTCTTACCATATTGCAACCAATGAAGTGGTTACTTCTGAATTAGGCGTCAAGCCTGCTAGCAATACAAGAAGCTCGAACGCCCAATACTCCAAACTTGCAAAAATTATAGCAAGGCTTCAAGATATCAGATTCTTTTGTTTTGTTACTCGTGTTAATAGGAATGGAAAACACTGAATATTTCGGAAAATTAACTCACCAAACCATTGCTGCAGAAGGGAGGGCTAATTTCAAGTTTGTGAAAACGTAACGAAACGATTCCGACGATAATCCTTTCCATGTTTGCTCAAATTTCTTGGCAGAAAAGACATAAATGGATAACAAAAGAAATGAAATCCACAGTGAAATCGAGGCAGCTAATGGAGCTCTTTCGAAGCCAAGAACTGTCCAATTGACCAGACAGTAAACAATGCCTAAATGGATGCCGAATGGAATGACTGAAAACCATACCAGGGGCATCAGAATGCTTTGTGTCTGAAGAAATCTCAAAATATTTTGCACAAACCCGAAAGCAAATAAACCTGGAATGAGATATTTGATGTACAGGGCTGCAGTTTTTGAAATTTAGAAAAGATTTCAAAAGGGAATTTCTCAAATTCCCTTTTAAAAAACCACCTAAATAGGTGATTTTTTAAAATTCTTTCTACTCGTTCCTACTTTATTAGACACGACCTACTATTAAATATGAAGTTAAAAAGAAAAACATATTATTTTATTTCAATTTAATATATATCTTTATTTTTTATATTATTAATAATATTTATACATTTTTACAAATCTGATGACACCCATTTGCATATTTTATTTGATATTTTTTTTTAATATATAATTTTTTTTATAATTATTTTTTATTTAATCAAATTCTAGTATTCAAAATTTCTTTCTAAATATTTTTTATCCAAACAAGTTAATTATAAATGCTAGCATTTTAAAATGATGAATTTCGAAATATCTTCATATTAAAATGCCTCAAAATTTCAAAATTTTTCATCCAAACGCACTCTTAAAAAATATTCAAATATCCAACAAAAATGCATATGCATTTGCCAGTCTTGTTGCCCATATCCAGATGGTATGTATCTTGCTTTCTTGCAGATTACTTAGACAGAAACTCCTGTTTCCTTACCATGTTCTTCTGACAGCTCAATTTTAGTCCATTTTCTATACAATGTTATGATCAGAAGGGCACAAGTTTGGCAGCAGAGACCGCATATTAAGCCTATCCATAAACCCTGAAGAAAAATACAACATAATTAAGGAAGATTTAAGTACAGAATTATGGAACAAAACTGCTTGAAAACAGATTATATATGCATCTTTACCTTAGCATACAGCTTAAACAGAAATCCAAGAAGGCCTGCAATTGTCATTCCAATGAAATAGAAAGTCCCCAAGTTAGCCCACACAGCCAGATGCTGCCAACCACTTCCTCTTGCCACCCCTGCAACATTAAAATAATTAGAACTCTCAACTTCAATATGAACAACAGTCTGAAAAATCTGTTTATAAAAATGGGGGATTATGGCCAAATTCGCCATTATATTATGGATTCTGTTGAATTTTGCCACTGTACAATTTCATTGAATTTTGTTGTTATGTTTTATTTTTGTTCATTTTTTAATGAAAATTACCATTTGTATAAAGGAAGTAAAAAAAAAATGAAATTATGAAAAAGTACAGTGACAAATTGAAATAGTGTGAAATAGTGGCAGATTAGATCTTAAATCCTAAAAAGTTGCTGTTCAAACCTGACAAGATGCCTTGAATAGAATCTAGTGTGATTGAGATTAAAAGCAGGGGTGTCATTGAAGCAAATTCCTTTATAATGGAAGAGCTGTTACTGAAGAAACCAGCCCAAATATCATGACCAAATGCCAAAGCAAGGACAACTGCAAGAGCAAGAAGGAGCGAAAGCTTAAGAGTGACAACCATGGCATTCTTAGCCCGAGTTGGATGCCCAGCTCCTAACTCATTTGAGACCCTTGTGCTGTCAAATATTTTTTTCTTTTCTCAGAATTTATAATTTGATAGATTTATAAAAAAAATGGATAATATTCAACTAATTAACTAACCTTGCTGCAGCGCTAAGGCCATAGGTAATCATGTAGGCAATTGACTCTGTATTCACACTGGAAAAATTCACCATGTCAAAAGCTTCATAACGAGTAAGACAAGAGGAGAGCAAATTGCATCATACTTCCATGACTTTTGTACACTATTTCGTTTTCATTCATAATGTGCAAAACTCAATTATTGAATGTGCTAACTTTAAAATATTCCAAATCCATCCATCTTCAACGTTTTAAAGTCTGAAAGAATTTATTAACTCAACGACCCTGAATGTCCATAATAACTCCAAATGAATGTTCACAAAGCAGAAAAAGATTGATGTATACACATTATCACTTTTACATGCTGTATATTTCGCTAAATTATTAATGTTAATTGACAGAATGCATGAAATCGGAATATTTTTAAAAGGTCGTGGATTCAAAAATTGAGTTTTAAACTGTGATTGAAAATAAAATATTAATTTGAAAACTACAGTAGCTTACCATATTGCAATCAATGAAGTAGTTACTTCTGAATTAGGCATCAAGCCTGCTAGCAATACAAGAAGCTCGAACGCCCAATACTCCAAACTTGCAAAAATTATAGCAAGGATTCAAGATATCAGATTCTTTTGTTTTGTTACTCATGTTAATAAGAATGGAAAACACTGAATATTTCAGAAAATTAACTCACCAAACCATTGCCGCAGAAGGGAGGGCTAATTTCAAGTTTGTGAAAACGTAACGAAACGATTCCAACGATAATCCTTTCCATGTTTGCTCAAATTTCTTGGCAGAAAAGACATAAATGGATAACAAAAGAAATGAAATCCATAGTGAAATTGAAGCAGCTAATGGAGCTCCTTCGAAGCCAAGAGCTGTCCAATCCAATTGACCAGACAGTAAACAATGCCTAAATGGATGCCCAATGGAATGACTGAAAACCATACCAGGGGCATCACAATGCTTTGTGTCTGAAGAAATCTCAAAATATTTTGCACAAACCCGAAAGCAAATAAACCTGGAATGAGAAATTTGACGTACAGGGCTGCAGTTTTTGAAATTTGAGCATCTTGTTGAAGCAAGATCAGTATTGGCTCGGTGTAAAACCATAAGATCGATAAGATTATAGCAAAAGAGAAAGAAATTATGCAGGATGCTTGCAAATAAATTCCCAACATTCTGTAAATTTTTGCACCAAATCCTTGACCACAAAGTGTCTCCAGTGCTCCACTTAATCCTATCTAAAACAAAGAACAAAGGAAAAGAGCAAAAATCAAAATAGCAGCAACTGCTAGACTAAATGGACCGAGAAACAAATTAAACCCCAAAGATTCAGATTTATGAAGGATTGTTTAAAGCTGATGTTAAGCTGCAAAATTTGAAAGTAATAGCAAAAGAAAAATGATAAAAGATTAAGCTTCAATGGACAATTTTTCTTAAGGACTCAGCCTATTGGAGATTTCAAGTAAACTTATCGGTAACAGAAGCTAGCCTGCAATTTTTAATTTATACTGATAAAACAATATTGTGTAGAGTTTTGAAACAAGATTTAACAATCGAAGAAAAAAAATACATAAAATCATTTTTAAATATGAGCAGATGAAAGCTAAGTCTAACCATGAAAGCGAAGCCGGTGACTGTGGCCCAAGAGTTGGCAAGTGTTGCACCAGCAAGCTCGAGCTCCCCAAGGTGTCCAGCAAACATGACGGATACCAAAGTTATGGAATAGTAGGAAACATTAGTTAGAATCATGGGGAGTGAAAACAAAACTTGATTCTTGGCCTCTTCCAAGTCCAAAACATTCTTCCACCACCGGCTGCTTCTTTGATCTTCTTCTTGATCATGGTGATTAACCTCCGACAAGAGAGCAACTGCATCTAAATTACTTGTGTTTGATGACATCTCTATCTTCTTCTCCTTTAATGATTCAAGGAAAGAGATTGTAACACTACTCTTTGAATAGAGAAATATGGATCAATCACTACCACTATATTTGGATTTGGGGGTGAGGTAGGAAAAAGAAAGAACAGAAAAAAACAGCAAATTTTTTCTTTGCTTTCTTTCGTTTAGATAGGTTCAAAAAATAATACAGGAGAGAGAGAGGCTGAGAATCCTTCACTTTCTTCAAACGTCTTATTTTTCATTTACCCTTAGTTAGGAAATTAAAATTAGTAAAAAAATTTTAACTGTAAAATAATGTTGATTTCCTTAGTTTATATCTCTAGTTTTTTTTAATTGTAAAATAATGGTTATATCATTAGTTTTTTTTCTAAATTTTAAATAATAATTTTATAATTATTTGTTTTTTTCTAACATCAATTTTTGTTTTAATTTTTATTTAGATCACAAATATGATTTTATTATTTTATTATTATTATTTCAAAATTTTGATTTATTTTATTTTTTTAAAATATTGTCTCTTAAATACTTTGCAAGTACATTTAAACGGGCACTTCGAAAAGGTGCAAACTTTTTCCTTCCTCCACCACACCTTTTTTTTGCCATCTATACCCCTGTTTTTTTCCTTGATAATATAATATTAATAGAATAGGATTGGACCAAAATATTTAGTCTTTTTTTTAATTTCAAATTTTTGAAATCACTTTGTTAATTTAATATAATAAATAAATAAGTTTTATTATATAACAAGATTCTTACCCACGTTTCGATTGGGATTTTTTTAAATAGTTATAAAATAAAATAATTTTTAATTGAAATAATAATATAAAATAATTCTAAATTAAACAATAATAAAAATAATAATATTAATAAATCAAATATAATTATTTTAAAGTATTATGATTTTTAATTTTTGACATCATAAAATAATTTAGTTAATTAATTACTTTTATTGTTCTTTATTTTATAAAACAATTTCATAAATATAATTCATGTAAAAAATTAAATATTAAATAAGAAAAATTAATATATATATATATATATATTATATATATATATATATATATATATATATATATATAAGAAAGGACTAAACATCTTAAGTATAATAGAATTTAACCTAATTTGATGGATCCAAGTCCAACTTAGCCCTTTTTTTAGGTTAAATCCAGTCATCAAAATTTTTTAATATCCTTTTTAAAACACCTGCCATGTATGGAATGTTTTGAAAATTCTTTTAACATAAAGCTATAAATAAATGTTTTATTATAAAATATAATAATTAATTTGATGAATTTTCAATTTAATTTATTTAATATGATAATAATAATTTATATTAAATATAAATTGTTAATTTGGTGAATAATATATTGAAACAATACTAATTTCAAATTATTTTCTCATCAAAAATGGTAGAAAGAACTCAAGGAAGAAAGGTTTTTAGCAAAATAAATAAAGAAGCTGTTAAATGTGGAGAAGGATAGGATGCAAAGACAAAAACGAAGTCCAAGCTACTAAGGTTTTACAGCTAGCCTGTACTTCAGACTTTCTATCACTAGTAAAGATGATTCCTTTCTAAGTCCACTCCAAATCTGTCGCCTTCAATCATTTCTTGTTTCACCGTCGTTGTTTGGAGAGGCTGAGTCAACCCAATCAGCGATCACACTCCTATATTGAGTCAAATTATGTGAGTCAAACTTTTTCCTTTTAAGGGCCATGGTCAAAAAATTAAACACCTGTTTAAGGGATTGGAAGAAAAAAATTCTAGATTTTCCTTGGGTCACAGAAAATCAAATAATCAGTTTCAGCAGAGAATTTTCATTCCTCCAGCGGAAGGAATAGGTGGATTCTGAGAAAACAAATTTTGTGGAGTTAAAATTTTTCATTATTTGTGTACTAAATACGAACTTTTTTTATAAATAAAAAAACATTATTTATAAAAAAAACTTGTAAGATAAAGTTTTAAGAATTAACTACTGCCATATCTCTTAGAAAATACAAGTAGACACTCAACTTTGTTTGGACTTGACAAATTTGAAAATTTAAATATCAAATCATACGTAATGAAATTGATTCAAATTTAATTAAAATGTATTTTCATGATTTAAAGTCCTGTAAAAATTCGTGTAAATTTGAATCATGCATACTTTGATGAGCTTATGGACTTAGAAGTCCAATTTAAATTTATTCATGTTTTATGGGTTTGAAGACCCAAATTTTCTCAAAATTTATTTCTTATTTATATTTTCTGAATTTGATTCCGGTTTTTACTTTTATTTTTATTCTATTATTTTAATGAATTTAGTTAATATTAATTTCTTCAAAAAAAACCAAAAATGGACACCAACTCCTGCCACCCTCTCTCGCATCCCCTCTCCCCATGTTATTGCTCAGTCACCTGCCATCACTTAATCGCCATAATAGCCAGCTCTCATCCCGTAACAATCATCTTCATGGCTGAATCAGGCTGATAAAAATCTTCTGGATTGAAAAACTAGGAGCCGATACAACGATGCATCCGAATGAAAATAAAACTCATACAGATTCTACAGTGAGGGGGATTTTTCAGCCAAAACCTCTACCTTCATAGAAAGAGTCAAAGAGTCAAGCACCCTCAAACTGCCTTCGACAACCACGCTATCTCCACCCACCATTTCCACCACTGTTGACATCCCAAATTAAAAAAACAAATCAAAAAAGTCCTAACCCAAACGCCCCCCTTTGAAACCGAAACCATAGCCACCCATATTAAAACCCTCAAAACCGAGAAAACCCAACACGTGTCAAAAAAACATACTCTCTCTATGCCATTAAAATTGTCATTTGTTGACAAAACACGTAATTTTAAGAAGTTAAAAATTTTTTATGTCATATCATATAAATGACTCAAATTGATCAAATTAGCCTTAAAAGTGGTAGGCATTAAATTTTTTAATGATTAAAACTAAAGTATAATAAAAGATAAAAGGGAAAATATAGTATTAAAATTTGTTTTTTTTTTCAATGTGACATTTTTAATAGGACAATTTATTTAGTTAAAAGTGATAAATTTATTGAGACGGAGGGAGTACCAAGCAAGCTATACAATCACATGCCAAAAACAAAAAAAAAAGAACATTTGAAATAAAATTTCATGGGACTTTGAGTTACCGGAGGATTTGGCTCTTTTGTGGTGAAGCCAAGGAAGGAGAAGAGCAAATGAGAAAGTGATAGTGGTCAGTGTAACGGTGGAAGAGGTGGTGAGCGATGCCGCATAGGGATGGCAATGGGTACCCTATAAATGGGTACCCGATACTACTCGACCCGTTTAAGTAGGATTAGGGTAGTGTATAATCGGGTTCGGGTAGGGTTCGGGTAGTGAAATTACTACCCGTCACGGGTTAGGGTAGGGTTCGGGTAGTTATCTTAGGGTACCCGCTACCCGAACCCTATTATAAATAATAATTAATTAATACAATACTTATATTTTTTATATATCAATTATTTATTATTAATGGTTTATTTAATTAAATTAAATCATTATATATTATAATTATGATTTTTAACTTTAATTTATTTTTATGAGTTAAATTAAATTTATTAATATAATGTTTTAATTAAGTTATTCTAAAATTAATTTTAATTTTAAATTTAAAAATCAAACTTTGATTTAATAAACGGGTAGTTAAACGGGTTCGGGTAGTTAAACGGGTATTTATATTTTATAGGGTTAAGGTTCGGGTAGCACAAATAAAAATAATCGAATAGTTAATCGGATTAGGGTATTATTAAAGTTAATCAAATTCGAGTTCGGGTATCTCAAATCTAACGGGTATCCAATCCGTTTATATCCCTAATGCCGCACGCAAATGAAGGAGATCCCTAATGCCGCACGCAAATGAAGGAGGGTCGGTTGTTTCGGTTCTTGAGCCTTGGGTAGAGAGGGAGAGAGAAAGAACTTGACTTTCAGGTCTACTATTCTTGCTCCTTTTCATATATCCTGTTTATTTATTATTTTTTCTTCTTTTCATTATTTCTTTCTCAACTTTTTTATTCTGCTTTAAATTGAATGCTTTACATTTTGACTCAGCTAATCAATTACTGGTCGGTCTATGTGTGAGTGTAACGGTTGTTTGCTTTTCTCTCATCACCTGCATTTTGCTTTGACTGAATGCTTGGAAGTATGCTAGTTGTTCTTTGACCGGTTATTATATGCATGCGAGTATTAGTGGTTTTTCTCTTACCACTAGCCTTTTGCTTGCACTGGAATGCTACGAATTTTGGCACTACTAGTTGTTTATGACTTAGGCTTGATGAGTATTTTTTTTACTGGGCTATATACGCATGTAAGGGTTACATTTGGATACTTTTAATCGTCATTTTTTATTTATTTGCCCATGCATCTAATTTGCTTTATATCAAATGTTTACATTTTATTAATGAATAAATTGAAAATAAAATATCAACTTTTTATGAGCATATTGACAAAAAAAATTGTTTATATTTATTTTTAACTGTTTGACAATTTTTTCCGTTAGAGTATCCAATTTTGGTTATAAGATTTGAAAATTGAAGTCATTGAAGAAACAAATTAATTGTATTTTTCAATAGGTTGAAACAAATTAATTGCAGTTTCATTAGGTGCTGTACATGAATGAGTTAGTGATAAATTTAGACAAAAATCAAACGAAATTAATTTCAAATGAAAAGGTGGAAACTGGAAACAAATTAATTGCATTTTTTTCATAGGTGGTGCGCGAGTTTTTTCCAATAAGAGGTACTTTAAAATTTTTATACCTTGATAAAGGTAGTTTTAAATTTATTTCTTTAAAAGGGGCATTGAATGCCATGTGAGATTATTTTAAATAATTATTTTTTTATCAGAAACAATATTTAACATATAACTCACACATTTGACGAAACTTGAACCTAAGACCTCTTTGCTTATTAAAAGTCTCAGGGCTCCTCCTTACTATTAAACCAAGGCCTCATTGGCTTTAAATAATTATTTAGAGTTTAAAAAATATTATTAAAACTTGAAATATTATAGGTCTATGAGATCTTTTACAAACTTATAATCTCTTTTACAAACTTGAAATATTATAGGTCAATACTCATCTTCTTTCCTTCTCCAAGAAATTTCCATTCCGTAAGCATCCATGTGAAATCCCTAATTTTTTATTTTCCGTACACCTACTTAATCTGATAAGTTAAAATATTAAGTTTAATCGTCACAATTTATTCACATGAATTTTGTAGGTGTCAAGGAAATGGCTAAGTGGGCCCCACAACATAAGTTGTAATTTGGATGAGTTCTGAAGTGCCAAAATATGCAAGTTGAGTTCGAAATACTTAAGTGGCAAGGAAACTATTCCTTGAAATTCTTATTCTTTAGCACACTTTACTTAAAGTCTAACAAATTTTAAAATGACGATCGTGTTCATATCCCGAGAATATTTTTTTGAATAACAGTCAGACCTAATTGAATTTGAACCCACCTACTAATATAGGAGAATTCTTGCGTAAAAATGTTTCACGTGGATCCAGCTCGTGAACTAAATTATGCGAGTAAGGCAAAAGCTGTCGATAAGGGGTAAATTGGTAATTTCACTACCATGGTCAGTCAAACCACTTTAATAATTAATCTTTAATTTTATTTAACCTAAATATATGAAAAATAATAAAAATAGAATATAAAATCTGAAAAATAAAAAATATTAAAATAATGTTGGAATAGAATTGGAATTTATGGAATTGTAAGAGGCATTTAAGTCATTTTACATGAGACCTTGGTCAAACTTTATATTGAGTCAATAATTGACTTAAATTGACTAAAAAAAATTTACTAAAAATAATAAACGAAATCTGAAATTGGAAATAAATATTTAAATATTAAGTGGCCAATTTAAGAATATGTGGAAATTAAAGGGCAAATTGTAATTTTAATTAATTGGATAGATTTTTATTGAATAAAGTAATATAAAATAAGACTTTGTTGACCCAAATAGTGCATCTTCTCTCTACCAACTCCCCTGTTTTGTTGCTGCCATTTTTCCTCCCAGGTTCTCCCTTCATTTAATAAAACTTGTTCCTCTTTTCATGGGCTGTTGATAGATGGTGATTTTGAGGGTTGAAACCGAAAATTTGAGGTGAAATTTACTGCTGCAATTTCGGTTTTCTTGAGGTAAGGGAGGAAGATATTGTTCTTCTTAAGTTTGATTATTGTTTTGGTATTGCTCTAAGTGTGAATCACATGCTTATGACCTTAAATTTACATGACACTAAGAGTAAGAAAGATGGAGGTTTCGGCCAAATAGGGATATTGAGGAAGTCGACGTGATTTGGTGGAATAAACAATAGGAAAATAGATGTTGTGAAATGATAAGACTAGCTATAACTTGAAATCAAACAAAACAAAAACTTTGGCACTAAGTGTAGTTTCGGCTAGGCTCAAAGATTGATGAATATGATGGAATTTTTATGAATAGAAATTGTAGAATTATAAAATAATATGAATAAAGTGGAATTTGGGATCAAAATTGGAAGATGGATAATGGGGCATGATGAAGCTCAAGGGTTGGAATGAAAGAGACTTAGAATTTCCTTGCTTTTATATGATTAATGGTTATAGGAATCATGGAAACAACGCATGAAGACAATTGATGAAGTTAGATGGAAAAATAAACTTTGGATGGCGAAAGGAAGCATTCGGCCAAGCTTCCATGTGTAGCCTCCATGGTGTTTTTCTCATGGTTTTATGGCTAAATGTAAAATATTAATGTTAAGAAAATTAATGGTAAAAATCGGTGGGAGAAATGGACATTCATTTAGCCTTAATTAATTTTTATCAATTAGTGGAATTTAGATAAGAATTTTAATTAAGGAAGAAGATATGACTCTGGTTGAATTGGATACTAAATTTAAATGTAATTAATATTATTTTGCAGCTATAAGATCAAAGGAATAAGGCTACGGGAGTGGTGCTATTGGAATTTCATATTGCACAGTAAATAAGGTAAGGAACATATGGAAGTTGTTAGGAAAATACTATGCTTGCACGGGAATTGTGGTTTGGAAAATGTATATAAAATGTGAATTTTTATGTAGGGGTTAGGATTATCCTAGCCATCATACCGTCGAATTTTCGTGAAAATTTATTTAATTTCGATCTCACCGTTATTTTAGAAAATCCCTATCTTGATTTATTCCTTCAAATGTGTTCATTAAATTTTAAAAAAATAAAAATTTTATGGTAACTGGTATATTTTCTAAATATTATTTCAATTAATTTTAAATATATAATTTGTTTTATGAATCCCTATTTTTAAGGAATATTTATTTAAATGATTATGAATTGATTGGGAATAATTTAATTAAATGATTGTATTATTTATTGATTTTACCAATTATTGGATTTAAATTGATTTTGAGATTGTTGCTCCATGATGACCATACATTTATCGATACTAAATTATATGTTATTGATTATGAGACATTGGGGCAAGTCCGCAGTCCCACAATTGTCATATGCCCAATGTACATTGTGGATTGTTAAGCAATAGCCATTGTTACCGATAGGAACAGCTTAGGGATGGATTCTTGGCCTAATTTGGGTACGCTTGATTCCTATACTGACTACCAAAACCGTTTATGCATGAGTCTCCTGGTTGTTGACTATCTCTACCGATTGATATGATTTACCGACTTATCGATTTATTATTTAAATTGATTATTTCCGTTGAATTACTGAATTTCTATTACTCCGATTTATTTGAATGATTGATGAAATTTGTATATTTTTAATATATGTTGTTTTTATATGAACTTTCTTAATGGTTTAATTGAGCATTATTTTTATATTATAAATTATGAATCGTCAACGTTCCCCATAATCGAATGTGGGACCCGGAACACGATAGGTACTTCAAAGTACCTCCCATACTCCACCCGGAATCCCAATCGATTATAGAATTCCTTCCTTCCAAATTATATATATTATATGATTTTAAATTGCATATAGGAGCATAGTATCACACTTTTATATATATCTCCTTACTAAGCGTAAATTCACCAAGTAATTTTCATCCCAGATTATTTGCTGTGACATTTTCCGCTCATTGTAGAGGAGCACTATTTTGGGTCCTACAATATCCTTCGAGGCACACTACTAGCCCAAAGAAGGTATATTGTACTTTTAGATCTATTTCAGACTTATTGTACAGTACTTATTTTGTTATTAATCTCAAGGATGTAATTTGAAATAGAAAGTGAATTGCTGTGTAAATTGAAATTTTTAAAATAGATATTAATGTACTTGATAAATAGTCTGTAAGTATGTTGTATAGTTAATATATATATAAATGAAATTTTATAAATGGTAATTTATTTACCGATTTTTAGAAATGCTACCGAAATGAATGACCCAACAAACACCCTAACCAACCGAAAATAAGAAAAATTAAGTTGGATATTTTTACCGAAAATAGAACGTTATAGAGTTGGTATAAAGCGAGGTTATTCTGATGTTTGTCGATGTCATTATGCTAAAATTTATTATATCCTTAAGTATTGTACTTGTCTGAATATATGTTTGAGGTATAACTATTTAAAGTTATACTAAATTTTGTTTGAATTGTTGTGGTATTGGCAAAATGAGTAATCCCCGAAGGGGTAGCAGAAGACGTGGACGAGGACAAGCTGTAACATCACTAGAGCCTATTCCTCCTCCATCTCCAACAGGTAGCCCAAACACCCTACTATCTAGAATCGAGCGAGGTATTGAGGCGATGGCCATGATATTTACTCAATTCATGTTTAATTTTCCACAAACAGCCACAAATGCACCACTTGCACCACCAGCCCCACTAGCTCCTCCTGCACCAGAACCTGCTCCTCTGATGCCTCATGTTCCTCCAGTGCAAGCCCCACTTATACAGCCTGAGATTCCACAACCAGCCAACCTCCCATCAGACAAAATCTCCAGGTTTATTGTAGTTCAGCTTTACTTAAGTAGTTCCGAAAGCTTGATCCCCCTAAGTTTAAAGGAGACAGGGATCCTTTAGCTGCAGAGAATTGGGTGAAATCAATTACTAAACTATTTAGATACATGATATGTACAAAGTGGGAGAAAGTGGGTTTGGCGACATACCTATTAGTGGACAATACGCAGCATTGGTGGTAGTCTACTTAGACTATTCTAGAGGCTAGACTGTGACGTTCCTGCCACTACATCTTATCACCTAACTTTTTCCTTATTATCTTATTCGACTTAGTCAGATCTAGTTCATCAATGTCCTTCATCTTTCCTTTTCTTAGCTAAATATCAAATAGCTCAATAGAATTAATTTATCTTCAATAAACATAAAAATGATATATATAAATATCATTCCATACCCAAGATCTTATACATCATCTTAACTTACATCCCCGATATCTTATATACATAAATACTACTTGTACTGTACTGTAGCTGAATTACAATTTACTTTACATAAGCATGTAAGTATACCTTCTATGCTAACAGGAAAGCGTCTCTTGAAGGTACACTCTAATCTTTCAAAAGCAAGCTCCTCTAATCGGAGCGAGGTTCACTTCAGGTAATCTGTAGGAAAAATGGTCGTAAAAGGGTAAGTTTACGCTCAGTAAGAAAAATATGTAAAAGAGCGTACTATGCCTCTACATGCATTTTCCCTACTTGGCTCTATAATGTCATGTAAAGCATTATAAAGCATGCATACATCGTATACTTCTTGAAACATACATTGTTTGCAACCATGCATAATTCTTTCAATGGCATAGGCAAACATACTTTCTTTAAAACATATATCATCTTCTTTGTTTAAAACATCATATTTCTTTCAAAACATACAAGGATACATCTTCTTCAAAACATACATCATATACTTTAAAATAGATGGAGACTATGTACAATTATTTAAGCGATTGCATCATCATATAAATCATTTATGCCCATTTTTATGATTCTAATCATGCATTAGTGCAGTGGTGCACCATGTATAGGTCAGGGATTCTCTCCTGCCTTTAGTAATCCACAGTGAACACTAGTCAGGTGTCACTTGTGGGATTGAGGATCGGACTAGGGTTCCTCGCTCAACATAGTAATACTGAGGACTTGATCAGAGCCTCTCAGCCATCAGAAACTCATGATCATCACGCAGTCCATAGTCTCAAAACATTTATCATATACTTTTTCAGAAAACACTTTTGTGTTTAAATCAAATAAGCTTTGAAAGCTCTTTTCATACAGGGCAGTCAACTGGCCTCATAGGGCAGTCGGCTGCTACTTCAAAACTTCTTTTATCGAAATTATTTTCATTTAAAATTTCGATATTTTCATCTTTGAAAACATATAAGGGCAGTCGACTGGTTTTCAAACAGAATGCTTCTTAAGAAATAGCAGTCGACTGGTCATATAGCAGTCGACTGTTTTTGAAACAGAATACTTTTGGAAATTTAGCAGTCGACTGGTCTTATGGGCAGTCGGCTAGTTTTAAAACAAAATGCATTTTAGCGAATAGCAGTCGACTGTCCATATAGTAGTCGACTGGTTGAAACAGAATGTTTTTTAGGTAAATAGCAGTCAGCTGGCATGTATAGCAGTCGGCTGGTTTTTCTCAATTTTTGAAAAAACGACGTTTTGGTTGTCTCTAAGCAGTCGGCTACTCCTAGCCTAATTGGCACTAGGAGACAAGTCCAAAATTGCACTTTTCCTGCAAAAGACAACCGGTATTTCTCCTCCAAAGCAGTTCAGTATGCATCAAAACATGTGGACATAGCCACCCTACGTCTGTTACATAAATTCCTTACCTCAATTTTTTCGAGAACGCGAAATCACTTGGTGCATCAACCCTAGCTTTTCACCTCTTCAAATCTATAAACATCATACAAATCAAACCTTCAAATAATCACCATACACATATCATACTAACTCAATACAACTCCTTATCATGAACGAAATTGACTAAATCATCTTCTTCTCTTACCTTTGCTAGAGATCAAAATCTCAAACTTTGAGATCTCCAATACTTGGATTCAATCCACCAAACTTTGGATATCACTTAGTCTAGTGACAAGGATCGATTTTCGTCTAACAAACTTAACGAATCGATGGGGGATTGGGGTGGTTTGTCAAGGTAGCTTGGAATGGAAACTTAGAGAAAATGGAGGAAACGATGGAGAGAGCCGGGAGAGTGGCTGCCGTGGGAGTGAAGAAAGATGATGACTCATGCTTCATGCATTAAATGCATGCTTTATCATCTATCATCTCAGCCATTGCTTTATCCCTTGACTCCTTTGACCCTTTGACCATTTAATTCTCCTTCTCCTCTCTTCCTATGACTCATCCACTTAATTACCAATTAAAATTCTGATTTCATTTCTTTTCTCATACTTTAAATAATTTCCTGATATCAATATTAATTATTGGACTAATTGACTTCCCATTCTCTTTAATTCTTACATGTTCCATACATCATTTACACATCACTTACACATCAAACTTCATATTTATTTAATCATATCAAATTGAAATACTTTACAAACATGGAGGAATTACATGGAAATTAGGGATTTCACATATACGTGTTGAGATCACGTGGGATTCATTTTTAGAGGCTTTTAATCAGTAGTATATCCCATGCACTACTCAGCAAAAGTTGAAGATGGAGTTTATGAACTTGACTCAAGGTAGCATGTCTGTTGATAAGTACGAGTCCAAGTTTATTACGATGAGCAGATTTGATCCAGAGGTATTACAAAGTGAGGAGCACAAGATTTACATGTTTATTGAGGGTTTGAAACCATCTATTCGGTCTAGGCTCTATCCGTTAGATATCAGTTCTTATGTAAAGGTGGTCCATAAGGCTCAATTATGTGAGCAAGACTATGAGTTCCATCAGACAGATTTTCGGGCTAAGGTTAAGGTTAAGGTTAAGGATAAGGGGAAGCGAAAATCAGATGATAGAGCCTCGAGTGACCGATATTCAACTAAGAAGGGAAGGAGAGATGATTAGAATCCCAAGCCTATAAGGATCAGAATTTCAGAGGACAGGTCCCGATCCTCAGTTGGTAGTGTCGCGGGCTCATAAAGGAGTGTTTTGAAGCCGTGTGAGCATTATGGAAAATTTCCTGTACCCAGCCATGCCATTTATCAGTAGAGCTTGTTTAGATTGTAGTGAGAAAGGGAACCTAGTAAAGGATTGTCCTAAAGCTAGATCGAGGGTGCCAAAGGGATCATAGAAGACAGCTCCACCACAGGGTAAGGCCACGACTGCAAAAAAGGGAAGAAAGCCATGACTCAAGGTCGGGTATTCGCTATAGACAGGGAGTCTGCCGATACCACCTCCATTGAAGTGATTAAAGGTACTGTTTATCTTTTTAATAAAAGTGTCACTGCATTATTTGATCTAGGTTCGACCCATTCTTTTGTATCACCCATGATTGCTATGCATATGCCTGTTAGACCTGAACCTCTAGGACATGATACCACCCACAGCAAATTCTAATGGTCTGCATCTCTGATCCATATAACTAATCCGCATAACTTTTCTATCGACTCTGAGCTGTCTTAAGTCTCTGACAGATCAACTTAACATCTCAGAAACCTGCTCGACTACATCTAGAGCCAACAACTTTTGTTCACCCACTTCCTCCCAACCTATCGGTGATTAGCATCTTCTACCATACAAAGCTTTATACGGTGCCATCCCAACACTTGCCTGATAACTGTTATTGTAGGCAAATTCAGCTAATGGCAGATGATCATCCCAGGAGCCTTTAAAGTCCAAAGCACATGCTCTCAACATATCCTCGAGCGTCTGGATGGTGAAATCGAACTGACCATCAGTCTGCAAATGGAAAGTCGTGCTAAAATTCAATTGAGATCTCATAGCTTCTTGGAATTGTTCCCAGAAGTGAGAAGTAAACCTGGAATCCCTATCCAATGTGCTACTCACTGGAACACCGTGCAACCTTACAATCTCCTTAACATATAGATCTGCCAAAGCACTGAGTGCATCTGTGGACTTGATAGGTAGAAAGTGGTCAGACTTAGTCAACCGATCAACTATCACCCATATGCTATCATGACTCTGTCTGATCCGCGGTAATCTCATAATAAAATCCATAGTGATGTGTTCTCATTTTCACATAGGTATAGGCAGAGGCTGTAACAAACCGACTGGTCGCTGATGCTCTACCTTAACCTACTGGCACGTAAGACATTTCGCTACAAACTCTGCAATGTCCTTCTTCATGCCAAGCCACCAGTACACCTTGCATAAATTGTGATACATTTTAGTATTACCTAGATACAAAGTGTACCTAGTGGAGTAAGCTTCTGTTAAAATCAATTTCTTCAACTCCTTATCATCAGGAACACATATTCGGCTCTTAAACCTCAAGATACCATCACTGCCAATAACAAAATCTGATGACTCACCTGTTTAAGCTTGACTAACTACCTCAATCCACCATATATCCTGTCCCTAAACAACCCTGATCCAATTCATCAATTCTGGTTCAATCAATAAAGTGGCAACCATACCATAAGGCTCAAAAGGCATAACATTTAAACTGAGGCCTGAAAATTGCTCCAGCAACTCATACTCTAGGACCATCATATAAGACACCATTCTCATATGCTTCCTGCTCAAAGCATCTACCATCACATTGGCTTTTCCCAAGTGGTACAGGATATCACAGTCATAATCCTTTAGAAGCTCAAGCTAGCTCTACTGTCTCATATTAAGTTCCCGCTGTGAGAAAAGATATTTCAAGCTCTTATGAATAATAAATACCTAAAACTTCTGTCCATACAAATAATGCTGACAATTTAATACAAATACTACTGCAGCTAACTCCAAATCATGCTTCGGATAATTCTTCTCATGGTCTTTTAATTAGCAGGAACCATAAGCAACAACCTTACCATTCTGCATCAACACACAGCCTAGTCCCTGTGTGAAGGCATCACTGTATACAGAGAAACCCCCTGAACCATCAAGAATGGTGAGAACGAGTGTTGTCATTAGCCTACGCTTAAGCTCTTGAAAACTACGTTCGCAGGCGTCATTCCACTTAAACTTTACATCTTTAGGCGTCAAGCGCGTCAATAAAGCAACCAATCTGGAAAAACCCTCAGTGAACCTCTGATAATAACCGACTAGAACAAGAAAACTTTTGATCTCAATCACTGTTTTTAACCTCTCCCATTTTACCATAGCCTCAATCTTAGCTAGATCGACCGAAACCCCATCCTTACTGACAATACACCCCAAGAAAGAAATTTGGTCCAGCCAGAAATCACACTTACTCAACTTGGCATATAAATTTCGTTCCCTAAGGATCTGTAGAACAATCCGCAAATGCTACTCATACTTTTCCCTAGATCTAGAATACACCAATATATCATCAATGAAAGAATCACAAACTAATCCAAATACTGCTTGAATACCTCATTCATCAAATTCATAAAGGCTACGAGGGCATTAGTGAGACCAAACGACATAACCAAGAATTCGTAATGGCCATATCGAGTCCTGAATGCCATTTTAGGGACATCCTCACTCCGAATCTTTAGCTGATGACATCCCAATCTCAAGTTTATCTTGGAAAAGACCTATGCTCCCTGAAGCTGATCAAAAAGATCGTCGATCCTAGGAAGAGGATACTTATTTATTAATGGTCACCCTGTTCAACCATTGGTAGTCAATACACAGCCTTAAACTGCCATCTTTCTTCCGAACAAATAGCAAAGGAGCACCCCACGAGGATATGTTGGGTCGTATAAACCCCTTCTCTAGTAACTCCTAAAGCTGCTTTTTAAGTTCCTCGGGCTCCATAATTGCCATTTGATAGGGAGGTTTGGAAATAGGTTTTGTCCCTGGCAGCAAATATATCGTAAACTCAATTTCCCTATCTGGTGGAAGCCTTGGAAGATCGTCTAGAAATACATTAGGGAATTCTCTGACTACCGAAATTTCATGAAGCTCTAGACATGTCTATTTTACATTCACCACATAGGCTATAAATCCTTCATACATCAAACGATTTCATTAAATTCACTTTCAAGCAATTCGGTAAATAAATATTTTCTTACATTAAGTATTAAGAAAATTTACAATATAGTTAACGGCAAAAGAGAAGGTCATGGTTTTAGCATAACAGTCTAAAATAACATGGTTCTTAGCTAGCCAATCTATGCCTAATATAACATCAAACTCATACATATTAAGCAAAATTAAATTGGCTATCGATTCCCTCTCTCCTACTCGTAGCTTACAGTTTCAATATACAATATCTGTTATTTGTGATTCCCTAAAAGGTGTATCTATCTATAATAAGTGTCCTAGAGGTTTGGGTCTAACAGGCATATGCATTGCAATCATGGGTGATACAAAAGAATGGGTCAAATCTGGATCAAATAATGCAGTAACAGTTTTATCAAAAAGATAAATAGTACCTTTAATCACTTCGATGGAGGTGGTATCGGCAAACTCCCTGTTTATAGCTAATACCCAACCCTGAGTCACGACTTTCTGCCGTTTCTCTGCAGCCATGGCCTTACGCTATGGTAAAGCTATCTTCTCTGATCCCTCTAACACCCTCGGTCTAGCTTTAGGACAATCCTTTACTAGGTACCCTTTCTCATCACAAGCAAAACAAGCTCCTGTTGATAAATGGCATGGCTAGGTATCGTGGAATTTTCCATAACGCTCACACGGCTTCATAACACTCCTATGTGCGCTCGCGGTACTACCACCTGAGGATCGGGACCTATCCTTTGAAATTTTGATCCCTGTAGGCTTGGAAGTCCAATCATCTCTTCTCCCCTTCTTAGCTGAATATCGTTCACTTGAGGCTCTATCATCTAATTTTCGCATCCCCTTATCCTTAGTGTTGACACCTAATTTTGTCCCATTTTTTGTTATTATTATTATTATTATTATTATTATTATTTCTTTTATATATTATTTTTATTTTTATTTTTATTTTTATTATTTTTATTTTGTTTTTTGTTTTTTTGTTTTTTTTGTCCAGTCTCCTGTCACCCATCAACTGTCCATCAGCCATCAATCACCACCGGCTCCTGCCACCGGCAGGTCTGCCAGCCACCAACTCTACCACCGGCCTACTCCATCCCATCACAGCAAACTCTATACGAGACCTCCCTCTAAAAGCCCAACCATTCTGCCACCGAACCACCATACAGATTCCAAAAACCCCAGCTCAATCCCTCTGCCTCTCAAAACAGAACCCCATGCCCGTCATCTGAGAAGCCCAAAATCGAGCATCAACCCACTCAACCTCAAAGATTGCCACCAGAAAAGCCATTGTTCTCAACACCAGAAAGGCCACTCTTCCACACCGAACCCCCAACCTACAATAACCACCACTAAAAACCAAACCCGTAACCCCCTAAACACAAAATCACCAAAAACAGACAACAAGCAGCAATATTCAACGATCCAAAACAAATTTTAATATACCAAAAAACCTGTTTCTTGTCGGAACAGTAAAGAAAGAAGGATACCAAATTTCAGTTTTTGATTCTTGATTTTTCTTTAGAGAGAAAGGAAAGGCTTTGGTCAAGATTTGGGTTAGATCTAGGAGAAAAGGAAACAAGGGAAGAGGGCCGGCTACTGGCGGTGGCAAAGAGGCTGGTGGTCGGCGATGCTATGAGATCCAGTGGCGGCGACGGCTGGAGCGGAGAAGTCCCGCCTGCGAAAAAAATAAAAAGGTAAAAATCTGAAAAAAATAAAAAGGGGTTTTGGGATTTTTAGAATCAGGTTGGAAATCCTAGATCTAGGAAAAGAAAAAGGGAGTTAAAGGAAACCGAGGGAAGAAACGGGAAGAGCAAGTCGACGACTTTCGAAAAAAAACCTTTTTGGGCCTCCGGCGATGGCACACGACAACGTGGACGGCGGTGGCGTCGAAGATGGCTGGCATTTGAGAGTAGGAGAGTGTTGAGAGAATCGTTTTTTTTAGAGAAGGGAGCGAATCTGACCAAAAAAAAAATATTTTTGGGTCTTTTAAAGAAGCACAAAAACGGTGCACATTAGAGCAGGCAAGAAGCGACCCGATTAGATCCATCTCGCTAACCCGAACCGTGCGGCAAAGGGTCTGACCCGGATCCAACGTGGGCCTATCTCCTGGCAGGCCCAAAACTCTACTTTAGGTCCATTTCAGATTGGATTTGGACTAAAATTTTGGTATATCTAATCCTTTATTTATTTACTATTTATTTTTCTTTTTTTATGCATATTTTTAGAGTAAATCCATGTCATATTTTAAGCTATTAACTTTATTTTTTTAGTGATTCAATTATATAGATCATGTGCACTTTTAAAATGGATTCATATTTTACATTTGAGTCATAAATAGATGTTGTGCTCCAAATTTAAATATTGAAATATTAGTTTCAAAATTAAATAAATTTTTCGATGATGGGATGCTACGGAAGTCACAAGTAGTGATTCCTAGCTGATCCCTAGGTGAGAAGAGTCGTACTAAATGTTGCCAAAAGTATTGGAATATTTAGTATGATTTTTCAATAATTTAGTTTTTTATAAAAAATAAAAGTAAATAAGTTTTTAAAAGAAAATCCAAAAAGGAAATAAATAATAAAATTTAAATTTAAATAAACAAATCTTCCGATGATGGGATGCTACGGAAGTCACAAGTAGTGATTCCTAGCTGATCCCTAGGTGAGAGAAGTCCTACTAAATGTTGCCAAAAGTATTGGAATATTTAGTATGATTTTTCAATAAATTTAAATTTTTATTAAAAATGAAAACAAATAAGTTTTTTTTTTAAAGGAAAACTAATAATAAAAATTATAATTAAATGAATTTCCGATGATGGGATGTTACGGAAGTCACAAGTAGTGATTCCTAACTGATCCCTAGGTGAGAAGAATCGTACTAATTATTGCCAAAAGTATTGGAATATTTAGTATAATTTTTCAATAATCTAGATTTTTATAAATAAGAAAATGAATAAGTTTTTTTAAAAACAAAGAAATATAAATAAATAAACAAATAAATAATGAAATTTGAAATAAAAAATTCATTTGCATCATTTTTATTTGTTTGCATCATGTGCATTCATAATAATTTTCGAAGCAAGTGTGAATTTTCCGAGGATGAGATTCTATAGAAGTCACAAGTAGTGATTCTTAGGAAATCTCTAGGTGAGGAAAATTATTTCAAATGCTGCCAAAAGTATTGGAGTATTTGATTTAATTATTCAATACAAAAAGGTTCACATTTACTTTCGAAAAATAAAGTAAAACAAAATAAATTTGCAAATAAAAAATGATTTCGAATAAAAAGGTTGAAATAAAAAAGGAATTAATTTTAAATATTAAAGTAAGATCATTTTATTAAAACAAAAAGGATAACACATGATTATTATGGTACCGTTTTTTAACAGGCGTCGTGGGGGTGCTAATCCTTCCCCACGCGTAACCGTACCCCCGAACCCAATTTTTGTTTCGTTGACCAAAGATTATCTTTTTAATAAAACTTAATTAATTTTGAGATTTTGTTGAAAAGATAAACGTTTTCAGGTGGCCAATCACACCTAGTCAAAAAAGATTGGTGGCGACTCCCATTTTTGTTTTTAAACGTTTTTTTCAAATTCGTCGAGCGCGAAGCCGTTACGACAGCTTGGCGACTCCACTGGGGACGCTTTTTGAGGGTCAAGCCATTTATTAGTCATGTGTTATCCTAAGTTTTAATTTAATGGTCTTAATTAATATTTAAATTTGATTTCTTTACTTTTAATAATTTGTTGCATTTGTGTGAATAAGTTATTATGTTTATTTTATAGCATTCTTTATTTGAATATATTATTCTTAATAAATTGTTGGGGTAGAATAAGGGTTATGGTTTGATAAATGTTCTCTCATACACACACTTGCACTTGCATTTGCATAACATGAGCCCTATACCCGGGTTCCGTCCTTCTTAGGAGGGAGTAGAGTACCTTTGCTCTCGTGAGGTAATCACCTCCGCAATGGCAAGCGAAATACTCCCACTCAAATTAAATCTTACTAGTCCAGTGTGGACGACAGTGAGGTATAATTTAAGAACATTTAGATCTTCATATCCCAACCCAGCATGTAAAAGGCCCTAAGAAGCCGAGCCTTAGATAGAGCCATGCCCGATTTTTGTAGAAATCACCCTGAGATTAGGACACATGAGGGAACATTTTACTACCTTTTTCATATCATAACTCTATCGATTTTCCAAATTCATGCTCTCATAAAATCAAAAGATATTTGTTTTCAAATAAAATTTTACAATTTTACGACTTTAAAGAATAAAACGAAGATTTATTCGGTTTCTACCCTTTGTAAAAAAAAATAACAGGAAAACATCCATTCATTCTTTAATAATATTTGAAAAATAACAATAATGTTTTTATTTCTTTTAAACTAATGCATAGACATTAAAAAAGAAAGGAATTTTGATGAGAAAATAAAAGGTAAGTGCATTGTCACATTCTTTTAAAAACAGATTAAATAAAAAAGGAAATTGAAGAAAATAAATTGTGGTGTGAAAATAAGATAATTTTGAAAGAAAAGATAGGAAAAAAGAAAAACTTTATTCTTTTAAAAAAAAAAGGAGAGATCATCAAAATTTAAAATAAAGAAAAAGGAGAGAATTCATTCATTGAATTTAAATAAGAGAAAATTTTGGTTCTTTTATGCTTAAATTTTAGCATGGTATAGTTCATTACATTAATGCATTCACATCACATAATAAGGAAGATATTTGTCTTTTTGGAGTAAATTAGGTCAAAGATATGGGAGATTAATTAGAAAGATAGACTACTTTGGAGAATAATCAAGAAGAATTTTGCTGACATGATATACGAGAGATAAAAGGGAAGCTAGCTAAGGTTATGAAGACGCTTGAAAGTTTTGGAAGGACTAAAATGGGTCATTTTCAAGTGTCGCTACCGTGTCCAGAACAACAACACGTTGAATCATTAGCAAATGGAGACCAATTGACTTGTCATATAAGGAGAAAGGACTGATTGATGTAAAGTCCTCGATATAAGGGAGGTGGCTACGAAATTTTTATAGGTTTGCATTCACTTCATTCATATGTGCATAACATGATTTTGACAGAAAATAATAAAGCTAACAATAACTGTTTCCTTAAAGAAAAAAAGAAAAAATATAAAAAAAAAGAGAAAGAAAAATAGTGGATCAAAACAAAGGAATGGACAAATGACAATTTTCAGTTTATAATTTCCCTTTTTGCTTTATAGTATACAGCTTGTGATACTCTGAAATAACAACAAGGTTGAATTTCTTTTTATTTCACAATTTCCATACAATAAAAGCATCATACTAGCATGGCAAGCATGACATCTAATTTTAGGTTGTGACGGATTCGGTGTAGATACAGCTTGAACATTGGAAAATTTCGGAGATAGTCTTGGACCATGGAAGGGACAGAAATGAGTCGAATGGAAAGAATGGAAAAAGCTCAACAAGAGATGAGAGAGCAATTATCACAGATGGCAAGTTTGTGGGAAAAGCTGAACAATGGAAAAAAGGGAGAATTAGCTACTCAAGAGGGGCATCAGTTGCGAAATGCCGAGAATTCTTTTTGTACAATTACCATTGGCTCACAAGAAACCCGATTATCTCAAGAGCCACAAGCAATGCCCACCGAGGGTTATGTGTGCCCTAATATGCCGTCTGCAGTCGACCCTAGTCAGTTTCAAGGGCGTGCAAATCCCACCATGAATCCCCTCGAACCAATTCATGTTGCTAATTTGGACAGTCATAAAGAGCAAGGGATGCCACAAGTGGAAGGAGGCTCAAATTCTCGGCAAAAGATAGAGCTTATAGAAGAAAGGCTTCGAATTGTTGAAGGAAGGGATTTTCATGGATCTTTAGATGCTGCCGGATTATGCTTAGTACCTGGTGTGGTCATTCCTTTAAAGTTTAAAGCTCCAAAATTTGAGAAATATGATGGGACCACTTGTCCAAAGGCCCATATCACTATGTATTGTAGAAAGATGGCAGCACATGTGCATGATGACAAACTGTTGATCCATGTCTTCCAAGACAGCCTTAAAGGATCTGCTGCTAGGTGGTATACACAATTGGGGAGGGGCGATGTTCACTCATGGGAAGATTTGGCAAGGGCTTTTGTCGCCCAATATAAGCATATTGTGGATCTAGCCCCAGATCGTTTGTCTTTGCAAACTATGGAGAAGAAAGCTACTGAAGGCTTTAGAGAATATGCCCAGAGATGGAAGAATGTTGCCACCCAAGTCCAGCCTCGTCTCATGGAAAAAGAGACTGCAACTCTGTTTCTTAGTACACTCCAGGCACCATATTATAATAGAATGATTGGGAATGTTACTAAGAATTTTGCCGACATGGTGGCCTCCGGAGAGATGATTGAGAATGCAATCAAGAGAGGCAAGATCAAGATAGGTGACATGGCCGATAACGGACTTGAAGGAATTGAAGAAGAAGTGCAAGCTGTGACATTTGAGGGGCAATTTCCCAGAAATCCCACTCCACATAATCCCTATTTGGCTCACCCATCATACCGTCCAATCCTGAACAGTGTCTCCTATGATCCTTATCTTTATTCATCATTCTCACAACCAGGATTTCCAACAAACTCTTGTCCTCCAACGATTTTTCATGCGCCTATCTTCATGCCTAGGCCAGTAGCTCAACCTCCCCAACCATCAATAAACAACAGAAAAAGATCGAGAAGCAATCAAGGAAAAATCCCAATTCCAATCTCCGATCTCTTGCCCTTTTTGGTAAAAAACCAATATTTGGCCCCTATACCTTTGAGAACAGCACCAAACCCGTTGGCCAAGAGCTATGACCCGAACAGCAAATGTGACTATCACATGGGGGCAGTTGGGCATTCAACAGAAAAATGCAGACAGTTGAAGGAAAGGGTTGAAGAGCTCATAAATGGTGGAATCTTGACTCAAGAAATTATGGAACAGTGGAAGTCCACTTTGGTGTAGAGTCATGGCATTTTGGCAAATCAATCTGGAGGGAAACGAAGATTTTGAGATTTTGAAGCCTGTATTTTGTTGAAAAAATGCTTGTCATCTTCGTTGGCCTAGGTGACAATTGTATGAGCACAACTTTTTGCATGAGTTATTTTCCAGTGGCATATGTCAAGAATGTCTCTTTTCTTCACATTAATGATAAAAATGATTCCAAGAAAATTGGTGATTACTGTCAAAGATGAATGTATTGAATCATTCTTGGATCACATCTCAACAGAATCTAAGTCAGTCAAGAGCCAAAAAGCTAAATTGGGGCATAAATTTTTGAAAGTTCGATTTTGTTTTCACTTTGACCATGATAGGGTTTCATTGTAAATAATTTTCAAAGAAATAATCGATTTGCAAAACCTTTTGAGAATAATTTGGAAATCAATGACAATCTCTAAATATTCTTAATATTGGTAATTTTACACTTGACAAGATCATTTTGAAATACCTTTCCACCTAAATTCATGTACAAATCCCAAACTCTTCAATCTTGTACTCCCAAGATGCCTTTTGCCCATGTTTTGGGGCAAGATAAAGAAAAAGAGAGAGAGAAAAAAAAGAGAACCAAAGTCGAGGATTTTCCCATCAATGTCCATCCGCATAATACCTCGAGCTGGGCATCACCTGTTTCCTTAAATGACGATGTGGTGTGCGAGGTCAAGCTCTGTCATATTAAAGTGTTGTATTTCAAAAAAAAACAAAAAAATAAAAGGAAGAAAAAAAAGAAAAAGAAAAAAATGAAATTGATTGTGACATCATGCAAACATGATATTCAGAGGATTTCAAGTGCCAAGGGTAAAACTTATCCTAAAGAATTGCTTTTCAATAGAAGTATCTTAATTTGAGATGACGAATGGCCGTCTTTCATATTCCATTCTCAAATATAAACGTTATGCTGTTGCTACCCTTTTTGAGCCTGATAGTTTCTTTCAAAATAAACCTCCTCCAAAGATCACCCTCCACACTGGGAGGCATGTGCAGAAAGTATCTTTTCAAAGAAAATAAACGATTAAGCTTTTGTTTTCGATCAAATAAGATTTGCTATGTTTTGGAAATCTTGGATAGGAATCAATAAAAAAAGAGAAAAAAGAAAGAGAAAGGAGGAAGGATACATGTGAAAGTACACGAAGAAAGATGCTTCAAAGGATGAATAGGATTTTTAAAAAAAAAGAGAGAGAAAGAAAGAAAAGAAGAAAAGGAAGAAATACATGGAAAAGTATAAAGAGAAAAGGTGCTTCTAAGTATGTAAATGGTAGATGTCTATATGAGAAGAAATGATCCTTGGATTGATCACCTTCAAATACATTTTGGGCCTGTTTATCTATTCTTTCAAAACCCTGAACCATGGCCTACATTACGTACTTAAAAGTCCATTTTGATCAATTATGGATGCTTGTATTGAAGAGCTCTTCTTTGGAAGATTCTCGCCATTCTTTGGTTTGAATGAAATTTGAATTCTTAAATGCATGGTGGAACAAGCAATTAAAAAGAAGAAAAAAGAAAAGAAAACAAAAGAAAGAATGAGGCTCTAGGGTGAAAACCCGAAAAGGGCAGTCTAGAGCAAACAATGAACTCTTAGAGCAACAAATCAAGCAGTGACACGAATTGAAAACATGGAAAAAGAACCAATAGTCCTTGAGAAACCCTCGAGGTATCCAAAGATTCTGAAGTCACTTGAAAGAACCATTAATCCCTGGAAACCCTCGAGATGCCTAAAGATTTGTATGTCACTTGATTGCCCAACATTTTTCTGAAAAAGTTCAAACCTTGCTTCTTGTACATACCCTTCCTAAAATAGAAAAGCCTTCAGTCATTCATGCCCGATCTTAGCATTTGTAGAACGTCATTATTTGAGAATTTGAGAGATTGTCAAACCAAATTGAAAATATTTTGTTTATTTTCTCATTCAAAATTTTGTTCAAAAAAAGAAGGGAAGAAAAACGATGGTATTTTAAGAAAACCATTTTGAGCCAAGAAAGGAACTATTGTTTTTAGATAAGTGGCAAAGTATCCCCTAAACAAAACACCTGGCGCATCAAACTTTCAATTGTCCAATTGAAGAGATCCGAATAGGATTTATGTCACTCATTTTGAAAAGTAATCACTAATATTTTGAAAGGATCAAATATCACTTGTGAAATTTAGATTCAATTCTCTCCTGGAAAATAGCTATGAGAAAATTTTCAGTGCTTTTCGTCAAAAGGCTATGATGAGCACCAGAACCCTGCAGAAATGAGATTAAAACAGAAAGGAGCTTTCATGATCATGTTGGGGGCAAAGGAGACAAAAAAGGAAAATGATGTGCCTCTTTGACAAGATAGGAAAGAGTTTTGAAGTCGAAAAATGTACAGGATTGAGTGCCATGCATTCATGCATACATACACAATATCATACAGCATCAACATTGAAAGTTTTTGTGTAAAATTTTGAGATTAAAACATGTTTCTCAAGCTGAAGACTCAACACCATTTAATCTAGATTTTAAAGGTTATGCAACCTTTTCCAAGATAAAAAAAAAAGAGAGAAAAGAGAAGAGAAAGAAAGAAAAAGAAAAAAAGAGAGAAAGAAAGGAGAAGAAAGAAGAAAAGAAAAGAGAAGAGAGAAGAAGAAAAAAAAGAAAAAAAGAGAGAAAGAAAGGAGAAGAGAGAAAAAAAAAGAAAAGAGAAGAGAGAAGAGAAAAAAAAGAAGAAAAAAGAGAAGAGAGAAGAGAAAAAAAAAAGAAGAGAAGAGAAAAGAGAAGAGAAAGAAAGAAAAAGAAAAGAGAAGAGAGAAAAGGGAAGAGAAAGAAAGAAGAGAAAAAAAGAAAAGAAAGAAAGAAAAAAACAAATTTAAATTTAAAGTTTCATCGCCTCTGCTGCAAGAGGAGCACTTTCCAGAAGAAAAAATCTCAAGTCCACCGGGCACCAAATCTAAGACCTCCGGGCAAAATATTTAAAGTTTCAATGCCTCTGCTGTAAGAGGAGCACTTTTCAGAAAAATTATAAGTCCTCCGGGCACCAATTTAAGTCTTCCGGGCACAAATCATAAGTCCTCCGGGCACAAATCTCAAGTCCTCCGGGCAAAATTTTAAAGTTTCATCGCCTCTGCTGCAAGAGGAGCACTTTTCAGAAAAAGCATTTAAGTCCTCCGGGCACAAATCTCAAGTCCTCCGGGCAAAATTTTAAAGTTTCATCGCCTCTGCTGCAAGAGGAGCACTTTTCAGAAAAAGCATTTAAGTCCTCCGGGCACAAATCATAAGTCCTCGGGCACAAATCATAAGTCCTCCGGGCACAAATCTCAAGTCCTCCGGGCAAAATTTTAAAGTTTCATCGCCTCTGCTGCAAGAGGAGCACTTTTCAGAAAAAGCATTTAAGTCCTCCGGGCACAAATCATAAGTCCTCGGGCACAAATCATAAGTCCTCCGGGCACAAATCTCAAGTCCTCCGGGTAAAATTTTAAAGTTTCATCGCCTCTGCTGCAAGAGGAGCACTTTTCAGAAAAAGCATTTAAGTCCTCCAGGCACAAATCATAAGTCCTCCGGGCACAAATCTCAAGTCCTCCGGGCAAAATTTTAAAGTTTCATCGCCTCTGCTGCAAGAGGAGCACTTTCCAGAAAAAGCATTTAAGTCCTCCGGGCACAAATCTCAAGTCCTCCGGGCAAAATTTTAAAGTTTCATCGCCTCTCTTGCAAGAGGAGCACTTTTCAGAAAAAGCATTTAAGTTCTCTGGGCACAAATCATAAGTCCTCCGGGCACAAATCTCAAGTCCTCCGGGCAAAATTTTAAAGTTTCATCGCCTCTGTTGCAAGAGGAACACATTTCAAAAAAAGAATTTAAAGTTTCATCGCCTCTGCTGCAAGAGGAACACATTTCAAAAAAAGAATTTAAAGTTTCATCGCCTCTGCTGCAAGAGGAGCTTTCCCGAAAAAAAAAAAACAAACCAAAAAAAAAACAAAACAAAACAAAAAGAAATTTAAAGTTTCATCGCCTCTATTGCAAGAGGAGCGCATTTCAAAAAAAAAAGAGAAAAACTTTAAAGTTTCGTTGCCTCTGCTGCAAGAGGAGTTCATACAAAAAAGGAAAAAAAGAAAAGAAAAAAAAAAGAAGAAAGAGAAGAAAAAGAGGGAAATGAGTCATAAGCCGGACAAAATTACTGTCAATTGTCTTTGCTCTATTCCTGATCCTCAGCAATGAGCAAAGAGGGGCAGCTGTTGACACCAAATTTTGTCCCATTTTTTGTTGTTATTATTATTATTATTATTATTATTATTATTATTATTATTATTATTATTATTATTATTATTATTATTATTATTATTATTATTATTTCTTTTATATATTATTTTTATTTTTATTTTTATTATTTTTATTTTGTTTTTTGTTTTTTGTTTTTTTTGTCCAGTCTCCTGTCACCCATCAACTGTCCATCAGCCATCAATCACCACCGGCTCCTGCCACCGGCAGGTCTGCCAGCCACCAACTCTACCACTGGCCTACTCCATCCCATCACAGCAAACTCTATACGAGACCTCCCTCTAAAAGCCCAACCATTCTGCCACCGAACCACCATACAGATTCCAAAAACCCCAGCTCAATCCCTCTGCCTCTCAAAACAGAACCCCATGCCCGTCATCTGAGAAGCCCAAAATCGAGCATCAACCCACTCAACCTCAAAGATTGCCACCAGAAAAGCCATTGTTCTCAACACCAGAAAGGCCACTCTTCCACACCGAACCCCCAACCTACAACAACCACCACCAAAAACCAAACCCGTAACCCCCTAAACACAAAATCACCAAAAACAGACAACAAGCAGCAATATTCAACGATCCAAAACAAATTTTAATATACCAAAAAACCTGTTTCTTGTCGGAACAGTAAAGAAAGAAGGATACCAAATTTCAGTTTTTGATTCTTGATTTTTCTTTAGAGAGAAAGGAAAGGCTTTGGTCAAGATTTGGGTTAGATCTAGGAGAAAAGGAAACAAGGGAAGAGGGCCGGCTACTGGCGGTGGCAAAGAGGCTGGTGGTCGGCGATGCTATGAGATCCAGTGGCGGCGACGGCTGGAGCGGAGAAGTCCCGCCTGCGAAAAAAAAAAAAAAGGTAAAAATCTGAAAAAAAATAAAAAGGGGTTTTGGGATTTTTAGAATCAGGTTGGAAATCCTAGATCTAGGAAAAGAAAAAGGGAGTTAAAGGAAACCGAGGGAAGAAACGGGAAGAGCAAGTCGACGACTTTCGAAAAAAAACCTTTTTGGGCCTCCGGCGATGGCACACGGCAACGTGGACGGCGGTGGCGTCGAAGATGGCTGGCATTTGAGAGTAGGAGAGTGTTGAGAGAATCGTTTTTTTTAGAGAAGGGAGCGAATCTGACCAAAAAAAATATTTTTGGGTCTTTTAAAGAAGCACAAAAACGGTGCACATTAGAGCAGGCAAGAAGCGACCCGATTAGATCCATCTCGCTAACCCGAACCGTGCGGCAAAGGGTCTGACCCGGATCCAACGTGGGCCTATCTCCTGGCAGGCCCAAAACTCTACTTTGGGTCCATTTCAGATTGGATTTGGACTAAAATTTTGGTATATCTAATCCTTTATTTATTTACTATTTATTTTTCTTTTTTTATGCATATTTTTAGAGTAAATCCATGTCATATTTTAAGCTATTAACTTTATTTTTTTAGTGATTCAATTATATAGATCATGTGCACTTTTAAAATGGATTCATATTTTACATTTGAGTCATAAATAGATGTTGTGCTCCAAATTTAAATATTGAAATATTAGTTTCAAAATTAAATAAATTTTTCGATGATGGGATGCTACGGAAGTCACAAGTAGTGATTCCTAGCTGATCCCTAGGTGAGAAGAGTCGTACTAAATGTTGCCAAAAGTATTGGAATATTTAGTATGATTTTTCAATAATTTAGTTTTTTATAAAAAATAAAAGTAAATAAGTTTTTAAAAGAAAATCCAAAAAGGAAATAAATAATAAAATTTAAATTTAAATAAACAAATCTTCCGATGATGGGATGCTACGGAAGTCACAAGTAGTGATTCCTAGCTGATCCCTAGGTGAGAGAAGTCCTACTAAATGTTGCCAAAAGTATTGGAATATTTAGTATGATTTTTCAATAAATTTAAATTTTTATTAAAAATGAAAACAAATAAGTTTTTTTTTTAAAGGAAAACTAATAATAAAAATTATAATTAAATGAATTTCCGATGATGAGATGTTATGAAAGTCACAAGTAGTGATTCCTAACTGATCCCTAGGTGAGAAGAATCGTACTAATTATTGCCAAAAGTATTGGAATATTTAGTATAATTTTTCAATAATCTAGATTTTTATAAATAAGAAAATGAATAAGTTTTTTTAAAAACAAAGAAATATAAATAAATAAACAAATAAATAATGAAATTTGAAATAAAAAATTCATTTGCATCATTTTTATTTGTTTGCATCATGTGCATTCATAATAATTTTCGAAGCAAGTGTGAATTTTCCGAGGATGAGATTCTATAGAAGTCACAAGTAGTGATTCTTAGGAAATCTCTAGGTGAGGAAAATTATTTCAAATGCTGCCAAAAGTATTGGAGTATTTGATTTAATTATTCAATACAAAAAGGTTCACATTTACTTTCGAAAAATAAAGTAAAACAAAATAAATTTGCAAATAAAAAATGATTTCGAATAAAAAGGTTGAAATAAAAAAGGAATTAATTTTAAATATTAAAGTAAGATCATTTTATTAAAACAAAAAGGATAACACATGATTATTATGGTACCGTTTTTTAACGGGCGTCGTGGGGGTGCTAATCCTTCCCCACGCGTAACCGTACCCCCGAACCCAATTTTTGTTTCGCAGACCAAAGATTATCTTTTTAATAAAACTTAATTAATTTTGAGATTTTGTTGAAAAGATAAACGTTTTCAGGTGGCCAATCACACCTAGTCAAAAAAGATTGGTGGCGACTCCCATTTTTGTTTTTAAACGTTTTTTTTAAATTCGTCGAGCGCGAAGCCGTTACGACACTTAGCCTTACCCTTAGCCCAGAAATCTGTCTGATGGAACTCATAGTCCTACTCACATAACTAAGCCTTATGGACTGCCTCTGCATAATTACTGATATCTAACGGATAGAGCCTAAACCAAATGGATGGTCTCAAACCCTCCATGAACCTGTAAATCTTGTGCTCTTCACTTCGTAATACCTCTAGATCAAATCTGCTCAACGTAATAAACTTGGACTCGTATTGATCAATTGACATGCTACCTTGAGTCAAGGTCATAAACTTCATCTTCAACTTCTGCAGAGCAGTGCATGGGATATACTGCTGATTAAAAGCCTCCAAAAATGAATCCCACGTGATCTCGACATGTCTAGCCTCTAGAATAGTCTGAGTGGACCGCCACTAATGCTGCACATCACCCACTAATAGGTATGTCGTCAAACCCACTTTCTCCCGTTTTATACATGTCATGTATCTGAATAGTTTAGTAACTGATTTCACCCAATTCTTTGCCGTTGAAGGATCCCTATCTCCCTTAAACTTAGGATGATCAAGCTTTCGAAACTCCTTAAGTAAAGCTAAACTATAATAAACCTAGGGATCCTATCTAACAGGAGGCTGGGCTAGTTGTGGAATCTCGAGCTGTATAGGTGGGGCCTGCACTGGAGGAACGGGAGGCATCGAAGGAGTAGGTTCTAGTGCAGGAAGAGCTAGTGGGGTTGGGGGTACGGGTGGAGCATTTGTGGCCATTTGCGAAAAATTGGACATAAACTGAGTAAACATCATGGCCATCGCCTCAATACCCAACTCGATTCTAGACAATCAGGTGTTTAGGCTACCTACTGGAGATGGAGGAGGAATAGGCTCTAGAGACGATACGGCTTGTCTCCATCCACGTCCTCTGCTAGTACCCCTTCTATGATTACTCATTCTGCTAATACCACAATAATTCAAACAAAATTTAGTATAACTTTAAACATTTATACCTTAAATATTTATTCAAACAAGTACATTATTCGAGGATGTAATCAATTTTAGCATAATGACACTAACAAAAATCAGACTAACCTCACTCTGATACTAACTTTGTAACGTCTGATTTTCGATAAAAATATCCAACTTAATTTTTCTTATTTTCGGTTGGTTAGGCTATTTGTCGGGTCATTCATTTCGATAGCATTTCTAAAAATCGGTAAATAAGTTACCATTTATAAAATTTCATATATATATATATATATATTAACTATACAACATACTTACAGACTGTTTATCATGTACATAAATATCTATTTTAAAATTTTTGATTTACACAGCAATTCGCTTTCTATTTCAATTTACATCCTCAAGATTAATAACAAAATAAGTACTATATAATAAGTCTGAAATAGATATCTAAAAGTACAATATACCTTCTTTGGGCTAGTAGTGTGCCTCGAAGGATACTGTAGGACACAAAATAGTGCTCCTCTACAATGAGCGGAAAATGTCATTACAAATAATCTAGGATGAAAATTAAGGGGTGAGTTTACGCTCAGTAATGAGATACACACACACACACACACACACACACACACACACACACACACACATATATAAGTGTAATACTATGCTACTATATGCAATTTAAAATCATATAATATATCTAATTCGGTAGGAAGGAATTCTATAATTGATTAGGATTATCGGGTGGAGTATGGAAGGTACTTTGAAGTACCTGTCGTGTTCCAAGTCTCACATTCGATTATCGGGAATGTTGATGATTCACAATTTATAATATAAAAATAATGCTCGATTAAACCACTAAGAAAGTTCATATAAAACAACATATATTCAAAATATACAAATTTCATCAATCATTCAAATAAATCAAAGTAATAGAAATTCGGTAATTCAACAAAAATAATCAATTTAAATAATAAATCGGTAACAGTAAATCGGTAAGTCGGTAAATCATATCAATCGGTAGAGACGGTCAACAACTAGGAGACTCATGTATAAACGGTTTCGATAGTTGGTATAAGAATCAAGCGTACTCAAATTGGGCCAGGAATCCATCCCTAAGCTATTCCTATCAATAATAATCGCCATTGGTTAACAATCCACAGTGTACATTGGGTATATGAAACTGTGGGACTGCAGACTTACCTTAATATCTCATAATCAATAACATATAATTTTTTTTTGTTCAGAATAACATATAATTCAATTTCAGTAAATGCATGGTCATCACGAAGCAACAATCTCAAAACCAATTTAAATCCAATAATCGGTAAAATCAATAAATAATACAATCATTATATTAAATTATTCCCAATCAATTCATAATCGTATAAATAAATATTCCTTAAAAATAGGGATTCATAAAACAAATTATATACTTAAAATTAACTGAAATAATATTTAAAAAATATACCACTTACCATAAAATTTTGATTTTTTTAAATTTAATGAACACATTTGAAGGAATAAATCAAGATAGGGATTTTCTAAAATAACGATGGGATCGAAATTCAGTAAATTTTCACAAAAATTCGACGGTATGACAACTAGGGTAATCCTAACCCCCTGCATAAAAATTCACATTTTATATACATTTTCCAAACCACAATTCTCATGCAAGCACAGTATTTTCCTAACAACTTCCATATATATTTCTTACCTTATTTACTGTGCAATATGAAATTCTAATAGCACCACTCCCGTAACCTTATTCCTTTGATCTTAGAGCTGCAAAATAATATTAATTACATTTAAATTTAGTATCCAATTCAACCAAAGTCATATCTTCTTCCTTAATTAAAATTCTTACCTAAATTCCACTAATTGACAAAAAGTAATTAAGGCTAAATGAATGTCCATTTCTCCAACTGATTTTTACCATTAATTTTCTTAACATCAATATTTTACATTTGGCCATAAAACCATAGGAAAAACACCATGAAGGCTAAACATGGAAGCTTGTTCGAATGCTTCCTTTCACCGTCCAATGTTTATTTTTCCATCTAACTTCATCTATAGTCTTCATGCATTATTTCCATGATTCCTATAACCATTAATCATATAAAAGCAAGGAAATTCCAAGTCTCTTTCATTCCAACCCGTGAGCTTCATCATGCCCCATTGTGCATCTTCCAATTTTAATCCCAAATTCCACTTTATTCATATTATTTTATAATTCTACAATTTCTATTCATAAAAATTCCATATATTCATCAATCTTTGAGCCTAGCCGAAACTACACTTAGTGTCAAAGTCTTTGTTTTGTTTGATTTCAAGCTATAGCTAGTCTAATCATTTCACAACATCTATTTTCCTATTGTTTATTCCACCAAATCACGTTGACTTCCTCGAGATCCCTCTTTGGCCGAAACCCTCCATCTTTCTTACTCTTAGTTTCATGTAAATTTAAGGTCATAAGCGTGTGATTCACACTTAAAGCAAGACCAAAACAATAATCAAACTTAAGAAGAACAATATCTTCCTCCCTTACCTCAAGAAAACCGAAATTGCAGCAGTAAATTTCCCCTCAAATTTTCGGTTTCAACTCTCAAAATCACCATCTATCAATAGCCCATGAAGAGAGGAACAAGTTTTATTAAATGAAGTTTTTGATTTGGTGATGATATAATGTGGTCTAGCAAGGTGAACAAAGGGAGAACTTGAGAGGAAAAATGGCAGCAACGAAACAGGGGAGTTGGCTGGGAGAGGATGCACTATTTGGGTCAACAAATATTTTATATTACTTTATTCAATAAAAATATATCCAATTAATTAAAATTACAATTTCCTCTTTAATTTCCACATATTCTTAAATTCGCCACTTAATACTTAAATATTTATTTCCAATTTCAGATTTAGTTTATTATTTTTACTAAATTATTTTTATTTTAGTCAATTTAAGTCAATTATTGACTCAATATAAAGTTTGGCCAAGGTCCCATGTAAAATGACTTAAATACCCCTTACAATTTCATAAATTCCAATTCTATTCCAACATTATTCTAATATTTTTTATTTTTCAGATATTATATTATATTTTCATTATTTTTCATATATTTAGGTTAAATAAAATTAAATATTAATTATTAAAGTGGTTTGACCGACCATGGTAATGAAATTATGAATTTATCCTTTGTCGAGAACTTTTGCCTTACTCGCATGATTTAGTTCACAGGCTGAATCCACGTGAAACATTTTTACACAAGAATTCTCTTATATCAATAGGTGGATCCAAATTCAATTAGGTTAGACCGCTATTCAAAAAAATCTTCTCAGGATATAGACACGATCATCATTTTTAAATTTGTTGGACTTTAACTAAAGTGTGCTAAAGAATAAGAATTTCAAGGAATAGTTTCCTCACCATTTAAGTATTTCGAACTCAACTTGCATATTTTGGCGCTTCGGAACTTATCCAAATTATAGATTATGCTGTGGGGCCCACTTAGTCATTTCTCCGACACTTACAAAATTCATGAGAATATATTGTGACGATTAAACTTAATATTCTAACGTATCGGATTAAGTAGGTTTACGGAAAATAAAAAATTAGAGATTTCACAATCCAAAACTTTTTTTTTGTTAAATCAAATTTATTTGTATTTAAGAATATGGAACAATACTAGAAAAAAATTATACACCAGTAAATCCTTACACAGGAAATCCCCATACCAACAAGAAAAAAAATTCATCCTTGTTCATACCACACATAATTTCTAGCCACAATATTAGCCCTTCCCAAAACAGAAAAAGAAAAGGGATCTTCTTCCTCAAGTAAAAGCTTTTCCAGAAAATTCTCTCACATTCTCCTACATTAAATCACTAACAGAAAGTTGAAAAAGACTTACATCCAAGTTTCCTCACAGAATTGAACGCTTACTTGAGAACTTAATTTATAGGTTTTCTAATCTTCTTATCCGTCTTATGAGTCGTTTCATCCCAAAAAATTCCATATACTGCTTGCTTTTATGAAAGGCCCTATTCCGTTTTAGAAAAAACATAATTCTTTCTATTTTTTGGCCAAAAGAAAAAACATATTTCTAGAGCCAGGAAATCCGCAAGCTTCACTTTGCGGTCAGTTTTCATACTTACATGGCAGTTTTGATACTAACATGGCATTGATGATATGGATTTAAAAAATCTTAAATGGCATTCATAAGATTTAAAATACCTCATTTAAGTAAATAAGTTTAAAAGTACCCTTAACAAGAAATAAAGTTTGGATTATTATCCTATTCACAGTCAAAAAAATTTTTTAACTCCACAAGTAAAATTAAAATAATAACATATGTCTTTTAAAAATATTAAGAAAAATAAAATAGGATACTTATCATCATCCTAACCTTGCTTATGGAATTAAAAAATTTTACTGGTAGTAAATGAAATATTAATCCATAAAGTTTTTTAAGTACAAGTTTACTGAAAAAACTCAGTGGTGCACATGAGTAAGTTGGTGATAAATTTTGACAAGAAACAATCGAAATTAATTTCAAATGAAAAGGTGGAAACTGGAAACAAATTAATGCATTGTTCATTAGGTGGTGCACATAACTGAGGTGGCGGTAAATTTAGACAAGAAACAAACGAATTAATTCAAATGAAAGGGCTTTGTTTCTTTTTTTATTATAAGGATGAGGAGGAAAAAATTTTCTAAATCTTGGATTTAATTCCTACTAGGGAGTGATAACAATCTCCAACTCAAACTTTGATAGTTACTTTTATGTTTTTATTACCTTCATATGAAGTTAAACTTGGATTCTAACTTTAGCTTCGTGGGCATATTTTTATTAGGAGAAATTATTTGATAAGTTATTAACTGAGTTTTTAAATTACACAAGTAAAATTAATTGGATGGCACACATCTCTTAAAATATATTAGAAATAAAAAATTAAATGAAATTAAAACTTTTCATTTTTAATGTATCAAATATAAACTCTATTTTATAAATAATAAAACAGTATTCCAAAAAATATTTTTATAATAATTAAAATTTTGATAATAGATTATTGTTTCTTCCCACAAATTTTCCTTCTCTCCTTTATTTAGAAAAAACAGAAAATAGAAATAATTTGGACTAAATCATCAAGCATGATTTTAAAATTTTTCCATTGTACACATATATGCATCCACAACAAGTGAAGGACTTCTGCCTGCAGCCTTTCCTTCCACCAACATCAATGTACCCAGATTGGTTAAGAATGTTGAGTCATTTGGATCGCTTCTTGATCGGTGCTGTGCATGGTTTCTTCCTAATGGGTTTTTGTTGTCCTACATATTGGTTTGGAGCGATGGACTGATGATGATCACTAAAAGTTATACCTGATAATCTTAAACACTATACAATTATATGACACAAAAATAATATGAATATAAGATACAAAAATGACATAAGCTAAAATTAAGTAAAAATTATATGAATACGATAAAAACTAAAAATAAAATTTTATATTTTTTGTGTTAATACAAATTTTAACACAAAATTTTATATTTTTTATAATACAAATATAATTTTACATGACACAAAAAAAATTAAAAACACAAATTATGAGGCCTATTAAAAGCGCGGGTGTTAAGTGCTCTTTAGTAGCCTGGATTAGTTTGGTCTTCCTATAGTTCATTGGTTGATGGAACTTTTGTTGTTCAGTGCTTTTTGTTGTCTGCTGCATTCTGTTTGCAGTTTTAGCTGGTGGACCGTGGACGCGTAGGCTATCTGATGCCTGATGTCCTTCGAGCAGATTATGTAACAGGTCCATTAAATATATTTGGCTTCAAAAAAAAACATCAATGTACCCAGAAAACTGCCTGAAAAAGAAAAAATAAAAAATAAAGAAAAGAAGAAGAAAGAATCACCAATATCCATTAACATTTAACAATAGCTAGAAATCTTAAACACGAGGGAGATCAGATAAGAATATTGCAAATTGTCTGCTTGTATCGATTGACTAGTTTACAATTGCGCAGGGAGTTTAAGTTAAATCTGTCAATAGTCTTTTGATCTGGTAATTAAAAAAATTATGATATTTTATAAAATTTAAATTCGAATTTAAATAATTTTATCTTTATTCTAATTATAAATATTTTTCTGTAACTAAAAAAAATTAAACCAAATTTTGCTGGAACAACACATTGAGACCAGTAATAATGCTGGCGTTAGTGTTCATTAGTTTTGTTTGTTTGAAAGGAAAAAAAAATCTTGGAGTACCTTTGCAAATTCACTAAAGATTAACTTTAGGATTTATTTTTCTTTCTTCTATCAAGGGATAAGTGACAAGGGCAACAAATTTGTTCAAGTTGGTATTTTTGTCCTGTAAGCTGCAACTTTTCTTTTCAGTACATAATGGTCTCTGGTTTGAGAGAAGAAGGAATGTAATTTAAATTTGATACCCGAATTTAAGCCTATAAACTTCACTCACCTTAAAAATGAAGATATAATCGTGTAAATTAATACTTACATTTAAGATTGTTCAAGAGTCATACTATCATTCAAATTCAAAGACCGTTATTTTTTATGCTAATTTGACAAAAAAAATATATTAAACTCAATAAATAGATTTGAATTTGAAAATCGAAACCAGCTAAAAAATAAGCCAATTTTAAATTCATCATTTAAAAAATCCAAACCTAGTTCGTACCCAGGCCACTAATTATAATTTATAATTAAATGACATCCCAACTAACAAGCAAAATAAGTTTGTGTTTTGTTGGAATAAGTAGGACTGGAACGCAAGAGTACTTGCACTTATTATTTGAGCGATTGAACTAAATGTCGGAATACCATCAAATAAATAAGTTAATTTTTATGAAAATATTCAAATGTCCAATAAAGGTGAACTTGGCGAAATAATAAAAATTATTCTTTTCTAATCTAGAAGTTATAAATTCAAGCAGAAACAGTTTCTATTTTAATGCAGAAAAAAAGTTACGTCTATATAACCTTTTCAGACTTCACAATATGAGAACCTTATGAATTGAGTTGTCCTTTTTTATTCGAATATCCAACAAAAAATGCAAATGCATTTGCCAGTCTTGTTGCCCATATCTATGCGGTTTCTATCTCGTTCTTTTGGAGATTAGTTAAACAGAACCTCTGGTTTCCTTACCATCTGCTTCTGACAGCTCAAATTTAGTCCATTTTCTATACAATGTTATGAACAGAAGGGCACCAGCTTGACAGGAGAGACCGCATATTAAGCCTATCCACAAACCCTGAAGAAAAATAACACATAAATAAGGAAGATTAAGAACAGAATTATGGAACAAAACTGCTGGAAAACAGATTATATATGCATCTTCACCTTAGCATACAGCTTAAACTGAAATCCAAGAAGGCCTGCAATTGGCATTCCAATGAGATAGAAAGTCCCCAAGTTAGCCCACACAGCCAAGTCCTGCCAACCACTTCCTCTTGCCACCCCTGCAACATCAAAATAACAACAACCTGAAAAATGAATTTATAAAAAATGGGGGATTATGGCCAAATTCGCCATTGTATTATGGATTCTGTTGAATTTTGCCACAGTACTTTAACTTCAATTAATTTTGTTATAATATTTTATTTTTGTTGATTTTTTCATGAAATTTACCATGTATTAACGAAGTAAACAAAAAAAGAAATTATAAAAAGTACAATGACAAAATTTAATAAAACTGAAATGCAGTGGAAAATTCAATATTGACCTATAATACGGTGGCAAATTAGATCTTAAATGCTAAAAATGTTGCTGTTTCTAACCTGATAAGATGCCTTGAAAAGAATCCAGTGTGATTGAGATTAAAAGCAGGGGTGTCATTGAAGCAAATTCCTTTATAATGGAAGAGTTGTTACTGAAGAAACCGGCCCAAATATTATGACCAAATGCTAAAGCAAGGACTACTGCAAGAGCAAGAAGGATTGAAAGCTCGAGTGTGACAACCATGGCATTCTTAGCTCGAGCAGGATGCCCAGCTCCTAACTCATTTGAAACCCTTGTGCTGTCAAATAATTTTCTTATCTCAGAATTTATAATTTGAGAGATTCATAAAAAGAAAAAAGAAAAAAAATGGAATCAAATTCAACTATTTAACTAACCTTGCTGCAGCACTAAGGCCATAGGTAATCATGTAGGCAATTGATTCCGTATTCACACTAAAAAAATCCACCATGTCAAAAGCTTCAAAATGGTTAAAACAAGAGAGTAAATTGCAGCATACATTCATGACTTCTGTACAATGTTACATTTTCATTCATAATGTTCAAAACTCAGTCATTGAATGTCCATAACTCCATATGGATGTTCATATCAGCAAAAAAGATAGGATATGCACATCATGACATTTACGTATGATGTTAATCTTATTTGACAGAATGCATGAAATCGAAATATTTTTAAAAGGTCGTGGATGCAAAAATTGAGTTTTAAATTTGTGATTGAAATATGACTGGTGCATTTTGACTCCCAAAGAGGAATAATAACCCATAGATATTTTATAACTACAGTATTAGCCAAGCTTACCACATTGCAATCAATGAAGTAGTTACTTCTGAATTAGGCATCAAGCCTGCTAGCAATACAAGAAGCTCGAACGCCCAATACTCCAAACTTGCAAAGCAAGGATTCAAGATATCAAATTCCTTGTACTACAATTTGTCTGCTACTCATGTTAATAAGAATGGAAAACACTAAATATTTTAGAAAATTAACTCACCAAACCATTGCTGCAGAAGGGAGGGCTAATTTCAAGTTTGTGACAATGTATCGAAAAGATTCCAACGACAATCCGTCCCACGTTTGCTCAAATTTCTTAGCCAAAAACACATAAGTGGATAACAAAAGAAATGAAATCCATAGTGAAATTGAAGCAGCTAATGGAGCCCCTTTGAAACCAAGATCTGTCCAATTGACCAAAGAGTACACAATGCCTAAATGGATGCCCAATGGAATGACTGAAAACCATACCAGGGGCATCAGAATGCTTTGTGTCTGAAGAAATCTCAATATGTTTTGCACAAACCCGTAAGCAAATAAACCTGGAATGAGATACTTAATGTACAAGGCTGCAGTTTTTGAAATTTGAGCATCTTGTTGAAGCAAGATCAGTATTGGCTCCGTGTAGAACCATAAGATCGATAAGATAACAGCAAAAGAGCAAGAAATTATGCAGGATGCTTGCAGATAAATTCCCAACATTCTGTAAATTTTTGCACCAAATCCTTGACCACAAAGTGTCTCCAGTGCCCCACTTAATCCTGTCTAAAACAAGAACAAAGGAAAAGATCAAAAATTAAAATAGCAGCAACTGCTAGAATAAATGGACTGAGAAACAAATTAAACCCAATGATTCAGATTTATGAAGGATTGTTGAAAGCTGATTTAACAAATTGAAGAAACCAAAAAAAAGTTCATTTTTAAATATGATGAAATGAAGACTAACCATGAAAGCGAAGCCGGTGACTGTGGCCCAAGAATTAGCAAGTGTTGCACCAGCAAGCTGGAGCTCCCCAAGGTGTCCAGCAAACATGACAGAGATCAAAGTTATGGAATAGTAGCAAACATTGGTTAGAATCATGGGTAGTGAAAACAAAACTTGACTCTTGGCCTCTTGCAAGTCCAAAACATTCTTCCACCACCACCTGCTTCGTTGATCTTCTTCTTCTTGATCATGGTGATTAACCTCTGACAAGAGAGCAACTGTATCTAAATTACTTGTGTTTGATGACATCTCTATCTTCCTCTTCTCCTTCTGTAATGATTCGAGGAAAGAGAGTCTGATCCTACTCTTTTTTTTTTTTTGGTTACAGTCTAATCCTACTCTTTGAATATAGGAGTCGTGTACAAATGCTCTTTGATAGCTCTGTGAGGAGGAAAAATGATCCAGTCAACTTTTTAAACGTGGCACCTCGAAAACGTGCGAAGCCCACCATACCTTTTTGCCCATTAATTTTTTTTAATTTAATATTATAATGATTGGATTCAGTTTTTTATATTGATTTTTTAATTTAAAAGAAACAATTTGTTAATTTAATTTCCAAATTTAATATAAAAATAAGTAAATTTTATTATATAAATAGAATCATGCAAGAAATTTTAAATACAATCATTTTTTTATCCATACAACCATTTTACTTCTACAAAAAAAAATATTTTTCCTTTTTACTTCTACAATTTGTTTATGGATCGAGCCAAGTTGGATTCAGGTCAAGCCTACGCTATATTTATTAATAGACTATATAAAAACGTGGTCCGATTATTCGGACTTGAGTTTTAGCATAGGCTCATTTTTTATAGTATATTGTACAAGTCTAGACTAGACTTGGCCCAATTTTTTTTTGCATTTTAATTATTTTTATTTTTGGTTTCTTTGTTTTTTTTTATTTTTTTAAAATTTAATTTGATTTGTCAAATTTTTCATATTAATATATAATGTTTGTTAATCAACAATACTTTAAATACATATAATTATATTATATTTATTCAAATATATAAAAAAACAACTTTAATATTAATTATGCTCGAGCCAGTTAAGCTTTGGTTACCATAATGAGTAATGCTTGAGCCTAGCCCAAAAGTTAATCAGGCTTATTTTTTTATCCAAGTCCATTTACCGGATCTACTTTTTTTTATCCAAACTCACTAAATTTAAATTTAGATAATATGAGTGATAAAAATTTGATTTATAAAACTAATTATAGAAGTTACATAATAATGGAGTAAATTAGTGTTTGAGGGAGAGAAAATGTAACGTGATTGTAGATAATGTGATAGTTGATATATAATTGTATCCATATGAGTGTATATACTCCACATGGATATTTCGGTTTTTTTATCAAAGAAAATTATTGAACCAATAAATAAAGATGAAAAAATTAAATAAATACTAAAAAAAGATATGGAAGTTTAATTCAATGCTAAAATATATAAATTTAAATATTCAATTTTAATATTTTGATAAAAAATTTAAAATTTTAAGATAATTCCAATTAAAATATATAGATAATCTTTTTAATTTAAAAATAACAACATAAAATTTTTCTTTATATAGATTAAACTATCCAAGTACAATTAAAATATATGAATATTTTCTTTGCTATCAACGTGGAATATTATATTATATATCAAAGTATTGGGTTTGGTTGCAAGGACCACACGAGGCACAGGGAACGTTCTTTACACAGCCTTGACAAGTAGCCATCTTCAAGATTCATTGCATGCAGAGATGCTAGCAATAATGGCTTTTCAGGAACTAAATCAGAGCGTATTATCAAACTGGCGTGGAGGGGCCATTGTTGCTGATATAAAAGAGTTATTTCACTCTTTTGATAGTATTACAATATGTTTAAATAAATCTGCACATAATGCGGCAAAACTGTCTTGTGATGTAACCAAAAAAAAAACTGTCTTGTGATGCTGACGAAGTTAAGGAGCAGATAGGACAGCCTTCATTTCCTTTACCAACCCAGACTATGACTTTTTGAATGAAGAAATTGCAAGATGCATTCCTTTCAAAAAAAAAAAAAAGGTAAAATTATATATTTTAGGTTTAATAATTAAATATATTTTTAATTTTTTACACAATATGAATATAAATTTTAAACCTTTAATTTTATTGTAAAAGTTAATAAATTTTTATTTTTACTATAAATAGACTCTCAACCTTTTAAAATAATGCAATTAAGTAAAATAAATAAGAGGTTAAAGTTTTATAAGTCTCAACCTTTTTATTTTACTGTAAAAATTTATAACTGAATTGGACTAAATTACATTATTTTGAAAGGTTAAGGATTTATATAATAAAATTAAAAATTCGAGGCTTATTTTCATTTTTTGTAAAAAGTCGAGGGTATTTGGTTATTAAGCTTATATTTTATTATATGTAAATATAAATATTTAATTTTTATTTCTTTTTTATTCACTAGTATTTTGTCTCTGTATATCTAATTATTTATAAATTTAAAGATGATATATATTTTGTTACAAGGAAAATATTTAATAATTACTATTAGATTATTTGGATTCAAACTTAAATATTAATGATATATTACAATTTTTCTTTAACCACTAGGTAAAAAGGTTATTGACATAAATTTAAAAATGATTACCTCATATATGTAATTACATGGGAGAATATTTCATTATAATAATTTTGTTTTAAATACACTTATTTTAACAACGAACACAATTGAATTTCAGTCCAAATTTTGTTTTAACAATACAATATAAAAAAAAATATTTTTGCATTTATATAATACGAATTAGTGTATGAATCTCACCCCATTGAATTCGTTTTTAAGTTACGGTCCTGCTCATGGATCTGACTTTCCTTTCGCATTACTCCTTTATATATCTATTTTTTAACAAAATGAAAACATAAAAAAATTTACATGCGTCAAAATGAGAACTTTTAATCTTTTGTAACCATTTTTTAAAAGAATTACGTGAACTAAACATAATAATAAATGAGGAATTATTTGCTACATCTAATCAAGAAGTAAATAAAATTTTTAGACTCCACAACAAAATTAACAAGGTAACAAATATTTTTTAAAACATAGTAAAAATTAAATATAATTAAAAAAATAAAATGTGATAATCCCTAAACTTTCTTTGTGAAAGTAAAATTTTTTATTATGAGTATATCAAATACGAAATCATAATAAATAACCTTTATCTAGTCCCATATAATATTGATCCATTAATGTCTCTCAAGATAAATGCCCAAAACTTGTGAAATAAAGTTTTAAGATCTCCTTCGTACGATATGGGGTGGCATTCCGCATTCATAGTGATTTTCCCGCCGAATGCAATAATGTCTGGCAGGGTGGGTCAGGCTCTTCTTTTGATAAGATTCTGCCCCTTTCTTCACATGCTTGTGCTTGTGTTTGCGCATCAAAAGTCAAAACTGATTTTGGAAATTTAAAAATCGAGACAATATTTTTTTGGTAATATCATATGTATTTTTATTTATTTTAAGATTTAAAATTAATTTTATTTTGATTAAAAGTGATAAAAGATAAAAATTTCAATTACAATAATGATTTCGACATCAAAATTCAAATCAAATTTTAAAGATAAGGTAAAAATATGAGTCAGGTTATATTTATTTATTTATATTTATGAAGTAAGTTGTAAATTATAAGCCATCATTCTTGATTACAAAAATTCATATATATATATATATATATATATATGGTCTTTTATTTTCTTTTTTTTTTATGACCCTCTCACAATTTCAATTGCCAACAAAAACAGCTTAACTTTCTGGGATTATTGATGTTTACTGACTAGGAAATGTACATTAAAGAGTACAAAAATTGCTCAGACTGCCATAAACATGACAGGCTACTGTTTCTTCATAACTGATAGTGCAGACCAGAAATTTTCTAGCAAATGAATTTGATCCTACATTTGGGGAAATACCAATGAAAATGCCAGATTATGATGTTAAAATGCGGAAGGTAGTACATGAAACCTTTTTTTTTTTGTGGAAACAGGACATGAAAACTGCAAAACTTGAAAAGGAATGTAGCCCCCCATGAATTTCATCATTAGTTTCTCAGGAAATGTTGCCATACAATCAGATCTGCTGTTCTTTCAACGACATTTGATAAAATTAGAATGAAGCAGAATCATAAATATGATATAGTAGATCAAATCAAGCAATATTTGCAGGACATACATCGTATCGAATTACGGAGGCAAACATGATTAAAGTGACATTTTTATTATCAGCACAAGGCAATAATATTATAAGGATGAGAAGGCAGCATTTTCATGTAAACTAGATGAATTAAGAAAGTTACATACATGTATTGAGCAGAAGGAAGAATATGGATGAAAGAAAATGGAGTTATCATTTTCAGCCAACTGAGGGGTTGCATTTTCACTCTGCCTTATCCCCCTTGCCTTCATGCTCTTTCTCTACCTTGGCATCCTTCACCTTTGGCTGCCCTTGCTTAGGCTTCATGAAGCAGAAACAAGAACAGCAAGGACACTGGAACAAGAACTTCATGGCTTCTTTTTTTTTTTTCTTTTTGCTTTGCTTGGTTTCAATATATGTCTTGTGTATAGAGAAAAATGTTAAGCTTTAAATTACCCCATTGGATTCCACTTCAACCACTTTCAATAAAGAAGATGCTGCCTGATAATGACAACTTTAGGGTTATGGAAGGATGGTGGCCTAGGTGTGTGGGGCTATCCGTGATCACGAATGAAGCTCATACTCCTAGAGAGAGGATTGCATAAAACGATTACTCCACGTCAACATATATCACTTCTATTTAAATTGTGCCATATAATCACATTATTGAAAAAAGTCAATCATTTATTACACATCGCATATAATAATTGAATGATTAATATTTACTTCAAGAGACTCATTAATGATTCTACTAATAAATCATTAACTTTTTTCAATAATGTGATTGCGTGGTATGATTTGAATAACAATTATATATATTAACGTGGAATAACTATTTCATACAATTCTCTCTCCATACTCGTAATACTGCTCCTCTTGTGGGTCACATTGGCCATGCCCATGATAGGTTAGAAAATAGGAGGGTCTCCTTTTAACTTCCTTGCTTTCACTAAAGGTTCCAAAGCTGGCAAGCAACATGGGGACATATGCATTTGCATTATTACCAGGTTGAAGTTGAAAAAACTTGTCCATAACAACATAATAATGCGTACGAGTTTTATCTTTTGGTTGTTTAAGCTTCATTTGGAAGAGCAATGCAAGGGTTCTCACCATGACCGGAGTGCTGAAACAACTCTGCACTCATATGAGATTTCTCACCGCGCCATATTCAGATTAAATCCCAATTCTCATCCATTCATATGAATGCAGAACTTGATACCAGGTATAAATAGAAGATTATGATTCAGTTCTAAAGAAACCAAAGCTATGACCTTTTGGTACTTTTTATTCACTTTTTGATGAGGACTATAGCTTGGTCTATCCTAAGAATGATGTTTGTCAACAATTGCAATCCAATTTGCCTCTTTTTTTTTTTTTGCATTAATATTGATTCTATTGGCCTCTGACAGCTGGATGACCATTTTGGATAAAGGTTGGCAATTTGTCATCCTATTATGCAACTTTTTATGGCTGCATATGCAACCAACTTGAAGAAAGAATAAACTCTACCACTTTTGAAGGTGATCAAGTACTTTGTGAGGTAATTGCACTTGGTAAACATTTTTATTTGCTTGATTTCATTAGTACTTTAAAGATTTAAATCTTTGCAGATCCTCAAGTAAGCTAGGGAGATGTGAAGTCATGATTAGACATATAACCATAATTTTTATTCTCTAACATCAACCATCTCCCAAGCAGTATCCAGAATGTCTAGTTTTAAAAATATTTATTACAGTATATAACAAATACGGCATCGATATAGATTTATACGTGCAATACGATAAAATATGTACAATATCGTGTCACATTCATGATTCACCTCCTTAAATCGAAGAACAAAAGATTTTAGAGATACTAGAGCTGTAGTAGTTCATTTTCAGTTCACAGCAGGCAGCAAACTCACGGAGAATAAAATCAAGAAGGCAATTACCAATTAATGCTTCCCCAAACAGAGCAGCAACACAGAAATGATCTCACTGTAATCCCAATTGGTAAAATTATTCGAATGAACTTGTTGCATGAGTATAATCACAGTCTAAGTTTACCAGGAAATGTGTGCATGTTTGTGTTGCTTTCTATCTTTGATACAGGTATGGTATGCCATATACCCCTTTATTGCACCTGTAAGGGCTAAAACCCATCCTCTAAAGCTTAAACTTGCTTTCTATCTTTTAACTGAATTGGACTAAATTGCATGATTTTGAAATGTTAGAGATTTATACAATAAAATTAAAAGTCGAAAGCTTATTTTCATTTTTTGTAAAAAGTTGAGGATATTTGGTTATTAAGCCTATATTTTATTATATATAAATATAAATATTAATTTTTATTTCTTTTTTATTCACTAATATTTTGTCTCTATATATCTAATTATTTATAAATTTAAAGATGATATATTTTTTGTTACAAGAAAAATATTTAATAATTACAATTAGATTGTTTGGATTCGAATTTAAGTATTAATAACATATCACAATTCTTCTTTAACCACTAAGTAAAGAGGTTGTTGACATAAATTTAAAAATGATTACCTCATATATGTAATTACATGAGAGAATATTTCATTATAATAATTTTGTGTTAAACACACTTATTTTAACAACGAACACAATTGAATTTCAGACAAAATTTTGTTTCAAAAATACAATATAAAAAAATATTTTTGCATTTATATAATACGAATTAGTGTATGAATATCACCCCATTGAATTCGTTTTTAAGTTACGGTCCTGCTTATGGGATCTGACTTTCCTTTCGCGTTACTCCTTTATATATCTATTGATGTCTTTTTTTTTTAACAAAATGAAAAAATAAAAAAATTTACATGTGTCAAAATGAGAACTTTTAATCTTTTGTAACCATTTTTTTAAAAGAATTACATGAACTAAACATAATAATAAATGAGGAATTCTTTGATGCATCTAATTAAGACGTCAATAAAATTTTTAAACTCCACAACAAGATTAATAAGGAAACATATATTTTTTAGAATATATTAAAAATAAAAAATAATTAAAAAAATAAAATGTGATAATCCCTTAACTTCCTTTGTGAAAGTAAAATTATTTATTATGAGTACATCAAATACGAACTCATAATAAATAACCTTTATCTAATCCCATAAGTTTTTTTTTAGTAGTACATTTTTATTAGAAGTTACAATCACAATTTGTATATTACATTTTATGAACAGATAACTATGAAAATCACATTACTCAAACTAGGTAAAGTAGTAAATGATTATAACAAACTAAACAAACTAGTAAATAATTAGATTAATTCAAACTTATACTTAATAAAATTCAAACCTAAAATCTCAAAATTTTAATATCTTTTCTTTTTACTACTAAGTCAAAACTTCATTGACTCTAATCCCATAAGTATTGATCCATTAATGTCCCTGAAGATAAATGCTCAGAACATGTAAAATAATGTAACCAAAAAAAGAACATGTAAAATAAAGTTTTAAGATCTAAAACTGGGATATCCTTTGTACGATATGGAGCGGCATTCCGCATTCACAGTGATTTTCCCGTCGAAAGCAATAAAGTTTGGCAGTGGGTCAGGCTCTTCTTAGGATAAGATTCTGTCCTTTTCGTCACATGCTTGTGCTTGTGTTTGCGCATCAACAGTCAAAACTAATTTTCGAAATTTGAAAATTGAGACAATTTTTTTAGTAAAATCACGAGTATTTTTATTCATTTTATTATTTAAAATTAATTTTATTCAAATTAAAAGTACTAAATAATAAAACTTTCTCAATAATGATAATTCAAACTCCAAGATTTTAGAGATAAAGTAAAAATATGAGTCAAGTTATTAATTATTTATTTATATTTATGAAGTTGTAAATTATAAGTAATCATTCTTGATTACAAATATATATATATATATATATATATGGTTTTTTTTGTTTTCCCTTTTTTTATGACCCTTTCATAATTTCAATTGCCAACAAAAACAGCTTAACTTTCTGGGATTATTGATGTTTACTGACTAGGAAATGTACATTAAAGAGTACAAAAATTGCTCACACTGTCACAAACATGACAGGCTATTGTTTCTTCATGACTGATAAAAAGCTTAGAAGATAAACTACCATGTCATGACATTTAACTCAAAGCTAATGAATGTTTTAATTTTGAGTGCAGACCAGAAATTTTCTAGCAAATGAATTTGATCCTACATTTGGGTAGACACCAATGAAAATGCCAGATTATGATGTTGAAATGTGGAAGGTAGGACATGAAAACTGCAAAACTAGAAGAGGAATGTATCCCCCCATGAATTTCATCATTAACTTCTCAGGAAATGTAGCCATACAATCAGATCTGCTGTTATCTGCTGTTCTTTCAAGGACATTTGGTAAAATTAGAATGAAGCAGAATCATAAATATGACATAGTAGATCAAATCAAGCAACATTTGCAGGACATACATCGTATCGAATTACAAAGGAAATCATGATTAAAATGACATTTTTATTATCAGAACAAGGCAATAATATTATAAGGATGAGAAGGCAGCATTTTCATGTAAACTAGATGAATTAAGAAAGTTACATACATGTATTTGAGTAGCAGAGAAGAATAGGAGAAAGAAAATATGTTTTTATTTTCAGCCAATTGAGGGGTTGCATTTTCACTCTGCCTTATCCCCCTTGCCTTCATTCTCTTTCTCTTTCTTGGCATCCTTCACCTTTGGTTGCCCTTGCTTAGGCTTCATGAAGCAGAAACAAGAACAGCAAGGACACTGGAACAAGAACTTCATGGTTTTTTTTTTTTTTTTTGCCTTGCTTGGTTCAATATATGTCAAGTCTTATTATGTATAAAGAAAAATGTCAAGCTTTAAGTTACCCCATCGGATTCCACTTCAATCACTTTCAATAAAGAAGATGCTGCCTGATAATGACAACTTTGGGGTCACCGAAGAATGGTGGCCTAGGTGTGTGGGACTATCCATGATCAAGAATGAAGCTCATACTCCTAATACGGCTCCTTTTGTCGGTCACATTGGCCATGATATTTTAGAAAATAGGAGGGTCTCCTTTTGATTTCCTTGCTTTACACTAAAGATTCCAAAGCTGGCAAGCAATATGGGAACATATGCATTTGCATTATTACCATAAGGTTGAAGTTGAAAAAACTTGTCCATAACAACATAGTAATGAGTATGAATTTTATCTTTTGATTGTTTAAGCTTCATTTGGGAGAGCAATGCAAGGGTTCTCACCATGACCGGAGTGCTGAAACAACTCTGCATTGATATGGGATTTCTCACCGCGCCATATTCAGATTAGATCCCAATTCTTATCCATTCATACGAATGCAGAACTTGATATCAGGTGTAAATGGAAGATTATGATTCAGTTGTATACAGAAAACAAAGCTATGACCTTTTGGTAAATTTCATTCACTTTTTGGAGAGGACTATAGCTTAGTCTATCCTAAGAATGATGTTTGTCGAGAATTGCAATCAAATTTGCCTCCCTTTTTTTTTTTTTGCGTTAATATTGCTTCTATTGGCCTCCGACAGCTGGATGACCATTTTGGTTGAAGGTTGGCTATTTGTCATCCTATCATGCAACTTTTTATGGCTGCATATGCAACCAACTTGAAGAAAGAATAAACTCTACAACTTCTGAAGGTGATCAAGTACTTTGGGAGGTAATTGCGTTTGGCAAACATTTTTATTTGCTTGATTTCATTAGTACTTTAGAGATTTAAATCTTTGCAGATCCTCAAGTAAGCTAGGCAGATGTGAAGTCATGATTAGACATATCACCATAATTTGTATTCTCTAACATCAACCATCTCCCAAGCAGTATGCAGAATATCTAGTTTTAAAAAGATTTATAAGAGTATATTATACATACATACATACATACATACATACATACATACATACATACATACATACAACAAATACAGCATCAATACAGATTTATACGTGCAATAAGATAAAAATGGTACGATATCATGTCACATTCATGATTTACCTCCTTAAATCCAAGAACAAAAGATATTAGAGATACTACAGCCCTAGTAGTTCATTTTCAGTTCACAGTAGGCAGTAAGCTCAAGGACAATAAACTCTAGGAGGCAATTAGCAATTAATGCTTGCCCAAACAGATCAGCAACACAGAAATGATCTCACTGTAATCCCAGCTGGTACAATTATTTGAATGAACTATTTGCATGAGTATAATCACAGTCTAAGTTTACCTGGAAATTTGTGCATGTTTCTGTTGCTTTCTGTCTTTGATACAGGGCATGGTATGCCGTATACCCCTTTATTGCACCTGTAAGGGCTGAAACCCACCCCCAAGCTGTATATTTCTAAAGCTTAAACTTCCTAACTGAACAGTCCCCACCCTATTACCCGGAACTAATGCTTTAAGAAGACAAAGGGAATAAATGAAAATGGTAACTAGTAACCTTATCTCATAAATTGATGTTTCTAAATTGTGTTTGGGAAGTCATGGATAAAGGTAAATAATTCTACACCACTTTGTTCCAGGAATTTGTCCTGCCACGTTTTCAACTCAAAGTACGACTTATGAGCCTTAATAAGGAAATAGTAAATGATCACAGTCGAGGGGATTGTTTTTTAGGTTCAGGCAGCTTACGGTAGTCGTACACCCCAATACCACATTTTCTCCCAATGCGACCTGCATCAACATACTGCACAAGAAGAGGACAAGGGGCATATTTACCGTCACCTAGACCAGTATGTAGAACTTTCATTATTGATAAACACACATCCAATCCTATAAAATCTGCAAGCTCCAAGGGACCCATTGGATGGTTAGTTCCCAACTTCATTCCTGTATCGATATCTTCCTTGGTTGCCACCCCAGTATAAAGTGTGAAAAATGCTTCATTTATCATTGGCATAAGGATCCGATTCACAATAAAGCCAGAAAAGTCCTGCGAGCATATTATTGTCTTACCAAACCTGCAAATTAATATTCAAGTTAAAATAGCAGTAAAATACTGGTTATGAGATCCAAGTGAAATTTGCAATTAAGAACATAGTAGACAAAGGGATGCAATATTGAGAGAATAAATGAAGGTACGATCCGGTAAGGAAATAAAGGAGTAGGAGAAGGGCATTGTCTACAGGCTAAAATCAAGTAGGAAAGTTAAGAAGGCAGAAGAAATTATCCAACCTCTTTATTTATTGTTTCCATATGATTCTCATAGCATTTTCTATATAAAATTATGAACTTTTAATCCTCGGGCTATGAGTTTTCTTTCATACATACAATTTAAAATACATAGGATCTTGACCATTAATGTACCACATCTCCACATCAAATCCTCAGATGCCACATTTAAGAACTTTAGATACCTAACATTCAAGAATGCAGAAGACTTCACTGTAGCTATAGATATTGTAGGCGATATGAATCTATAATCAGACATTACCTCTCTCCCAAGGCTTTTGTTGCATGAAATGTCTCATCAGATGTGTCTGCCCCTCGCACAATCTCAACCAACTTCATTATGGGAGGAGGATTCATAAAATGCATTCCAATGACCTGCAAAAATCGTGTTGTATCAACCTAATTAGAGTCCTGACACCAAGAACTTGGGAAGGGACAACTGATGCATGGTCAGAAAGCCTATGATGTGATTTTGCATGTGATTGTCAATGTATCAAATATTCCAACCATGGCTCTAGTTTAAAATGAGAAAGATGAACTGAACATAACCTGGTGTGGTCTGCTGGTTGTAGATGCTAATCGAGTAATGGAGATGGAACTTGTATTAGATGCTAAAATAGCTGAACTTTTGGCGATCTTATCCAGCTCTAGAAACAACTTTTTCTTCACATCTTCTGATTCTATAATTGCTTCAATAATAAAATCTGCTGATCGCAATTCTTCCAAATTTGAAGTAAATTGCAGACGTCTCAAAGCATCAGTACCAGCAGCCTGTCAAATGAAAAAAATAAAATAATGAACACTGATACCACCTTACAGGAAAATTATGCCTTTTTCCACTTCTTCTCTCTGTTGGATTTTGCCACAATTTTCTATCGCCAGTGTTATCAGGTAAAGTATAAGAACCATGACTAAAAGGGGCTTGGCCTAATCTATCCAATACCAGTTAACAAAATATGTTTAGTATTAATCATTTAGGCTTCATCAATTACAATCCCTGCTTTTCCGTATATCTAAGATAACACCCCCAGTTGTTTTCCTTCATAAAGATATGTAAATTGGAAAGATAGGGGCTCAACTCTCAACTTATTTTGATTCATGAGATTGGAAAGGGCATAATTATTTGAGATACTTTTCAATGAATCTTTTAACATTGCAACCTCAAACTTAATACCTCAGCCCAACTCAAATTATGGAAGACCAATACTCTTTGTCTTTGATGTAGTCTAACAGTAACTATTTTCTGATTAAATTGTTATTAACAAGTTTCAAACATATTTCTTATTATGATATTATTAACATGTTTCACATTGCAGCCTCAACCACGATTCAGCCTACGTATTATGGGAAACCAACATCTCATATGAGGTAAGTTAACATTAATGCTTTATTATCAAAATGTATTCAAAATTATTTCATGCGCACAAGGAACAGGATTCATTTTGGCAGAAATGCAGATTTGCTGGCAAGACAGCCCTGTTTCACCACTCTAATGTCAATTGTATGGTTAAACTAAAACTTTTGGTTTGACCATGTGATTGCTCTATTTTCATGATAACAAATTCATTCCTCTCTCTCTCTCTCTCTCTGAGAAAATAGAGAATAAGAAAATTTGAGGTGTCATAGCTTCAGGGCATTATCTACTTGCCTCCAATTTCAGTAAGAAAGAGTACAGTGACTAGTATCATTTTCCATTTTTCCACTCATTTAATCCGTTATGCCAAACAAGTAAACTAAACAATTCACCTTTCTCTTGCCCAGACCAGGCACACAAAAACACTAATTGAAAAACAGCATATTTTTCTTTCTTTCAATTTTTTCCTTAATCTCTTCTTTCCATCTTTCGACTTTCCTGTTCTCGTACTAACACTTAAGCCTTAGCACAATACCACACCAGCGGTATTTAGAAGCATAACTTATGCACTGGTTAAATTAAACCTCAGACAACTTCAATTAATACTTGTCACATTAACCGCTTCTTCCTCCAGAAATTTACAGTGAAATTTTTTGCGAGAATCAAAATCAGATTCTGACATAAAATCCAGAAAGAGCCCCATTTGGAACTGAAATAATCTTCTCATCAACAATTTCAACCACCCAATCCTTCCATTCACTACTTCAGCTACCAACTTTCTCAATTTTCCACCCTTAAACAACCGTAAAAAATTAATGTTGAATTAAGAATTATAAACGTAGAATCCTAGGAACAAACACTCAAGCCAGAAAATCTACTCTCTTCAGCTCCAAACATTAGCTACAGCAGCACTAAAGCTACCAACTTTGGTCATCTAAGCTCTATCCAAGAACAACCCTTTACCTATTTACTAACTTGAACCTGTTTTAATTCAAACCCAATCTAAGTTTCACTCAGAATAACATTGACAGAAGAAGAAAAAAACATCTTTTCATCCAAAAGAATCCTTTTGAGTTTTCTTCATCTTTTTTTTCTTTTCTATGAAGACTTGTTAACACAAAACTAAATACAAAAGAAAGAAAATTCAATTCATCAACATATAAAACCATATTACAACAGCTAACTGTTAGAAGATCAAGTGCTTGACTGAAAAGAATCATCTGATTCAAGACTTCAATCCAGCCACATCAAAACAAAACTAAAAACAATCATCAAACTAGATGGAAAACCAAGTTTACCTGGGATAGTTGACCTTTGGAAACAAAACGTTGAAGGGAAGAAGAGATAGCTTTGGAGGCTCTAGAAAGTGCGGCAGGGTCAGTATCAAGGAGCCAAACATGGAGACCATGCATGGCACCAAGCTGAGCTATGCCTGAACCCATTTGCCCACTGCCCACCACCGCTAAACTCTTCGTCTCAGGCATTTTTCTTCTGTGCCAACAACCCCCCAAGGCCAAATGTCCTTTGAAGACCAACAAAAGCAGATAGTAGTGTGTTCCAGGAGCCTCTTAGGCGCGTGAGAGAAGTAGGCAGTTGGGAGACGAGCAAAAGATAAGATGTCCCTATCTCATCTGTTGGCCAAGAGAACTTCTAAATTAACTCTATTTTTTGTTTTTTATACCCCATTTTTTTCATTGTATTTACTGTTTATTAGACATAAATAAAATATAAAGAGAAAAAATAGAATTTCTTTAGAAGTTCTCGTTGGCCAAATGTGTTAAGGTTTCTCGAAAAATAATAACTTATGTAATTGAATTTTTAATTTTTTTTAATTAATTAAATTTTTATATTTCAATTTTTATTTAAATAAAATTTTTTATAGACAAAAATCATTAAATTTATACAGTACATATGATAAAAAAATAACAAATTTAATAATTTTTGTCCAAAAAAATTCAATAAAATAAAATTAATAATATAAACATTTAATTAATTGTGAAAAAAATAAAAATTTAATTACAAAACTCATTATTTTTGAAAGGCTTTTTAGTACTTTTGCCTTTTCTATTCAGATTAAAATTTCTGTACAAACTGAATAGTGAATATGCATTTTTGCTTCCTTTCCTCGTCGCAAGTTGCTGTCGTGTTGTCAACATCTTCAAAAAAAAAATGAACCAAAAAACAACATAACAAGAAAACATCTTAAAAAAAAAAACCTATCAGCGCGGTACAAATTAGATAATGTATATTTTAACGTTTTATTTATTGAAATTTCTTTTTTTTAATCAAAGTTACCTAATTAAATGTAAATTTTATTTTGTAAAGATTATACTTATCTTAAAGAGATATGACTTAAGAAAAGTTTGGTCGCTTTTATTTGAATTTGAAAATATCTCTTTGTTTTATTATCCTTTTAAGAAAATTAAAAAAAAACATTAACCCATTGAAGTATTAAATTTTTTTAGTTTTTCTCTTATAAGAAAATAAATAATATATATATGAATAATTATTTTATACATTGTCAGTTGAGCTTTTTTTACTTCACAATAATATTAGGATCATAATACATATCCTATAAAAATATTAAATAAATAATAAATAAATAAGACATGTGTTATGATCCTAACTCCACTTGTGAAGTAAAAAACTTCATCAGTGATGTATAGAATAATTATCTTTTATATATCTTATAATGTAAAATATGAATTATTATGTACTACATTATTAGCGTAGTATTTTTTTTTCAAATAGTCAATAAAATTTCTTTATTCTACCAATTGGAGTAGCCAAAAATTACTTTCCATGATTTAAAAGTATACAATATCTTATATATTAATACATAAGTACATAATCTTTCAATAATAATATCTTATATATTAGTACATAAGTACGTGAAAATAATTTTTTTTCATACATAATCTTTAAATAATAATAATGTTATAAAAATATAAATAAAAAATGTAATATTATTTTTACAATTATCCGCAACATGTTTTCATATTCTGAAAAAGTTATATAATTGTTTCATTATCAACACTTTCAAATACATCTTTTTCGATATATATAATCAAGTAATCATTCACCAAACCATCTCTCATTTGATTCCACAATCGATTTTGAACTATTTTCATTGCTGAAAAAACTTTTTTTAACACTTGTAGTCACAATAGGCAAGATCAAAATTAAATTAATTAATTAAAAACTAGTGGATAAACAATATCTTTCTTTATCTTCTCTAATTTTTAGCAAGACAACTAACTTCTTTGACATCAAAAAATTAAGTACTACAGCGCATATCAAAATATAAGGCTCAAGTTGACTATCAAGTGTTGAAAGATCAACCGTTAAAAACTCAAAAAGATAAAACTAGGCAAAACAAATTAATTTTTCCTTATCAAAAGCTAAAAATGAGTCACTTGGATTAAAGCATGCTGCACAAAGAAGCAAATTAGTGTTAATTTCAGTGAAATGATTGTTGAGCTCTTGAAGTTGTCTATCCATGACAACATAAAATAAGTCAACTTGATAATTATGTAGATTCGAGATTTTTGTAATTTTACATTGAGATCTTTCAAGAGCTAAATGGATATCATCCATGCAAGGAACCACAATGTCATATATTTTCACAAAATGAATAAACTTAAACTATTAAACAATTCCATCCATCATCTCTAATTTTTTGTAGCCATTGGTTGGATATTTCAACTAATTTCATACCATTAACAATATTATGATCTTTTCTTTGCAAAGCTTTAAACAATTCATCTGTAATTCCCAACACACTACTCATCAAATGAAGGTTGAAAACAAAATCAAAAGATTGAATTAAATTAAATAACACTTGGCCTTCAACTTTTTGTTTAGAATTCAATTATTTTCAACCACATTATCAAGCACATAAACAATAGACACAAACAAGATGACTATGTTTAGACACCTACTATAATAAAAAGCCCATCAAAAATCTCCGGTGCGTTTGAAACTAATTTCTTGACTTAAGTCACTTTCATTTGCAATTTCATTATTCTTTATTGCCTCAATAATTTTAATTGCTTGATTTTCTCTGAGACTATCATAACTTTTGCATGAAACTCTAACATTATTTAGCAAAATTTCAATATTATAAAAAAGTAAAGCAACTGAATCTTCATCTTTTGCAACAGCTACAAGAGTCGAGTCAAGTTTATTCTAATAAAACTTATCTGATGGGTACCAAAAGAAAATATAAAACTTATCTGATTTTTCTGATTAAAAATTCTATACAAACTGAATTTACATATTTATTTCCTTTCCTTATCACAAGTCATGGTCGTGCTGTCAGCATCCACAACAAAATTCTATCAGCGTAGTACAAATTAGATCATGTAAATTTGAAAATTTTATTTATTGAATTTCTTTTGTTTAATCAAAGTTACCTAATTAAATGTAAATTTTATTTTGTAAAAAATATAAATAATTATCCTAAAGAGTTAGGACTAAAGAAAAGTTTGGTAGTTTTTATTTGAATTTGAAGGAATATCCTTGTTTTATTATCCTTTTAAGAGAAAAAAAATTGAACCGTTGATGTGTTAAATTTTTAATTTTTTCTCTTATAAGAAAAGATATCATATATATAATATGAATTATTATTGAATACGTTATTAGCGTATTTTTTTTAAACAGTCAATAAAATTTTTAGATATCTATATGGAGTTTTCATATTTTGAAATTGTTTTATAATTGTTTCATTATCAACAGTTTCAAATACATCTTTTTCGACATATATAATTAAGTAATCATTTATCAAACTATCTTCCATTCGATTTTTGATTCCATAATCGATTTTTGACTATTTTCATTGTTGAAAAAGCTCTTTCAACGTTGAAAAAGCTCTTTCAACACTTGCAGTTGTAACCGATAAGATCAAAACTAATTTGATTAGTAAAAAACTAGTAGATAAACAATATCGTTCTTTACCTTCACTAATTTTAAAGCAAGATAACTAACTTTTTTGATGTCCAAAAATTTAGTACTATAGTACATATAAAAAAATACAAGTCTCAAGTTGACTATCAAGTGCCGAAAGATCAACGGTTGAAAACTCAAAAAGATAAAACTGGGTAAAACGAACTAATTTTTCCTTGTCAAAAGCTGAAAATGATTCACTTGGATTAAGTTAATTTTTAAATATAAATTTTAATAATAAAAAATAAATAAAATATGAGTATTTATTTCTAATCCCATGGGATTAGAATAATTCATAATTTTTGGAGAAGATTGAACTATCCAGATGACTAATTTTCTTTGCAATCTAATCTTCCTTTTAATGTGTGCATCAAACATATGATTAGATGATTATTATCCTATTTTATCCCCATCTTATGTATCAAACATGACCTTAAAGCATATTTTAAATGTTAAAACTTATTTTATATTTATAGAACCAAATTATTTGATCACAAAAAAGTTTTATTCACTAAAACTCTTACCCGTTAAGCATATTTATCCTTCATTATATATTGACTGAGATACAAATTAAAAATAGATAAAAAATTTATTTATTTCATCATTTTTTGTTACAATAATTTTTTTTGATTTATTAGTTGAATGTATATTTAATTGTATTTTTCTTTTTTTATATCATAAAGATTAGACATTTAAATACATAATTATGTGAATAATATGAATTTATATATATTTAAATAGATAAAATTAATGGATAAAAAAAGCCACAAAAGGAAACTGCAACCCTAACTAAAACATCAGTCCAGTAAAACTATTCAAATGTCACTACCAAAGGATGGCGGTGCGAAGGCCCCACTCACTACCAAAGGTGTCCAGACTACACCCGCAATCCAATCTGCTGCTTTATTGGCAATTCTAGGAATCCACTTTATTTCTGAAAGTTCCAAATCCTTTGTAGCCAACAATAAGTAGACTCTGGGTTAAATTGCAAAAAAAAAATAAGAGAAGTTATTTGGGGAGTGGGCTTAGGAGAGAAGGTCATAAATCAGAAACCCAACTCCCAAGTCCAAACATTTATGAGTAGGCCCATGTTTAGAAATGTAAAAATCTTGGTTAATTCAAATAAAGTTTATCAAGCATCCAACATTTCTTTCAATTGATACATGTTTTTTTTTCTTAATCGTATATTAAAAATTATTTGATTATAAATTTTTTGACAAAATTTGATTTTTTTAATATAATTCCTATTTATATATGGAAAATTATTCTATACACTATTAGTGGAGTTTTTTTGACTTCATAAGTAAAGTTAAAATGATAACACATGTCTTACTTCATTTTTTTAATATTTTAAAAGATATGTGTCATCATCTTAATCACGTTTGTGGAGTCAAAAAATCCACTGAAAGTGTATAGAATAATTATCTTATATATATGTGTGTATTTAATTTCATTAAAGGAAAATCTTACCTAATTCTTAGGTCACGAGAAAAACTAAGAATGGTAATGAATCATGATTACCCAATTTAATAGTTATTGCTATTTATAAAGCCATTTATGCCATGCACCAACAACAATTGAAAATAAAATTTGGCCAAAGGACAATTGAAACATAATAATTGTATTTCTTGGTTGTTCCTTCGCATTGTTCTATATATTGGTAAAGTTGGTCTAAACATTAATAATACTTTGAATTTTTGACTTACATGATTATGAAAAACAAAAATAAATGCCCTAGAAGTGGACTATGTTTCCAGTTTCTATCTAACAATCAACACCTTTAAAAAGAAAAAGAAAAATCTAATGTCAACTACAAAAAAAGCAGAAAAAAAAATAAAAATCCATCAATTGGTTATCATAGCTATGCTTGTTGTGGGCAATGCCATCAATGAGGGATGAAAAGAAAACAGAAGAAGAGAAATTTTTTTCTTGGTTTTCTTTCATGCTTATCTAAGAAGCTTAATTATGAGTCATTTTTGAAAGGCATCAAAGAACTGCCAAAGTAGCATTATGGAGCATCTCCCTTTTACCATTTACCATTCTTTCTTTTATGCTAAAAGTTATCACAACATTTTGACCTTAGCCCATCAATCATGTTAGCTTTTGCTTGACACCTTCCTTAGCCAAAACCATGTTTTCTGTACCCCATGAATTTGAAACTCCCACTTTTTATATCCTATCAAATCCATCTTAAAAAGGGGTTGAAGGGAAAAATAAAGACTTTATTTTTAAGAAAAAAACTAAAATTAAGGATATGAATAATTACACTTATAAAAAGTAAATGTTACAATGTGTATGTGTCAAGCACATTTAATAGGACATTTAAGGAGTGAGATCACTCATTTATAGTGAGTCTTGATCAAAATCTTGAGGGGAAAATAAAGGAAATTGTAAGATAAAGAAATGTATAGTCTATAGATCATTGTCCTTTGAAACAATTGATGAGTTTTGAATACTCTTTACTCTTTTTGAAGAGGACAACTCAATTGATGGATGTAAAAGCCAAAAGCTATTATGAGAAGAAAGGTTGCCAAGTCACAACAATGATTCTGATTTTGCTAGAAACCATATACATAGCCCGTGAAACCAAAATCCTATGTACAAATATTTGAATATTTCAAAAAGAAAATAACAAATAAGAATCAGTTTATCAGAAGGTAACAAATATATATAAGACTCACTCATATATTTAAGAAATGTGTTTAACAATGTTGGTGACATGGTGCGGTTGGAAAGAGATTGTTTAAAAGTGTAATGAGAAAAATATGATTTAAAAATTTTAGTGTTTGGCATTGCTGTAAAAAAATACTATGGTAAATTAAAATGTCCAAAAAAATGCATACAATAATAAAAATTTTGAGATATAAGGACAACAAAGTCATTTATCTCCAAAAATTATGGTTGAATTGCAGAAACACTTCTTTGAAAGCTTTTTAATTCGGGTTTGCAAACCAAGCTTTTAGATTAAAAAAAACATTTATATTTTTTTTTGGTTTTTTAGCTTTGATATAGATCAAAAGCAGATTTTGAACGCAAAAAACATTGCTAAATGTTAAACCAACTCTAAGAAATGCCTGCCAAAACTCAAATATCTTATTATAAAAAAAATCTCTAAAACTTGAACTAATTAAAAAAAAGTGAACACCTTTCACTTAATGAAACTAGCTCAATATACTTATCATAAATCATAACTCTTGTCTTTCCAAATTCAAGGTTAGGTTTCTGATTTGGTGTAACAAGTTTCCTAGTGATATTGTTTCCCTTGGAATTTTGTTCCTTGGAATCTCGTGTTTATTACTAATTACTTAATTATCTTAATTTGCCATAAATTTATAGTCACTATTGGTCGGTTCTTTTTTTTTTTTTTTTACATCCATTTGATATTTTACTATATTAGTTGAGCAGTAAATACGAGCATTTCTTGCTAGCCAGCTATCTAGTTAGGTCCTATGTTGTCTGGAGCACAATTTGTCACATGGCAATCTAATCATTCAAGGCAAGACTATGAGCAAATTTCAACCTATCAATCTTTATGTCAATTGTTTGGGTCAATTATTGGATTTTGTAGATTTCATTATCCGTTTTAACAGTGATTTTTGCATGCATTCCAATGTTCTGGGTAATCTCATGGGTAAGTATAATTGCAAGCATGTATATGCATATTTAATTTTTACAATAAAAATTGCTATATTGGATATTATCTGCTACATATATTCTTTTTAATAGGATTATATATGTGTGTGTCTATATATATATATATATATATATATATATATATATAGATACACGCATGTTAAGGTCTGAATATTTACATGGATAAAAATTTATATATTTCTCGTTCAAAATTTAAATTTTGTATTCAAATATTTTATTCATATGATTAGTACAAACCTATTCATGAATTAGATCAAACGGAGGTTTAAAATAGTATATTACAAGACTTCATATGAGATCAGATCCTATCCAATCCTAATTTTAGGCTTAATATTTTGCCTAAATCCATTTTCACAAACAACAAAAGAACTCAAATTCGTCCAAGCTCTTCATTTTTTTTAAAGGAATAAAAAACAAAATAAAAAAATTAGGATCCAAATACTTGAGTATAACGCATTCTATTAGAAGCAGTTGTTATCCATGGATGGTACAGCCAAAAGGGTTAGCCGAAAATTGTAAAGAAATTGTCAAAAAGCTAAAAATAATTGGACTAGACAGAAATAATTACAAGAAAAATGTTTACCAAACACTTGAGAAATGTCTAAAACTATTGGAGAAATGCCTATAACATAAAAAACATGTTAGTCCGAATCTAAATCTTTAAAGTGAGATCAAAGCCGATCAGACCTTATTTTGTTAGTTCAAATTTATTTAACAGATTTAATATTTTTATCCAAATCTATTTAAAAATTAAAATAAAAAAATCCTTTGGATTTAAATGGATAATCTAACCCATGAACAGATCCAAATTAATACACAATCTTTTATTTAGAAGTTGAATCTTGTCATTACAAGACCAACTATAAGAACAGTGTGAAATGGATCACAATGTAAAAAGGGTTACTTGCATCTCTGGTCAAAGCAACTGGCTTTGAAGGTGTGAAGATGTAGTGATCTTGGATTGCTCGTTGGTCAAGGATTGCCAAGTTGTGACAGTGCGGCATAGAATTTAACATGCATTGCGGTAGCTGTTTCCTATTCGAACTTCTCTACCAGAAGCTCAACTAGACACTTTAAAAAAGTAAACAAGCAAGTTGAAGTTCATTTAATAATCAGTGAAAATAAATAAATGTAATCACGATCTCAAGAATTTTCGAAACAACTTAGGGTAATGACCAAGATTTGATCTTTTTGAGAACACTTTACGAATAAAATCTTTAATAACTTAGTGTGAGAGAGTTTTCTTTTAAAATCATTTTAAAATATTTTTGTTCTATAATTTTAATTAATTCAATTTTTAAATCAAATTAATTTTTTAAAAATTATTTAATATTCAATCAAATATTTATTCAATAATTAATTGATTAATCGAACTAAAGAAATTCGATCAATTAATTTAATTAAATTAAAATATTAACATCTTACAATGAACTAGGTGCATGCTCCTATGAATAAGAACATATAGATTATAAAAAAAAATACATGAAATCAAAGACATAAAAAACAAAAACAAATTTTCCACCAAATTAATAATTGCTAAAAGAAATAATTAATTAATTAAAAAAATAGAAAAAGGAGGTGGGTTTGGTGAGCTTCACATGACAAAGAGGTAAGATTAGTTGACCAGACAAACCCCAAAAGAAAAGAAAATGTATAGTAGAAAGTAATATCCTCTTCAAATTTTTATCTTCTTTTTTATTTATTTTTAATTTTTTTTAATCTTTCAATTTAGAAGTCATTACTTGGATCACGGCAACTACCCCATCTACTTCCTTCCCGTGACGTCCACCTTCCGCCGCTCTTTTCCACCGGCTAAATCCGGTCAACATTTTTCTCTTCTTTGACTATTTTGCTTGCATCGCTTAATTTAAGATTGCTTTATCACCACTCTCTTGCTCAATCACGTGCTTAACACTCTCCTATAATATGTGTATGTTCACTTATTTATTATGTATTTAGTTTTCAAGATAGATAATAGATTGATAAATAATTAATTTTGAGAATTATTCTTTAAATGTTACGTGTTTTATGTTAAACAAAATCTTAAATTTAGATTTTTAACATATAAATAATTATAAAAAAATAAATGATTAATTCTAGTAAATATAATTAGAATAAATTATAATCTTTAGTAACTTTTTTATTATTAATTTTCATCTCTTATCTACAACATCCATGTGAATACAAGGTTTTTTTTTTATATTTTTATAAATAAATAAATAAAATAACAACAATTCGATGTATCTGTTAATTTTAGATTTAGAATGGATAATCAAACGAATTAAATTAGACTTGAGTTGGGGCATTTTGAGTTAAAAAAATCAAGAATTTAAAATAATATCAAGTTCAAATATTTGAATATGATATTTAAATTATTTAGGTTCTAATAATTTCAATTTTAAAATAAGGAAATTTTAAAACATTAATTTTTTTATTGGATTCAAATTTGAATGAATTGAACAAATTTCTCAATTTTAGATTAAAATTATCAATGCTAGTCCTAGTTTCTTTACATGTCAATTCAATAACCAAACACATCATTTTTTTCCATTAATTTTTCGTTTCTTGATTTATATGGGAATATTGAAATCAAATTATAAAATAAAAAATTTCCAACTCAAAAATTTAATATATAATAAAAAAAACCATGAAGTATTTTATTTTGGTACATAATTAGTTCAAATTATTAAGCAATAATTTATTATCAACATTTTGTTAAAATTAAAAAAAATGAGAAATAAGAAGGTGTACTAGTTGTAGAGACAGTGCTGTCCACGCGCTTGAAACAAATGTAAGAATAGAATCTATGTTAACTGTTAAGTCCTAGTTAGACCGCACTCACAGAGACTTGTCCAACCTCATCATCGTTTATCTTTCTTTAGACAGAGAAAAAAATAAGAAACAGACAAATTTGGGTATTGACAATCAGGGAAATTATAAAAACCAAAACAAAAAATAAAAATAAAATTCATTTTTGGGTTCCAAAAGTCAGCTCTGATGTCTTCATATTTCAAATCAGTCTCCCAAGTGTACTATATACTACCTTCTTGCTTCTTGGTTTTGTCCAATAAAATACGGATTCTGTCTCAAGCAAACAGTAAAGAGAAGAACTTTCCTTTTCTTTGCTTTTTCTTCTTCTTTTTTATTTTTTTGATTTGAAGTGTCTTCTCTATCAAGATTCTGTCCTATTTGTTTGCTTTGAAAATCAAAGAAAAAGAAACAAAAACAACTTCTGGTTTTGAAATTAGAGTCAGTTAGACCCTTTCGTAGAAAAAAAGTTGGTCACTGTTGATTGAATTATTAATTTCTTTTTCTATTTTAAATGTTGGGTACTTAGGAAACTATTACTCACCAACAAGTGAAACTGCAGAGAGTCATAGATAGGTAGTAGGAAGTTTCTGGCTTTTAAAGTTGTCCTTTTCTTTATTGTCGTTTGAGTATTGGGATCTGATTAAAAGATTCAATCTTGGCTACGATTCACTTGGAAGGTGATTCTGAGAAGTGGGTCTTTCTTTTTATCCTCTAAAAAGGGTTGTTTTTATTCAACAAGTTAGGCTTCTGGTAAGTGTTTATTGCTTTATTTGCAAGTTGTTTGTTGTTGGTTTTTGTTTACTTGAGAGGGTGTGTTTTGGGATGTGAGTGAAGTTGCTTCATTTAGGAGTTTTCTTTTTCTTTCTGTAAGGGGTAGTGTTTTACTACACCTTCTCATGTGTGGACTTAAGTTCTGAATTTCTTGATTTATGGTCTTGGGATTTGATTTTTTCAGGTGGGGATTGTTGATCGTAATATAATATTCGGTGGTAGCTTCATTTCCTAGTTGCAAGTTGAGTTTTTGGTGGATATTTCTTTTGGAATGTGAGCATGTAAATTACTCTATCTCAGTGAACATTGTCAGTTATGTCATATTGAATGAATTTGTTGAGTTTGGATTTTCCCTTTGTTTTTCAGAAATGGTGGTTCTGATGTTTCTTCCAATGACTTTCCTCAATTGGGTGTTCTTGGCTTGCTTTATTTGTTCTACATTAAGTCTTCAAACCTCAGGCAAATCCTGTGATCCAAATGATCTGCTGGCATTGAAAGAATTTGCTGAAAGCCTCACTGCAGGTTCCATCAAAACTGCATGGTATAGTGAATCTATCTGCTGCCAATGGGATGGTGTTGTTTGTGGGAATAAGAGTAATGTCTCAGCTTCTAGTAGAGTAACCGGCTTGATTCTGCCTAAAAGGGGTCTCAAAGGGAGAATTTCAAGCTCTTTGGCCAGATTAGATCAGCTGAAAAGGCTTGATCTTTCTTGCAATCACCTTGTAGATGTATTGCCTTTAGAGTTCTCAAATCTGAAGCAGCTGGAGTTTCTTGATTTGAGCTATAACATGCTGTCAGGATCAGTTTCCAGATCGGTTTCTGGTTTGATTTCAATTCAATGGCTGAATATTTCGAGCAATTCATTCAATGGCGACCTGTTAGAGCTTGGACGGTTTCCAGATGTTGCTGTGTTCAACTTGAGCAACAACTCATTCACCGGCCAAGTCAGTTCTCAAATCTGCAGTTACTCCAAACAGATTCAGGTTCTTGATTTATCAATGAACCACTTAGCGGGGAGTCTTGAAGGCCTAGAGAATTGCAGTTTATCTCTACAACAGTTGCATTTGGACTATAATTCCCTTTCAGGCTATCTTCCGGATTCTTTGTACTCAATGTCATCATTGGAGCGACTCTCTATCTCTGCGAACAATTTCACAGGACAATTAAGCGAGAAATTGAGTAAGCTCTCCAGCCTTAAATCCTTGGTTATTTCTGGAAACCACATTTCGGGTAGATTTCCTGGTGTCTTTGGGAATCTTGCACAATTAGAGGTGTTATGTGCACACTCAAATTTGTTTTCCGGTCCATTGCCTTCATCCCTGGCACTCTGCTCAAAGCTTCGTGTACTCGATCTCCGAAACAATTCATTTAGTGGTCCTCTTGATCTCAATTTCTCTGGAATGCCTAATCTTTTTTCACTCGATCTTGCTACTAATCATTTTTTCGGTTACCTTCCTGCTTCCCTGTCTGATTGTAAAGAACTGCAAGTTTTGAGCCTAGCAAAGAACAAATTCCGTGGCCAAATCCCCGAGAGTTTTGCCAACCTCAAATCACTTGTGTTTCTCTCGCTGTCAAATAATAGTTTTATTGATCTATCTGGGGCTTTATCTGTGCTTCAGCAATGCAAAAATCTTACCACTCTTATCCTCACAAAGAATTTATATAGAGAGGAAATTCCCACAAATGTAAGTGGATTTGAGAGCTTGACTGTCTTAGCACTTGGATATTGTGCTCTGAAAGGCCAAATACCAGATTGGCTCTCAGGTTGCAGGAAGCTGGAAGTCTTAGATTTGTCATGGAATCAGTTAAACGGCAGCATCCCAACTTGGATTGGTCAGATGGAGAATTTGTTTTACTTGGACTTCTCAAATAACTCTCTCACTGGAGAAATTCCAAAGAGTTTGACACAGCTAAAGAGCCTCACTTCTTCAAATTCCAGCTTTGCCACTCTTTCATCTTGTGCTGGGATCCCACTATATGTAAAGCGAAATCGGAGTGCCAGTGGACTTCAATACAACCAGCTTTCGAGTTTTCCCCCATCATTATTGTTGAGCAATAATAGATTGAATGGGACAATTTTGCCTGAAATTGGGCTATTAAAGCAGCTCCATGTCTTAGATTTGAGCCGGAATAACATCACTGGGGTTATCCCTAGTTCCATTTCCAATATGGGGAACTTGGAAATTTTAGATTTGTCATACAATGACTTGCGCGGGTCAATTCCCCAGTCATTTGCCAAGCTCACATTTTTGTCAAAATTTTGTGTGGCATACAATCACTTGCAGGGTGTGATTCCAACCGGTGGACAGTTTTATAGCTTTCCCAGCGCAAGCTTTGAGGGGAACCCTGGACTTTGTGGGAAAATTGTCTCTCCTTGTCATGCTACTGACAGTATGCTCAAGCCAGCTATACCATCTGGCTCAAACAACAAATTTGGTCGAAGCAGCATTCTTGGAATAACCATCAGTATAGCAGTTGGGATATTGTTGCTTCTTACAATTGTTCTATTTAGAATGTCGAGGAGGGATGTTGGCCATCCAATTGATGATTGGGACAAGGAACTCAGCAGGTCACACAGGTTATCTGAAGCTTTTGGCTCGTCAAAGTTGGTTCTTTTCCAAAGTTCAAACTGCAAGGAGCTCACGGTTACAGACTTGTTAAAATCTACAAACAATTTTAACCAAGCAAACATAATTGGTTGCGGTGGCTTTGGACTGGTTTACAAGGCCAACCTTCCAGATGGTACAAAAGCTGCGGTCAAGAGACTTTCTGGTGATTGTGGTCAGATGGAACGTGAATTCCGAGCTGAAGTTGAAGCTCTTTCAAGGGCTCAGCACAAGAATCTTGTTTCTCTTCAAGGTTATTGTAAGCATGGTAATGATAGATTATTAATTTACTCCTATATGGAGAATGGAAGCTTGGACTATTGGCTGCATGAGAGTGTTGATGGGTCTTCAGTTCTTAAATGGGATGTGAGACTCAAGATAGCCCAAGGAGCAGCTCGTGGGTTGGCTTACTTGCACAAGGTTTGTGAACCGAACATAGTTCACAGAGACGTAAAATCTAGTAACATACTTTTGGATGAAAAATTTGAAGCTCATTTAGCGGATTTTGGTCTTTCAAGGCTACTTCGCCCATACGATACCCATGTCACAACAGACTTAGTTGGAACATTGGGTTATATTCCTCCAGAGTACAGCCAGACCCTAACTGCAACCTGCAGAGGTGATGTTTACAGTTTTGGTGTTGTTCTTCTGGAGCTTCTTACTGGTAGAAGGCCTGTCGAGGTATGCAAAGGAAAAAACTGCAGGGATTTGGTATCTTGGGTGTTTCAGATGAAATCAGAGAAAAGGGAGTCTGAGATTATAGATTCATCAATATGGGACAAGGACCGTGAAAAGCAGCTGTTAGATATGCTCGAAATTGCCTGTAAATGCTTAGACCAGGACCCAAGGCGGAGACCCTTAATCGATGCAGTTGTTTCATGGCTGAATGGTTTTGGAAACGAGGTTGTTCAACAATGAACCGTCATGGATTTGTTTGTTCACTCTTTGAAATCGTAGTCGGGAGGGTATACCTGTAAAGCAGACACTGTCAAGTTTCTTTTAAGGTTGTAAGGAGTCCTGACCAAATGACTTTGATTTGTTACAGAAAATCATTTGGCATTGTATACTAACGTTTGAGAGTTGTATACATAGTCTATTTTGGCCATCTGTTCTATCTGAAATAAGCAATTATAGAATATCTAATTAGTTCCTCCTTTGAATCAGGAACTCCATTAACTATACACTGCGGTTAATGGACCAGTTTGTTTCTCTTAGTATTACCATTGATTCTTTCTCTTTCATGATTCCACTTGAATGGATGCAATGATGTCTCTAAGCCTTGGTAAATAGAAACAACTTAGTTTGGCACTGATCATAATTATCCACAGCATTGTTCATTGTGAATTCATATTCGTCTGCTGCATGAACTGGTCCGGAGCGCGTCCATGGCATGATGCTTTTATGACATTAAAATTGCTAATAATGATCATACATGAATTCACTAATTACCTGATTCATAGTCAATGCACGAAAACTGGACCGTTAAATATATGGGTTTCGTGGTCAGAAAAAGCTCTCATGGCTATTATCATGCGCCGGGGTCCCTTTTCCAAAGCCGCATAGGTTTGCACTTGATTCTCATAATTCCCTTGCGCTGAACTCATGGCATGGAGAGTATATCAGTATCTAGAATTGTTGGGATTTTTCGTCGAGACCAACACAAAACGTAATCACACACATACAAAGAAAATTTAACATAATTCGGCTCAAATTATTAACACAAACATTATAAAGAGTTCAAGACACCATAAAACAAAAATAACAGCATCTGCAATGGCTTCTCCACCAAGTGACCTGGAGTTGTAGTTGTTGTAATGGTTCAATGCTTTGGTTAGAGGTGGTTCTACTACTTCAAAGGATATTCTGGTGCTTCAACAAATTTCCCCGACAACCTTACGAACTTGGATGGATGTTTGATACAACCTTCTCACTTATTACAATTTAAGAAACTATATTCTGCTATCTGCCAAACATGTCTTTGGTTTTGGAGCCATGGTGAATGAAAAGGAAGCTTCAGTTTTTGTTGTGCTTGCAGTTGCAGAAAGTATGAGAAAGCAAGCGAGAATCCAAGGTTACAACTAGGTTCTTTTCCCTCCATTGGTTTGAATAGGAACTTGAAACTTGTATTAAATTAAAAAAAAAAAACACTTGTCTTTTTTTCCTTTGTTTTGCTTTCTTTTCCACTTTTTTGGGGGATTGGCTTAGGGTCTTGGAGTTGTTTTCTGTCAAATAAATGAGGTTTGGGACAAGAGGATTCTCCTTTTGACTTTATTTGTATCGGTTAACAAAAGCTAATCATTATCAACATAAAAAAGCAAATAAACTGAAATGAAATGATACTTTCGTAGGATTAATGTGAAGAAGAATTCCTTGGATTTCTTCTACTTCTTTTATTGGCAAAGGACATCGAATGAGAAATTAATTTGAAGCTTAGTTTAAATGTTCATATAATGATATTTTTAATAAGTAACATTTAGTAAATCTGAATTTCAATTTTGAATCTTAATATCTGAAATTTTTTATTTTCAATCTTTATTTTTTAAAAAAATTGTATGAGAAACTCAAAAAGAGGCTTTTGAAATATAAAAAGTGAGATTGTTTTGTTTAAAACAATAATTTAGTTTATAATAGGATGCTGAAGAGCCCTAAATCCCTACTAAGCTTGAAATCTTGGTATAGATAAACCATATTTTGCTTTGGTGAAACATTTTCAAGCACATCTTTTTAGATGATGTTGATATTTCAAGGCACTCTTAAAACAGCTATGCAGACATTTTTGTCATGACTTAAGAGCAGGTAAGACAACACTAAAAAGACATGATTAAGGGCGAATCGAGTCAAACAGTTGTTGGAAGATTTAACTATTTAGGTCGATTTCATTTTCACAGTACAAGATTGAGCATGATAGAGAAGAAAATTTGTAAGATTGATTGATCAACAAGATGAAAATGACAATTGAAGTAGTTAGCTCACTGTCAAAGAAGTTTTCTTCCCAAAGAGATTTAGATGTATGCTTGTTGTCATAATGTTCCAGCAAAATGAATTTGAAAGGGATAAGAACTAATAAGGTAATAATTAAAATATTTATCTTACACTTTTTATTTCAATTTATTTTTTTAACTCAATTAGGTGATACATTACATCCGATAATCTAACTCAATGATTAATGCATAATTTTATGTTTGAAAAAAAAATAAAAAAATTAATGGTACATTATAAGTGCATTTTAAAAACCATTGATTTATTAACCCTAACAAGCTTGGAATTCAGTTATTGACTAAAATTTGAATATAAACCTTAAAATCTTGAATTTTGTAAAGGCCATTTAATCTGAAAATTGCAATAATGTTTTGTTAGGTTATAGTTGCCTTGTAGTTTAGCACCTTTAGCTATACCAAGTTTCTTCAACATTGTTTGGTCACTTTTGTTGGTCCTAAATCAATCAATTATTTGCTGTTATTGTACCAATTTCAACACCTTTACCAACCTTTTTGTTTTTGCCGTGGTGGCTTTGGGGATTTTATGGTGGGAAGAATTTAGGGTTGAATTTGACATTATCTTTATCCCCTTCTGCTTTATATGGTCATGATTTTTCAAGAGACAATGGAGAGGTCTTAATCACAAATGTTAATGTTACTATGGTCCCATCTAGAGGAAGAAACCATGGTTACTTTTGCATTACACAAAAATAGGAAATTGAATGTCTATACGGTAGATGGTATAGGTTCATTTGGTCCTTCTCTGTCTTGCTCAATGATCTATGTTTTTTTAGCAAAGTCCTTGCCTAAATGGAAAATAGATGAACCTATAGTTGAAAAATTTTCCATTTATCTTGCTTTTAGTCTATAAATTAGGTAAATTTCTATGAAAGCATCAAGAATTGTGTTTTTGTAAAATATTTTCTTTTTTCATTTTAAGTTGCGTATTCGAAAATTCACTTTACATGTTAAATAAAAAATTTGAAAGTTTAAATTAATAAGACAGAATGAATAATTACTTTTTATGAATTTAAAAATTAAAAAAATAATTAATTTTACGTATAAATCTAAAATATATAATGATATTGCAAATTGAACATGTGGGTATGAAGCAAATTCAGTTGAATCATTTAATGTAGTTTTCATGCTCATCTATACAAATCCCAAATTCTATTTAGGATTGATGTAAAGAGAATCACTCAAGCAAATATTTATATATTATTTAGCATTATTCATGGAAAAGAAGGGAGACTTCATTTTCATTGGGGATGTAGATATTTCAATGTTACATGATCACTGGTTTCTGATTTCAACAGGGAAAGTATGAGCATGCTCATGAAATGGAGGAAAGACTTTTTGCTTTCGCATTTTTCATCTCTTCTTTTGGTTGGGTTTTCTTTTTCATTTCTCCCTTTTATTGCCAAGATAATAGTTTTGAGGTTCTCAATGATAGTTTGCTTCAAGGAATATTAGCTTTTCTTTTTCTCTCTTTCCCTCTTGATAATGAGAATTCACAAGCCTTTTTGTGACGTTACAGATAAACATTATCGCTAGTTTCCCTTTCGAAACATCCCCTCTGCGTTGAGAATAAAGACAATTTTTTTTACCGTGTTAAATATATATTGAATTGACTCATGATGTTCATACTTTAATTATAAGGAGTAACTAGTGAAAATGACTTAACAAATTTATTATACTCAAATCATTTAATTCAATGATTGATGTATTATTCTCTATTTTTTAAAATAAGGTTCAAATTTCTTTTCTTTCAAATTAATTAAAAAAATCTATATATATAAAACTTATTATGATTTTTTTAAAAACAAAAGAATACTGTTTCTAACACTCTCAAATTTGGTGACCTATATAGTTCAATAAATTTAATTTGAGTGTGCTTTTTACTAGAATCTTGCTTAATTTGACCCAATAACAAAATACATATTATTTTAAAAAAAGAAATTAAGATCAAATTCTCATATTTTAAAAAATTTATCTTATTAAAAAAATTTAACACCCGAATATTTAGTTCAATTATTAGTGCATGATCTCCCATTCAAAAGAAAAGATTCCGAAATTTGTTCTTCCTCCAATAACAAGAAAAAGGTCTTGGGGCTGGACTAAATGTTAAGGCCTGGTTCTGAATTAGACCTACATAAACAAACCAAACCCAAGACTGTGAGCCCATGGTCAAACCATCGAGAGTCAAAACCTAAACATAAGGACCCAGAATTAAAGTCCAAGTTCAGATCTAGAATGGGTCCATGAGAAACATTCTAGTCCTAGCCAGGGTCCTGAATCCTGATTGAGAACCAGTCATCACCACCCGGACAGCACCACTGCTGTCAAGCACCATGGCCAAACTCTCAGACCTAAAAGCAGACAGACAAGTGTTAAACAACCAAAACAATGACTCATCTCAGCTTGTCCTGAAACGACCAAAACGGGTGCTATTCCACCCACGTGTCACTTCTTTAACCCGAGAAATTTCCATTGTTTCTGACGCTAGCATCAGAACCTGAAAGAGTATAATTAGAACCCTGGTTGGTGAGGAGGTGAAAGAGAATAACACAGTTTTAAAGCAAAACGAAAATTTCATATAGTAAAGTAATTATGGAAGCAACATTGCTGGCAAAGAGAGCTCTGTTCAACACCCCAAAATTCTTGCCTCAGGGTCCTCCTGGAATACGATCTGCTACAAGAGTTACCAGGGCTTGCTTGTCCGCTGCTTATCAACATGCAGAAGTAAGAATAATCTTTTAAGTTCATTTTACATCTATTTATTCAGTGTTATATAATATATATATATATATATATATTTGAAGTCGTGAGGAGTTGATATCAAAAGAGAAATTAGTTATGAATCTGATTCTTTTTATCTTATGTTTGATTTGTATTTAGAACTCGATAATTTCTCAATTGAATTTTGTCAAAATTAAAAGTTTGCCTTCTATTAACAGATCACACGATTATTAAAAATATAGATTTTCGTAGTAAAACTGTAGATGGAGCTCAATGTTTTTTAGCCATTTGTTTCCTTTTTCTTTTTCTAAAAATTATGTTGACTGGAAAAGCTAGCTTTTTTTTTTTTTTGCTCACTTAATTATTTGATTTTATTAGTTAAATAAATATATAATTCATTCAATGCATTAAAACTGTAGGAAATGCCAATTTAATATGATTTATTACATAATAATCAGGGAAGTAATTCAGTAGCTGGAGGAGAAGGGTCATCAGAGATATCGGATGCACCAAGAGATGCCATGTACAACGCCAAGCATCAATCATTTGCCACCGGAGAAGGGAGGCCGCCAGGTAGCACGACAACTTTTGCGGAGGACACTGCTAGAGATGGAATCAAAAAGGCGGTGGAGATGGCAGAAAATGTGGGGAATACGGCTAAGAAGACCCTGGATGGAGCTGGGGATGCAGCTAAGGATACTGCACAAGGTATAAAAGAAAGAGTGAGCGAAAGTAATGGTGAGAATGAGATTGAAGAGGATGTAGCAGTTGATGAGGTTAGAAAAGTCGATCAGCTTGTTGATACACAAGAATATAGGAGCATTGAGCAATTGAAGAAGGCATTTTGAAGAAATTACTTGCTTTTCGTTTTCATGTATTACTGGAAACACTTTTGCTTTGAATGTGTTGTTCATCCAAGATAAAATCTTTTCTAATTCATAGAATACTACACTTGAATTGGATAGATATGAAACATGATCATGTTCTAAAGTTTTCGATAAAATTCATCACCATTGATTATATTTATATTTAATTACAAAATCGAAGTTTTAAAATTTTGATATCTCAAATTCGAGTTCATTAAGTATAAGATTGAATTGAATTTAATATTTATTGTTATGAGTTTAATTTGAATATAGTATTTAAATTATGATTTTAATTTTAAACGAATTAAAAAAATTACAAAATCAAATTTGGAGCAAGAATTAAAACTTGAGGTCCAAAATTAGCTCTCCCTTTCAAAGCAAAACATGGCATTTTTCTTCAATGGAAAGCAATGCTGTTGGGTGCACTGAACGGTACTTTCAAGCCATCGTTGGCAATGAAAAATTCTCCAATGTTTGTCGATTTGCATGGGCTGACGAAGAAAAATGAGACTCTTGGAATCTGATACGCTGTCGACATGAACAAATTCAACGTGGAAAGAAAGATTGATACTAATAAAATGCGATAAGAAAGCAAAGGAGGAAAGAGCCAATGTATAGATTTTATGGCCTTCGTGAAAAGGACTCGTTCAAAAGCAAGAATATAGAGGGCATCACCACATCATTCATTGTATGCAAAACAATGTGCGATTCTTTTGACATCCCAAAAATTTATCATTTGTTAATTTATAAACAAAATATATGTTATTTTAATGTTTAATTTTATTTTTTTTGGTGAAATTTTTTCACTTTTAACTATACAAATGTTCGCGAAATCTTCATCCGCATGACAAGAAATTGATTTTTTTTATTTTTTTCAAATAAAAAATGCTCAAAAAAATTACATGAAACAATGTAAAAAAAAAAATAAAGAAATTTCATACATGCAAAACAAAACACTAGCATTTTTCGAAGCATATTGTTGAAAAAGACCTATAGATAATATATGTCTCATCATACAGCTGTATATCATTTCTTTATAGAATAATTCTGTCGTCATAAATTCCAAACTTACCTTAAACCCTTAATGCATGTATATCTATTTTGCTGGCTTAGATCGTCAATGAAAAAAGATAGCTGACAGCGAGAAATAAACTTAAATCTTTACTAACTCAATCAACTTTCATTGATGTATATCTATTTCTTATCCTGCATTTGTTCTTTCACTAATTTGAACTATACTATTTAGATTTTAAAAACAAAAATCATTGTTATATATCTTCTTTTGAGTAGAAAAAAAGAGAGGAAAATTGCAAAATCGGATGAATCCGAATTTGATCGAATTAGTTCGCGCTGTCTTTTTTATTTCTCTTTTTTTTATGCTCAAAATTGTTTAAAAGTCTAATTGATTGTTAAGGTTACAAGTGAAAGGAACAAGAAAAAGAATCCAAGAAGATGAAAATGGACCAAACCCAACTCAAAGCTGAGAAAGATGGGGAATTTGATGGTATAAAGTGGTGGAAAAAAGTGAGTAAAAATTTGTTTTTGATTTTGAATGATAGATATGGCATTTGATTTTACTCGAAAAAGAGCCACGCGGAAGAGTGGGGAGGTGAAAGGTAGAAGATGGATAGGACCAATTGTGGTACTATGGCGGAACCAATGATAGGTGCATATAGTAGGCAGCCATATTTAGATCCTTCATGTCTCTTATATTATTCCTCACCTCTGCATTTTCTTTTTTATACCTTTTTTATATGAAGGGTATCACAATCAAATAAAAATCGTAGATATTAAGATTTAAATTTTAAATTTATTAAAAATGTGTCGATGAGTTTTTTGAGTCTAATCAATTTCAAGATAAGCTGATTATTGAGTTTGAAATGTAAAAAAATAGTGAGAGATATCAAAATTGATACTTTGAGTGCATTTTTATGCTGAAATCAAAAAAGCGCGTGAAAGGAGAATAAAGGCAAGAGAAAAATGAAAAGCAAAAGTATGTAAATTGTAATATTCTAAAAGCCCTTTATACTTACCTTGACCTCTCTATATAAATGACCAAGCATATTGTACTTGGGAAATATTTATGATTCGATATCCCTGTCTAATATTATAATCTTGTTTTAGAAATCCATTTAATGTAGACTCTTTTTAATAGTGATCTCTTTTATTCGGTCTTTGCCTTTGTCTTTGATCATGTTTTATTTTCTTGGGAATTCTATAATAAGGTTAAATATTTTATCTTACTATAATATCAGCTTAAACACATATGATAAAAAGCACATGAGAATAAATATAAAAAATTAGTTTCAATGATAGAAAAATATATGATAATACAAAATATGTTTACATTTATTATTATGTATTTACAATACTTTTAACATATTTTATAGTTATTAACATTAAATTTACGATTATTAATATACGTTTATGTTGATCTTATAATAAAGTTAAAAATTTTAAAGTTATTGTAAATTGTAAAAATTCTCTTTATTTTTTTTATTAAATTAACTTTCATCATTTGTGGTCTAATCAGTTTGATTTGAACGGCCAACCAAACCCTATTATGTTATCTTTTAAATCTTTATGAATTGATCTTACTTAAACCTGGCATAACAAAATCATATCTCAAAGAGGATCAATGAACCAACCATATTAGATTTCGGATTCTCCAGGCTTCTGTATATTTCATTGATCATTGTTTAATCCGACAAGACATTAATTGTAGTACCTTGTAAATGAGATATGACAGTAAAACAGAAGAGTGACAGATGAGATTGTACAACTTATCCTTTTGCAATATAATTTAGGTTAAAAACTTTTGACACCTCGGGTAGTTTTTTCCTTTTCACTTGCACTCGCATAAAGTAAACAAATCATAAATTTTAATTTTATTGTAAAATTAATATAAATAATACATGATTAAATATAAATTTAAAATTATTAAATGTAAATTTATCATATATTTAAGTATAGTTAATTATCATATGACTACGATACTTCAATATATTTTTCATTTAATAACTCTAAATTTATATTTAATAATGTGTAAATATTAATCTTACAATAAAATCAAAATTTATAACTTTATTATAAAACTCCTTGCACACGTACGCGCCTATAAAAATACAAAAACACGGCGTCGAGCTGATGATAGCAAGCCAGCACTGTAAATTTTGGCTGAACAATTTCATGAGTACCCTAGTACAATGGCCATGTGAAACCTTTGTGTTGTGTCAATGTCAGCAGCTCAATTTTTTCTAGCCATTCCCCAGCTGTACTGTTAGAACAAAACATGCTGTTAAAGTGAGTTTTACCCTCATCCATGCGATGAAATTCAACGATACACACATTGAAATCAAAGGAAATATAGCTTTCACAGCTGGTAAAGACGGAAGTAGATAAAGTAGGATAGGGAATAAAGCATGGAGTAAATATTGGAGACCTATTAGCCCATTTGAAATGGAGAAAAGCATAGGGTACTCTGATATCCTAAAAGCTTGTCCAACTCAAACAGGCAGAACCTTTGGTGCTGCACAGTCCATTGCAGGATTCATTTCAATGGCCCTTTGATATGTCTCTCTCAGCAACAGGTGTTTTAATTTTACAAGCTATAGAATTTGTTCTCAACTATATGGATATGTACCTTAAGAATTAACATTGTTTTAGGTAACTGTTTCAATTGTATAATAAGAGGTAAAAGAAATGAAGGTTTGTAATAAGTTCTGGTTTTGAAAAGAAAGTTTAACTTGGAAAGAGAAATCAGTAAGAGAACTTAGACTGTACTGTCCAATGAGAGCTTTGGTGAGGTCTAATGATAATGAATCCATCTGTAAGGTTTTGTTGCTTTCCTCAGGCGATGCTGTATGAAGCATGTGACAATGATCATCCTGATTTCAGTGTGTTTGAGTCATAAATGTTCTAAAACTGAATGGTTGAACCATTATGGTTTAAACCTGAATTGAAACTACCTTGAGGAGAAGCAATAATTGAGCTTGTGAGAGATTCACTGATGACCAAAACTTAGGCCTGAAAACTTCTAGTAATTGCATAGCAGACCAAATTCCCAGCTGCTTCTTTTGAATTTCCAATCATTCACCATACAACACTACAGTGACACAAGCAAACATACAAGAAGCAAATGTTGCCTGTGGTCCTCAACTCTTTTTTTCACCCTTTTTTTCTCCTTCATGTCTTAAAGTCCCACAAACTTTGCTCTCAACATCACTACTCCATTATTTATATCTCCTTCTCCTGCAATGGAAGCTGCAGGCTTCAGAAGAAAGAGTGCTTTGAAAGAAAATATGAACAAGGATTTCATAGCTGAGGATCTGGACAATGGCACGGAAGAAGAAGAGGAAGACGGTGTCGGTGATCATGGTTTGCCGGATGATGAAAAGAAGAAGAAAGCAAGTGGAAGGAGAGGGACTAGCGGTTGTGCTGGGGTGTCACCACCTTCTTGTCAAGTGGAAAAATGTGGGCTTGATTTATCCTATGCCAAGCGATACCACAGGCGCCATAAGGTGTGTGAGATTCATGCCAAGGCGCCGGTTGTGGTTGTTGCTGGGATCAGGCAGCGCTTCTGTCAGCAATGCAGCAGGTTTTGGTTTTGTTTATCATTTGATTATCTCTTTAGTTACTGATACAAGAATTCATTTTACTCTTAACTCAAGCTGCTTTTGATACTTAAAACTTAACTGCTTGACCCTCAAGTCAATCAGTTGAACAGTTCTTCAATATTTAAACTATTTAAGCTTTATGGGATAAATAAAACAGAACGATTGAAGATCTTTGCAGAATATATCTACTCTCCTGCATAAAGAAATCAGATGCAAAAACCCATCAAGAAGCTTTACTAAATTCAGAGAGTTAGAGGGTTTTTCTTTTTCCATAATGAGACTTGCTGCTAAAACAAAAGAAAACGCCTCACAGATTTTAATTCAGAATCTTATTTCTTAATTCTTATCCTGCACGATCAGCAACAAGATAGACCACAATGAAAATAAATCATTCATTTGGGTATATTCTCCTCTTTTGGTTATTCCTTCGAGGAATACCATCCTCTTAATCTGCGTTTCCTATAATGGAACAAGAAATGCTTTCACAATTGTGACAGATTTTTTTTTCTTTTTTGTTACCTTTTATTCCGGGAAAACGCCATGTTCTAACCTAAGATATCTACCAAATATCACTGCCACCACTTAAAATAAAACAGGCTAAACCTGGTCTATCTTTCATGGTATACTTCACAGGTTCCATGAGCTATCAGAGTTTGACGAAGCAAAGAGGAGCTGTCGGAGGCGTCTGGCTGGACACAACGAGAGGCGCAGGAAGAGCTCTGCTAAGTCATCTGCAGAAGGTTCAAGCCGCAAAGGGATGAGCCCACAGTTGAAAGAGAGTCACTGCAGGCAGGCTGATGATCAAAGAGCCAGAGCTCCAATAGCAATCCCAGGCAACTCATCTTTTAAGCGTTCCCATATTAGATAAGGAACTCAAAGACCAAAACATCATCAGCATGCTCCCTCTCTTCTGTCAACCAATGGTTCATGTCTTGCACTATGTAGTAGCTACTTACTCTACTATGATGGAGTATTTAATAACAATATAAGGCATTGAAATTGGAGAAGATTATATTGATAACCTTTATCTATGGAGTCTTCCATTGTATCAATAATAATATCCATAATTCCCTATGAAGTAGTTGATTGATAACCTTGGCATTTGCTTTCAATTATGTACATATTTTGACCATTTAACAGGGGCAGAAGACCACAATCATCTTCATTTGGACTAAGCGTTATTCTGCAAAGCAATCATATGAAAAAGTATGGAAGTTTTAAGTGACTTAAATCTGTCCTAAGTTCAACTGAAACAAAATAAAAAACCCAACGTTCTGAAATTGAATCTGAAGTCAAACCTGGTCTATTGTGTGTTTGACAGAAAAAAAGTGAAGAAAGTCTATACTAAATGATCAAGAACAACCTATCTTAGAGAATTGACTTTGACAAGAGATGACTTTACTCTAACATGTGAAGAACATGTTAAACAGCAACTATATCTGGAGATGCCCATTTTTATACTAGTTCTGCAGCTTCTGCTCCTACATATGCTTGGATGGTGGTTTTTGTAGTTTTTTCTTAACATATTTAGAAAGCCTTGTACTTCAAATATGATCTCTGGAATCTATGGAATAATATCCAGGGAAATTTTGTTTGTCACTACAAATTCTGAAAATTAATGGGGTATTTGGTGTTCGATCAGCTGAACTGCTGAAGCCATGAGTAAACTAGGTTGGAATGTTGTAATTATAGAAATTCAAGTTTTTTAGAAGAACAGTAAATTGCCATCTCGTGTAAGATAATTTCTCCATGCTCATTTAGGATTTTGTTTTCTTTTTGCTATGTTAAATGCACATTTGCAACAAACATAAAAGCAGAAGGATCTGTAGGCGTAGGTTACATCCGAACCTCATTCAGTCCATCAGACAGCTTTAGTACATTTTGAATATGCATAGAAAGCTTCTTATATCACACAAAATATGCATAGCATTCTATTAACATATAACAAAGGTGCTTGCATGTCATTTGATCAAAAGAGTATTTTATCAAATGAAACCAGGACAGTTGCCACACTTAAGATCACTAAAATCTTACAACAACGCAGGAAATGTCATCCCTGCTGTTCCTCCTAACAGCCTCCTCAGTTAGGTGCTTTGCTGCAGACCGAGCATCCTTAATGTTCTTGATAGCATCGACAGCCTCTTGGTTCGTCATTACCTGGAACCAGTTTGAATGAACAGGCAGTTCAATCTCGGGTGTAATGTGCAGTTTCAACAAAAGAAAAATGCATTAAGCAGAAGAGTAACTGTTTTAGGATTATGAGTTATGACACATTTAGATAGGACCAACCTTCCATAAACCATCACTTGCCAATATTATTAACTCTGCATCATCATCAATCATTTCTACACTCACGTCTGGTTCCGAACTAAGATGTTCCTTTAAACTCTTGTCACCAAATGCCCTTGCCACAGCCAACTGGCCATCAACGCGTGCAACATCCCCTGAAATGACAACAGAACTTGCAGCTCTTATATCATGATCGAACTGGTAATGCAGTTTTGAAATAAATTCAGAAAAGGGCCAGCACCCGTTACCTGGAAAGTTTGATACAAAACCACCTCTATTTTCAATGCTCTCCCTTTCTGCAGTGGGCACGTGATCAACCGACAGCTGTTTAGCCTCACCATTCTTGCAGATAACAGCCCGAGAATCACCAACATTTGCTATTACTAGCTTTTGGCAGTTGATCAGTATAGCAGTGACTGCTGTTGAACCCCCTTCGCCAAAATCAGTTGCTTTTTCCAGTATAGTTGTATCCGTTATACGATATGCTCTCCTTATTGCATTCTCAGGTTTTGTCCAAAAGTCAGGCTGCTTGTAGAAAAAGGAACAAACAAGGATAAAAATACATTTACTTCTAGAAAATGGAATCTAAGGCACATACTTGACAGAAAAATGACGATGAATATGAAATACCAATGTACTATGACTTGTTATAAGTTGAGTTCGAGAGCAAATACAGTAATGCTCCAGAAAATTTTGGTATAAGAAGCAGCCACACACATTACCTCATTCAAGATATTTTCGAACAAATGCGACTTCAAATAATCAGGAATAATTTGGCTCAGATGACCGTCAAATATAGCAAACAAACCAAGCTCGTTGTCACCAACTTGCTTGAATTCTGCAACAACATAGTCTTCCATGGGATGCTGCGCTTTCCCCTTCACTAAATGGTAACCATGTTTTATGTTCTTTGACATCTTACTTTTCCCTTTCCCAGATTCAGCTGTGGAACCTAAGCCCACTTTTTCCTGCAGTGAATCAATATAAGCAATTGAGCAAACAGTAAAGATGACCATGTTGAAGATAACCATGCCATCAACGGCTATGTATGTGATGGAAAAGGGTTAAAATTTTCAAAATGCCTTAAATTGCTAGTTTAAAATGCAGTTAATTGATTATTACTTGTGCAAAATTTTCCAAATTTACCACATGAAAATGCCATAAACTAGTTCTTAGAAACTATTTCCCATTATTTTCATGAAAAAAGAAATCTCTATTCAACCCCATATCGAACCAAAAATCAGTTACCTCATGATCCTGCAAATGTTTTTTTATAAAACAAAATAATATAAAAAAATAAAGCTTAATGCCAGATATGAGATAAATTATAACTCATGTGAAGACATATTAGCTAAATACCATCCAAGATAATCCATTTTTCATGCTATTCAAATTCAAATTAATACATTATTACATTCCATTACCAAAGAAGACTCAAATTCAAATTAATACATTATTACATTCCATTACCAAAGAAGACCAACCCCAGGTTACATATATTCCTCCTTAGAATCCTTACAAAACATGTCAATGCCCATCAGTTCAAAACACAACAAAATGGTCAAATCAAAAACCCAAACTTTGCTTACGGATTGTTATCCTTTCATATGTACCCCAGAAAAGATGCAACAGATCATGCAAAGTCTTCATTGTAAAATAAAATTAAAAAAAATCAGTAGACTTAACAATCTTAGATATAACTGGATGACACAACATGAACAAAAAAGACGAAAGTTGGATGGATTAAAATTTAATAAAAATTATAGACGAATACAAACAAGTAATGCTCAAATTTTTGATGTTTTTTAATGTCAATACAAAATTTTCGTGTTTTATGCATTATGAACACGATTTTATGTGACATAACAGGAATTATACACATTAATTATTTGAAGATAAAAGAAATCCTGTAAAATTGAGATAACATGAGCAGATAAATATAACAAGAGTAGGTATTCAGATAAAAAAGAATATAACTTGATCAACATAACCGAAACCCAAGAAAAGAAGAGAGCATACCTTCATCTTAAGGAGGATTTCTTTGCCAGTCATAGCTTCCTTAACGGGAAAGAGCTTGTGTATATACAGTAATTAGTAAGTATGTTTTTTGTTGATGAAACGATGGCGAAACACAAACAAGGATGAAGAAGCAAAGATAGTAATGTAAGAATAAGGGGAGGGAGACAAGTGTTGGGAGAAGTAGATCAACTGTTGACACGCCGCGTTCTTCGCTTTTACATCATAACGCGTTCTTCACATCTGCTCGTCACCTGTCTCTTGCCTCCTATTTTTCCTGCTTTTTCCTTTCCTTTTCTCTGTTCTTTCTGCTTTTCCTTTTTTTTTTTTTTTAACTTTCGACTTCAATAAATTTTTGTAAGGACCATATCACCATTTGTATTTGTGTTTACGTTCGTATTTATATAGGATAAAATATAAAAAATGTATTTATATGCCAATCAAATGCAAAATTTTTTTAAAGATTTATATATATGATGCATTGACAGTGTATAGTTTTTATATACTGTCAATACATCAAAGATTGACACCTCATCAATAGGTCCTTATGAGTAAATTAAAAAAAAATTATTTTATATTTACTTTTAAAGGTTTGACATATTTTTAAATTTACAAATTGATGAGATGTCAATCTCTGATACATTGATAATGTATAAAAACTATATTTTTGACATATTTTTGAATTATGGTTTTTTTTGTAAAAAAGTGTACAACTAATTCAAGATTATAAAAGCCCAAAAGGTGTAAAAAGTCAATGTTAATATGTAAATAAATTTCAATTGATTCGAATTTTAGGGCAAAGAAAAATATCAAGTTGTTTGGACAGTGATAAAACCTGATTTGTTGAATTTCAGTGATTTGCCATTTGTGGACATACTATCTATATTTTTTATTTTTCTGAAATGACGATTGACAACCATGATTAAGGGGCTGAAAATGGTCGCAAAATCGACTCACCATTCACCTTTTTCAGCATCAAAATGTCACCACCAGTCTTCAACTTCTCTCATCAATTACGACCAGAATATTTTTTGTTTACCCTGTTTAATAATTGAGTGGTGAAAATTGATATTGTTTTTATTTAAATCTAAATATTACAGTATATCGTAATTTTTTTAATTATTCAATAAAAAAATTATTGGCATGATACTGTTTATTGATGTCATATATATATATATATATATATATATTACAATTTGTGAATTTAAATCTGTTAATAATAATAATAATAATAATAGAAAGTTGATATTATTTTAAAATGACTCTTGCATAGGGCACATGATTTACCAACACCATAAGAATTTTAAAAATGAATTGGTAACTTATTTATAAATTCAAAAAATCCAGAAATAAAAATTGAATAAATTCATAAATTTCAAAATAAATTAACGATTTATCTCAATATTAGAAATGAGAAAACCTTCCATATTCTTAAATTTTTTGTAACCGAACAAAAATAGAAAACTATCACTACTGACAAGAAAATTGTATCGGTACAAATTAAAATTATCCATTGCATAGCTTCATAATGTGATGTCAATACCGACGGTAAAAGTGATTATTTGACCACAAATTTTCTTCGGTATAGACTATAACGACGGTCAAAATAGATCATCATGTAATGATGGACATTTAACTCTATATTTTGACCATTTGTATATGTATCAAAAATCGGCCAATCTACCTAAGAGCACGTAGATCAGTTGGTAAGGGGTTGTTTTAGCTTAATCAGAGGTCTCAAGTTCGAGTCCTGAGTATGCAGCTGTGTTAAAACTCTTGAGGGAGAGCTTTGCCACCCTTTGGGTCCTACCCAGCTCGAATCCGGATTAATCCTATACCAAAATGGTGTGGAGAAACCGGATGGTTTACACCAAAAAAAAAAAATCGGCCAATCTCGTCAATGAAAGTTGGTTGAATTGGTAAAGATTGTTCACTTCATTTGTAAGGCTTAAATTCGACTCCAGTTATCAATAATCATCATTGATGAACGATATATAAATCCGACATAAATTTTAACTGAAGCTTGCGGTATACTCCGATCCTCAACCGAAAAAGCCTCCATTGTTGAACTGGAGAAGCCTCCCTTCGATGTGCAAAAAAACAAAAGAAATCAACCACTCTGGGTATAGATTACGTTGTCAGTAAACACTTTCCCGTCCGTCGGTATAGAGGAGGTTTCCTCTATAGTGATAGAACTTATTCCTCTTTCAAATGGGAAAAAAAAAAATCTAGTGTCGCTGAAGCTCAGTATCATATTGAACAAATTCGTTGACAAATAAATTCATTAATACATGAGATATTAAACTTAAACCAATAGATCATTATTACATGAGAACAAATTTGTTCATGGTCAGATAAAAATGATGCTACGAATAGTATTTTATTCATATATTATGGACAATAACAGGAGAGATTTTATGGAATCTGCCTGAATCATCTGTCTTCTTTTTCTATTTTTGTTTTGTTCATCAAAAAGAAAAAGATTAATCAATGTCACTTTGGCACTTATGATAGTGTGGGGTTCCCACACAAAGCTCTTAACTCTATTTAGATTGGTTCCTTCTCGTTCAAGACTTACTTTTCTCTTTCCCTTTCAATCTTGCTCTTTAAAAAAAAAAAAAATTGTCTCAAAACCATGGAGCCAATCTGTCAATTTGAAGTCAATTTCTCATCTTACTTTATTAGTTTGAATTAATGAGTTATAAATTTGGTGCATGAATTTGTAGGGTCCCTTTTATTTTACTTCAAAAAAAAGAACAAGAGTTTTGTACATTACAAAGATGGGTTTCATAAATATCTAAAACCACTATGATAAATTTAGTTAATGTTGAATGTTTTAAATGTATATATATATTCATTACAAGTATTAATTAAACAAATATCTTAGTCATTGTATTAAGAATCAAAATCAATTTACCATTATTATAATCTTATTAAATATGAAAATATCTTTAAAATTAACATCTTTAAGCATATATAAAAACTTATGGAACATTCAAACATTTAATTCTATAATTGATTCTAGCATTTGATTTTGTGATGGATCCAATAGCCTAATAGTTGGTTTGGCTCACCGATTGGCACTAGGCGCTGTTGATTTGGGGAAAAAGAAAAAAAAAACATATGGAAGGGGAAAATTATCTTTTCATGTATTATTTTAATTTTTTATTATTTTATTATATATATCTTTAATTATTATTTTTTTAAGTTTATCAAAATCAATTACACCGCGTATCTAAATTATAAAGAAAAATTCAAACCAAATTTTATTTAGTTTATTTAAGCCTTTGGCCCAAAGGTTTTCAGTCCAGCTGTCCTTCTAATTTGTAATCAAATTGGGCCTTCTTGTCCACCTAACTTAAAAGTACTCCAGTAGACTATGAAGCAAGCCTTGACCTTTCACAACTTAAGAACTTAGCCCAAAGAAAAGCCCATTAAATAAAGAATGAAGCAGCTGGTCAAAAGTTAGGTCAAAATTCAGCTAAACCTACTCCTCTCAAACTATGGTCCTACCATTTCCAAAGGCTTAAAATCAAAGTCTAGTTTAGTGTTGAGATTAAAAATAATTTTTACTTTCAATAGCTGCTTTTGATTTAATTTTAACATTAATAATAAAAAATTATGATTTATTGATTCAAAATATTAGTTTGCAAATCCAAAAAAAAAACTCTCAAAAAATACTTTTGCAATCAACAGTATTTTTTGTGAATAATTTCTGAATTTTTATCATTTTAAGTATATTTCTTTGGATATTTTAATTCACCATAAGACTTTTTTACAACAATATCGAATACTTAAAATTCTTAAATCATTTTTTTTTCTTATACTTTTAAATATAATATTTTTAACCCAAATTTTTTTCACTTGCAACGACAATGCTAAACCATGGCTAAAAGAATAAACAAAAGAAAAAGATTAAGAAATGGATTGCTTGCCTGCTTGTGGGGATAAAGAGCAGACGAAAGCTTGGCTGACTGCTGGTGGTCCCAAAGGCATGATGAACTCAAATGGACCCAAAGTTCCTCCAAGGAAACCCAAATGGGAGACAAAGGAAATTTCTCAAGGAGCTCTTTGTCCTCCATTCTAGGAGTGATCCAAAGTGTTTGAAGAAATTTCAATATAAAAGAAAATACCCACTTATCCTTTGCCTCCACAAGAACAAAGAAGGGTTTGCTTTGCTGATCCCATCATAGCTGGGAGAGCCTAAACAATCAAATAAACACTTAATAGCACTAACTTCACAATTTTCTTAGCAATTGTGTGGGCAATTATTATTAAGTAGTCAATGTCTCTCCTCTCTATCGTCTAAAAAGCTCCCTTTTGCTTTATATGGATGAGTATTTTTGGGAGGCTGTGTCAACTCATGAAAACAAAAGCAAGTGGATACATAAACTAAAGAGGATGCCACTGAATTTGATCAAACTAGATTTCGCAACTAAAGTATAGTGGCTATAATTTTTAATATGATTGATTCAATATTAATCAAACTTGGGCGCCTCATTTTTGACAAACTCTAGAGCACAAGATTAATCGATTAATGTTATATAAAACATTATCTAAATTCGAACATCACATTAAAAATAGAAAGAGATTAAAATTTTATTCTTTAAATTTGATATATAAACATCGAAGATTCAATTCTTATTATATATTTTTTAAGATAAATGCATACAATTCATTGGATCAAGCGGATTTAGATCATTTGACTAGATCTTAGACTATGGTCAAAGATGAATAATCCTTACTTTGAATCATTCAAGACACACCTCTGGGAATATCCCACACTAACAATATTATTACAACACCAAGCGCTCCCATGTGCTAACACAAGCTTGAGTTGGCAAGAATGAATTCATGATTTACACCACCATTAAAAAACTCATCAGATTCACCCAACAAGGGCCCCGGAGCTGTCCCATCCAGACATAACACATGATTCTCTCACCTTGTTCTTAGCAATCATACTAAGTATCATCAACTTACTTCCTTAATATAAATACAAGTACACAAGCTTACTCATGCATTGCACCCCAGACTCCTGCATGAAAGAGAAATTAGTATAATTGAAATCTTCCATGGAGAATCGCAGGAAAAGGTCCAGCTCTGGTGAAATATTCTCCTTCCCTAGAACCCCGAATCAAGAGCAAAATTCGGACTTCGAATTCGGGTGTTTCACCCCGGATTCACCTTGTCAAGATCCGTATAGAACCTCACCAGCTGATCATCTTTTCTTCAATGGCCGACTCTTGCCACATGCCTTTCCTTTACAACCTGCAACAATGGTTGCAGCTGGGAGTTCTCATGGGACGAGCAGAACGAGCAGCATCAACAGCAAGGATTCATTGATGTCTTCAAGAAGCAACAGCACCAACAGCAGAAGCAGTTGCAGCAGTGCAAGAACGAGCTGGAGTGACAATTCGGAGAGGAGACTGTTGTACCATAGCAAAATCCATGCATGCAATAAGGCAAGCAGAATGGTAACGGCTCAGCTATATGGGGATTCTCAGAGATGGCAGTACATTACATCAGTACCTGTTCTGAAACGTGAGGTTTCCAGGAGGAAAAACAGTGGGGCTGCGGTGAACGAAGCCTTGAGAGCTAAGAAACAAGGTGATCGCCATCAAGAAAGGAGTATTACCAAGGGAAGATCAGGTTCAGGGCCTTGCCTGAGATTTTTCCGGTTATTTTTGCTGGCCTGCAGAGAATGTCATGCCATGGAACCTTCCAGGAAACGAAATATGGCGCAAGGAAATTTGAGTGTTGAATGATTTTTAAATATACTTTTCCAAACTTTTTCTTGTTTGAGTTGCGTTGGTTTTGTGCTACGAGCATCATTTTTTTTGGAATTTTGGTACGATGTTTCTTTCCAACTGGAAAAAGAATCAGTTTGAGGATATTGATATCAGGAAAAAAGATAGGAATAGTGCTGCAGTCTTGCTGGTTTGTCCATGATTTTGGTATCATTAAAATGTTGTGGAAATTCATTGCAAGATCCTAGGATTTCCAGGATTTGCAATCTGCTGCAGGCCTGCGACAGCTGATATTTGTTAAAAAGAAGATTGGGGAGTGTCAGTGTACTGTTTCTTTTATAAAAGCATACTTTACACCATTGTATGCCACTCTGTTCCAGCATAATTTGGTTATTACATGATTGGGTGTAATCGAATTAAATTGAGACAATTCAGTGCTAAGTTCAAGCTAAACTCGATTCAAAAACTTGAGACTCAAAATTCGACTCGAACTTGATTGAGTTTGGTTTTTAAAGCTCAAGTTTGATTCAACTAAATACTCGAACCACTCAAACTCGACTCAATAAGTTCAAATCATACTCGATAAGTTTGATTTGTCAATTTTTAACTATATAATATAAGTCTAAAATAATAAATTAATAATAAAATATTTTTAAAAAAAAAAACTTGATAAAGCTCACGAGCCACTCAAACATAATATTAAAAAGCTTGAACTCGATTCGACTCGTTACTCGACTAAATTGAGTTTGAACTTGAGCTTGACTTGAAAATAAACGAATCAAACTTGAGTAACCGTCAAGTCGAGCTCAAGTAGCACATGAATAGCTTGACTCATTAATACTCCTAATTACAAACGTAATTATTAGAAATTGGCTTGAACCAATCTAGCCAAAAAAGACTCCTACTTAAAATGATTATTAAATGATATTATTATTCTATTCGCTTACCATAGAAGATTTTAAATCTACAAATTAAGTAAAGAACTGTTACACATCTCAATTCTTTCATTATTTTTTCTATTTTTTAATATTCTTATGAAATATTTGTCACATTGTTAACTTCATTTGTGAAATTTAAAATTTTAAAATGTTCTCAATAATATTCATTTCAGCTCTTATTAAATTATATCATCCGAACATATAGCTCAATTGATACATACTCTTTGAATTACAATTAACAATGACTCCAACTCCTACACATACCATTCGAACATTTAGCTCAAAATTGATACATACTCTTTGAATTACGCTTCGATGACTCTTAACTCCCAGATTATAGTATCCGAACATTTAGCTCAAGCCATTCATTCACTTTGAATTATGGTTAAGGATGGGCCACAAATGCCATCTTACTTGAAACTGAAATAAAACTTGGGCTCTAAAAAAAATACCTGCAAAGCAAAGTAAGCTCAAAAGAAAACAAAGTGACCTCAGGAAGATCAGAAGGACAGAAGGCCCTGAAATCTGAACATTAAAGCCCAAAGAGGAGGGAGGCAAGGAAATTTCAATTTTCCTCTCCGCATTACAAATCAAGAAGACTTGGGAAACTTGGTGCAAAGCACCATCTTGTAGTCCTACTTTGTGAATTCAAACTTGCATAATTTGGATTGAGTTTCTGGTCTTGCCTTCGGTGACTGCTTTTCCAACCTGCTGTATATATCTGTCCAGGAAAACACTGTAGATAGGCAATAACTCATCCTTGATTTCATTATTGAAGCTACAGATAACCAATTCTTCATATCAAACAACTTTAGTATCATGAAAATCAGTGGAATGTTTAATAGCATGATGTTGCAGTTAGTAGTTTGTTTTACTTGAATTTAGTATGTAGTAAGATCAGCTGCTCTAGAGTTGAGTCACCTTGAAGAGGCCAACCTTCTACTTACAGAGAGTGAGATACGACAAGCTGATATGACATGAATACAAGATACAAAAGTAATACGGATTAAAATTTAAATAAATATAATAAAAACTAAAAAAAAATGTTTTGTATTTGATGTGTCAACATATATTCTTATGTGAAGTTTTCATATTTTACACCACGCAAACGTGATTTTATGTAAGAGGAAAACAACGTATTTCATACGCAAATTGCCAGTTCTCTGGCTGTTGCAGCTGATTCTGAAGCAAAAGAACTTCAACCAAAATACAATTGAAAGAAGAAGAATTTGAAGATTTATTAAAACACCGCATCTCCCTGGAACTTGTAAAAAACCTTGGCCACAGGAAATTAGCAGATTTAGCACATTGTCTGCTGCCTGATGACTAGAGTAGCTTTTGAATGTTATGGACTCAAAACCGACTCCAGAATTGCCTTCTAAGATGCAAAACATGGGTTTGCCATTTTCTCTTCTGCAGTTCTGTATAATTTCTCACTGCATCAGCGCCTTCAAAAACAACACCACTTGCTGCAACGTCTGGATTGTGCTATTTATTTGGTTATTTTGCTTTACGATTCATGCACACTATTTGGATCATTCTATGCATGTGCCCACGTGCTCACATGCTGCATGCAACTGAAATTGTCACCATTCATCATCCCAGCACTGTCAATTTGGCATGTTTTTCTGGCTTTTGATCTGTCTTTTTCATTGTCTTCTTGATTCTCTACCTAAACTGCTATAAATGATTTGTACCTTTAACTTGAGGATTTTATTCTCCCAAATGCTCAAGTTGACTTTGAGAGTTCAAGAACATAAATAAATTAGATATTCTGAAGCTTGTTTTCATGTTTACTACACCTGGTGGGTTTCATATAAATTTTAGACTACACATCCTGGAATATTCATGCTTTCAACTTAGTTCTTATTGCTATAAATTTTTTGTTGGAATTTGAGAATTGGAAATGAAAGATTTATGTATCAGTTTCACACCAGAGAAAAGTGATATGAAATTTGTCTCATGTCAACTGGAAAATGAAATGCTTTGAAAATATTGATCAGGCAGAGGAAGATCACAGATCTGGTTTTTTTATGATTTTTGGTGCTCTTGATTTGTACTGTGAAATTCATTGCAATTTGCAAAATCCTAGGATATCCAGGAAATTGTTTTATGCAGCAGGCTAGCATTGTATATTGAGATTTGCATTGCAGAACATTTTTTTGCCCTGTTTCAAATAAATCTTGTTGACTTGCCTTGGATCCATGAATGCATTCTCCCTAGAATGAATTATTGATTTGCAAAAATTAAAGGATCTAATCAGCAAATTCACATGAATTAAAATATTCAATTATTAATTAATGAATGTATATAAAAACTTACTATGATTAATTTACAATATTATTTAGAACAACATAGACTTAACCTAACACTTGCTAGGAAATTAGATAAATTTCCTTGTAATGCTTGTAAGTGCAGCATTTGAGTAAGGGTAAAGAGACATTATTCCACTTCAAAATTCAAAGGAAGCTTAAAAGGAAAAACTTATGTTCTGATAAACTACAACAAATGATTACAAAGTTCAGTTTAATGGATTAAAGAGACAGATGGAAAAGGACATCAAAACAAACACAGAACTTCAGCAACTAGGGAACAGAAAACCTTTCCGTAAATACAAATTCTCACCCTATTATGCCTCTAATACACAACCCTTCTAAATTTTATTCCAAGAGGTTTCCATGACATCATTGTACATCCCTGCCTCGGAGTTCCTATACTCCAAAGGCTGGTGCTGGCGATGATCTACAGAAGTCGAGGATGAAGATGTCGCCATTCTTGCAGGTAATGTAAAGCTCCTCTTAAACTTGTTTTCCATCTTCCTTATATTCTCCGGATGACTATCCAAGCTCAAGAATTCATTAGGGTTTGCACCGGCATCTGAATTTTGGTTCGAATCTTTTCCTTCAAGGATAAGAGGATGGTGGTTTTGATCTGGTTTGTTTCCCAAGCTCTCAGGGTTAAACAGAATCTTGGCATCTTCGCTTCGTCCAGTGAGAGCATTGAAGAAAGTCAAGCCATTAGGCCATTTGATGTCATTTTCATGTTCACCCATCATATCTTCCATTCGGGTTTCGGATGAATGAGGCAGAAGAAACACGTGCGTCTCATCTTTGGCCTGTGGAAATCCAAGTCTAGCCGGGTTCTGGAAATGAGGTGAAGCAAGCATTGGAGTTGCTGGTGGAAGTGGTCTCTGGCTCCAGTTGAAGAGTGGAGGAGGAGGCCGGGTAGGCATGGCAGTCAGCTTCGAAGCAATCATGGATGAAGAGGAACTGTTTCTGTTCGATGAAAACAACTGCGAGAGATAGAAACCAGACTGATAGCCAAGAGATTCAAAGGTATGCCTCATTCTTAGCACAAAATGGAGGTCTTCAGGTATCTGAGATCAAAATCATCATACATTTCAGCCACAAGAGCCATTCACTAACAAAAACCTAACTTTGATCTCAAAAATCAACCATAAAAAAAAACCGTAAATTAAATTTTCAAGAGCTACTTTACTGTCAACTAAACAACTAGTAATTAGAAAACTTTATATCAGACTCACAATCTTGCAGGAACCCAGCTGGAGAAGACCATGGCCAGCTTGAATCACGGCAATAGTCTGCAGAAGAAAAATCAAGAATCATCAAAGTCTCCATGACTAGACAAACAAGGGGGGAAAATCAAACCAGAATAAGACCAACAACAGTGAAAAATGAATTGTTTCTATGCTGACCTGAATGCCTGACTCAAATTGATCAGTCCATTCAGGAGGAAGCTGCAATTAAATAACAACAAAAGACCAAGGTAACCATCAATCATAAATCTACACCAACTTTTCCATTAACAGATACTTTGATCATTGAACCCAACTTCAAAACAGGGCAAACAATTGAAATCAAAGAAAAATTGGTGAAAAAAAAGGGAAGATGAAGCTGAGGCATATGGCATACAGCATCAAAAGAACTCTGCCAATAATTAGAGATATTGGGTTCACATTCTGTTGGCTCCTTGAATACCCATTTATGGCACTTATCTGATGCAACCTTTCCCATTAACCTGTTCATAAAATCAAACTTCAACCAATCAAAAGCAAAAAGAAAGACAAATAAAAAGTCCTTTCCATTTATTTTTCAACCATCAGAGAAAGAGCAAGAGGGGTCAGGAGGGACAGAAACAGAACCCAAGTATAAATAATAATAACACCTACCCAGTACCCACCCTTCTCCATAATTATATAACTGAATGGACATTTTGCTGAAAGCTTTCCTCACTGGATCTTCTCCATCAATCTCTTCCAAGCAATCTGTAAGTCTTCCTCGGCAAAATCCATCTTCCCACATCAACATCCTTAACAAGAGATTTTCAACAGAAAAAAAAAAATCAGAATTTACCACAAAATTAAAAATAAATTTGTTAAATTTAAAGATGAAAGTACCTATAAATCAGAAATTAACAAAAACCCATGTCATAAAATCAATTACTAACTCAAATTTCATTCAACACGTCCCCATCTCTCACTAACCAAATTCCCCTGTTTTCTCCCCTGTTTCTGTAAGGAAACGATTAATGGCTTTGCTTTTTTACTGATAAAATGCAAAGAAGTGCAAAGGAAAAATAAAAAAAAACTAGTCAAACTACCCCCATTCATTTATAGTCAGAAGTTGAGAAGACTTGAACCCTGATTTCTCCCTCATTTTCCTCCGTTTTCCCAGGAACCAAACAAACAAAAGAAAAGTCAAAGAAAAACGACCGAGCATACTTACAAGCTGCCGTTATCATCTCCGACCTTGCAACCATTACCACCCCTCACTCTCCTGCACCAAAACGAAAAAACCCGATTAAGTAAAACAGCTGAAAAAGCACAAAACTCGAAGAAAAAGATCCAAACTTTAGAAAGTGATAAGCAAATAAACACTAAGAAAGAAAAGAAAAGTTGAAGATTTGAAGAGGAACAAAAAGAACATACGGGCGAGGACGGATGGTCCAGAAGACAGAGTAAGTCCAGTCTGCGTTGAGACAGACGCTTCTAAGTGCTTCATGAAGGGCCATCATCCCAACCGCTTCTTTGCTCCTATCTGCTGAACCTGAGCCCACCATCTCTTTCTCTCTGTCTCTCTCTTTCTCTCTCTATATATCAATATATAAGTATAATGTGTGCGTTTATATAAATATGTAAGAAATAATATGTACACTCTTTTTTTCCTTTTGTGTTCCAAAGCAAGCAAGCCCCTTTGAAACACTGCTGCTGCCTTTGCCACTTCGCTTGGTTATAAACTTGGTAAGCGACTAACGCTTATTTATTTGTGTACCCTCTTTTTCATTTCTCTTTTTTATTTTTTCTCTCTTTGTTTTGACACTTATTTTCTTCTCTGCTTATCACCACAAAGCGCAAAAACTGTCTTCTCCCCTTCCTTCTCTCTCTCTCTCTATCTTTACTACTGTTCCTTTTGTCTGTCCCCAGCCAAACCAGCTTCTCTCTTTTTAAGAAACAATAGAAGTTAAAAAAAAATTGAGATTTTTCTCATTTTTTTTTGTTATGATTTTGGTTTGGATAGCTGTTTGTTGTTTAGGAGTTGAGATGAGAAAAATATAGTGGGACACCTTTTTCTCTGGGTTTTTTTTTTTTTAACCTTAAGTTGATGGTGTTTTTTTTTTTAGGAGTTGAGATGAGAAAAATATAGAGTGGGACACCTTTTTCTCTGTGATTTTTCTACGAGTGAAAAGGAACAAAATCAGTCTGTTGCCCTTTGTGTTTGATTGGAATTTTTTTTATCGAAACCACATGATATCCTTACGTCATTCTGATATAAGATTAATTCGGATTCGAGTCGGATAGGACCCAAAGAGCTGCAAAGGTTTTCCTCAAAAATTTTAACACAGTTGCATATTTAGGGCTCGAATTCAAGATCTCTGATTAAGTTAGAACAGCCCATGTCAACTGATCTATATGCTCTTGGGTGTGTTTGATTGGAATTTCAGTTGGGGAGTGTTGTTGTAAAAGAAAGTTAGGTGATTTTTTAATGTTTTCTTTGTTTTTGAGTTTTTTCTTTTTTTATATTTGATAATTTTAGGTGGAATAAAAAATTATACAAATAAAAAAAACAAATATAACAATTGCTAAAATTTAATATATATATATATATATATAATGAGCAAAAAAAATTAATATATATTATTAATATGATAAAAAGCTAAAAAAATTTATATTTGATGAGTCGATATAAATTTTGACACATTTTTTGTCTTAGATTTGGAAGTTTTAAAAAATATCTGCTAAAAAAATATAATTTTTTGGTAAATCATGAGTTGTTCTCATTTACATTGAATATGAAATTAATTTTCACTCGCAATTTATATTAGCTTGCCAAATGAAATTTGACTAAATGAAAATTTAAATATAGGAATTTTTACTACAAATCATCTTTTCTCAGAAACTCACTGAGTTCTTACACTATTAATATTAATGATAAAATTTTATAAAATTGAATCATAAAAGGATTATGATTAAATTAGATTAAAATTTGGTAAAATGTTTTGTAAAACTAAATTCGAGATATCTTTTTTTTTAGTAATGGAGGCTTTGGATTTAAGGTAAACAAAATGTAAATGTTAAAATTTAAATCTTGAACTTATAAATTTATTTTATTTTAAAAATAAAAATATGAGTGTTTGAGCAAATACTCAAAATCAATCAAAATATCAATTTCACTTAACTGATTTGAAATTTTATTATATACGTGAATTTGACTGATGCATAAACAAAAGAATTGTTATTTGCTATTAATTACAAGATGAACTTCTTTATTTTTAGTTTATTTCATAAGAATGACTACAACTTTGTAATTTTGTGAAACTAGTTTTTTTTAGGGGTGTGAATATGCTTGAAAGTTGATGCAAGCTATGAAAGTTTTTGGTGTTTGATTTGGTTTTGAGACAATGTGCTTATCATTGTATAATTAGGCTAACAAAAGTGATATGCAATGATGGAAAAAATGGTGAGAGTAATGGCATCATGATTTGGATTTTGTGAATTGTGATGATAATTTAAGCAAAAGAAAAAGAAAAAATTATCACCCTAGAACTAAAGTAAACTATAAATAGAAACTCATTGTTAGATTAGTACTAACTAAGGATTTAAAATACTTGGGATTATGATTAGCATTTGAAACTAAGTAAAGATTTAAAATACTTAGGATTATGATTAGCATTTGAAATAGTCATCGATAACAGTAAAAATGAGTTCAAAAGAGAGACACCAGCTTTTGGCTATTTATTGGATTTAGGTAAAAGAATTAGATAAAAAAACCAAAAGTTTTTATTTAAAAATGGTTTTAAATAGGGAGGTTTTTTATATAAATAATTTAACAATGCAATGATTTATTGAAAAATTTAAGAAATTTTACCAAACTATTCCTTCTACTTCATTGGCTGTTATACAATCAAATCTAAATTTCTCTCAATCTTTTTTTAACTTACACAAAAAAAAATCATTTAGAAAATCATCTATTAGGCTATTTATAATTATTATTGAAATTTTCTAGGATAATAATATTGGTAAAGAGTACTTTTTATAATTAAAAAAATTACTTGATTAATAAAAAAAGAATTTTTTTCTTATCAGGTTACCAACTAGATTGATTCTTGCCTATATTTTTTTTGTGTAATTACATGTGTTCTCATCCATTTTACGACCTCAGATTAATATTCTAGTTGAGAGTGATAAAACGGTAAAGCTTTCCTAACAGTGATGATTCTAAAATTCGAACCATGTCCAAATGCTTGAGGAAAAAGTTCACTTTCACTTCTTCTAATCATTTATTGATTCTAATCAATATTATTATAGAGCATTTTTAGAAAGAAAATAGGGTTATATGGGATTGAAAAATAATAATTTTCTCTATGCAATCAAAAATTTAATAAATCTTCGTATATTTAAAAGGGATAAATTTGAATATATGATTACTCTCTAATGTGTGAAAACTATGAAAATATTTCACCTACACTATTTTTTTTTCTTTTTACAATTCTGCAATTAATAAATCATAATATAAAAATACAAGAATCTATCAGTATAAAAGTAGAACATTCTATCATTTCATTTAATATTTTGATGGACCCTACATAAGTTTAAATTTTGATTAATTAATTATAATATAATAATTATAGTGATATACTTTGCAAATTTGAGCTATAATGTCTATAGAGAGGCAATCATGTGAAGCATTCTTGTTCTTAGATTCATGCACAATGGAAAGCTTAGTTAAGTATTTAATTAAGAAGACACTTGAATGATTAGAACTGGATATAAAAAGTGACACTACTTGAAATTATTGAATTCAATGTTTACAAGAAAATGTAACTTTATTTTAATTCATAAATTTTATAAATTGAAATTTATGAATAAAAAATGATTACTTCTTTGTGAAGATAATTATTTTGCATTAAAAAATGTTTTAAGTACTTCATTTTTTTTATTTCAACAATAATAGTTAATTGCTTACTTTTCTTTAAGATCTTCAAACTTAAAATAATGTTATAATATTACAACTCTACAAGTCTACAGTTAATGGTTCCTTAAGCTCAAAACCTTCTTATTCTGAATCCGAAATATTAAAATAATGTTCTATTTATTATTTCAATTTGTTAAACATCAAGCTGTAAAATATCTTCAATATTATCATCATTAAATAAAGATAAAATTCAAAAACCTATACTCAATATGTATTTATTTATTTTTTCTCCACATGGAGGTAAAAAAATAAAAATAAGATTCAGATTTTGAATTTGATTTTTTTTAAAGAGATATAACAATTTTTAGTTCAAATCTTTATAGTTAATCGACTTGATTATTTACCTAAAATACATAAAAAAATTTTATTTTTTCCTTTCAAATTTCAACCACAAAAAAACTTATAAGAAGTAAATTTCTAATATTATTAAAAAAATATCCATTGCATCTGGAACTTTTAAATTTTATTAATAAAATTATAAAATTATAACACATATATAAATAAAAATTTAAAATATATTAAAATAATAATTTTATTATTATTATTATTATTATTGTTATTATTATTATTATTGAAAAAGGATTAAGCTACCTCGAAGCATGGGGAGGCACAGAATCTTTACTGGTCAAAAGTGATAGGAAAGAAGAGGAGGTGATATGCTGAAGATTAGATTTGGATTAATAACAATTTAATAGTGAATAATGATATTATAATATTATTATGTCCGATTGCAAGGACATGGCTTATTAGACTAATCATCAAAATTTTGTACGGCCTTGATTAATTTTAAAACAACTACCTACCTATTTCAGCACTGCCTTGCCAGCCTTTTTTTTTCTTTTTTTTTTATTGCCCAGCTTACCTTCAAGTTAAGGCATCATTTCAATACTCAAAATTGCCCCTTCTTATATTTTGGCATAATTTGGGATAACTAAATTCTTGATCCATGGAAATTTTCTTTTCATTATAAAGTAATAGAAAATTGTTTGAAATTCAAGAATATTCATTCAACTACTATTAGCATCATCTGTTTAACTCAATTTAAAAATATCAAGAAAAATAAAAAATTATTTGTGGGTTATAATGCTTGTGTACAATATTTATAAAACAAATAATTATACAACATTAATTTCTATTTGTTAATCATTTATTTATTATATGAAACTATATACAAAAGTTATGAGAGTGTTTAGCTAGGATTATATGATCATCATACAACCTCAAAACAAAAAATATATATTTAGAAAATTAAATTCTAATTGCATGTAAGAAGAAAAAAGGGAAATAAAAATTCCTAAATAATTAGATAAATATATATAAGGGTAGAATGTCTTTTGAGAAGTGTGAAAAGGTATGGCTGGGAGTGCTCATATCAAATGGGGACAAAGGAAAGTAATTATGAAATTAAATAATATTTTAAACAGAGTTTAATTAGTAAAAGAAAAAACCTTACACACAAAAAAGCTGTGTGAGTGAGTCAGAGACTGGGAGATTAAGATGTCACGTGCGCACATGCCATTGGCAGTGAGTCGGTGCATCGTTTCTCATAAAGAAAAAGTGAAGCGCACGAATTGCGGGGCACTGCGTCCCCTACCTGCGACCACCCTCCCTTCCACCTGCACGAGCTTTTTCTTTTCACCTACGCTACGCGCCACTGAAAAAATAAATATTCTAAAATTTGTAAGAGATTATTTAAAAAATTTTAATATCTTACATTGTTAGTAAAATTTTTTATTTTCACAAATGTAGTTATGATAATTAAATAATTTTATTTTATTTATTTTTTATTTTTTAATAGAATTTTTTTATTCGGCAAGCAAAATAAAAATAATGACCTATGTATTTTAAAAATGTTAAATAAATAAAGTAGAATATATATAATCATTTTAACCTCTCATGTGAAGTCAAAAAATCTATTGATTGTGTATAAGATAATTATTTTTAAAGAAATATATTAATTTTTTCTTTTTTTTTTTGTTGAAACCTTCAAGTATCCAAATATTACTTTTAGCCATGATAATTTTTCCTCATATTATTATTTAATATAAAATTGGTAAATTTTTTAAATTTAGAAATACATGAAAAATTATCATGAGTATTTTTATTATATTAATTTATAATTTTTTTATAAATATATGATGTATATTAAATTCTTAATATAGTATATAAAATCATCTAATTGTTGATATTTTTTCACCTTCACCAATTTTTAAAATTTTATATTAAATGAAATTTTGTTTTTTATTAAAATTAAGAAAAATGTATCAACTTCCATTCTATTTATTTTGTTATGGAAAACAAACAAACAAAAAAATACATGAAATCGGTTTCCATTTCTTTTATAAAATAAATAAATAAATAAAAATTCTATAGTAATTAGTATTAAATTGGCGCGTGTAGTAGTAACAAGTGAATAGGCGAAGGTGGAAAGCAGAAACAAACGACTTGCATCAACCCAAATCCAAGGCTCCGCATTGACCGCCCTGTCCTCGCTCTAACCCACGACCATATCTTCAATGGTCCCCATTCCAAATCCCTAAAATAATTTATTATTTTACTGCAAAATGATTTTTTCCTGCCTAACCCTAAACCTAACTTTTTTTTTTATTTTTTTCCTCTTTTCCAAAAACATAAACTGACCAAAGTTGATCCAATACACCGCATCACCTGTTTTACAAACTTTTTTCACTGTTTTCTGCATTTGTGAATTGTGACCTTTCAAATAAACTTTCTAAATTTATTTTTAAAAATTGGAAATAAATTTATTTTTATTGCATTTAATAAGATAAAATATTTAATTATTCATTAAAAATTTTTAGTCGATTGATTTGATTAAGAAATGTTTGCTTATATTATTTGGATGATAAGATGAATTACATTTATTTGAGTAAATATTATTTCAAAAAATTTGTTAATGGAAAATTAATCAATTTTAAAAATTAATGAATATAATTTTACTAAAATAAAAGTTAATAGTTTTAATTTTATGCAATAAAAGATAGATTTATTTTATTTTAAAGTAAAATTTGAGAATTTATTTGAATATTAAACTTTTTGTTTATTTTTTTTTTGCCTGAAATTTTAGGTTTTGAAAATATAAGAGTGTAAATCGTATAAATTTTAAAAACAGAAATTTTATATGTTTGATTTGAATTATTAAAATCATTATATTTTTAATCCTTTTATATTTTTTTCTTAATTTTTTAATGAGTTGAACCAAATCGATGTGCAATGATTTTTATAATCAAATTTCACGCTGTTATGACATCCACGAATAAAATTAGAAAAATTTTACTTTGTTCCTTCATTTTTATAAATAAAGTTTTATATTTTGGTATTATTGTTAACAAAAATAATAATTTTACTTGAATTGATATCTAATTTAAGATGATTAAGCTCCATTATTGCATAAAAAATTAGGGTCATCAAATAAACTCACTATTAAGATTTCACGTTTTACATTCATTCTCGTTGAGGAAAAAACGTGTATAAATCTTCTTAGGAAACTAACTATATATTTTTTTAATTTAGATTTTTTTTTTTACCATTTTAGACTCCATGAATCATTCATTCAAGGAAGATTTGATATTTTGATGACAGCTTCACTTTAATTTGATAAAAAAATTATCAAATATTTTTTGTGAGTTTTTTTTTAAATAACAAGAGCATGAACAAAAAGAATGTACATAAAAAATGTGAACGAAGAACAAAACATAAAATAAAAGTCAAGTTGACCAAACACAAGCACTAGGTCCAAATAAATCCCTAACAAGAAGTAAGAATAATTAAAAAATAAAAAATAAAATTTCTTTTGGTTTTTGATCACTTTGTCAACCAATGTTAGTAAACTAAAGACCATTTCATTTGCAATATTCAATTAATCTCTTCTGTTTTTTGTCATAATATTCTATGATCCAATTGAGGTAAATTGACTCGGCCAATTAAACTTCCTTGTCGTGTATAGTAGACAAAACTTCCTATTAATCTCATTTCACTGGCTGGCAAGATTCCCCCTCTGCTTTCAATTCCCCCAGTTCTCTTTCAATGCATTGGTTGAAAGTTTGCAATAGGAGGTGAACATTTCTCCATTTTTACTTTAGAATATAGCATGATTTGGAACATATACGAGTTAAATCACCCAGTTTATTTATTCCAAGAAATTATTTTTTAAAAATTTTCATTTCATATTTAAAGTTGTCAAAATCTTGATCATCGAAACTAAAAATTCAACACTGTACCAACAAATCACAACAATATAGGATATTTTTTTTAATATGATTAAGGTTGTATTCAGATTTTTTCTTAATCTAATATTCTTTACGAAAAAGAAAATAAGAACTCATCTCTTTGCCAACTATACTAAGTATATTGATGATAAGTAATTTGTGACCAACGAGGTTCAAAACTAACAAAATCAACTTTTTCAAGAAAAAAGAAAAAAATCATTGAAACTTTGGCTTAGTGGCAATAAAAAGATTATAAGATTTTGAAATTTTAAGTTCGAGTTTTACTAAGTATGATTGTGTGAGATTGATTTTAATTTATTAGGTTATTTGTTTAGTTTGTTATTGTAATTTGTATTTATCAGTTTATCAAATTACTATTATAATGGTAACTTTGGATGATAATGTATTATTAAAAAAAAGGAAAAAAAAAACTAACACTAACAAAAAGAAATTAATTTATCTAATTCTAATCAGTCTAATTATGTATTTTTTTTTCTCTTGATTAAATTCAAAATAATTAATTCATTATCAACATAGAATACAACAAAAATTTATTTAATTGATAAGTTCGCCCATCCTCTACTTATCTAAATATTATTTAATGAAAGAGATAACTCTCAATGACTTTATACGTACATATATATATATATATAAAATTGGAGATAAGGTGAATGTATTATTTAGATTCAAATCTAAATCTTAAAACATACTTTAATTATCTTTTAATCATTCCATCAGAAAAGTTTTTACCATAATTTTCAATATCTAGGTCTTATGTCCTAAGGATTAGGCGGACAACAATATATCGTAAAAAGTAAAAAAGAAGTAGTTGATATTCCTAGCTATAACAGTAGATACATCTCACCTCCTAATTAGCAAAATCAACGAAAGAAAGAAAAAGAAGTTGATCCTTACTGTCAATGCGCATGTATCCTAAGGTTTTAGGTGCATGCACATGAGCGAAGTTGATAAACTCATAAATTCAATCTCAAATATTAATAGACATTTTAACAAACATCTAGCCTTCCAAAAAAATCCAGAGAAGCTTCAATAATTTTGACAAAAATAATTAACTTGTCAAGCAAAAAAAAAAGAACATATAGAAAGGACTATTATACTACAAGTCAAAAATAAAATTGTTAAATTTTATAACTAAAATTAAAATATTAAGACAAGTTTTAATATTTTTTTATAATATTTTATTAAATATTCAAGCATTTAATTCAATAATTATTAGTACATTAAAGTTCATAGAACAATATTAGAATCTCTCAAATGAAGTTTATAAAATTTTTTTGATGCATTTGATAATTTTTCCTAGAGATAATTGAAAAGAAAAATGAAACATGCATTTCCGTTGGCATTTTCAAGAAGTTTATCGAGTTTGGCGTTTTACACACACAAAAAAAAAAAATCCCCCAAGCATGGTGCAATTTTTCTTCGAATTGCGCTGCTGGCAAGTGGTTCAAGTTTCAACGGATGAATGTGGCACTCGTGCAAAGGTATCGCAGCACAGTCAGGCACTGATGTGCGTATTGACCCAAAAGATATTTAATGACACTTTTTTTTTTGACATAAATCATACTTCGAGAATAAAGAAAGAGATTGTAATAGTTAGAATTTAAATTTTAAATTTATTAAATTCCAAATATCATCATTTAAGAATAATTTTATGAATTATTTAAATTAAATTTCAAATTAGGTGATAAAGTTTTTATTTTATTTTGTATTTTAGCCAAAAGAAAATCCCATGCATTAATATTTAAATAGTCAATGATAGTAACAAAGGACAGAAATTCCACATTCTTGAAAATCTATAGAAAGACAATACTTTAAACTACCTAAATTCCCGAAAAGAAGTTTCAAAGTATAAAATAAAGTCAATCCTATTAATGTACTTCTTACATTTGCCGACTCATTTGAATTTGGCATTTTCAAATCTCGAATCTCTAAGTTGTACTTTGAATTACAAGCAGCACAAGAACATGAGTTTCAGAGAAATTTAGATACAGCTCACATTTTGCTGTTTATAATTCATTGCTAAATATAATTGGGAGGGTAACGGATAAGGCATTTGTTAAATTGGGATATCCGAATTCAAGTTTGATTATAACTTGCAATATTCAAATCCATTTAATAACTTAAATCTTTTAATTTTTACAATCTAAATCTTATCCTATAATAAAAGAAATACCTGTTGATTACGCAAATTTTTTAAATACTTGTTTATTAAGTTTACGTTCGACTTTTATATTTAAATTTAAAATCAATTTTAATGTATATTATTAAAAAAAATTAAATCAATACATTTAACTCATAAATTAAATTAACGTTAAAAATCATAATTAAAATATTTAGTGAATTGATTTAATTAGATATTATATCAATAATAAATAATTTGTAAATAAATATATGTTATATAATAATATTTAAAAATTATTATTTTATAATCAAGTTTGAGTAATAAGATACCTTAAAATCTCTACTCAAACCTATTCAAACTCGTAACGAGTAATAAAATTATTACTCCAACCTTAACTGCACCCAATTATTATATACTCTAACTTTATTCAATCTGGTCGAGTATACAACAAGTTTATAAGGTACTCATTTACATCTTAAATACAATCCAATCTCTAAAATAGATTTATCTTTACAATTCTCATTATTTAAAGTAAATTTATGTTTTACCCTTCTTAAAAGCTCTACCATTTTATCCTGAAAAATTTCCCAAATCTATCTCTTCCAACCCAAAACCATATACGCACAAACTTCCCCAATTTTTTTCAAAAAAAAAAAAGGAAACAATAACTTAGAATATACCTTCATTGTTTTCATTTTTTTTTTCAATTTGAAAATTTGATTTTAGGGTTGCATATGAAAATTAGGAGAAATAAGTAAGAGAAGAAAAAGATAGATTTAAGAATTTTTGTGTGAGGGTTAATTTGATAATTTTACTTAGATTAATATAATCTTTTCATTGAAGGGTATTTTTATCTTAAAATAAAAAATTTTGGTTGTAAGGAATAAAATAAGGGTTGTATTTAGAATTTCTCCAATATATATTATAAAAAAATTCAAATAATTTTCGATGCATAATCAACATTTAATAATTTCGAACACGATATGATAATATAATATGAAAACAATATAAAAAATAATACAAATTAAAATTTGATAAAAATTTAAAAAATATATTCCGCTTTTGACGTGTAAACACACATTATAATAAAATAGCTTTTATATTTTACAAGAATTTGACAATAAACAAACATGACATGATATAAATATACAAATTTTCTAATGACTTTAGGGTCTGACACCATGATGAAAAACCACTTCCATGATCATCAATCTAACCATCTAATCATGCTATTAATCGTGATATTAATTACAACTAACAATAAAAATTCATCACACAACATTGACAACTTGCATTTTGATTATAAAAACTTGAGAGTATTAATAGATATTTATAAATTTGGTTCATATATATTTCCAAGATAATGCTCATAAATTAGATCAACTTATCTAGATAACTACAAATCATGTCAAAGAACTAAAGAACACGAAAGCAGTTTAGCTGACATTTTAAAGATTTAGTTGTTTTTAGTTAAGAAACGATGAATTCTGCAAATATAAAGAGTATCTCACAAGCTTAGGGTTGAAAATGAAACATATTTTCAAATTAAAGCTATAAATGATGTTCTTTTTGAAGCTCTTGCATTATTAATATTGTTTTATCTATGAACATCACAATTAGATATTAGTGCCTCACTTCATAAGCATATCCTATACATGGAAACTATCAGTGTGTGTGTGTGTGTGTATATATATATAATATATATATATATATATATATATTTTATAATTGAGGTTTTTAATATAAGGAAGAGAGAATGTAGATATTAAGGTTCGAATATCATATTTGGACAATTTTTACACTTTAAAGTTAGAGACATGACCATTTAAGAGCTAATTTGAATGGATGGTGAAATTAAATCCAATAAGATTGAAAATGATAAAATGACTATTAAAGATATATGTTTTTTAATAAAATAATTAAAAAAATTTAAAAGCAAAGGCATGAGAGTAAATTTATCCTCATGATATTTTGTCTTTTGTAATCAGAACTCAATACACATATGGTCCAAACTAACCCTAAACTAACATTCAAAAATCAACTATCAATATATGAATTATTATCTAATATACTATCGGTGAAGTTTTTTAATTTCACAAATGAGGTTAAAATGATAATATATAATTTTTAAGAGTATTAAAAGTATAAAAAAATAATGTGAAATATGTGTCATCTTAACTTCGTTTGTGGAGTAAAAAAACTCCATTGATAGTATATTGGATAATAATTATTATTATTTATTACATATATTTGAGTTTGCTTCAAAATGATCATAGATATATATATATATATATATAATATATATATATATATATAAATATATCATCATTTTCATTATTTGTTATATGTTGTGGATAAGGAGGGTTTGAATTTAAATTTTTTTGTTTTGTTTTTTTTTTAAATTTAAATTTCCCAATTTTACAATTTCCCAATCTTATATTAACTTTTACATGAAATTATACAATTTCCCAATGGAAAAACTGAAAAGCATAATAGTTACAATCAAGTTTTTTAAACTAATTAATGAATAATAATGCAGCTTTTGAACTAAACCCTCCAAAAACATGCATGATTAGAATTAAATTATAAAATGTTATTGCTAAACCTTTTTTCTCTTTGCATGCTCCTTCAATCAACAATATCTAATATGAAAAAAAATTTGAAATTTGAAATGTTGATGAAAGTAAATCAATTAGTTTATGTTTGTGGGACCTCTCCATTGGCCTTTAATTTAGCCTTGATTTGTTTATTAAGTATAGTGATTAATTATTAATTAATTTCTAATTTCTCTGGAGAAACCCCTTTAAAAAATTGCCAAACCAACCCCTCTTTTTCCAACTTGTTCCTGCAAAAAGAGCTCAGTGTCACGTGAGCTGATGCATTAACATGACACAGCTGAGAATCTAACGTTGTGTCAAGGCAAATACCTTCTTTCAATATTATAATGAATATAAAATAAATTGTTTAATACGCTCTTATTTAATTTTAGTTTTTATTTTTTATATTAAAATGTTCAAAATATTTATTTTAGTTTTTATGATATGTGGATGCTAATTTTCGACTTTTCATAATATTTGTTAGAAACATCAAATTTTATTTTTGGAAGATGTCTAATGAAAATTCTAGTGACGTATTTTTTTAATCAAAATTTGATGTATTTAACTAGTGTCAGTTCATTTAATTTAACAAATGAATAAAAATTAACAATAATCAATATTTAAAATAATAATTCTTTATGATACATACATAGATAAATATATATTATATATGCACTTCTCTATTGAATAGAATATTGAATATGTGATGGTATTTTGATATTTTTCAGTGCCATATTCATACATAGTTAATGAGAATATAAATCATGACTTTAGAATTTAAATGGCATTTATAAATAAGTTCAAACTTTGGTGTCATTACAATTATTGAATGTATGTGTTTGAATGGATGCTATGAACATTATAATATTCGCAGTCTTTTTGAAGTGTAGGTTTGTTACGTGGTTACTTGATATCCCTACAAAGTTGCTTTAAGGTATCGAAAATTATAATATATAAAAGACAAAGCATAAAGTGACACTTTAATGGTTGCTAAATGTGTTGGGAACCCTAAAACAGTAGTTATTTGTCGTGAAATTCTATAATTGTTCAACCTTAATGGAAGAACATTCTTTTTATCTTTCTCTATATGTATATGTGTGTGTATGGGTGATTTAGCTATAAGATTGGTTGGTCCAACTATATTCTTATCTATACTATAGGGAATTTCGTATTAAGCTTGCTTCATACAATGGGGAAATTTTTAAATTTTTTTGTTCTTTAAATTATATATTAATATAAAAAATTATTGAATGAATATGTGATTATGTTATAAACCTGATAATAATTGGAAGAAACATCTTTTGATAATTTTATAAGTAATAATCCTTAAACTTATTATATTATTATATTACATATAAATCTATTCATGAATCGGATTGTTCATTCAGTTTACATGTTTAGTTCAATTCAATTCGGATCTTGAACAAAGATTTTTAAATTTGAATCTTGTTGAAGTTATTTTGGACCTCAATAATCAACCTTAAAGATTTGGAACTGAGTGAGCAAGCCTAAGAATCTTGGTTCCTCAAAAGAGAATATAAAGTTAGGGGGCGCCATAGTTAGGACACTAGGATCTATTCTGACGCTCCAGTTAGTATTTGCATGAGCAAAGAGAATGAGAGGAAAGAGAGAGTTTAGGGTTAAAAGAAAATGGAAAGCTAGGAGCTAGGAATATGAGAAAGTTCTGGCTTTGTGTGTGTCCTAGGCTCTCTTCTTATACATGTTCTTGGTGTTGAGTCTATTAGCTTAACATGTGCACAGCTTGAGGTGTGTCTGATCAATGTGACAATCGAGTAATAGTAACAGAGGTTTTTCATGGATGGTCACAAAAATAAGTCGTGGGTGACCATGATCCTGGGGGTTGGCCTATTATCTTTTAGGCCCGAAGTCCTTTAGGCTTAACAAACTAATATGAGACATTAAAATATTAATAATTAATTTAAAAAATATGATATTTTAATAATTTTTAATATTTTAAGATTTTGTGAAAAAATTCATGTTTTTTAACTAGATTCGGCGAATCAAATAAACTTTGAGTAAAGATTTTAAAAAGTTGATCAAATTTGACCTAATTCGATATGATGAATACTTCTAATTGCACAATTATGAAATTTTATTTTCCGTGCATCTTTTTCTTTCCCCTTTTAAGTGTTTCCCATCTCTCCCTCCGGAAAGCAATGGAATATATGAGATTATGGTTGGAATTTAGCCAAGCAATCAAAGACTTAAACAAACTACATGTGCAACGCATGTGAATAGTTAATTATGGGTAAAGATGTTAATTAAACACAAGTCACTAACTAATAAATTAACTATAAAAGTATTTTTTAAGTCAAATTTATACATCTTAACTTTGTTGATTAACCAAATTTAGCTTATTAGGTTTCACAAGTTCCCTTTTTCACTATTTAATGTTGACTTGAATTATTGGTTCCAAGCAATATTTCTTAGAAATTTCATTTGATTTCTTAATTAATTCATGTTGAACATATGAATGATTTGGTGTAAATGTAATGCTTTATCATAATTTAAGCAGCTTCAAGACATTTGTAAAACCAAAACTAGGATAAGCTACTTGACATTTGTGTAAGGAAAATGGCGAAGTGGATATAGGCCCAAAAAATCATTATGGAATATGGATCAACAATATGTTTGGTTAAGACATGAGATTAAGGATGTAAACCGGGCGGGTATCCGCGAATTTTGAGGTATCTGAATTCGATTAAATACCCGATTATTTTTATTTTTACTACCCAAACCCTACCCATTTAATATAAGAACTACCCATTTAATTACCCGAACCAGCTAAATACCCGTTTATTAAGTCAAAGTTTGACTTTTAATTTTATATTTAAATTTAATTTTAAGAAAAATTAAATTAATACATTTAAATTAACTCATAAAAATAAATTAATGTTAAAAATCATAATTAAAATACTTAATGAATTTATTTAATTAAGTATTATATTAATAATAAATATTTTATAAATAAAAATATATATAATAATATTAAAAAATTATTATTTGTAATCGGGTTCGGGTAGTAGGGTATCCTAAGATCACTTCCCGAACCCTATCCGAACCTGTGACAGGTAGTAAAATCACTACCCGAACCCTACCCTAATCCGATTATTAACTATCCTAACCTTATTTAATAGGGTCGGGTATTACTGGGTACCCGTTTATAAGGTATCCATTTACATCCCTACATGAGATTAATGTTGTCCTCTTTCAAGTCAAATGCAGATATATGAATTCCACAATTTTCCTCATCAAATCTAACTTAGATAGAATTTTAAAAAAATCATTAATAAAGAATGTGTTTTTTTATTTTATTCGAGGAAATAAGAGAACTGAAAACCGGTTTTTTGAAAAAAAATGATTTATGTATTCACAATTGAATCAAATGTTCAAATGTCCATATACTAAAAGGACATGAAAACTCATTTTCTTAAATATGACATTGAAAAAAAATGAGAACCCTTTTTTAAACATGAAAAAAGTATAAAAGATTTTTTTTTTGAAATCAAGGATGCTACATAACATAGAAATGAGGGTTTAAAACAAATATTTGAGTTAGAGAAAAGAGTTAACCAGAAATTAGTAGATGATTCCAAAAGGAACAAAGGGTTAGGAATTGATGAGATGACAAGATAAATAATTTAGGACAAGCAACCAAGACCCAGGCATTCTTGTCAGGTTTTTTACCATCAAGTTTGGATAGATTGAATATGGTTGAAATGGGAAATTAGTTGTCACATTATTTTTAGGCTGATAACCAGCAAGTTAGGTTTGATTCTTGTTAGATTTGGTAATGCATTGACACGATATAAAAATGATATGAATAAAATACATAAAAATAATATGATTAAAAATTATTAAAAATTGCATTTGTATACGACAAAAGCTAAAAAAAAATTTAACATGTAAATTTAAATTTTAACATAAAATTTTTGTATTTATATGACACAAAAATAATTTAACATAATATGAATACGAATTTTATATACAAATTATCAGAATTTTTGAGATCTTAAACCTCTACCAGACAACCAGTATACTATATATCAAAGTAACAGTGGCAGCAGGATACAACTCATGTACTGTCTACCAGATCATCACCCCTACCTACCAACCAACCAAATTCAACCAAACACCAAACATTTTTACTCACATTGTGAATCGTGATCTTTCAAACTGTCACCATGAATTTCTTTCCATATTTAACATGCACAATGGGAACTTTCCGTTATCAGAAACTGTGGACCAGGATTTAAAGTCATATTTTTTCCCCAAAACATGATATTTTAAAATTTTTATTCCTTAACGGGTAGTTTTAAACTTATTTCTTAAAACAAAGCACTTTAAGCCACGTCATCGTTTTTTTTTCCTTCTTCAAGCGTTTTCTTTCACTTTGCATGGCAATTTTAAAAATGCCCTGAACATTCCAATTTTATCCTTCTTATATCATTTAACCAACCGTCAACATGGACAATGTTCTTTTGAAATTAATAAACATGCAATGCCTCTCTTAAACGCCCTCCTTTGCTCAACATCTTATAGCAAACCAAACCAACTCAAGAGAAAGGATTGTATGAAACAGTTACGCCACGTCAGCATTTATCCCTTCCATTCAAATCATGCCACGTAATCACTTTATTGAAAAAAGTCATTCATTTATTACATATCACATGTGATAATTATATTGTAAATATTTATTTTAAGAGACTCATTAATGATTCTGGTAATAAATGAATGACTTTTTCAATAAAGTGATTACGTGGCATGATTTGAATGGAAGGGATAAATGCTGACGTGGCGTAACTGTTTCATACAATCCTTTCTCACCAAGTCAATATTAACATTGGTTGCTCAAGATCGAAAGGCATTAAAATAAATATTAAAAAATTACCTCTCAAATTCTAATTTTTCTTCTCATTTTTTTTCACAAATATCTTCCTTAATTCCTTATAAATATATAAAATCAAGCAAAATTAACAATCTTTTAAATTTATTCATTAAGGATAATAAAATTAGCATTTATCCAGAAAAATTGTTAACAATCTTTTAAAACTTATCCTTTTTTCATACAAACACGAACTTCACCAAATAGTGAGAAGAAACAAATGCATGAATAACAGGTTTTTTTTTTTTTAATTTATCATGATTATACTTGGTAAGAAAACTCTGTCTTCACCCTATTAAGATGGTCTATAAGCAATATTCAACATTAATTTATAGTAAAAAAGGAAAAAAAAGAACTTGACTGTTGGACCACTGGTTTCGTTCAAAAGAAAAATGAATTGAATTAAACGGTGAACTCATGATGAGTGCTGAGGCTAGCGAAAGGATTTCCCTGTGCAACTGAGTCGTTCATTAATTTTTCTTAATTTCATAGATAAACAAAAGATGTTTAAACTATGAACATAAACCAAAAATAAGAAACGTGAGAGACGCTAGACAAGAAAACAAAGCAAGCAAATTTGTTTACGTTTCAAAGAAAGAAACACATGGAAATAGAAAGTTCTGAGTAAAAATTCAGAGTGGTCCAAGCTTCCAATGCAGTGTTTTGCCATTTTTAACTTTTGTCAATCTCTCTCTATAATTAAGGAAAACACTTGAAGAAGGAAAGAGATATGTCGTGGATTAAATTTACTTGTTTAGGGAAATAAGTTTTAAACTACTCTCCTTAAAAAATAAAAATTTTAAAATACCCGATCAGGAGAAAAAACTCTTTAAAATTAGCTTAATTGTCTGGTAGTGAGGTAGAGATTTAATTCCAATTAACCTTTTGGTACAACAGCTGGATGACTGACCTAACCAAATTTAGGTTAGAAGTGTTTTCAAACCTATGCTACTCTTTTTTCCTGATATAATCAAAATCAGATTGTAACCCAAGAATTCATTGAAACATTTAAAGTCTTTAAAATCCCAGCTGCCATGAATTGTTGTTTCTTTTAGCATATTTGACATGCAGAAAGAGAGTCTTGTTTTCATGAATGACCATTTAGGACAAGGTGAAAATACCTTAATGCCAATGTCTTGACACAAACTCTTGATATGAATGATCACCAAGAATTTAAAATCAATTAATGGTGATATTAGAACAGTAGAGACCTGAGAAGAATTAAGTAAAAATCATTTTTTCATAAATTAGAAAGAAAAAAAAATCATTTTTATAATGTTTTGATTTTTTCAATTTACATAAAATTTCGACTTTATTTTTTTATAATGTTAACTAATATGTATGCATATACAATAAACCAACATTAAGTTTTACTAAATTAGTAGTTAATCGATCACTATATTTTTTAATCTTATAACTCTCATTCTTTTATTATAAAATTAGGATATGAATAATATTTCCCTCACCAATTGTGTTCATTTGCAATAAAAAAAAATGCATCCTATTTGAACTCAAATTTTTTTACACAAGATTAAAATTCATTGAAGTTTACAAACTGACAACAATAAAAAATTTGTATACACCACAATTTATTTGTTTAATTTTTAAAACTTGAATTATCATGAACAACGATCTCCTCATAGAAATAATTTGATTTCTAATTATTTGTTTTATTTTGGAAACTTGAATTGTCACGAATAATGATCTCATCATATAAATAATTCGAATCAACAACTTAATTAGCAAATTGAAGTATAAAGGAACATCATTTGCATTTTTTGAGTTTACATAAAAAATAGTTCTGCTTATGTTTTTTTTTTCACTAAATAACTCAATTCATCATGAATTTAAGCTTGGAAGTGTTGAATTAAATAAATTTGCAACTCAAAATCAAAAGTTTTTTTATTTTTAGCTTTTATCATGATATAATGATGAGACTTTGTCCAAATAAAAAAAATTTATTTCATGAAAGGTTAGTTTCAAATACTTTAAAAATGCGATTTAGACTATTATGGGTATCACAAATTCCACATGATAAATTTTTTTCAAAAACCAAATTTTAATTTATTATTACTTGTATTTTCTAAAAAAATAAAGTAGAAAATTAAAACAGCCTGGCCCAGTTTGGCCATGGGCTGGCCGGGTAAAGTTCTTGACCGAAGTGGGCCGCACTGGCCCGGCCCATTATAGTGCAAAAAATGAAAGAACAAAGGGAAGGTAGACAAAAAAGCACGAGCCCGTTAATCACAATGTTAACGATCATGTACAAACAAAATACCTCAAAACGATGCGTTTTAGTGCATCAATAACAACAAATTAAATTTAACAGTAAAAAAAGTACACAGCAGAGAAACTTTATTAACAAACACTGTTTTTTCGATCTCTCTCAAAGCTCTGAAATTTCCTCTTTTTTTCTTTCCCTTTTCTACACGGAAACGGAGAGAGACAAACATCGAAAGAACGAAAGAGAAAGATCTGGCAAAACCCAACAGGTAAAAATAATAACAAAAAACAATATTCCAACAAAAAAAGAGAACATAATGGAATGGAAAACCAAGTTGTTGATTTTTTTTAAGACACGTGGGTGTGTTGTGTTTTCACTATCGAAAGAGAGTGCAATTTATAATGGGTTGTTGTTAAATTTGTTTGTGGCAAGTCTTGTTGTTTTTGTTTGCCTGTCACTGTAACATACCATTCCTTTCACCAAACAGAAAAGGAAATGTTTATTCTTGTGTGTGTTTTTTGGTTGTCTCTTTGTGTATGCTTGGCTTTCAGTGTAAGAGCTTATGGGCATTTTCTGATTTCAATTTTTTCTTGTTTTTTATTGGGTTTTTAGATCTTGAAATGTGGGATTTTTGGGGTATGCTTTTGTTTTTGCTATTCATTGGTGTGACTTTTATTTGAGGATATTAATGCGTTTTGTTTTAAATTTCTGTTTCAGGGATTGGGTTTTTTAGGCTGGTTTTGGCAATTTGGAAGCGGGTATCTAATTGAAGAATGGGTGGAATTTGAATGTTTTGAGGGATCGAATTTTGTGGTGGAATTGATCTTAGGTGTCCAAGGGGTTTGTATATAGAAATGGCTGATATAGCAGGTTTACAAGAAGCAGCAGGGTCCAGATTTAGTCAGCTGGAGTTGATTGGCAGAGGATCCTTTGGTGACGTCTATAAAGCGTAAGTCAATTGTTTCCATTTCTTTCATTATCACACTGCTTGAGTGCATTTGAATTGTTTATTTATATTTTGTTAGAAGAAAATAACTTCAAGCGAATATGATAGTGTTGCTTGTGATTGAATGTATTTTGCTGCACATTGTACAACTTTGTTACTGGAGTTTAATATAGGAGTTGCTTAGCGTTTGATGGGAGTAGATTAGCAAAATGGTCGTAAATTATACCAATGTTATTATTGAATTGAAATCTTTTAGAGTCTTTGTTGAAAATATATCATGCTCCTAAGATTTGAATTTGTTTCTTTTTTTTTTTAATTTATTTAAAAAAAAGATCTTGTGAGTGGTGGAAAAAGGAAGCCTCAACGCCTGTTGGGTGTTGTTTGACTAAGCCATAAATTGATATTAATTTGTATACACTTTAATTAGGAGTTTATGGAGACATCTGATAACTTTATCAGCATTATAATAACTTTATTCAATTATATTTGTTATTTTGTTAATACCGATTTGTTTCTGCCAAGTTTCAGCTGTTGGATTATCCTGAGATAGGCACATTACTTACCATGTGTTAATAATAAAATAGGCTTGGAAAATGACTGTTGCAAAAAAAAAAAAAAACTACTTGTACCATCTAAGAGTCAGTTTTTGTGCAATGTGATGGAATCATGGAACTTCATAATTAAGCAGGCATTTAATGGTGTGCTCCCTCTTACATTTTCGGCTTAAAGAGGCGCAATACAATAAATTTGATTGATAGTCTATCAATAAATGAAAATTTCCCCTTTCCTAACCTATGTAAATGATTTGAAGGTCAAAATGTGCATTAGAACTTATAAAAACTGCTCTGTAAAAGTTTAGATTTAAAATTACAATTGTTACTTGTTTATCATAAGTTAACTGAAATCTTAATGGTTGATGATTATTTGAAGAAATAAACTTCTCTCTGTGAAAAACATTATGCTTGTAATCAATATGAAGAAACCAAAGGCTCATTAAAGAACTAAAAGGCAAATAGATAAACTTTTTATCTTATGGAATTTGTTATACATGTGAAATTGTTCTTATCAAATCATCTATACAACTATTTAAGACTGAAAATTTATTTATTCATGCCTATATATTTCTTGTGATTGGTAAACAATTTTGCCTTTGGCGCTAAGCTACTTGGCCTACTGAAATGTTCAATGATTTATTTGGCCTTCGTTACACGGCAATATTGCTTCTTAGTGATGTTGATGCAGGATAATTTAGCAGGGATTTAATGGGTGTGGTCCCTCTTATATTGTTGGCTTAAAGAGGCACAAAACAATAAATTTGATTGATAATCTATCAATGAAATGAAAATTCCCCCCTATCTAACCTATATATATAATTTCAAGATCAAAATGTGCATTAGAACTTATCAAATCTTCTCTGTAAAAATTTAGATTTACAATTGTTACTTGTTTATTATAAGTTAACTGAAATCTTAGTGGTTAATGATTATTTGAAGAAATAAACTTCTCTCTGTAACACATTATACTTGTAATCTAAGTGAAGATACCAAAGGCTCATTAAAGAACTAAAGGGCAAATAGATGAACTTTTTATCTTGTAGAATTTGTTATGCATGTGAAATTGTTCTTACCAAATCATCTATACAACTATTTAAGATTGAAAATTAAATTATTGATGCCCATATGTTTCTTGTGATTGCTAAACAATTTTGCCTTTGCTGCAAAAGCTACTTGTCCTACTGACATATTCAATGACTTGTTTGGCCCTTGTTACACAACAGTATTACTTCTTATTGATGCAGGATAAAGAAACGCTTGAAGACTTAAAACTTTCTAAGACTTTATTTAATTAATTCTACTATTTGAGGTTATTTTTTTTTTTTTTATTTTAATATTCTCTATGTATTTAATGTAAGTTCAGAAATTGGTTCATGTAGCTTGTCTCAATCTATTGGGATAACGGCTTAGATGATGATGCTGATGATTCTCTATGTAATTTAGGGTTATATGTGGTGTTTTTTTTATTTATCTTAAGGTTTTGGGATTAGCATATAAGTACCTGTATTTTTTCTGTTTTTGGTAGCTTTGGATTATGAAATTAGTGACATGTGGAAATCTGAATTTGAAATTTTGTCTCTCTTTTTCTTTATTTCTCTTTAAATTTCCTTTGTTTCCATCACCCTTTTTCCGTAATTTCTTTTTGATTTTTTTCTCTCTCTAGTTTTCCTTTCTTGTTGGACATTGCTTAGCCCAAATGTAGCATTTGATAAGTGATAAACAAATACTGAATACTTTTTGAGTTAATAAGGCACATATGCATATTTTTACAAATATGATTATGAAATTCAGCAAAAATATACATTAGCCTGATTTTTCTTGGTCTCTGTTGTATATTATAGTGGTCTGTTACTTGATCGATTTGGCATGAGGTAGTGGCATCTTTTTATTCATATAGTAGTTTTTGACCTCTTGGTTTCTATTAGAGGTGGAATGGATGTTATACAAGTGGAAAAAGTTTCATTTCGGTCTCTTATCAACATTTTTGCCTTTTTTTTCTTTTAATGAAATGGATGCTGTTTCATAGGAAGTGCTAACCTTGATAAACAGTGTAAAGATTTAAAGTGTACAAATAAAGCAAGCAAGCAGGCTTCAAAAGGCTAACCTTTGGAATACAGCCCTTTATGTCAAAACTGGTATCCCTTTTTTCTTATCAAGGCAAACTGGTATTTTGTCTCCTTTTCTTGAGTTTACTCGAGGATATTTGCCTGATATTTGAAAAAGAGTGCTGTTGGGAGGCTAATCTCTTTAACCGAACCCCTGCTGTTTTTATCTTGCCTTCTTATTTATTTGTTGGTCTATTTACTTTATTTGTTAACGTGTGAAAGGAGCCTTAATTACCTGGAACACTTGATGAAAATGGCTAGTGTATTAGTTGTGCAAACCATGTTTGTAACTATGACACTACTGGTTTGTTGGTAATTGGTATGGTACTGGCATTTATTCTTTTCAAATGAGTCAGAGAATGGACATTCAATTTCACATTTGAAGCATGTATGATGCTTCATCTTATTTGACTATATAGCTGCTAATTGTACTGCAACACATCTCTGCTAATTTCTTACCTTTAATCATGTTGGATTTGCAGTGGCTATTTAAATCATGAATCATGGTTAATGAAAATGAGATGGATAGCTGACCCCTTTCCTGATTTGCAGGTTTGATAAGGAACTGAACAAAGAAGTTGCTATTAAAGTTATTGATTTAGAGGAGTCGTAAGTGAATACCTTTGTTAAATTCTCTTCAATTTATTCCTCATCCTATTCACAAGGGGCGGATATGAGCAAGGAAGTCTTATAGATGATCTTCTGTTTATTGTTCATTTGTTCCTCCCCTCCCCTCTCTCTCTCTCTCTCAGTGTCTATGTATATGTGTGGGATTTTTTGGTGACAAACCCACTTTTGCTTGATAAATGAATTAATTGCATCAATAGTTTGTGCATGTTCAGCAAAGCAAATTTATCTCCCCTTTATCAATTTCATCCATTGAAGTGCATTATAATTCACCCAACTTTGTGTTTATTTTGCTTGTGGTTGTTTTGCTGTTTCTTATGCTTGCCTTTGTTTTGCATTCTGCAGTGAGGATGAAATTGAGGACATCCAGAAGGTATATTTATTGTGAGCTAGTATCCTAAGTTCTTAATGATTAGGGTATGAGATTTTTCATATGTTTTGTTATTGTTCCAGGAAATTTCTGTTTTGTCACAATGCCGTTCTCAATACATCACAGAGTATTATGGTTCATATCTTCACCAAACTAAACTATGGATTATAATGGAATACATGGCTGGTGGTTCCGTTGCTGACCTCGTAGGTTACTTCTATTACTTGTGTCTACATGTTTGGTGTATGATATTTGATTACGGATTAAGTATGAAGTTTTTCTTCCCAATTTACATCAACTCTTTTTTGTTTTTTGGTTTCACTGTGTTTTTGACCAAGATATTAGTCAATATGAAAGTGGCCATAACGAAGATCACTGCAATGTAATGTTATAAGGAAGAAATAAATTAGGAAGTACCATAAATGATAAGCGGTGGATTTTTGTATTGCTCTCTGTGTTTCTTAGTGAGCATAGGAACTTGAGTCACTGGCCTTTTCCTTTTCACTTTTTTATTCACATTTTCCACATGGATCAAAGTCCATTGACCTTGAACTTCCATTGTTTTTCTTGTCTTTCTTTTTTTCTCTTTGGGGTTTGGGGAGGTAGGGAGCAGTGGCAAAGGGAGAGTTGTAAATAATGCTCTTGTTTAACTTTAAAATATCAACCACATGTAAAAGATTCTATAGAACTACCTTTCCTTGCTAAGTGTCTGCTAAAGTAGGTCATAATAATTGCAAAATTTTGAAAGCATTGCTGCTGTCTTTCCTGTAGTAGTGCATTTAGCATCAATTTCAAGATATTTTCTTAGTAGACCTTGGTGCTTTTTTTTTTCTAGTGTCAGCACACACTCTGTGATCCAACAAATTGGTCATATCACTATAGTTGCATTTGGACTAATCTTCGTCTGCTTATGTTTGTCTTGGTGCACTTGTTTATTATGATATTATCTGATCTGATGCACTATAATTCCTGAATAACGTTCAGTTTTTCTGGAAAGCTAATGGTGATTGTTTAAGTGCAGCTCCAATCAGGCCCTCCACTAGATGAAATGTCAATTGGTTGTATTTCCCGCGATTTGCTGCATGCAATTGAATATTTACATAATGAAGGAAAGATTCACAGAGATATCAAAGGTTGTTTTTCTTCACTCTCTTGATCCACTTGTAAGTTATAAATATAGTTGTCACATAGATAAGAAGAAAACTTTTAAAACATTCCTTGAGACTTGAGAGTTATAGGCTCTGTTTCAAATTATGTCTCATTTGTTTTCAGCCTTCATTTAATTTCTTTAAATGTTGTTTGGATTTAGTGACTTATTCTTTGTTGACCACTTACAACATTTATGCTACCATTTTTGGCAGCGGCAAACATTTTATTGACTGAGAATGGTGACGTTAAGGTACTTTCTTCCTCTCAAATGGGTTCACCTTTAGCATGAATTATTTGTGTAGAGTGGCTAGATGTGCAAAATTGCTGGAGGTTTATGCATTTTGCTGTTGGAAAGTTAAGTTTATGGACTTGTAACAGGTTGCAGATTTTGGTGTTTCAGCACAATTAACTAGGACGATATCACGGAGAAAGGTACAATATTTTGTTTTGTTAAAAATACATCGTTTTTCAATAAGCATGAATGCTCTTTCCAGGCTTTGTCTGCTACAATTTTTATTTTTTAAATTTCATGCCTTCACTGAACTGATTTTTGGCTGTTCTCTCTCTCTCTCTCTCTCTAGAAAAAAAAGTTAATTTTCAGTCCATATGCGTTTCTTTAAGAGAAAAGAAGAGAAATGTAGACAAGTCTTTGATTGGTGACGATCACTTTCTCTCTGCACCTCTCTATATACTCTTTAGCTGCTAAATTGTAACACAAAGTTTTAATTTACGGAAAGCTTTGATTTATGCTCATTCCATTTTAAATCAAAGGTTTAAGAACTTGCCATCTAATTTTTCAAAAAGCTTTCAAGGCATTTTATACTATAATTTAGTTTTTTGAAAATTGTTCGATGGTTTTTAATGCCATCAATAAGGAAAATTTTTTTTTTTTAATATATAAAAGGTAAGGTTTTAGAGGGTGAGCCTTGGTGCAATAGTAAAGGTTGTTTCTTTGTGACTTGGAGCTTACGGGTTCAACTCATAGAAACAGCCTCTCCATTAATGCGGAGGGAAGGTTGCGTACATAATACCCTCTTCAGATCTCATAATGTAGGAGCCTTGTGCACTGAGTTTGCCAAAAATAAAAAAAGGTAATGTTTTAGGTGTTCAAGAAAGGAGAGAAGGATATATAATATTGGTATGTTCCAAAACAGAAAGTTAGACATTCAATTTTGAACTAGCGGGACTGCTACCTTAATTTCTTGTGCTCTCCATTTCTAGCTATTATCTGTATTTTTCATAGCATCAAATCTGGAATTGTCTTGTAGGTAAACAGCTTTGTCAAATGGCTGCTTTAGCATGGTATTGTGGTACTAATACCATACTATTGCCATGCATGTTATTTTTACCTCCAATGCATTCGCTGCCACCAGCGCCATGGTTGTCTTTGAAAGAAACATAAATGATATTTATCGAAGGATTAAAATTTGCCCACATTCCATCTAACCCACAGTTCATTATCTTTTTTATGCAAACAGTGTTACGAATGCTGTGATTGTCATTTAATCATCAATGAACTAATATTGTTGACAATGTCAGACTTTTGTAGGAACACCATTCTGGATGGCACCAGAAGTGATTCAGAATTCAGAAGGATACAATGAGAAGGTGCTTCTAAAATCCGTGCTTCGTAGTTTTTCTTAAGTTTTCTGACATGTTTTTCTGTTTTCATCTGCCATCCATCTGCTCATTCTCTTCCTCATTGGCACTTATGCGCAGCTTGCAATATCTTTATCTTATGCACAGCCTGCAATATCTTTATCTGCTAAGCCTTGTTGAATAATGAGCATTCCATCATGGTGACTCTTTGCTGATACAGGCAGATATATGGTCTTTGGGCATAACTGTGATTGAAATGGCCAAAGGAGAGCCTCCACTGGCTGACCTTCACCCTATGAGAGTTCTTTTCATAATACCTCGAGAAAATCCACCTCAGGTAATGTCAATAGTTTTTGTTATGATGGTCAAATTTATGTCAAATGATTTATTCTAATGTTTCTTGTTCTCTTGATGCAATGACCATGCTTCACAGTTTAAATGTAATCAAAATTTCTATCCTGCAGTTGGATGAGCATTTTTCCCGCCCTATGAAAGAATTTGTTTCCTCATGTTTAAAGAAAGTGCCTGCTGAGGTAAGAATTATGCTTTTGCATATCCATCTATCTATTTATTTAGGCTATCTAGTTTGTTCCTGAACTCTGTCAGCTGCCAATTAAAGTGCAACGTTACTGTTGATGTATTAGCTTCTAAAACTATTATGATGGGTTTAGGTTGAGTGATCCTGGGATTTTAGGTTATTTTTCTGAATTCTGTAAAGTGCCTTATGCTTTTCTCTGATCTATTTAATTTCAGAGGCCAAGTGCCAAGGAGCTTCTCAAGCATCGTTTTATCAGGAATGCTAGGAAGAGTCAGAGGCTTCTGGAGAGAATTAGGTGCCATCTCATGCTTAGTATTTCATAATCTACATATGCTAGGAATTTGTATCTGACAGAGTTTTGAGGTGTCAAAAGCACTTTGGAACACACTAAATTATGCTTATGGTGTTAGTTATGTTTCTGAAATGTTATGACAAAGGGATGCTATGTTCAATTATCATTCTTACATGGTTTTTGTAGTTAAGATGCTTGTGTTTTGTGTTCTCAATAGAGAGCGCCCGAAGCACCAACTAAAGGAAGATGCAGAACCCCCCAGAAATGGCCCCAAAGCTGTAGGAGAGTCAACTGACACTGTGAAGGTGACAAGAGATAGAAGAGGTGAAGAAACTGTTCGAGCTAGGTGGGTTGATCGTGTTAATTAGCAGTAGTTTCTCGATTCTGATGGGATTCTTACTGAGTTGTTCTGATCAACAGTAATCTGGGGAAAACATTTAAAAATGCTGGATGGGACTTCAGCATTGGTGGACCACAGAGTACAGGTACTGTCCGAAGTGCTGTAAGACCCCCTCAGGTTAGAGAAAGGAAAGTAGAAGTTGCATATAATCAAGCTATACCAAGAACTTTAGAGAGTGGTAATGCACTTAATGAATCCCCAGAAGTTTCCTATCGAAAAGACACTAGAGAGTCGTATTATGATGAACATCAGGATAATGACCATGATGTAAGACTCTCTCTCTCTCTCTCTCTCATACACACACACACACACTCTGTGCACACAAAAATTGAAGCAATGGCAAAACCTTTTTACTGTGTTGTGGCTTTAGGCATCATAAAATTTTCCCTTCTGTCCTATGCCTTCAATAAAACACTTAGTTACATGGGGTGATCTGTGGGCTTCAAAGACTCTCGTTTTTCTGAAATTAACAGTGGGATTAAACATAGGATTAAGTTGACATGCAATGTAGTAACATGATTAAACTTTTTGAGAATTCTTTTCTTGTATGCCGCTGATGGGCTAGAAATTAACTTCACTTTGCTGGATTCACCAATCGTTTATGTTAAATTAGAGCCAGTTTCATATAATCTGTTGTTTGTATGACTCTTACACTTAATTATATGTTCCTTTTATGCTCAGATCTTGTCACATTGTTTTTGTTGCTTTATTCCCAGGACGAAATGTCAGTCAGTGTATCGGGAACTGTTGTTGTAAGATCTCGCAGAGGATCACAATCATCTGCATTGTTTCGTGACTCAAGCTCTGTTGTAAGCTTCGTTCACAGTTGTCTTTACAAAAATATTAAGTAGATAAAGGCTCTGTTGCCTTTTGTGTCCCAACCATTGATTTTATAAGATTTCAATGTGCTGTGTAGTCTAGCAGCGAATATGCTTCTTTTGAAGATGCTTCTACAAGTGGAACTATTGTGTTCCGTGGCCAACATGATGACTCTGATTCTCCTCGAACTCCAAGATCCAGGCTAGGAATTCAAGAGAGAACTTCAAGTGCATCAGTTGAAGACAGTTCCGCAAATCTTGCAGAGGTTGTTTTGTTTTTCATCTTTCTGGATCAGTTTTATTATGTCATAAACCTTTTTAGATTTTTCCTGTTTAGTTGTGAATTACAATTAGAAGGACTATAGAGTGCATGTTTCATTAATTAATAAAAGATATTGATATGTTTTATGATATTTGCATAACTTCTGCTTGTTGTTTTGACTATTTTTGCTATATTATATCTTTAACATGCTTGATAATTTCTTGTTTTACTTATTATTCTGAATTCTGTCTACAATCAAATACGTAAATCATTGTCTAGATGGAGTTTTCCTAAAACCTTTTGTTGCATAATGTATTTGTTATTGGAGGCTGAAATGTATCCTTTAGAAATCTGAGTTTACTGTGGAACTTGAATTTATTATTAGCTTCTAGATATGGAGTGTATGATCATGGTTTCTGTTGAAAAGCTGATCTGTTAATATGTTGATTCAGGCGAAGGCTGCAATTCAAGCAGGGTTGAGGAAACAAAATGCTAAGGACAGGTCTGCACAGAGCAAGATCAGCAGCCCTGGGCACGAAAACAGAAGAAGAGATCAAATGAGTAACAGTTCAGATTCTTCGAAGTAAGCCTGATAAAGAGCTAACTTTCCATACCTTTAATGCAGAATTTTATATAGCTTTAGTTATTATTTGGTTGTGTTAATATCTTTGAGTATTATTATTCCATTCTAGAAGTTCTCGTGAATTTTTTGATGCACAAAGATTATTTCCAAGATTACGTCAACCAAGTGATGATGAAGAAAATGCAAAGATAGCTGCATCATCTGTGCCACTATCCATGTTGCTTATCCCTTCCCTAAAAGAGGTACACATCACATGATGTTTAATGTAGTTTTTCGTTGTATATTTATGTGATAGAGGCAACTTTGAAATATTCTTCCAATTTAAGCAATCTTTACCCCAGAGGCTGTATTAAGATGCTTCTAATGATAGAGATTTCTCTATACGAGTATGCAGTACATGGAACTTAATCTTGGTGCTGACTATCATTCACCCGATCAAAATAGCTTTATATGAGTGATTGATATAATGATGGGAGCGAAACAAGATTCCATACCAACTTAAGTGAGTAGGTAATCAATGAAAAATATATTTTAAGATGGAAGACAGGAAAATCAAGGACTAAGAGTTAGGATATTGATAATGGTTTTGACTAGTAGACCATTGATCTACAGTTGTTTTGAGGTAGAGGAGCAACTTAGTAAGAGTAAAACTAGGAGGAAGTCTGAAAGAGGTCGATGATTAAATTAGTAAAGGTCCTTTTTTGTATTCTAGATGGAGTGGACCTGAGCAAGAGTACGCATTTTTTTAAGTCATTAATTCTTGCTAAGAGCTTGTTTGTGTGAATTTATGCCTTTACTCAATGCCATCATATGAACATGGTCGTACGAGGAAATTGTTTACTGTGATGCTTACGTCCATTTCCTGTTTTACTGCATCAGCTGCCAATATTTATCAAATCTGCATTAGATTTGTTTACATCTTAATAGTTTGCCAATGCACGCAATGTAGGTCATTGCTGATGATTCAGAAGGGTCAGTTGTGCGTGCAGTTACCAATTCTCTCATAAACATGGAGCGTACAAAGCCCGGATCTTGTGAAGCTCTTGTTCACAAGTTGCTTGAGCTATTGGCAAGGTTAAAAACTTCTGTGGAAAAAATAATTTTTGTATCTCACAGTACTATCCCCTTTGTATTTGTTTGGTCTCAGTCTTTTAACTGGAAACTCAAGCAGAGGTAAAATTTTGCAGCTCGAAGGAATCATCAATGAAAGATATGCAGGAGCTAGCTGCTCGCATGTTCAATAAGGGCAAGACGATTCTGGAAGATACTCAAAATACAATCATGGAAACTGACAATAGAAAAAAGCAGCAGCATAAAGAACTTAATTCAAATTCCAACTTGAGCCCTCTCGCGAGATTTCTACTTTCTAGGTTTGTTGAACTATTGTTCCCCTACTTATAGATGAGTTTGTTGAACTATTTAAAATGCACTATTTTAATGGCATCAAGCTGTTCTGAAATCTTCTCATGTAATGCAGATGGCAAAGCCAAACATCGAGGGATCTCAACCCAAGTTGAAGGAAAATGTGAGATTGACTCTTATCTCTGTTTTGTACTGTGTTTCCTTTTCTGCATTTCATATGATCTTGATGTACATAACATTGTAAGAAATTGTGTATTTATTATCCATTATGATTAAATTTTCTATATTAACATTTTTGTTTTGAGGTGGCATCATTGATGTATAATTAGGCCTTGCAATTATCACATTACAAGATGTAATCTCACTGACATTAATCATTCATTAAAAAATAATCTCTTCGCATAATCTTGCAAGTGAGTTTGCTTACAGTTTATGGTTTTCCTTAATTTTCATGCATGAATAGATTGGTGGAGGAGGTCTTCCAACCATTGGTACCTTTTCAATTATTTTGACTTGGGTTATTAATGGAGCTCTTTTGAGTTACAATAGGGGCAACCCTCCATGTTTTGATGGATGAAGAGAGCAAGCTTGATATCAATGTTCATCCAAACCATACTCTTTTGACAAAGATTCCAGGAAAATCTACACTTCTGCTTAACCCCCAAAAGAGTAATCTATGGCAAAAACAGAAGAACGAAACGAGTCATCTAGTAATGGAGGTGCTGAAATGCAACAACTCACCACAATGCGCTATGCGAATCAAGGCCAATTGAGTGCCAGGAAATCTATCCGAACCCCATTTATCACTAAAGAACCTCAAAAGATCCCAAAGCGCAAAATTTGATATCAACCCAAGGAGTGCAACTGGTAGCTGGGAGTCAATGATTACTTTCTTGATTCTTACCTATCTAAAGTTTTTTTTCCCACAAATTTCTCGGGAAACAAACAGAAAAACAAGTTATCTCATCATAATAATCCTAAAAATCAAGACTAAGAAATCACAAATAAATGAAAATAAGAAAGAGGGCTTTAGCTTGCAGAGAACTGATATGAACCAGGCAGAACAGGGGAGCTATGCATCCAAGTTTAAAGATTTAATAATTAATTGTTGTTAGTCAAAAAACGTTAACAGTTGTTAACAGAAAATTAGTGTATTACTGATGTATATATACACGTGACAAGGAGACAAAAGGGGATGATCATCATTTTTACATACAAATATTCTCTCTTAACGGTTATTTTTTCTCTTTTTCTCTTTCTCTCTTTTCTCTTTCATTGCCAAGGTTCTGGCAGAATACCATAACAATTCCTGACCATTCAAACGTTGGTAGCACTAATTCCCTCTTTATTCAATCAGTATCCACTACTTGGTATTAGAACCAAGTTTCGATCTTGGGCCCTATGGGTTATCAGCATATTTGTAGGTAATCTTAAACCATACATAGCTAAATTTGTTAGAATGTTTCAACCCAAAACCGTGAGCCATGCCCTTAGCTTGGCTAAACAAACAGAGATCATATTCTACAATATACCCAGAACAAACTCATTCATGAGTAGAATTCAATTCCAAAATACCACTCATAACCAAAACACCAACCCATATTACAGTAGACAACCCACTGGAAATAGAATGCCAGGCCTCTTACCCACTCCAAAAATACCTGCTCTACCATACCCAAATACTTTTAAGAACAATACCACCACCAACAACAGAACCTTAGCCACTAAAACCGAACCCTTAAATAGAAACACAAAAAATCCCACTAAAGAGGAAAGGGAGGAACGCATGCAAAAAGGGACTATGTATGTGCTGTGGAATCAAGTATACTTTTGGACACAAGTGTGTTCGATCCCAACTCTATCAGTTGTTTGTGGAAGATCGCGAGGAAAAGGATGGCCATTATGATGAGTTTGCTGATTGTGTGGGAACTTTAAATGCTCTGTTTGGTATGACAGGCTTTCAAACCATGAAAATGCAGGGGAAAGTAAAGAATCAGACAGTGGTAATGTTAGTTGACTCGGGTAGCACACATAATTCTGTAGACCATACAATGGTGAAGAAGTTGGGTTATAAGACATAGTCTACTACAGGGTTACAGGTAATGGTAGCTAATGGTCAGAAGATGATGTCTTAAGAGGTGTGTAAAGTATTGACATGGAAGGTTCAAGGACTGAAACAGCAATCTGATTTTGTGGTACTACCTTTGAGGGGCTGTGATCTAGTATTGGGAATACAATGGCTTAGTACCCTGCGTCCCATCATGTGGAATTTCCAATTTCTTTGCATGGAATTTGAGTGTGAAGGAAGAAATATTAGGTTGAAAGGATTGAAGGAAGGCATTATAAAACCAGCTTCCAAGAGATAGATTGCCAAGATGACTTCAACTACTGACAAGACTAGCTGCGGTATATTGTGGGGTTATTGCAATTCGATGGAGGCAAGGACTTGGCCTGTTAACCAAACTTTGGAAGATGAGATGTTACGGGAGTTACTACAGCTCTTAAACAATTATTCAGCATTGTTTCAGGAACCTATGACCCTACCTCTTAGTAGAGGTCATGTCCATCAGATTGTGTTGAAAAATGAAAGCAAGGTGATGAGAGTTAGTCCTTACAAATGCCCTTCTATTCTGAAGGACGAAATAGAAAAGATGCTATTGGAGATGAAAAGAGCAGGGGTCATACGAGATAGCAGTAGCCCATTTGCCTTTCCTGTTATTTTAGTCAAGAAGAAAGATGGAAGTTGGAGGTCTTGTTTGGATTTTAGGCAATTAAATAGCCTTACCATTAAGGATAAATTTCCCATTCCCTTGGTAGAGGAACTGATAGATGAGTTGCATTCAGCACAATGGTTTTCAAAGTTGGATTTGCGCTCAATTCGAATGCACGAAAGGGATATAGCAAAGACAGCCTTTCGCACACACCAAGGATACTACGAAGTTTTGGTGATTCCATTCGGACTCACGAATGCCCCATAAACATTCCATAGCCTCATGAACAAGCTCTTCCAACCATTTCTTAGGAGGTTTGTGCTTGTTTTTTTTTTTTTTTGACATCTTGATTTACTCACCCTCTTGGGATTTACATATGCAACACCTTGAACAAGTCTCACCCATGTGCCGTACCGTATTGACCCATTTATAGAAATAAAATTATAATTAATAAATCTAATTATGAAATACTTAAATTATTGATACGTAAATTTATAATTTTTTTCATTTTAAATACAAAATGTATGATTTGTCACATTTATATATAAATTTTTTTATTACATACATTACTAATAAAAAACTCATCAAAATATATATTATTAAATTATTTTACTTAAAGATTGGTTAGATAGAAAAGTTCGAACACAAGACAAATCACATTATATGAGTGATTCATTAGACAAAGAGAATGAAAACAAAAAAAAATATTTTGTCTTAGTCTTTTATTTATAGACCGACTGAGTGGTCCATGACAAGACATGGCACACTTATACTAGTTTTCATGGATCGTGTCATGCCGTGCCGATTTATGTGCCTAAAAAGTTCTTGCCTGACATGGCACACTTATATATATCATGCTTAATCTCGCCTAATTATTTAAGTATGCGTCATGCCAAACACAATCTACACTATGCCGAATTATGTCTTGTCATGGACCACTCGGTCGGTTTATACCTCTAAGGAGAACACATTATGCCACAAGCTCCGGGATTTTGGCAATTGCAGCACTTAAAGGTTGTTAATTCTTGATGATATGATTGGAACGTTAACTATAATAAAACGTCGTCAATCTGAGTTACGTGCAAACATTTGTAGGCATTGATATTGCTGTTACCTTCCATTTACATCACCATTTATTCTATGATATTATTGGTTATAACAGATATTGGACAAATGTTTGATAGATTTTGTACACTCGCATGTGCCTTAACACCTTTCTTCTCACATTTTTATGTGATCTAGGATTCTTGTTAATAGTGTAGTAATCTGTTGTTCTCCCAATAATGACGTAAACTGCACCAACCCTGCAGTTTTTTAAATCCTTCGCAATGACAAACTGTTTTTTATGTAACTAACTTGAGACACCATGAGCACATAATTTACTTTTGATTTGTCTTTTTGGGTCATAATTTACTTTTGATTTGTCTTTTTTGGTTCATAAGGAGATACCAAAGGGAAGGAGATTCGAAATTTGGATCTAATCCTTACTAAGAAAGGGTAACAATTATGAAGCTAAACCTTAGTTATTACTTTCTGTCGTAACGGCTTCGCGCTCGACGATTGTTGAAAAAAGCGTTTAAAAACAACAAGGGGAGTCGCCACCAATCTTTTTTTGTCTAGGTGTGATTGGCCACCTAAAAATGTTTATCTTTTTAACAAAATCTCAAAATTAATTAAGTTTTATTAAAAAGACAAATTTTTGGTCTGCGAAAACAAAAATCGGGTTCGGGGGTACGGTTACGCGTGGGGAAGGATTAGCACCCCCACGACGCCCGTTAAAAAACGGTACCATAATAATCATGTGTTATCCTTTGGTTTTAATAAAATGATCTTAATTTAATATTTAAAAACAATTCCTATTTTATTGCAATCAATTTTATTCAAAATCATTTTTTATTTGTAAATTTATTTTGTTTTATTTTAAAAAGTTAAATTTTATTTTTCGAAAATAAATGTGAACCTTTTTGTATTGAATAACTAAATCAAATACTCCAATACTTTTGGCAGCATTTGAAATAATTTTCCTCACCTAGAGATTTCTTAAGAATCACTACTTGTGACTTCTATAGAATCTCATCCTCGGAAAATTCACACTTATTTCGAAAATTATCATAAATACATATGATGCAAACAGATGAAAAATGATGCAAATGAATTTTTGATTAATTTGTTTATTTATTTATTTATATTTCTTTGTTTTTTTTTTTTTAAAAAAAACTTATTCATTTTCTTTTTTTATAAAAATTTAAATTATTGAAAAAATCATACTAAATACCTAAATACTTTTAACAATATTTAGTATACTCTTCTCACTTAGGGATCAGTTAAGGAATCACTACTTGTGACTTTCATAACGTCCCATCATCAGACTTTTATTTTAATTTAAATTTAAACTTTATTATTAATTTCTTTTTTAAAAAAACTTATTTATTTTTATTTTTAATAAAAATTAAATTATTGAAAAATCATACTAAATACCTCAATACTTTTGACAATATTTAGTACGACTCTTCTCACCTAGGGATCAGCTAGGAATCACTACTTGTGACTTCCGTAGCATCCCATCATCGGACGAATTTAATTTAATTAAAATTTTATTTATTTTTTCTTTATTTTTAAATAAGCTTTCTAATCAATAATAATAATAAATACGAGTAAAAGAAAATTTTTCCATTTTTTATTTTACAACATGTAATAATAATAATAATAATAATAATAATAATAATAACTAAACACAATAATAATAATAATAATAATAATAATAATAATAATAATAATAATAATAATAATAATAATAATAATAATAGCAACAACACCAACAACAACAACAATAATAATAATAATAATAATAATAATAATAATAATAATAATAATTTTCTTTTTTAGATTTTTTTTAAATTTTTTTTAATTTAATTTTTTTAAAATTTTTTTTTTAATTTTAATTTCCTAATTAAAATTTTTCCTTTAACAAAACAAATAAATAAACAAATAAGCAAATAAAAAAAGCAAACAAAACATACCAAAAACGAATTGGGCTTGGACCCAAAGGAAACCCTCAAAGGAGCCCAAAGGCGAGCCCAAATAGCAAGGCCCAAGCTGCTGGCCGGGTCGGTGGGCTGGAGCGGAGCGGGTCAGCGAGCGGGTCGGGTCGGATTCTGGAGCGCGCGCGGATCTTCTCTTTCCGGGTCGGACGCGCGGATCCCGGGTCGGGTCCCGGGTCCACGCGCGGGTCGACCCCTTCTTTTCCTATAAAATTCAACCCGTTTTTTTTTAATTCATTTTCAACCCCAAAAAAGAAAAAAACTTCAGAGCTTCAGAGGCTTCCCCGGCCAGGCGATTTCCGGCCGCCGCCTCGGCCGTCGGCCGCCACCACCGGCCGCCGTCTCCGGTCGCCGGAAAGGGGAAAGCTTCTACCTTTCCGAAGCTTCCCTTGCTCCCCTTTCCGTTTCTACCCTTCGTTTCGCCTAAAAATGGCCCTAACCCCACGGATCTGAGGTCGAAACCTTCGGCCTCCTCCCCTTTTTTTGTTTTTTTGGTTGATGCTTCTGATGGTTTTGGGTTTGTAATTTTGGTTTTGTGTTTTGTATTTGTTTTGCAGGTTTGGGGCTTCGGTTTTGGGACGGTGATGTTTGGGGTTCTCGGGTTTAGGGATTTTGGTCCCGGTTTGGGTTGTTGAGGATGATGTTTGCTTGGATTGGCTCGGTGGTGGTGTATGGTGATGATTTAGGCTACTGATGGTGGTGTGTGGTGGTTGCTGTGGGTAGAGGGTGATGATGAGTGAGTTAGGTTGGGTGAGGATAGTGCTTGGGTGAGGATGGTGCTCGGGTAGCTTGGCTCCCGGTTGGGTGGTCGAACGAGGGGTTTTCTAGAGGGACTGGTATAGGGTTTGCTATGGTGGGGATAGGGTAGAGTAGCTGGTGGTGGCAGTGGGTTGAGGGTGGCTGGAGGCTATGGTGGCCGGCGGATTTTGGGGAAAAGGCTAGGGGGCTGCTGGCCGATTAGACCAAAAGAAACAAAGGAAATAAAAATAATAATATAAATAATAATATAAATAATAATAATAATAATAATAATAATAATAATAAGAATAATAAAAACCAAATAATAAAAAAAATAAATATAAATATAAACAAATAATAATAATAATGGTAATAATAACAAAAAGGGACAAAATTAGGTGTCAACAGCTGCCCCTCTTTGCTCATTGCTGAGGATCAGGAATAGAGCAAAGACAATTGACAGTAATTTTGTCCAACTCAAGACTTAATCTTTCCTTTTTCTCTCTCTCTCTTTTTTTCTTCTTCCTTTTTGTATGCGCTCCTCTTGCAGCAGAGGCGATGAAACTTTAAATTTAAATCATCTATTTTTTTTTATTTTTTTTGTTGTGTTTTTTTTTTTTTTTTAATGTGCTCCTCTTGCAGCAGAGGCGATGAAACTTTAAATTTAAATCATCTTGAAAAGTGCTCCTCTTGTAGCAGAGGCAATGAAACTTAAAATTGAAAGATTTCACATTCAAAAATCTAAGATTCGGAGATTCACATCCGAAATTTTGATGTGGAGATTCACATCCAAAAATTTGATTTTGAATTCAGAGATTCACACCTGAAATGTTTGATTTAGAGATTCACATCCAAAATTTTGACTTAGATTTGGAGATTCACATCCAGAACGTTTGACTTGGAGATTCACACCCAATATTTTAACTTTGATTTGGAGATTCACATCCGAATCGAATTCCCTATTTTAAAATTCCTTATCTTGGTTTTTCTTCAATTTCATCTTTAAATCTTATGTTTAATCTCATTTCAAATTTAATCTCGAACCTCCTCTTTAAAATATAGCCCTGAACTTTCTTCTTCTCCCTTCTTCTTTCCTTTTTTTTTCTTCCCCCCTCTTTTTTTTTCCTTTTTTTTTTTCAACTTCAAAATCTTATTCTTCCAACCTCATATTTTAATCTTACATTTTCTTGACAAGGATACATTCAGGAACTCAATTTGAAGATTCGCATTGAAAATTCCAAACATAAACTCTAATATAGAGGTTCGCATCTTAAATTCAGATATTCTCATCTATAATCTTGGGTTGGAGATTCACATCCAAATATCCATTTTGGATATTCGCATCCGAAATTTCAGAGATTCTCACCTGAAATTTTGAGTTGGAGTTTCACATCCAAATATTAGACTCGGAGATTCACACCTGAAATTTCAACTTTGATTTGGAGATTCACATCCGAAATTTTGATTCGGAGATTCACATCCGAAAATTTCAACTTGAAATTCAGAGATTCACACCTGAAATTTTGATTTGGAGATTCACATCCAAAATTTCACTTAGGGATTCGCACCCAAAAATTTGATTCGGAGATTCACATCCGAAAATTTGACTAATTTTGATTTGGAGATTCACATCCGAAATTTTGATTTGGAGATTCACATCCAAAATTTCACTTAGGGATTCGCACCCAAAAATTTGATTCGGAGATTCACATCCGAAAATTTGACTAATTTTGATTTGGAGATTCACATCCGAAAATTTGACTTAAGATTCAGAGATTCACACCTGAAATTTTGATTTAAGATTCAGAGATTCACACCTGAAATTTTGATTTGGAGATTCACATCCAAAATTTCACTTAGGGATTCGCACCCAAAAATTTGATTCGGAGATTCACATCCGAAAATTTGACTAATTTTGATTTGGAGATTCACATCCAAATTTGACTTAAGATTCAGAGATTCACACCTGAAATTTTGATTTAAGATTCAGAGATTCACACCTGAAATTTTGATTTGGAGATTCACATCCAAAATTTCACTTAGGGATTCGCACCCAAAAATTTGATTCGGAGATTCACATCCGAAAATTTGACTAATTTTGATTTGGAGATTCACATCCGAAAATTTGACTTAAGATTCAGAGATTCACACCTGAAATTTTGATTTAAGATTCAGAGATTCCCACCTGAAATTTTGATTTGGAGATTCACATCCAAAATTTCACTTAGGGATTCGCACCCAAAAATTTGATTCGGAGATTCACATCCGAAAATTTGACTAATTTTGATTTGGAGATTCACATCCGAAAATTTGACTTAGGATTCAGAGATTCACACCTGAAATTTTATTTGGAGATTCTCACCCAAAATTTGATTCGGAGATTCACATCCGAATATTTAGCTTCTTGCTTAAAATTTTCTGAATTGGAGATTCACATCCAAAGATTTAGTTTCTTGATGCATCATCCTTTTAAAACTTTTTACTTTAAAAATCTTATCATCTTATCCTAAAATTTTCAGAATCCTGCTTCCTTCCTTTGTCTTGTGTTTTGCCCCTTCTTTGATTGAAAATGTACAAATCTTGTTCCTTAAAGGTGAAATTTTCATTTGTTTTTTTTTTTTTTTTAATTTCTGAATGTATGTGATGGATGCAATGCAAATGTCGAGAAATAAGAAAAAAGAAAAGGAAAAGAGAAAGAAAAAGATAAGGAAAAATAATCAAAAGTTGCAGTAACAAGGTTCACAAGACCACCATCCTCACCTTTTTTGACTCTTTTCAAAACATAAGCTTCCGTACCTCCACTAATCCCACGAAAGACCATTAATTCTTGGTTATTCTTCACCATTTGATCATACATTCATATTTTCTTCGGTACACTTACAAGCCTTCCCACGATTCTCATCTTTTCCTTCTTTGCCCCATATCATTTTCGACTTTTCTCTTTTGTAATGCGTCGGGCTTTCACAAATATTGTCAATTATTTATTTATCATCATTTCAATTTCATAACAGATGTAATGCCATCACATTTCTTTCAATAATCATGAGTATGCAGATTGGTTGAAGGTTGAAGGGAAGACATTTATGATGAAGTAAACGAGAACAAATTTAACCAAGAATAATAGGTAATTTCCAGAGGTCAAGGGAAGGTAACAATATCTAAACAATGAATATTCAATCAATCTTGATAAACTAATCTAGGATTTTTCCCAAAATTCTATTTGATTGACATTCTAATCATTTTGGTTCCATCAATGCTTTGCCCCCCACTTCATGAAATCATCAAATAGGACTGGTTTCCCTTATGAAAGGCTATCTTCTCGAGATTTTAGCCAAATCCTCCATTCTTCTTTTGACTCAAATCGCCCTTTCGGGTTTTCAACTTAAGCCCCTTCTTATTCTCCTTCCTTTCTTTTTTCTCTTTCCTCTTTTTTTTTTATAGCTTTTTCCTTTTCATTTTCCTTTTTCTTTTCTTTTTCATTTTTTCATCATTTTCCTTTTTTACGTTTTCATTCTTTTTCAAGGACCATACTTATCTATAATGAACACACTTATCAAGCTCCCAATCATGAACTTGTAACATGTCTAGGCTCAATATATGATTCCTTAACTCAAGCATTCAAATTCGATCAAAATGGACTTTTTGAGGTACGTAATGTAGGCCATGGTTCAGGGTTTTGAAAGAATGGATAAACAGGCCCAAAATACGTGTTTCAAGGGTTTCAAGCCATAGGATCGTTTCTCATCATATTAAGAATTCTAGCATTCTACCCCATTCGTTGTTTATTCTTCTTTGGTTTCTTGTTTCTCTTTCCCTTCTTTTTTGTTCACTTCCTTTTTTCTTTTGATTCTCTCTTTTCCTCATGAAGATATCTTTTTCTTCATCTTGCCCCTAGATTTTTAATGACTTGAAAATATTTTTTTTTTTTTTTTTTGTGGGCAAATCTTACTTCATTTTTCTCAATTTTGCCCCCCAATGTGGAGGGTGATCCTTGGCGGGTTTCTTTAAAAAACATATATGACTATAAGGCTCAAAAGGGGTAACAATGGATAATTTTTCTCATATGTGAAGGGTAAACCAAAGATGGCCATTTCTCATTTCGAACATAAATACTCTTATCAAAGAATTATTTATTGAGCCATTACAACCTTCTGAAAAGTCTACTTTCCTTGTGTACGCTCCATCAGTTGATTCAACATTCTCATTGATCATGGGGGACAAAATTGTCAATACAAATAGAATTTTAAAGTTTTATCCTAAATTATTATCATAATCAACTTCATATTCATCATTTCACAACAAAATTGGGTGAAGAATGGAAATTAATCACTTATAAGCCAAAAGAAAGAGAAAAAGGTAAAATATAGGCGAATGTACAAAAATATAAGATTTAGAAGGGGAGAGAAAATGTAATGAAAATGCATCGATTACTCTGTTGAAATGACAGAAGATAAATGAAAGTCAATACACAAAAGCGCTTTTCAGTTTATGAGCACTACAAAAAGAAACAACTTTATACCATCATGAATGACCAACCAAAAAGTCTTCTTTTGCAATCATACTGCAGCATGGTTAACCCGTTCCTTCTTTTGTCCCAAAGTCCAACAAACCAGATCTAATCAAACTTTGCACCTTGTGCTTGAAAGCAGGGCAACTTTCTATCGAATGACCCGTATTTCCACTATGATAATCACATCGAGCATTTGGGTCATACCATTCTGGATATGGAGGTTCCAAAGGCTTTAATTGAACTGGGGTAACAAGTTGGTTCTCAAGAAGGTATTGAAATACTTCAGAGTAGGACCAAGGAATCGGATCGATGTCGATCCTCCTCCGTTTGTTTCGAGATCCTCTTTGGTTACTTTGGGTAGGCATAGGTGTTTGGAGACCTATTTGCCAACTAGATTGGAGGATTGGCTGACGAGTATTCAGGCTTGGAGAGATATGATTTATGGTGGGGTAATGGGTTTGGTACATTGGATAAGGATAATATGGAGCAAAGTCTCCCACATGTTGCCCCTCATAATTCATAGCATGAACATCTCCTCCATTCCCCGCTGTATCACCTTTTCTTGCATTCATGGCATCGTCTCCTACAAGCTTGCCACTCTTGATTGCATTATCTATTATTTCACCAGAGATCACCATATCCGCGAAATTCTTTGTAGCATTTCCAACCATCATTTCATAAAATGGTGCTGGGAGTGTGTTGACAAACAAGATGGCGGTTTCTTTCTCTGTGAGGGGTGGTTGAACTTGGGCAGCTACATCCCTCCACCTTTGAGCATATTCTCTAAAGCTCTCTTCATGTTTCTTCATCATGCCCTGTAAGGATAAGCGATCTGGTACCAAATCTTCAATGTGCTTGTATTGAGCCATGAATGCCCGAGCCAATTCTTTCCATGAGCGGATGTGGGCTCGATCTAGTTGGGTGTACCACCTGGCAGCTGATCCGGTAAGACTGTCTTGAAAAGTATGCACCAATAATTCATCATTCTGAGCATAGGCAGCCATTTTCTGACAGTACATCTTAATATGACTTGTCGGGCATTTGGTTCCATCATACCTTTCAAATTCTGGAACCTTGAACTTTGGTGGGATAACTACACCTGGTACCAAACAAAGCTTGCTTGCATCCAAAGAGCCATATAAATCCATCCCTTCGATAGCTCGTAATCTTTCTTCAAGGAGATCTAACTTCGTCTGAGGCTTTAAGCTCTCTTTCATTATTGGTACACCCATCTTCAATTTCTCTTGTTCTTTAGGATCCCTTGAATCATGGACAGAGATCGGGTCTGATGGGTTCCTTCTGAAGTTTGGAATGTCGTGCCCGGCAAATAGCATATGCGGTGAAGTACGGACTTGGGGTGGAATGGGACTTTGTGGATATGAACGTTCACCGTCTTGTGCCCACCTTTCTTGAGTAGTTGCTTCCCCTACTGGTTCTTTTCCTCTATTCATTTTAGTCATCATCTCCAGCATTGCAGCCAATTGCCCCTTCATCTCTTCTTGCGCCTTTTCTATCTTCTCCATTCGACTAGCCTGTCCTTCTTCCATGGTCTAAGCTTGTGAGAGTCCTGAATTGCTTTGTAATCTTTGGTGGTTGAGAAGTCTTGAACCTTATTACCACAATTTTCTAATTAGAAAAGCCTTATGTTACTTCTTTCAATTTTTTTTGGAACAAACAAATTTTTCTTCTTTTTTTTTTCTCAAAAAATGAAAAGTATTGACATATTTACTGAAGTATAACAAGTATATGATGTGAATTTTATGAAAATCATGTTATTTTTATATGTATGCAAATGACATGTATGATAGAAGTCTATGAAATGGAACAATTTTTCTTCTTCTGTTTTTTTTTTATTTTTCTTTAAGTTTCTTGATTTTACATGTTAGGTGTTTAGGTCTTCACTTTAACCAAATCTTAGGGAGGAATAATTTCAATGAAAATAATCAGTCAATAGCACATGTACACAAATTTGATAAAAAGAAAATTGAAAGAATAAACAAATTCACAATTGTAAAAGACTTAGTCTAGTTTCTCAAAGACTTATCTACTAAATGTGATGCAACAATGCAAAATGCATATCAAAGTTCAAACTGAAATTTGCCCCTTACTTATCATATTCACTTATTAACTTAAGAGGTTAAATCCGAAACAAGTAAGAGAAGTTGAAGAATAATCTTAAACCATATCAAAATTGTTTCAAAAACTCTCTCTCTTCTTTTTGTTTTTTAATTTTTGGTGAGAAGAAACGTTATTAACCATGAAATGCTATGTAAAATGTTTAAGACATGACACAATAACATGCTTCTAAAATGCAAATGACATGACTATCAACATATATATACACAATGATGATGAAATGAATTAAAATGATACATGTCCCTAACATGTTTGAGAAAAACGAATATTTGTACTCACAATACCTAGATACTAATCTTATTATTCCTTAATCCAATCATGCAAGAAAGATGGAATTCCTAACTAAACCTGAGCATTTTCTTCATTTTTCTAGAAATCATATTTCTTTTATCACCAAACAATTTTTTTCAAACTTCTATTTTTCCAAAAATTTTCATGTGTCCTACTACATTTTTTTTTCAAAAATTATTTTTTATTTTTTTATTTCATCTTTATTCTGGATCAAATTATTCTTTAAATTCTTTCCCAATAAATTCAAGGATAATTTTGTTGACATCCCTTTTTTATTATTCAACCAAGTGTTTTGCAATGAGATAATCAAGAAAAGGAAAGAAAAACATTTTTTAAGCCCCCCTTTTTTGGAGCATTTTTAAACTCTCATTAAAATTCCTACACAATCCAAATTTTTTGTCAACTTATTCTTTGAAAATTCTATACAGGAAAGTCAATTATTCATCTCTCCTTTTTTTTTTGACTTCAAAAAGAAAGAAAGAAAAATTTCATTCATTCTTTCATTTTATTCTAACTCATTTTTGAAGAGATATTAATTCATTTCCTACTCAAAATCCCTTTCACTTTTATTTTTTATGCCTTTATTTTAAGAAAATTTTCCAAGAATAATAAAGAATAAAAAATTTTAATTAAAAAACTTAATTGAATTTCTTCTTATTATTTTTTTGTCTTTTATTCCTTTATCTTAAGAAAATTTTCCAAAAATAATAAAGAATAAAAATTTTTAATTAAAAAATTTAATTGAATTTCTTCTTATTATTTTTTTGTGAAAGAGACCCCTTTTTTTTTTTTTACAAATTTTTTCATTTTTTATTGTAAAAAGAAAGGTTTATCCACATTTTTTCATTTTATATTTTTCTCTTTAAAGAAAGAAAAGTGAAAGAAATTAAAACCTTTTTTATTTTTATATATAAAAACATCTTGTAACCACAAAACTTCTTTTTCCTCTTCTTGCTTTGGAGAATGTATTTTTGTTAGTTCATATTTTAATGCACTTATTTTCAAAACAAAATTCTCATTTTAAAAAAGGAATGAAGAATTATTCGCATTTTTAAAAGAAAAGTTACATATTTGTTTTATTACTTCTATCACACACCTTTATTTTTTAAAATATAAGTGGATTTTTTTGAAAAGATCTTTCATAAAGAAAATATATTTTTTTCATTTTTATTTTACAAAATTCCCTTTTTTAGAAAAAATCAAAGACTTAAATTATATACAATTCAAATTAAAATTGATTGCACCTTTATTATTGACATGAGAAAATGGGTCGAATTGTGTTCCCTCGTATCATAATTTCGGGATAATTTCTACAAAAATCGGACAGGGCTCTACCTCAGGTTGGCCTCTTAGGTTTTTCTATATGCTGGGCTGGGATATAAAAATCTAAAGGTTCCCAAATTATACCTCACTGTCGTCCACACTGGACTAGTAAGATTTAATTTGAGTGGGAGTATTTCGATTGCCATTGCGGAGGTGATTACCTCACGAGAGCAAAGGTACTCTACTCCCTCCTAAGAAGGACTGAACCCGGGTATAGAGCTCATGTTATGCAGATGCAAGTGCAAGTGTGTGTATGAGGGAACATTTATCAAACCACAACCCCTATCCTATAACAATGTATATACAAATATAAAACATAAAATAAATAACATAAAAAAATGCAAATGCAAACAAAATCATTTTCCAAGTGAATTAAGTTTAAATATCAATCAAGACTATTAAATTAAAACTTTGGATAACACATGATTAATGCATGGCTTGACCCTCAAAAAGCGTCCCCAGTGGAGTCGCCAAGCTGTCGTAACGGCTTCGCGCTCGACGATTGTTGAAAAAAGCGTTTAAAAACAACAAGGGGAGTCGCCACCAATCTTTTTTTGTCTAGGTGTGATTGGCCACCTAAAAATGTTTATCTTTTTAACAAAATCTCAAAATTAATTAAGTTTTATTAAAAAGACAAATTTTTGGTCTGCGAAAACAAAAATCGGGTTCGGGGGTACGGTTACGCGTGGGGAAGGATTAGCACCCCCACGACGCCCGTTAAAAAACGGTACCATAATAATCATGTGTTATCCTTTGGTTTTAATAAAATGATCTTAATTTAATATTTAAAAACAATTCCTATTTTATTGCAATCAATTTTATTCAAAATCATTTTTTATTTGTAAATTTATTTTGTTTTATTTTAAAAAGTTAAATTTTATTTTTCGAAAATAAATGTGAACCTTTTTGTATTGAATAACTAAATCAAATACTCCAATACTTTTGGCAGCATTTGAAATAATTTTCCTCACCTAGAGATTTCTTAAGAATCACTACTTGTGACTTCTATAGAATCTCATCCTCGGAAAATTCACACTTATTTCGAAAATTATCATAAATACATATGATGCAAACAGATGAAAAATGATGCAAATGAATTTTTGATTAATTTGTTTATTTATTTATTTATATTTCTTTGTTTTTTTTTTTTTAAAAAAAACTTATTCATTTTCTTTTTTTATAAAAATTTAAATTATTGAAAAAATCATACTAAATACCTAAATACTTTTAACAATATTTAGTATACTCTTCTCACTTAGGGATCAGTTAAGGAATCACTACTTGTGACTTTCATAACGTCCCATCATCAGACTTTTATTTTAATTTAAATTTAAACTTTATTATTAATTTCTTTTTTAAAAAAACTTATTTATTTTTATTTTTAATAAAAATTAAATTATTGAAAAATCATACTAAATACCTCAATACTTTTGACAATATTTAGTACGACTCTTCTCACCTAGGGATCAGCTAGGAATCACTACTTGTGACTTCCGTAGCATCCCATCATCGGACGAATTTAATTTAATTAAAATTTTATTTATTTTTTCTTTATTTTTAAATAAGCTTTCTAATCAATAATAATAATAAATACGAGTAAAAGAAAATTTTTCCATTTTTTATTTTACAACATGTAATAATAATAATAATAATAATAATAATAATAACTAAACACAATAATAATAATAATAATAATAATAATAATAATAATAATAATAATAATAATAATAATAGCAACAACACCAACAACAACAACAATAATAATAATAATAATAATAATAATAATAATAATAATAATTTTCTTTTTTAGATTTTTTTTAAATTTTTTTTAATTTAATTTTTTTAAAATTTTTTTTTTAATTTTAATTTCCTAATTAAAATTTTTCCTTTAACAAAACAAATAAATAAACAAATAAGCAAATAAAAAAAGCAAACAAAACATACCAAAAACGAATTGGGCTTGGACCCAAAGGAAACCCTCAAAGGAGCCCAAAGGCGAGCCCAAATAGCAAGGCCCAAGCTGCTGGCCGGGTCGGTGGGCTGGAGCGGAGCGGGTCAGCGAGCGGGTCGGGTCGGATTCTGGAGCGCGCGCGGATCTTCTCTTTCCGGGTCGGACGCGCGGATCCCGGGTCGGGTCCCGGGTCCACGCGCGGGTCGACCCCTTCTTTTCCTATAAAATTCAACCCGTTTTTTTTAATTCATTTTCAACCCCAAAAAAGAAAAAGACTTCAGAGCTTCAGAGGCTTCCCCGGCCAGGCGATTTCGGCCGCCGCCTCGGCCGTCGGCCGCCACCACCGGCCGCCGTCTCCGGTCGCCGGAAAGGGGAAAGCTTCTACCTTTCCGAAGCTTCCCTTGCTCCCCTTTCCGTTTCTACCCTTCGTTTCGCCTAAAAATGGCCCTAACCCCACGGATCTGAGGTCGAAACCTTCGGCCTCCTCCCCTTTTTTTGTTTTTTTGGTTGATGCTTCTGATGGTTTTGGGTTTGTAATTTTGGTTTTGTGTTTTGTATTTGTTTTGCAGGTTTGGGGCTTCGGTTTTGGGACGGTGATGTTTGGGGTTCTCGGGTTTAGGGATTTTGGTCCCGGTTTGGGTTGTTGAGGATGATGTTTGCTTGGATTGGCTCGGTGGTGGTGTATGGTGATGATTTAGGCTACTGATGGTGGTGTGTGGTGGTTGCTGTGGGTAGAGGGTGATGATGAGTGAGTTAGGTTGGGTGAGGATAGTGCTTGGGTGAGGATGGTGCTCGGGTAGCTTGGCTCCCGGTTGGGTGGTCGAACGAGGGGTTTTCTAGAGGGACTGGTATAGGGTTTGCTATGGTGGGGATAGGGTAGAGTAGCTGGTGGTGGCAGTGGGTTGAGGGTGGCTGGAGGCTATGGTGGCCGGCGGATTTTGGGGAAAAGGCTAGGGGGCTGCTGGCCGATTAGACCAAAAGAAACAAAGGAAATAAAAATAATAATATAAATAATAATAAATAATAATAATAATAATAATAATAATAATAATAATAATAAGAATAATAAAAACCAAATAATAAAAAAAATAAATATAAATATAAACAAATAATAATAATAATGGTAATAATAACAAAAAGGGACAAAATTAGGTGTCAACACTTTCGATGATTTGTCTTTACGTAGTCTTCTCACCCAACATGTTACTATTTCATTGTATTAATAGGCCGGTGCTTGGACATTATTTACAGTTACGTTTTATGCAGCTTCCCTACATTATACATCAATGCTTTCCACTCTTGGACAACATATCTCTGTCGGAGATGGATGGTTGGGCTTGTTTCAGGGGTAGAAACAAAAGAATTCTGACCGGCAGCTGAAACAAGAATGCTCTGTATAAACAGCTTGTATCCAATGGGCATTGGCTCTTACTTATTGCAATTTGGTCTTGCAGAATGTCATGTTGCCAATGAATTTCAATTTGGAGCACTATCACTGAGAAAATGTGCAACTGTTTTTCATTTGAAGGTTGGATTGAAATATGGTCAAACTCTGTTGTGCCAGGTTTGATTCTGCTTGCTTTGGCTTAGTTCTAAAGCACGATTGAAACTTATTTCCTCAAGCCTTGCATCAAGCTACAGATATGTAATTATAATCATATTCATAGTTGAGTTTCATTAAAAAAGAAAAAGGAGGAGGGTGAGAGAGTGTCATTTTCCATCTACTACTCCACTGCCAAGAGAAGGGATGAAAAAAAAAATCTGTCCCCCAAATGACCATTTGAAGCAGGGGAAAAACTAATCACACCCTAAAAACTACTTGGCACACCCTAAATACTAGTCTCACCCTAACCCTCTTATTTGTTTTTCCTATTCTGCTAGTTACACCCTAAAATCACATTGCTTTCACCCGAAATTGCCCCTAAACCCATGGCACACCCATAATTTTCTCACACTTCTCCTTTTAGTTCCTGTATTCTGCAATCTCTTTATTGTCTTCTAATTCAGCTTTCACCAGCTTCAATCTGTGAAATTTCCATATCTTTATTTTTTGTATGTGATTCAGAATATGGGAACTAATCATAGAGTTGAAGCTGGGATTTATAAGGAGGGGATGGAAGCAGCAGGCGTTTAACAGATATTGAAGCTAATACTGCTTCAAGGCATGGAAGTTCAGCCGCTTCTTCCTCACCATATTCTTCTCAGGACCTTGGGAAATCTGAACATCCTGAACTCAAGCTACCGAAACATTTAAAATCCAAAAAAAAAGTATAAAGATTGTTTAAGATAGCGGCTGTGTGTGGCAGCCCCTTGCTGGGGGGTGAGCTGCAGCCCCTCACGAAAGGGGGACTGCGCGAGACAGCCCCTCAGATGACGCAGCCCGGTAAAACTTCTAAACCCAAAAAAAATGTAAAGGATGTAAGCATGCGGCGAGCTTTGAAATGCGCGGCACCTTACTGCCGCGCATGCTGGCTAGTCGCGGCACCTTACTGCCGCGCATGCTGACTAGTCGTGGCACCTTAGTGCTGCGAGTGCTTATTGACTTGTGGCAACAGGGTGCCACAAGTGTCTATTTAGGGTGTGTTTAGGGTATAATGGTCATATTGTCAATGGTTAGTTTTGGAAAAAAAAAAATAATTTTACTTAGGGTGTGTTTAGAAATTCCCTTGAAGCAGCAGTTATCAATGCATCTAGTATTTAAGCAAGTCAGCTATAATATTACAATGACACTGAAATGGACTATAGAACCCAATGCTACTAAAATATACCGCGATATCTAGTTCCCTAATTCTAAAAGCTATGGCTGCTGTACTAGAGATCAATCAGAAATCAGAAGGTCACGGCCGTTTACTCTATCAGCGGAAATATCCTTCAAGTGATGTAGCAGGCAAAATCAGAGTTAACTACAGCTCTCAAGTCATCACAAAAGTTGCCTCCTTGAATCAAATCATTAGATTAATCGTCAGCGCTTGAGTTGTCTCCTAGCCAAAGCAGGGGCTCTCTTAGGGATATAGACCTGGTAACTCACCTGGAAAAAAAGATTTAACAATATTATAAAAAACTTAAAGAAAAAAATAAATCAATGCTACTGGGTTAAGACCTAACCTGTACCATTTCCCCACCCCGCATCACAGACATTGTCTTTTGCTGAAATTGTGAACCATTGTTGGTCTCATCTTCTGGTTTATCTGAGCTGATTCCTCCAGAGGTAGATATAGAAGAAGAGGATGGCTTATTGCAAGCAGAATCGTGGGTATTACTAACTTTCCCATCACTATTGCCACACTCAGGAGGTTTCACAGTTTGGGCAGCTCCTAAACTAACCTCAGTCACACTACTCTCGGTTACTAACTTAGCTTGAGAAGATTCTAGTGCAGCAGATTCTCGTTTTTGGGTGGAACAAGTATTAGGTGATTCCTGTCTTATTCGCGACTTAATAAACTTCAGCCTATTAGAAACAGAAGCTGCATTGTCCTCAGGGGGTTTCACAGTTTGGGTAGTTTCTAAATGACTGTCATTCACACTGCTCTTGGTTACCAACTTGACTTGAGAAGGTTCTTGGGCAGTGGCTTCTTGTTTCTGAGTAGTGCGAGTGTTAGGTTCTTCAAGTCTGGTTTGTGACATAACCAACTTCGACTTATTAGAAACAGATTTAATAGCTGTATTAACTTCTACTCTAGGAACAGCAGCAGGAACCACCTGAGCTGGTGGAGAAGCAACATCACTCTCCACAGACCCAGAATATTTTCCATCATCATCCAGATGTGATGTGTTCCTATCATTATTAGGAAGCACGGTACAGTCCCTTCCAACTGGAGGCTGTCTAATCTGTTGACTCACTTGGCTTGCTATCACCGCTCTAGGATCATCTCCCTTAGGGGCCTTAATCTGAAACAGGTCAGTGTTTATAGAGGTTGCTGTTTTAACATCACCATCACTCTTATCATTCTCATTAATTGGAGCATTTATCTTTGTCTGGAGCCCACCACGAAACTTTCTTAAGTTTTCCAATGCACGCTGTCTCAAAATTGATTCCATATCATCACCATTTAAACCACCAGTGGCACTTGAAACCTTATTTTTTCCCCTCAAGGCGTCATTTTTTCCAACCCCATCATACCTCTGTTTATCATCCTGGCCACTTTCTTTAGCACTGCTTGTTCTGATGTTAGAAACTTCTCCTTGCTCATCATCTAGAGGCCTTTTTGTCTCAGATATAACATGGGAATGCTGAGTTAACTCCCTCTGACTGCCGTCATTACTATCAATGCTTCGGCATGATGGGTAATCATCATAATCATATACTTCTTTAGGGTCATCACTATTCAACTCTCTGCTGCTTTCATTTTCTTGTCTAACAACAGTAATAACTGATTTCAGCCGTCTTGAATTGCTCTCGTCCATCATTCTCTCCTCAATTGGATGATCACTACCTTCATTATATCTACTGCAAGAAGAACTCCTCAATCTGTCCTTACTCTTTTTGCTTCCTCTTTTAACCTTCTCCAACTTTCTTCCAACTTTCTCCTTCCTTTTCGTTCTGCCCCTTCTCTTCTCACATCCACTCTCATCACTGTCACTCTGACAAGTTGAGCAACTCCATGACTGACTACTCCTAGAACTCACACTCACATCTCTCATAGACTTCTTCTTCTTGCCTGTTCTCTTCCTAGTATCATCCCTCCTTGATCTTCTCAGCTTCTTTACATAAGGAGAATCCTCACTGCTTTCGCTACTGGAGGACAGCCTTCTAGCCCGCTTCTTACCACCTTTCACACCCTTCCTACTACGAGACCGGGACCTTCGACTTCTATAATCATCCTCAGAACTAGAGGATGAAGCAGACACCATACTTCTCGAATCACTATCACCCAAATAAGAAACAGATTTGTCATGTCGACGTCGAAGCTTCTCGGACTTCTTGGACTTGTTTCTCCTGCTCTTAACCTTAGTTCTCTTCCTTGTTCGTGACTAAAATGAACAATGCACATGCATACATAGGGAGAGAAATTAAGAACCCGTTTTCAGCATAACTTTTTGTATGAACATTATGTGATATTTTTAGTTACTAACAAAAGGATCATTCAATAATCAATCAAATCACCAATTAAGTACACGCTAAACTAAAGTTCAAAATTTAAAATTTTTGAAGAAGAAAATACCAAAAATATCAGTCCAAATATCTTAACTTTCAGTTTCCTAGTGTCCAATAAGCCAAAGTTTAAAATTTTCAATATTCTAAGAACGAAATACCAAAAAATGAGCTTAAAGTCTGACATTTCTTCAATGTTCCTAAGTTTCCTACGCATCCAAACAATGGTACTTAAACCTTTAAACTACAAATTGCAGGCAATAATTGACCAAAAATTTAACCCACAAAAAAAATATTCACATTTAAAAAGAGTGAAGGAAAGAAAGTACCTGAGAAGAATTTCTGGAACGTTTTTTCTTCAAAGAAGATGGTTTTCCCATCTTTGATCTTTTTTCCTTTTTCTCTACCTTTAATCTGCAAGGAAAAAAAAACCCCCAAAAAGGCAGAAAAGAAACAAAAAGAGGAATGTTAATTGATGAAAAATTAAAGGGAAAAGTAAAGAAAATTCGAAGACAGAAGAAGAAGAAAGCTGAGTCTTTTTTAATTGTCTCTTGGGAAGAGTCTGGCAATTGGCAACCTTAAGCAACGCATAAAAACAAGCGAGCTCTTGACACGATCAACCGGCTTGTCATTTTTATGGTTGCCATGAAAACCGTTTCGAAGAGGATTAGTTGCAATCACTTTTACAATTATATTATAATATTTTATATTTTATTGGATTACGTTATTTTATAATTTTATGTAAAAATTTATTGTTTATTATTATAAGTTATTTACAAAATATTTTTTAACATTTATATATTTCAATTTTTTACATGAATAATCAATTTTTACGTAAAACTAAAAGTGAGATATTGAGGGTGTTAAAATTTAATTATCAAAATAATTACCTCTAGCATTTTCTAAACTGTTTTATATATAAAATAAATGATAAGTTTTCTTTTTTACGTTTTAATTAAATAACAAATAGTTTTTACATTATTTTGTACATCTTTGGTTTCAGGATAATTATTCAATACAATATCAGTAAAGTTTTTTTACTCCATAAGTGAGATTAAGATAATGACACATGTCTTATTATATTTTTTTATTTTTAATTATTTTTAAAGGATATGTGTCATCATCCTAACACTGTTTATGGAGTTAAAAAAACTCTATTAACGGCATATTAAATACTCATACTTAGTTTTATTCTGTTTGAATGCAACTAAATCTTGCCATTTGTGTTTTTTATGGTTGCTTATTTAGTATCAAATAAAACACAAATTATTTTGTTACCATCCATGTTAATACTTCAAACATCAAATAGATTTTGGGTTTATATTTGATACATTATCAGCATATAAAAATTATATACTAATAGTCAACCATAAAGTGTAACTTCATTAATGAAAAAAATTAAAAATTATGCAAACTTTTAAAAATAAATGTTAATAAATAATTTTGAATTTATTTTTAAAAACCTATATATTTTTTAACTATGCTTATTAAAGAGATGACACATTAGAGTTGATTGCCTATGTATAAAAACTATAAATTACCAGGTACATTAAATATAAATCTATAGATTTTTAATTTTTTTTATCTATATATAAATTTTATCAAATTTTAATCCATATTATTTTTATTTTTATTTTTGTATTTTTTTCATATAATTTCATCTCATCGTGTCTAATTACAAAATTTAAATAATATTGATAGTAATACTTCCAATTTTAATCGAACTTAATTCCCTACACGAGAAATTTTAAAAAATGCACACTTAAAACGTTCCCAACAAGGATAAATAATTTACGACTGCAGCAAACAAGTAAATCAACCTCATCCGAAAACAGTTTACAAAGGGAAAAGTTAAGGGAGAAATCAAATTTTCTGTTATTATACAGGCAGCAGTCTCAAGTATAAAGAAACCAAGATAAGCTTGAATCTTGTTAAAGATGGAAATGGAATCTTGGGTGATATGCCAACAAATAATAAAAAAACATTTGCATCAGAAAGATCAAGGAACTCATGAGAGTATCTATAGAGACAAACATATGAATTTGTCAAAGGAATCAAGTTACAATACCTACTCTTCCATGGCAATTATTACATTATTAGATATGAACAAAAATTACACCTGCTCTTAGTAGATCAACTTCAGAGACAGATGTAATATTCTAAGCATCTTCACCGTCACTCATACTAGGACGGGTGTCGATGTATACTTCCGATGAGAAGTCGATTTCATCCACGATCCTCCCCCTGTCACATTGCAGAGAACAGATAAACCTACATGATGTTTCATTGTCAAGAACAATGATGAAACCCAGGGTAAAAGTTCTACCTCTCGAGAACAAACTTTCCTTCTTTGTACTTTTGAGTCTTCTCATGTGCTGCCTCCTGCCCAGCAAAGATGAAAAATCATGGGAAACAGGAGTTAGTGAGATTAAATTATGCTTAAAATCCTGGGTACTTGATTGCCTGCCAATCTCAATTTGTCTCAATAAATGTGTGCGCGTGAGAGAGAGAGAAATTACGTATTTCCAGCCAACAATTTGTCCGCAACAGCAGCAAAATATATCTGCCACAGTATGCATTCCAGAAAGCATCAGCCTCTCTTCCAAGACTCCAACTGTTATGTTCACCCTGAAGCGTGCAGCTCTGAACAATAAGTAACTTAAAGCATTCATCTGATTATGAAATATTTCTCAGGCAAATGTCATGAGATTTTGAATATTCATGGCCTTTATAAAGATCATGGTGGTACAATACAAAATTTCAGTATTGCACAAATTGTTTCAGCAAGAAGAATTAGCCAGCAGCTTTAGGTGGTCAAATAAAAACTGCACAATCTTTTTAAGAAACAAAAGAGATCAGTAGAACAAAATGAAGTTTCCATCAACAAAAAAATTTATTCAATCAATCATTGGAGAGACTGTGACATCTTACACATTATTGAAGAGGTAGGCTTTCCCTCGGCGACAATGGAAAGACTGAATCAATAGTGAAAATGGCAAAAATAGTTGTTAGCAATCTAGTATAGAGTTGAACTGTACTGATTGTATATACCAAATTTTAAAGAAAGTAAAATAAAAATTCAGAACCAAGGCATGCAGATGGGAGAAACTAAGTGTATATACATAAACTCCGCATTAACAGAAAAACTATTTTCGTGACTTGAACATGTGACTTCCTAGTTATAAAAGAACAACCTTTACCGTTGCGCCAACTCTCTCTCCCCCACATACAAGCTCAAAAACAGAAAAGAGATACACGCGAGAGCAACAATGACCAATTACTATCTAAAAAGATGCATAAAAGCATCCATGTAATAGACATGTAATAAAAAGTTATAGTCTGCAGTACATCCATAAACACGTTCAGCACGCTCACTTTATCTTGATACTAAAGGTATATTTATATTTATCTAATCTCATGGATTCCATGGTGCAGCATTTATATTTTGTTTAGTGTCAGGATTGAATATATTATTTTGTATCTAGAATGGCAAGTGGAAAACATCTGCAAAAACAATGCGATTGGGGAACGATCTTGGTCATTCTTCTAGTTCTATTCATGGGATCAATTGGAAAAGGTGGAAACCATCACCAAATATAATGGGATTGGGAACTATCTCAGTAATTCTGGTATTGTCCTATTTCAGAAGTTTGTTGCTTGCTTCTATTGTAGGATTGCCAAAGGAAAACTAACCATGAAAACATATGGAACTAATTATATTCCCAAGGTCTGCACACAAACTCAAAATTGCAAAGATAATAGGAAATACCAATTAGCTTTAAATGAATACATGAACTAGTATTTTTATTAACAGAAAATAATAGTTCCGTCCCAACATGTTTAACAACAAAAAAGAATCCTTATTTTCACACCCACATATATTTTGTTCTAGTGGAATTCAAAGGTATCTCAGAAGAAGGCTTTAGGGGCTTCAATCATAAAATAATAATCTACCATACCCTGGATCCTATCAGGATTTCTCTGCCAGAGACGTGGTGCCAATTGGAATAGCCCATTACAATAAAGAAAAAGGTGCAAGGGATAAAGAAATAGTACAACGAAGATTTTCAATATGGAAGGTTTCAATATCTCTATTCTGCGGCCCAACAATGACTAGAAGCAGTATATTTGGAGAAAGCAATGTATCTCTAAAAGGTAAATCAAAGACTTCATTGCACAACAGATGCGGAAAATAGTTAAATAAAAGCCAACTGAGGACGAGAGACATAATTGATACATCAAACAACAACAAACTGGTAGAGGAAATAAATCTTTAGGTCTGGTAATCTTGAGAACGCGAGGCCCTTAGATAAGGCATAAATGATTACATCAAACCAAATTCCCCATCTCAAGAGAACATGAGGCCTTTATCTAAGGTGATTTCCGTGCAACTCTTTTCATGTAGTTGATTCTCAACTGTAGGTTCCACATTTGTGGTCCCATTCTTAACCCTAATGAATCAACCGAATTAGATCACAATACTACTAATATTTAGAAACCTATTGGAAAACTCAAAGCAATTATAAATTCCAAATAAACTTTCAGACTTTTTTTAACCGCCACGCTCTTGCTTCTCTCAATTGTTCAATCCCTGATTCCAAAATCCAAAACTTTTGAGGTTCTCCTATATCATCTTTCCTTAAATGCCAACTACATTTGCACAAAACACATAATCATTTCACAACTTTTCATCAACTACCATCATAAAACCAATTTAGTACTATTATTTATCATGTTTCTAGTGTTGTCTTGCTAAAAAACAGGATCACACATGAAGAGTTCCAAACTTTGAAACTTGCTTCCATCAATAACTGCAAAAAGAACCAACTTTTACAACCAAAAAAGACTTATTTGATGATAATTGCAAAACAAATGGCTGAGGATCGAAAAACCCAGAAAGACAAAAAGGAAAGAGAAGTAGGTACCCTGGAAACAAGATCATCAGGGAGAGCTAAGTGAGTTTTGCAGAACCTGCATCTATAAGACCTTCCATCAAGCTCAACCACAAAAATCCTTCCCATTCTCTCTGCTATGGCAAAATCTCACTTTCTAAATGGGTGACACAGGCAGGTACATGAGGAGTAGATTTGATGATACCAGTGGTTGGTGCTGATAAGGATTGTAGGAGTTTTGGGGTCAAGCCCATGAACCATTTTAGTGAAGTTTCAACTTTGGTTGAGTTGAAGTGGGCTACTGTATCCAAAAGAATCCAATGAGGTTATTGCTCATGAAAATCTACACTTTAAATCCAACCATTGGATTTGTTCTTAATTAATAGCAAGTGCCCACATTACAATTATAAGAAAAAAGCATTATTTGGTGTTTATTTATTTATATAAATAATGACATAGTCCATCTGCAATAAAAACAAAATTTCAAAAACACTTATTAAAAAGTTAAAATCTTAGTATCTTTCATTCAAAATTCCTTTTTTTTATTATTGACACTAATAATCAACTCAATAAGACCTGCCTAAAGAAAGACAAAACAGTCAAGCAGTGGATTTGACAGAAGTAATGATCGGAATAAAGAATGTATTAGGTAAAATTTAAAGATTCCTCGTTGTTTAATTAAAAAACACGAAAGCTTGTGTGCGTATTGAAGAAGGTGTGAAAGTCGGGTTAAAACTATAATGAAAAGAAAGACAGCAACAAAAATGATTATTACAAAGATTCCTCCAAGTATAAGATTGTTTAAATTTAATTATTTTTCGTAAAGATTTTTTAAATGGTATGTAAGTTTGGTACATTTTAAATTTGGTTGAATTCGTCACGAGACTTTGAGGTCTCAAGTTCAAGTTTCACCTAGTATAAATTTGATTTAGTTTAGTTATTTATTAGTTTATTTAATTTGTTATAATTATTTACTAGTTTACTTAATTTCAATAATATGATTTTCTTAATTATCTGTTTATGAAATGTAATATACTGCTGTGATTATAACTTCTAATTAAATGTATTACTAAAAGATATGGTTGAATTTGAAATTATATCGTGTTTCATTTGTTTTGTTTAGTTAAATTTGATATTAAATAAACTTATTTGGAACCTTTAATGAATATGTTCATAGATTATGTAAAAAATAACTGTTTGTAAACAATAAACAAGGCAATTGTCAGATTTTTTTACCAAACAAACTTAGAAAAATACAAGTAATAGTAATATAAGAAAATATTAAATAAAATATTATTTTTTTATTATATTTTAATCAATAATTAAAAAAATCGCTTTAAATAAGTTTTTAAATGGATTATAAATAAATAATTTTACAAATGAATAATAATTAATTCCGTTCATAAATACAAATAATTAGGAATTTTTTTTTAGGTACTGACAGTATATATCTTTATACAATATTAAGTATGAAGTGTTAATGAATAAAGTTGAAAAATATGCATGCCATTAAAACTATATTAATCAAATTTTTTTAATTTATTTTTAAGGTTAGAACATTTTTAAGTTTTGTTCATTAATGATTTGATATTTTTTAATTGATTGATAATATATAGAGACTATAAATTATTAATGCATCAAATATAAACTCATAAATTAAACGTATTTATTTTCATATCATACTCGTTTATTAAAACTTTGAAATCTTTTTCAAAATCATTTCTTTATTTTTTTTTTTGGCTAAATGCTTAATTTGAATCTCATCGATTTCTTGATTGATTAACACAGGACCTAACATTTTAATTCTAACAAATAAGAACCTCAACTTTTTGGGATAAAAAAAATAAATGATTTTTTGGATGAATATGAGTAGTGGTACACACGCACGGTTAAGTGAACCAACGGTGACAGGTGGCTATTAATTTTGCCACTAGGATACTAAAAATCCCACATGTTTATGTAAAAAAATATATTAAATAAAAAATGTATAAAATTTGAGTAAAAAAATAAGAATTCCTAATTTTCTAGTTCATTTTGGTAGGCGCCAAAATGAAGGAAAAAAAAAACTTCCTCTCAGACACCTAAAAAATCTCAACCCATTTGTTACTTTGTAGTTCTTTCTCCCTTAGTCTACTTCTTTCCCTAAGCTTGAAGCCAAAAACCCCGAAAAAATCACACGAATCGAAACAATTATATAAACAAATGAATAATTACATGCAATTTATATAATAACAATAGAAGAAATTAAAATTTTTAATATATATAAATATAGATGTTACATTTTAGATAATTAAAAAAATAGAATTGATAAAAGATGTAGACAGATTTTATATTTTGTAATATTAATATAAAAAAAGAATGATTACATGCTATGTATTAATTTAAAAATTAAAAAAAATGAGGTTATCATTTAGAAAATAAAAAAAATTAATTAGTGATCATTAAATGTAAGATATTATATTATTGCATGTTATATACTATATTATCTATGCTAATTTTAATATATATAGATATAGATATTATCTTTTAGAAAATAAAAAAATTGATAAAGCTATAAATATAGATGTTATATTTTTTAATCTTAATATAGGTGATTTTTATTTAATTTTAATATATATAAATTTGTATCTTATAATAACTGAAATTGATAATTAAAGATAATTAATTTATTTTGTATCTTTAATATATTTATATATAAAGAGATTTTTATCATTTTGAAATTTGAAAATTGATAATTGTTTTTTTATTTTAATATATTATACGTGTAAACTATTTAAACTATCCACATAAGATGTTATACTTGATATCAAATATTTTGGCTTTCATATGCATTACATATATATATATATATTATATATATGTATATATATATATATATAAAATTAGATGGAATCTCAAAGGTTTAGATGAAATTTATTTATTTATTTTTACAAATCCCTCATTTACCCTGTTTAAATTTGGCTTAATAGCCAAATATAACCTCAACGTTTAGGGTAAAATAGAATTAAGGCCTCAACGTTCAATTGCGTGGAAATAAGGCCATAAAGTTTTATTTTCAGCAAATAAGGCCTAAACGTTAAAAAATAATGGAATTATGGTTATAACCGTTAAATCACTGTTATGTCCGTTTGTTTTGTCCACGCGGCATGCCACATGTCATGCTAGTGTGGCATAATATTGTCACGTGTCATGCTGACGTGGATATGCAATTAAGCCCTCAACGTATAATTTCATGAAAATAAGGATACTAAGTTTCATTTTCAACATGTTAAACCTAAAAGTTATAAAATAATAGAATTAAGGATATAACCGTTAAATAGCTGTGATATCCGTTTTTCTTGCCCATGTGCCATGCCACCTCAACGTTGAAATGGATTATAATGCCAGGTGGACCAGTGACGTAGCATAATATTGCCACGTGTCATGCTAATGTGAATATAAGTTAAATTTTCTTTTTTTTTCTTCAAAATTTAATTTTTTTTTAAAAATAAACATTTTTTTAAAAGTTCATTTCTTTTCAAATTTACATTTTTCATAATTTCATTTTTTTAATTAAATATTTTTTAAAAATTACATTTTTCATAACTTCATTTTTTAAAATTACATTTTTTTCATAATTTCATTTTTTTAAATTAAATTTTTTTATCATTTCATTTTTATTTTTTAATAATTACATTTTTTTCATCATTTCATTTTTTGGGTTGTAAAATACCAAAATTAGTACAAAAATGCATGTGGTATTCAACCAAACATACTGACATGACAAGAAAGAAAGAATTAGTATAGTAGAAAAAAATAAAGAAAAGAATCATACCACATGCATTTTTGTTCTAATTTTGGTATTGTACAGCAGAAAAAAATGAAATGATGAAAAAATGTAATTCTTAAAAAATAAAATGATGAAGAAAATGTAATTTAAAAAAATGAAATTATGAAAAAAATGTAATTTTAAAAAATGAAGCTATGAAAAAAAATGTAATTTTTAAAAAATATGTAATTAAAAAAATTAAATTATGAAAAATGTAAATTTAAAAAGAAATAAACTTTTAAAAAATGTTTATTTTTAAAAAGAATGAAATTTTGAAGAAAAAAAAAAGAAAATTTAACTTATATTCACGTCAGCATGATACGTGACAAAATTATGCTACGTCATTGGTCCACCTGGCATTATAATCCATTTCAACGTTGATGTAGCATGCCACATGGGCAAGAAAAACGGATATCACAGCTATATCCTTAATTCTATTATTTTATAACTTTTAGGTTTAACATGCTGAAAATGAAACTTAGTGTCCTTATTTCTATGAAATTATACGTTAAGGGCTTAATTGCATATTTTTACAAACGTTGGGGATGTATTTGGGTATTAAACATTGAAAAAAAAAAGAAAAATTAACTTATATCCATGTCAGCATGACACGTGGCATTATTATCCACGTCAGCATGACACGTGGCATGCCACGTGGACAAAACAAACGGATATAACAGTGATTTAAAGGTTATAACCATAATTCCATTTTTTTTTAACGTTTAGGCTTTATTTGCTGAAAATAAAATTTTATGGCCTTATTTTCAGGCAATTGAACGTTAAGGCATTAATTTTATTTTATCCTAAATATTAAAGTTATATTTGGCTATTAAACCTTTGAATTTATACGAACAAAAACATATCTAACCTTTTCACCAAAAAAATATCTAACCTGAGTTACACCCTCATCCTAATTTAAACCATTCATAAAAAATTACAAATTTAATTGGGCCGGTCGGTTTTGACAGTCCAACAAACGAGCGGCTCTTAATATGTGGGGTCAGTCAAGTCATATCACACAACAGGGACAGTGCGCGACACCCTCAGCCGGCAGCCGCCCACTATATAATCCCTACCAAGCCCGACAAATAAAAAATTGACGCGGTTACTTTTTCCCATTCAAAAAACTCCACCACGTGTCATACAGCCCCGCTGGAATCTCATCAACAGCGGGTCCCCATATCCAAAACCCACTCCGACGCGCCGGCTTAACTGTCACTCACCTTCGGACATGTCACCCCAGGCTAACACCGCTTTCATTTTCCTAGGCCACCCAAAAAGCATCCGTACAAAAGTTCACGTGAAGAAAGACAGGTGGCGAACGATTATTGGGTAAGGATCCATTTTTCAACGGGACAGTGTGGGGCTGCACTAATCACAAAACAATTTATGTGTGACTTACAAAAGAAAAATGTTTTGTTTGAAGAGTGGGTCCCACTCCAAAAGCCGCCGCCCCGGGCCCGGGTCACGTCTTCGTAGACTGTTTCACGTGTCGATTTTTTCTGAAAATATAAATTATTAACATTTCATTAATAATATTATAATAGAAACTAATTATTTGGGCGGCGAAGGTGCACGTGACGACAAGCGAAATCCCGACATGAACCTCGTCAACACGGAATTTCTCCCTACCCCAAAATTGGGTCCCACAGCCTATTTGTCATCGTGATTCCCGCCTCCCACTTTCCGCCGTCGATTCCTAGAAAAATTTCCAAAATAACAACGTCCACAAGGAACCCCACGCCAACCTTTGGATCTAAAACCGCCCACTGAATCAGATCGAAACGACGGCTTCGATCACGCGAGTCATGTATTTTTTTTTTGATTCGACGCAGCTGATCCTCCTTTTTTCTAATTACTAATTTTTTGTTTTTTTGTTTTTTAAATTACTGAGTGCGGTTTCATACGAAATGGGCCAAGGTGACGTCATCGAGATGATTTTCAAACACCCGCCGAACCTCTGCGCTAAGCAACCTAAACTTGACGTTGACGTGTCGCTTGATTACCTGGATCCCAGATATAATAATAGTAATTTCAGAATAAATAAATTTTCTTTCCTTCTGGCATAAAATTTAACAGTAGCAATTTATAAAGATTATTATTTAATACAATTTTTTAATATTTTAAAAATAACAACTATACATTTTTATGAAATGAAAGTTGACGAATTATTTTTAAAATTGGGCAGTTATGATTTTGACAACAAAAAAATATGTTATTATAAATTTAAGTATAGAACAAAAATTATTTTAACCCGAAAATTTTTAAAAATAAATTGAGATGGCTTTTTTTAATTTATTACTAATGGTAATTTCCACTCCATTTCCACGAAAAATTAAGGAAAAATATTTAATTTTGTTATTAAAATTTAATTATGATAAAGTAGAAACAACATTGAGAAAATTTTCCCAAGTCGTCAAAAATAGATCCCCTAGAGGTTACAACTTTTTATACACATTACATGTCAGCTTTTAACCCAAAAAAAACAAGGGAAATAGAAAACGCAGAGAATCGAAGCTCAAAACGACATCCGGAAAAAAATTCAATCCATCTCAGCTGGCAACTGATTAAGATCAAGGATTAACACCCTCCTTTGGACGCCTCCTTCAAAATCAATAACCGACGATGACGAATCCGTATCGCTCTGGGCCCCACCGGATTCGAGGCAACCCGAACCGGCAGAAGCAAAGGCCCCAAATAGAAAAACTGGACGATGCGCCGTCACGGGAGGAGGAAAACACGGGCTGCCAAGAGTGAGGTCCAGCGGCGGTGGAGAAGAGGACTCCACGGTGCTGCTCTGGCTGGGACTGCGCGTGAACTCGTTGTTGTCCACGAAATTAGTTTTGGCTTTAGCGCCACGGAACTCTCGTGCCGCCGCATCGTACGCACGCGCTGCTTCCTCGGCTGTGTCGAAGGTGCCGAGCCAGACTCGTGTCTTTTTTCTGGGGTCCCGGATCTCGGCTGCGTAACGCCCCCATGGGCGCTTTCTAACGCCACGATAACGGATCTCCTTAGAATTCGGGTCTAAATTCGGGTTAATCGAGCTGGGTTTTGATCTCGGAGCCATGGTTTTCTTTCTTTTCCTTAATATTGTGAAACGAAGGAGAGAGAAGTTTGGCTGAGCAAAGCGGAACCGAGAGCAGTGGATTTATATAGAAGAGGAAGAGCATTAAAACGCACCGCTTCGGTGCTTAGTTGTGTTGTGTGCAGTCAAAGCAGGATCTGTATGTGGGACTTGGTTTTGCTGTTGCAAGAACCATTTTAGTTTAATTTCAGCTTGCAATCATTTTGCGCCATGTGTTTTTGTTAATTTTTAGTATAAATTTAATTAGATCTGTTATAGTTACCGTGCACGTACTGTTTTGTTGGCCTTGCTTTGCTAGTAATATATTTACTTCTGCTAAAAAGAGATCTAAATTTATGAATGAATCTAATAATTCAAACAATTTTAAGATGTTATTATATATTAATTTAAAAAAAGTAAACATTAAAAATTTTAAATTATAAAATGTCAATTTAAAATAGGCTAAAGGATAAAAAAACTTCGAAAAATAATAGTTTTAGTAGTTGAGTCTCTAATATTTTTTCGTAATTAAGTGAGCATTTATATTTTTATTTTCACTCAATTGAGTTTTTTTGTTGACAAAAACAGTTAAATTCATATGCAAACTGTTAAATCCGTATAATATGTGACAAAAAAATAACATACCTAACAGCTTTCATTTAAATAAGAGTTCATTAGAGTAAAATTAGAAATATAAAAATTTAATTAATTATGAAAAAAATAAAGACTCAATTGAGGAATTTTATATTATTTGAGGGTTTTTTTGATCATTTAACTTTTAAAATATAATAAAATTATAAATCATTGTTAAATTATTCATCCTATATTAAAATAATGATAATTAATTAATTATTCATTATGTGCCATTATCTTTGTAAAGTCCAAAAACTCTAGTATTCCGTAATAATCATTAAAATAAATACCATCTCAACGGCATGTGCATCCGTGTTATAAAAAATAAATGAAAATTAAAATGTTATTCCTATTATCAAAAATAAAAAAATAAAAAGTGTTCTTCCAGGAAAAACCTTTGACGTAACCGAAAACCGCGTTTTCATTTTAAACAGAATAAAATGCAAAGCCCACACGCTCCCGAGCATCACACGCTACACGTGTGAAAATCTAGAGTTGATTCCATAATTAAAGTACTGTCGGTAGCACCAGATTCTACTGACTTAGTCAGCCAAGCCTTTGACTGCACTAATCCACAAACAAGGCGTTTAGGTCATAATTAATTAAGAGTTTATATACGATGCACTGACAGTGTATAGTTTCTATACACTGTCAATGTATTAGAGGTTGACACCTCATGAATAGGTCCTTATGGGCAAATTTAAAAAATTTATTTATATTTGCATATAAGAGTCTAGTGATGAGGTGTCAACTTTTAGTGCATTGACAGTATATAAAAATTATACATTGTCAGTGCATTATATATAAATCCATTAATTAATTGATAAATAAAGAAAAGATTTATATATGATGTCTTAATAATATATAGTTTTTATACATTATCAATACATCAGAGGTGAACACCTCATTAATAGGTCCTTATATGTAAATATAAATAAATTTTTTTAATTTGTCCATAAGGGCCTATTGATGAGGTGTCAACCTCTGATGCATTGACAGTGTGTAGAAACTATACACTGTCAGTGCATCATATACAAACTCATAAAGAAATACCAAGTCGTAGCCACCACCATACCGAAAAAAACACAGTGGGCCCACCCATAATAGTAGGTATCCACGTGTCAACAATTTGGCTATGGGACTACTTAGGGCGGCGTTTGCTAACGACGGTTAAAACAGTGATTCTGTGGTTACTTTGTTTGATGCATGTTTGGCATAGCTTATGAAAGAATTTATCTATTTTATAAGCAGAAGTCAGGTGTTTAGCTTTCAAATTTTTAAAATTTTTAGCTTATGCGAGAAGTAGATTTGAACTTTTTGATGAAACTATAAATTGAAGCTTTTTCGAAAAGCGCTACTATTAATAATATGCATTTAATGAAATTTTTACATTTTCACTTTGTTTTTCAATAATTTACAAAATTATAAAAAGAGGATTCATATTATTTTACAATAATTTATTTATTTTGTGTCATTTTTATATTTATTTCATATGTTTAATTTTAATTAACAAAAATTTTATTTAGTTTTTTTTCACTTAAAAACTTGTGATTTAATTTAATAAAGTTTATTATTTTTTTTCATTTATAAAAAATATACAAAAATTATAGTAAATAGTTTTCAACATTCTATAATTCTTTTATACTAAATTTACCAAACACTAATTTAATTTCTCTTAACGGCATTTTTAAAAAGTTCTATTCAAATAATGCTTTTTACAACCGTTCTAATTAGACCAAACATATCCTTGATTGTTTGTTTCGATATTTTTTTTTTTTTTTTTTTTTTTGGTCGGTACTATTTGGGGCTCGATCTCATGCCGCGTGAGACGAATCTCGTAAATTCCGGAAACTCCTTGGAAGCTACTGTCGGCTTTGAACTGGTCAATGGGATCTAACGGCTCTAAGTGATTTGGCTGTCTGGTTGTGATGTTGACACGTGTTGTAGTGGGGTAGTATTCTTGAAGAAGTGACATGGAAATTTGTCCATACAAATATTTCTTTTTCATTCGCACCTTCCTTTTTTTTTTTCGAAACTTTCCGGTTTTCATTTTCGGTGACTATTTCGGAGTCGAGAAAAGCAGAAAGTGGTTAGGCTTGTTTCCTTCCCAACACTGACACTCTATACACAAGTCAAGATTCGAATCCTGACCTTGTTTAAGGGACGAGGGCCGCTTGTCACCCACACCAACCAATTATTGGTTTTTTCATTCGCACCTTCCGAGAACAATAAAAGGTCAATTAATGAAAAAAAAACAGTAAGGAAATAAATTAGAAAGTCCTTATAAAATTATAGCGGAAAAAAAAATCAGGCAAATGTTTCCTAAAACTTTAATTTACTTTTACTTTCACTTTAATTTTAGTTTTTGAATTTTTTTCCGTTTGAAATCCTAATTTTTTTAAAATGATTTTTTTGGTTACATGACATCACAATTAAAAAGTACAACCGACTTAAATTATTCATTGAACATTTGAATTTGATTTTATTTATTCTACAAGTGAATTTAAAATTGAATCAATTAAATATGATTTAAATTGAATTTGAATCATAACTTTTTTTAAAAAATATATATTAACATATTATTGTCCAGCATAAATTCAAAGCCAATTTCTCATCTGATTTGGTGAATATTTCGAAATTAGATTTACGAATTTGTGTATATAATTTTTATCGTGTAAAATATTTTTTTTATCAAAATTCATATTGACTCATAAAAAAACAAATTTTCTTATAACTTTTATCATATTATATAAGTTTTTACTAAATTTAACTCATATCATATTACATCTGTGTATTTTATTCGTTTCTTTTTGTGTCGTTCTAATGTATTGTATCTAAAATTGCAAGATCAGTTACAAACCAAGCCAAAAATCCGACCTTTCACTCGCGGGCCGAATTTAAAAGACTGTTTTTTGTCATTCACTCATAGTTTATGATGAAAGCATCAACTTTCAGCATTACTCGGATGAGAAATAATCTTTGAACTGCAGAATGTTTTAAAAACGACAGAAATTGCTAAACAAAAGAGATTGAGCAAGCTCTTGATCGGTGTAAGGTCACAATATCAGAAGTTCGGCCTGGGACTTGGTTAGGCGAAACTGGCCTGGTTGGAAACGAGCTTATTTTTCTTCTAATGGGTCTAAAAAAGGTGAAAATTCACTTGGTCTTTATCATCATCATCATCAAAACTGTTATTTCAATATTATGGTAAGTTATGTAAACTAATATATAAATTCACGTTAAATTGTTAGCATATTAGACTTATTTTTATCTAAAGCAATATATTTTTCTAACTCTCATTCCATCATATTTTGCTTGATAGGTATGCTACCGCACATAAGGTCGAAGATGTGATTGGGGTGTTCAATAGAAGAAAAGAATTTGGATTCAAGGATGATTTGGTTGCATTTCAAGTTCTTTTAATGTGTTGATATAGGTATAAGCATGTAGAAACCGCAGAAACTTGGTATCAATTGAAGAGGAAAGAATTTGGTTATGATATCAAGACAATGAATATTATTCTCAATAGATGGTGCGTGCTGGGGAATGTATATGAAGCTAAAATGTTTTGGAAGGATATAACTGAATCGAAATGCAAACCAGAATCCATGTGTTGTGATTTGTAATTATGTTACTGATGCTCTTTTCCTTTAACAGGAGGATTACTGAGGCTGAGGAGTGTTTATGTTGCAACTTACAACTCGCTTGGCAAGCATCTAGGCAAGATTGGGAGGATGGAAAAGCTGTAACAGATTCTGTATGTGGGATTGAAGTGTCCCATATCAATTCCAATTAGGATCATTACAATCAACCAGATAGACTGAGAGGAAAGGGGAATTCTGAACCCAGCCATGTTTTTCTTTGAAAGATTCAAAAACAACTTTCTTCGTTCTTTCTCTTAATTCTGGTTTCTGAAGGTTCCAAAATTAGCAGAACTGCTATTGATCATCATAAGTTCATAAGATGGACAAATCTAACAAAGAAACCTCAGAGGAGACTCATTTCACCTCTTCAAACAGAACATGGTGATGGACCTGAGGGTCATATTTCCGGAATTTAAGCTTCTCCTTAATCTGCCTACTCTTCTTTTGGCATAGAAAACACCTGAACCAGCAGTTGATTCAAGCCTGACAATTTTGAATTCCTTCTTCTTCTTCTTCTTGCCCTCCCTCCCCTTCCTCTTCTTGCTTCTCTTCCTCCTCCTCTTGTTGTTCTTCCCTCGATCACCACCTCTTTTTCTACTCAATTTCTGCCGTCAAAATCATATTATATGTTTTGGCAAACTCTAAAATGTTAAAAAACAGTTTTCCTACTTTTTCAAACAAAGCAAAACATGGAACAGAGACTTCAGAGGAACATTTTTACATCAAACTTCATCATCCAAGAGGAACAATTGACTATACAAGTAACGAAGTATGTGTTAAGTCTGGAAATATTCAGCAACTATCAAAAGCATACTTGAAGCCCAAATAATGACTTCTTCACCATTTTCTTTTTTTTTTTTATCTACTTGTCTACTGTTCTACTGTTCCAGGCCTTTGAAATAGTTACATCAGCGGTTCAGAACAAAATTCCAAGGATAAAGGAATTGAATTAAACCCCATAAATTTTAATGATGGAAAGCAAAGCATAGAAGAGCAAAAAGTTGGTACCTTTCTAAGGGAAGAATTGGGAGCATATCTTCTGGCTAAGCAGACTACACCATAATGATTTGACCTCTGAAATGTGTTCACGGATAAACATCCTAAAATCAAGAAAGTCCCAAGTACTTACATTTTAACATTTTGATCATGTCCAGTTGCCATTAAAATTTTAAGAAAACAAACTCAAGTTAAGATTTTATTAAGGAAGAAAAAGACCCAATAGAGAGTTGAGGGAAATCGATAAGGTTTATACTAAAGTAAAAGCCCCAGGAAAAAAAAAAGAAATGGGTTTTGTTGTTTTTGGGTAAAGGTGATACCTTTGGAGAAGAAACTATGAGAGAGATTTGTGGAAAAGCTGAGAAACTTTGAAGTTGCAAGCCTGAGCTGACAAGAAGAGAACTTGTAGAGCTGGAGATTTCTTGGTTGGTATGCAAGATCAAAGAGAGATGAAATAGCAGAGGTCGCCATCTTTCTATTTCTCTTCTTTGTCTCACTCTGTTTCTCGCGGGAAATGTGGAGAGGTTTCTTGAGTTGTGGAATTGTCAAAAGGATTGTAGGATTTACCTTTTGGAATTCCTCGGATCACCCAGGAGAGGAATCTGGAAGAGTCAGAAATGAATGAAATTTACAGTCCTGATGAAAGGAAATTCCTGAAACTGATGATCAGGTGATCCCAATATTTGCAAGCCTTTGTTTATTTACTGCTGCAAATCATGGCTTTCTAGGTACTGGTCTTGCTCAGTAGAGCTAAAAAAAGAGAAATTTAGGCAACTTAGGAATATCCATTAACATAGAAAAACTAACATAGAAAAACTATGTAAGAGTTTCAAGTGAACGGTATGTAACGTTTTTCCTGTGTAATCTAATTCCTATTTACTCAAAACCAAATTTATCCTAATCCATTACATTTTAGTTACCATCGGCGTAACTCGAATGAAGATTATGTTTGATTATTACAACATAAATATGCACTTACTGGTGACTAATCGTTATGATAATTGATAAGTGCTACCCTACTCTTGGTCTTGTTGCAAGTTTTCCATTTGCCTCTTAATTCGAGCAAGTTCATTAAAACAGAGCGAGAATGTTAAATGACACAACCTGGGACCAATAAAATGGGACAAGTTGGTTCATTGAAGAAGTGTTTGCTAAAATTCAGAAAATTTACAAACTCAAAATAGCATGATCTTCAAATTAGAGAGAAGAGAATGTGCATAGAGACATTGAAACTAGAAAACAGAAAACGGAAACAAAAATAACAGTTTGGGTTATCTGCCTAGGAAACAAAAGAATGATTTCTCAACATGCTCCTTCCTTCGACTATGCGGCATCTGCTGCCGGAGCCGGGGTATACCAGCCATGGTGGATCTCCACAGCCTTCTTTCTCCTAGCAAGGCGTGACTTTCTGCGTGCTCCAGTGTTCCTATGTAGTGTTCTCACCTTTACTGCTTTATCAATCACTGAATAGGCCTCGGCAATCAGTTTCTCAATTGGGAAGATTTCTTCAGCTTGTGCATCAGGTTTCTTCCTGAGCATATCCAGTGCCTCCAAAACCTTGAACAAAAAGAAAACAATGTCGTTGAGCACTTCATGAAACATTATGAATCATCTAAGAACAGGCCATAAAACAGATTTGATTCAGACTTTGCCAAAGTTGCTTACTTCTGCCATTTTATTGCAAATTACATCATTGATTAGAATTACCAGAAAATGACAAAAAGGAGATAGAAAGCAAGATATCTCTGCCAGAAGGTGTGATCACATTCCAAACTAAAGGAAAAATACACTCCAAGAAGCAAAACTGGGAAACCATATCTGGAGTCTATTCCCCAAAGTGGCAGATATGATGTTTCATCTTGTCATTTCAGCACTAGAAAAACTCCTATAGATACTACAACTGTTACATATTCATCCATTTCTTTCCCTGAACTCTAATTTCAGCAATGTCTGCCACAAAAATAGAACATAGATAGCAATTTAAATTGCTCCTACATTAGCCCTAATCAAAATGCAGTACCATCCATTAATGAGAATCAACACATTCTAATTTGCAAATCAAAGATTTTGGATTTAAGATGAGTGATGACCACTCAACATAAATGGCATCATGCATATGCCTCTTTGCCTAGTAATCAAATCATCCAGCAAGATTAATTTTGGTGTAATAACTCAATGATGAGATATATAAAAACCATTACAAATAAGGTAATCTGTTGTGCAAAGAGAGAATCTTGCATATGTCTGTGGCCTAGATTAGCTGAGTTTGAACTGCAGAATATTTTTGTAATAATCTTGTAGAATCACCAGAAATAGTGTGTTTTCTTTCTACATGATGATTTGAATGCTGGCTTTCAATTCAGAACCAAAGAGAGTTGACATTAATTATTAAATATAAGTTCTCATTTCTTAGATCATTCAGACTAGGGATCATCAAGGAAAAGACCTTAAGACAACATGAGCCAGAGCCACCCAACTTAATTCCTCCTTTCTGTCTTTGCCATTAACTCAGATATTTATAAACCACAACATATAGTATAAATTATTACAACTTAATGTTCAATTATTTTTGGTAAAGAACAGAACTTCACATTCTGTCTCTTGAATTTTGCATAATGCCCAAGACACCTAGTAGTACAAATGATTCATTGATATGAAAGTGATATGCCAAAAAGATGGCTGCATAGAAATTCAGTCAAGCCACAGAAATCATATTCTTTTCCCACTCTATAATATCAGTCTCAAATTCCAGACATAGCAATTTGTTGTGGTCAAGTTCAATGAAAAGAGTAATTCCTTTAACTACATTTTAGCCTTAGTTATTATCTCATCTTTAATCTGCTCTAAATGTCATAGATGGCAGATATAAGAAGAGGAAAACATGAGTGAAGTAACCTAGGACACATAAAAGTCCAACACTCAGCATTCCTAAAATCCTATAAAAGTAACCATTTTTAAGCAATCAAAGAAACAAATGCAAAAACTAGTAACCTTCTTCATCCGGGTTTTGATTTCAGATTTCCTTGCTTTGTTGTAAATACGCCTTTTTTCAGCTTGACGAGCCCTCTTCGCAGCTGAATCGGCCTTCTTCTTTGGTGCAGCCTCACAAACAACAGCATGACGAGTTGGTTTCTGAGTGATTGTGCTAAAAGACAGATTCCCTAAAACAAAAACCGAAGTCATCATCTCAATTTCCACAAAAAACTTATTTCAAAAAGCAATCAATATCTAAAAGATGATTATTCATAAACAAAACATATTAAATATATCCAGTGGCCAAAAATTACCTAATTTGCAACAAGCTCGATTGAATTGTCAAGAAAATCTAGTATAAAACAAGTTATGGACTCGAATGGGGTTTGGAAATGCTGAAAACCCTAAACCATAGAAACTAAAAAACTTAACTCTCCCAAGAATTTCTTACCACTAAGCATTGAATTTATACACACACACACAAACACACATATAAAAAGATTGTGTAGCAATGAAAATGACATGAAGAAAGCTCCTAAACTACTTCCTAATAAACCCAAAAAGGACTACAATGGGGATTGGAAATGCTGATCAACCCAGAAACAGATATTTACAAATTTCAAACTTTCCCAGGAATTTCTTGCCATCTAGACATTGAATTTATATTAAAAAAAAAAAGGATGTTGCAATGAAATCTTATGGAGAAAGCCGCATAAACTAACAGTAGAACTGGAGTTTTGTCCTCTAAATTGATAATTACCCATCAACTAAAACTTCAACTACTTCAGACTTCTCATCATGATTTTCACTTCAACTAAACAAAAAGAGAAATGGGTATGCATAAAACATGAATAATATGACAATAAAAGAAGAAAAAGTTACCTTTGGGGAATAAATTGTGAGAGACGTTACTGGAGAAACTGAGAGTCTTAAAAGCACTGAAATTTTGATGCAAAGCATAAGAAGAAGAGCAATTGATATTGTTTTTAAGTGAAAGACTTTTGAGCTTAGATTGAAGAGTGAAGCATGAAGAAGACAAGCAACACTGAACTGCACTCGCCATCTCTTTCTTCCCCTTCTGCTTCTCGAAACAATGAAATTTGAGCTTTATGTTTTGATTTATCCGATATCTATACGCAGAAGTGGGGATAGCTTCAGTGGATTTTTCATAATTCCTATTTTACCCCTGTTGTCTTAAAAACGGCACGTCGTTTAGATGGCCATTGAATGCTTGAAAATCATTTTACGAGAAATTAAGGTTTTTTTTTTTTTTTTTACAAAGAAATCACAATCTCAAAATAAAATCTATAAAGAGATCCATGTTATACATGAATTGACATAGTTTAAAGAATATATATAGAGTGGAAACAAGAATCATTTAACATTTGTTACTAAAATTTACAAGTTCCTTTTTCAATTGAATTATCTCAAGGATGACAATGGCTTTGTCTAAAAGAAGCCTCCCATAATGTTATATGATTAGCTTGCAAAAAACCTAGAGTCTTTCAGCTGTCTGCCATTACCACCGGAGCTGCTTCAGTATGCTTTCTTGCCAGACATAGATTCGACCTCCCTTAACAGCCTCTTGCAACTGCAAACATAAATGGAAACGAATTGAAAGTGGCATGAAATGCATTATATCAGCAAAAGGGTATATAAGCTACAGTCGCCAGACTCACCACCGGCGAATCAGCGGTCTGCTGTTGATTAACACTACTGAAATGCAAAAGAAAAATGGAGGCAGGAAGCATACATCAGTTTCCGACTAAGCTTCCCAGTTATTCCAGGGAGCGACGGGTCGCCAACGAGTTTACTTAAAAACAATGAAAACAGTGTAGTAAATCGTCACTTCCACCTGCCAATCAGACACTATATCAAACAATAATCACAATAAAGATCAGAATACATGGGAGTTTGGGATTCTTTTTAATGCATAAAAGATTAGAGACGAGATAGTGAAAGTCTGAAAGATAAGTTTCGGATGTGTATGGGAGTTAGTGTTGTTCAAAAATAAGAAGAAAGAAGACATTATGATTGAACTTTCACATTCAATCTGAAAAAGAGAGGTCATGTTTTATGATGTTTACATATTTTTGCAGTTTCAGTGGCTGGATCAGTCACCATGTTTATTATCTTCGGTTCTGCGCAAATCTCCATCAGGCGCCATGTCCGATTCACACCCTGTTATCACTCTGACTACTGATGTCTGCGATGCCATATTAAATTCTTGATGAATGGTCATTTAGCTGAACCAACAAAGATTGTCATTCTTCAAATTATTTCACATAAGCACCTGGCTGGCTTTTTGGTAAGTCTTGTGAAAGTAGTCAGTTCCAGCATTAGCTACAATAACAATAGTAAAAACTAACTTTAACTTCGTTCCTTACACAAGTAAATGTTAAAATCAGCCTAAACTGTACAAATGGCTAACACTTTAATTAAAATACAATAAAAATTGATTTGGATGCCAGTGAAAGCTTTAATCCCGCCACTCTAATTGCTCCAAAGTTAAAGTGCTTTCCAAATGTGTCATGTTAATTATCCCTGAAATTGCATTTGACCGAAAAAAAAAGGGAAAAGCTTTTTTTTGGTACAGAGGAAGCAGTAAACCGCTTAAAGAAAGCATAATCTAGGCAGACTAACCCCTAAATAATCATTGCTTAGCAAGGTAGTTAGGCTCTGTGGTGGCTCCGGGAAAGAAGTAATGTCATTTGGACAGTCATACGCAAAACATGCTAGGTGATCAGCACAAATATTTGCTTCCCTATAAACATGTCTAATTGTACAGCTCCAGTCTCTGCCAAGTATCAGTTTGCATGCTTGGATTATCTGCGTGAAGGGATCATGGTCTCTAAGAGGTTGAGATACTTTGGACACTGCAAAAATTGAGTCGGGTTCAAGTATCACTCTTCTGTAACCTCGTTCCCATGCCATTAATAAACCATAATAGATAGCATAAAGTACAGCACGTGCAATATAGGCCCACCCCAGGTGTCGTCCAAACCCACACAGCCACCGCCCAAGGGAATCTCCCCCAATGCCGCCTGCTGTGCTCCATCCAGGATTGCTTTTGACATAGGCGTCCACATTGATTTTGACACACCCCTCTGGTGGATGTTCCCAGGCAATCCGTATTTCTTGTCTTAACGGACTCTCATGTTGATCAGGCATTGTCTCTTGAACACTCATCAAGTAGTTGTTAATCAGTTTGTTACCATCTCTGCAGCCCTCCTCAAAGTTGAATTGGTTCCTCCATTTCCATAAATACCAAAATGTAATAGCAAAAATGGAAGACCAGCGAGCATTACAATTCACAGCAGACCTCTGTTTTTGAAAATTCTGCAAAAACCATGGAACTAATTGCAAGTTATTAAAATTAACAAGGTCAGAACTAGGGAGCCATCTAGACCAAACTTCTTGTGCCATGGAACAATCACGCTATAACATGTAAAATATTTTCTAAATCAGCCCCACAACGAGAACATTTAGTAGTAGTTGTCAACCCCCTTTTGAAACATGCTTCTTTAATAAGAAGCCTATCATGTAGTACTAGCCAGAGAAAGAACTTGATACGTGGAGGAACCTCTGAATTCCACAATTGTTTCCATGGAATAGTAGAATTCAAGGAATCTAAAATCAAAGAAAAAGCCGAGTTGACCGAGAATTCTCAGGAAGAAGAAGCTGCCCAATACATGCTATCCACTCTAGTAGTTAAAGGAGGTAAAACTTCAACTAGCTGAGTGACTTCCTTGGGTAGAGATGACAACCGCGACCAATCCCACCTACCATCACTGAGAACAAAATCACTAACCTTATCATTAGAGCTATCTGTCAAATCTAAATTAGTACAATATTCTACTAATGGCCTGTCTCCTCATCATCGGTCAAACCAAAAGAAAGGAGTTCTACCATTGCCAATAATCTTAGCACAGCCACGAGCAACAATATTCTTACACGACATAATGCTTCTCCAGGTGGAAGAACCAGAAGAGAAGATTCAAGTTTGCAAAAAAAGATCCCTCCCCTATATATTTGGCTTTAAGGATTCGTGCCCATAATCCAGTATCACCCGATTCTAGCTTTCATCCCAATTTAGCTAATAATGCTGAGTTCATATCACTCGTCTAACGAAGACCCAATCCACCATGAGCTTTTGGCTTACATACAGTATCCCATTTGACGAAAGGAATTCTCTTTTTAGACTCTGTGGACCCTAGAGAAAATTTCGGTTTAATCTATCAATTTCCTTTGTAACAGCAGCAGGTAGCCTGCTTGTCTGCATGGTATAAGAAGCAATGGTGCTCGAAACTGATTGAATCAACGTAGCTCTACTTGCTAGGGAGAGTTGCTGGGTTTTCCAAGAGGCCAATCGATTTTTAACCTTGTCCAGTTTGGTAATAATTGGAACTCCTAAGTAATCACCAAAACCCGTACAATGAGTCATACCAGTCACCGTTTGGAAACTAGCCAGGACATTACAATCCAAATTCCGAGAAGTGAAAACTTTAGACTTGCTAAAATTTCCTTTTAGCTCTATTCTTAAAATTGCCGTAGACCCCAAAATTTCCTTTTGTGCTTTTTCCTTTTGGGAAGCATTGTCCTTTTGTAGCCGTTTGCTTTGAATTTCAAAGCATTTTCCAACCGGCAATTTATAACTTTGATTTTAATGTTTAGTAACTTATAATTTAAATGTTTAGTAACGAATGATTTAAATATTTAGTAATGGATGATTTAAAAGTTTAATAACGGATGATATTATTACCTGATTTAATGGCTAAGTAAATGATATTTTCTTACCTATAAATAGCGGCCTTCACCTCTCATTCCAACACACTTCTCATCTTTTCTCATTTCATATTTTTTAGCTTTCTCATTTCTCTTTTTTTTCTTAACTTTGCTGGTTATAGTTTATAATATTTTGTTGTTTCTATTACCCAATAGCTAGTGCAAATTATTAAGGAAGATCTATTGTATCCTAAAAGCGTAATCGTCTACACCTATTGCATATAATTTCTACTTTGAAGGGCAAAATTATTTTTAAGAACCGAGCTTGCACGCCTCAAACGTCCGGTTCAATTTGCTACTTCGAAGTTATTTTCCAACAACAATTTCATATATATATATATATATATATATATATATATATATGTATATATAGAGAGAGAGAGAGAAATAGGAACCTCATTTAGTTAAAAAACAATGATCCCTCTCATTAAAATCTAAACACGGAAAGGACATCACAATCAGACTTACTACTCGATTCAGTTATATTATTATCAGTATGAGTAGATTTTCATTAATTTAACATTAATCAAAATTAAACCTGATCAAAATTGATTATACTAGTTCAATAAAATGAGATAAATGCTGTAACCAAAAAAAAAAAATGAGATAAATGCAACCGTAAATGGTTAGCATTTCCATTTTCACTCATCTTCTAGACGGCAAACAGCATTAACAGGAGTCAATGACCGTCTCCTTGCTGCACGCTTGTGTTCTTCAAAGTTTAAAGTAGAAGCCATTTTTACAAAGTAAACTAGTTTCCAACTCTCAGTACAACTTTAGTTAATTTCATCCCAACATCTTCGTAAAATGCCTATTACCCAAGATTGCAACAAGGACATCGAAAACAGGCAAGATATATCAAAACCAAAAATAGCAAAGCCACAGAACTAATCAAGTTTTGCTCTCTTCCCATTTCATTTTCTGCCATATTTTCAACCATTGGTATTTACATATGCTGCTTCCAGCGATTTTGGGCTTTGCTATTCACATATTTAAGCCCACTACTTCACAAAAATCATGATGATCTACAGTGGACCGATCCTCTGAAGTCTAAGCCTTTCTTAATTCATGTAAGAAAGAGACGAGTAAAAACAAACTATACTTTCAAAACCTCATAATTCACACCCACCTATAGTCCTTACAAAGCAGCCAAGTCCCAGCTTTTATTGTTTTGGTTTGGCTTTTCCGTTGTCTTTCCTCCTCCAATCTTTCTTTCCAACCCCAAAATATTTCTTACCAAAACAAAAAGAATGGTCAGGCGCAGGCAGGGCAGAGCCGGCTGTGCCCACCCAATAACCATCTCCAAAGCTTTGTAGTTTGCACCAATCTGGAACACGGGCGTGCTTTGCTGTTGTCATGCAAATTATGTCAGAGGGCCCTGTTGAGAACTGGCTGCCAAATTACCCAAAATGCTACTGTTTTGATTGCATTGCCAATCATTTTCACCTATCATGTGCTCAATTCCAACCTTAATATGAACAAAGATGCTGCACAGTCTCTCATCATAACCAAAGATTTTGTTGATATGCTTTCCTCCTGTCAATTTGCTTTAATTTCTGCATGGATTTGTACTATGTTCATATCTCTGAAATAATGTTGAAGAGTTCCAGGCAATCAAGCTGATCTTACATTTTTGTCATTTGTGTTTAGTATTACATGTAGTTTGGGAATATCCAATGTATTATTGCTTTCTTTTTTTCTTTTTGATTTTCATGAGATAATGATGGTAAAAGTTGGCGAGAACTGCCAATTTATAAGTTCTGAGAAGATCCGCCAACTGGACACAAAATATTCTTACATACCTCTGTTTTTTCCTTTATGATGATTGTTTCAAATGGTTCCTGTGTTGTACAAATATAATCTAATTGATTGATTCAATTGATTAAATCAAAGGGATATTGAACCGAGCAATATCCCATTAAACCAAATCAAATTAGAATAATTCATTTTGTGACGTAGTTTAATAACACAATTGAATCGATTGAACATCTAAGCTAAAGCAATCAATGAATGATTCAATTACTTCCCTCTAAGTCTTGAACCTATAATTCATATGTACATCTCACCTATATATTATTATCACTTGAACCAAGTCTAAGATGCCAATTGACTGGGAATTGCTCATGGAAAAAGGCTCTAATGCCTAGCAAAAGTAGAAGGGCATACTGTCCTTAATGAAAAGGTACTCATTATTTTGTCGCTAAAGAAGAAGACTGTTTTGGTCCAACAAGGACAAACTAACTACTCACAACAAATGAATACTCTTTAAATAATATTTTAAGTTACTCTATGCATCCATTTATATGCAGTTAGATAGTGAAATAGTAGAATTTACAAATTTTTAAAAATATTTTAAAATTCATTAATTTTGTCGATCATTGTTAAAATATAACAGGATTTATCTCATTATCACGTAAAAACTCATAAGAATGTCCACTGACTTAAAAAATAGGTAAAATCCCTAAATTTTTGGAAAAATTATACAGTATGACATTGATATAGCATATTTCATTGAATTTTTAAGTAAATTTGACTTATATTACATAAAAATCATAACTGGTGTTTATATATATGTTTGAGGGGCGAAAGATTTTTAATCTTTGATGGCAAGCAAGTTCAAGATCACAATTCTTGGCTGAGGGGTTAGGATCATGCAAACAATATGTCAATGCATGATCAGAAGAGTAGATAAGAATGCATGAGAAGAGAAATAGAAAAAGCAAGCACTAAAACTTATGTTCACATGCCTCAACGACCCACCACTCAAGCATGTCACCCTTGTGTTCTTTGAGCTGCTCTTTAACATCTTTTACATGATTTCTAACTTGTAAGTATATATAAGTATACGCCAATTATTAATTACCTCTTATTAAAAAAAAATTACTTTAAACTATTATGTAACCATCCAACCATAACTCTTTCTTTATATACATTTTATATTCTATATGATCGAAAATTTCTTTTTTACAATTCTATTCTTTTTTTTTATAAATTTGAGATATTGGAGGATAATTAATTATAATATATAAAGGCTTAGAATTTTCCTTTCAAGTAGCTTTAAGTAAAAATAATTCCCTTAGTTTTGAAATATTATAGTAAGGATGAGCAATCCGTTAATTTGACCAAAAAAATGAAAATATTGGAAAGTCAAAATTTTAAAAAATTTTAAATCAAAAACCAAACCAAATTAAGGTATAAACCAAACCGAACATTTTCAGTACAGTTTGATTCAGTTCCAAAAATTTTTTTATTTCACATATTTTTTGGGTTAAGAAGATTTTTTTGTATTTTTTATATTTTAATTATTAATTTTGTAATCTTTTTACTTTTTAATTTATATTTTTAGCATATTTATTTATATTATTAATATATTATTTTATAAATAAAAAATATTTAAAAAGGATCAATTTTTTGACCGATTTAGTTCATCATTTTTAGAAAAGAAAATACAACCTATTTAACTGTCGAATTTAAAAACTGACCTAATATCGAAATAGACAAAACAGAATCGCCTAAATCAAAAATCTAATAATCGAAGCTTAAACTATTAATAGTTAGACTAAAATAATACATGTTTAGTTATTGAAGCTTTGGCTTAGTGGTAAAAAGGAATACTTAAGACCCAAGGGTTGTGGCTCAGTCGGCAACGCAGGCTGAGTTTGTGAGAAGAGTTTTCGCGTTCGACTCCCACTAAACACATCTTTGGAGAGGGGTAAAGAGCCTTAACTGTGACTAAACTCCGATTAGGATTACCTGTGGTCTACACCAAAAAAAAAAGGAATACTTAAGACTTTGAAGTCTTAAATTCAAATCTCATCAAGTGTGATTTTGATTATGATTATAATTTTGAACGAGAATGTATATTTTATAAAAATACATGTTTTGAAAAATTCAAGGAGCAAAATATATATTTTCTTTGTTCAGACACCGTATTATAATTTTTTTTATATATGATTCAAGTATCAAATGTATAACGAATTAATTTTAATGCTATATTTATGATTTTTTTTCTTAAATGCTATTTATTATTCAAGTTCACATAATCAATATAGTTTCTTTTTTTTTTTGTTACAATATAGTTTCTGATAAAATAGGTTTGTTTCTTTTTTTTGCCGACATATTTTGCAGGACATGTACCAAAATATATTAAGAACTTTGTACTGCATATATTTATTAATTTCAACAGAAACAATAAGTGTGAATTTCTTCAATAATAGAATAAAAATGTTAATTTTGCCGAAGAATTTTTTTAATTTGGGATTTTAACTTCAGTTTTCCATGTTCAAATTTTAGAAAGAAAAGAAAAGGATGGGAATTAGGAAGTGAGAAAGTTATCTTCTTATGCATGTTATGTATGAGTTTTTTAATTTGAAATTTCAAATTTAATGCAATTTTTAAAGATTTTTTTTATACGAGCACAAAACTATGATACTTTGAGAAATGATATAATGGCATGTTATGAAAATGATAAAAAAATTTGAAAAAAATACAAAAAATTTTGATAAAAATTATAAACCTTATAAAAATGACATATGTTTTATTTTATATTTGATATGTTGACATGAATTATGACATAATAATTTTTGTATTTTATATGTATTTGATAAGAGTGGAACATTTTTTTTATAAGACATATAATGAACTAGGACAGATAAGACAAATTTATCAAATTTTCCTGCAATATAGCTATATTCTAGTCTAAAAACAAACAAAGGAAAAAGCACATGCTAGTATTTATTCTCTATATAGTTGTGTAGTACTAGTATAATTAAGAAGTCAATAAAATAAACGATGGTGCAAAGGGAAAATGTAGGGGACAGCATTATCGATTTACATAGCTCACAAAGCACCCAATGCCCTGCCCAAATGGTCCCTTAAGCTTCCACCCTATATTATGTAGACATAAAAGGATACAGTGCTAACAGAAGAGTAATAAATTTGTCCCTTCCACAAGTAGAGAGGATAACAATTAACAAGTAGGGCTATGGGTCATTTCAGAAATGCCATTTATTATTCAAGTTCACACAATCAATATAGTTTCTATAATGAACAAAAAAAAAATCAATATAGTTTCTAATAAAATAGGTTTGTTTGTTTTTTTTGCCGACATATTTTGCAGGACATGTACCAAAATATATTAAAGAACTTTGTACTGCATATAATTATTAATTTCAACAAAAGTGTGAATTTCTTCAATAATAGAATAAAAATGTTAATTTTGCCAAAGAAATTTTTTAATTTGGGATTTTACCCTCAGTTTTCCATGTTCAAATTTTAGAAAGAAAAGAAAAGGATGGGAATTAGGATGTGAAAAAGTTATCTTCTTAAGTATGTTATGTATGAGTTTTTTAATTTGAAATTTCAAATTTAATGCAATTTTTAAAGATTTTTTTTATACGAGCACAAAACTATGATACTTTGAGAAATGATATAATGGCACGTTATGAAAATGATAAAAAAAATTATGAAAAAATACAAAAAATTTTGATAAAAATTATAAACCTTATAAAAACGATATATGTTTTATTTTATATTTGATATGTTGACATGAATTATGACATAATAATTTTTGTATTTTATATGTATTTGATAAGAGTGGAACTTTTTTTTTTATAAGACATATAATGAACTAGGACAGATAAGACAAATTTATCAAATTTTCCTGCAATATAGCTATATTCTAGTCTAAAAGCAAAGAAAGGAAAAAGCACATGCTAGTTTTTATTGTCTATATTGTTATGTAGTACTAGTATAATTAAGAAGTCAACAAAATAAACGATGGTGCAAAGGAAAAATGTAGGGGACAGCATTATTGATTTACATAGCTCACAAAGCAGCCAATGCCCTGCCCAAATGGTCCCTTAGCTTCCACCCAATATTATGTAGACATAAAAGGACACAGTGCTAACAGAAGAGTAATAAATTTGTCCCTTCCACAAGTAGAGAGGATAACAATTAACAAGTAGGGCTATGGGTCATTTCAGAAATGCCAATACCTAAACTCAGAGCTCAGTCTCAGCCCCCCATTTGATCAAAGAAGCTAGCTGAAAATCTAATTGATAGACATGAATTGAAGAGCCTTGGGGGAGACTCCAATTTAAATTATTATCGACTCATGTTTATTAATGTAACATACAAAATTTCATATTAAAACTTATGTTCATATGTAGGAAAACTAAACATTTTTATAGTTTTTGTTAAATTCATATAAATTTAGATGAAATTTAGATACAAGTTTTTGTTAAATTCATATAAATTTGTATGAAATTTTAACTTGTGTCTTATTCTCGTGTTGTATTACTATAAATTTGTATGAAATTTTTAACTTGTGTCTTATTTACATGTTGTGTTATGTCGTGTATTATTATCATATCTAAGATTACATAATATGAAAAATTAAATTAATATAATGATTATATAAATTTAAATTTTAATAAAAAAATTGGTTTGATATTTAATTAAATACACAAATATTGAATTTATATTTTTCACACCTCACCTAATTCAACTGCCCATTTAATGTGCTTGGATAAACATCCCTATCTCTAGGAGAGTTATATTTACAGCAAGGAAAAAATACATCAAAATCTTTCCATATGGAATGAGGTTATTTATGATTTTTACCCGTTTGATGCATCAATGAGTCACTTTCCTAGACACTCAGAAACAAGACATGAATCTTTTCCAGGATAAGAAAATTAGATTTAGCCAGTTAAAAAAGAAAAGGGAAATTGACTGTTGTGATCGCAGCACGTTTGAAACATAGTTATCAGCTGTGGATAAGTCACTTTCATCTAAGCACTAAAACCTAAAAGATCGATTAAAAGTAATAATGCATTATATTACAGATGAAAATGAAATCTTAGCTGACATTAATCTGCAGTCCTTTTCCAAGCCTACTCCTAAATCCTAATGACAACATAGTTAGAAATTATAATGGGAAATTCCTGAGGTTTTTGTAGCTAGTAAGTCCACATGCAGTCGAGCTCAGTTGTACCCATGGACATCTTGCCACCAGCACCGGAACCATCGTTGCCCTCATCGGAAACAGCCCCCCAGTTCACGGACGAGGCACCGTGAAGTGGTGGTGCCGACAATGTAGGCTGGGAGAAGAAGAACGGGAGCTGCAGATTCTCCTGCAGAGACCTCAAGCTAGGAAACGCTGAAGCACCCATGTTTCTTGAATACCTCGTGAGCGGATCAAAAGTGTTGTTGATCATTTGGGGTGGTGGTAATGCGAGGTCGAAACTGTGGGGGTAGACAGGAGGGACGATTGTAGTGGTGGCAGTGGCGGCAGCAGAAGCAGCTGCGGCAGCAATGGTGGAGAAACAGGACACGTGCTCAGATTGGGTATGGCTGTCGTAAGAGCAGCTGTCACGGTCAGTGAGGGAAGTGGCGGCGGTGGCAATGGCAGTTGTGGGATCGAGGAGAGGTGGAAGGGAGACTGAGGAAGGAGAGCTTGGTTCTTGGTAGAGAGCAATGGAGGCGCTCACGCGGGTCTTCTTTGATACTCCGCCAGTGCTGCTGGTGGCACCATTGCCGGAGCCACTCTTTTGAAAAACCCTGGATATAACCCACTCATCCTGGAAATAATAATAGAAACATCAGCATTTTAGCAAAGAGTGAATACTTTTCTTTTCATCCAAGAAATCGGTGGTTAATAAAACAGTGAAACTAAGAATCATTGTCTATTTTAGGGCATGGCATGGTATGGTTCCTAATTACCAGGATAATAAGTCTTTTTTTTAAAGTGAAACTAAGACTCATTGTCTATTTTATGGCATGGCATGGTATGGTTCCTAATTACCAGGAAAAGAAAAGTCGATTGTACAGTTATGTGTTCAATTGCACAAGCAGAAAAAAAAAACGGCCATGATTCATCAAAGAAACAATAAGAAAACATTTTACCAAGGAGATTTACTGAGTTGCATAGACAGTGAGATCTTGCATTTTTCAAAAGTAATCTGAAAAAGGTTGCTGGAAAAGCCTTTTGGAGTGCAAAGACACGAATAGAAAGATGACATTTGCTTTTAATAGACAGATTAGTGAGTTGATCAGTTCATTGCTAAAAGCAGTGTTTCAGAGATCATATTACTGTTAGATCTTTGCATTTTCAGTGTTAACATGAAAATAAAGCTGTAAAGCTCATGGAGTATAGGCAAAAAAAAAAACAGTAATAGAACAATGGGTTTATCACAGATTAGCGAATTTCAAATCATTGTTCACAGTTCAAACAAGAACAATTGCTTTAGCAAGCAATACTACTGTAAAATCTAGTATTTTCAGCAGTAAAATGAGAAATGGGGAGTGTTTTACCATTGAAATAAGTGCAAGAGACATGAAATTTACGATTTCAAAGAGGCAGTATAACTGCTTTATGAAGTAATGATGCAGAAATTGTGGGTATTTAAATCCCAATGGAGACAAACGCTTTTCCATTGTCAGCAAGGCAGTGCAAATGCAATTAAGATTTCCCAACATACCTTTTCCAGCTCCGTCAATAAAAAAACAGCATGCGAAGACATTAATGTTTTACATTTGTAAGCAAAGCCATAACTGCCATGAACTAACTATAGTCCGCACACCAGTGCTTGAGAAAATCTATGCTCTCTCTAGGGAAGCAAAGGTGAAGCAAAACAGTACAGGCACCGTTACCAGATGGATGGACCGCATATCGACCAAGAAACAAGAACCAACAGAGAAAATCTAACATTATTTAATCAAAACCCTCACCAGAAAACATAGCTCAGAGTTCAGGACCATGAAAAAGTTCAAGCATTTAGATGATCAACAAGTTTAGACCTCGTTGTTTGGACAAAAACCTAACAACTTATTAGACAAAACAAGCACACGGGTGAGAGAGAGAGACCTTGGAGCTTCTGGAGAGATAATGGTAAGCAAATTTGCCGTCAAGGCGATATTCATGCATCACCCAGTTGCTCTTTTCTCCTTTAGGAGCTCTCCCTCTATAAAAAACCAGAGTTTTCTTCATTCCAACAAGTGCACAAGTCTTTGAACTATAAATCTCCCTGTCTTTTCCAGTAGCCTTCCAATAACCAGCTTCAGTAGCTCGGTTGGTTCTCAACCCAGTTGGGTACTTCCTATCTCTCAAACTAAAAAAGTACCACTCTTTCTCCCCCATCTTTGCCTTCTCTGCCGTATTACATGACAAATACACAAAACAAAAGAAGAGTTACTACTTACTAACATCATCACTACATTAATTTATGTGTACCAAACAAAAGGCTAGTCTTAAAAAAAGGTTAATGATTACTTTCCTTACCAGGAAGTTCCCAAGGCTCACACTTGTTAAGGTCAACTTCAGCTATCGCTCTACCAGTAAAGCTACTATCAAGAACTTTCTTCAAGAGATAGTAAGTAATCAGCTCTTCATCAGTCGGATGGAACCGAAAGCCAGGAGGCAAATGAGTATCACGGTTGTCGAAATGATAGTAACCATCCATACTAAAAACCAAAACTAAAAACAAAAGTAAAGGCTTGAACTCAAGTACTGAAAACCCTACACTTCAACACCAAAGTTAAGCATCATGAGAGTGAAGGAGAAAAGGGTTTTGAGTTTGATGAGGAATGAAGAGAAAGGAGGTGAGGGGAGTTATATTGGGGTGTCAATGGGGGGGTGTTTGATGAATCGACAGAGTAAAAAAAAACAAAAAAATCTGTATTTTTTCTCTGTTCCGAAATCTTTCTCTTCCCTCTTCCTTTCTCCCTGTGGAGAGAGAGAGAGAGAGAGACAGCTATGGATTATGATAAGAGGGAAGGAGGGTGATGTATGGGACTGGGCGGGGAGTGGGCTCTGGAGGTCTGTTTTGAGTATGCGTGCGTGCGTGAGAAATTGTGCAGGTATTCTCTGTCAGTGAAGAAAATGAAAGGGAGGGAACAGGAAGTAGTTTTAATGGAGAAAGTCCTTTTTGGAGGAGAGAGGAGAGAGAGAGAGGGCAGGGAAGGAGAGATATAGGAGGATGAGAGGAGAGATTTTCACCATGGATCGATAAAGCTGTTTCATATCTCTCTTGTCAGCACAGTACAAGATTAAATTATCAACTTGACAGAGACATTGTAATCACACGCCACCTTCTCTCCCCTCAGCCTTCTTGCTTTTCTTTTTCATTAACAAATAAAGAACTTTCTTTAATTATATTTATTTATATGAAGTTAACCATTTCCCATTCTTTTGATTACCTGAAAAAGATTAACAATAAAAAATATTAATGAGATTTATAGATTTTAATTTAAGTTAAAATACTTTGTTAATTATATTTTTTATAAATAGCATCTTAATCAATATAAATAGGCATTGATTATCAATTTTTATAAAAAATAAATACATGAATACATAAAATTACAAGTTATTTGAATAAACTTAAACTTGAAACACATTTTTACTGGAATTAAAATTTGTCGAATTTTATCAATATATCACATAATTATTGATTTTTTTAACTTTGATTAATAAGTTCTTTTTAGGCTTCAACTGAGAGTTTGATTGTCTTTGTGTGACACGATAAAAAATTTTATCGTGCCATATTTATAGTTTTATCCATTTTTATAATTTCAAAAATATTTTTAATAATCATCTTATTATTTATTTTATCATCATTGTTACGATTGAATTTATAGATATTATCACTTTATATCAATTTTACCAATATTTTTATTTTCATCGAAATTAATCAAAATCAATCGCATTATCCATCCAAAATAACTTTTAATCAAGTGAAATAATCCCATAATTTAAAACTTATTTATTGATTATAAGTATTTGATTGCTAATGGCGCTTAAGGGCTTGGTATTATTTTCGTATTCTTTAGTGGGTAGTTTCGATATGTTCGTTTGAAACTTTGAAGTCACTAATGATCATTTATTTTAGGTTTTTCTTTTCTTTTTTTTTTTCATTTGTGGTAGTTTTGGTGTAACCCTAGGCAGAAGTGAAAAAGCCATGGTTTGGGCAAACTATCTAATAATGTGAGGAAACTGAGGATTCCACTATTTCCACAGTAAACTTTTGCCAGTAATTTTCACATCAATCAATTAGATTAAAAAAAAAAAAGAAAAGAAGAAGTTTACTAATTATATTATAGGACATTTTATGCCATCGAGGGTACAATCACTGTTTGACACATAAGACAAAAAGATTTCCACAGGGAGTAAGCAAAAAGCAAGGTGGCAAAGGAGAGTTTATTTTTTACCCTTGCTTTTTCTCTTGTAGGCATGTGCTCTTGTAGCTATGAAATGGCTTGGGTTGGGGCCTTTTCTCAGTTATTATAATTTGGATTTGCTTTTAGTTTTGGTAGAAATTGCAGACAACTTCTACAGATTCATGCCCCCACTCTCTCACCCCCCGCCTATGTTTTACTGGATTGAATGCTCAGTACTGGGTTAGGTGATAATCTCAGCTAGCCTATATAAGAAAATAGAGTAGTGTTTTGAAATTTTCTGGCTGAAGTATGGGCATCAATAAAAGGACAGGAAAAATGAGTTAAACTCAGCTTCCTCTATAGAAAAATTCCTGTCAAATACATAACTCAAATGAGTTAGATAAATAATTTAAATGGTTGACTTAATGATTTAAGACTTTGTTAAGTGAAAATTTTATGTTCGAATTTTTTTTAGATCAAATTTTATTAGACTAATATTATTCAATGCGAGTAAGAATTAATAGATTTAGCCTGTTAATTGTTCAATTTGATTCTATTTTATCTATTTAGAAATTGAATCAAATTCTTTTTGTGACTGAATCAAATTTTATCAGTTCAATTTAATTTGATTTCCTGATTTTTGAGAATTTGAATAAAAATATACTTACAATATAAGACAAAAAAATCAGCAAAAGATAAAAAAAAAAGTCTGTAAAATTATTTTTTACCTCTTTCTTAAAATATTTTATTAAAAAAATTTATACTTACAGTAATCATTTCTTTCATTTCAATTTTATTGGCTCATTGGAACAAATTGCACCATTTATTTAAATTAACACTTAATTTTTATAACATTGACTTAAAAATTAAAATATTTTTATTTTATAAAAATTAAAATAATTTAAATTAAACAATATAAAACTTAAAAATTGAAAAAAAAAATTGGAAGAATATTATCTCAAACGGTTAAATAAGACAAAATTAAACAGCAAGGCTTCTGATACTCAAATCATAGGACTATACGAGTACCTTGCCATTAGTTATTTATAACAAATACTATTCAGATTATAGTGTTCCTGCAAAATCATTACTCTCTTTTTTTTTAAATTGAGATAATGAAAAAGTCAGGTTTCCAAGTACTGTAACAATGAAGAGATTGCAAGACAGTAGGGTTCTGCAACTTTGAATTTTCTTTCATGGTTTCTGATTGAACTATTTTAACTGTTCATTCTGCTGCATATATCAGATCGAAAATCTCATGAATTCCTAATTTTACCCCAAAAAAACATAATATCCATCGGCCATCTTTTCACATATCATATCATAAATAGCAGTTAGTAAATAAACTAGAAATATCATTGGGATTTAAGTTTTTTATTATGATTTTCACTAAAGATTAATAAAAAAAAAAACCCAATTCTCACCTTTCTTTGCTGTGTCTAAACTGAAAAGCCTAAAATCAAACCAAAAAAGATTTACTGGAAGTAGACAATTCCTAAAAAAATAAAACAGAGAATAAAGAGAAAATAGAAAAAGCTGATAGTAGTCGGTGAAGTAGACTTGCTGATATTACAGCTAGAAGACACTTCATATAAGGACAGGCTCCTTGCATATGTCCCTTTTTATTTTTTTCTTTTTTATTTTATTTTTGCAATTTGCCATTTTTTTATTTTGATTTTCATGTTTTCACTTCAAAAATAATGACTTATCTAATTTTGATTTAACCCTTTAATCAGCTCCCTCTAAAATGTTGGAAAAGGTTTTAATTTTAGGGTTTAGGACTTTTTAACAAAACTTGAAAGTATATGATAAATTTCCAAAAAAAGAAAGAAAGTATATATGATAAAGTTGAAAGAAGTTATTAGTATGTCAATTTTTTATTCAAATGCTTTAAAACTTAATTTCAATATTATTATTAAGATTGAAAAATATGTTTAAGCATATGATAAAAATTTATTATGTAAAAAATTTAAATATTTGATATTGCATAAAAAAACCTATAGTGAATTGAAATTTGAAAAAATATGCATAAAATAAGTTATAAATATAAATAATAAAATTATTTTATCACAACATTTGCAACATTTTTCTCTATTTGGGTTAACATATCAAGTTATTAAATTAAAAAATCACTTTTTTTATTGTTTAACATTGAAATTTAAGTCAAAAACAACTTTTGAACACAAATTTTATTTTAATTAAATCTAAATATCTTTAAAAAAATGTTGTCTAACAGCTTGATCAATACACTGACAATTTAGAATTTTTTGTTTTAATTTCAAAAAGTTTTGAGGTAAATTTTATTTATTACTTTATTAATTTATCATGAAAAAACTAAAAGAAAAAAAAAGGATATTTGGGTTTTACTTTTGGTTTTGGAATTGAGGAACGGAATTTCAACTCACGAAATGATTAGATTACCATGCATGCATCAATTCAACCAATCCCATCCATCCATCACCAATCAGAAAGAAGAGGTTGATGCTATGGGATTTTGACGCGTCATGCTCGGATTTTGAGAGAGGCACAGGCTTTACATCAAATCATCTCGTCAATCTGCATGCTTGGGTCTTTCTTTTTTTCTTTTGTCTTTCATATTTCATAATTCAATCGCCCAATTCCATGCTTCTCTTTTCCTAGTTGTCAAGGCTTCTCTAACAGTAGTAGTTTCCCTAAAAAGCCAAAAAATCCCCCCATGATCTTCTCCTCTTTCGGCCTCCCCGCCCCACCTCACCTTCGGGAGCAGCTGCAGGCTGCAGCCCCGCCCCATTCTCTTCCATTTCCTTCTTCGAAATGCTAACCAAATCACTGCCAATCCCCAACTACCAACCTTCCTTTGTTTCTTCAGGATTGGCCCTACTCAACATCCATGCAAAACTTCACTCTACTTTAAAACATGAACATTTTTTTTATTATCCAATTTGATCCGGTAATTTTACACCCAATAATATGATTAGTTTAGTATAGTTATTTATTAGTTTAGTTGGGTATAATAATTTATTAGTTTAATTAATTTTAATAAAGTTTTTTTCATAATTTCTAATTCAAATAATGTGATATACTAATTATGAGTACAACTTTTTAATAAAAATGTATTACTCAATAAAAAAATTTAATTGATAAAAAGATTATTATTGTTTACCAAATAAACTAACTCGTGTTGTTATAAAATTTGCATTACAATCTCCTAAACGTTACATTTGCACTGCGGACATTGGGATTAAACTTGCTTTGGTGAGTCCTATAATTAAAACTGTTCATGCATGAATAGCTTTTTTTTCTTTTTTACTTTTTTTTTATGGTCGATGTTTCAATTAAATAAAAGCTGAACTTATTGTCAAATAACTAAATATGCACAAAAGCATACGAAAAAAAGTACACCAAGGATTATGCATAACATCATTTACAATTTTAAGATAACATCAGAAATTGGAGTCATCCAAAAGATTGTGCTATTTACTCATGTAAATTAAAACTTGATCAAAACTAACCATTAAAATTTGTTCTAATTGCTGTTTTCTCTTATTTCAAATGATTAGGTTTAAGGTTCGATTTTTTTTTGTTTCTCTTACCGGAAAAAAAAAGATTCTATCTAACAATTATTATTCTTTCCTAATAGAAATTAAGTCAACATATCAATTTTCCTTCATCTTGTATGGTCCTATAAATTAAAAAGATTATTTGATTCTTTATAAATGATTCCTCATTAATTTTATTCATCCTCTTATGTGTCCGGTGTCCCTATAAATAAAAGGCTTAATACTTAAATATATCATCTATGTTTACCACAAAATAGAGTTAAATCTTCAACATTTAATTACATAAAAACCGTCTCAAACGTTTCAAAATAATAGAATTAATGACATTTTTATTAACTCCCTCTAATGCTGTTAAGTTTTATTACTATGTAAGGTTAACGAAAATTAAAGAATTTAATTGAAATATCCTTAATTTTGTTATTTTGAAATGTTTAGATTAATTTTTATGTACTTAAATATTGATGACTTAATTCTATTTTATAGCAAACGTGAAGGATATATTTGAGTATTAAGCCATAAATAAAAAGATAAAAATAAGTATAACTTAGTAACTTATTTGTAGCAAACGTGAATGATATATTTGAGTATTAAGCCTTAAATAAAAAGATAAAAATAAGTATAACTTAGTAACTTATTCCAACAAAAATTAACTTAGTTAAGACACTTTTTCTTTATTCTAAAAAATTGAAAATTTTTTATTTTAAATAATATTAAAAAATTGTAAATGTTTGGAATATGTACATCTTCTAATTAAATTTGAATTCAACTTAATTAAGATTCTCTCCTCTAAAAAAAATTGAAACTTTGGTATTAAAATTTTCAAATTTTAACCATCCATTTGATTCCATCAATGCAAACCCAAAAAGAATTGGGATTATATGATTAAAAAAAAAAACTCTTTTAAAGAAATTGGAAAAAAACCGGTTTAACCATAATGGAACTAGCCGGTTTAGTTCCTTTCGTTCCTTTTCAAGTTCGAATCAAACAATTTCTAGTTCAATAGTATATGGTTTGTTTTACTTACTAAATACATACCCTTTAACAACCAGAGAATGACAGTTGCTTTTAAACAAAACCCACAAGGGGAAAAATTCTTTCACAAAATAAAAAAGATTAATTTAAATTAAATTAAATTAAATCTTTTTTTACCTAAGATTTGTGACTCAATTGATAATCTAGATTAAATTTATGGGAAAAGCTCTCGAGTTCGACTCCTACTAAACATATCTTTGGAGAGAGAAAAAGAACCTTAACTGTGACTAAATTTCGAATAAGATTAATCTCAAATTATTAAAACAAATAAAAATATCCGTGATCTACATACAAAAATAAATCTTTTTTTTGCAAAAAAAAAAAATTTATTTACTTTTCACAAAATTATTTAAAACCAAACAAAAAAACAAAGCAAAAAACAAAAAGCTCATTACCCGAGAGATTACCTAGCAGATCGCGGGTGACGACAAGGTGAAGTAAGCCGCGCCGCCCTCCACCTACGGCTCTTTGTAGTGCGAGTCAGGGCCCCACTCTTTATTTCCTTTATTATTTTGGCTCACCGCTTCTCTCTTCCGCTAAAATGCGCACCACTCATGCTCACTACGCACCAACCTATATAGGCTATATAGAGTAAATTTTATTAATTTACAGCGGCAGTACCAATAATGGGACCCGTACACCTCCGTTCTTGACACGTCAACATCCGTGGTTGGATCAGTTAACGTGGCGAGATCTTAGGTGGGTTAATTTTACAACCTGGAATTGATTACCTGTACTTCAATAATTCGATTCCTTCTGCAATTCTTCACATGCACGAATGGAATTTTTTATATATATATATATATATATATTATTGTGGCAATTCGTGAAAATAATGCATGTTGTGACTGTAAAATTTTGTTTTTGATAGGTAAAACATATAAATTTTGTGTTAAATTTTGTATCAATGGATAAAACATATAAATTTTTTAATTTTCGTCATATTCATAAAAAAATTTTAATAAAATTTAATTTGTATTACATTTATGTTATTTTTACATCGTATCATCATGTCGTATCTAAAATTATAATGATTTGATAGGAGAAAAATGAGTTACTTTTCTTTAGATTAAAACGAAAAATATATATTTATAATTAAAATTTTTTGAGTAATACATTTTCTCATGAAATTAGAATATTACATTCTAGGAACTGATAATTATAAAAATTATTTTACTCAAAGTAGATAAATTAGAAATTTGATTTATTTTTTATTTTTAGATTAAAAGATAAAATATTTATTCATCAATAATTTTTTTAAGTAGTGAATTTTCATTTGAAGTTACAATATTACATTTTATGAATAAATAATTATAAAAACCACTTTACTAAAAGAAGAAAACTAGACTAAACTTAAGTTCATATTTGATAGGACTCAAATTTAAGAACTCAAAATCTTAGAGTTTATTGTCTATAAGCCAAAACTTCATTGGCATTTTAATCATTAAATTAAACATTTCATTAATACAAAATAAATCGCTAATATTAATTTCATTGGTAATAAAAAATGGAATAGTCTTTATATACTACTAATGCATAAGAAGTTAACACCTCATAAATAAGCTTTTATGAGCAAATTGATTTTTTTTTGTATTTATTTTTAAAGGATTGGCATTTTTCTAGTTTACATATTAATAAGCTGTCAACTTCTTGTACATTAATAGTGTATAGATGTTATATATTGTCAGTACATTATATATAAACCCATAAATAATATTATGCAATGAAACTAATAATATTATTCATTTTGAATTCATGATAAGTTTTTTTTAATAAAAGTTTTTAATCTTGAACTAATTTCTCGTTGATTAAGTTTTATCTTTAAATGTTAAATCTATACGCTTAAAAGTAATATTCTTAATTACTGTTTAAACTTCTTGATTAATATATGTGCAAATTTATTAACTCTTTTAAACCTACAAATAAAGAACAAGTCCAATATCATCGGATTTATTAGAATTTGAGTATATTAAATACTTGTTCAAAGTAAAGTAAGAAAGGTAAAAATTGATGAAACTTGAATTATAAAATTGCAAAGTTTGATTAATTTTTTTTGTTTAAGTGATAAGGGGTTTTTAACTTTTGTATAATATCATTCTCTCTTCAAATCGATTCATACAGTTTTATCTATACTAAAATTATTGAATTTATAAAAAATTAAAATTTAACGACTTCTCTACTCCCAATAAATTCAAATTTGAAATAATTAGCTTAATTAAATATCGAATTGAAACCGCTTGTGCCAAAAATAAAATTAAAGCTTCTACCATTAACCTCATTGAAATTCAAATAATTGAGTTGATATATTAATTTTTCTTTTATTTTTACAAAACTTCTTATGCATTTATAATGTCTAGGCCTGTGTTGTTTTTTCTTGTATCAACCCTCCGTACCATTTTGAGAAGCTTTTCATTCATCAACCTCAGACTGATATCAATTCTAGCTACAAAACATACCTCAAGCTCTCAACTATGGTCTGCAATTTCACCATGTTACACTGTCAACAAGCAAGTCTACTTGTGGAAATTTTTGCAAGAACTTTACCAGGAAGTAGGGTAGGGATAAAATTAAAGAAAAAACCACTTGATTTCTAATTTTGAGCATCTTTTATTAATATTTCATTTGAATTTCATCGTGAAAATCTTTTCATCATTTTGATGGATGCCATTTATAATTAAATTCTATCTTATCCAGATTAAGTCTTAATTTGTCTGATATTGGTTGAAAACTCTTGATAACAATATTCTTAATGTGTGCGTGTTTTAATTAATTACATTATATTAATAACAAAAGGCCCTATAATTCAAAATGCAAATAGATTTTTCTAGGTTATTGTTTGTAACTAACTACTATTTTTAGCTGTCAATGTTTTTTTGTTGCCATGAATTTCCTCACCAGAAATTGATGAAATATCTAAAATTGAAGCAGAATTTTGGGCTGGAATTCACGTCAAAACATATGGGTTTATAATCAAATCAATCAGACGGTTCCCAGAATTGGTCAACACTATGCAAAATTGATTGATTTTGCTAGGAGCACTTGCATCAACATGGTCAATGACGAACATGTTCTTGATAGGACAATGTGTGGTTGATGTGATCTTAGAACAAGTGGGACCTTTGATTTAACTCTCATCTTTGATTGATATTTTTTTTTGGGTAGAAATTGATTGATACTCCATTTTGAAGTATCATAAATTATGCCAATCACTTTTTTGGGTCATGGTTTTAGGGTCTTCCAATTATCCTTAGATGGTTCTTGTTAAGTATTATAAATTACAAAAATATGATATTTAAGAACAAAAAAAAAAGATATTCCTACCAAAAAAATGATATTTAAGAACAAAAAAGTTACAAAAAGTATTTATAATTCGTTGTTGTAAAAATTTGTGTTACAAAAAGTATTTATAATAAATTTTATGAATATTTTTGTTGGAAAAAAATAGTTTATATGTTGCAAAAGAAATTTATGCAAATTGCTAATCAAATACAGTAATTAATAGTGTTGTAAAAAAAAACAATTATATATTGCTTTAAAATATTAATTGAACTTATTGCAACATAACAATATTTATGCCACGAAAAAGTTTTATTTTACAACATTACACTAATTACTCCAATAAGTTTATTGCTAAAGCAATCAAACAATTTTTAATAAATTTGACATGGAAATTTACCTAAATTAGTGATCCTTCTTGGCAAACGCACACAAAAAGAAACATTTTTTTGAATAACCACAACTTTATATATCCAAAAAGGATGTTTCAATTTTGAATCTTCTCTCACCTCAATATTAAACATAAAACTGACCTTACGTATATGTATAAAAAAAACCTACTAATTGGGTCGAATATACATCATGGGCAGGCTTTGTTTCGACTTTCGAATTTGTTAATTGGGCTTTATTGGGCAAAACATATTAGGTTCATTTGGATTTGGGCTATTAGGTCAGTTTATGTGTCTTTCTTTATTTCCTCTTGTTAAAATCAGATTTGGTCATTGTTAGTTTTGGTGTTTTTTTTTTTGTATAAACTATAGGTATCTTCATTTATTTTAACGGTTTGAGACTAATCTTGCTCAAGGCTTAATCATAGTTAAAGTTCTTCACCCCTTTCTAAAAATATGTTTAGTGAGAATGAAACTCCAAAACTCTTCTTACAAACTTAACCTGCATTATCATCGGAGGTTGGTTTCGAGGTTTAAGTTTGACGATTAGACAAAGACCAAGGATGTTTGAACACAAATTTCTGAAGCCCTTTACTTTGGGCGAAGATCCAAAAGTTTTACTTGTTGTTTGGTTTGGGGTCTCTTTTGAAATTTGGGTGCTCGGTTTCTAGTTTGGTTACATTTATTTTTTTTACAATAAAGGTTTTTGACTAAAGATAAAAGAATATGAATATTAAATTTTAATCTCGCTTGTGAAATCTAAAAATTTTATTGACAGTATATTAGATAATTATTCTTGATTTTTTAAAATAAATGTATAATTATCTAAATCAATACTCAATGTCAATGAAAAGTTACATTTGTATTAGGTTAACTAAACTACTAGTTGGAGAAGGATTTCCACACTTAATGGAATTTGATAATATTGTAAATACTTTCAATGCGAAAAGTGTGATTTCAACATCAATTACTCAATATAACTTATAATACAAGATCAAACCTTTGTAAAAATTTTCTTTTCTTTGTTGTCTAAGTGATTAAATGCATTATATTTTATGAAATTATACTTTTTGTTTATTGTTTGAGTAACAAATAGCAATGTTTAATATTACTATTAATGAAACAGAATAAATAAAAAATGTTGAACTTGAGACGTAAAGCTTCAAAAACTTGTTTTCCATTGTTCAAAAACTTTTTTTTCCATTGAAAAGGAGGAAATCCAGACCCACTTGCTGCTGAATGCTTGGCTATATCAACAGCTTTACAATTTGCAGTAGATATCTGCTTACGCCATATTGTATTAGCCACTGATTGTCAGACTGCGGTGCAAATGATCCAGAATAACCAGCCTACTCTCTCCACAATGGGTGATATCATTGCCTATATTCAATTTCAATCCCAAAATTTCCAAACGTTCCAAATTGAACATACCTATCGACAAGGGAATCAGTTGGCACATGTCTTGGCTCATGCTTCAAGGAATATGCTGAGATGAGGGTTTGGCCTGAAGAGGTTCCTGATTTCTTATTTTCTTTGTTTATGGTTGACAAATGTATGGCTTAACATTATTATTATTATTGTTAGTCTAATGCAATTTCGTCGTTTCCAATCAAAAAAAAAAAATCTCTTCTATAAATAAATGTAATGTCATTGTCACATATGTAAAAGAAAAATACTTAAAAGATTTTTGTTTATTGAGTTTTTATGTGATAGATTCGATTTCATAAGAATTATCTTGGAATCTATGTGGTTTAATTATAGTCACAAAATCATAGTTGATAATTAATGGAAAATTTTTATTTAAATGTTTAAATTTGATTTTTATTAAAAAAATTAATTTCAGTTGATATTTTGTGACTGTAATTAAACCATTTCAAGGTTATGCAAGAGTTTTTAAATAATCAAAGTTTGTTGGATCACACATCTCTTTTCAACAAAAGAAGAAGAAAAAACTAATAATAGTCCTAGTAGTAAAATTGAGGTAATTGAAGTTTGAACAGAAATTTTAAGATTCAATTCTTATCCGATTTGAATTATTATTTTATTAAAAGTATTTTTTATTTAAGTTTTATTTTAAAATATATTTAAAATATTAAAGTAGTAATATTAGAACATTTTTTAATAATCAAATTAATTTAAATAATAAATGAGTGTTTTCTAAACCTAAATTATTGGATCCTACTAAGTTTTAGATAAAGCTAAAAAATAAATCCAACCTGTCCCCACCTGACCCAATCCAAAAATAGCTTTATATACAAAATGCTTGAACACAATCAGGCAAACGTAGCGTGTGTAACAGCTGCAAGAATTTTTGTTCATGTGGTACAAGTATTTTCTAATTTTATTTTTTGTCTTGTAAAATTGTTTGTAGTACACGTGTCAACAAGTTATTTGTTAATAGGAATAGAAAGAAAGACAAACCAATCACGTGGACAGTCTTAGCGGGTCAATAATAATCCAATGGAGAGTGTTGGTCTGTCCGATTTGTTTATTTGAAGAAATGCTGTTTTGTTTATTTAAAATAATGCCGCCAGGGAATTTACTCTTGGAAAGAAACCAATTTATTAAGACAATTTGATAAGGTTAATGGGAACTAAAAGACTTATAAAAGTCAATTGATTAGATATGATAATTTGTTTTGAGAAAATGACTAACGTTTTTAATTTTTCCTTTCATTGTTTGGATTATAAATGAGATATATCATTTTTTTTCTTCCATGTCGCATTCTGTTATTTTCAAGATTGTACCTAAAAAAGTATACAATTAATTAATAGCGGTGCGATTTTTATTTTTATTTAATTAGAAACTAATGAATATAATTAATAATGGTACAATTTTTATTTTTAAATAAAGAAGAAAAATGAAGTGAAATAAATGGAAAGAAATAGGAAAATCGATATATATATATATATATATAAATATCTCTTAAATCTATCACGTTGATGCGGGAGAGTGTGCTTTTAACTTTTAAGATTGTTTGAAAAAAGGATTAACCTGCCAATAATCACTTGATCTAGTGGTTAAAGATGAGTTATGGTATATTGTAAATTTTGGGTTCGAATCTAAGCACCTCAATCCTTAATTATTTAATATTTTTCTTGTAACAAAAAAAAAGGATTAACCTCAAATAAACTTTGAAAAATACTCTTGATTATATTATTAAAAAAGTAAATAGAACTAAAATTTTTTTAAATGATTTATTATTTAAGTTTGTAACATTAAATAGATTTTATAATAATTTTTGAATCAAAACAAAAAAAACTTAAATGAAAAACATATAAAAAATCTGTCCTCTCAAAGGCAAGTAGCCTTAATTCATGAAGTTGGGCAAGATTTAGGTACATAGATCTTAAAAGATTTAGGTAAAATTTATAGCTAATTATTTTTGGTTTATATATAATACATTGGTAAAATATAATATCTATACAATGTTAATGCATAAAAAATTAACATCTTGTTAATGATTAAATTAAAATAATATCAAACCCTTAAAAATAAATATAAATAAGTTATTTTCAATTTTTTTGGTAAGTTATTATCAACTTGCTTATAAGAGTTTGGCATTATTCTAGTTTGTTCATTAATATTAATCTCTAATACAGTGATGGATTTTGACAATTGATTTTGGAGAGCCAATTAATATTATATTTTATTTCAAACACACACACACACACACACATATATATATATATATATATATATATGCAAAATAGTACACTAATAAAAAAAAGCAATAAGTTCATCAAATTATAAAATAATAATATATTATGACAACGTTACACTTTTAAAAATATCAAAACTTTCAATTGAATAGTTTAATTACTAATTATAAATTTTTTTATGAATTATGAAAACATATTTGATTTTTTGGGCAATTTAAAGCTTAAATAAAAAAGTATAAATAAACAATATATATTTTTATTGAAACAAGAAAAATAATTAATATATTTTTAAAAAAATGAAGTTGAAAATTTGAAATTAAAAGTTAAGATTTTTTTTAACTTTTTATAAAATGGTTCCAATCTAATTTTTGGTTGAAAAAAAGATGTAAGGCAACATGAAATAAATATATAGAGTAAGATAAAAAATTATATTAAGAGGAAAAATTGTAGTAAGTTAAAAAAAATAGCTTCTCCTATTTCTCATAGGTTTTGAACTTCCTTCAACGAAAAAAACACAATTGGCACTTAATTATAAATTTAAAAGTTTTTTAAGAAATCTACAAGTTTATGTGATTCCTTTGTTAAATTTGTAAAAAGTGATTTGTTAGTATGATAAATAGATAAATAATAATACAATTTTAATGAACCCTCTTAAATTATAATAAATAAAATTAAATTATAAACTAAATAATAATAAATAAATAATTTAATTTTGAAATAATCAATTAAATTTATATAATATATGTGTGTGTGTGTGTTTTTGTTTGTTTATATAATATATATATATGTGTGTGTGTGTGTGTGTGTTTTTGTTTGTCAGTGCTCCAATATACTGACAGTATGTAAAGATAATATTTGTTATTAATGTATCATATATATATATATATATATTTATAAACCCATTTTTTTTTAGTTAGGTTGGGTAGATTTCTGTTAAGAGTTTAACATTGCTATCTATATTTGTCTGATCAAAGTTCAAAACTTAAAAGATTGTCATGGTTATGTAAGTACATTGATCTGGCTGATGTTAATACATAAAAAATTAACATCTCGTTAATGAGTAAACTAAACTAAAATAATATCAAATCCTTAAAAATAAATATAAATAAGCTATTATCAATTTTTTTGGTAAGTTATTATCAATTTGCTTAAAAGAGTTTGACATTATTCTAGTTTGTTCATTAATAAAATGGTAATCTCGAATACAGTGATTGATTTTGACAACTGATTTTGGGATAGCCAATTAATATTATATTTTATTTATTTTTTCATAAAATATATTTTATTTCAAACACACACAAATATATATATATATATATGCAAAATATTACACTAATAATAAAAAGCAATAAGTTCATCGAATTATAAAATAATAATATATTATAACAACATTACACTTTTAAAAATATCAAAACTTTCAATTTAATAGTTTAATTACTAATTATAAATCTTTTAATGAATTATGAAAACATTTTTTATTTTTTGGGCAATTTAAAACTTAAATAAAAAAGTATAAATATACAATATATGAAAAATAATTAATATATTTTGAAAAAAAAGAAGTTGAAATTTTGAAATTAAAAGTTAAGACTTTTTTAACTTTTTATAAAACGGTTCCAATCTAATTTTTGGTTGAAAAAAAAAGATGTAAGGCAACATGAAATAAATATATAGAGTAAGATAAAAAAAAATTATATGAAGAGGAAAAATTTTAGTGAGTTAAAAAAAAATAGCTTCTCCTATTTCTCATAGGTTTTGAACTTCCTTTAACTTAATCTCAACAAAAAACTTCCTTTAACGAAAAAACACAATTGGCACGTAATTATAAATTTAGACTCTTTCAAGAAATCTAAAAGTTTATGTGATCCCTTTGTTAAACTTGTAAATAGTGACTGGTTAGTATGATAAATAGATAAATAATAATACAATTTTAATCAACCCTCTTAAATTGTAATAAAGAAAATTAAATTATAAACTAACTCATAATAAATAATTTAATTTTGAAAGAATCAATTAAATTTATAATATATATGTGTCTGTTTTTGTTACACACAGAACTATGAAAACTTTTTTTTTTTGGGGAGGGGGGGTGGGGTGCAAAAGCCCTCACAAAGTACTAATATCTCTACCCTTCAAAGCTTACCTACAATCCATCAATGCTTTAGTACATTAATAGTATATATAAAGATAATATATATTATTAGTGTATCACGTGTGTGTATATATATATAGGCACATTAATTTTTAGTTAGGTTGGGTAGATTTCCGTTAAGAGTTTAACATTGCTGTCTATTTTTGTCTTACCAAAGTTCAAAACTTAGAAGATTGTCATGGTTATGTAAGGACATTGATCTGGCTGACAAGTACCTATGCTGGCATTGCTATCTCAAGCCTTGGACTCATCTTGCGTGTACGTTGATAACACCCATGAAAAAAAAAAGAAGAAACTTTTCTTTTGCATTTGTTATATAAAAACTTCTCTTTCAATGAAAAGGAATTAATAGCAGAAGGGTTGGAGCAATCTATCATTTTAATCGTAGCACTCCTTTTTAATTATTTGAAAAGAATTTATATCGTGACAGTTAAGTCATATCAATTAATCAAAACATATATTTCTTGATCAATAGTGTAAGTATTTAATTTCAAATTTTATTGTTTTATATGAAATTTTGACTTCAATTACGTTGCTTTCGTAAAGGATAAAAAATTCAATTAGAAAATAGTACATTACATGTTTACAAATGACCGAAACATAAAACGTATATTTTGTTTTTATTTTAAATGGTACAAATTTTTAAAAAATGAATATTTTGTTATGCATTTCATAAGTATTGTCATCTTAGAAGTTGTAAGTATTAAAGGAACCAACCTAAAGCTAGTATTGCAATGAAAAATAATATTTCATATTTGTTTTTTATTTTGAAAAAAATGAACATTATTTAACAATGATTTTGTTTTTTATTCACAGCTCATGAAAATATTAAATTTATTCAGCAGTGTTGGAATATCATCATTTATTTTGTTATTTTTTATATAACGAGTGATTAAGGGATTGTGACATATTGTCAATTTTGAATTTGAATCTAAGCAATTTCATTGCTATTTAATTATAACAAAAAAATATATTCAATTGAATATATGATAATTTTTTAATTTCTCTGGTAAATTATTTTTGATGACTTAAACAGGTTTATCAATTTGTGCATATAATTGATGTTTATGTTGTGTCAAATCAAATCCATACAGTATAAAACATAAAAATTTTGTGTCAATTTTTTGCTATGCCAAATATTAAATATAATAGCTTTAGTTAAATTTATTTATAATTTTTTTTTCAAAAATTTTATTTTTTATTACTTAATTTATTTTTATCGTTTTACTAGAATCCAAACGAGGACCTGGCAGGCGCCACTCCACTTCTTCGAATGTCGTTGAGCTAAAGCTCAATTGCCAGTGAATGAGATAAACATTTAATTTGAATGGGAGAGAGTTCTCAAGCACATGAGTATCATTACTGAAATAACTTCGAATGGCAAACCAAGTTGTCTATGGCTGCTGTAGTTTTCCAAGGTGCGATCAAAACTAGAAGCGTAGAACTCTTTCCCCTCAGCTGACACAGACACACTTTGTTCCCATGCAAACGGTCAATACCGAAGGAGATTTAACATTTGGTGAAAGAACTGCACGTCTCTTCTTTTACCAGTCTCGTCATCTTTAAATACCCCATCTCTCTCTCTCTCTCTATCTTTCTGTCTCCTTGTGCAGTTTTCATCTCATTGAAGAAGGAAAACAAGAGCCAAAAGAGAAAGAATCGAAGGATTAAAACTATGGAGAATGGAGGTGTGAACGATGGAATGGACACAGCCTCAACTATAACAATAAAAGGCATTCTTAGTTTGTTAATGCAGAACGTTGATGAAAAAAATGGAAAGAGGTTGATTTCTTTAGGCATGGGTGACCCAACTGTTTATTCTTGCTTTCACACTACTCATGTTGCTGGAGAAGCTGTTGTTGAAGCTCTTCAATCTGAGAAGTTCAATGGCTATTCACCCACTGTTGGGCTTCCCCAAACCAGGAGGTGAATTTCCCATCTTTGATGCTGATTTGTAATTGCTAATTGCATGTTTTTCTTTGCTCAATTTCTGGAATTCTTTAATTTGATGCAAATGGTTTACTGTTCAATAATTGTCCTGTCTGGTTGTTAATTTGAATTTTGGTTCTCTTCAACCTGAAAATTAGTATGAGTATGTTCAGTTTCATCAAATTGTGCTAACTCTTCATTCTATTTTGACATTTATCGGCTAACTTATTTCTAACTCAGATTTCGGTTAGTAAATGTTTATTGTCAAAGCAAGTTATTTATCTTATAATATGTTTTCAATTTTCATGGTTTCTCTAATCATTGAATTGTTTAGTTCCTCAAATCCTGCAATTGCAGTTGAGGTTTGCAAATAATTTGGAATTCATTCATTTTGATTTTAGTGATTCTTCTTTTGCTCTCATGGTCAATATAATTAATAGTCAATATTGTGGTTCATTGATTCTAGCTTTAATTTCTCATTTTTTTGCAGTTGCAAACTTTCAATTCGAAAGTGACCCACAGTTGAAATCTGGGTTTCTGAATCTTTGCTTAAGTTCTTTGTTGGATAGAGTCTAGCTTTAGTTTGATTTTTGCTAAATTTCTTTCGTATGTTGAATTTTTTTTTTTTAAAGAATAAATTTCATTCAAAGTTACAATCATAATCAGATATTACATTCGATGAACAGGTAACTTGCTAAACTGGTAAATACAATAACAATATTTAACAAACTAACTAAACAATATCAAACTAAACAAATCTCACATTTAGTGAGACTCGAACTTGAGATCTCAAAGTCTCAAGGCCTCATTGGCATTCGTATGTTGAATTTAATTAATACAATCTACAACTACTGATTTAGTCAAATTTTCCTCTTTTAATCTTTGCTCCTGTCAAGTTGTGGGGTTTTCCGTTTTCCTGAAGCCACGATTAATTTTTTTTTAATGTTCTAGTTGATAAGCAGCGCCATATATTTGAAAATTTCTCCAAAATTTTTGTATGTTTTCACTTGTAACAGGGCAATTGCAGAATATCTGTCATGTGAGCTTCCTTACAAGCTATCATCTGATGATGTTTTTGTCACATCTGGCTGCACACAAGCTATTGATGTTGCATTGGCAATGCTTGCACGACCAGCTGCAAACATCTTGCTTCCAAGGCCAGGATTCCCAATTTATGAACTCTGTGCCACCTTTAGACGTATTGAAATTCGGTATTTTGATCTTCTCCCTGAGAAAGGCTGGGAAGTTGATCTTGATTCAGTTGAAGCACTAGCAGATCAGAACACAGTTGGATTGGTAATCATAAACCCTGGTAATCCTTGTGGCAATGTGTACTCCTACCAACATTTGGAAAAGGTTAGTATTTTGATGAGAATATATGTGTAGTTAGGAGTTGTCTAATGGGAATACTTTAATTCTTTGTATTGTACTTAGATTGCAGAAACTGCAGAGAAGCTTAACATTCCTGTAATTGCCGATGAAGTCTATGGGCACCTTGCTTTTGGGGACAATCCGTTTGTGCCAATGGGAGTTTTTGGATCAATTGTTCCAGTCCTAACTCTAGGGTCTCTATCAAAGAGATGGATCGTGCCCGGTTGGCGACTTGGTTGGTTTGTGATAAGTGACCCCTGTGGCATGTTCAAGAATCCTAAGGTTATATTATTTCTCTTGGATACTAGTATTCTTGATATTTATGCTTCAGGATTAGCCCCAAAACTCCAATAATGAACCCAGTAGCTTCATGTAATTGTTTCTGGTACTTGTCAGTTTCAACAATAATGATGCACTATGAAAGGTCTGTAGGCATTATCTTTATGGTCTATGAAAAGATCTCTGTTATTTCTCAATCCTTTTAACTTCAATACATATGCTATATATGTTTACGCCACTTTCAAGCTTTGCCAACTACTTCATCCTGAATTTAATTTTGGCAATCTCACTTTTGTGCCGACTTTTGTTGTTTGTAGTAATTGTGGGAGGTGCTATTGATCATAGCTTTCCTGAGCTTTATGCATTTTCTCCATTCTGAGAAAAACATTGAAGACCCAATTCGCACTTATGACATCTTATGTCGAAAGTCTATTCTGTTGTACAGCTTCTTTTATTATGAGACAAATTCCAATCTCTTTGATGCTTATATGTTCCATTAATTTTTCTTATCAGATTATAGAGCGTATCAAGAAGTATTTTGATATTCTGGGAGGACCTGCAACTTTTATTCAGGTACGTACGTATGGTGTCTGCTTGTTGATGGACTAATGAAATGTGAGCATCCTATTGTTGTTCATAGTATGAGTACTTGATTTTCAAATGATTCAATTTTTAGTGTCTAGGATTGGAAACTAATCTCTTAGACAGACAAAATAGCATCTGCTCAAGTATCCTGCAAGGAATCCTTGAAAGAACTTACAAAACCATGACAATGTCATAAATTGTTTTATGCCATTATCAAGGTATTCACTGCATCCTTTTGTTGCTTTTCATTTGGTGTCTTAGGCAGCTGTTCCTCGTATTATCGAGCAAACTGATGAGGTTTTCTTCAAGAAGACAATTAACTTACTGAAGCAGACCTCAGATATTTGTTGTGAAATGATAAAGGAGATCCCTTGCATTAGTTGTCCCCAAAAGCCTCAGGGGTCTATGGCTGTCATGGTAATGGACTGATATAATATGCAATTCTTTCTGTTTGGAACTAAAGGATTCACAAATGCAGTCATGGTAATTTAGTAAATGTATTGCAGATTAAACTAAATCTTTCCAGTCTGGAAGACATCAGTGATGATATCGACTTCTGTTTCCGGTTGGCCAAAGAAGAATCTGTTATTATTCTTCCCGGTAAGAAACAAATCAAAGTTAACATTCATGACCCTTAACCCTGTGATTAAAGAACAAGAAAATGATGTCATTTTAAAAGCTCAAAATCAAATATAGGAGTTTTACTGTTGATGTTGTAGTCTGATTATATAAATTCCATGATTTATACTTGAAATCCGTGGATCATGGAATCCTTTTCATATTTAGGAACAAAGACGAGCAAAGTCATATAAATTATGGGGCATTTTATGAAATTTTTAGTTCAGAGTTTAGGATTTGAAGCAGCTCTGATTACTTGCAACTGAGAAGCTTGTGTCTCATGCAGGTACTGCAGTGGGGTTAAAAAACTGGCTTCGAATCACTTTTGCTGCTGATCCACACTCCCTGAAAGAAGCATTAGGGAGGTTAAAGTCTTTCTACGAAAGGCATGCCAAGCTAATGCAGCCATATTAGAAGTACAAGCTATCCAGCATGGCCTCAAGCCTTCTACAGTAAACAGCAACTATTATTGGTGTAGGCATTTCTTTTGCAAAGAATAGTGTTCTTCCAAATGTCAATGATGCCTGCTAATTTATTGCTGATGAGACTAGCAGGTGTTAGATATAACTTGTTTTATGGCAAATTTCCACTTAAAATGTTATAGATCATCTGCAAAGTGGTCTTCCATATGTGAAACGAAATTGTCCAAGGTTACAGGTTTCTGATCTCCCATTTACAACCACATATTGGCTTCTCTGATGACTGCTTTTTCATTTTTTTCAGACAGACTTAAATCCTTGTTCCTCTTACTGTACCTACCAAGTACCATCAGAAACAGTTGTGATTTCATTATCTTCCTAGCTCCTGAATCCTGGTATAAATCCAGTAATCATCTTTTTCATTTGTCTAAGATCATTTGACCTTACAAATCTGATTTCAAGTCAACTAGCGTTTAGTTAAAAGGTAGCTGAGAAATTCTGGGTTTTCCTATTGAAGTTGGATCCTTAATATCAGAGGAGAGAAAAGGAAAAATGCAGCAGAACCAAAAAAAAAGACCAAACACAATATGGAGAACAAGAGAATACATGACTAGGATTCATAAATTTGCGTAATGTAAATCGCATGTTAGGTAAAACAGTTTGTATTTCAAGAGTGAGACTTAGCTTAAATACGATCTGCTAGTAGTTCCATTTTTTCCGACAACCAGAAATTCTGGACTTCACTGCTTGTTTCATTTGATTCTTTAAAGTGGTGTTATCCTACGTATATCAAATACTTTATTCTCTGTGATCTTAGATTTAAGTTAAATTTCTCCATCTATTGTCAATTAATTTTAGGTTGGATGTCTAACATAATATCTGAGCTCAGATTCTGTTTTATGATTCCTACATGTTATCTTTTTCAAGATTATCATGTGATAAACTTCTATATCTCTGTTTATACATTATGAAAATATGTTAAAATAATATTATCTCACATCTATTAAATTAATTTTAAGTTGAATGTTTATTGCAAGTTGACCACTACTTGTAAGAAAATGGAGAAAAGGACAAGCTGTGACATGGAAAATCAACTAAACTTATCTCCTTAGCATACTTTCTGTTAGCACTAAGGGAGTGTTAGTGCATAGCAAAGAATAAATGATCACCACCAATTGCTGGCTGGTGATGTCTTATAAATAGTGATGTCTTATAAATAATGTTAATGTCAATTGAATTATTATTGTTAAAGACTAAGGGGTAGAATAAGTAAAATATCAACGAATGGTTTGAAAAGAATGTAGATTTTTTCTTCAAGCGTTTTGATATGGTTTAAATTTTAAAGTTATCATTATTAAAAAAATTTTATTATTAAAAAAATTTTATCGTTTATTATTTTTGAACCGAACAGAAATAATCCCGTATAATAAAACATGTGAAATACTTGTGATAAAAAAAAGTAAAAATAATTATTGTCATTAAATAACATATTTTTACTTGGACATAATTCAATGCTGACAAAATGTCGCTAATGCTACCTGCTGTTCTAGTCGAGCCCACTTCCCAGCAATTAGGAGAGCTAGCAAGAGCCAAATCCCATAACTAACATGACAGGAGAAAAGTAATAATTACGTGAAACTCTAAACTTAAGTGCTTTAAACTAGTAAGCCACTTTTCTCCAAAGTCCAAGCACTGCAAGACGTAATAATGGATTCCACTCTCTTGACTAACAGTTTTCAAAACCAAGCTCCTATACTCTTCTTATATATCCAGTACCTCTTTTTTGCACTCCATATCAAAAGGGGTATCTTTATTTTGCAATTATGGCAAATTGCAATCCTTCTTCTGATCAGAAGTCAGGTGATTAATTCTTTTCTTTTTGTTTTTTTTTGGTGGATTCTCTTTTTGTTTTTATTGTTAGTTCTGTGGGTGTTTAAATTTTGAACTTATTTGTTGCTTTATGTTTTCTTTGTTTGGGGTGGAAGATGAAATGGCTACATTGGGGGTTGGGAGTGGCAGTGATTTTAAGGTTCATGTGTTCTCTTCATCATCAGAGGTTAAAACCCAGCATCCCTACTTTTTCTTTGAATTGATTTGGTCTTCTTTGCCTTTTAAGTCAAGTTTAATTTCTTGGATCCCTGTTTGTTTCAATAGAAAACGGTTTGTTTTTCAGCTACAACAAATTTGGCAATTTATGATGCATGAAATAACATCACAAAATATTAATTTTTCGTCAGCAATAGATTTTGGTGACCAAAATTTTATCGTCACAACGATCATCACCTTTGTATCGTCGCTAAAAATCAAACGTAACGATCTTATAATTTTCGTCACCTATGCGTGACTCTAACGTGACGATAACATAAACTGTCACCTAATGGTTATTCTTTTGTGACATTTGATTACGTTATAAATTAGTATAAAAATTTGTCACTAAATATTGATATTGTCACCAAAGATGTGATAGAATTTTATATATTAGTGACGAAATATCAAATCGTCACACTATAGGTGACATAAATTTTCGTCACCTATGATAGTATAATAACGTCATAAAAATCTTCTAAACGTCACTAAAAATAGTTAAAATATTAGGCTTTGTGTGTTCACGAGCTTATTGAATGGTTTTAATGAATTACATTTAGCCTGCTTGCAACAAGGTTTTTATGCCAGTAATTGTGGTAAATCACTACCGTCCATCACAGCCAGATATTTCTCTATTTCAATTGTCTTGTTCATGAAATTATATTGCTGTATGGATTATATGTGTTGGTGTTCATTATTCAATGTGCTTGGGACATTTCTGGTGTTAGCAAGAGAAGGATTAGAAGTATTTAAAAAATTCGTGAGATTGCAGTTTGTTAAGGTCCAGGATGATGGTTACTGCAAACCTTGTTGTCATATTCCTTAATTGGAATCCTGTATGAAGTCTTGCGGATTCAATATTTCTCAGAATAAGATTTTAAAAATGGCTGTTTAGCTGTTGAGTGTAAGTTACCATTACAAGCTGTTTTATTGTTGATTATTGCCTGAAATTTGTCTTCTTTTTTGTAAAATACTGATAAAAGCTTTTTTTTTTTCCAACTATTTCTCATTCTATTCCATCCTTTGAAGTTTTAGTTAACCTCTTTGTATCTCCCAATATTTGTATCAACCAGTTGCTTCGAAAACTGCACGAGAAACGGAGTTCAGTGAAAAGGAAACCATACCCAGCTATGTATTCCAGCATTTTTGGAGGTATCATTCTTGATCCTGCCATGATGGTAATTCCCATAGATGATCACATGGTTCATCGAGGGCATGGTGTGTTTGATACAGCAATCATTCTAGATGGGTAGGCGCATGATATCTCTTTGATGCATTAGTTATCTTATATTTATCAAAGTGTCACCAAAACAATTCTAGGTTACAAGGTTTAATTTCAACTCTCCATGTTTTTGTAGTTATCTCTATGAGCTAGATGCACATTTAGATCGCTTCCTAAGATCAGCAGCAAAAGCAAGAATCTCCTCCCCCTTTCCTCAATCAACTCTTCGTAGCATTCTTGTGCAATTGACTGCTGCATCACAGTGCAAGAAAGGAACTCTAAGATACTGGTTGAGTGCAGGTCCTGGTGATTTCTTGCTTTCTCCTGCTAAATGCCCTACATCTGCTTTCTATGCTGTAGTCATTGATCATGACTTCTCCCAATGCAAACAAGGGGTTAATGTGATAACGTCCACTACCCCTATGAAACCACCTCTATTTGCTACAATGAAGAATGTAAATTACTTGCCAAATGTTCTTTCAATGATGGAAGCTGAAGACAACGGTGCAATTGGTTCTATCTGGGTTGATGAGGAAGGTTTTATTGCAGAAGGTCCAATGGTGAATGTGGCTTTTATAACCAATGATAAGGTGCTTATTTTGCCCTCATTTGATAAGATCCTAAGTGGATGTACTGCAAAAAGGCTTCTTGAATTAGCACCTAAGTTGGTTGAGCAAGGGTGTCTTAAAAGTGTCAAAACTGGCAATATTACCGTTGAGGAAGCCAAAGGTGCGGCAGAAATGATGTACATAGGAAGCACACTACCAATATTGCCAATCATCATGTGGGATGAAAAGCCTATTGGAGATGGTACGTACGATCTTTTATACTATGGTGACTTTTTAATGTTTAGGCTCTTCTTCTACAGTCTATACCATATCCAAATGTGCTTTTGAAGAAAACACACTATCCTTGCAAGAATGGTATCCTGGCACATAGAGATAGTGTAGAATTGTTCCTGCGAAGAAATGAAAAAAATTATGTTTTTCATGCATCCATTCTTCGTATCTGTAATTATGTTGCCTTGCCTAATTAGTCTGCCTCCAGAGTTTTGGCTTAGTGACTATGGATTAGCTCCTATATTCTTACCATGGTATCCTTATATTGTTACAGGAAAAGTGGGAGATTTGACAATGGCACTCTCCAATCTGCTTTGGCATGATATGGTAGCAGGTCCTGATACACAGAGGTTTCCTGTTTCATATATTAACTGAACCCGAGATGACCAAGGGGGCTAGAGAAGGGATCATGCTGCTAGGCATCTTGGTGCTTATTATTCCTGCTGCATTTACTTACAAGAGCCTTGTGTATGTTTTATTTTTGCTACTTTCTTAATGAATGTGAAAAAAAGGTCTTGAATAAGAAGCCAGTAGCTTGCACTGCTGTTTGGTTATTTAGCAAGAATATCATGTTGATGACTCAATAGTTGATCAAGTAAATATTTTCACTATGCCAAATTGATGCATTACAACCCTGGAATGACTCCTTGATACCTATATTATCAACAACATGCTATATATTCACTTATATACATATGAAAACACAAAACATGCTAAATTATGGAACTTCATGGTGTTTCAGATAATACAACTCTAATTCAATGATGCTGTAACTACAGAAACTAGTGGAGAAAATAAGCTGACCTTCCGTCAAATTGGTTCTTATATTTGCCTATTGAAGCATGCCCAATTTGCCATCTGCAGAGTAGTTCTGTTTGCATTATTATACAATTGAGGTTGCTATAATCTTTAGATCGATCTGTGAAGTTTCATATGATGCAAAATTGATAGATAATTTCTCAGTATTTCACCATTTTGCTTCAAGTACTAGTAATCATAGATATCCCAAGTCCTTGAATGAACTGCTTTCTGCTTTCCTCTGCCCACATCATTAGAACCTTCAATGAACTTTAATTTTGGCATAAAAATCTGGACTAGTTGTCCTAATTAAGTACTCAGTGTGAGTCTAAAGCCAAACTAATATGAGTAGCAAAGAAAAAACATACAGTTTGTAGACAGAAAAAAAAAAGTTACCTGGCTACAATTAAATTCATTCCAACTACTAAGTACTTGCTAGAGTTTATAGTATATAGCAAATATTCAGTGCTTAAGGGAGAGAATTCATACAGGCTATGGTAGTTAGTGTAATAATTTACCATTGCAAGAAAAGTGAGCTGAACCATCAATACGATTCATAAATATTTGGCATACTCCTCGCTCCCTGCATACAGTATGAAATACATAACTTGCCAATTGAGCATTAGCTCAAACGACATACATAATAGATAGACTGCTGGAGATTGTGAGTTTGAGAGAGTTTAAACACATAATGATCTTCTCAAGTGAGTTGAGTAGATAAGAGTTGGAGTTTCAGGTAGATTAAAATTTTCAAAAAAATAATCCTGCAAATAATCCTTGAAAGAACTTACAAAACCATGTTAATTTAAATACAGGAGCTAGTTTTGTGCTTTGTCTTAGGGATGACTACATTAATACTAGTAAGATTTTGAATGTTTCCTTTCTGATTTGAGTCATTATTACAGAGCTAATGTTAAATTGTTTCATGCCATTATCAATGGTATTCACTGCACCTTTTGTTGCTTTTCATTTGGAGTCTTAGGCAGCTTTTCCTCGTATCATTGAGCAAACTGATGAGGTTTTCTTCAAGAAGACTGTTAACTTACTGAAGCAGGCCTCAGATATTTGTTGTGATATGATAAAGGAGATCCCTTGCATAGTTGTCCCCAGAAGCCTCAGGGGTCTGTGGCTGTCATGGTACTGGACTAATATAATTTGCAATTCTTTCTGTTTGAAACTAAAAGATTCACAAATGCTGTCATGGTAATTTAGTATATGTATTGCAGATTAAACTAAATCTTTCCGGTCTGGAAGACATTAGCGATGATGGCGACTTCTGTTTCCGGCTGGCCAAAGAAGAATCTGATATTATTCTTCCTGGTAAGAAACAAGTCAAGTGAACATTCATAACCCTCAACCCTGTGATTAAAGAACAAGAAAATGATGTTATTTTAAAAGCTCAAAATCAAAAATAAGAGTTTTACTGTTGATGTTTTAGTCTGATTATATAAATTCTATGATTTATACTTGAAATATGTGGATCATGAAACCCTCTTCATATTTAGGAACAAAGACAAGCCAAGTCATATAAATTATGGGGGATTTTATGAAATTTTTAGATTTTAGGTGTTGAAGTAGCTCTGATTACTTGCAACTGAGAAGCATGTGTCTCATGCAGGTATTGCAGTAGGGTTAAAAAACTGGCTTTGAATCACTTTTGCTGCTGATCCGCACTCTCTGAAAGAAGCATTAGGGAGGTTAAAGTAATTCTATGAAAGGCATGCCAGGCTAATGCAGCCATATTAGAAGTACAAGCTATCCAGCATGGCCTCAAACCTCATACAGTAAACCAGCAATTATGATTGTTGCAGGCATTTCCTTTGTAAAGAATAATGCTGTTCTTCAAAAGGCCAATGATGCTTGTTAAGTTATTGCTGATAACACTAGCAGATGTTAGATATAACTTGATTTATGGCCAAATTTCCGCCTAAATGATATAGATCATTTGCAAAGTTGTCTTCCATATGTGTAATGAAATTGTCCAAGGTTACAAGTTTCTGATCTCCCATTCACAGCCACATATTGATTTCTCTGATACTGCTTTTTCATTTTTTCATACATCTTAAATCCTTGTTCCTCTTACTGTACCTACCAAGTACCATAAGAAACAGTAGTGATTTTATAATAGTCCAAGCTCCTGAATCCTGGTATAAGTTCACTAATCATCCTTCTCATTTGTCTAAGATCATTTCATCTTACTAATCTGATTTCAAGTCAACTAGTGTTTAGTTAAAAGGTAGCTCAGAAATTCTGGGTTTACCACCAATGACCAAACACAAGATGGAGAACAAAAGAAGACATAAGTAGGATTCATAAATTTGGGTAATGTAAATCATATGTTAGGTAAAGCAGTTTGTATTTCAAGAGTGAGACTTAGCTTAAATACAATCTGCTCCAAGTTCCATTATTCCCACGAACAGAAATTTTGAAACTTCACTGCTTGTTTCATTTGATTTATCGTATATATGTTAAATATTTTGTATTTTTAATCTTATATTCAAGTTGAATTTCTCTATTTATTGTCAATTACTTTAAGATCATATGTTTAACATAATAATAAAGTCCAGATTCTATGTTATGATTCTTATATGTTATCTTTTTTAAGATTGTCACGTGATAAATTTTATATCTCTCTATACTTGATAGAGATTTATTAAAATAATATTATCTCACATCTATTAAATTAATTTTTTTTGGTCGAAACCATCCGATATCCCCATACCATTCTAGTATAGGACTAATCCGGATTCAAGCCGGGCAGAACCCAAAGGGCGACAAAGCTCCTTCAAGAGTTTTAACACAGCTGCGTACTCAGAACTCGAACTTGAGACCTCTGATTAAGCTAGAACAATCCCTTACCAGTTGATCTATGTGCTCTTGAGTCTATTAAATTAATTTTAGATTCGATGTCTAACTTAAACTTCCCTAATGGTATGTTTGGTTCACAAAATGGAATAGAAAGAGAATGGAAAAGATATTCTATAGGGCTAGAAAAAAAAGGAGGAAAGAATAGAATATGTGGTATGATGTTTGGTTCGATGGAATGGAATATGATATGAAATAATATTAATGTATTTGGTTAGTTTATGGAATATGGTTGAAATAAAATTGAAAGACCAATTTACCCTTTTATTAAAATTATTATAATATTAATTATATACATAAAAAATTAATTCTAAAAACACAATTAATTATTGATCATAAATTATTAGGATTAATTATTAAATATTAATTTATGATCACTTAATTGAGTTGAAATATTTAATTATTAATAAAATATTAATTATTAATAAATTACTAATTCTCAATTAAAACATTTAATTATTAATAAATTACTAATTGAAATTTACCACCACTCGAAATTTATCCGTTGAAAATCCAAAAGAAAAAAGTGTAAAAAAATTAATACTTCCATTTTTGCCGGCACCTCCTCCTCTTATAGCGCCGTTACTTTCAGCACCACCAAATCGGTTTAAAAAACCATCAACTTTGGAAGAAGAGGAAGGGACTGAGAAGAGCTTCTTTATCAGTTTTGGTATGCTTCTAATTATGGTATAAAATGATTACTTCATGTCAGTATATGTCACTTTTATTAAAATCATATCAAGTAATTATATTGTTAAAAAAATTAATAATTTATTATACGTCACATGTGATAATTAAACGATAAATATTTATTTTAAGAAACTCATTAATAATTCTAATAATTATTAATTTTTTTTCAAAAATATAATTACATAATATAATTTAAATAAAAATTATATATAATTATTTCATACAATCCTCTATTCACGGAAAACTCCAGGAATTGAATATGTATTCTGCCGAACCAAACGACAATTAAGTTCCTCTTTTTATTTAAATCCTCTTTGTGACCACCATCTGTAAGAAAATGACAGAGAAAAGGACAAGCTATGACATGGAAAACCAACTAAACTTATCTCTTTAGCAACTTTATATTAGTGCCAGGAGAGTTTTAGTGCACAGCAAAGAACAAATGATCACTGCCAATTGCCGGCCGGAGATGTCTTATTAACAATCTTGATGTCTATTGAATTATTATTGTTAAAGATTAAAGGAATAGAGTAAGTAAAAACAATTATTTTGTCATTAAACAACATATTTTTACTTGGACATTATTCAATGCTGACAAAATGTTACTACATGCTATTCTCGTAGCCCACTTCCTTGTCCTATTACAGCTAGCAAGAACCAAGGCCCATAAACAGCATGACAGAAGAAAAGTCAAAATTACCTGAAACTCTAAACTTCTGTACTTTAAACTAGTAAGCCACTTCTCTCCAAAGTCGAAGCGCAGCATGACAAACATATAATGGATTCCGCTCTCTCACCTAACAATACTCAAAACCAGGCTCCTATACTCTTCTTATATATCCAATACCTCTTTTTTGCATTCCATATCAAAAGGGTATATTTATTTTTACAACTATGGCAAATTACAATCCTTCTTCTGATCAGAAGTCAGGTGATTAATTCTTCTCTTTTGTTTTTATTGTCAGTTCTTTGGCTGTTTAAAATTTGAACTTATTTGTTGCTTTATGTTTTCTTTGTTTGGAGTGGAAGATGAGATGGCTGGAAGTGGCAACGATTTTAAGGTTCATGTGTTCTCATCATCATCAGAGGTTAAAACCCAAAATCCCAACTTTTTCTTTGAATTGATTTGGTCTTCTTTGCCTTCTAAGTCAAGTTTAATTTCTTGGCTCCCTGTTTGTTTCCATAGAAAAGGGTTTGTTTTTCAGCAACAACTAAGAAGTTTGCTTCCGGCAATTATTTAAGAACATCTTTTGCTACATGGATGAATTGCTTACTGTGTGTTCAGGAGCTTATTGAATGGTTTGAATGAATTACATTTAGCCTGCTTGCAACAATGATTTTTATGCCAGTAATTGTTTTATTCATTATTCAACATGCTCGGGACATTGCTGGTGTTGGCAAAGAAAGGATTAGAAGTATTTAGAAAATTCATGAGATTGCAGTTTATTAATGTCCAGGATGATGGTTACAGCAAACCAAGTTGTCATAATCCTTAATCGAAATCCTGTATGAAGTCTTGCAGATACAATATATCTGAAAATAAGATTTAAAAATGGCTGTTTAGCTGCTTGAGTGTAAATTACCATTACAAGCTGTTTTATTGTTGATTATTGCCTGAAATTTGTCTTCTTTTTTGTAAAATACTGATAAAAGCTTTTTTTTTTCCAACCATTTCTCATTCTATTCCATCCTTTGAAGTTTTAGTTAACCTCTTTGTATCTCCCAATATTTGTATCAACCAGTTGCTTGGGAAGCTGCACGAGAAATGGAGTTCAGTGAAAAAGAAACCATACCCAGCTATGTATTCCAGCATTTTTGGAGGGATCATTCTTGATCCTGCCATGATGGTAGTTCCCATAGATGATCACATGGTTCATCGAGGGCATGGTGTATTTGATACAGCAATCATTCTAGATGGGTAGGTGCATGATATCTCTTTGATTTATTAGTTAACATATCTTATATTTATCAAAGCGTCACCAAAATTATTCTATGTTACAAGGTTAATTTAAATTATCCTTGTTTTTATAGCTATCTCTACGAGCTAGATGCACATTTAGATCGCTTCCTAAGATCAGCAGCAAAAGCAAGAATCTCTTCCCCCTTTCCTCAGTCAACTCTTCGTAGCATTCTTGTGCAACTGACTGCAGCATCACAGTGCAAGAAAGGAACTCTAAGATTCTGGTTGAGTGCAGGTCCTGGTAATTTCCTGCTTTCTTCTGCCGAATGCCCTACGTCTGCTTTTTATGCCGTAGTCATTGATAATGACTTCTCCCAATGCAAAGAGGGGGTTAAAGTCATAACATCCACAACCCCAATGAAACCATGTCAATTTGCTACAATGAAGAATGTAAATTACTTGCCAAATGTTCTTTCAATAATGGAAGCTGAAGACAAGGGTGCCTTTGCTTCTATTTGGGTTGATGAGGAAGGTTTCGTTGCAGAGGGTCCAAATGTGAATGTGGCTTTTATAACCAATGATAAGGAGCTTATTTTGCCTTCATTTGATAAGATTCTAAGTGGATGTACTGCAAAAAGGCTTCTCGAATTGGCACCTAAGTTGGTTGAGCAAGGATGTCTTAGAAGTGTCAAAACTGGCAATATTACTGTTGAGGAAGCCAAAGGTGCGGCAGAAATGATGTATGTAGGAAGCACACTACCAATATTGCCAATCATCATGTGGGATGAAAAGCCTATTGGAGATGGTACGTACAATCTTTTATACTATGATGACTTTTAATTGTTTAGAAAGCCTTAATTTATGATCTTCATCTACAGTCCCCAACTCCAAATGTGCTTTTGAAGAAAACACACTATCCTTGCAACAATACTTATCCTAGCACATAGAGATAGTGTAGAATTGTTGCTGCAGTAGAAATAGGAAATTTTAAGGTTTCATGCATCTATTCATCAAATCTGTAATTATGTTGCCTTGCCTGATTAGTCTGCCCCCAGAGTTTTGGTTTAGTGACTTTGGATTAGCTCCTATGTTCTTACCAAGGTATTCTTATATTGTTACAGGAAAAGTGGGAGATTTGACAATGGCGCTCTCCAATCTGCTTTGGCATGATATGGTAGCAGGTCCTGATACAAAGAGGTTTCCTGTTTCATATATTAACTGAACCCAAGGTTCACCAAGGGGGCTAGAGAAGGGATCACACTGCTAGGCATCTTGGTGCTTATTATTCTGCCGGATTCACTTGCAGAGCCTCCTGTATGTTTTATTTTTGTTTCTTTCTGAATGAATTTGAAAAAGAGGTTTTGAATAAACAACTAAGGCTTAGCCTAGTAGTTGTTACTCCTCTTTAGGAGGAATTATCCCCCCCCTCCCCCCGGTACTTCTTATGAATCAAAACAAGCAAAGGTCTTGAATAAGAAGCTGGTAGCTTGCACTGCTGTTTGTGTTATTTAGCAAGAACATCATCTTGATGACTTAATATTTGATCAAGTAAATATTTTCACTATGCCGAATTGATCCATTACATCCCCGGAATGAATTCTTGATACCTATATATTATTAACAGTGTACTATATCTTCACTTATAGACATACAAACACATAGAATATGATAAATTATGGAACTTCATGGTGTTTCGGATAATACAAGTCTAATTCTTCATGCCAGTCTAATTCAATGAAGCTGTAACTACAGCAACTAGTGGAGGAAATAAGCTGACCATCCCTCAAATTGGTTCTTATATTTTCATATTGAACCATGTCCTGTTTCCCTTTTACTTCTTTATTGTTCTGTTTATCCAAAGAAGCTTCAAACTTAGGAATTTGATTTAGTACTAAATTCATCACTTCTTGTTAAAGACTCTTGGAGATTTTTTCTTGCTAGTGTTCCATATTTTCCTTTTCCATTATGCACCTAATCCTTCAAATGTTATACTATTTTCTGGTGACATTTCGCATGTTTGCTATTATTCAGTGTAAAGCTATTGTATGGTATTGCATTCTTAGCTCATACTGTTATACATGCACATATTTCTATCTGATTATGAAGCTGAGAAAAATTTAAACTGATTATTGCATCAGGAAATCATCAACCTGTCTTTTGCAGAACATCTAGCATTTACAAGAAATTAAACTTTCTAATGGTTGAAATCATTAAAATCAGAGTCTGTGGTGTAGAATTTCAATCACTAAGTTGAAAACTTGGAATATCTCATCTGCAGAGCAGTTTTATTTGCATTATTATACAACTGAGGTTGCTATAACCTTTAGATCGATCTGTGAAATTTCACATGATGCCAAATTGATAGTTAATTTCTCAGTATTTCACCATTTTGCTTCAAGTAACAGGAATCATAGATATCCCAAGTCCTTGAATGAACTGCTTTCTGCTTTCCTTTGCCCACATCAGTAGAACCTTAAATGAAATTTAATTTTGGCATTCAAATCTGGACAAAGGCTCCCTAATTAAGTACTCAGTATGAGTCTAAAGCCAAACTAATACGGGTAGCCAAGAAAAAAGAATACAGTTAGTAGACGGAAAAAAATAAGTTACCTGGCTAGGATTAAATTCATTCCAACTCCTAAGTACTTGCTAGAGCTTATAGTATAGAGCAAATATTCAGTGCATAAGGGAGAGAATTCATGGAGGCTATGGTAGTTAGTGTAATAATTTACCATTGCAAGAAAAGTGAGCTGATCCATCAATACGATTCATAAATATTTGACATCCTCCTTGCTAATACTGTATGAAATAAATAACTTGCCAATTGATCATTAGCTCAAATGGCATGCATATTAGATAGATTGCTGAAGATTGCAAATTCTAGAGAGTTTAAAGACTGCTAAAGATTGCAAGTTTGAGAGAGTTTAGAGACTAAATTATCTTCTCAAGTGAGTTGAGTAGATAAGATTTGAAGTATCAGGTAAATAAAAAATTTCAAAAAAAATTAAAAAAAACATAATTTCTTACTTGATTACTTCCCATATCCTTATGCAAATATTTACCCATTTGAGATTGTTATGGCGATGGGCAATCTAGCACAAGGTTTTTGGACTTTTCTGTAACTATCTTCTTAGATTAACTGGAAAACAGTTAAGTTTTGACATTGCAGAACAACTTCCAGCTTTTTTCTATCTCGTAGAAGATATAGAACAAATTTCCCATTGCCACCCATTCCGAAGAATGAACTATTGCTGTGATCTGCCTCCTCAAAGCTGCCTTTCCATGCCCCATTCCCAAAATTGTGATATTCAACAATTCATAGACGCATATATAACTTGACCAAAGCTTTGATTTCTCATCTTACAGCAGCATGCCTGCATAAATACAGAAATGAATGAAGATGCTGGAAGTGAGGATGGAGAAGAGAAGGATAGATGCTCTTTCTTAGAGATGGTACAAGTTTTCAAATAGGGGAGCCTTGTGTTTCTTTGAGAAAAAACTTTCACACCATTCAAAAAGCATCTTTCTTTGCATCTTATCTTGTGATTCAATTATTTTTTAACTTTAGCATCTAGGCAGGTATGGCCTTTTGGGGTGGCATGCACATGGATTTATGACAATTGCCGGCTATCTTTTATGACTTTTTTTAACCTCATCGATAGATTCCTTCTCACTTCTTAATGGCAAGCTTTGTGTAGGGTCCATAGTTAGGCAAGGCAAACAGTTTTATGCTCAAAGCTCACTTCTTCATTAACAGGTCCTTGCACCAGGGGCCTAAAGGACAATCACTAACCCTTTCATTATCCAATTGAATCCAAGATCTTTTACGGAACGTCATCAAGATAAACAATGTGTTTATATGTCAGATCAGATAATATTTTATTTACATAAGCATTTTAAACAAGTTTGGAAAATTGAGAGGGCAGGGATCAATGGAACATTTTGCAACAAACCCTAAAAATTGATTTGTCTTGTACTTCCAATAACTGTTAGTGATATTTTAACCAATAAATTGTCAATCATATCACTAAGTTTAGTAAGGTTTTATGCATCATGTGTTATAATATGATTATTAGATATTCCTACTTTTCTTTCCCTTCTTTTTTCCTGAAATTAGATGACTACTATCATCACTGTAGGAAAAATTGGGTTGGATTGAAAGAGAAAATGTCAATAATTCAGAGTTAAGAAAGTTAGAAGGTTGGATCTTAGAGCATGGACTTTGGGCCGTTTGCCCTTCACCCAAGGAATCAGAATGGACTTTGATACAAAGGTTAGTCTCCAATCCAAGTAGGAGTCCAAGTATATTAACACTGTGCCAGAGCCCATGGTGAAACTCTGAACTTCTTCACTTATTCCCTGTTTCCTTTTGAAATTTGCAAGACAACTTTCAAAGGTGGCAATCCTAAATCACTATTGAATCCATAATTAGAGAATTCATACTCTTTGCTTTGGCCATTACAACAATCTTCTTTGGTTAACAAACTTTATTGTCTGTCTCCCCTTCTGTTCTTTTCTTAAACTTGCTGCAAGGAATTAAAAAAAGACTGATGCTTTCTTTTTCCTTCTTCAGAGTCACTTGCCTTGCTAATGGGGTGAGAATCAGATTTTCCGTGCGCAATACTTTGTTATGAGGAATCGCTTTAACCTTCCAAAGCATATTTTTTAGCATTAAATGATAAAAGATACCTTTCTTTAGAACTACTCGCCAAAGCAATTGGGTAAGAATCCAGTTTTCCTTGGGAAGTACTCTATTCTGTCATAGGAATCACTTAAACCTGTTGCACAAGCAATAATGTCTATAATTAAAACTTGGAACATAATTAATTTTACTAGAAAACAAAAATTCCACAATATTGTCTTTCGTTCACAAATTTTTTTTTTTTGCAATCATGGATTTGTCTGCTGTATCCTCTGTTGTCCAGACGATTGGGGGGTTGCTAACCGAAGAAGTAACATTGTTGCTGGGCGTGAAGGAGCAAGTCGAGTTCCTGCAGAGGGAGTTGAAATGGATGCAAGGCTTCTTAAAGGAGGCAGACGCAAGAAAAGCTGATAATGAGGTGATACGCACCAGCGTTGCTGAAATCAGAGAGCTGGCCTATGATGCTGAAGATGTGATTGAGACTTTCGCCCTCAAAGTTGCATCCAGAAGGAAAGGTGGTATCTTAAACATCATCAAAAGATCTGCTTGCATTCTGCAGGAGGGATGGTTGCTCTGTCAAACAAAGTCTGAGATAGAGAAAATCAGGGCCAGAATCAAAGAATTGACCAGACAATTGAAGACATATGACGTGACAAGGCTAGGGGATGGTGGAAAAGGATCGAGCTCTTCAAGTGACAGGCGAGAGTTAAGGCGGTCTTATTCTTATATTATCGAAGATAATATTGTTGGATTAGACAATGATATCAAGACATTGATGTCAGTTCTTGTTGACGAGGAAAGTGAATGCAGGGTTGTTTCCATATGGGGAATGGGTGGTCTGGGAAAGACTACTCTTGCTAAAAAGGTTTACCATCATCACCAAGTCAAAGAACAATTCAATCACTTGGCTTGGGTGTATGTTTCTCAGCAATGCCAGAGGAGAAATGTATGGGAAGGAATTCTGTCTGGCTTCAACATCATGGATAGGGAGGACAAAGAAAAGAGGGATGAAGAATTAGCAAAGAAGTTGTTTATGTTCATGAAGGATAGAAAATGTTTGGTGATACTGGATGATATTTGGAGCAGGAAGGCTTGGGATAGCGTAAAACCTGCATTTCCAGAAAGCGAGACAAGAAGCAAGATATTGCTCACCTCTCGAAACAAAGAGATAGTTTCATATGCAGACAGAAGAGGTTACCTGTATGAGTTGCAATGTCTAAATGAGGAAGAAAGCTTGGAATTGCTTAAAAAGATTGCATTCCATGGAAGAGATTCTACAGGTAACATCTTTATCGAATTAAAGGTAGCAGGTTATTCTACTGGGATTTATATATATTTATATATATATATATATATATATATATATATATATATACACACACATATATTGTGAACTTTATTTTTTTGACATATTTGAATTTTATTATATATGGGTAAAGAAATAGGAAAATGATAATTGATTAAACCGTAAGATGTTATCAATTTTACGTAAAGTAAAAGTAAAAAATTTAAGATGACACATTAGAAAATAAATACAGAAAGATAATAGATATTCTTTTAGAATTTTTATAAATAAATTGAAAAAATGGATTTTTTTAATATTTTAATCTATTAAAAAAAGATAATTGACTTTTTTAAAAATTTTAATATATTGATAGAGAAGTTGAAAAAAGAAAATTTAATTTTTTTTTAAAAACCGTAGGATATTAATATTCACATAAAATATTCCCAGTAGGACTACAGAATTAGAACATTCAAGTCAAAACATTTTCAGTTGCTTTTCACACAACGAGAAGTATATGCACTTAAAATCTGTACCTAAACTCCAATTCATCCCGACTGTTTCCATGCATAGGTAGCATGTCAAGCAAAAGTATTCAGGAATAAAAGTTCTTTTACCTACTGAAATCAATAATAGGATTGTCATTTCTAATTTTGAGTTATATTTATCGAGCCTTTCTTATTTTACAGATATTGCAAGAATGGAAGAGCTAGGGAAAGACATGGTTAAGCGTTGTGCAGGGTTGCCATTAGCCGTCGTTGTGTTGGGAGGAATTTTGGCCACAAAAAATTCATTGACTGAATGGGAAATGGTGTTTAAAAATGTGAAATCACACCTGAAGAGAGGCAAAAGCCAAGGACCACAAGATGTGTTAGCATTAAGTTACAATAATTTGCCTCCCTATTTAAGACCATATTTTCTTTACTTAAGTAATTTTCCGGAGGATTATGAGATACATGCACAAAGATTGATTCAATTATGGGTTGCTGAAGGTATTGTTTCATCAATGCAAGAAGGAGATGGAGGGGAAACGACAGAAGATGTCGCGGAAAGTTACTTAATTGAACTTGCAGAAAGGTGCATGATTCAAGTACGACAAAGAGATGTCGCAACCTTGAAGATCGAAACTTTTCAAATGCATGATCTCATGAGAGATCTTTGCTTGTCAAAGGCAAAACAAGAAAATTTCCTCTTCATTGTTGATCGATCAAATGCAAATTCATTATCTGATATTCGAAGAGTTCGTAGAGTTTCTGCGCACCAGCCTTTTCAGATACAATATATTAAAAGTTCAAATCTTCGATCGCTTTTGCTCTTCAATGATGAGTTTACGCAAAAGGTATGTTATTTACACAAATAGGCCCCTAACAATATTAAATTACTCTGAAAGCCATTAAATTGAATTTCTCAATCTAAGTAATGTGCATACGTAGTTTTAATTTTTTTTCATTTGAGTTTTATTTTGATTTTTAATTTTTAAATTATTCCATGATAGTCCCAACTTTCTTTAAAAGTGTGATTATGGTTCTCTCTTCAAATTTTGTATAAAAATAAGAGAAAATTATTATTAAGATAATAGATGTAGAATTATTATTCTTTGCTATCAGAGTAAATTGTATTTTTTAAAAAAGAAATAAAACTTTTAAAATTTTTAAGGGGGAACAAAATATCAGTTTGCTTATGATTTTAGAAATTCAACTTAAACTTAAAGACAAAACTGATATTTTAGTTTCCTTCCGAATATTTTAAAATTTTATCTTTTTTAACAAATACATTTTGGTATGAGGCAAACAGTAATAATCCTTGATTCATTATCTTGATTTTATTTCCTTTCTTTAGTCTTATTTTATCATCAAATTTTATTTCCACTATATTTATAAATTTTGATAAAAAATAAAAATTAAATCCTATTAAAAGCAAATCTAGATTTTTTTTAACAAAAAAAGTGAAACATTATACCTAAATAATTTTTTAATACTTAACCAAACATATATAAATATCAATTAAGAATCCTAAAAAGTACTTTGTATAAGTTATTACTAGTATATTTTGAAACCCTCTAAAATTATGCCAGCTTAAAACAACTAACTTATTTATTATTAATTCTTGAGGAAATATTTTATTAGAAGTAATCCATTTAATTCCTTACTCTTTAACTTTAACTATAGTTAGAATATAAACATTAGTAATTAAGCCTTTTAGTATATGCAAACTTTTTATATTTTTTTTTATTAAAAAAAATCTCAAGAGACAAACTTATTTGGGTTATTTCGTTTCTTTTTTTTAAAGCTTTATTTAAATAGAATTTAATTTTATATATATTTTTTACAAAATTTATAAATATTAGGGAAATATATTTTATAAAATAAAAAGAGAAAATAATTAGATATTTGATTGAGAATTATTGTACTCTTTGGTATTATATGGAAATATATTTATTAAAAAATAAATATAATATTTAAAACTATTAAGCAGGAAAATAAAGTATCATTATTTTCTTAATTTTAAGTTGAATTTTTTAAATTAGAAAAAAAATTGATTCTTTCGCTTGCTTTTAAAAAGAATTAAAAGTGTTATTTTGTTTATAATAAATAAATTTTGGTAAGATAGCAATAAGTAATAATTTTAGATATAGTTTCCATTGACATCTTTAAAAAAAATGGGCGTATCATGAAATAATTTAAAAATTAAGAATTAAAATGGAATTCATGTAAAAATTTTGAGACTATAAATGTACTTTACCCTTTTTAATTCACAATTTTGTATGATGGTGCTTTTGCTACTTTGTATGACACCTCCTAAATTTTAGGGAGCTTGGACGTACATGATTCACAATTTCAAATTGCTTAGAGTGTTAGGCGTTGAAGGAAGACCATATGTTTGGGAATCGAAGTTACACAGTGATATAGGTAAGCTCATCCATTTAAGATTCTTGAGTCTAAGGTATCTTATATTCGAAGGGTCAAAGTTGCCATCATCTCTGGGCAACTTAAGGTGCTTGCAAACCTTGGATTTGAGAGCTAAAACGGAATTTCATGTACCTGATGTGATATGGAGGATGGAGCAATTGAGACATCTATATCTCCCTAGATATTTTCATCATAAAACAAAGTTGAAGTTGGGTACTTTGAGAAACCTCCAAACACTTGTGGACTTTAACACGGAGAATTGTTATCTAAAAGATCTTATCAACATGACAAATATTAGAAAGTTGGAGATACGTGGGCCCGTCAATATTGAAAATTTTAATGAGGAGGACTTGGACAAGAATCCGCCCATCATCAAAGGTAAATATCTTCATTCCTTATCTTTTACCGGAGGAAAAATAGATCCTAGACATTTGACACACCTCCTTTCGAGCTGTGTTAGTACTTGTAAGTTGAGTTTAGATGTGAAGATAAGTAAGTTACCAGAGCACCACTACTTCTCTTCAAATATGGCTTACATACACTTGGAATACTGCTCGCTTGAGGAAGATCCAATGCCAACACTAGAGAAGTTGCCTAACTTAAGGATTCTCAAATTAGGAAATTGTTTACTTCGACCGGAAATGGTTTGCTCTGCACAAGGTTTTCCAAAACTTGATTCTCTAAGCCTTAATTGGACCCACAAATTGGAGGAGTGGAAGGTGGATGAAGGAGCCATGCCAGCTCTACGCCATTTGGAAATTGAACGCTGCTGGCTTCTGAAGATGCTTCCAGATGGATTGAGGTTCCTCACAACCCTCCAAGAACTGAAAATTGTGTCAATGCGAAAGGCGTTCAAAGATCAGTTGGTAGAAGGAGGAGCAGATAACTACAAAGTCAAACATGTTCCTTCTATCATCTTCCAAGACTGTGATCGCTAGTAATTATGATTCTTGCCAGGTAATCTCATAATCTCTATTTTAGAAAACGCTTAATCCTTATATTCACAGCTATTTTGCATATTTAGATCCTATTTTATTATTCAGTACTCTGTGTGGAGAATTATGTTAATTAAGTCGAGGGATATATTCTTTTTCTTTTTCAACTACTAATTGCAAGACATATATATTGATATATATTTTTTGTTGTCTTGACATGAAGATGGCAGTGGCTACCATATTATTGGATGTGGTGTTCATGATGGGATCAATCAAGCAGAATATTCATCCAATTTTATCTGGATTGGTTCATTGGGTTTGCACTGTGCTATTTCTTTTTATTTGATTTTATTTTAAGACCTCTATTAATAATAGTACTTCAGTAATTTTTACAAAGTCATAATTGTGGTAACTAGTAAGAAATTATGATCCTTGTCAGGTAATTACTTTTTATTCTCTGTTTTGAAATTGCTTGTAACTTCAGGGGTGTGTATTGTTCGAAGGAAACTTTGTTGTAAATATTATTTTTACTTATTTTTTTTCTTTCAACAAAGGATTGAGATTTGAGCGTTAAGTTTTGAACTTGAATCTATGTGTTATGTTACAATTTTATGTACCAATATTAGTTTTTTATTATGTTGATTTTTGGTGAATAAAAAAATGCAATTTTAAAATAAATGTGAAGGATAAATTATTAATAATTTATTAAATAAAAATAGGGAGATTTTTTGTAAAAATAAAAAATAAAATTAGTGTAACTTTGTTCCACTTCCACTTAAAATAATTAAATATAAGAAAACGACTCCAACATTGGGAAATTAAGAATAAGATGACTTTTTCAAAAATATAAAAACAAATAATATTAATAAAATGACTCAAGTTATATACTTAACATTTTCGAGTCAATCTGTTATATTTTTAGCACCAAGAAAGAATATTTTTTATCCGTAAAAATCATAAAAAAAGCTACTCATAAATTACTATCATTCATCAACAAACAAAAAAAAAATCTTTAATCAATCGATTAAAGAAAAATTATGATATATTGTAAAATTTGAATTTGAATACAAGTAATTTTACTTCATTCTCAATTATCAAATATTTATCTTATAACAAAAAAACAAAAAAATCTTAAACCCAACACCTTAGGGGTTGTATAGGATTGTTTTTGTTTTCAATTTTTTTTAGAAAATAAAAGTAAAAACACGTTTGATAAGAATGCTTTTGTTTATAAAAATTGAAAATAAAACACAATATTTTGAAATTTATTGAATATATAAAAATGATGTTTTCAAATTTTTAAAAATATTTTGACACTGTTAGTTTAATAACCTAGCCCAATGAACAAAAGCCCAATAGCTCAATTGCCATACTTAGAGGTGGCAAACGGGCGGGTTTCGGTCCGGGTTTTTTGGTTACGGGCTTTTTCGGTTACGGGTTTTCTCGGTTACGGGTTTTTTCGGTTGCGGGTTTTTTCGGTTTCGGGTTTTCTCGGTTGCGGGTTTTTTCGATCTCGGGTTTTTTCGGTTGCGGGTTTTTTCGGTTTCGGATTTTTTCGGTTGCGGGTTTTCTCGGTTTCGGTCCGGTTTCGGGTTCGGTCCGGTTTTAATCGGGCGGGCTTAGCGGGCTTAGTCAAATTATTTTAAAATTTTATAAATTATAAATATTTTATAATTTTGAATGTAATAATTAATTTAATTTTATATAGTTAAATAAAAATATAATAAAAATGCTAAATTAAAGTTAAAATTTAATAAATGGGAATTGTATAATATATATATTGAGAAATTTGGTTGGGATGATTTTGAAAACATTGGGAGTGGACTAATGAAGAATATAGTTATCTACAATAATAAAAGAGAACATATCATCTATAATTATTACATTATAATTAATTAATCAAAATTTAAAGTCACGTGAGATCTATCAAAATAATACATAAAGTTCGCACTTGTAAATGATGGACCAGTACATAATTTTTAATTATAATTGATTAATTATCGTAAAAAGAATTACAAGTAAAATACTCGAAGACGTAAAAGATATTGAAAAAGTTTTAAATCTTGCATTGCATTTGCAAGAAATGAAAGCACTCTTGCTATTGTAAACTTTTGCCTTGGAAGCATCTGTATTTCTGTACTAATTAATTTTTTTTGTCCACAAACTCCAACTACTAAAAATCATCTTTGAATTGCCAACAACCTCTTGGCCTAGTGGTTAAAGATAAGTTGTCGCATATTATAAGTCTTGAGTTTGAATCCAACACCCCTATCTAGAGCTATTAGTGGGCCGGACCGGGCCGGTTCTCACCGGTTCCGGCTGACTAACAACTTAAACTGGTCCGAACCGGTAGTGGACTGGTCCGAGCCGGGTCGGTTCGCATTATTTTTACTTGCGAACCGGCCCGGTTCATGGACCGGTTCGGTCCTTTTTTAATTTAAATTTTTTATTTTTTTAAAATTTATATTAATTTATTTTAATAAAAATAATATATATTAATATATTTTTATAATTTAATCTAACAAATTTATTTTTATAATAAATAATGTTAATAGTTTAATTTAACAACAATTTATTATAAAGTTATTATAATTTATTTAATTAATGTAACAATAATGTAAAAATAAATTACTATAAAATTATGTAATAAAACTATTGTTATAATAAAATAAAATTATATTATGAATATGATATTATAATAAAATTATTATGATAAAAAAATGAAATTTAGAGAATAAAATGATAATATTATAAATTTGAAATAAGAGAATTTAAGTGAATTTGAGAGAGTTTGAGTTATTATTAAGAAAGTATAAGTGAGTATTAAAAGAATAAGAGTGGATGAGCGTTTAGATTTGAGACAAAATATGAAAAAAATTTTTAAAAAAATAAAAAAAATAAATTGATATTTATTGAGGAAAAATGAAATTTTAAAACAATTTTAAAAATTTTAAAAAATAAATTTAAAAAAAAAAGGGAGGGAAACGTTCCCTCCCTTACAAATCAACATAGGCAGTAGCCTTCAGGCTACTGCCTACATGCCTGCCACTGCATGCGCAGTGGCAGGCGGCTTTTAAAAAAAAAAATTTGTTAAATCAGACCGGTTCAACCTCGACCCAGTAACTATTTCTACCCCCATCTTCAGTTATTTAATATATTTCTTGTCATAAAAAAATTATCTTTGAATTTCGATTATAATTAAAATGATTATAATAGACATTACATTATATTAGACTTAATAATTCGTATATATATATATATATTGTATTCGTATTACATCAAATATATTTGTATCATATAAAATATAAAAATTATTGTATTAAAATTTATATTGATCTACCAAACACAATTTTTTTTTAATTTTTATCAAAATTTGATCCAATGTCACGTTCATTTTTTTTAATTATCATATCTACATTGCATGACAGTATATTGAGATAAAGATATTTCAAAGTTTGCTTTTGAAGTTTTTTCATGTGATTCTCAAGGGAGGGAAAAGGTATATTCCCAAAGAATTTGAAATTTTTTGGTAACGTGGGAAAAGCTTGTTTGGAGGGAATTAAAAAATGACAATCAAACAGATCTCATTTCACACGAAACTCTCATAAATAAAATATTATTATTCATTATTTTTAATTTCTTTTGTTGTTTTGACTAAATTTATATAAATATAAATTTTTACATTTTAATGTTTTTATTACTTGATAATTATTATTTATTTTTTAAATTTCCTGTGATATTTACATTTGTTAAAAATATATAATTATATATTAATAATTATATAAAAATTTATTTTTTTAAATGAGCCAAATATATATAGTAAAACTAAAAGAAAGTGAAAATCCAAAAGTATTAGCTATACAAATAAATAAAACAAATTATAAATAAATCACACTAAACAATTAAACATTTATATAAATAGCTTTATACTCTTAACAATAACTTATTGAGTCATTGTTTTTTTTTTTAGGTCAATATTGGGTCATTGGAATTTAGATACTCTTAGTTCAATAAATTTTTTTTTTTACTTTGTTTAATTAGCTTTTTTTAATAATTATATTATATTTTTAATAAAATTTTAAATTTTTAAGAATCTTTTTTACATTTATTTTGTCTTTTAAATGCCAACATAATTAGTTATTAAATTAAATTTAACCGCATAACTAGTTAACTAATTCTTCAATTATAATGTTGAATAAAATTATAGAATACATTAAAAAAATAATTAATATTATGAATAATTGGTCAATTAATTATCTCAATTTTATATTTATTTTGTTTTTAGTTTATACATAAATCATAATATAACATTATTTTTATTAAATATAATCATACTCAAACACATTAATTAATCAAATATCTCATTAAAAATTTAGAACGTTAAATTAAACAAGTTATATACATCAATTGACATTATATTATAAATAATAATATTTGATATAATGTACCAAAAAAAAACCATTTGATATAATGATGTAAATGAGTAATATATAATCAAGTACCGGACACTACTCGAATCTATAATCGAATAATTATGAGTTCGGATAGTGTTCTTATTACCCGTATCGGATTCGGGTAGTACCCTTATGGTACGCTATACTCGATTAACTTTTGATCAAGTAGTATCTGGTACCTGAACTTGTTCATCAATTATATGAAAGTAATCAAAATTATATGCTTGTACAAAGATTTGAACCATGACCTCTTATATTTATTGTTATATGTTTAACCACGTGAGCTAGATTGAGAATTTGTTATATTTGTTGTAAATTTTATTTTTATTTTAACACAACTTGCAATTTAAAACTTAATGAAACATTGTTGGCCAAAAAAATAGTTTACTGAATAATAATAATAATAATAATAATAATAATAATTTATTCTTAAGATAATAAGATTTTAAAATTTTAGACATAAAGTACTAAAATTAAATTAATAGAAATTTCATAATATGTTAAGATACAATTCTTAAGATATTGATAATTTAACATATATGACATTTTATTATAATGTAAATCTTAATATATATATATATATAGTATATTATGTTTATTATTTTATTTGTAACTCATTATAATAAATTAAAAAAACACTTTTTTGACTAAAAAAGTAGTTGAAAAGGTCAATATCTATTTAATCATCCAATATTCTGATTATTAGTTGATCAAGTTAAACTGAATTACATGAATACATCATAAGAGATTAAATGTTTGAAATTAAAAACAAGAGTATATTCTAAAAGCATGATAAGAAATTGGAATGAAAAATGTTTGAAATTAAAACTATAATATGCTATGAGAGATTGTTTAATTTATTCTATATTACATGGTAAGAGATTATTATAATGTAACATACAAATCATTATGATAAGATAAACATATTAATAATCTATTTTATATAATTAAGAGCTTGTATAGTTGATTAAATATCACATGATAAGATATTATTTTTAAAGTTATAATAACATACAAATCATTATGATAAGGCGTTATTTATTAACTATATTATGTATTTTATTTGCTATCAAAAAAACTATTCCAAATTGAGTACTAATTTTTTTCATATTCACATTAACATAATAATATTAGATTAACATAATAATATTAGATATACACCAATTGATTGAATATCTAATTAAAATGTTAAATAATAGATATTACTAAATTAATTAATATAATGCTAGTTATTTAAATATAATTAATAATAATTTAACAAAGTATAAAAAATAAATTTTATTAAAATTACCACTTACATAGTAATACAACTTTAATATATTATTAAATTACACTTTAATTTACTATTAGAATTATTATTTTTATCCACACTTTAATTTTACATTTAATAAATAATAAATGAATTATTTTTAGTAAATACTTAATTCTATCTAAATAATACTTACACACTAAGAGATTACATAATTTATTCTTAAAAGATTATTATAATATAATATACAAATCATTATTATAAGATACCAAATTAGTTTATTCATGTATAAGATTATTATAATATAATAAATAATTAATTATCACTAGCTTGATTTTTTAATATCTTTTGTTTTAAGGCTAAAAATAAAATTACCACTATAATTTTCTCTTTTAATGATACCCAAGTATAAAAAAATTGTACTTGTATTGTTTAATTTAATTACTTAACTTTTTCTAATTTTAAAAACTTTGAATTTTAATTTAAAGATTAGGTTTTTTTTAATCTAAATTTAATATCTTTCTATACTTGAAACTTTAAGAAAATATAGTTTAAATTTAATTTTATTAAAAATATTTTTAATGTGTTGCACAAAATATCAAATTCAAAGTTTCAAACAAATATTGAAATTATATAATTTTTATATATTTGATTTATTGTTGTATTAAAATTAAAATTTTATTATAAATAAAAATAATAAAATGTTAAAATGATTTTTATAATAAAATCAAATGTCAAATTAATAATATATTTATTATTATAAATGCAGTAAGGATAATATTAAAGATTATTTGATATCATATATTATATCATATATTATGGTGTTTTAAATTAATTTAATTTAATTTAATTAAAAAGATTCAATATTTATTATGCTGGTAATATATAATTGATAAATTTGTATAATAAATAATAATTGTTTTCAAAATTTTAAACTTTTTAATTAAAAAAGTGTATCAATTATGTATTTATTTTTAAATAATAATTATATAATTATAATTCGGGTTTTCTCGAGTTATAAATTCGGTTTTTTCGGTTTTCGGTTCGGGTCGGTCTCGGTTTCGGATCGTATAGGGCTCGGGTTATGTCGGGTTCGGGTTGTGTCGGGTTCGAGCTTTTTCGGTTTCGAGCTTTTTCGGTTTCGAGCTTTTTCGGTTTCGAGCTTTTTCGGTTTCGGGCTTTTTCGGTTACAGGCTTTTTCGGTTACGGGCCTTTGACTTTTTTGGTCAATTCGGGCTGGTCCCGGTTCGGTCTCGGGCGGGTTTTCGGGCTCGGGCCAATTTTTGCCACCTCTAGCCATACTTAAGAAAGATCCGGCCTTAGGTCATTTAGGTTTAAAAAAAATAAAAGAAAGCAAAGTTGGCGTGAAGAGACCCTGCAGTCGCCAAATGAAGCTTAGAATTTTAGATAGGAGGAGTAGATACATAGAGAAAGAAAGGAATAGAAACAATAGTGGTGTGAGTGGTTCCTCTAGAGGTCGAGAGAAAGTGCAAAAAGGGAGAATTGAAGGAAAATAAAATAAAATACAAAGGAAGAGTAGAGATGCAGTGAAGAAGGTAGGAAGTTCTGTCTTGCCAGGGTCCCAACTGCTAATTATGGGCACTTCTGCAGCCTTAGAACCAGTAGCACTTCTACAAAGAAGAATGGTCCGGAGGGGCAATAAACCTACTACTCAGGTTTTGGTACATTGGGCAAATTCCTTTCCAGAAGATGCCACATGGGAGAATCTGTTTGACTTGCAGCAGAGGTTTACACAATTTCAACCTTGAGGACAAGGCCCTTTCGAAGGGATGGCGACTTGATACATGGAATTGAGAGTGATCCAGTTGGCATTGTCAGTTGGCTAAGTTGGCATGATTAGTCAACAAAGTTAGTTACAATAGTTGAGTTAGTTGTTCAGGCAGGAACACAAGTTACTGATTCTTCATTGATTTGATTCTTGTATAAATACATCATAACTATCCTTTCTATTCATGATTGAAGTAATACAAGAATCTTTCCTCTAAACGTCTTTCTCTACTATTTTACTTAGAATACGTTCTCGTAGCTTGTTCTTGTAATTCTCAAGCTGCCTGATTGAGTTGTTCCATTTAGTTTAGTTACTTGCATAAGAAGTCTGATGCCAAAAGAAAGATTGAAAAAAGGAAAAATTTTGGAAAGGTGAAAGGCAGTTAAAAATAAAATGGATTTGGGATTTTTGTTAAATGGCTAGAGTGAGATATAGAGGAAAGAGAAGATCAGGTTGAGTAAAGTTTCTCCTTTAAATTTTTATGTTTATATTTTGTAGTTAGAAATTTATTTGAGAAAAATAAGACATTAAAAATTTGAGAAAATTTTGTATTTTAAATAGAGTATAGATTTTTAGCTTTTTTTCAAATGGTATAACTCATGTCAAGTCTATAGTTTATCGAGTTATAATCGTTTAGCGAATATCATATAAATTGTCAATTTCTGTTAGATAGCATACAATATAAGTTGTCAACTTTGTCAACTAGCGTAGCTTATATTTAATTGATAGCATATTTTTCTAATATAAAATATTTTTAAATAATGGGTTCCGAGAGATCCTAAGTCTTGATTTGGTTTCAATTTAGCGACCTCAAGTAAATATCTTGATATTCTTTTGGGGTTGTAACACCGTTAAAATTAATATTAATATGAGTTATATTTCGTATACGATGTACAAATATATTTTTGTCTTATTGTTTTTAAATTTGGGTTAAGCATGCAAAGTATATATGATTCTTTAAATTGACTTTGAATGTGATCTTGTTCAATTATAGAAACATAATTTAATCTCTTTGATCTTTGAATTTTGTTATAATGTACCTATATATATTTATTTTGTGAATATGAAATTTGCTTTGAACGATGGACGAAATTCATGTGGTATGAAATAAGTTTTGACAATAATAATACTACTATGTATATTTGGGTAATCTGATATTATATTTGGGTAATCCCATTTACTATAGGACTATCATTATTCAGTTCAGATTTCTTTGCAAACTTCCTCCTACTTGACTTCCTATTTTTTCCATTTCCTATTTTACTTAGGATTCCTTCTTCTATCTCAGCATAATTCCTCCATTTAATCATTCGTGGCTTTGAAATCTGAATGTCATCCTCTACTCTATCCTCTTCTGATTCTGACACATGAGTTGGAACTCTTTCACTGTCCACCGTATCTTTGGGTCTTTCCACAGTTTCTCGGTCAAGTTCCAATACAAAAACTCTGCCACACCTGAAGTTTTTGGACTTAGCCCATTTTCCGGCCCCTGATCATTCGTTCCTTCAATATTCATGTCATATCCATCCTTATCATTCCTACTACTAGAATTACAATCATCAAAGCAACCAACTGTACTATTTTCCTTGGGATCGAGGATTCAAATAGTGGTGCAACGACGGTATCGCGATCGTTATTTCGCGATTTCAGTGTTATCCACCACCGCTATTCAACCGAAACAGAGTGTGAATCATTTTTTTCCAAAATCAAATCTAAAAAATCAGAAGAATAAACGAAAAAAACCCAATCTATTAAACAGCAGACATTCAGCCTCAAACAATCAAATTCAATCAAGAAGTAAAGATCAAATAAAAATGATTTGAGGATAATTTGAGCCATCAGTTTAAATTCAAGATTACTAAAGGAGAAGCAGATGAAGCTTTTGGATGTCTTGAGAAAGAAGAGAAAGGAAAAAGGAGGAGGAGAAGAAGAGATGCAGTGTTCGAAGCTGAGCGATCAAAGAAAAAGTGGCTGTGGCTAGCTTCAATGTGGGAATTTCGTGTGGAAGGAAGAAGAGAAGATGCAGCTGGTGAGAGAAGGAAGACGAGGGTAAAGAAGATAGAACAGTCAAGAGGCTTTTCTAAAGGAGAAGTTTCCGGGGTTCAATTTGGACCTTTGAATAGTACATATTCCAAGCTTTTAGCCCATCAGTAGAAGCAGTTTAGATTTTGGGGCTATTCAACATGTGATTTTGGGCTTCAACGTTAAAACTTTGGTTTGTATACGATTTTTATATTTTTTTTAATCTTTCCTTTATATACTGTTTAGTTCATGTCCATAATATTTCTAAATGATATATACTTTAAGATAAAATTATTTTGTAAAAATTAATAAATTGTAAATAATTATTTTTATTCTTTAAATCACTAAAAAGAAGTTTTTATAAAAAGATTGTTTTTATAAATGAAGTGATGCATTATTAATAAATATAGTAAATAATTTTTTTATGTAAATAAAAGATCATAGAGATTACAGGGTCATTAATTATTTTAAAAATCATAAAAAAGAATTTTTATGCTTGTAATTATAATTATTATTTTTAAAATAAATTATGTAAAATTAAAAAAAAATTCACAACCGCAATAACGGCATCGATCACAATAGTATCTGTTACATCTGTAATCGCAATAAACACGACGTGATAAAAAACGTGATCGCAATGGCAATTTAAATCTTTGTTTGGGATTACTATTATGTTTCTCCTTTACTCCTTTCTCCCTCGTGTTATCGCAACTCCCACTCTCCTTTATCATTCCACCAACAACTACGTCATTATTCTCCCCTACTAGCTCCACCCTATTGCTTGCATTTACTTCTTTATTCTCGGAACTCACCTCCGCATCATCATTCTCTGCATGGCTACTATCTTCATCAACTCTGTTGATTTCAATATCTAAAGTTATATAAGCACACGCACATATACATATATGGTGCAATCATATGGAATATGGTACCATACTGTAGTGACAGTTTGAGTCGATATCAAACCTCTAACCGGGTTCATATTTTTTGTAAGGATAAGTTTTCACATATTCCATCTTCATTGTTTAGAACTTGATATAAAACATAGGGCAAAGTAATCTATATGGCTGGAAAGTTATAGCATACATATATAACATAATTTTATATATTTCACCTATTGCATGGCCTTTTTGATGTTGATAACATTATTATATGTCCAGTTGATATGATGAAGCCCGGCGCTACTGTTATTCTGCGCAATGCAAAGATTGACATGTCTAAGGGATCCATGAGGCTAGCAGTTGACAAATGGGGCTGTGTCTGTTGAGAAAAATATCCCTCAAACCAAACACCCACAAAAATAGAGGAAAGCAAAAACAAACACAATAATTTTAATAATGTGGTTTGGCCCAACCAATTTGGCCTACAACCACCCAACCAATTTGATAACCAATCAAACAATTACAATCGTGCAATTTTTAGAAGAGAAAAATTGCAAACTCCTTACAAACCCAACCCAACTACCCAAAGAGCCCAACTACACCCTTTTATAAGAGCCCAAACTCTATAACTCTCTGGGATATTTTACAAACCAAGCCTAACACTTTATTTATAAGGGAATAACCCTTATAACTTCTCCTATACTTTCGATGTGGGATTCAAGGCAAACCCCAACAAATTCTCCCTTGACTTGAATCCCCAAACTCCCCAAACTGCTCAACAACATCTGAAAAACTAACATGCCTCTGAATCTTCTTACTCTTGGAAACAACTCTATCCTTTGCATCATCAAGCAAATATAATTGTTTCTCATTCCTCTTTCCTTGCAAAACTAAACCACCATTCTTGTATACTTTGCACCAATCATTATTACCAACATATGTGTACCCACGTGAAGCTAACTCACCTAAAGAAATCAAATTGTAGCTAAAACTGGGTACATACCTCACATTACGAAGAGTCTTGACACCACCATCATGAAGCTTGAGTTGAACACTCCCAATACCTTCAATCTTCACTCGATTACCATTCCCAACCGCAATATTGCCTAAACTTTCAACCTCTTTCAATTCATCAAACCGATCTTTATCATTGCAAATATGCATCGATGCAGCTGAATCCAAAACCCAACTTTTCTCATAAGTATGAGGCCCATCTAAACAAGTTGCCAATACATCATCATCCGAATCAGTCAAAATAACACGTCTCATTCTTCTTTCCATCATCACTCTTTTGTTGAGCCTTCTTGAATGCAGTCATATCCTCTCTTAATGTCTTGCAACGTGCTTGAATATGACCCTTCTCTCCACAATAATAACATTCCACCTCACTATAATCTCTGAATCTTGATCTTGATCTCCCTCTTGATCCACCATGTCTCTCATTAGTCCTCCCTCGAGTAGAATCTTCCACAGCAGCTACTACACCTCTCGCAGATGAAGAATCTTCTTTCCCCATAAATCTTTCATTCTCACGCAGCACAGCAATCACATCATCCAACGTTAAAGTAGTTTTACCTACCAATAAAGTCTGAACTAACAGTCTATAGGATTTGGGCAAAGATGACAACAACAGCAATGCCTTCTCTTCTTCTTTCAACTCTTTAGAATCAATAGCTAATAATTGTGAAACTAATCTATTAAATTCATTTAAGTGATTATGGAGACTCGTACCTTCATCCATCTTCAGAGAATACAAATCCATCTTCAAACACAATCTATTCATCAGCGATTTTGACGCATAGATGTCTCCCAGCTTCTTCCACAATCCGGTTGGTGTCGTCTCAGTCAATACAGTATACTTAATCTCTGGAGCAAGTGCCAATCTAATTGTGCTCACAGCCCTCTTCTGAATTCTAACCCAATCTTTATCAGACATTCCATCTGGCTTATTTTCTTCTAATGCCAAATCTAGACCTTGTTGCACTAGAAGATCCTGAATCGTACTTTGCCATAATATAAAATTACTTTTACCATCCAATAAAGGAATCTCAAACTTAGGCATACCTCCAGACATACCTTCAGCCATAGCTTTCCTCCTCTCGCAGGATCACGAACCTTCAGCTCTGATACCATTTGTTGGGAAAAATATCCCTCAAACCAAACACTCACAAAAATAGAGGAAAGCAAAAACAAACACAATAATTTTAATAATGTGGTTTGACCCAACCAATTTGGCCTACAACCACCCAACCAATTTGATAACCAATCAAACAATTACAACTGTGCAATTTTTAGAAGAGAAAAATTGCAAACTCCTTACAAACCCAACCCAACTACCCAAAGAGCCCAACTACACCCTTTTATAAGAGCTCAAACTCTATAACTCTCTGGGATATTTTACAAACCAAGCCTAACACTTTATTTATAAGGGAATAACCCTTATAACTTCTCCTATACTTTCGATGTGGGATTCAAGGCAAACCCCAACAGTGTCCAGGTCACTGAACCTGCAAAATTCGTAGTCAAGGAGGATAACAACCTCTGTCTAGTTGAATATTAGCTGGTGAATGTGGCTGAGGAGTGACAAAAGTATTATAGCATTCTATATATACAGAAAAGAGTAGCTTCAGAGTTTTTAAAAGCTGTGATGAAGAGTTAGCAGAGAAGTTATTTAAATTCATGAAGGATAAAAAATGCTTGGTGGTACTTGACGATGTTTGGAGCATCAAGGATTGGGATAGTATGCATCCTCCATTTCCAAAAAGCGATACAAGCAGCAAGATATTGCTCACTTCTCGCAACAAAGAAGTAGCTTCGCATGAAGATGCAAGAGGTTACTTACACCAATTGCAATGCTTAAACCATGAAGATAGCTGGAAATTGTTTCAAAATATTGCATTTCCTCAAAGAGATTCTTCAGGTAATTCACTTGGCTGCCAACTAGGAATTTTAGTTTCCTTCCCACTATATATATATATATATATTATATATATATTATATATATATATATATATATATATATATATATGGCCATGTTATAACAACTTACGAGAGTTCAATTCCATATTCAATTAGGTACATATGGTTTCAACTGCTATGGTTGATCTTTTCTGAATTCCATATTCTCTTTTTCGTTTTGTCTAGACTTTGCTTGGGGCTTTTTGCTTGCAAACAAATTGAAGATCTTCTTCATTTCTATAATTTATACCATTTTTTTCTAAGAAAAAGCTTAAAGGGACTAATGAACATTTTTACTAGTAAAACTAAAGAACTAAAATCAGATATGCTTGGTATTAATAGTAGAAAATAAAATTTTTCAATCTTTGGCAACGATGCCAAGAATTTATTACCGATTTTAAAGAGTATCTCAAGTATACAAGTCCTCATAAGTAATAAAAGTAGAAGTAGAGATCGTTCTTTTGAAAATTGAATTTTATGAATTGATTGTTACATACTAAATTTTGACCATCTTAATTTTATTCAAATAATTAGAACTTTCTTAAAGCTAACTATTAAAATAGTAAATTCATGTTTGGTGTATAAGATGATAGACAGAATATGATGATAATAATCTTATCTTATGTTTGATGCACATATTGAAGGGATGATTGGATTGCAAAAAAGATTAGTCATTCTTCTAGTATAGGATAATTCAATCTTTTCCAAAAAGTACGAATTATTTTTAATCCCATGGGATTAGAAATTAACAATAATATTTTTTTTATCCTTAAAATTTATATTTAAAATTTAACTTAAACACATAATAAAATAATAGGATTATTGTTTAATTAATTTATCTAAATTAATTCTTCGTTTTTTTCCCTTCTTTTTCTTTCTTTTCATTTTTTTCTTTTTAATAAAAAATATAATTTGATAAAATAATATTATTTTAAAAAAATCATTTTTTTTTCAAAAATTATTTTTTGGAAATAATCAAAAATTTTAAATCATTTTTTAAAAAATAAATTCTCAAATATAAAATTATTAATCTTATTCGGGCAACGAGTAGTAAACAATAAATCCTTTCCCACCATGATGGCTCTAGAATTCGAACCATATCCAAATACCTGAAAAAAAATTTACTTTTCCTTTTTTCAATCACTTGTTTGTCAATAAAGCCTCTACACAGTTGTCGAAATTGAGTCACAATAGTTGATAAATATTAAGAATTGCTACCTGCAATTGATTCCTTACAAAGAATTCTATGGTAACAACTTGAGCTCTAAATAGTATGAGAAATCAATGCTGCAATTTTATAGAAATTAAAGGTATTAAAGAAATTTTTTGAGGATAATTTAGTTCAGACGAAAAATTGAGTTTGACTTATTTTTTATTGGGCTTTAATTTTCAAATTTAAACGCATTTGATCTAGTTTGATCATTATAAGTTTTTTATTATTTTTTATAATAATTCATTTTTTTAATTATTTTACAATTTAATTTGAACTTATATTATTTTTTTAGATTTTAATTTTTTATATTTTGTAATATTTTTATAAGAATTTACTTTAATTTATTCAGTAATACTTATAATTAATTATGTGATTTTATACTTTTATATTTTATTTTAATTTTTTACAAAATTAATAATATTTGAATGAACTAAAATAACTTTAAACTTATTCATTATATTTAAAAACAAATTTAAACAAAAAAAATCCCAAAAATCAAATCAATTGAAGCTAAATTCCCTAGTAATCCCTTAAGTCATGTGTTAGCTCTTATAGGCAATACCGAGAGGGGGGTGAATTGGTTCTTAACTAACCTTACGCTCGTTTTTCGATTCTTCTAAATTCTCTAGCCTATATAAATATTTTTTAAGTTCTCTAGGCTATTCAATAATGCAATATAAATTCAATTCAATAAGCACAATACAATTGCAAGTAAATAAAGAGTAGGGAGAGAGAGATTTACACAATCGATTTATAGAGGTTCGGCTACCTTGCCTACGTCCTCTACCTTGAGACGCTCCCAAGGATTTTCCCCAAATTCACTAACTTGAATTTGTGTTACACTCCCTCTTTTCAAGGATCAAGAGAAACCTCTCTCTTTTTCTAGGCTCAAGAGTAACCTCCCTATTTTTCTTAGGCTAAAGAGTAACCTCCCTCTTTTTCTTAAGCTAAAGAGTAACCTCCCTCTTTTTCTAAGGCTTAAGAGAAACCTCCCCTTTACAAGGAATGATGGGATACAAATAATGTAATCAAAGAAAAGGCCTCTAGGTAGGCAATTGATTACAGAAATTAAGCTCAATGAGAAGCCTATACAATATTTGTACTAAGCACTACAAGGAATAAGAGAATGATAGATGATGGAAACTTTGTAGCTCTTGATTTGTTGTTTGAGGCTTGTAGATTTGAGGAATATGAGATTTGAAGTTGCTGAGTGGTTCCTTTTGCTTTCTTTAGCTTCTAAGCCTCTATTTATAGTCCCTTGGATGTATTCTAGCCGTTGGGTGGAGCCAAATCTCGGATATTACCGTTGTCTCACAAAAACTAGCCGCTATAGGCTATTTTCGTCCCGAGGGATCGATCCCATTCCCAAAGGGATCGATCCCTTTTGTCCAGAATCTTCATTCTTGGCTTCAGGGACATTGGGAAGACTTTCTGCCAAAAAGGGATCGATCCTGCTATAGTGGGGATCGATCCTTTTCTTCCAGAGGGCATTTTTCCTGCACTTTTGGGTTAGAAATGATATGACCTTTGATCCTAATTAACCTAAAACATTTATAAGCTTTAAGGGAGTTTTTCTTGACTTTCTCAGATAAAAACATAGTCTAAACATTCATCAAGTGATTTTCTAAAATATTGAAAACATTTATAAAGAATTACGACCAATAGGGATGTATCATTAAATCATGGTCTTAATGTTTGATATGATCACTTGAAAATGGATTGAGAAAATCATGTGTGATAAGGCAAATTTACAATATGAATTAAAACATTAAAGCTTACTTAAGTTTTTGTCATTTCAAAATATGTATGGCAATTTAAAGCTAACAATCTCCCCCTTTTTGATATGACAAAACTTAATGTAAATTTGCTTTGAAAATTCTTTGATAAAATACTCCCCCTCAAATAAAGCAGGATTTTACAAAGCTCCCCCTTAATATAAGCATGGGTTTTGAAAATGAATTTTCAAACTATTTCTCCTCCATTATCTCTCCCCCTTAATATCTCTCCCTTTTAATATCTATCTCTCCCCCTTTTTGTCATAGCAAAAAGAAGGAAAAATAATAAAAAATATGCTACCCTTAAAATCATGGCTATGTGAGAAGAGATAAAAGAATATGCTCCATCCAACAAGAAACATGTTAGTACATGGGACTCATAGCACAAATAAATAAGTCAATTGTTCATAAAGAGTATGAAATATTCATTCAAAGAACATGACTTATGATCCTATACCAATTGTTTATAAATAATTTTGCAAGAAGTTCCCAATTGGTAATTAATGAAGCAAGTTGTTTAAAAATATCTACTAAGGACTATGACTTGCTCATTTCAATTCTATCAAGCACCTAAGTATATCAATTGTTCTTTTAAGTCCAACTAAGGTGCATGGCAATACATCATGATTATGAGCTAACATTAGATGACATATGACTACATGAGCTCATAAATCATTTTCAATAAAGAATGTGCTTAGAATTAAATCATATATCAATTAATCACAAATTCTAGCACAAAAGTGTTTCATGCAAAAGTGGCTTATGTGAATTCTTCCCTATTTGTCATTTCAATCTAAGGAGCATGAGAAGAATTGTCAATTTAAAGCTCATACCAATTGGCAATTTAGTTTTGGCTTACAAATTTTTGAAAATATGGTTGCCAATGATACTAATTGTTATTTCAATCTAAATACCAATTGTTACTAATGGTTGACTTAGGCCTTTTGCATGAATCCAATATCTAGGTGTAGTGTGTTCATGTCAAGAAAATAATCATTCTAAATATGCAAGAACACAACACATATCATCAAATATGCATATGGATCAATTAATCATTAGCACACTATCATAAAGTATCAATCCATATTCATATTCACACATTTATACCATATGGAAGATTCAAACAAACAAGGTATTCAAGCAAACACATTTTCTTCCATGGTTTCAAGCACAAAAATCCTATGCTCATTTTCCAATTCAAGTCCCTAACCAATTATGAGCAAGGAAAGATTCAAAATTACTATTTTAATCAATTAAGAGCCATATCCTTAGTTGTTATCATCATTTAACGTTTTAGAAGGTATATGCTATTTTAACTAAAATGGCTTCACCTAAGTGAATCAATATTATCAAGCTAAAATATATTTTATCATCAAAATCCATAAGCTATGAGTGAGGTTAAGCACATAATATCATGAAATAACTATTCTCATCTCATAGGCATGATTATTGATTCAACTTAAGCAAACATGCATGTTCATCATCAAAACAATCAAGAGTCTATGCATGTGTATCAATTGTTGGTGTTGTCATTAATGCTCAAGTTCCATAATAATTTGGCTATAAAGAATTAATTTCATGGATGATAAATTTTCATGTAATTCAACATTTAGGATTCATTTATCATCACTAATTATAAGCCAAGGAAAATTATGACCTTATACCAATTGTTGAATTTATATTTGAAGTCAATCCTTAAGGTCAAGTTTTAATTATTCTTCCACTAGATGTATACTTATCATGTAACCTAGAGTGGAGTAGTTGAGTCAAGCTAATACACATAATCCTATAAGCATGCTTAACTAAGATGAACAAAAGGAATGAAGAATATTCATTATGTACAAGTTCATCAAATTCTCTAATATATCCATAAATTCTTGAAATATTTCTCAAAATTATGTTTAATCATTCATTGAAAATATATTTCAAGATTATTTCAAGTTTTATGCAATTCATGAATGTTTTCAACAAGAATAATGATTTTGCACTTGTGAGCTCAAGAAAAATGATATAGATTGTTGAAAGTGATACCATTTGTTGGAAATGATATTAATTGATGAAGTTGAGGCATGATATCAATGAAAAATGAATCTTCATATATTAAAGATCATCAAAAAGAAGTTAAAACAATGAATTTTAAGTTGAGAAGAGAGAAAGTATCAAAACAGTGAAAAGTTCTTCTCAATTTCAGTTAAAAACATGCAGAAAAGCCCTTTCTGGCCTGGGGGGATCGATCCCTTTAGGAGGGGGATCGATCCCTCATAGTTTCCTGCAGATTCTGCTGTAGTTTTGACAGAAAATTCAACTTGTGAGGTACCAAAACTCCGTTTTTGAGTAATTTAAGTCCAAGTAAAGGTTTAAATATTTGTAAAACATGATTTTGGACTTGTATGAATGAAAAATATGATTGAAAGACCATTTTACAAAAGATTTTACAATTTTGGAAGAGTTTTCACAATAAAATGCATTTTTGGCCTCAAAGGGGGCCATTTCGAGATTTAAGTATATTTTGACCAAACCAATGCATTGAATTACATAAATATGTCAAAACAAACTTGTTCACATAGATTTTAAGCATATATATTATTAAAACATACATCTTGTGAACAACATGCCATGATTTCTAACATGCATATTCTTCATTAAGGCTCATGACAAGGCATTTTGCATATATGACATATTTGACAGCTTTTGAGCAACTAAATATATTATCTAGACATATCAAACTTGCTCAAGATGTAGAAAACCAAAAATCATTTCAAAGTCACGAAAACCAAAAATCATTTCAAAGTCACTAAACATGCCTTACATTCAATGTATCAAGCACTCAACAATCATGCCTTTTGCTCAATCACAATGCATCATTAATCATTAACCAATTTTCTCATCAAAGCACAAAAAGTTTAAAGAGTAAGGAATTAAGCTTACAATACTCTTTTGCTAGAAAATGCTTTGCCTTGAATAGTTGAATTCACCTTGAGCCATTCTTTGAAGAAATGTTGTGATGGATCCTCAAGCTTTTCCTTTTTCTCATTGGCATAAGCAATCTCCATGAGGGGTGTGTAGAGCATTTGAACTCCATTGTTTCTTTGTATTCTTATGCTCTAACACTCCTACATCAAACAATTTCAAACATGCTTTGGTACCCAAATTTTCTTGGGTCCATGAGAGTTAGTGCAAATAATTTTTGATCCTTTTGGGATCCATTTTAAGCTCATTTCATCATCATTTATAACATGCTTTGGGATCCACATCTTCCTAATTACTTTTCCTCTAAAAGTAGTTTTTCTATATGTGCATGCTTGTGAAGAATGACCTATTTTATTGCATAGTGAGCATGTAAGAGATAAATCATGCATAGTATTTTTGCTCACTAGAAAATTCTTTAGATGAGTTTCTTTTTGTATTGCATTATATCCTAACCCATCTTTGTCAAAGAAAGCTCTTTGGGTCTCAAGCATGTGATCTAATTTTTGTTGACCCATATAAAACCTAAAAAATGAGTTATGCAAATTTAAGTTCTTTTTATTCAACTCATTTATTTCTAAGTTAGCCTCTTCTAATTTCTTTTCAAATTCTAGCTTAGCATTTATCAAGGCTTCATTTTCTATTTTTAATTTAGCAATGATTTTCTTATATTTGGAGTTCATGCATTGAAATTCATTTGCTAAATCATTAAAGGCATTTTGTAGTTCACTAAAGGTATAATCATTATCTTCACTAGAACTAGAGCTAGCCTCATCGTCACTAATAGCCATAAAGCATGAGTAGGCTACCTCATCATCTATGTTTTCCTCATCGGAGCTATCACTATCGCTCCATGCAGCCACAAATGCTTTCTTCTTAGATTTTCTATCCTTTTCTTTCCTAAGTAAGGGGCAATCTAACTTAGTATGACTCGGTTCATTACACTCATAACACACTAAGGGGTCCTTTTCTCTTCTACTTGACTCCCCTCTTTGATGTCTCCTATTATTTTCTTTTTCTTTCATTCTCATGAACCTATTAAATCTTTTGGCAAACATTGCCATTTCTTTTTCTTCCTCATTTCCACTCTCATCACTATCATCTTCAATGACCTCATGAGTGGAAGACTTAAGTGCTACCCCATACTTTCTTTGAAGGCACTTCATTTCTTTTCAATTTCATCTCATATGTAAGTAGGGAGCCCATAAGTTCATCTAGAGACAAGGTATTTGGATCTTTAGACTCTTCTATTGCGGTTACCTTTGCCTCCCAAGACTTAGGCAAGCTATTCAAAATTTTCTTTATCATTTCAACATTGGAATAAGCCTTGCCTAGAGCCTTAAGTCCATTAATTATATCATTAAACCTAGTGAACATTTCACTAATGGACTCATTTTCTTTCATCCTAAAAAGCTCATAATCATGTGTGAGCATTCCTACTTTGGTTTCCCTAACTTGATTGGTCCCTTCATGTGTGATGGCCAATTTGTCCCATATTTGTTTAGCATTCTCACATAGAGAGACTCTATTATACTCATTGGGACCTAATGCACAAAAGAGAGTGTGCATAGCCTTGGCATTCAATTGTGCCAATCTCATATCATTTGTGTCCCACTCATCCTCACTTTTAGGGACATCTTTTCCATCAACTTTCTTCATTGGAATTTTGGGACCATTAACAATCACTCTCCACACTTCATAGTCATTAGATTGTACAAAGAACATCATCCTAATTTTCCAATATGAATAATTCTCACCATTGAAGAGTGGAGGTCTAACTAATGATTGTCTCTCTTCTCCTAGGGGTGTGCCTATATTCAAGTGAGCCATTTAAGATCGTTTTGCTCGATAGAGGTTAGTCTAATTCAATCTCGAGCCCAAGCTCTGATACCAATTGTTGGCTCTTATAGGCAATACCGAGAGGGGGGTGAATCGGTTCTTAACTAACCTTACGCTCGTTTTTCGATTCTTCTAAATTCTCTAGCCTATATGAATATTTTTTAAGTTCTCTAGGCTATTCAATAATGCAATATAAATTCAATTCAATAAGCACAATACAATTGCAAGTAAATAAAGAGTAGGGAGAGAGAGATTTACACAATCGATTTATAGAGGTTCGGCTACCTTGCCTACGTCCTCTACCTTGAGACGCTCCCAAGGATTTTCCCCAAATTCACTAACTTGAATTTGTGTTACACTCCCTCTTTTCAAGGATCAAGAGAAACCTCTCTCTTTTTCTAGGCTCAAGAGTAACCTCCCTATTTTTCTTAGGCTAAAGAGTATCCTCCCTCTTTTTCTTAGGCTAAAGAGTAACCTCCCTCTTTTTCTAAGGCTTAAGAGAAACCTCCCCTTTACAAGGAATGATGGGATACAAATAATGTAATCAAAGAAAAGGCTTCTAGGTAGGCAATTGATTACAGAAATTAAGCTCAATGAGAAGCCTATACAATATTTGTGCTAAGCACTACAAGGAATAAGAGAATGATAGATGATGGAAACTTTGTAGCTCTTAATTTGTTGTTTGAGGCTTGTAGATTTGAGGAATATGAGATTTGAAGTTGCTGAGTGGTTCCTCTTGCTTTCTTTGGCTTCTAAGCCTCTATTTATAGTCCCTTGGATGTATTCTAGCCGTTGGGTGGAGCCAAATCTCGGATATTACCGTTGTCTCACAAAAACTAGCCGTTATAGGCTATTTTCGTCCCGAGGGATCGATCCCATTCCCAAAGGGATCGATCCCTTTTGTCCAGAATCTTCATTCTTGGCTTCAGGGACCTTGGGAAGACTTTCTGCCAAAAAGGGATCGATCCTGCTACAGTGGGGATCGATCCTTTTCTTCCAGAGGGCATTTTTCCTGCACTTTTGGGTTAGAAATGATATGACCTTTGATCCTAATTAACCAAAACATTTATAAGCTTTAAGGGAGTTTTTCTTGACTTTCTCAGATAAAAACATGGTCTAAACATTCATCAAGTGATTTTCTAAAATATTCAAAACATTTATAAAGAATTAAGACTAATAGGGATGTATCATTAAATCATGGTCTTAATGTTTGATATGATCACTTGAAAATGGATTGAGAAAATCATGTGTGATAAGGCAAATTTACAATATGAATTAAAACATTAAAGCTTACTTAAGTTTTTGTCATTTCAAAATATGTATGGCAATTTAAAGCTAACATCATGTTTAGCGCATAGGATGAAGATAAGATAAAATAATATAAGTTTATGGATACGATAAGATTAGATTATATCATCATATCTTATGTTTGGTGTGCACAAGGATTAAGAATAGGATATGATGATTTTTTATGTCTTTCACAATATTTATTATGTGTAAAATTAAAAATAGTATAAAATGATTTTTTTAAATACTCTTTTTTAAAGTAACATAATTTAAATTTATAATTTTTTTGTTATAAATATAAATGAAAAATTATAAATTTAAATATTATTTATAATACTATAATTTATAATAGGATAATTAATAGTCCAATTTATTAGCTGATTTTTTTAATAAAAAATTACTTCTAAAAAATTTATATTACTTTTTCAAAAAAATTATTTTGTTAAAAAATGAATTTTTATAAAAAAGCATTTTCTGTATTTTTTTCATTTTTTCCTTTTGGTTTTTATTTCTTTTATATGATTTAAATTTAAAATAATTTTTTATTGTAAATTAAATATATTTATTTTTAGAAAATTGAGTTTTTCTTAGAAATAAGTTTATTTTTTAATTACATTAAATTTTCCAAAAGACTATTCTTAAATATTTTTCTTTATTTTTATGGTTTCTTTATCTTCTTTCTTTTTTTTTCTATCAATTATAAGGAAATATAGAAAATAAAAATAAAAATATAAGTTAAATTTAATAATTCAATTTTGATGAATTAAAAAATATATAATTTCTAATAATTTATGGTTTAAAGTCATTTTTCTTTCTTTTTTTTTTCAGGCAAAAAAATTAAGAAAGAAAAAATAAAAATTTAAATGTAAGAGAAAACTAGTTAAAATATATATTTTATAATAATTTTTATGTTTGAAAATTTATTTTCTAAAAAATAATTTGAAAAATGTGTACAAGAAAATATTATTTTTTTAAAATTATAGTTTTTCTTTAACCAAATACAAGAAAAAAAAACCAAAGAAAAAGAAGGAAAAAATTATATTAATTAACTAATTAATTAAAGAACTTTATTATTTTATTAAATGTTTAGGTTAATTTTTAAATATAAATGTTAAGGATAAAATAATAAAATATGAGTATTTATTTTTAATCCTATGGGATTAAGAATAATTCTCACATTTTGAAGAGGATTGAGTTATTTTATACTAAAAGGATGACTAACCCTCTTTACAATCTAATTATTCTCTTAATATGTGCACTAAATATAAAATAAGATAATTATCATCCTATTTTATCTATTATTTTATGCATCAAATATGACTTTAATATTTAAATCCCAATCAGAGCTCCATCTGACCCATAAATACCGATTATTTTCACACTTACTATGACATAGTTTTCTAATTTAAAGAAAACACCTTTTCCCCCTCTGTCTTCTCTTGTTTGTTTTTCTATTTTTTTTTTGTCTCTTTCTTCTTTTAAAAGTATTAATCATTAATTACTTTTACATACCAATGAAGCCTATTCATAGACGCGGCAGTTGACTGACCATGGTTGACAATAAATAAGAATTGCACCTTGCAATTTTTTTTTTGGTGTAAGACCTCCGAAATTCAAATATCACTTTGAATTTCAATTAATTCAGAATTAATTACAGTCGAATCTTTTGCAATTGATTCCCTAAAAAAAATTCTATGGTAACAACGCGTATAGTGATGAATGATCAAACTCGAGATCTTAAGCTACCAAACTTTTTTTATTCGGTTCAACAAACGTTGCTCATCACTATCCATTTTTGTTTGTCTTTCTTTATCCTTTTAAGAGTATTAATGATTAATGCTACTTTTTGAAATTCTTTTTTTACTCTAATGGAATATTAATTATATGCATCAATAAAGTTTTTTTTATAATTATAAGTATCTTCATCTATTTTATCGTTTAAAATTAATTCTATTCAAGTCGTAAGTAGTTATGGGTAAAGCTTTTTTAACTGTGACATTTCTAAAATTCAAACTATATCTAAATGTTTAAAAAAAAATCTATTTTTACTTCTTTTAATTACTTATTGGTCAATAAAGCTTATTCACACTGTTGAAATTGACTCACAATAGTTGATAAGTATTAAGAATTACTTCCTACAAAGAATTGATTCCCTAAAAAGAATTCTATGGTAACAACTTGAGCGATAAATAGTCTGAGAAATTAGTGTTGCAATTTTATATAAATTAAAGGTTTTAAAGAAATTTTTTGAGGATAATTAAGATCAGATGAAAATTGAGTTTGACTTATTTTTTATTAGGCTTTAATTTTCAAGTTTTAAATGCATTTGATTTAGTTTGATAATTATAATATTTTTATTATTTTTATAATAATTTATTTTTTAATTATTTTAATTTTTTACAGTTTATTTAGATTTTAATTTAAATTTTTTATATTTTTAGTAATATTTTTATAAGAATTTATTTTAATTTATTCATTAATACTTATTATTAATTATGTGATTTTATACATTTATATTTTATTTTAATTTTTTAAAAAACTAATAATATTTGAATGAACGTAAATAAGTTTAAACTTATTCATAATATATAAAAACAAATTTAAAAAATTAAATTCCAAAAATCAGATCAATTGAAGCTAAATTCCCTATCAATCCCTTGATATCTAAATCCCAATCGGAGCTCCATCCGACCCATAAATACTGTATTTTAACACTTACAACGACATAATTTTCTAAATTAAAGAGAAAACATTTTCGCCACCTCTGTCTTCTCTTGTTTGTTTTTCTTTTTTTTTTTTTGTCTCTTTCTTCTTTTAAAAGTATTGATCATTAATTACTTTTACGTGCCAATGAAGTCTATTCACGGACGCGGAGGTTGACCAATGAACTCTATTTATGAACGCGGAAGTTGCCTGACAATAGTTGATAAGAAATAAGAATTGCGCGTTGCAATTGATTCCCTAGAAAGAAATCTACGGTAACAACGCGTATAGAGATGGAAGGTTGGAATTCGAAATTTCGTTTAACAAACACTAAATTTTTTTTTCGATCCAATAGACATTGATCTATTATTATATTTTATTATTTGTCTTTCTTTTTCCTTTTAAAAGTGTTAATGATTAATGTTATTTTTTGAAATTCTTTTTTAATTTAATTGAATATTAATTTTACGAACCTATAATGCCTTTTTTTTATAATTATAAGTATTTTTATTTATTTTATTATCTAAAATTAATTTTTTTTACTATAAATAGTAAATAGTAAAGTACTTTTAATTGTGGTGATTTTAAAATTTAAACTATATCTAAATGACAAAAAATTATTTTTATTTCTTTCAATCACTTATTCATCAGTAAAGCCTATTCACGTTCACCGAAATTGACTCACAATGGTTGATGAGTGCTAAGAATTGCTGCTTGTAATTGATTCCCTACAAAGAATTCCATGGTAACAACTTGAGCAATAGATAGTTTGAGAAATCAGTGTTGTAATTTTATAGAAACTAAAGGTTTCAAAGAAATTTTCTGAGGATAATTAAGGTCAGATGAAAAATTGAATTTGACTTATTTTTATTGAGCTTTAATTTTCAAGTTTAAACATATTTGATCTAGTTTGATTATTATAATTTTTTATTATTTTTATAATAATTTATTTTTTTAATTATTTTAATTTATTTTACAATATAATTTGAATTTGTATTATTTTTTGGATTTTAATTTAAAATTTTTATTTTTTGTAATATTTTATAAGAATTTTTTAATTTATTCAGTTATACTTGTTATTAACTATGTGATTTTATACTTTTATAGTTTATTTTAATTTTTTTAAAAAATTAATAATATTTGAATGAATGTAAATAAGTTTAAACTTATTCATTTAAACAAAAAAATTGAATCCCAAAAACCAAATCAATTGAAGCTAAATTCCCGACCAATCCCTTAATATCTTAAACCCAACCGGGGCTCCATCCGACCCATAATGAGTGTTTATTTTCCCACTCACCACGACATAGTTTTCTAAGTTAAAGAAAAAAAACCTTTTCCCACCACAGTCTTCTATTGTTTGTTTTTCTGCTTTTTTTTTTCTCTCTCTTTCTTCTTTTAAAAGTATTAAGCATTAATTTCTTCTACGTACCGACGAAGCCTATTCATGGACGCGGTATTTGACTGACCATAGTTGATAAGAATTCTTTGGTGACAACTTTTCTGTCAGCCCCTGACGTGATCCTAGCTAGCCGCGTCAAGGACAAGGGCCACTCTCTCTCCTGATTATTACCCCATTTTCCCATCTATTTGGTATTACCCCAAATGCTACGACAGAGAATCACTAAATGTTACGACAGAGACTGATCGAAAAGAAAACAATATAATTAAAACTTGGAACATAATTAATCTTACAAGAAAATAAAAATTCCACAATTTTGTCTTCGACAAAAGAAAAATTTTGCAGCCATGGATTTGTCTGCCGTATCCTCTGTTGTCCAGACGATTGGGGGGTTGCTAACCGAAGAAGTAACATCGTTGCTGGGCGTGGAGGAGCAAGTCGAGTTCCTGCAGAGGGAGTTGAAATGGATGCAAGGCTTCTTAAAAGAGGCAGACGCAAGAAAAGCTGATAATGAGGTGATACGCAACAGCGTTGTTGAAATCAGAGAGCTGGCCTATGATGCTGAAGATGTGATTGAGACTTTCGCCCTCAAAGTTGCATCCAGAAGGAAAGGTGGTATCTTAAACATCATCAAAAGATCTGCTTGCATTCTGCAGGAGGGATGGTTGCTCTGTCAAACAAAGTCTGAGATAGAGAAAATCACGGCCAGAATCAAAGAATTGACCCGACAATTGAAGACATATGACGTGACAAGGCTAGGGGATGGTGGAAAAGGATCGAGCTCTTCAAATGACAGGCGAGAGTTAAGGCGGTCTTATTCTCATATTATCGAAGATAATATTGTTGGATTAGACAATGATATCAAGACATTGGTGTCAGTTCTTGTTGACGAGGAAAATGAATGCAGGGTTGTTTCCATATGTGGAATGGGTGGTCTGGGAAAGACTACTCTTGCTAAAAAGGTTTACCATCATCACCAAGTCAAGAAGCAATTCAATCACTTGGCTTGGGTATATGTCTCTCAGCAATGCCAGAGAAAAAATGTATGGGAAGGAATTCTGTCTGGCTTTAACATCATGGATAGGGAGGACAGGGAAAAGAGGGATGAAGAATTAGCAAAGAAGTTGTTTGAGTTCATGAAGGATAGAAAATGTTTGGTGATGCTGGATGATATTTGGAGCACGGAGGCTTGGGATAGAGTAAAACCTGCATTTCCAGAAAGCGAGACAAGAAGCAAGATATTGCTCACCTCTCGAAACAAAGAGATTGTTTCATATGCAGACAGAAGAGGCTACCTGTATGAGTTGCAATGTCTAAAAGAGAAAGAAAGCTTGGAATTGCTTAAAAAGATTGCATTCCGTGGAAGAGATTCTACAGGTAACATCTTTATCGAATTAAAGATAGCGGTTATTCTACAGGGATTTATATATATATATATATATATATATATATATATACATATATATTGTGAACTTTATTTTTTTGACATATTTGAATTTTATTATATATGGGTAAAGAAATAGGAAAATGATAATTGATTAAACCAGAGGATGTTATCAATTTTACGTAAAGTAAAAAGTAAAAGTAAAAGTAAAAGTAAAAGTAAAAGTAAAAATAAAAATTTTAAGATAATACATCAAAAAAGAAATACAGAAAGATAATAGATATTCTTTTAGAATTTTTATAAATAAATTGAAAAAAATGGATTTTTTTAATATTTTAATCTATTAAAAAAAGATAATTGATTTTTTAAAAATTCTAATATATTGATAGAGAAATTGAAAAAAGAAAATTTAATTCTTTTTTAAACCGTAGGATATTAATATTCACATAAAATATTCCCAGTAGGACTACAGAATTAGAACATTCAAGTCAAAACATTTTCAATTGCTTCTCACACAACGAGAAGTATATGCACTTAAAATCTGTACCTAAACTCCAATTCATCCCGACTATTTCCATGCATGGGCAGCATGTCAAGTAAAAGTATTCAGGACTAAAAGTTCTTTTAGCTACTGAAATCAATAGTAGGATTGTCATTTCTAATTCTGAGTCATATTCAGGGATATAAACAGGTCGGGTATCCGTTAAATTTGAGATGTCCGAACCCGAATCCTATTAATTTTAATAGTACTGGAACCTGATTAACTATCAAAGTATTTTTATTTATGTTACTCGAACCCTAACCTTATAAAATATAAAATACCCGTTTAACTACCCGAATCCGTTAACTACCCGTTTATTTAGTCAAAGTTTAACTTTTAAATTTAAATTTAAAATCAATTTTGGAATAACTTAATTAAAAAACTATATTAATAAATTTAATTTAACTCATAAAAATAAATTAAAATTAAAAATCATAATTATAATATTTAATGATTTAATTTAATTAAATACAATATTAATAATAAATAATTTATATATAAAATATATAAATATTATATTAATTAATTATTATTTATAATTGGGTTTGGGTAGCAGATATCCTAAAATAACTATTCAAATCTTACTTGAACTTATGACGGGTAGTAATTTCACTACCCGAACCCTAATAAACACTACTCTAACCCTACTTAAACTGGTCGGGTAGTATCGGGTACCTGTTTACAGGATACCCATTGTCATCCCTAGTTATATTTATCGAGCCTTTCTTATTTTACAGATATTGCAAGAATTGAAGAGCTAGGGAAAGACATGGTTAAGCAATGTGCAGGGTTGCCATTAGCCGTCGTTGTGTTGGGAGGAATTTTGGCCACAAAAAATTCATTGACTGAATGGGAAATTGTTTTTAAAAATGTGAAATCACACATGAAGAGAGGTAAAAGCCAAGGACCAGAAGATGTGTTAGCATTAAGTTACAATGATTTGCCTCCCTATTTAAGACCATGTTTTCTTTATTTAAGTCACTTTCCGGAGGATTATCAGATACATGCACAAAGATTGATTCAATTATGGGCTGCTGAAGGTATTGTTTCATCAATGCACGAACGAGATGGAGGGGAAACGACAGAAGATGTTGCAGAAAGTTACTTAATTGAACTTGCAGAAAGGTGCATGATTCAAGTACGACAAAGAGATGTCGCAACCTTGAAGATCGAAACTTTTCAAATGCATGATCTCATGAGAGATCTTTGCTTGTCAAAGGCAAAACAAGAAAATTTCCTCTTCATTGTTGATCAATCAAATGTAAATTCATTATCTAATATTCGAGGAGTCCTGAGAGTTTCTGCACACCAACCTTTTTGGATACAACATATTAAGAGTTCAAACATTCGATCGCTTTTGCTCTTCAATGATGACTTTACACAAAAGGTATGTTATTTACGCAGATAGGGCCCTAACAATACTAAATTACTTTGAAAGCCATGAAAATGAACTTCTCAATCCAAGTAATGTGCATCTGTAGTTTTAATTTTTTTCATTTGAGTTTTATTTTGATTTTTAATTTTTAAATTATTCCATGATAGTCCCAACTTTCTTTAAAAGTGTGATTATGGTTCCCTCATAAAATTTTTTATAAAAACAAGAGCAAAATTACTATTAAGATAATAGATGTAGAATTATTACTCTTTGCTATTAGAGTAAATTGTATTTTTTAAAAAAGAAATAAAACTTTTAAAATTTTTAAGGGGGAACAAATTATCAGTTTGCTTATGATTTTAGAAATTCAACTTAAACTTAAAGACAAAACTGATATTTTGGTTTCCTTCCGAATATTTTAAATTTTTATCTTTTTTAACAAATACATTTTGGTACGAGGCAAACAGTAATAATCCTTGATTGATTATCATGATTTTATTTCCTTTCTTTAGTCTTATTTTATCAAATTTTATTTCCCCTATATTTATAAATTTTGATAAACAATAAAAATTAAATCCTATTAAAAGCAAATCTAGATTTTTTTTACAAAAAAGTGAAACATTATACCTGAATAATTTTTTAATACTTAACCAAACATATATAAATATCAATTAAGAATCCTAAAAAGTACTTTGTATAAGTTATTACTAGTATAGTTTGAAACCCTCTAAAATTGTGCCAGCTTAAAACAAGTAACTTATTTATTATTAATTCTTGAGGAAATATTTTATTAGAAGTAATCCATTTAATTCCTTACTCTTTAACTTTAACTATAGTTAGAATATAAACATTATTAATTAAGCCTTTTAGTATATACAAACTTTTTTTTTTATAAAAAAAATCTCAAGAGACAAATTTATTTGGGTTATTTCGTTTCTTTTTTTAAAGCTTTATTTTAATAGAATTTAATTTTATATTTTTTTTACAAAAGTTATAAATATTAGGGAAATAAATTTGATAAAATAAAAGAAGAAAATAATTAGATATTTGATTGAGAATTGTTGTACTCTTTGGTATTATATGGAAATATATTTATTGAAAAATAAATATAATATTTAAAACTATTAAGCAGGAAAATAAAGTATCATTATTTTCTTAATTTTAAGTTGAATTTTTAAAATTAGAAAAAAAATTGATTCTTTCGCTTGCTTTTAAAAAGAATTAAAAGTGTTATTTCATTTCTAATAAATAAATTTTGGTAAGATAGCAATAAGTGATAATTTTAGATATAGTTTCTGTTGACATCTTTTTAAAAAAAATGGGCGTATCATGAAATAATTAATTAGGAATTAAAATGGAATTCATGTAAAAAATTTGAGACTATAAATGTACTTTACCCTTTTTAATCCACTATTTTGTATGATGGTGCTTTTGCTACTTATTATGACACTTCCTAAATTTTAGGGAACTTGGACGTACATGATGCACAATTTCAAATTGCTTAGAGTGCTAGATGTCGAAGAAGAATCGGAAGGTGAGGAATGGGAGTTACCCAGTGATATAGGTAAGCTCATCCATTTAAGATTCTTGAGTATAAAAATGAAAAAGCTACCATCATCTCTGGGCAACTTAAGGTGCTTGAGAACCTTGGATTTAAGAGCATTATGGGTAGATGTTCATGTACCTGATGTGATATGGAGGATGGAGCAATTGAGACATCTATATCTCCCTAAGTATTGTGATTATAAAACAAAGTTGAAGTTGGGTACTTTGAGAAACCTCCAAACACTCGTAAACTTCAACACGAAGTATTGTTATGTAGAAGATCTTATCAACATGAGTAATATTACAGAGTTGGCAATTCGTGGACCCTTCAATATGGTCAGCCGTAATGGAAGAATGGATCCAGGACATTTGACACACCTTTGGAGCTGTGTTATTACTTGTAAGTTGAGTATAGATGTGAAGATAAGTAAGTTACCAGAGCAACACTACTTCTCTTCAAATATGGCTTACATACAGTTGAGATGGTGCAGGCTTGAGGAAGATCCAATGCCATCACTAGAGAAGTTGCCTAACTTAAGGATTCTCGAATTCGGGGCGGAAGCTTTCATTGGAAAGGAAATGGTTTGCTCTGCAGAAGGTTTTCCAAAACTTGAATCTCTAAGCCTCTGTTTGCTCTTTAAATTGGAGGAGTGGAAGGTGGATGAAGGAGCCATGCCAGCTCTACGCCATTTGGAAATTGTAGACTGCTGGCCGCTAAAGATGCTTCCGGATGGATTGAGGTTCATTACAACCCTCCAAGAACTGAAAATTGAAACTATGCCAATGGAGTTCAAAGATAAAGTGGTAGAAGGAGGAGCAGATTACTACAAAGTCCAACATGTTCCTTCTATCATCTTCCAACTCTGTGATGGCTGGTAATTATGATTCTTGCGAGGTAATCTCATAATCTCTATTTTAGTAAACGTTTAATCCCTGTATTCACAACTATTTTGCATATTTATATCCTATTTTATTATTCAATACTCCGTGTGGAGAATTATGTTAATTAAGTCGAGAGATACATTATTTTTCTTTTTCAACTACTACTAATTGCAAGACATAGATATTGATATATATTTTTTCTTGTCTTGACGTGAAGATGGCAGTGGCTACCATATTATTCGATGTGGTGTTCATGAAGGGATCAATTAAGGAGAATATTCATCCTGTTGACTTTGGGTTTGCACTGTGATATTTCTTTTTATTTTTTTTAAGACCTCTATTAATAACAGTACTTCAATAGTTTTTATAAAGTCCAACATGTTCCTTCTATCCATATTTAAAAATTTTGGTAACTAGGAAGAAATTCTGATCCTTGTCAGGTAATTACTTTTTAATCTCTATTTTGAAATTGCTTGCAACTTCAATGGCGTGTATTATTTGAAGGAAACTTTGTTGTAAATATTATTTTTATTTATTTATTTCTTTGAACAAATGATTGAGATTTGAGAGTTAAAGTTGAACTTGAATCTATGTATCATGTTACAATTTTATGTACCAATATTAGTTTTTTATTATATTGATTTTTGGTGAATAAAAAAAATGCAATTTTAAAATAAATGTGAAGGATAAATTATTAATAATTTATTAAATTAAAAATAGAGAGATTTTTTGTAAAAAAAAAAAAACATTAGTGTGACATTGTTGCACTCCCACTTAAAATAATTAAATATAAGAAAACGACTCTCACTGGAAAATTAAGAATAAGATGACTTTTTCAAAAAAAATACAAAAAATAATACAATGACTCAAGTTATGTACCTAACATTTTCAAGTCAATCTGTCATATTTTTAGTACCAGGAAAGAATATTTTTTATTCCTAAGCGTCATAGAAAGGCTACTCATAAACTACTATTATTCATCAACAAATAAAGAAAAAATCTTTAATCTAGCGATTAAAAAAAATTATGAAATATTATAAAATTTGAATTCGAATATAAACAATCTTATCTCATTCTCAATTATCAAATATTTACTTTATAATAATAAAAAAAACCCTCAAATCCAACTCCTTAGAGGTTGTTTAAGATTGTTTTTTGTTTTCAAAAATTAAAAATAAAACACAGTTTTGAAATTTGTTGAAAACATAAAAATAATGTTTTCAAATTTTTGGAAATATTTTGACACTGTTACTGTAATAACTGAGCCCAATGAACAAAAGCCGAATGACCATAATTAAGAAGGACACGACCTTAGTTCATTTAGGTTTAAAAATAAATAAATAAAAGAAAGTGAAATTGGCGTGAAGTGTGATCCTGCAGCCGCCAAATGAAGCTTAGAATTTTAGATAGGAGGAGTGGATACACAGAGAAAGAAAGGAATAGAAACAATAGTGTGGTGAGAATGGCTCCTATAGAGGTCGAGAGAAAGGGCAAAAAGGGAGAATTGAAGGAAAATAAAATAAAATACAAAGGAAGGGTAGAGAGGCAGTGAAGTCTGAGGCCGAAAAGAAAGATTAGAAAAGAAAATTGGAAAGGTGAAAGGCAGTATTAAAATAAAAGAAAGGATTTGGGAATTTTTTTGAATGGTAAAATTTCCTCAGAGGAAGGAGAAGATCAAAGTGTGTAAAATTTCCTCTTTAAATTTTTATAGTTATATTTTGTAGTTAGAAATTGATTTGAGAAAAATAAGATATTACAAATTAAAAAAAAACTATTTTTTTTAGAAAGAATACAAATTTTTAACTTTTATCAAATAAAGTAATTTACGCCAACACTTTTGAACTTCTGTCAAAAGTGGATTTAGAAAAACATAAAAAAAAAAAATGAGTGAGATGAGTGAGAAAGACTGTGAAAGAGGGTTAGAGAGAGAACACATGGCAAATCATTCCCTTGTGTTGAAGAATCTTCTGGTTCATCTGCAAACTGCCATCATCCAGGAAGTCTGAGTAACATAGGAAAAGACAAGCTCTTTTTAGTTTTTGTTTAAAACCTTTCAAAGAGAGTCTCAAAGTTGCTCTCTGAAATCTCTTTAATCTTTATGAAAAAGTGTTGGATGTTCACTTCCCATCAATCAACCTCTACAAATGCCCTTTTGAGGAAACAAATTTCGCATTTGTCAGATATAGATTTGATGGACATTGATGGACGTCAAGTCAAGGAAGCGTTCACTGGCAGTTCTAAAAAACTAGTTATCCCTGGTAGGGATTCAAATAGCGACACTATCACGGTGTCGTGGCCAATATTTTGCAGTTTCGACCTTATCCGCCACAGCTATTGAACCGAAACAGGGTGTGAATGCTGCTAAACCTTCTTTTTTCTAAAATTTAAATAAAAATTGGAGGAAAAAACAGAAAAAATCCAATCTCATAAAAAAAAAATCAGCCTCAAACAATCAAACTAAATCAAGAAATTACGATAAAAAACAAAAGTGATTTTGAGACTAGTTGAGCCCTTTGGTTCCTAGAATAATAGAGAGAGAGGCACTGAAACTTTGGGTTTCTTGAGAGAAGAAGATGAAAGAAAATGGAGGAGAAGAAGAGAGGCAGTGAAGCTAGGCAATGAAAGGAGAAGTAGCGGTGGCTGGCTTGAAGTTGGGATTTTGGGTTTTGAATAAGCAAAAAAAAATGTCGTGAGAGAAGGAGAAGGAAGAAAATAGATTTGAGTCCAAATGGGGAGTTCTAGGATTATATTTGGGACCTTTTATCTTTTAGTAGTTTAATTTTTAGGCTTATTAAATTGGAGATTTTGGGCCTTAAGTTTTAAATTTTAATTGGATATAATTTTTATATTTTTTAAATCTTTTATTTGCATATACTTGTTTATTTTTAATTCACGTCAATAATATTTTTAAAAATGTATCTTTTGAGATAAAAAATGCTTATGAAAATAAATAAATTGTGAATGACTTTGTTATTTTTAATATAATTTTATTATGAAATATTTATAAGTAAAGTGATACATTAACGACAAATAACTATGGTGAATAATTTCTTTATGTAAATAAAAGATCATAAAGAGTCATAAATTATTTTTAAAATCATTAAAAAAGAGTTTTTATAATTATAATTATTATGTTTTACGATAAATTGTGTAAAATTGAAAAAAATTCATAACCATAATGATCTTAATGACCACGATAACAATCGTTACATCTACAACTGCGATATATGCAAGCGACTAAAAACGTGACCGTGTCCACAATTTAAAACCCTAATCCCTAGTGTTGTAATGTCTTCGCGCTCGACGATTTTAAAAAACTTTTAAAAAATAAAAGGGAGTTGCCACCAATCTTTTTTTGACTAGGTGTGATTGGCCACCTAAAATATTTATCTTTTTAACAAAATCTAAAAATTAATTAAGTTTTATTAAAAGGACAATTTTTTGGTCTGGGAAAACAAAATTGAGTCCGGGAGTACGGTTACGCGTGGGGAAGGATTAGCACCCCCACGACGCCCGTTAAAAAAACGATACCATAATAATCATGTGTTATCCTTTAATTTTAATAAAATGGTCTTGAATTAATATTTAAAAATAATTCCTATTTTATTGCAATCAATTTTATTCTTTTATTCAAAGTCATTTTTTATTTGTAAATTTATTTTATTTTATTTTAAAAAGTTAAATTTTATTCTTCAAAAGTGAATGCGAACCTTTTTGTATTGAAAAATTAAATCAAATATCCCAATACTCTGGTAACATTTGAAATAATTTTCTTCACCTAAAGATTTCTTAAGAATCACTACTTATGAGTTCTATAGAATCTTATCATCAGAAGATTCACACTCGCTTCAAAGATTATTATGAATGCATATGATGCAAACAGATAATGAATGATGCAAATGAATTTTTTAATTTTTTATATAAATATTTTTTATTTATTTTAAATAAAAATTTTTATTATTGAAAAATTGCACTAAGTATCCCAATACTCTGGTAACATTTAGTGAACTTCTCTCACCTAGGGATCAGTCAAGAAATCACTACTTGTGAGTTTCATGACATCCCATCATCGGACAAATATTTAATTATTAAATTTAATTATTTATTTTTCTTTGTTTTTTATTTTAAAAAAATAAATTTTTTTTTTATTTTTAATAAAAATTTAAATTATTGAAAAATCATACTAAATATCCCAATACTCTGGTAACATTTAGTAGACTCTTCTCATCTAGGGATCAGTTAAGAAATCACCACTTGTGAGTTTCATCACATTCCATCATCGGACAAATATTTAATTATTAAATTTAATTATTTATTTTTCTTTGTTTTTTATTTTAAAAAAATAAATTTTTTGTTTTTATTTTTAATAAAAATTTAAATTATTGAAAAATCATACTAAATATCCCAATACTCTGGTAACATTTAGTAGACTCTTTTCACCTAGGGATCAGTCAAGAAATCACTACTTGTGAGTTTCATGACATCCCATCATCGGACAAATATTTAATTATTAAATTTAATTATTTATTTTTCTTTGTTTTTTATTTTAAAAAAATAAATTTTTTGTTTTTATTTTTAATAAAAATTTAAATTATTGAAAAATCATACTAAATATCCCAATACTCTGGTAACATTTAGTAGGCTCTTCTCACTTAGGGATCAGTTAAGAAATCACTACTTGTGAGTTTCATCACATCCCATCATCGGACAAATATTTAATTATTAAATTTAATTATTTATTTTTCTTTGTTTTTTATTTTAAAAAAATAAATTTTGTTTTTATTTTTAATAAAAATTTAAATTATTGAAAAATCATACTAAATATCCCAATACTCTGGTAACATTTAGTAGACTCTTCTCACCTAGGGATCAGTCAAGAAATCACTACTTGTGAGTTTCATGACATCCCATCATCGGACAAATATTTAATTATTAAATTTAATTATTTATTTTTCTTTGTTTTTTATTTTAAAAAAAATAAATTTTTTGTTTTTATTTTTAATAAAAATTTAAATTATTGAAAAATCATACTAAATATCCCATTACTCTGGTAATATTTAGTAGACTCTTCTCACCTAGGGATCAGTCAAGAAATCACTACTTGTGAGTTTCATGACATCCCATCATCGGACAAATATTTAATTATTAAATTTCATTATTTATTTTTCTTTGTTTTTTATTTTAAAAAAATAATTTTTTTTATTTTTAATAAAAATTTAAATTATTGAAAAATCATACTAAATATCCCAATACTCTGGTAACATTTAGTAGACTCTTCTCACCTAGGGATCAGTCAAGAAACCACTACTTGTGAGTTTCATGACATCCCATCATTGGACTTTATTTACTTAATTTTAATTTTATTATTAATTTTCCATTTCCATTTTCTTTTAAAAAATTATTTATTTTTATTATGAGAGTATATTAAAACATACAAAATAAATTATTTAACAAAATAAATAAATAAATACTAAATAATTAAATAAAAGAGGAAAAAATATATACCAAACAGATTGGGCTTGGACCCCAAGAAAACCTCCTACAAAGAGCCCAAAACCCAGCCCAAACGACAGGGCCCAATCTGCCAGCAGAAGCGGGTCGATCAGCTGGTCCGAATCCGGGTCGGATCGGCTGGAAACGCGCGGATCGGCTGGCCTGTTGCGGGTCGGGCGCGTGGACCCCTGGGTCGGGTCGGTTCCGTGCGCGGATCCTTCTCCTTTTCTTTTTTTTTTTCAGTTATAAAAGACCATCTTTTTTTTTTCAACTCATTTTCTTTTCTTTTTTACAAAAAAAATTTAAGAGCTCTCTCAGCCTCCCTCTCCAGGCGATTTTCCCCTTTTTTGATTCCTCTCAAGCTCCTCTCTTCGATTCCGACCTCCGATTCACCCAAAAATAGCCCTAAACCTCGTAGATCTGCACTCCCCAAAACCGAAACCTTCTGCCCCTTTTTCTTTTCTTCTCTTCTTTTGTTTTGTTTTTTTTTTTTTGGTGATGATGTTTGTTGATGTTGGATGCGACTGGCTGTTGTTGTGGTTTGTTTCTTTTTTGCAGGTACTAGAGAGGTTTTAGATCTGGCTTGGGGTTTTCGGGATCTAGGGTTTTTGTGGCTCCGGTGATGGTGATGATAGTGATGATGGCGGTGTGTAGCGGTTGCTTTGGGTAGGGGTGGTACAGGGGCTGGTTTGGTGATGGTGGTGGTGGTCTCGGGTGATGGTGTTTAGGTTGTGGTTTGGAAGTGGTTTTTGGGTTAAAGTGTGTTTAGTCTAAGCTGCTTGGGTGGAAGCGATGCTGAGGATTTAGGCTGCTGGTGGGTCTCGGGTGAGTGGAGAGAGCTTGGTGATAGTGGTTTGGTGAGGATGGAGGGTCTCGGTTCTGGTTTGGAAATAGTGGCCAGAGGTGGTGCGGCAATGGAGCTTGGGATCCAGATTTTTTGATTGAGGCTCCCCCTTTCCATACTAGGACAAGTTGAGTTTTAATCTGATTTGGGATCATCCTCTGGTCCGGTTTTAGATTTTCAATCCAAAGGGTAATTGCCATTAGCTTTAGTCACCAAGGTGACTATTACGGGGATGAGGGATTGGCTTTTACGGGGATAAGAGAGTTGCAAGGGCTAAGTGACAATGGCAGGTGGCTGATGGACGGGCGGTAGTGGTGGTAGATTGGACAGAAAATAAAAATAAAATAATAAAAATAACAATAATAATAATAATAAAAAACAGATAATAAAAATAAAATAAAAGAAAATAAAAAACAAATAATAATAATGATAAATAGAATATATACCAATAATAATAATAATAGGATAAAATTAGGTGTCTACAGCTGCCCCTCTTTGCTCATTGTTGAGAATCAGGAATAGAGCAAAGACAATAGACACTAATTTTGTCTGGCTTATGACCTAATCTCTTTTTTTTTTTGAAATGTGCTCCTCTTGCAGCAGAGGCAATGAAACTTTAAAATTCTTTTTTTGGAAGGTGCTCCTCTTGCAGCAGAGGCGATGAAACTTTAAAAATTTTTCTTTTTTGAAACTTTAAATGTTCTTTTCTGAAAATGTGCTCCTCTTGCAGCAGAGGCAATGAAACTTAAATTTTTTTTTTGAAATGTGCTCCTCTTGCAGCAGAGGCAATGAAACTTTAAAAATTTTGCCCAGAGGACTTAAGATTTTGCCCGGAGGACTTATAATTTGTGCCCGGAGGACTTAAGATTTTTGCCCAAAGGACTTAAATTTGTGCCCAGAGGATTTGAAATTTTGCCCGGAGGACTTATAATTTTATGCCAGGAGGACTTGAGATTTATGCCCGGAGGACTTGAGATTTTGCCCGGAGGACTTGAGATTTTATGCCCGGAGGTCTTATATTTGTGCCCGGAGGACTTAAAATTATGCCAGGAGGACTTGAGATTTATGCCCGGAGGTCTTATATTTGTGCCCGGAGGACTTAAAATTATGCCCGGAGGACTTGAGATTTATGCCCGGAGGTCTTATATTTGCCCGGAAGACTTGAGATTTATGCCCGGAGGTCTTATATTTGTGCCCGGAGGACTTAAAATTAGTGCCCGGAGGTCTTAAGATTGTGCCCGGAGGACTTAGAATTTATGCCCAGAGGACTTGAAATTGTGCCTGGAGGACTTAGAATTTTGCCCGGAGGACTTATAATTTGTGCCCGGAGGTCTTAGAATTGTGCCCGGAGGACTTAAGATTTGCAATTTGTGCCTGGAGGCCTTTGAAATTTTGCCCGGAGGACTTCGAATTGGTGCTTGAAGTGTTTGAAATCTATGCCCAGAGGACTTGGAATTGGATTTGAAATTTTTGAAAATCATTCTTCAACCTTAATTAAACATAGCACTAATCAAACTGGATTTGAAAATTTCTTTATCATGAATAAACTTGACTTTTTTGTTTTGAAAAAAGGTTATGTAACCTTCAAAATTTTGATTGGATGTTGTCGAGCCTTTAGCTTGAGAAACATGTTTTAATCTCAAAATTTTACACAAAACTTTCAATGTTGATGTTATATGATTTGATGCTGGATGATATTGTATATGTATGCATGAATGCATGGCACTCAATCCTGTACATTTTCTAATTTTAAATCTCATCTTGCCAAAGGGGTACATCATTTGCCTTTTTTAACTTCTTTACCCCAAACATGACCATGAAAGCTCCTTTCTATTTTCCATTTCTGCAGAGTTCTTGCACTCTCATCATAGCCTTTTGACTAATAGCACTAAAGTTTCCTCATAACTATTTTCCAGGAAGGAAATGAATTCAAACTTCACATATGATATTTGATCCTTTCAAAAAATTAATTATTACTTTTCAAGATGAGTGACGTAAATCCTATCCGGATTTTTTCAACTAGACAATTATCCAAAAACAATGGTTCCTTTCTTGGCTCAAAATAATTTTCTTAAAATACCATCGCTTTTCTTTCCTTCTTCTTCTTCTTTTTTTGTTTTGTTTTGTTGTTTTTTTTTTGAACAAAATTTTGAATGAGAAAAGAAACAAAATATTTACAACTTGGTTTGACAATCTCTTAAATTCTCGAATAATGGTGTTCTATAAATGCCAAGATCAAGCATGAAAGACTGAGGTCTTTTTTGTTTAGGAAGAGTATTTACAAGAAAAGGGTCCAAACTTTTCGAAAATGTTGGGCAGTCAAGTGACATTAGAATCTTTAGGCATCTCGAGGGTTTCTCAAGGCTTATTGACTCTTTTTCCATATTTTCAATTCATGTCACTGCATGACTTGGTTGCATGAAAAATTCATTATTTGCTCTAGACTGCCCTTTTCGGGTTTTCACCCTAGAGCTACACTCTTTCTTTTGTTTTCTTTTCTCTTCTTTTTGTTTTTTTTTTTTTGCATTTTTTTGATTGATTGTTCCACCATGCATTCAAGAATTCAAATTTCATTCAAACCAAAAAATGGAGAGAATCTTCCAAAGAAGAGCTCTTCAATACAAGCATCCATACTTGATCAAAATGGACTTTTAAGTACGTAATGTAGGCCATGGTTCAGGGTTCTGAAAGAATAGATAAACAGGCCCAAAATGTGTTAGAAGGTGATCAATCCAAGGATCATTTCTTCTCATATAGACATCTATCATTTACATACTTAGAAGCACCTTTTCTCTTTATACTTTTCCATGTATTTCTTCTTCTTCTTCTTTTCTTTCTTTCTTTTTTTTTTCAAAATCCTATTCATCCTTTGAAGCATCTTTCTTTGTGTACTTTCACTTGTATCCTTCCTCCTTTCTCTTTCTTTTTTTTTTCATTTTTTTTCATTGATTCATGTCCAAGATTTCAAAAACATAGTAAATCTTATTTGATCGAAAACAAAAGCTTAATCATTCATTTTCTTTGAAGAGATATTTTCTGCACATGCCCCCCAGTGTGGAGGGTGATCCTTGGAGGAGGTTTATTATGAAAGAAATTATAAGGCTCAAAAGGGGCAGCAAAAGGATCACGTTTATATTTGTGAATGGAATGTGAAAGACAGCCATTCATCATCTCAAATTAAGATACTTCTATTGAAAAGCAATTCTTAGGATAAGTTTTTCCTTTGGCTTTTGAAATCATCTGAATATCGTGTTTGCATGGTGTCACGATAATTTCATTTTTTCTTTTCTCCCTTTTTTCTTTCTTTTTTCTTTTTTTGTTTTTGAACAAAATTTTCTTGTAACGTACCACTTTAATATGATAGAACTTGACCTCACACACCACATCTTCATTTAAGGAAACATGTGATGCGCAGCTCGAGGTATTATGCAGATGGACATTGATGGAAAAATCCTCGACTTTGGTTCTTTTTTTTTTCTTTTTCGTTTTTTTTCTTGCCCCAAAACATGGGCAAAAGGCATCTAGGGAATACAGGATTGAAGAATTTGGGATTTGTACAAGAATCTAGGTGGAAAGGTGTTTCAAAATGATCTTGACAAATATTCGACCACCAATACCCAAAATCTTTGAGATTGTCATAAATTGACTTCCAAATTATTCTCAAAAAGTTTTGCATGTCAATCATTTTTTAAAACCATTAACAATAAAGTCTCGTCATGTTCAAATGAGAACAAGTTGGACTTTCAAAATCTTATGCCCCAATTTAGCTTTAGGTTTTATAGAAACACGATCCTGGAACAATATAAGACATTCATCTTTGATAGTAATCACCAATTTTCTTAGAATCATTTTATCATTATTGTGAAGAAAAGAAACATTCTTGTTATAGGCCACTGGAAAATAAATTATGCAAAAAGTTGTGCTCATACAATTGTCATCGAGGCCAATGACAAGCATTTTCCAACAAAATACAAACTTTGCAATCTTGACATTTCAGTTTCCTCCAGATTAGTCAAAATGCCATAACTCTACACCAAAGTGGACTTCCACTGTTACATAAGTTCTTGAGTCAAGATTCCACCATTGATGAGTTCTTCAACCCTTTCCTTCAACTGCCTACATTTTTTTGTTGAATGCCCGATTGCCCGCAGGTGATAGTCACATTTGCTGTTTGGATCATAGCTTTTGGCCAACGGGTTTGGTGCTGTTCTCAAAGGTATAGGGGTCAAATATTGGTCTTTCACCAAAAAAGGCAAAAGATCGGAGATTGAAATTGGAATTTTTCCTTGATTGCTTCTCGATCTTTTTCTATTGTTTATTGATTGTTGAGGAGGTTGAGCTACTGGCCTAGGCATGAAGATAGGCGCATGAGCAACTGTTGGAGGGTAAGAGTTTGCTTGGCATCCTAGTTGTGGGATCGGTGAATAAAGATAAGGATCGTAAGAGACATTGTTCAAGGTTGGATGGTACTATGATTGAAGCAAATAGGGATGATGTGGAGTGGAATTTCTAGGAAATTGCCCCTCAAATGTCACAGCTTGCACTTCTTCTTCCATTCTTTCAAGTCTGTTATTGGCCATGTCTCCTATCTTGATCTTGCCTCTCTTGATTGCATTCTCAATCATCTCTCCGGAGGTTACCATGTCGACAAAATTCTTAGTAACATTCCCAATCATCTTATCATAATATGTTGATTGGAGGGTACTAAGAAACAGAGTTGTAGTCTCTTTTTCGATGAGGGGAGGCTGGACTTGAGTGGCAACATTCTTCCATCTCTGGGCATATTCTCTAAAGCTTTCAGTAGCTTTCTTCTCCATGGTTTGCAAAGATAAACGATCTGGGGCTGAATCCACAATATGTTTATATTAGGTAACAAATGCCTTTGCCAGATCTTCCCATGAGTAAACATCACCCATGCTCAATTGAGTATACCACCTAGCAGCAGATCCTTTAAGGCTATCTTGGAAAACATGGATCAACAGCTTGTCATCATGCACATGTGTTGCCATCTTTCTGCAATACATAGCGATATGGACTTTTGGACACGTGGTCCCATCATACTTCTCAAATTCTGGAGCTTTAAATTTTAAAGGAATGACCACACCAGGTACTAGAGATAATTTGGCTACATCTAAAGATCCATGAAAATCCACTCGAAGCCTTTCTTCTATAAGCTCTATCTTTTGTCGGGAACATGAACCTTCTTTCACTTGTGGCATCCTTTGATCTTTGTGACTATCCAAATTGCCAATATGAGTTGGTTCGAGGGGGTTCATGGTGGGAGTTGCATGCCTTTGAAACCGACTAAGGCCAACTGAAGATGGCATATTAGGGCATACATAATCTTTGGTGAGCATTGCTTATGGCTCCTGAGATGTTTGGGTTTCTGGTGAGCCACTGTTAATTGGACAAAAAGAATCCTCAGCATTTCGCAACTGATGCCCTTCTTGAGCAGCTAGTCCTCCCATCGTTTCTTTTCCATTATTCAACCTTTCCAACAAAACTGTCATCTGTGATAATTGCTCTCTTATCTCTTGTTGTGCTTTTTCCATCCTTTCCATTCGAATCATTTCTGTTTCTTCCATGGTCTAAAACTATCTCCAAAGCTTTTCGATGTTCAAGCCACTTGACACCTAATCCAACATAACCCTGAATTAAATGTCATGCTTGCCATGTTAATATGAAGCTTTTATTGTATGGAAATTTAAAAAGAACAAAATTTAAATATTGTTCATAGTATCACAAGTTGTATACCAAAAGGAAAAAGGAAAAGAAAGAAAAGAAGAAAAAAATAAATTGAAAATTGTCATTTGACCATTCATTTGTTTTGATCATCTGTTTTTTTGTTTTGTTTTTAAAGGAAACAGTTATTGTTAGTCGTATTATTTTCTGTCAAAATCATATTATGCACACATGAATGAAGTGAATGCAAACCTATATAAAATCTTGTAACATTCATATTCACATAGGAATTGTTCACAAGATTCAAAATTCCTTACTAACTCTCCCTTATTCTAGTGCCCTCAACATTCCAAATCCTTCAAAAACAAATTTCACAACAACCGCCACCTTTTTCACTCTCTAAACTCTAATCAAGCATGGCAGTTCCTTGATTAACCATCTCCCTTATACCGAGGACTTTGCATCAATTAGTCCTTTCTCCTTATATGAAAAGTCGATTGGTCTCCACTTGCTGATGATTCAACATGTAGTCGTTCTGGAAACAACAGCGATCCTTGAGAATGAACCAATTTAACCTCTCCAAAACTTTCAAGCATCTGCATTATCTTAGCTAGCTTTCCTTTCATCTCCCGTATATCATGTCCAAACTCCTCTCGATTATTCTCCAAAATAGTGTAGCTTTCTAATTGATCTTCCATATCTTTGACCTCTTTTATTCCAAAAAGATAAATACTCTCCTTATTATGTGATGTGAATGCATTAATGTAATGAAATATGCCATGCTAAAATTTAAGAAAAAAAAATCAAAATTTTCTCTTATTTAAGTTCAATAAATGAATTCTTTCTCTCTCTTTTTTTATTTTAGAGTTTGATGATTTCTCTTTTCCTTTTTTTTAATTCTTTTTCTCCCCTTTTTTTTATTTAAAAGAAAAAAATCTTATTTTCACACCATAGTTTATTTTCTTTAACTTCTCTTTTTATTTTTTGAAGAAATGTGATAATGTAAAAAACATTTGCTTCTATGCATAAATTCAAAAAATAAGAAACATATTTTTTTTTTAGTATTAAAGAATGAAGGGATATTTTCATGTTATTTTTAGACAAAGAAGAAAAATCAGGTAAATCTTTGTTTTATTCTTTAAAATTGTAAAATTGTGAAATTTTATTTGAGAATGACAAAAAAAATATCTTGATTTTATGTAAATGTGAATTTGAAAAATGATTAGAGTTATGATATGAAAAAAATAATAAAATGTTCCCTCATGTGTCCTAATTTCGGGATAATTTCTACAAAAATCAGACATGGCTCTAGCTAAGATCGGCTTCTTAGGGCCTTTTACATGCTGGGTTGGGATATGAAGATCTAAAAGTTCCCAAATTATACCTCACTGTCATCCACACTGGACTAGTAAGATTTAATTTGAATGGGAGTATTTCGCTTGCCATTGCGGAGGTGATTACCTCACGAGAGCAAAGGTACTTTACTCCCTCCTAAGAAGGACGAAACTCGGGTATAGAGCTCATGTGATGCAAATGCAAGTGCAAGTGTGTGCATGAGGGAACATGTCAGACTCAAATTAAATTATTATCTCTATCCTAAATGCCTCAACAATTTATTAATAACAAGTATATAAAAATATAAAACATAAAATAAAAAACATAAAAATCAGATGTAAACAAACTTATTTTCGAAATCCAAATGAATTAAGTTTAAATATCAATCAAGACTATTAAATTAAAACTTTGGATAACACATGATTAATGGATGGTTTGACCCTCAAAAAGCGTCCTCAGTGGAGTCGTCAAGCTGTCATAACAGCTTCGCGCTCGACGATTTTGAAAAACATTTAAAAAACAAAAGGGAGTCGCCACCAATCTTTTTTTGACTAGGTGTGATTGGCCACCTAAAACATTTATCTTTTTAACAAAATCTCGAAATTAATTAAGTTTTATTAAAAAGACAATTTTTTGGTCTGCGAAAACAAAATTGGGTCCGGGAGTACGGTTACGCGTGGGGAAGGATTAGCACCCCCACGACGCCCGTTAAAAAAACGATACCATAATAATCATGTGTTATCCTTTAATTTTAATAAAATGGTCTTGAATTAATATTTAAAAATAATTCCTATTTTATTGCAATCAATTTTATTCTTTTATTCAAAGTCATTTTTTATTTGTAAATTTATTTTGTTTTATTTTAAAAAGTTAAATTTTATTCTTCAAAAGTGAATGCGAACCTTTTTGTATTGAAAAATTAAATCAAATATCCCAATACTCTGGTAACATTTGAAATAATTTTCTTCACCTAAAGATTTTTTAAGAATCACTACTTGTGAGTTCTATAGAATCTTATCATCGGAAGATTCACACTCGCTTCAAAGATTATTATGAATGCATATGATGCAAACAGATAATGAATGAAGCAAATGAATTTTTTAATTTTTTATATAAATATTTCTTTATTTATTTTAAATAAAAATTTTTATTATTGTAAAATTGCACTACGTATCCCAATACTCTGGTAACATTTAGTGAACTTCTCTCACCTAGGGATCAGTTAAGAAATCACTACTTGTGAGTTTCATAACATCTCATCATCGGACAAATATTTAATTATTAAATTTCATTATTTATTTTTCTTTGTTTTTTATTTTAAAAAAATAAATTTTTTGTTTTTATTTTTAATAAAAATTTAAATTATTGAAAAATCATACTAAAAATCTCAATACTCTGGTAACATTTAGTAAACTCTTCTCACCTAGGGATCCGTCAAGAAATCACTACTTGTGAGTTTCATGACATCCCATCATCGGACAAATATTTAATTATTAAATTTCATTATTTATTTTTCTTGGTTTTTTATTTTAAAAAATAATTTTTTTATTTTTAATAAAAATTTAAATTATTGAAAAATCATACTAAATATCTCAATACTCTGGTAATATTTAGTAGACTCTTCTCACCTAGAGATCAGTCAAGAAATCACTACTTGTAAGTTTCATGACATCCCATCATCGGACTTTATTTACTTAATTTTAATTTTATTATTAATTTTCCATTTCCATTTTCTTTTAAAAAATTATTTATTTTTATTATGAGAGTATATTAAAACACACAAAATAAATTATTTAACAAAATAAATAAATAAATACTAAATAATTAAATAAAAGAGGAAAAAATATATACCAAACAGATTGGCTTGGACCCCAAGAAAACCTCCTACAAAGAGCCCGAAACCCAGCCCAAACGACAGGGCCCAATCTGCCAGCAGAAGCGGGTCGATCAGCAAGTCCGGATCCGGGTCGGGTCAGTTGGAAATGCGCGGATTGGTTGGCCTATTGCGGGTCGGGCGCGTGGACCCCCGGGTCGGGTCGGTTCCACGCGCGGATCCTTCTCCTTTTCTTTTTTTTTTTTTCAGCTATAAAAGACCATCTTTTTTTTTTTCAACTCATTTTCTTTTCTTTTTTACAAAAAAAATTTAAGAGCTCTCTCAGCCTCCCTCTCCAGGCAATTTCCGGCGGCTGCCGTGACCGCCGGTCGCCGCTCGCCGGCGGCAAAAATCGAAAAGTTTCCCCTTTTTTGATTCCTCTCAACCTCCTCTCTTCGATTCCGACCTCCAAGCCCTTAGCCTCGTAGATCTGCACTCCCCAAAACCAAAACCTTCTGCCCCTTTTTCTTTTCTTCTCTTCTTTTGTTTTGTTTTTTTTTTTGGTGATGATGTTTGTTGATGTTGGATGCGACTGGCTGTTGTTGTGGTTTGTTTCTTTTTTGCAAGTACTAGAGAGGTCTTAGATCTGGCTTGGGGTTTTCGGGATCTAGGGTTTTTGTGGCTCCGGTGATGGTGATGACGGTGATGATGGCGGTGTGTGATGGTTGCTTTGGGTAGGGGTGGTACAGGGGCTGGTTCGGTGATGGTGGTGGTGGTCTCGGGTGATGGTGTTTAGGTTGTGGTTTGGAAGTGGTTTTTGGGTTAAAATGTGTTTAGTCTAAGCTGCTTGGGTGGAAGCGATGGTGAGGATTTAGGCTGCTGGTGGGTCTCGGGTGAGTGGAGAGAGCTTGGTGATAGTGGTTTGGTGAGGATGGAGGGTCTCGGTTCTGGTTTGGAAATAGTGGCCAGAGGTGGCGTGGCAATGGAGCTTGGGATCCGAATTTTTTGGTTGAGGCTCCCCCTTTCCACACTAGGACAAGTTGAGTTTTAATCTGATTTGGGATCATCCTCTGGTCCGGTTTTAGATTTTCAATCTAAAGGGTAATTGCCATTAGCTTCAGTCACCAAGGTGACTATTACGAGGATGAGAGATTGGCTTTTACGGTGATAAGAGAGTTGCAGGGGCTGAGTGACAATGGCAGGTGGTTGATGGACGGGCGGCGGTGGTGGTAGATTGGACAGAAAATAAAAATAAAAAAATAAAAATAACAATAATAATAATAATAAAAAACAGATAATAAAAATAAAAATAAAATAAAAAAAAAACAAATAATAATAATGATAAATAGAATATATACCAATAATAATAATAATAATAGGATAAAATTAGGTGTCTACACCTAGTATTTCAAAAGTTGTGGTCTTGGCTCCAAACAATGCCCTTCGTTGCAATGAGGATCTATCAAAGTTCAGAGATAATAGGTCTTATACAGAAGTGGTTACTGGTCATGTCCCTGGGATTGTCAAATGTAATTCTCCTGAACAAGGTGTAGTTTTCGATTAGTTTGAGGTTTCTTGGCTAGTTTCTACTGCAGTTGGGGATTTATTTGATTTCTTAAGTTTTTTCTTTTTACAATAGAATCTCTTTTCACTCGAATTTTCCTGCGAGGTCAGAACTCTTGGTGGGAAAAGGGTCCTAATCAGCTTCCCATCAGTTGCAGAGTTAGATGGTTTTCTTAAGAGCTATGCTGATTGGATTCTGTCAAAATTTAGTAATTTCAAAAAATGGGATTTTCATGAAGTCAGTAAGAAAACGTTCATCTGGATCAGGTTGAACAGGGTTCCTCTTCACTACTGGAATGAGGCTTTTTCCAAATTTATTGGAAACTCATTGGGCACCTTCTTATCTTTCGATATCAAGACTGAGCAAAAATGGCATCTGGATTTTGCCAGAGTGTTAATCTCACAAATTAACTCTTTGACCTTGCCTCCCTCTTTTTCATTTTACGTTAGAAATGCCAAGTTCAGTATCAAGATTACTCCAGAAGAACAACTTGATTTTCCTATGATGTTGAAAGAGAAAATTTGTTTACTGACAGATTTCTCCAGGAAGTATTCTGGCAAAGTTATTGGAGCTTCGTCAACTGAAGTCGCTTCACATTTTGCGTTGGGAAAGTTCGACATAGACTTTAGCGACTTCTCTGCTCTGCATGTTTTTCCTGCATCAAATGCCTCAAGCCCCCATAATCCCTATAGCCTCACAAGTCCATTCTCGTTGGAGGAATTTTTTGGTGTAGCCACCTCTTTCTTAGTCTAGTCTTCAACCCTACTTGCAAAAAATAACTTGGAATTTTTATAAGCATCTTCACCAAACTTGCCATTAGCCCAATCCAATGATTCTTTTCTATCCAACCTGTCAAACTTAGGCCTTAACATAATCTACCCATCCTCTTCAAACTCCTCTTCAAAACTCCCCATCCATGACACAAAATACTAATTCAGTGGTCTCTAAGCCTAACTCAAATTACTCCTCTCCCTTACCTCCTTTCTCATCATGTCCTGTTTTGGCCCCACCATCTGATGCAATCCCCATCCATTCTTCCTTCGACAAGTACTGCAATAGTTCCCCTTTCAAAAAAATAAATAAAATGAGACATATGTCATCATCTTAATTTTATTTATGAAATTAAAAAATTCCACTAACATTGTATAAGATAATTTTACTTTTATAAAAATTAAAGGTTTTAAACAAATTTTTTGAGGATAATTGAGGTCAGATGAAAATTGAGTTTGACTTGTTTTTTATTGGGCTTTAATTTTCAAGTTATAAATGCATTTGATTTAGTTTGATAATTATAATTTTTTTATTATTTTTTAAAATAATTTATTTTTAATTATTTTAATTTTTTACCATATATTTATATTTTAATTTAAAATTTTTATATTTTTCGTAATATTTTTATAAGAATTTATTTTAATTTATTCATTAATACTTATTATTAATTATGTGATTTTATACGTTTATATTTTATTTTAATTTTTTAAAAAAATTAATAATATTTGAATGAACGTAAATAAGTTTAAACTTATTCATCATATATAAAAACAAATTTAAAAAATTAAATTCCAAAAATCAAATAAATTGAAGCTAAATTAGCTATCAATCCCTTGATATCTAAATCCCAATCGGACCCATAAATACTGTTTATTTTAACACGTACAACGACATAATTTTCTAAATTAAAGAGAAAACATTTTCGCCACCTCTGTCTTCTCTTGTTTGTTTTCTTTTTTTTTTTTTTGTCTCTTTCTTCTTTTAAAAGTATTGATCATTAATTACTTTTACGTGCCAATGAAGTCTATTCACGGATGCGGAGGTTGACCAATGAAGTCTATTTATGAACGCGAAAGTTGACTGACAATAGTTGATCAGAAATAAGAATTGCGCGTGGCAATTGATTCCCTAGAAAGAAATCTACGGTAACAACGCGTATAGAGATGGAAGGTAGGAATTCGAAATTTTGTTTAACAATCATTAAATTTTTTTATTCGATTCAATAGATAATGATGTATTATTATTTTTTATTATTTATCTTTTTTTTTTAAAAGTATTAATGATTAATGTTATTTTTTGAAATTTTTTTAATTTAATTGAATATTAATTTTACGAACCTATAATACCTTTTTTCTTATAATTATAAACATTTTCATCTATTTTATTATCTAAGATTAATTATATTTTACCACAAATAATAAACAGTAAAGTACTCTTAATCATGATGACTTTAAAACTTAAACTATATCTAAATGACTGAAAAAATTTACTTTTATTTTTTTTAATCGCCTATTGATCAGTAAAACCTATTCACCTTCACCGAAATTGACTCACAATAGTTGATGAGTACTAAGAATTGCTGCTTGTAATTGATTCCCTTCAAAGAATTCCATGGTAACAACTTGAGCGATAAATAGTTTGAGAAATCAGTGTTGTAATTTTATAGAAACTAAAGGTTTCAAAGAAATGTTTTGAGGATAATTAAGGTAAGATGAAAAATAGAATTTGACTTATTTTTAGTGAGCTTTAATTTTCAAGTTTAAACATATTGGATCTAGTTTGATTATTATAATTTTTTATTATTTTTATAATATTTTATTTTTTAATTATTTTAATTTATTTTACAATATAATTTGAATTTATATTATTTTTTGTATTTTAATTTAAAATTTTTATTTTTTGTAATATTTTATAAGAATTTTTTTTAATTTATTCAGTTATACTTGTTATTAACTATGTGATTCTATACTTTTATAGTTTATTTTAATTTTTTTAAAAATTGATAATATTTGAATAAATGTAAATAAGTTTAAACTTATTCATTTAAACAAAAAAATTAAATCCCAAAAATCAAATCAATTGAAGCTAAATTCCCGACCAATCCCCTAATATCTTAAGCCCAACCGGAGCTCCATCCGACCCATAATGAGTGTTTATTTTCACACTTACCACGACATAATTTTCTAAATTAAAGAAAAAAATCCTTTTCCCACCACAGTCTTCTCTTGTTTGTTTTTCTGATTTTCTTTTTTTTTTCTCTCTCTCTCTCTTTCTTCTTTTAAAAGTATTAAGCATTAATTTCTTCTACATGCCGACGAAGCCTATTCACGGACGCGGTATTTGACTCACCATAGTTTTTTCTTTTGGTTACAGTTGACTGACCATGGTTGATAAGAATTCTATGGTAACAGCTTTTCTGTTAGCCCCTGACGTGGCCCACTCTCTGTCCTGATTATTACCCCATTGTCCCATCTATTTGGTATTACCCTCGGAGCCACGCATCAGAGACTCAATAAATGCTACGACAGATACTGATCGAAAAGAAAACAATATACTTAAAACTTGGAACATGATTATCTTACAAGAAAATAAAAATTCCACAATATTGTAAAGGCTACTTAACATGTCCAAACCTAAGTAAAAGTTTCTCCTTGGACTTAGAGTTCTCGTGAGAATGTCCTAGTCTTGTCAGTGACAAGAGAGTTCTTATTCTTAAGGTTCCTTAGGGCACCTTTGAGGATTCACAGTTTATAGTTCAGTACTGCTTAGTTTGCTATATTGTCAGAAAGAGTTTTTCCATGGCAGATGAATTGGAGTCTTTGTGGAAAAACTTGAAACTCACTGAAGAGGAGGCAGAGGATGTGATAGTCGACAACTCAACAGATGCAAGTCAGAACAAGATGGAAAATCAGTGGATGGTGGGGAAACTTTTCACTGCGAGATCTTTTAATGGGGAAGCAATGATCAGAACTTTGAAGTTGGTATGGAAGTTATCAAAACCAGTGGACATATTGCAACTCGAAGAAAACCTGTTTTTATTCAAGCTCTCATCAGTTGGTGACAAAAACAGAATATGTGAGGGAGCACCATGGGCCTTTGACAAACAATTGCTCCTGCTACAAGGCTATGATGGCAATCTGTGACCAGATGAGTATACCTTTCCAACAACAACTTTTTGGATCAGGGTGTATGACTTACCACTAGGGATGAGAACCCACGAAAATGCAGTACGCATAGGGAACAGGTTGGGAACTCTTTTGGCCACAGATGCTAGCTTGGAGATGGGAGGTTGGGCAAGGTTTTTGCGGATAAGGGTTGAGATAAATGTGACAAAGCCACTACGCAGAGCCATAATTATGGGAGGGGGAAAAAACAACCAACCCATTCGAGGAAGGCTCGGCTACGAGAGACTTCCAACTTTCTGTTATGGATGTGGCAAATTGGGGCATAGGGACATAGAGTGCGAGGAAGTTTCCATGGATGAGTCCACTAATGGAAAAACACAGCAATATGGCATTTGGATGCGAGCCTCGCCTCTGAAAAAAAGGAACTTTGAAGGCGGAATCTGGAAAGCACCTAACATCGGAGAATCGACGGTAGGGAAGAGCAAAGCAACGACTGAAATTCACCGGGAGAGAGAATCAGAAGGAGGAAAGCCAGGTATGGTAAGAGAGCTTAATTTGGACAGTGCAGAAAATTCAGGCGCAGTATCTGGCACGACCACAAAAATAGCAGCAGCTGATTACGCGGCCCAGAATACCATCCAATCAGCAGGAAATCAAGGAGAAACCCATGCAGATCAAAGCAACGCACAATCAAGCAAATTTCCAAGTGGAAAATCAAGCTGCCCAATTAATTCAATAATAAATGCAAAGTCAACTACAATTGCAGGGGTACATGCTGAACCGTATGCTGAGCTGGAAAAAAGCCTAACTGATGTGGACCTACGACAACAGAAAGCCATGCAAAGCCATGCAAAAGCAGTTATAGAGAATGATTTGCAACAACAGTAAAAACCAGGCCAAAAAGCAAAGTGGAAAAAGATGGCAAGAACTGTCAAAGATACAAAACCCGTGCCCACACCAGAAATGGGAAAGAGAAAACATCAGGAGAAGGAGGACGATGATATTGAGATGATGGATGTTCCAGCGAAAAGAAACAAAGAACAGCAATTGGAAGTGTCAGAACATGCAGAATACACAGCGGCGGAGACTGGATCCCAGTCCCGCCGATCACCATGAAAATCTTAGCTTGGAACTGCCATGGGCTTGGGAACCCATGGACAGTTCGTGATCTTCAGAACACTCTGAAGCGTGAAGACCCCGATATAGTTTTTCTTAGTGAAACTATACTGAAAACAAATCAGCTAGATAAAGTTCGCAGGAAATGCAAAATGAATTCAATTTTTGGAGTAGATGCAGAAGGCAAAAGTGGAGGTTTGGCATGCATGTGGAGAGACTCTGTTATCTTAAATCTCAAAAGTTATTCGAAGCATCACATAGACATGGAAGGTGAAGATCAAGAGGGCAATAGATGGCGCTTAACAGGAATGTACGGTGAGCCTAACACCAGTAGAAGATCAACCACGTGGGACATATTGAGAAGATTGGCACAAGAACCACAAAAGCCATGGGTGTTATGTGGAGACTTTAATGAAATTCTGACAGATGAGGAAAAATGGGGCGGACAACCTCGACAACCGGGTCTTATGGCAGCTTTCAAAGAGGCTATGATGTTTGCGGGTGTTGATGACTTGGGATATACAGGAGATATATTCACATGGAAAAGGGGAAGGGTTGTAGAAACTATGATAAAAGAAAGGCTTGACAGATTTTTGGGCAATACCGAGTGGTTGAACATGTACCCTTACTTTGGAGTCCGCCACCTAACATGCTCTACTTCTGACCATGTTCCCATTATACTAGACACCTTGGAGAAAAAATGCAGGAGCAATCAGATGCTAAGACGGAAACGAAAAGCCTTTGAAGTCATGTGGGCCAAAGAACAGGACAGCACAGAGTTAGTGGCAAAATGTTGGCATGACAGACAGGGGACGGACATTATCAATAGAATAGAACAAGTCAGACAACAACTCTGCTTATGGGGTACAGGAAAATTCAAGGGGCTCCACAACAAAGTCGAGCAGTTAAAAGGAGAATTGGAAGAACTGAAAAAGGTGGACACAACTGACTCACTAAACAGGGAAAGAGAAATACAAAGAGAACTCAATGAAGTACTTGAAAAAGAAGAGGCTTTCTGGATGCAACGATCCAGGGTGAGTTGGTTAAGGGAAGGTGACAGAAACACTTCTTTCTTTCATGCACAAGCAACACAAAGGCGTAGGAATAATCATATAAAGGGCCTGGAAGATGAACAAGGGAGGTGGTTTGAGGAACAAATTGACATGCAAAATATAGCAGTACAGTACTTTAATAAACTGTTTGAATCCCAAAGCTTTGATGACCTACATGAAATCTTAGAATCAGTGTCTACTCGAGTCACTGCACAAATGAACGACTTTCTCATGCAGGACTTCACCGCTGAGGAGATTCATACAGCCATCAAACAAATACACCCCACCAAAGCTCCAGGACCCGATGGTATGCCTGCTATCTTCTATCATAATTATTGGCATCTCATTGGCCCTGATGTTACAAATTTTTGCTTGTCTTTTCTTAATGGAAGTGAAACCTTAGATTGCATCAACCGCACTAACCTTGTCCTTATCCCAAAAATAAAGAACCCCAGAGACATGACTCATTTTCGCCCAATTAGCCTCTGCAATGTCCTATACAAAATTATTGCCAAAGTACTGGTTAATAGATTGAAAAAAATATTGCCAGCATGTATTAGTGATAACCAAAGTGCCTTTGTTCCAGGGAGGTTAATATCGGACAATATCTTAGTAGCTTATGAACTTCTGCACACATTAAAAATGAAAACAACAGGGAGGAAGGGATATGCTGCAGTTAAACTAGATATGAGCAAAGCTTTTGATAGGGTAGAGTGGAAGTTTTTAGAGTCTATTATGCTAAAATTAGGCTTTTGTGCAAACTGGGTCACTTTGATCATGAAATGCATTAGCTCTGTATCTTACTCTGTTATCCTCAATGGCTTTGTATCTAATAACTTCACTCCAAAGAGAGGGTTAAGACAGGGAGATCCCTTGTCACCTTATTTGTTTTTACTGTGTACAGAAGGCTTATCAGCTATATTATTGGCACACCAACAGAAAGGACTGATTAGTGGAGTCTCGGCTAGCAGATTGGGTCCACGGGTCACTCACTTGTTCTTCGCAGACGACAGCTTGCTCTTCATTTGAGCAACACAACAGGAAGGAGAAACAGTGAAGCGTTTACTAGAACTATATGAAAAAGGATCGGGGCAGAAAATTAACTATCAGAAATCTGGACTTTTTTTCAGCAGAAACTGCACAGATCAGTCAAAAGAGGCTCTCAAAGGAATCTTTGGCATTCGAATCACTTCGAGCCCTGAAAAATACCTTGGCCTTCCAACCATGGTTGGAAGAAACAAACGAAGGGCTTTTGCAGATATAAGAACCAAGATGAAGGCCAGAATACAGAGTTGGAACTGGAGGTGGCTTTCTCAAGCTGGTAAAGAAGTTTTTATTAAATCCATTTTACAGGCGATGCCTTCGTACGCCATGGCTTGTTTCCAATTCCCAACAACTTTTTGTAAAGAGCTAAATAGCATTGTTAGTTCCTACTGGTGGCGTTCAGGAAACGATGGGAAGGGAATCTATTGGATAAATTGGAAAAAGATGTGCTTATCTAAGCAAGCTGGTGGCCTTGGCTTTAGAGACTTTGCAGCTTTCAATAAAGCGCTGTTAGGTAAGCAGGGCTGGAGGCTACTGCACAATACTTCTTCTCTGCTACACAACGTATTGAAGGCTAGATACTTTCCACGCACCAATTTTATGGAGGCTAAAGTTGGCTGGAACCCGTCATTCACTTGGAGAAGCATCCTAGCAGGAAGAGAAGTCTTAGAGGAAGGACTAAGATGGAGAATAGGCAATGGAGACTCAGTACGAATATGGCAAGATTGTTGGATTCCAGGTGTCCCGGATTTTCGACCAAGTGCAGATCAAAACATCAGTCAACATTTATGCTATGTTAGGGAACTCTTCCGTGAAGGCAGCAACACGTGGAATGAAGATTTACTAGACAGCATATTCACCCAGACAGAGGCAGATAAAATCAAAAGTATACCTTTAAGCAGAAGAGTGTGCACAGATGTTCAAGTGTGGGATCTCGAGAAATCAGGAATCTACACTGTTAAAAGCGGCTATAGGAGGCTCGTAGAGAAATCCTGGGGTTTAACCAACACAGCAGATATTGCAGAAGATATGAGGAAGGCACTCTGGCAGAAGCTATGGAAGGCCAACTTACCAAACAAAATAAAACTCTTTGCCTGGAGAATGTGTAATGGAATACTCCCCTGCAACGTCAATCTCATGCAAAGGAAAATTTTGACAAATGCCACATGTCAAAGGTGTCAACAGAAAGAAGAAACACTTTCCCATGCTCTTCAGGATTGTGCCAAGGTATCTCAAATTTGGGCTGCCTCAAGTTTATCAGAAGGTTGGCTTAATGGAGAAGAATCAGATATTATGGATTGGTTGTTGCAAGTGATACCCGGAATGGACCAACAGATTTTTGAATCAGGACTGGTACTTCTCTGGGCCATCTGGAACAGCAGGAACAACGAGGTCATGGCAGGAAAACCCCGACATGCGCAGCACACAGCTATGTTTGCAGCAGAATATATAAAGGAATTCAAACAAGCCCAGCAAACTCCCTTGGTGAAATTTCAAGCTACAAGCTCGATTTCTTGGCAAAAGCTGCCTCCAAGTTTTATCAAGATTAATTTCGATAGAGGATGCAAATCAGACGAGGGTATCGGTGTCATAGGTGTCATAGCAAGAAATGACCAAGGAGAGGTCATGGGGGCTCTACATATGCAGGTCAGGAAAGTGTCAGACCCAGAAATAATGGAAGCTTATGCAGCGCTCAGAGCTTTGGAATTTGGTAGAGAAATGGGCTTCAGACAAATAGTGCTCGAGGGAGACTCAATAGGAGTTGTCAACAGGATCCGAGCAGATGAAATGGACTTCTCCAACGTAGGGAACTTGATTGAGGATGCAAGGAAGGAAGTGCACAGTTACTTAGCTTGCCATTTAAAGCATGTCAGGAGAGATGCTAATAAGGCAGCACATTGTTTATCTTTATTAGCTTACTCTTGTACTGAAGACAAATACTGGGTAGACTCATGTCCGGATTGTATACAGCCAGTAGTGTCCTCTGAACGTTTGCAAGCTTAAACTTTATAATAAATATCTATTTCAAAAAAAAAAAAATTCCACAATATTGTCTTTCGTTCGCAAAAGAAAAATTTTGCGGCCATGGATTTGTCTGCCGTATCCTCTGTTGTCCAGACGATTGGGGGGTTGCTAACCGAAGAAGTAACATCGTTCCTGGGCGTGCAGGAGCAAGTCGAGTTCCTGCAGAGGGAGTTGAAATGGATGCAAGGCTTCTTAAAAGAGGCAGACGCAAGAAAAGCTGATAATGAGGTGATACGCACCAGCGTTGCTGAAATCAGAGAGCTGGCCTATGATGCTGAAGATGTGATTGAGACTTTCGCCCTCAAAGTTGCATCCAGAAGGAAAGGTGGTATCTTAAACATCATCAAAAGATCTGCTTGCATTCTGCAGGAGGGATGGTTGCTCTGTCAAACAAAGTCTGAGATAGAGAAAATCACGGCCAGAATCAAAGAATTGACCCGACAGCTGAAGACATACGATGTGACAAAACTAGGGGATGGAGAAGGATCGAGCTCTCCAAATGACAGGCGAGAGTTAAGGCGGTCTTATTCTCATATTATCGAAGATAATATTGTCGGATTAGACAATGATATGAAGACATTGGTGTCAGTTCTTGTTGACGAGGAAAGTGAATGCAGGGTTGTTTCCATATGTGGAATGGGTGGTCTGGGAAAGACTACTCTTGCTAAAAAGGTTTATCATCATCACCAAGTCAAAGGGCAATTCAATCACTTGGCTTGGGTATATGTCTCTCAACAATGCCAGAGAAGAAACGTATGGGAAGGAATTCTATCTTGCTTTAACATCATGGATAGGGAGGACAGGGAAAAGAGGGATGAAGAATTGGCAAAGAAGTTGTTTCAGTTCATGAAGGATAGAAAATGTTTGGTGATACTGGATGATATCTGGAGCACCGAGGCTTGGGATAGAGTAAAACCTGCATTTCCAGAGAGCGAGACAAGAAGCAAGATATTGCTCACCTCTCGAAACAAAGAGATAGTTTCATATGCAGACAGAAGAGGTTTCCCGTATGAGTTGCCATATCTAGAAGAGAAAGATAGCTTGGAATTGCTTAAAAAGATTGCATTCCATGGAAGAGATCCTATAGGTAACATCATTATCGAATTAAAGATAGCAAGTTATTCTACAGGATTTTTTTTTTATATTTTTTTGTGAACTTTATTTTTTTGACATATTTGAATTTTATTATATATATGCGTAAACAAATAGGAAAATGATAATTGATTTTTTTAAACCACAGGATGTTATCAATTTTACATAATGTAAAAATAAAAAACTTAAGATAATACATTAAAAAAGAAATACGGCAAGATAATAGATTTTTTTATAGAATTTTAATAAATAAATTGAACAAAAAGGATTTTTTTAATATTTTAATCTATTGAAGAAAAAAGATAATTGACCTTTTTAAAAATTTTGGTATATTGATAGAGAAACTGAAAAAAGAAATTTTAATTTTTTTTTTAAAACCGTAGGATATTAATATATTATCGTTTTTACTTAAATCAAGTAAAATAAAACACTTAAGATAATACATTAAAAAAGAAATACAAAAAAATAATTGATTTTCTTTTAAAATTTCAATCCATATGGGCGATAAAATTGGAAAATGATTATTGTTTTTTTCAAATTTTAGAAAAGATAATTGATTTTTTTAAATTATAGGATATTAAATAAAAGTAAAAATTTAATATAATGCATTAAAAAAGATATTTAAAACAATAATACACGTGTTAAAAGTTCAGAATATTCATATAAAATATTATCCTTTTAGCCAAATACTTTGACCTTTATATATTTATACAAAATTAAGATACATGATATGGCATGACTCAGATAATAATGCTGAAGCTTTTTTTTTTTTTGTATAAAATAATAGTAAATATAACAATATTTATATTATGGCATAAGTTTGGGGAGCTTAATTGTCAAGAAAGGTGTTCGTGTCCAACCGTGACAGTCATTGTTGCTTAAAAGGACTAATGAACCTTGTTCCCAGTAGGACTACAGAATTAGAACATTCAAGTCAAAACATTTTCAATTGCTTTTCACACAACGAGCATATGCACTTAAAATCTGTACCCAAACTCCAATCCACCCCGACTATTTCCATGTATGGGCAGCACATCAAGTAAAAGTATTTAGGAATGAAAGTTCTTTTACCTACTGAAAACAATAGTAGGATTGTCATTTCTAATTTTGAGTTATATTTATGGAGCCTTATTTTACAGATATTGCAAGAATGGAAGAGCTAGGGAAAGACATGGTTAAGCATTGTGCAGGGTTGCCATTAGCCGTCGTTGTGTTGGGAGGAATTTTGGCAACAAAAAATTCATTGACTGAATGGGAAATGGTGTTTAAAAATGTGAAATCACACCTGAAGAGAGCTAAAAGCCAAGGACCAGAAGATGTGTTAGCATTAAGTTACAATGATTTGCCTCCCTATTTAAGACCATGTTTTCTTTATTTAAGTCATTTTCCGGAGGATTATGTGATACATGCACAAAGATTGGTTCAATTATGGGTTGTTGAAGGTATTGTTTCATCAATGCAAGAACGAGATGGAGGGGAAACGACAGAAGATGTTGCAGAAAGTTACTTAATTGAACTTGCAGAAAGGTGCATGATTCAAGTACGACAAAGAGATGTCACAGCCTTGAAGATCGAAACTTTTCAAATGCATGATCTCATGAGAGATCTTTGCTTGTCAAAGGCAAAACAAGAAAATTTCCTCTTCATTGTTGATCAATCAAATGCAAATTCATTATCTGATATTCGAGGAGTCCGTAGAGTTTCTGCATATCAGCATTTTCGGATACAACACATAAAAAGTTCAAATCTTCGATCGTTTTTGCTCTTCAATGGTGACTTTACACAAGAGGTATGTTATTTACGCAGATAGGCCCCTAATAATACTAAATTACTCTGAAAGCCATGAAAATGAACTTCTTAATCCAAGTAATGTGCATATATAGTTTTAATTTTTTTTTCATTTGAGTTCTATTTTGATTTTTAATTTTTAAATTATTCCATGATAGTCCCAACTTTCTTTAAAACTGTGATTATGGTTCTCTCTTCAAATTTTGTATAAAAATAAGAGAAAATTACTATTAAGATAATAGATGTAGAATTATTACTCTTTGCTATAAGAGTAAATTGTATTTTTTTAATAAGAAATAAAACTTTTAAAATTTTTAAGGGGGAACAAAATATCAGTTTGCTTATGATTTTAGACATTCAACTTAAAGACAAAACCGATATTTTAGTTTCCTTCCGAATATTTTAAAATTTTATCTTTTTTAACAAATACATTTTGGTATGAGGCAAACAGTAATAATCCTTGATTCATTATCTTGATTTTATTTACTTTCTTTAGTCTCATTTTATCAAAATTTATTTCCCCTATATTTATAAATTTTGATAAAAAATAAAAATTAAATCCTATTAAAAGCAAAGCTAGATTTTTTTTTAACAAAAAAATGAAACATTATATACCTAAATAATTTTTTAATACTTAACCAAACATATATAAATATCAATTAAGAATCCTAAAAAGTTCTTTGTATAAGTTATTACTAGTATACTTTGAAACCCTCTAAAATTATGCCAGCTTAAAACAACTAACTTATTTATTATTAATTCTTGAGGAAATATTTTATTAGAAGTAATCCATTTAATTCCTTACTCTTTAACTTTAACTATAGTTAGAATATAAACATTATTAATTAAGCCTTTTAGTATATACAAACTTTTTAACTTTTTTTTATAAAAAAATCTCAAGAGGCAAATTTATTTGGGTTATTTCGTTTCTTTTTTTTTTAAAGCTTTATTTTAATAGAATTTAATTTTATATTTTTTTTTACAAAAGTTATAAATATTAGGGAAATAAATTTTATAAAATAAAAAGAGAAAATAATTAGATATCTGATTGAGAATTGTTGTACTCTTTGGTATTATATGGAAATATATTTATTAAAAAATAAATATATTATTTAAAACTATTAAGCAGGAAAATAAAGTATCATTTTTTTCTTAATTTTAAGTCGAATTTTTAAAATTAGAAAAAAATTGATTCTTTCACTTGCTTTTAAAAAGAATTAAAAGTGTTATTTCGTTTCTAATAAATAAATTTTGGTAAGATAGCAATAAGTAATAATTTTAGATATAGTTTCTTTTGACATCTTTTAAAAAAATGGGCGTATTATGAAATAATTTAAAAATTAAGAATTAAAATGGAATTCATGTAAAAATTTTGAGACTATAAATGTACTTTACCATTTTTAATCCACTATTTTGTATGATGGTGCTTTTGCTACTTAATATGACACTTCCTAAATTTTAGGGAGCTTGGACGTACATGATGCACAATTTCAAATTGCTTAGAGTGCTAGACGTCGAAGAAAGACCACAAGATGAGATGAGGAAGTTACAACGTTATATACATAAGCACATCGATTTAAGATTCTTGTGTACAAAAATGAGAAATGTTAGGGGATGGAAGTTACCCAGTGATATAGGTAAGCTCATCCATTTAAGATTCTTGAGTATAAAAACGAGAAAGCTACCATCATCTCTGGGCAACTTAAGGTGCTTGAGAACCTTGGATTTAAGATCTGAATGGCCAAATGTTCTTATTCCTGATGTGATATGGAGGATGGAGCAATTGAGACATCTATATCTCCCTAAGTGGTGTAGTTATGAAACAAAGTTGAAGTTGGGTACTTTGAGAAACCTCCAAACACTTGTGAACTTTAACACGGAGAATTGTTATCTAAAAGATCTTATCAACATGACAAATATTAGAGAGTTGGAGATATTTTTCTCCTTCAATATTGAAAATTTTAATGAGGAGGACTTGCACAAGAATCCGCCCATCATCAAAGGTAAATATCTTCATTCCTTATCTTTTACCGGAGGAGAAATAGATCCAAGACATTTGACACACCTCCTTTCGAGCTGTATTAGTACTTGTAAGTTGAGTTTAGATGTGAAGATAAGTAAGTTACCAGAGCACCACTACTTCTCTTCAAATATGGCTTACATACACTTGGAAAGGTGCGAGCTTCAGGAAAATCCAATGCCAACACTAGAGAAGTTGCCTAACTTAAGGATTCTCGAATTAGGATATAAAGCTTTCATTGGAAAGGAATTGGTTTGCTCTGCAGAATGTTTTCCAAAACTTGATTCTCTAAGCCTCGAAGGGCTCCACAAATTGGAGGAGTGGAAGGTGGATGAAGGAGCCATGCCAACTCTACGCCATTTGGAAACTGTAGACTGCTGGTTTCTGAAGATGCTTCCAGATGGATTGAGATTCCTTACAACCCTCCAAGAACTGAAAATTGAATCAATGCCAAAGGCGTTCAAGGATAAGGTGGTAGAAGGAGGAGCAGATTACTACAAAGTCAAAAATGTTCCTTCTATCATCTTCCAAAACTGTAATCGCTAGTAATTATGATTCTTGCCAGGTAATCTCATTATCTCTATTTTAGAAAACGCTTAATCCTTATTATATTCACAGCTATTTTGCATTTTTAGATCCTATTTTATTATTCAGTACTTTGTGTGGAGAATTATGTTAATTAAGTCGAGGGATATATTCTTTTTCTTTTGCAACTACTAATTGTAAGGTTTCGTTGTCTCGATTTATCATGTCATACACAAAAATACGCAGCAGATTAGAAAAACAATAAAACCAAAATCACCAGGATCATGCAACAAGATTAATTTCGGGATAGAATCAAATCTTTTGTTGTACTCGTGTAGGAATGTTCGACTTTTGAATATGACAGCCCACGAACAACCCTTGATTTATCGTTAACTCAAGACTCCTAGCTGAAAGAAGCCCTCTAACGGTATCCACACGAGTAGGACACAAAACAAGACCTTTGCCTGAGACAAGATGTGATCAGAAGCAAAGGGAGGAGGAAGGGAATTGTTTTATGAGAGTGCTAGCTCTAAGAGGCAGAACGACTATATAAATATTCTGTTCTTCTTATGTCTAACTTTTAGACTTAATGTTGTTTTTATAGTGCCTCTTAACAAAACCCTAAAAAGGCCTTAGCCTTAGTCCAACTAAATTAGGTCTTTTGGGCCTTTTAAAATTACTTAATCCAAATACAATTAATTGTAGGGCATACTCTAACAATCTCCCACTTGCACTACAACCAATTGGTTATGCATTTGGATTAATAATTTGGTCTGCCAATGAATTATTATATTAATAATTCATAATTACAATCTTATTATAATTGAAAAGACCAAAATACCCTTTAGAAATTTTGGGCTAAAATTTCTATTAATTAAATCCCAAATTGTAATTGGAACAGGATTCTAGTCTCACTAGGAATCCTTCTTGTCTTAGGATTCATCACATGGATTCAACTCCAATTACCTTGTCTTGGTCACACCCTTATTGTGTGTGACCCTTTAGGTTTCCATTACGTTGGCAGTGATTCAGAATCTCATTCATAAGTCACAAGTCAAGATTGGCATCTAGCAATGCATCATGGCTACCCAAGTAATGAAAATGTCGATAAGTTGACGACAACCTTTCAATGAGCAATTACCGTATAATTCGATCCTTTTGTCACCTAATATCTCAGTTGAACATAAAGTATGGAACGTGTCATCTCTATTAAAGTTCAACTCCATTGTTTCTCAATCTTAAGATAAATGATTTAATCAAATGAATTCAAGATCTCATCTTAAATCTCATTTGTACTGTGGCCACAGATTTTCAATCATTAATCTCTATTGAGAGTCCTTGAGATATAGACTCTTGTTACCAAGAGGGACAAATCCTATCTTGATCACTCACAACCCTCATATGATTCATGATGTACCCAATTACTGTCTTACTTACAACCCTTATTGAGCTACGTTTACCAGCATCAAAGTACACCAATCCACACATAGGATACATGGTGATCTCAAGTCTAAGGATCACATATACCATTGCCATTTGAGAACATCTAATGACACTTAATGTAACGATCCACATAAAGTTCTCAAGATGGGTCAATCCAGTGTATTCATTCACAATGATCACCCATGTGTTGATCTGGATATCACCATATCCATGACTTATGAGATCAGTCACCCAAAGGAATCTAACACATGTTAGTCTTACCGTATCACTGATATCCCTTCTCAGTGATACTAAGACTAAGGATATTTAAGAATAGTATTCTTTGTATCATAAGGATCTCATTATCAAAGTCATTACTTTGATTCCTTTGATACGAATCCACTATTCTAGGGACTTTTATCATTTGATTATGACTTGATCAAACTAAATATAGTCAATAATGATAAATAACTGCCATGTATTATTAAATAACATAAATAATCACAATGTCTTAAGTGTACTATAAGTCCAAATCCGATTGGCTTATAGCGCATACACTAACATTCTCCCACTTGCACTACAGCCAATCGATCATGGAAGGGCTTGAGTATTTGTTTGGACCATTGGTGAGACCAAGATTTCTTAGCTTGCGCAATGGCTCCATTGTTGTCACAATAGAGTGCCATTGAATCAGCAATGCTAAGGACTACTCCAAGTTCTGTGACGAACTTTTTTGATCCAAACAGCTTCCTTAGCTGCATCTGAAGCCGTTATATACTCAACCTCAATTGTAGAATTGGCCACTGTCTCTTGTTTAGAACTTTTCCAACTTAACAGTGCCATCATTTAGGCAAAACACATAGCCAGATTGTGACTTAATGTCATCCTTGTCTGACTAGAAATTGGCATCAGTGTAACCATTTACAATGAGCTCATTCTCTCCTCCATAGACTAAGAAAGCATCCTTAGTCCTTCTCAAGTACTTAAGGATGTTCTTAACTGCTATCCAGTGACGCTCACCTGGGTTAACTTGATACCTACTCGCCATGCTTAAAGCATGGGAAACATCAAGCCTCGTACATAACATGGCGTACATGATAGATCCAATAGCCGAAGCATATGGAATCTTAGCTATTTTATCTTTCTCATCTTATGTTTTAGGACACATGTCCTTTGGGAGATAAATGCCATGAGACATAGGTAAAAATCCTTTCTTGGATTCTTCCATGTTGAACCTTTTCAACACTTTGTCAATATATGTACTTTGACTTAGACCTAGCAGCCTACTCGATCTATCTCTATAGATCTTTATTCCAAGGATATAGGCTGCTTCTCCTTAGTCTTTCATGGAGAAGCAATTCCCTAGCCAAGTTTTGACAGATTGTAGGGCAGGAATGTTATTTCCTATGAGTAGTATGTCATCCACATATAACACTAGGAATATGATAGCACTCCCACTAACCTTTTTGTAAACACAAGGTTCATCTTCGTTCTTGATGAAGCCAAACTCTTTGACTGTCTCATCAAAACGAATGTTCCAGCTCCGAGAAGCTTGCTTCAATCCATAAATGGATTTCTGAAGTTTGCATACCTTATTGGCATTCTCAGGAGTGATAAAACCGTCAGGTTGTGTCATATACACATCTTCCGACAAATTTCCATTCAGAAACGCGGTTTTAACATCCATCTACCATATCTCATAATCATGGTATGCAGCGATAGCAAGCAAAATTCGAATGGACTTGAGCATTGCAACTGGTGAAAAGGTTTCATCATAGTCTATACCATGCCTTTGTTTGAAACCCTTGGCCACCAATCGGCCTTTATCGGTATGCACGTTACCATCCATGTCAATCTTCTTTTTGAAAACCCACTTGCACCCTATGGGTTTTACCCCTTTAGGTGGATCAACCAAGGTCCATACTTGGTTTGTAGACATAGAGTCCATTTCGGATTTCATGGCTTCAAGCCATTTCTCAGAATCTGGGCCCGTAATTGCTTCTTCATAGGTGGTAGGCTCATCATTATCCATGAGCAATACGTCGTTGTGCTGAGTGGTGAGAAGGTTAAGCTTCTCAGGCTCTCGATGTATCCTATTAGACCTACGCGGGCCTTGTGTTTCTGGAGCTACTTCCTGTTCCACAACATCTTGTGGGACTTGCTCCTGTTCCACTAAAGGTTCAATGACATTTTGTGGTTGTTGAACCTCTTCAAGCTCTATTTTCTTCCCACTAGTTCTTCTAAAAGGAAGTCCTTTTTCTAGAAAGACACCGTACTGAGCCACAAACACTTTGTGCTTTGTGGGATTATAGAAATAGTATCCTTTTGTCTCTTTAGGATACCCCACAAATATGCATTTATCATATTTGGGTCCTAATTTGTCTAAGACTTGTCTTTTGACATAAGCCTCACAACCCCAAATCTTTAGAAAAGACAGATTAGGCTTTTTTTTTTCAATCCACATCTCATGTGGTGTCTTTTCAACAGCTTTAGTAGGAACACGATTTAGTGTAAATGCTGCTGTCTCTAAAGCATAACCCCAAAAGAAGACAGGGAGGTCAGATAGACTCATCATGGATCGAACCATGTCCAACAAGGTCTGATTCCTCCTCTCAAATACACCGTTCCATTCAGATGTACCAGGTGGAGTGAGTTGTGGAACTATTCCACACTCCTTTAGATGATCTATAAATTCTAGGCTTAAATACTCTCCACCACGATCTGATCGGAGTGTCTTGATATTCTTGCCTAGCTGGTTTTGTACTTCATTCTTGAATTCTTTGAACTTTTCAAAGGATTCTGACTTATGTCTCATTAAATAAACATAGCCATATCTACTGTTGTCATTAGTAAATGTGATGAAGTATTGGAACCCTCCTCTAGCTTGTATGGTTAATGGACCACATACATCTATATGTATGAGCTCTAATAAACCACTAGCCCTTTCACGTATTCCTGTAAAAGTGGCCTTGATCATTTTACCAAGCAAACAAGATTCGCATACATCATATGATTCAAAATCAAATGAATCTAAGTGTCTCTCTTTGTGGAGCCTAGATATGCATTTCTCGTTTATGTGACCAAGTCTACAATGCCAGAGGAATGTAAGGTTAATCTCATTACCCTTTGACCTCTTGAAATCAACACTGTATATGTGATTATCTAAATCTAGAACATACAATCCATTCATAATAGAAGCATTGCCATAGAAAATATCATTAAAGTAAATTGAACAACTATTGTTCATTATTTTAAAAGAAAAACCTTTCTTGTCTAAACAAGAAACAGAAATAATGTTCTTGGCAATTGCTGGAACATAATAACAATTATCAAGTTCTAGAATTAGGCCCGAAGGCAACGATGAATTAAATGTTCCTACAACTAACGCAACAACCGTTGCTCCATTTCCAACTCGTAGGACCACCTTGCCCTTGGCAAGTTTTCTACTCCTTGTTAGTCCCTGCACATTCATGCAAATGTGAGAACCACATCCAGTATCTAATATCCAAGATGAAGAAGTAGACAAATTTATCTCAATCACATATATACTTGAGATGGAAGTCTCACTTCCTTTCTTTTTCTTCAGCTCCTCAAGGTACACAGTGCAATTTCGCTTCTAATGACCAGTCTTACTGCAATGGAAGCATTTTCCTGTCTTAGCAACTCCACCAGATGGCTTGAGTTTCTTGGCCTTTTCCTTCTTGTTACAATTGGGCTTGGGCTTTCCCTTAAGCTTGCCTTTGCCTTTGGATTTGGTCTTGTCAATCACCATAACAGAAGTAGGCCTTGACTTCTTCAAGTCCTGCTCAGCAATTCTCAACATATTGAGCAATTCTGCCAGTGTCTTATCCATACTGTTCATGTTGTAGTGCAACACAAACGAACTATAGCTATCCGGTAAGGATTGGAGGATGAGATCAACTGACAACTCTTTATGCATGGTGAAGCCCAATGCTTCCAGCCTCTTAATGTACCTTCATATTAAGTACATGAGTGTGCACCGGAGCTCCCTCAGCCATCTTGCTTTGGAAGAGCGCCTTAGACACCTCATAACGTTCGTGCCGTGCTTGCTCTTGGAACATTTCCTTGAGATGTTCGATCATATCAAACGGTTTCATATTCTCATGTTGCTTCTGGAGTTCAGAACTCATGGAAGCTAACATCAGGCACTGTACATCAATGGCATCATCCAAATGCTTTTGATAAGCTTGCTTATCAGTAGCGGAAGCATTCTGTCGGGGTTGAGCAGGGATCGCATGCTCTAGAACATATAACTTCTTTTCTTGCGTGAGGACTATCCTCAAATTTCTGTACCAGTCTAAGAAGTTTGCCCCAACCAACTTGTTATCCTTCTCAAGGATAGAACGAAGGGATAAATTGTTGTTTGCCATGATAATTCTACAATCATAAAATATGCAAGTAAGTAACATTGTGATTAAAATCATTAATTATGGTCTTTTAATTAAATGAATTACTCCCATTATTTTCCTCAAGCTAATAGCCCTCATTATCAACTCGGGAAGCCTTTTCGCCTAGACTTCCTAGTGAGCCAGGATCCATATTTGGTCCCATTATAACTTTAGCTGAGCTAATGCGTCCAATGAGATTATTTAGGTAGACAACTCTTGTCAATTGCATCTCATACAACTCCTGGATAGTTGGGTGAACAACTCTTGTTCTAACTCATCATATGGGTTAAAGCCCAACCTATGCTTCTAAATCTTATTAGGTTTGACTGAGCCAATGCCCTAATTTAATTTAGTTATGTCTGACCCAATACACTTGGAGATAACTGTTATCTCATGCAATGTGAATTCCTAAGGTAGGTATGGCCTTGACTGAGCCAAAGTAGCACAATACCGAACAAAGTCTCTTTCACATGCATCGTATTGGAAGGCATCTTTATTTGTTATCTTTGACTTAATATTTATTTTGAGGGATTTTTAATTTTACCGTCTCACCTAGCATGCTTTTCTAACATATATATCAACATATATAAGTAAAAGCGTAAAATTAAACGCGACATGGTTATGGCCTTTCTATTACAAAAGAACCTAGGGATACATTATTTTTCTAAATGCCTTCTCCTCGATTTCCCTTCAAGCGTCACCTCGGTTCGCCTTGGCTCCGAATCATCTTGGCTCCAAATGTTGTACATTTTACAAGATAATCCTAATTTATCTATAAAACTATTACATAAATAAATTACAAATAAATCAAGGCTCACAGGCCCAATTTAAATTTATTTAAATAAATTACAACCCATGTAAACCTAGGCCCATAACCATGCACCATGCAATCATCCATATCACATAAGAATCAAGCATCAAGCATACACAGTAATATCACATATTAATTTGCATGCTTCCTAATTAAAATCTAATTTTAATTAATTATGGGTATCAAGAGCTGTTTTAATTTAATTTTAATTCTTAAAATTCAATTTGGGCTTAATTGAAATTTTAATCTTATTAAAATCTCAAAACCATTGGATAACTCTTATCCATTTTAAAATATTTTATTTTAAAACAAAATTTATAAAGATAACTCTTTTTGAAATTTTAATCTCATTAAAATATCAAAAGTGTTAGATAACTCTTATCCAATTTAAGATAGAAAATAATTTATTTTAAAACAAAATTTTATTAAGATAATTCCTTTTGAAATTTTAATCTCATTAAAATCTCAAAACTATTGGATAACTCTTATCCAATTTAATATTTAAAATATCTTTCTTTAAAATATATTTAATTTAAAACTCTTATCAGGATAACTTTTATCCTAATTTATTTTATATATTTTAAATAAAATAATAACAAGTAATTTTTTTTAAATCTATAATTGTCTTACAATTATTTTAGGTTGCCCAAACGAATTTTGAAAATTAAAATCAAATCTGTAACAACTTACAATAAAACAGCATCACCACGAATCGAATTCGCTATCCCGAAAGCCGTTTGCACACTGGCTCGGATACCACTGTAAGGTTTTGTTGTCTCGATTTATCATGTCATACACGAAAATACGCAGCGAATTAGAAAAACAACAAAACCAAAATCACCAGGATCATGCAACAAGATTAATTTCGGGATAGAATCTAACCTTTTGTTGTACTCGTGTAGGAATGTTCGACTTTTGAATATGACAGCCCACGAACAGCCCTTGATTTATCGTTAACTCAAGACTCCTAGCTGAGAGAAGCCCTCTAACGGTATCCACACGAGTAGGACGCAAAACAAGACCTTTGCCTGAGACAAGATGTGATCAGAAGCAAAGGGAGGAGGAAGGGAATTGTTTTATGAGAGTGCTAGCTCCAAAAGGCAGAACAACTATATAAATATTCTGTTCTTCTTATGTCTAATTTTTAGACTTAATGTTGTTTTTATAGTGCCTCTTAACAAAACCCTAAAAAGGCCTTAGCCTTAGTCCAACTAAATTGGATCTTTTGGGCCTTTTAAAATTACTTAATCCAAATACAATTAATTGTAGAGCATACTCTAACACTAATTGCAAGACATATATATTGATATATATTTTTTGTTGTCTTGACATGAAGATGGTAGTGGCTACCATATTATTCGATGTGGTGTTCATGATGGGATCAATGAAGCAGAATATTCATCCAATTTATGTGGATTGGTGCATTGGGTTTGCACTGTGCTATTTCTTTTTATTTGATTTTATTTTAAGACCTCTATTAATAATAGTACTTCAGTCATTTTTACAAAGTTCAACATGTTCCTTCTATCCATGTTTCAAAATTTTGGTAACTAGTAAGAAATTGTGATCCTTGTCAGGTAATTACTTTGTAATCTCTGTTTTGAAATTGCATCTAACTTCAATGGTCTGTATTGTTTGAAGGAAACCTTTTTGTGAATATTTTTTTTACTTTTTTTTTTCTTTCAACAAAGGATTGAGATTTGAGCGTTAAGTTTTGAACTTGAATCTATGTGTTATGTTGCAATTTTATGTACCAATATTAGTTTTTTATTATGTTGATTTTTGGTGAATAAAAAAATGCAATTTTAAAATAAATGTGAAGGATAAATTATTAATAATTTATTAAATAAAAATAGGGAGATTTTTTGTAAAAGTAAAAAATAAAATTAGTGTAACATTGTTCCACTTCCACTTAAAATAATTAAATATAAGAAAACGACTCCAACATTGGGAAATTAAGAATAAGATGACTTTTTCAAAAATATAAAAACAAATAATATTAATAAAATGACTCAAGTTATATACTTAACATTTTCGAGTCAATCTGTTATATTTTTAGCACCAAGAAAGAGTATTTTTTATCCGTAAAAATCATAGAAAAGCTACTCATAAATTACTATCATTCATCAACAAACAAAAAAAAAAACTTTAATCAATCGATTAAAGAAAATTATGATATATTGTAAAATTTGAATTCGAATATAAGTAATTTTACTTCATTCTCAATTATCAAATATTTATCTTATAACAAAAAAACAAAAAAATCTTAAACCCAACACCTTAGGGGTTGTATAGGATTGTTTTTGTTTTCAATTTTCTTTTAGAAAATAAAAGTAAAAACACGTTTGATAAGAATGCTTTTGTTTATAAAAATTGAAAACAAAACACAATATTTTGAAATTTATTGAAAATATAAAAATGATGTTTTCAATTTTTTAAAAATATTTTGACACTGTTAGTTTAATAACCGAGCCCAATGAACAAAAGCCCAAAGCTCAATTACCATACTTAAGAAAGATCCGGCCTTAGGTCATTTAGGTTTAAAAAAAATAAAAGAAAGTAAAGTTGGTGTGAAGAGACCCTGCAGCCGCCAAATGAAGCTTAGAATTTTAGATAGGAGGAGTAGATACACAGAGAAAGAAAGTAATAGAAACAATAGTGGTGTGAGTGATTCCTCTAGAGGTCGAGAGAAAGTGCAAAAAGGGAGAATTGAAGGAAAATAAAATAAAATACAAAGGAAGAGTAGAGAGGTAGTGAAGAAGGTAGGAAGTTCTGTCTTGCCTAGGTCCCAGCTGCCAATTATGGGCACTTCTGTAGCCTTAGAACCAGTAGCAATTCTACTAAGAAGAATGGTCCGGAGGGGTAATAAACCTGCTACTCAGGTTCTAGTACATTGGGCAAATTCCTTTCCAGAAGATGCCACATGGGAGTATCTGTTTGACTTGCAGCAGAGGTTTACACAATTGCAGGCTTGAGGACAAGGCTCATTTGAAGGGAAGGCGATTTGATACATGGAATTGAGAGTGATCTAGTTGGCATTGTCAGTTGGCTGAGTTGGCATGATTAGTCAACAAAGTTAGTTACAACAGTTGAGTTAGTTGTTCAGGCAGGAACATCAGTTACTGATTCTTCATTGATTTGATTCTTGTATAAATACATCATAACTACCCTTTCTATTCATGATTGATGTAATACAAGAATCTTTCCTCTAAACGTCTTTCTCTACTGTTTTACTTAGAATACATTCTCGTAGCTTGTTCTTGTAATTCTCAAGCTGCCTGATTGTGTTGTTCCATTTAGTTTAGTTACTTGCATTAGAAGTCTGATGCCAAAAGAAAGATTGAAAAAAGGAAAAATTTTGGAAAGGTGAAAGGCAGTTAAAAATAAAATGGATTTGGGAATTTTGTTGAATGGCTAGAGTGAGATATAGAGGAAAGAGAAGATCAGGTTGAGTAAAGTTTCTCCTTTAAATTTTTATGGTTATATTTTTAGTTAAAAATTTATTTGAGAAAAATAAAACATTAAAAATTTGAGAAAATGTTGTATTTTAAATAGAGTATAGATTTTTAGCTTTTTTTCAAATGGCGTAACTCATGTCAAGTCTATAGTTTATCGAGTTATAATCATTTAGCGAATATCATATAAATTGTCAATTTCTGTTAGATAGCATACAATATAAGTTGTCAGCTTTTGTCAACTAACGTAGCTTATATCTAATTGATAGCATATTTTTCTAATATAAAATATTTTTAAATAATGGGTTTCGAGAGATCCTAAGTCTTGTTATAATCGTTTAGCGAATATCATATAAATTGTCAATTTCTGTTAGATAGCATACAATATAAGTTGTCAACTAGCGTAGCTTATATCTAATTGATAGCATATTTTTCTAATATAAAATATTTTTAAATAATGGGTTTCGAGAGATCCTAAGTCTTGATTTGGTTTCAATTTAGCGACCTCAAGTAAATATCTTGATATTCTTTTGGGGTTGTAACACCGTTAAAATTAATATTAATATGAGTTATATTTCGTATACGATGTACAAATATATTTTTGTCTTATTGTTTTTAAATTTGAGCTAAGCATGCAAAGTATATATGATTCTTTAAATTGACTTTGAATGTGATCTTGTTCAATTATAGAAACATAATTTAATCTCTTTGATCTTTGAATTTTGTTATAATGTACCTATATATATTTATTTTGTGAATATGAAATTTGCTTTGAACGATGGACGAAATTAATGTTGAATGAAATAAGTTATGAGAATAATAATACTACTATGTATATTTGGGTAATCCCATTTACTATAGGACTATCATTATTCAATTCAGATTTCTTTGCAAACTTCCTCCTACTTGACTTCCTATTTTTTCCATTTCCTATTTTACTTAGGATTCCTTCTTCTATCTCAGCATAATTCCTCCATTTAATCATTCGTGGCTTTGAAATCTGATTGTCATCCTCTACTCTATCCTCTTCTGTTTCTGACACATGAGTTGGAACCCTTTCACTGTTCACCGTATCTTTGGGTTTTTCCACAGTTTCTTGGTCAAGTTCCAATACAATAACTCTCCCACACCTAAAGTTTTTGGACTTAGCCTAATATCCAGCCCCTGATCGTTCGTTCCTTTAATATTCCTGTCATCTGCAGCCTGATCATTCCTATTACTAGAATTACAATCATCAAAGGAACCCACTGTACTATTTTCCTTCGGATCAGGGATTCAAATAGCAGTGCAATAACGGTATTGCAGCCATTATTTTGCGATTTTGGTACTATCTGCAATCACTATTCAACCGAAACAAAGTGTGAATCATTTTTTTTCCAAAATCAAATCTAAGAAGATCAAAAGAATAAAAAAAAAACCCAATCTTTTAAACAGCAGACATTCAGCCTCAAACAATCAAATTCAATCAAGAAGTAAAGATCAAATAAAAATGATTTGAGGATAATTTGAGCCATCAGTTTAAATCCAAGATTAGTAAAGGAGAAGCAGATGAAGCTTTTGGATGTCTTGAGAAAGAAGAGAAAGGAAAAAGGAGGAGGAGAAGAAGAGATGCAGCATTCGAAGCTGGGCGATCAAAGAAGAAGTGGCTGTGGCTGGCTTCAATGTGAGAATTTGGTGTGGAAGGAAGAAGAGAAGATGCAGCTGTTCAACATGTGATTTTGGGCCCATCAGAAGAAGCAGTTTAGATTTTGGGGCTATTCAACATGTGATTTTGGGCCTTAATGTTAAAACCTTGGTTTGTATACCACTTTTATATTTTTTTAATCTTTTCTTTATATACTGTTTAGTTCATGTCGATAATATTTCTAAATGATATATACTTTAAGATAAAATTATTTTTTAAAAATTAATAAATTGTAAATAATTATTTTTATTCTTTAAATCACTAAAAAGAAGTTTTTATAAAAAGATTGTTTTTATAAATGAAGTGATGCATTATTAATAAATATAGTAAATAATTTTTTTATGTAAATAAAAGATCATACAGATTATAGAGTAATTAATTATTTTAAAAATCATAAAAAAAGAGTTTTTATGCTTGTAATTATAGTTATTATGTTTTAAAATAAGTTATGTAAAATTAAAAAAAATTCAAGACCGCAATAACTGCATTGATCGCAATAGCATCTGTTACATCCGTAACTGCAATAAACATGACGTGATAAAAAAAGTGATTGCATCTTTGCTTGGGATTACCATTATGTTTCTCCTTTACTCCTTTGTCCGTCGTGTTATCGCAACTCCCAATCTCCTTTATCATTCCGCCAACAACTACATCATTATTCTCCCCTACTAGGTCCACCCTATTGCTTGCATTTACTTCTTTATTCTCGGAACTCACCTCCACATCATCATTCTCTGCATGGCTACTATCTTCATCAACTCTGTTGATTTCAATATCTAAAGTTATATAAGCACATGCACATATACATATATCGTGCAAATATGGAATATGGTACCATACTGTAGTGACAGTTTGAGTCGATATCAAACCTCTAACCGGGTTCATATTTTTTGTAAGGATAAGTTTTCACATATTCCATCTTCATTGTTTAGAACTTGATATAAAACATAGGGCAAAGTAATCTATATGGCTGGAAAGTTATAGCATACATATATAACATAATTTTATATATTTCACCTAATTGCATGGCCTTTTTGATGTTGATAACATTATTATATGTCCAGTTGATCTGATGAAGCCCGACGCTACTGTTATTCACCGCAATGTAAAGATTGACATGTCTAAGGGATCCGTGGGGCTAGCAGTTGACAAATGGGGTTGTGTCCAGGTCACTGAACCTGCAAAATTCGTAGTCAAGGAGGATAACAACCTCTGTCTAGTTGAATATTAGTTGGTGAATGTGGCTGAGGAGTGACAAAAGTATTATAGCATTCTATATATACAGAAAAGAGTAGCTTCAGAGTTTTTAAAAGCTGTGGTGGGTGGTTTCATCAAATCTTCTGGTTGCATCTCACTTAGTGAAAGGTATATGCAGATTGGGTGGTTAATAGATGTTACTAGAACGAAAAGCAATGCACTGTGTTTTTGTTTAATAAGACTGCTAGTCCGCTATGGGGTAGATTTGTTAGGTGTTGGCAACTTTGCTTAAGTTGGAAATATGAAAATGTAAATGATATTTTCTTTTCTGGTTTACATTTTCATGCTTATCTCTAATTCCCAATCTTTTTATCTATGAAATATTTTTATGTTCACAGTATCCTCACTATAGCAAAATGTACTTGTAGCAGCATTTTTTTTGTTATTTAGCGATGTTTATAAATGCCGTTAAAATGTCACGACACTAGCAAAAAACACCGGCTTTGCTAGTGTCCGCAAAAATAGCAGCGTTTCCTATCAAAACGATGCTAAGTTTGCAGCAATTTCGTACAAATTAGCTACTTGCCGCAAATTAGCGACGTTTTCTCTGTAAAACGCTGCTAAATTCGTGACATTTTTCTGTAAAACACCGTTATGTTAGAACTTAGTGGCGTTTCTGCTATGAAATGCTACTATGTTAGAACTTAGTGGCGTTTCGTTAGAACTTAATGGCATTTCTGCTATGAAATGCCGCTAAGTTAGTTTTTTTTTTTAGATTTTAATTATATAATTAGATTTATATTTTTTAAGTTATAAATATAATTTATATTTTTCAATTTGAATATGTTTTTCATAGTATGTCTTGCACCATATAAATTTAAGGCTTAATAGTCAAATAAGTCCTCAACCTTTAGCCCAAAATAAAATTCAGCCCTCAATAATTATTGCATGAAATTCAGTCCATAAGCTTTTATTTCAGTGGAAATAAACCCTCAACCTTTTAAAATTATGCAATTAAATCTAAATCTGTTAAATGATACTAACTGCCGTTAGTATTGCACACGTGACAACCAACTAAGTTATCCACGTTAACTTTCACTTTAGATATACTAACGGCAGGTAGTGTCATTTAACAGATTTGGACTTAATTGCATAATTTTAAAAGGTTGAGGGTTTATTTCCACCGAAATAAAAGTTTATGAACTGAATGTCACGCGATAAAACGTTGAGGGTTGAATTCCATTTTGAGCTAAAAGTTGAGGGCTTATTTGGCGATCAAGCCTAAATCTAATTTATATTTTTCAATTTGAATATATCTTGCACCATCCTTCCAACCACACATCCTTTAATTATACCATGCTTGCACCATCCTTTTAATTTATACCTTTCTTACCTGTTTTGTTACATAGAATTTTATGACATGCAAAAGCTTAATCCACACAAGAATTTTATGACATGAACAATCATCAAAATTTCAAAAGAAATTTCACAAAGGGAGGACCGAACCACTCCTGGCTAAGGTTAGGTCCCCCTAATCCTTTCAAAAGAAATTTCACTAAGTTCTTGGCAGCAATACACGTAAGTAGAAAAATCAACCTCAGCAGCACACACATAAGTAGAAAAACCAATCTCAGCAGCACAACACACATCATTTGGCAGCACGATATATGGAAAAGAACAGAAGGGAATGATGAAACTTATTTTCATATATAAAATAAGTGTAATGTAAAAATATATTTATATATAAAATACGTCTCCAATTTTATATAAAAATAAATCTGTCCTAAGTCTCTCAACATCTAAATAAGGAAAACATATATAAGAAAAAAGAAAGAAAGAACAAAGATTAATGTTTCAGAATATTTAGGCTTTTACATCCAAAAGTTGCTCTTTCTTTCTTTAACAAGTTCCCATATAACAAAGACCACAACATCCACTCTGCAACCAGAAAACAATAAAGAAAGCACAACTATTAGAATTGGTATTATCTTATAGCATATGTGTATAACTAAAGCACAATTTTATGTGTAACAAACCTACACTACAAAATAGTCACTATCTTTTCTACATCCTTGGGGTCACATCTCCTCAAATCTACAAAAACCAAAATTAGTAATATATATATATATATTTATATTTATTTAATTTAAAAAGAGGAAAAAAAGCCATGCAAAAGAAAAGTTTCCATGATTAAACAATTCTAAAAATATGTAGCAGCTTTTGCCTCTTGTGAAAAGGAAAAAGCAATTACAGGATGCATCAGAAAACTTGATTGATTAAATAGTGTTGTTTATCTTATATAAGCATGCCAGCTTTAATTGTTGAATTCATTGCTTAATTGTGCTATATGTTATTAATCTGCTCATAATTTCATTTAATTTAATTTTTGTTAAGAAAATGATTTATTTATGAATATAAATCAAAGTACAGGGCAAGGTGAAATAGACCATCATAACAGGGGATATGGTAACCACCAAACCCATAGGAACAAAAGGGACAAAACATAAAAGCATGACTAAATTGAACACCAGAAAACATAGGAAAAACTCAACATCCTTAAACATAGCTGAACATAATACTAATGAGAAACTTCAGAAAAATAGCAACCTTCCATACAAAAAAATAACTACAAAATTATTTCAGGTAATGTTGATTATAGCAGAATAAATTGAAATCTTCAAAATCCACTTTCATGGAAACAACTTTACCCAAGATATGTTAACATGATATTGCAGATTTACTGAATGCTAAAAAAATCTTGATTCACTCACTGTTAATGAAAGAACAGACTACTTTCAACTTTAGATACTGCCAATTTCAATTACATTATCACCAGTCACCAGTTATCAATTACAAACTTTGTGAATGAATATTTAGTAAGCAAACACTAGCCCATTTTCTAATACAATATTTAGAAAAACGCCGCTAAATAAATGCCGCAAAAAGCTATTTTTGCTGTAGTTACAGCACATCAAAATCAGATGTAAAACATGAAGCCTTACAACACAAACAGTTACAGAAATGCAAATGTAAAACATGAAGTCAAGAGAGTTTAACCTGTATAGAACTCTACATTGACATTTGTAGATCCAGAATAATGATAAAAGAGATGGACAAATCATCAAATAAAACCATAATTCAACTATAAAGTTACCACCCACGCATAATTCAACTATGAATAATCTATAAAATAACATATTAAAATTCTTCTGAAAACTCCAAAATAAATGATTTTGTGGGCAATACAAATCTAAAAAACTGAAATAAAGAAAGAAAAGTTCAGTATTGTAGGCAATACTACTTCACATTCAACAATGCAGTTCATGTGCGAACAATGTAATTCAACTACATATTAACTAACGTGCAAAACAATTAAGAACAGTCTTTTACACATCACAGAGCAACATTACATCAGCAATCATATTCACTTGCAAGTAAAAGAAGAAAGCATCAACTACATATTAACTAACATGCGAAACTTAAGACCAAAAAATTCCTAATCGTAGTAAATATGGGTATTTCATCCAATAATGCAAATAAATATAGTTGTAGTGTGCACTCAAAAACTGAATAAAAAATAAAGAAATTGAACCAACCTAGCAAATAAAAAAGGAAAAAGTGAACACGAAGGAATTTAAAGAGAAAATAAAAGATAGTCACACATACCAAGAACAGGATCCTTGAAACTAATATGGAATTCCAAGCAAGAATTGTCTTCCACATACAATCCCCTCTAAAAATCAAAGGCAAAGTAATACAATCAATAATTCAATTCTAAACATTGTAATGTAAAGTTGTATATATAGAGGCAGTGAAAGAGAAAAATTATGGCAGTCAAAGCAATAAAAATCGAGGTAAGCAACTACGTGTGACACGAATATTGGACTGAATTAAGTTTTCCAAAAAGAATACGAAATTGTGCTGTAATTTCCTGTGTTAATGCAAAATATCAGTCTGGTTATGCACTAATTTTATAGACAACTTGATATTATTATCAGAAGAGTTTTGCAACATTTGACATAAACAAACAAGAGGAAAGCTTTTGGTAAGTTGAGAATAAATGCAGGAATTCCAAATGCAAGCAATATTAAGAGATTACTCTGAGAATATGATTTATATGCTGGGGTTCTGCAGGGTTACTATGAAAAATGGACTCCAAAAACAGAGACTAAAGCTGGTCAAAAAATGTCCGAGAGACAACAGTAGCTAGGATACCACCCATAAACATTAAGCAATTTCACAAATAGACATTTTAATCAAATGGAATTTGCTTATTTTTTAAATAGGCATTAATCTATCTCCATTAAAACCTAAACTTATTTGAACAATGGGCTTGCAGAGCTTGTGAAATATTATCAGGAACATTCAGCTTGAATTCTCATTAGATAAACTGCTTGACAGGCAAAGACAAATGTCAACTAAATCCTACAATAGTTGTTTAAGAAAGAAAGGTTGATAGTATAATTGGCAATCAAATCCCTTCTAATACAAGTAAGACAGGCAGAGAATAACAATCACTTCAAGGACAAATGGTTAAACATGAGATCAAAGCACATAACTAAGAACAGTAATACAATTTCCAATTAGCCTTACCATGAAAAAACAAGAGTTGTGAAGATTCAAGAACCATACCAGAAATACTGCAATTTGTTTTCAACTATGAGATTAGATTTATTAGAAAATACATTATCAGCACCCTATACATTAACATTTTCCTGTTAAACTGCGTAGTGTTGGAACCATGAAAGCACAGAGAGGAATCCTTTACCAGAAGCCAAGATATAACTTCCCAAGCAACAATAATTCTGAAGATAAATCACAATAAACTTCCTAAAAGTAATACGACAAGTAATCAAGATTAACTTGGCGAACTAATCCTAAAGATAATAAGATGATTAATCAAGATAATAATGAAAAATTTGGTGAGAGTCTTTGCTACGGCACGTAATGTGTGTTGACATATTCCATGGGTGTAAATGCTTAGCAGAAGCATACAGTACGAGGAATTGTGCTTCTGATCAAACATCTCAACCAGCACTCCTACTGAACTTTTACCTTAATTTTGACTTCAAAAAATAAAAAATAAAAACTCTTAGCTTAATTTCAATATTAAATGCTTACAGAAATGATAGACAAGTATAAATGTTAACTACAACAATAGAATTTCAGTAATGACACTTGAAGTTTATGAATGAATTAAAAGAAGAGTGAGCAGAAATGAGAACCTTATGCGTGATTAACCATGTAAAAAAAATTTAGATTTACTAATAAAATTAAATCTCATTATAAAAAAATAAAAAAAATTGAAAAATAAAACATAATTAAAACAATGAACTAGAACAAAAAGAACGCCACATTACATTGTCAACTCCAAAGAAATATTCAAGCTAAACAATTAAGAACCTCAAGAAAAGACAACATAGAAAGCTCGAACATACCAGAATTCAACGATTACCTTAAGCTTTATCAGATCCAAACCCAAACTCAGTTCAACCTCGAGCCTGAATCCAGTCAAAAGAAATTAAAAGAAGAAATCGAAAAGAGAATCGGAGATTGAAATCTGAGAGAATCGGGAAACATGAACAGCATTGTAAAAATCAAAGAAAGAATCGGGAAAATGGGGAAATGAGGGGAGAGGTTTTTGATCGGAATGTTTAAGAAATTTTGTGAAAAAAAAACTTTTTTTTATCAAATATTTCAAAGGATTTTTTTATCTGAATACATTTGTAGTATGATGATTTTATATATTTAGTTTTAGTACATATTTGGCCTAGCTTATGGAAGAGCTTATCTACTTTATAAGCAGAAGTCAGGTGTTTGACTTTCAAATTTTTAAAAATTTTAGCTTATACGGGAAGCAAATTTGAGCCTTTTAATGAAACTATAAATTAAAGCTTTTCCAAGAAGTGCTACTATTAATAATATTTATTTAGTAAAATTTTTATATTTTCACTTTGTTTTTCAATAATTTACAAAATTCTAAAAGAGGATTCATATTATTTTACAAAATTTATTTATTTTGTGCCATTTTTATATTTATTTCATTTGTTTAATTTTAATTAACAAAAATTTTTATTTGGTTTTATTTTTTTCACTTAAAAACTTGTGATTTAATTTAATAAAGTTTATTATTCTATTTTTTTTATTTATAAAAAATATACAAAAATTCTAGTAAATAGTTTTGAACATTCTACAGTACTTTTATACTAGGTTTGCCAAACACTAATTTAATTTATCTTAACAGCACTTTTAAAAAAGCTCTACTCAAACAGTACTTTTTACAACAGCTCCAGCTAGGCCAAACAGACCCTTAGTATAAAGGCATTTATTTTCATAAACGCCGCTATTTAATTTTTTATTTTTACTTTTTTGGTAAAATATATATTTTCAAAAAAATTGAATAAATATTTTTATTTTTTATTTTAAAATAAAGTGGCATTTCTTTCTTAGAAACATCTCTCTTTGTTTAACTTAGCAGTGTTTAATCATAAAAACACTGCTATTCGCTAAATTTTAAGGTATTTTAACTGAAAAACATAGTGATTTGATTAAAAACCCGATATTTAGCGGCGTTTCATAAAACACGCCGCTAAATAAGTGCCGCAAAAAATTATTTTTGCTGTAGTGCCTGTCAGTCAATTGCTCTGCCTGAAATCATCTATTAGGATGATTAACTAACTAAGTTCTGGTTTTAACTTGGTTAATCAATTTAATATTATATATATGATATAAGAAATTAATTATATGAAATTCATTTTAAAATTAAAATAAAACTGAATTTTAACAAGTTATTCTATATATAATAGGTAGCAAGGATGAAAAAATTAAAATTAATCAAATTAATTTGACGGTGGAATCTAAAAACTTTTCCATGAGATTAAGGTTTTGTTTGAAGGCTGTGGTTGCTTTCGGCCACTAAATGCCAAAAATACAGGAGAGGAAATTCTTTCCTGCCCCTGTTTTTAATATTTTGTGATTATTTTATTAAAAATGATATATATCTTTAAGTGTCTTTTTATTATTTTTAATCATACTTGAGCCAATCTCACTAATCATCCAAACTAATCCTAAAAAAATACATGTCATTTAAAGCATATTAAAAAATAAAGAACTTAAAAATTTCAATGACAGGATTAACATGTTACAGATATTATTTAAAATATATTAACAAAACTAAAAATTTAATTAAAAGAATTGGGAATGTAACAATCTCTAATTTTGTTTCTCGAATTAAAAATTTTAATGTCAATAAATAAAAAACCATTTCATATTTTTTTCCATGAACAAATTAGCATGATCATTATAAATTAACCAAATAATTAGACCAAACTAAATACCTTAAATTCTAGTGATAATGCCTCCAACTTATAACAATACTAGCTATTAGTTTACGTGTTTTGTATGATCAACGAAATACCTTAAAAATATATACTATTAATTAGTTTACGTGTTTTGTATGATCAGCTAATCTTCTGGCAACGAAAAAGATCTCAAGATCAAAAACTAAAGCCTTTACGTGTTTTGTATGATCAACAATACAAACAGAAAAACCAGAATGTTTGGATCCCAAACCAACTTCAGAACCAAATCAAGAAGGCTTAATTTCTTTTTCTTTAGCCAAAGGAACTCATGGTTCATATCAACGAGACTAAGGAGATTCTGATGAGGAAACTTAGCTTGGAGTAGCACTCGATTATGGCAAGTTGCAGGCCGCTAGGGTTTCTACTAGGGCTGCCCTTTGCTTTTCTAAGTTTGGTTTTATCCCTAATTGGCATTATCATTTGTATTATTGGGTAAGTTAATTTTCCACTTCCAATTTTCCAATTTTTTTCTTAATTTTTCTTCAATTATTTGTTTCTGCCCTAGTTTTTATGAACTATTGGAAAATCTAATTTACAAGGATACTTTTTTTTTTTGTTGCTTTCTTTATAAACAAGAACTTTCTTCTTAATTAGAGATTGAACTCAATTTATCACCTTTTTATTTATTTTTTACCTTTTGTCTTTTTCTTGGTAGTTGGTACTTTTTCTGAATTTTAATTTTATGTATAATTTCTACAATTCTCCTTATTAAAGGGGCAAAATTAAATAATTTAGAAGCAATTGATCCAGAATACTAATTAATAATTAATGTTTTGGAAACCTAAAATGGATTTTCTAATCCATTAATTTTGCCATATTCTCAAGCAACTTAATTTTTATTTTAATGTTCTATAAAAACTATAAGTCTGAAGATATGAGAAAGATATTGTAGATGCGGAAATTCAAATTTTAGATTTAATTAATTTGTGTTTTCCTTTTTGAAGTAAATTAAAATAAAATTCGATACAAGAGTGTGAGATTTTGAGTGTTCAAACTAACTTAATTTGGAATAACCTCTGAATTAATTTCTCTCTGTTTTAGGATTAATTAATTATCTATAGAATTTTGCTGATTTTGTAGTGAAATTTATTGACAGGTCTATACTGGGTTGCCTCTGCCCCTGCTGCGCATGTTGCGTTTCAGAAGCAGACGTGGCTATGAGCATTGTGAAGCTTCCCATAAAAATAATTCAATGGTTTGTTGATCTCATTCCTTGTTGATTTTTTATTTCTTTTTTTTCTTGCCTAAATTATAATTTCATAGCTATGTATGTATGTATGTATGTATGTATGTATGTATGCTTGTTTGTTTCACTATCGGACTAGATAGCCTTTGAAAAAAAATTTGGTTTCTTCAGTTGTACAAAGTTGGGACTTGAGAGTATTTAAATTTTGGATTAAAACTAGAAAAATAGATCAAAATAGAATTATATATAATACGTATGGATACCGAAATAAATTATATTTTATAGCAAAACTTAAAAGGCAAAACAGCAAAAATAGTAGCCAATTATATTAATCTTCACGTAATTAACTACATACTCAAAGCTTTTCATGTTTTATCTGTGTCTAAATTTTCATTTTAAATGAACCGATGCATTTATTTTATTGATTTGACACAATTAAGGATTTACTTTCGAAACGCTTCTCACAAAATTGTAATTACAATATCATTACAATCTACAATTCAGATGATTTTTTTTAAAATTATCCATAGGTTTTATATATAATTATGTAATTTAATTAGTTATTTAAGTTAATGCCTAAAAAGAATATGATTAGTGGAGAACAGATTAATTTTTACTTGTCAACTTGAAACCAACATTGATTGAGATTGAGTAATAAGGGACTCATTCTCCCTTAAGCATGACGCGAGTTCGAGTCATGCGTATGGAGCAAACCGTGCTTGGAGGGGCGCCCTACTTCCATATGGCCGACAGTTCCTCGATTCTGGAGTAATTGCATAAAGCGGATACCGGGGATCAAAGAACAAAAAAAAAGATTAATTTTTACTTGTCATAAATAATCAATTGGATTTAATTATCCCAAAAATATCAAGTTGGAAATTTATCAATACAAAAAATCGAATTTATCATGAATCGATAGCGTATCTATTGAATCGATATGTATCGTATGATACACCGATGCATTTTGATACACTTTATAGTGAAATTGAGTCAGGCTCGATTAAAATTTGATTTGACCTAATTAACTAAAAATACAATTTTAATAGTTTTTTAACTTAAAAAAACTTAAAAACATATTCTCTATGTAATTTAATCTTTAAAATTTGAAAAAAAAATTAAACTTTTAATCAATAAATTAAAAATAAAAAATATTATTTAAAAATATATACTATTAATAAGTATGTTAAGAGTTTGCAGGCAATCATATTCATCATCACCATATACTCACTTAATCTTATTAATATGTATAATATTTTTATTTTTTAACCTAAAAAAACTTAAAAAACATATTCTCTACATAATTTAATATTGAAAAAATTGAATTAAAAGTAAACTTTTAGTTAGTAAATTAAAAATATAAAAATATTTTTTTAAAAATATGCTATTAATGAGCATGTTAAGAGTTTACAAACAATCATATTTTTTATTTTTATCAGATTACTAATTTAATCCTATTAATATGTATAACATTTTTTATTTTTTATTTATCTTATATATGTATATGTATTATTTATAATTAATTTTAAAATTATTTACTATATTTTATGATATGATACGATATTTCATTCTTAAAAATAAAATTTCGATTCAACATACGTATTCAATTTAGTAAATATGACTATCATCACTGTCGGCAAAATTGGGTTGAATTGAAAGACATAATGTGTACAATTCAGAGTTAACAAAGTTAGAAGGTTGGATCTTAGAAAAGGGACTTTGGGCTGTTAGCCCTTCTCCTTGTAAAAGGAAAAAACAAAGGTATCAGAATGGACTTTGATGACAAGGTTAGTCTCCATTTTTTAAGAAGTCCAGTGTATATTAACACTGCCCGGAAGCCGATGGAGAAACCCTGCACTTCATATATTCCCTGTATCATTTTGAGTTTTACATTGTAACTTTCAAAGGTAGCAATCCTAAATCACTATTGAATCCTAAATTAGAGAATCCATACTCTTTGTTTTGGCCATTACTACAATCTTCTTTGGTTAACCAACTTTATTGTCTGTCTCCCCCTTTTGTTCTTTTCTTAAACTTGCTGCAAGGAATGGCAACAGAACAAAGGTTGGACTCCTTGAATTTCTTTGTTGTTCTTTTGCTTTCTTCAGAATCACTTGCCTTACCAGTGGGGTAAGAATCCGATTTTCCTTGCGCGGTACTTTGTCATGGAGAATCACTTAAACATGTTGCAATAGCAAGAATTCTAGTTCTACAGTTAAAACTTTTAACAATATAATGAGGACAATCAATGTTATCAGAAAACAAAGATTTAACAAAATTGTCTTCCTTTAGAAAACAAATTGTGCAATCGTGGATTTGTATGCTGTATCCACCGCCGTCCAGACGATTGGGAGGCTGCTAACTGAAGAAGAAACATTGTTGGAGGGCGTGAAGGAGAAAGTTGAGTTTCTGCAGAGGGAGTTGAAACTGGTGCAAGGCATTTTAGAAGCGGCAGATGCAAGAAAAGCTGATAATGAGGGGGTACGCACCAATGTTGCTGAAATTAGACAGCTGGTTTATGATGCTGAAGATGTCATGGAGACTTTTGCCCTCAAAGTTGCATCCAGAAGGAAAGGAGGTATCTCAAACATCATCAGAAGATCTGCTTGCATTCTGAATGAGGGAAGGTTGCTCCGTCAAACGAAGTCTGAGATAGAGAAAATCACGGCCAGAATCGAAGAATTGACCCGACAACAGAAGACATATGATGTTTGGTCCCAGTCAACAACTAAATTTCAAGCTAAAAGAGTTTTGTTCTAATTCGGGTAAGAACACACCACAAGGTTTGGTTTATTTGCAAAATAACATAAAAATTCTTTGAACATCTTCAGAGTTTAAATACAAGGAAATAATAACTGAAACTTACTACTCCTCGCCTATTATCACGTCATGCACTACGTGATTTAACTACTAGCCCATCACAAGGGCACTTATTCAAAACAACTCAAACAACTAATCCATCTACCTATGATATCCGCAAGACCATGTCCACTCTCATGCGAGACTTGCAGCTCAATCGTTTGATCTTTAGTCATCAAATCGACTAGGCCTCCTAACATCCCTGTGAGACCTTCTCAACCTATCAATACCCCCTGCAACTGAAACCTTGTCCTCAAGGTTTATGTGACCGAACTGCTGTTTTAACTCAACAGCGTTTTCCCAAGTAGCATCTTCTTTGGACAGATTCTTCCATTTGACAAGATTTTCCTCCAAGATTTTAGAGCCTCGTTTAGTCCAACGAACATCTAAAATAGTTTCTGGCTCTTTAAGAACTTCCCCTTCATCACTTATGGGTGGTAAATCACAAGAGAATGATGACTCACCAATTTTCTTTTTAAGAAGGGAAACATGAAAAACTGGGTGAACTTTGCATCCTACTGGCAGCTGAAGTTTGTAGGCAACTTGACCAATTTTTTCCACAATAAGATATGGACCATAATATCTACTTGCTAGCTTTTGATATTTCCTTCTAGCTAGTGATTGTTGACGATATGCTTGAAGTTTAACAAAGACTAAATCCCCAACTTGGAATTCAATATCCCTTCTTTTTTTGTTAGCTTGTTGTTTCATTCGGTTGTTGGCCACTTGGAGATGATCCTTTAACTGACGCAAAACATCATCACGATTTGTTAAACAGATGTCCACTTCATGAACTGTACTTGTTCCTTCTTCATACTTGGGAATTTGAGGTGGTGGTCGGCCATATTGTGCTTCAAAAGGAGTCATGCCAATTGAAGAGTGATAGGTGGTATTATACCAGAACTCTGCCCATGGAAGAAAAGAGAACCACTTACGAGGCTGTTGAAAAGTGAAACTCCTCAAATACTGCTGTAGGCAACGATTTATGACCTCAGTTTGGCCATCAGATTGAGGCTGGTAAGCAGTGCTCATGTTCAGCTTAGTGTCAGATAACTTGAAGAATTCTTGCCAGAATAAACTCATGAACTTTGCATCACGGTTGCTCACAATTGATTTGGGTAAGCCATGAAGTTTGACAATGCCTTCAATGAACTTCTCTGCTACGTTTTTTGCTGAATATGGATGGCTAAGGGCAATGAAATGTGCTGCCTTGCTCAATCTATCTACCACCACGAGGATAGAATTTTTCCCTTCAGAGCATGGAAGACCGTCAATAAAATCCATGTTGATGTCTTCCCATATGTGATTAGGAATAGGCAGCGGTTGAAGAAGTCCTGCTGGCAACATAGTTTCCACCTTGGTTCATTGACACACCTCACATTTTGCAACATATTCTTTTACTGCCTTGTACAAGGATGGCCAATGAAATTGAGTTGATAGTCTCTTGAAAGTTTTCAATACACCTGAATGTCCGCCCACCACAGAATCATGAAAGTGATAGAGTAGTTGTTGAGGAATATTGGATTTAGGAGGAACTACTACCCTTCCTTTGTAACACACTAAGCCATTCATCCAAGTGTAGGGGGCTCCAGGTTCATCCGTGGCTAATCTGCCAATTTTCTGCATGTAGGAGTCATGTTCAACTATCGTCTTTATGGACTTCCATAGATCAAGACTTGGCATATATATAGCTTCAAGAGTTGGGCTTCCATCAATTCTGGAAAGTGCGTCAGTTGCACTATTTTCTCGACCAGGTTTATAGACAAGCTCATAATCGTAACCCAAAAGTTTGGACACCCACTTCTACTGCTCCGAGGTTGTAATTTGCTGCTCTAGAAAAAACTTCAAGCTTTTTTGGTCTGTTTGGATGATGAATTTCCTTCCCAATAAGTAAGGCCTCCAGGTTTGAAAGGCGTGGATGATTGCCAGCATCTCACGAGCATATAAAGACCATGTCTTTTTGTTGACACCCAATGCACGGCTCATAAATGCTATTGGTCTCCCCATTTGTGTAAGCACTGCTTCGATTCCACTCCCAGAGGCATCCGATTCAATTATGAAAGTTTCATCAAAGTTTGGTAGTGCCAAGGTGGGCATAGATGTCATGGCTGATTTGAGCTCCTGGAAGGCTAGATGAGCCTCATCAGTCAATATAAATTGCCCCTTTTTCAGCATGTTGGTTAATGGCCGTGCTATTAAGCCATAATTCTAGACAAATTTGCGGTAGTAACCTGTAAGGCCTAAGAAACCACGTAACTCAGAAGCATTAGTTGGTTTCGGCCAGTCCAACATAGCTTGGACCTTCCGCTCATCAACCTTAACACCATGGGATATTATTATATGCCCCAAATATTCAATAGCTTGTACACCGAAAGCACATTTCCCATATTTAACATAAAACTCACGCTGCCTTAAAATTCCAAAGACTTTTCTAACATGTTCAAGATGCATGCTATAGTTGGGACTATAGATAAGTATGTCGTCAAAGAAAACAAGTACGAATTTACATAAATGTGGACGAAAAATAGAATTCATTAAGGCTTGAAAGGTCAAAGGCGCATTGCATAGACCAAATGGCATGACTAGGTACTCATAATGCCATTGTGAGTGCGAAATGCGGTTTTATGAATATCATTTTCATGGACGCGTACCTGGTGGTAACCGGATCAGAGGTCAAGTTTGGTGAAATAGGTAGCTTCATACAACTCATCTAACATGTCATCTACGGTAGGAATTGGGAACCTGTCTTTAACGATTACAGTGTTTAAAGCTTGATAGTCAGTGCAAAATCTCCAAGAGCCATCTTTTTTCTTTACCAAAAAGACAGGGGAAGAAAATAGACTAATACTCGATCTAATAAGCCCCAATTTAAGCATATCATGAACTTGTTTTTCAATTTCAGTTTTTTGAAAATAGGCATACCTGTAGGGTCTTACATTAACAGGTGTCACTCCTTCTTTCAAGTTGATGTGATGAGCAATCTCTCTTACTGGAGGTAACTCAGTTGGCTCCTGAAATATGTCTTTGAATTCCTCAATTAGCTGCTGAATTTTCAAGCTCCAAATTGTTGGGTTATCCATAGGTATGATTTGATAACACAAAGCCATGAGTGAATTGCCTTGTTTAATTTCTTTGGACATCATCTCCAAAGTCGCGGCTTGTATCGGTTGAGCCCCAATCCCTCTTAGTTGATAAGTATTGTCATCCCTTTTGAACTCCATTGCCAATTGCTTCCAGTTACAAATCATCGTGCCCAGGCTCTCAAGCCAATGTATACCTAACACCATATCCATTCCAATTAAGGGCAGTGCAAAAAGGGTAAGGTGGAATGGGATACCTTGTAAGATCAACTCCACATTTTCGAACCTCCCTTGACATTTGAGTGTTCTGCCATTTGCAACCTTCACTTGAAAAGGTTTTGTAGGGATTATGGGCAGCTTCAATAAGTTAGCCATTCTCTCACTGATGAAATTGTGCGTGGAGCCACTATCGATCAAAACCACCAGCTCATGCGACCTGATTTTTGCCATTACCCTCATTGTCTTATGTGCCGTCCACCCAAACAAAGCATGTAGTGAAATTTCTGGTTCCTCATTGGCAACTTCCCACTCCTCTGTCTGACTCAAGTCCTTACTGTCACCCTCCAAAAGCAATAGTTGTGGCCCCTTACATTTGTGAAGTGGAGTGAATTTCTCATCACAGTTGAAACATAGCCCTTGTGTTCTCTTCCTTTGCATTTCCTCCCATGTGAGTTTCTTAATTAAAGCTCCATCTTTGGATTTATTCGCAAGAGAAGAATCACCAATGGGGCGGCCAAAAGTTCTAGTAAACTTTCTTTGGTGACTAATCTGCTCCTATTTCATTTTGGCCAAACGAATAGCATCTTTCAACGAGCTAGGCCTGAACTTTCTTATGTCATCAGCAATTTCCTGTTTAAGTCCACCCATGAATGTCCCTATTAATGCCTTTTGTGACCATCCCTGCACTCGGTTCCCTATCCTCTCAAATTCTTTTTGATAATCCCGTAGCGATCCCACTTGCCATACTTGAGACAAAGCTTCATCAAAGTTCTCACATTCGATTGGACTGAAACGCACCCACAGCTCATCAAGAAAAGTATCCCATGCAATCTCCTTGTTCTCTTCCTTATAGGCTCGCTTGAGCCATTGCCACCATTCACTAGCCTCCCCCTCCAAATGAAACGATGCTAATGGAACCTTCTGTGAATTGGGAGTTGCTTGATAGTCAAAAAATTGATGCACTCTTGTGCACCATTCCTTGGGATCATCCCCCGAGAATCGAGGAAATTTCAGCTTTGCCATTTGTGATGAAAACATCGGCTTCTTTCCCTCCACATTGTCCCCAGTTTCTTCTTTGCCCTGACTATGATTAGTGGAGAAAGAAAGCTGGAAATTTTTACTTGTCTCACCTGTGCGATTGGACAAGAGAGCCTCTGACAGTCGGCTGATGTTGTCCTCAATTTTCTGTAACTTGCCTGCTACCCCCAGCTCTATTTTACTGAAGCTATCGTGAAGACCACCTACCTCCTTCTCCAAATGCTCAATTCAATCTTTGTTGGTTGCCATGGAAACCTAGCTGCTGATACCAATGTTTGGTCCTAGTCAACAACTGAATTTCAAGCTAAAAGAGTTTTGTTTTAATTCGGGTAAGAACACACCACAAGGTTTGGTTTATTTCCAAAATAACATAAAAATTCTTTGAACATCTTCAGAGTTTAAATACAAGAAAATAATAACTGAATCTTACTACTCCTCACCTATTATCACGTCATGCACTACGTGATTTAACTACTAGCCCATCAGAAGGCCACTTATTCAAAACAACTCAAACAACTAATCCATCTGCCCATGATATCCGCAAGACCATGTCCACTCTCATGCGAGATTTGCGACTCAACTATTTGATCTTTAGTCATCAAGTCGACTAGGCCTCCTAACATCCCTGTGAGACCTTCTCAACCTATCATATGATGTGACAAAACTAGGAGATGGAGAAGGATCGAGTTCTTCAAATGAAAGGCTAGAGTCCAGACGGCCTTATCCTCATATTGTCGATGATAATATTGTTGGATTGGATGATGATATCAAGAAATTGGTCTCAGTTCTCGTTGATAAGAAGAGCGAACGCAGGGTTGTTTCCATCTGTGGAACGGGCTGTCTGGGTTGGGGAAGACCACTCTTGCTCAGAAAATCTATCATCATAGTCAGGTTGTTGGTCATTTCGATCACTTGGCTTGGGCATATGTTTCTGAACAGTGCCAGAAAAGAAAAGTTTCGATATACATTCTGTACAGCCTAACCTCTATCAATGAGAGATATGGCGAGCAGAGTGATGAAGAGTTAGCAGAGAAGTTGTTTTAATTCATGAAGGATAAAAAATGCTTGGTGGTAACTTGACGATGTTTGGAGCATCAAGGATTGGGATATTATACAACCTCCATTTCCAAAAACCGAGACAAGCTGCAAGATATTTGCTCACTTCTCCCAACAAAGAAGTAGCTTCGCATGCGGATGCAAGAGGTTGCTCACACTAATTGTAATGCTTAAACCATGAAGATAGCTCGAAATTGTTTCAAAATATTGCATTTCCTCAAAGAGATTCTTCAGGTAATTCACTTGGCTGCCACTTAGGAATTTTAGTTTCCTTTTCAATAAATAAATATATATATATATATATATATATATATTTGGCCATGTTATAGCAACTTACGAGAATTCAATTCCATATTCAATTAGGTACACATGGTTTCAACTGCTACGGTTGATCTTTTCTAAATTCCATATTCTCTTTTTCGTTTTGTCTAGACTTTGCGTGGGGCTTTTTGCTTGCAAACAAATTGAAGATCTTCTTCATTTCTATAATTTATACCCTTTTTTTTTCTAAGAAAAAGCTTAAAGGGACTAATAAAAATTTTTACTAGTAAAACTAAAGAACTAAAATCAGATATGTTTGGTATTAATAATAGAAAACAATTTTTTTTCAATCTTTGGCAACGATGCCAAAAATTTATTACCGATTTTAAAGAGTATCTCAAGTATACAAGTCCTTATAAGTAACAAAAGTAGAAGTAGAAATAGAGATCGTTCTTTTGAAAATTGAATTTTATGAATAGATTGTTAGGTACTAAATTTTGACCATCCTAATTTTATTTAAATAATTAGAACTTTCTTAAAGTTAACTATTAAAGTAGTAAATTTATGTTTGGTGTATAAGATGATAAATAGATAAGATGATAATAATCTTATCTTACATTTGATGTACATATTGAAGGGATGATTGGATTACAAAAAGAATTAGTCATCCTCCCACTATAAAATGATTTAATTTTCTCCAAAAGGTACAGATTTTTTCTAATCCCATGAGATTAGAAATTAACATTAATATTTTATTTTTATATCTTTAAAATTTATATTTAAAATTTAACTTAAACACAAAATAAAATAATAGGATTATTGTTTAATTAATTTATCCAAATTATTTTTCTTTTTTTCCCTTCTTTTTCTTTCTTTTCATTTTTTTATTTTTAATAGAAAATATAATTTGATAAAATAATATTATTTTGAACAATTCATTTTTTTCAAAAATTATTTTTTGGAAATAATAAAAAATTTTAAATCATTTTTTAGAAAAATAAATTCTCAAATATGAAATTATTAATTTTATTTGGGTAGCGAGTAATAAACAATAAATCCTTCCCAACCATGATGACTCTAAAATTTAAATCATGTCCAAATACCTAAAAAAATCTACTTTGACTTTTTTCAATCACTTATTTGTCAATAAAGCCTATTCACGGTAGTCAAAATTGACTCAAAATAGTTGATAAGTATTAAGAATTGCTACCCGCAATTGATTTCCTACAAAGAATTCTATGGTAACAACTTGAGCGATAAATAGTATGAGAAATCAGTGTTGTAATTTTATAGAAATTAAAGGTTTTAAAGAAATTTTTTGAGGATAATTTAGTTCAGATGAAAAATTGAGTTTGACTTATTTTTTATTGGACTTTAATTTTTAAATTTAAACGCATTTGATCTAGTTTGATCATTATAATTTTTTATTGTTTTTTATAATAATTCATTTTTAATTATTTTAAATTTTTTTACAATTTAATTTGAACTTATATTATTTTTTATATTTTAATTTTAATTTTTTATTTTTTGTAATATTTTTATAAGAATATATTTTAATTTATTCAGTAATACTTATAATTAATTATGTGATTTTATACTTTTATATTTTATTTTAAGTTTTTACAAAATTTTTTGAAATTTTTTTAATTTAATTGAATGTTAATTTTACAAACCTATAATGCCTTTTTTTTTTGTAATTATAAGTATTTTTATTTATTTTATTGTTTAAGATTAATCTTATTTTGCCACAAATAATAAATGGTAGAGTATTCTCAATTACGATGATTTCGAAATTTGAACTATATTAAAACAACTAAAAAATCTATTTTTATTTTTTTCAATTACTTTATCAATAAAGCTTATTCACGTTCACCGAAATTGACTAACAGTAGTTGATGAGTACTAAGAATTGCTGCTTGCAATTGATTTCCTACAAAGAATTCGATGGTAACAACTTGAGCGATAAATGGTTTGAGAAATCAGTGTTGTAATTTTATAGAAATTAAATGTTTCAAAGAAATTTTATGAGGATAATTAAGGTCAGATAAAAAATTGAATTTGACTTATTTTTTATTGAGCTTTAATTTTCAAGTTTAAACGCATTTGATCTAATTTGATAATTATAATTTTTTATTATTTTTATAATAATTTATTTTTTAATTATTTTATAATTTAATTTAAATTTATATTATTTTTTAGATTTTAATTTAAAGTTCTTATTTTTTTGTAATATTTTATAAGAATTTATTTTAATTTATTCAGTAATACTTGTTATTAATTATGTGATTTTATACTTTTAAAGTTTATTTTAATTTTTTTAAAAAATTAATAATATTTGAATGAATGTATATAAGTTTAAACTTATTCATTTAAACAAAAAAATTAAATCCCAAAAATCGAAGCTAAATTTCCGACCGATCCCTTCATATCTTGAACCCAACCAGAGCTCGATCCGACCCATGATGAGTGTTTATTTTCACACTTACCACGACTTAGTTTTCTAAATTAAAGAAAAAAAAACCTTGTCCCACCGCAGTCTTCTCTTGTTTGTTTTTCTGCTTTTTTTTTTCTCCTTCTTCTTTTAAAAGTATTAAGCATTAATTTCTTCTACATACCGATGGGGAAGCCTATTCACGGACGCGGTATTTGACTGACCTTTGTTGATAAGAATTCTATGGTAACAACTTTTCTGTCAGCTCCTGACGTGAGCCTAGCTAGCTGCGTTTAGGACAAGGGCTTCCTACAAAGAATTGATTCCCTACAAAGAATTTTATGGTAACAACTTGAGTGACAAATAATCTGAGAAATCAGTGTTGCAATTTTATACAGATTAAAGGTTTGAAAGAAATTTTCTGAGGATAATTAAGGTCAGATGAAAACTAAGTATGACTTATTTTTTATTGGGCTTTAATTTTCAAGTTTTAAATGCATTTGATTTAGTTTGATGATTATAATTTTTTATTATTTTTTATAAAAATTCATTTTTTTAATTATTTTAATTTTTTTACCATTTAATTCTGATATGGCAAAGCCCATTTACATTAGGCTAGGGCCCAAATGTCAGAGAACCCGCCACGTGGCAAGATCTTATTGGACCACGTGGCATTCGGCGATAGATGGTCTCGGCAACATGAGATCCCTCTCGCCTGCGATAAGACCTCTGTCCCAGGTGACTGAACCGTAGGTCTATCGCCCGTGCTCGTCATTTGAACACGTGGCACATAGTCAGCCTCCCGTATTAGGCGACAGACTCCTCCCGCTGTTATGTGCCGCATCTTTTATAGTCTCTCGCCGACGACAGCCTCCGCTATTCCCGAGATTGAAGGAATTCATGTTATATAAGGAAACAAACTCCTACCAAAAAGACGTGATCCTCAAGTAATGACCCTAGAATATTCGCCTATAAATAGGCCTCAGGTATAATTCTATTCTCTAATTTTTGACTACTGGCTTTTACATTTCCCGATATTCAAGAACCTTTGGTTGACTTAAGCGTCGAAGTGCCTACGCAGGGAACCACCCCCTGCGTTACCTGACTTTCCTATTTTTACAGAACCTTTTTGAAGACACGTGGAGAAAAAGGACAAATATCGACATCAGCAAGCATTTATTATTGTTTTGAGCAATAACAATTGGCGTCGTCTGTGGGAAACATATTAAAAGCCAATTAAGACTTTCAAGATGGTGAGAACAATATTGACTAATGTGAGAACCAGAAGTGATGAAAACTCTGTGAGTTCCCCTAAACAACCAATTTGCCAAAGAACTCTGGCGAACAGAGAAGAGGAGAGGATGATTGTGTCAGTGGCAGAATTTGAAGCCTTGAGGCCGCAGAGCGAAGAAACAACTCAGGTGCTGAGAGCCATGGTGGATTTGTTTAAGGGAGTCCTCCCGACATTGAGTCTGCCGCACGTCGTTCAGAATTTGGTGAGGGTGACAAGCCAAGGGGCCCGTCACAACCCCTTAGGTGACAAGATGATGTGGCAGCGATAGACCCCTCTCGGTGACAGGAGGCTCGTCTCGTAGAGGAGGATGATATTCAGCAGGATGCGGTGGGACGGGAGAGCAAGTGGCCTGTCGCAGGGTCCCAGCAGGAGACTGAGGAAGCAGTAAAACTTGAACCTACGACAGGTGTTAGGCGACAGGCGACTGGTGCTGGTGACAGACCTTAGGGCGACATGGTACTTAATGTGCAGCAGGATTTTCTGCCTTTCACCATGATTTGTCAGATTTTGCTGGCACTAACTTAGAACATGGTGTCAGAGGTACTGGAAAGAATAGGGTAGATAATGAGAGCACTTGGAGGGCCAAGTCTGAGTTTGACCCTACTTGGAACACACAGATGACACAAGGAGATACACATCAAAGGAAAGGTAAGGAAATAATGGTTGAGAACCTGCCAGATTCATCCCATGTTGAAAGGGATAGAAATCAATTTGCTCCCTCTAAGGACATGAAAAAGATGATAGAACAAGTGCTGGAGGAAAAGAAGCTAGTGTCCGCGGAAGAGAGCTAGAGGAGAAGGGTACCATTCTGCACAGCAATTATGCAAAAATCATTGCCTCCAAAGTTCAAAATGCCGCAGATGACCGCGTACACGAGTAAGACGGACCTCTATGACTATATGCAAAATTATGAGGCCTTGATGTTGTTACATGGTTGGGAGAATAAGATAATGTGCAGGGCTTTTTCGCTCACTTTGACCGGGCATGCGATGAAGTGGTTTAATAACTTGCTCGAAGGGTCTATTGCCTCTTTTGATCAATTGCGAAGTGAATTCCTCAAAGCGTTTGCGGTAAATAGCTAGAGGAAGAAGGAGCCAACTTATTTATTCATTCTAAAACAAGGAGTTAAGGAGTCGTTAAAGAGTTACGTGGATCGATTTAGAGACGCCACATTGGAGGTACGGGATTTGCAAGTTGGTATAGTCGTGGCAGCCATGTTACAGGGAATAAGGTTTGAGAAATTGCAGGAGTCCTTGTCACTATATCAGCCCACCACAATCTCAGACCTACTTTCTCGAGCAAATAAGTATATCACTCAAGAAGAAGTGATGAAAATGGTGACGAATGAGGAGCCCAAGGAAGGAAGGAAATGAGGAAGAGAGGTCACTAAAGCATCTTCTAGCCAATCGAGAAAGTTTGATAAGGCTCCTACACTAAAATGCACCACATACACCCCGCTCGCTGAATCCGTACTTCGATTTTAGCAGCTATTGAGGGGTCAGGTCTCATATGGCTTCCAAAGAAAGCGTCTGGGAATGTGGGCGGTGACTTGGATTCGTATTGTAACTACCACTCGACGCATGGGCATTCGACTGAGAAGTGTAGGGAGTTGATGAATCAGTTAGAAAGGCTAGCACAGGAAGGAAAGATAAATCAGTTTGTGTGGAGGAGTGGCAGAAACAACTATCCCGTGCGAAATCGGGAAAATTACCCAAGGGATAGAAGAGACGAGAACAAGAGGAGTATAAGGAGGAATGAAGGTGATAGGAGAAATAATGATAGAAGGACGGAAAGGAGGAATCATGAGAAAGATAATGAGCCCACAGGATCAGTAATCAACGTTATATCTGGAGGAGAATTGTTGGTTGGTACATATTCCTCATCCCAAAAATCTTACGCCTGATAGGCCTACCAGGTTAACTCAATGATGGAAGAGAGACAGGATGAGGAGCCTATCATTTTTACTCCAGCCAACAGAGGAGATGTAACGATCCCCCATGATGACCCTATGGTAATTTCGGCAGTGGTAGCAAAGCACCCAGTGAGTCGTATCCTAGTCGATAATGGGAGTTCGATGAACTTGATCTACTGGAACTCTTTTGAGAAGATGAACATCTCGAAGGACAGGCTGAAGCCAGTGCCCATACCACTATATGGCTTCTCTGGGGAAAAAGTGAAGGTGGTGGGTGCAATTCAATTACCTGTCACATTGGGGGAGAGCCCGAGAAGTGTCATCCGCCAAGTGTTGCTTATGGTATTAAAGTCAACATCAGTGGCTTATAATATGATCTTTGGGCGACCATTGTTGAATGACATGAGAGCGGTGATGCATCCTTGTTATCTGCTAATGAGGTTCCCGACTCCCTACGGTGTTAAGCAAGTAAGGGGAAACCAAAGGAAGGCTAAGACGTGTAATATCGCGTCTACCACGTGTAAGGGAATTCAAAGGAAGGAAGCCTTTACGATCGAAGAAACGCCTAAGCCAAAGCCTGATGAGGAGATGGAGGCAGTTCGATTAAATGAAAAAGATGAAGAAAAGGTGGTACGTATGGTAAGCCAACTCACAAAGAAAACGAAGGAGGAAATAATCCAGTGTTTAAAGGAGAATATTGATGTCTTCGTGCGGACTCCCGTCGACATGCCTAGAATTGACTCGAGAGTTGCTTGCCACCAGTTGAATGTAGTCCCGGAAGCCAAACCGGTTAAGCAGAAGAAGAAAAATTTTGCTCCCGAAAGGCAACAAATCATAGATGAGGAGATCCAAAAACTATTGCAAGCTGGGTTCATCAAAAAAGTAGACTACTCGGAATGGTTGGCTAATGTGGTTGTCATAACGTATTAAGTTTCGGGAAACCTAACAGCTAGACACAAAACTACAGAGTCGCCACCAACCATTCTAGTGATTGGTCACCTATTCAAACTAAGGATAAGGCTTGGTCTACGTTAAGAGTTCTAAGTTCGGGAGTACGGTTACATGTGAGGAAGGATTAGCACCCTCACAACGCCCATCCTAAAATGGTACCAAATAATCTAAGGTTATCTTAATTTTTCCTTTTTACTTTAATTTCGATATAATTAAATATTGAAAAATCTTTTAAGTCTCCTTCATCAAGCTGGTTAGATAACCTAAAAGTTTTTCTCACCTCAAGAGTATTCAAGTAGGACCAATCGCTTTTCTTGAAGAGGCTCTATCGTCGGATTGATTAAATATTTTATGCAAACCCTATTTTGACTCCTATCCAATTTTTATTTATTATTTTATCTTATTTTATTCTATTGTTATTATTTTGTTATATAAATTATTATTTCATATATTTTTATATCTTTAAATAAACATGAATTATTTGATATTGAAGATTTTCTTAAAAACCTTCCATCAAGCTGGTAAGGTTTTAAAGAAACTTTCTCACCTTAGAAATTTTTAAAGAAATTACTCAAGTGCAATTTCCTTTAAATTTCATCCTCGGAATAAATTCACATTTATTAAAATATTTAATTTAATTTAATTTCTATTTATTTTAATTCTTTTCTAATTTTTAATTATCTAGTTCTAATGTGCTGATTTAATTTTTATTTTTTTAATTTTTTATAATGAACTTAGTTTTAATTTGCTATTTTTCATTTTAATTTAATTTTTATTTTTATAATTTAATTTATTAAATCTTGAAGATGTCCTTTAAATCTTCCATCAAGCTGGCAAGACTTAAAAGAACTCTCCTCACCTCAAGACATCTAAAAGTACTACTCAAGTGCAGTCCCTTTAGAATTCCGTCACCGAAATAACTCATCCTTTTATTTATCCCTTATTGTAATTTTATTTAATTTATTTTAATATTATAAGTTTTGAATAATAATTCTGAATTTACTTACTATATTTTTATTTTGAAGATCCAGGCCTTTATCCTAATACACCGTACCAAATTATATTATTCAATAAATCATATTATAAGAGAACTATTCATGCAAAAAATAAAAAATAATAAAAAAAAACCTCATGCAATTATGTTAGTCAAATTACATATTATCAAATCAAATATCATCATGCAATGGTGTCATACAAGGTCAAATTAAATACTATCACTCAAATTATTTTATCATGCCAATTAACTTAAATCATATTACTTTAATCATTCAATCAAACAAATTATGTCATGCTAAATTATTTTCATAAACTATGTAAATTTTAATAAACTAAATCATGCAAAATTAATTTTAAGAAATACACTACTAATTTTATTAAAAATCCTCTCAAGTTAATCCACATGCAAAATATCACCCAAATACCTATCAATTGTTAAATCCCTATTATTTACTATTAACGGATTAAATTATCCAATTATTAAATTAATATTAGACTAAGTTATTAACATGAGAATAAATTATATTAGGATGATCCTGAGAATAAATTATATTAGGATGATCCTAAAAAAATGACTTTTTAGGATTCCATTTAAATTATGCCACCTCATAAAATTTTAAAGGCGTATAATTAGTATCATACACTCACCTATACCACATTCACTCTCATTAATTAATCATTTTAATCCTAGTTATTTTATCTAAAATCATAATTCATGTTTATAAATATGGTGAAAAAATTAAAATAATCTTTAAAAAAGTTTTATAAAAATCCTAGACACTTAAAATTAATAGAGAGTATAATGGAAAAGATTTAAAAACGAAAAACTTCGCTAAAAAAACTTTAAAATTACATAACTATTGTCTAACAAATCTTCAAAAATATAATTCCTAGAATTTTTCATTCTCCCCAATTTATAAGCTTCTTCAAATTTTACTTCATTTTTTTTTTTGTTTTATTCTCTTTCGCTTATATTGGATTTCAATTAACATCTTTTCAAACATTTGAGAGGCAAAATATTACTAAACAATAATGGATACAAGATTTCTATAAAAAAAAAATAATGGATACAAGATTATTTACAAGGACCAATACCCAGAATGAATTTTAAGGCAAAAAAATTCAATAAAAAGTAAAATTTTAAGAATCTTATAAATCTGGGAGAACAAAAAATTGCAGGAATTATATTTTTGAAGATTTGTTAGACAATGTTTATGCAATTTTTAAGTTTTTTCTTCAGTTAACTTTTTTTTTTTAATCTTTTCTGTTTTGCTCTTTATTAATTTTAAGTGCCAAGGTTTTTTTATAAACCTTTTTTGAAGATTACCTAATAATTTTCACCATATTTTAAAACAGTAATTATATTTTTAGATAAATTAACTAGTGTTAAAGTGATTAATTAAGGAGAGTGAATGTAGTGTAGGTGAATCTATAGTACTAATTATATGCCTTTAAGATTTTATGAGGTGACATAATTTTAATGGAATCCTAAAAAATCATTATTTAGGATCATCCTAATATAATTTATTCTCTATTAACATATATCAATTGAGTATTATCCTATTATATGATTTTTTTTTTGTTCAGAACTATTATATGATTAGATCAATCATAGGTCAATCACATGATAAAACAATTAATACATCAAGTTATATAAAACCTGGAAAGAAGAATCAGTTGGTTGTCTTTTTCAACCTCTTTTATTATCCCCACAATAAACAACGTAGTCAAGCAGTAGTAGCAATGGCGTATTATGATGAGTCTCCAAGCAGTAGCAAGTTAGCAAGAAACGAGATTGGACAGACTTGTGTGATGAGTCGGCAATTAGCAGAACAAACGCAGCAGGCGAGGGGTGGCAAACTCAGACAGGAAGCAGCAGCAATGGCGACTTTGACCAGAGGAAAGAAAGCATAGCGATCGAGTAGCAGGGGAAGTAGGCCAAGAAAGAAACTACTGTCGTTAGTGCAGTGCAGGACGGAACCGAGACTAGCAGGGGCAGTGACCAGAACAGGGGCACAGTGATGGTGTCACGGGCTGATACCAGCAGAACAGTAGAAATAGGTGATGGCAATATCGGGGTAGCTGTAAGCGTGGTTGTTCGGTGTACTGCGATGGTCAGAGGCTAGCGTAGCAGATCAGCTTGGCTGCAATATGTGATGATGGATGCAGGACATGGGGTAAGGTAGGCGGTGTAAGGCGTGAATGGCAGGGCTATGTAGATGGTGAATCAATAGAAGACTGAAGCAACACGGTGTTCCAAGCAGTGCAAGGTTGTGGATGATGACTCAGGGAAGTAGGTTGCGTTTCGGGCAGTGGTGGAGGCGCACTCGGAAGGCAAAGGCGGTAGGCAGGGAAGTAGGGCAATAGCTTTTCTCTTCTTTTTTTTTGAATTGCCCGTATCTTTTTTTTGGCCTCCCCCTTTTTATTTTGAGAGCCTCTTGTATTTATTTTTTTGTCTTTTTCCGTTTTTTTAGAAAGAAAAATCCTAATTTTAATGTATTGACCCCAAAATTATGGGATCTTTATTTTATCATTTATTTTTTGTTTGACCCCTTTTAACTTATTTCCTTTTTATTTTTTTTATTTTGGGCAATGAATTTTCATATTTAATTTCACCCAATTTCCTTTTGTTAATTTATTCATTGATTTAATGGCTGATTATTCTTTTTCTTTTTAGGCAACAAATTTCTTTTATTTTTGGCAAAAATATCAACTTTAGTCAACTCTTGAAGGTGTGAATTTTGCATGTGCTTCACATGAGATTTTCAAATTTGAAATTTTTAATTTTAGAGTTTGCATGGGATGCATGGGGTTCCAACTTAAGATTTGACCAAAATTGACTTGTTTCTTTTTATCATTTTTTTATTTTTATTTTTTGATTTTTTTAATTTAAAGAAATTGTTCGGACAAAATTGGGTGTCTACAGTTGCCCCTCTTTGCACTTTGCTGTGAAATACTAATGGTGCAAAGACATAGACAACCATTTTGTCCGAATACAAGACCTATCAATGAATTCTTTGTAAAATATGATATTTCCTAGCCTTTTCTATCACAAGATTAAGGAATGCAAAATGAAATTCCTAGTCTCTCCTATCATAAGACTAAGGAATGCAAGATGAAATTTCCTAGTCCCTCCTATCATAAGACTAAGGAATGAAAAAAAATGAAGTTTTCCTAGTCTCTCCTATCATAAGACTAAGGATTGTGAAATGAAATTCCTAGTCTTTCCTATCATAAGACTAAGGAATGAAAAATGATCATGAAATAAAAGCTTCTCTCACCAGAGGCTATGAGACAATTGAAAACAAAAAGCTCCTCTTAATAGAGGCAATGAGACTTTGAAAACAAAGAGCTCCTCTCACCAGAGGCATTGAGACTTTTTGAAAAATAAAGATCTCTTCTCAACAGAGGTATTGAAACTTTGGATACAAAGAGCTCCTCTCAACAGAGGCATTGAGACTTTTTGAAAAATAAAGAGCTCCTCTCAACAGAGGCATTGAGACTTTTGAAAATAACGAGCTCCTCTCAACAGAGGCATTGAGACTTTTTGAAAAATAAAGAGCTCTTCTCAACAGAGGCATTGAGACTTTTCAAAATAAAGAGCTTCTCTCAACAGAGGCAGTGAGACTTTGAAAATAAAAAGCTCCTCTTAACAGAGGCAGTGAAACTTATGAAAAACAAAGAGTTCCTCTCATCAGAGGCAATGAGACTTTTTGAAAAATAAAGAGCTCCTCTCAACAGAGGCTTTGAAACTTCTAAAAATAAAGAGCTCCTCTCAACAAAGGCAATGAAACTTTTTAAAAAATAAAGAGCTCCTCTCAATAGAGGCAATAAAACTTTGAACATAAAAATTTCATTTCAGATTGCCAGTTAACATGGGTTTGACTGGGCTTAACTTTCATTTTGATGCCAACAATATTGGGCTTCATCCTCCTCTAAGATGTCAGCTAAAGTGACTTTACTCTTATCCAAGGCTTTTCAAAAAATATTTTTCTCATCATCTTCTCATACCTTTTATTTTTTCAAATTACCATCTTTTATAATTTCATCCTATTGTATTCTTACACTTTCTCTTTTCTTCAAAATTTTCATCATTCAAAACTTCTTATCCTAATGTGTTAACAAATAGTTCAATGCCAAAATGCAATAATGAAATTGTCATGAATATAATGAATGCCTTGAATACCGTGGATGCTATGAATGTTATGCACATGTTAATGTCATGCCCCCTGAATTATTCCATGAATGTATGTAAATGCAATCTCAATTGTGATAACAAGATTCTCAAGCTCATCTCATTTTCCTCAAGCTCCACATATCTGCTGGATTCTTCTCATTCAAATCTCCTTTCTTTACTTCTCGTCCCATCTTCTATTGAGTCTTGGTCCAATTATGCCCAAAGACTAGCCATCATGTTTTCAAATTTATATATTCATCATTCACTTTTGTTTCTTTCTCTCTCTTAGTAATGCAAGATTTCTTAAAAGATTTTTTTTTTCAAAAATTTCCCTAAAAAAAGCTTACCAAAATTTATTTATTTTCCTTCCAACTTGACCACCAATGTAATGCACTCATACATCTCCTCAATTTATTATAGGGGTGTAATAAATGATCATGATAGATATAGATATTCATTCTTAGAAAAGGAACATGAAATCAAGAAAAACTAATGGGACAGTCTGTTTGGAATAAGCTTTTTTGTATCCATTTAATGAACATTCTGACAATTTCAATCAAGTCAATCTAAAATTCTTTTCCAAAAGCCCACTCTTATGTTGATATGTTCTTTCATGTAGTGTCTGTCAATCTTGCCCTCGTATCAAAACTTTTGATGTTGATATTTTCCTAAGCCGCCTTTTTTCGATTTTCAACTTAAGTGCCCCTTCATTTGATTCAAACTGCTTTTTTCAAGTTTTCAACTTGAATCCTCCTTTTTTTTCTTTTTTTCTTCTTTCTCTTTTTTCTTTTTTTATTTTTTCCGTTTTTTTCTTTTTTCTTTTTTTTATTCTGCTTCCTTTTTCAGCTTCATTGACTTTGATAAATTTCAGCCTTCAGTGCTCAATCCAAATTAATGCCCCCTAATAGGCATTCTTGATTTTGATCCAAGATATTTTCTGATGCTCATGGATTTCTCCATTCAACTTGATCTACTTCTTTTGTCTCCATCAAACCTTCAAAGGATCATTATCTCATTATACAAGTATGTCTTCATTCAATGCATGATTCTTCAATTTAAGCATTTACATTTGATCAAAATGGGCTTTTAAAGGCACGTAATGTAAGATTGGGTGAGGGCTTATGAAAGAAAAGGATATAGTAGGCCCAAAATGTGTTTCAAGATTTATAAACCAAGGGATCACTTTTTTATCAAGTAAAACATTTAGGCATTTTGCCCCTTTTTAATTCACTCATTTCTTTTCTTGCCTTTTTTTGGGGGTTTTCTTTTTGAATACAAACCTTTTTTTTTCTTCTTTTTTTTTTCACAAAACTGGGCTAATTTTTTTTTTGCCTCTCAATTCATCATGAACACTTTCATTTGTGCCCCCAAAATTTCTTTATTTCATCTTCCTTGCCCCCCAGTGTGGAGGGTGATCCTTGGTGGGTTATATTACAAAAATATAATAAGCTCAAAAGGGGTAATCAAACGATAATTTTACTCATGCTTGAAGGATAGTGAAAGAAGGCCATTTATCATTTCAAATGTAAATACTCTCATTAAAATCATTTATTAAACAATGACAAACTTTTTAGAAGCTTGTGTAAGAGATTCACCTTTCTTGTTCCATCTATCAAGTGTAGATGGTGAACAACCTTTCCTTCATTTTCTTGCTTCGCAATATTGGTAGGCTAGTAATTCATCAACAATAGTAGTTCTTTCCAAATTGAATCCCAGTTTTATTGACATCATTATCATCATGTTCATTATTTGGATACTTGTGAATGAAAGATATGGTGAGTATGTGGGAAATGGCAAATGAATAGATAGAATGAGAAATTAACAATGCATCACGCTAGTCGCTTTATTGAAAGGGAAATAAATAAAAGTTAACCCATACATAAAACTTTATTTCGTGCTTATGGGCTTAAGCATTTTCAAAAACTATCTTGCATTACTTAAAAAAAGAAAACAAAATCAAAACTAGAATTTATAAATCTTCCAACTTGCACTGCTCGAACTTCTCATGTCCCATAAGACTCATCCCTCATTAGTATGGTCAGGCAATGGGTTTGCATTCGTAGTCGGTTCCCCTTTCATTTCAAATCTCAACATGCTAGCTTTTATCAATCCTTGCACTCTATACTTTAGTGCAGTGCAGTTCTCTAGAGAATGACCCACGTTCCCAAAGTGATACTTGCATCGAGCATTCTCATCATACCACTTTGGATATGGAGGCTTGAGAGGTTCCATATAGATGGGTGCAATGAGTTGTCCTTTGATTAATTTTGGGTACAACTCAGTATAGGTCATGGGGATTGGGTCAATGGGAGTCCTTTCTCTTTTTGGCCATGATGTATTATGATTGTCCTCTTATTTATTGAATTGCTTAGTTGGTTGAATAGTTGGTGCAGGTGTTTGAAGAGTAGGTTGAACATTAACCTTGGGGTACAAATGGTAAGGATTCTGAGTAGGATGGTAAGGTTATGGCATGTGATAAGGGTGTTGTGAGGCGTGGCCTCCATATGCAACAACATGAACTTCTTCTTCCCTTCTTTTGTTGGCTCCTCCTTTTTTCTCAATATTGTTGGGAACTTCAATCTTTCCACTCTTGATTGCATTCTCAATTATCTCACCAGACAATACCATATCGGCAAAATTCTTAGTAGCATTACCGATCATCCTATCGTAATATGGAGCCTTCAAAGTATTAACGAACACAATGGTAAGCTCCTTCTCTGAAAGTGGAGGTTGCACCTCCGCAGCCATATCACGCCACCTTTGGGCATATTGCTTGAAACTCTCATTAGCCCTCTTTTCCATACTTTGGAGTGACAGACGATCAAGGGCCATATCAGCAACATGTCGATATTGAGCCATAAATGCTCTTGCCAAGTCATTCCAAGTGGTGATTCGAGTTCCATCTAATTAATTGTACCACTTGGTAGCAGATCCAATGAGACTTTCTTGAAAAATGTGAATAAGGAGCTTATCATCTTGAGCGAAAGTAGCCATCTTCCGACAATACATAATAAGATGAGACCTACGGCAGGAAGTTCCATTGTACTTCTCAAACTCTGGTGCTTTAAACTTAGGTGGAATAACCAGGTTTGACACCAAACATAACCCAGTAGCATCCATGGAACCATAAAAGTCTAAGCCTTCAATAGCTCGAATCCTTTCCTCCAACATATTAATCTTTTGTTGCGACTTCACCTCATTTTTCCCTTCTGCTTGTTTGGCTTTCAACTTCTCAATTTCCCTTGGGTCATCTAAGTCGGGCACCTCAATGGGATCAGTAGATTTTGCGCCTTGGGAAGGATGGGCGGGTCCTTGGAATTGAGTTTGTCCAAACACTTGGGGTATAGCAGTGTAAGCAGGTGGATGTATTCTTTCTTGGGATGTTTGACTTGGAAATGGACCAAATCCAAGAGGATAGACAGGGTCTTCCATACTGCGTTGTTGAACCCCTTCTTAGAATACAACTTCCTCTACAACTCCCTTGCCCTTGCTTAGATTTTTCAACAGCTCTGTAATTTGGGCCAATTGCCCCCTCATTTCCTCTTGAGCTTTTTCCATCTTCTCCATGCGCATGCTTGATTCTTCTTCCATGATCTTAACTTGATAACGAGTGTTGTGTGAATGAATCTTTGGTCGAGCTATCTTCAAATCTTTATTACCACAATTAGAGTTCATTATTTTTTTGTGTGGTGATGCTTGAAAAAGTTTGAAAATGCTTTGTTTACAAACAATGATTGAAGATGAACAAAATGAGATGATGCTACATGTGTATGAATGGAATGGTATGGTAAAAAGTTGCCATGTAACAATAAAGGATGAGTGATGCATGGAAATGTTTTGGTGAAGAACACATGGTACCCTCTTAATGTCTCAACAAAATCAAACAAACTTGATCAAACATGTGTCATGAGTAATGAGTATTTTCTATAGCATGGGTTGATATAGCTCTATCTTATAATTGGTCTTCTTAATTTCACTATATGCATGGCTTTAGATAAAAGGGCTAAAGGTTCCCAAATTGTTCCTCACTGTCGTCCACATAAGACTAGTAAGGCACCCAATCCTCACCCATTACAGGTCACAAACGGAGAGGTTTAATTTGAGTGAGAGTATTTCATTGGCCTGTGTAGAGGTTATCACCTCACGAAGGCAAAGGTACTATACTCCCTCCTATGAAGGACAAGCCCGAGTCGAGGGCTAATGCATGCACATGAATGCCAAGTGTGTGTATTAAATATTTTATGAAATTTAAAGTTTTAGGCAAAATCTTGATAACCTTAAACTACCTAATGGCCTGACTCTCTAATGTCCCCAGTGAAGTCGTCAAACTGTCATAACGTATTAAGTTTCGGGAAACCTAATAGCTAGACACAAAACTACGGAGTCGCCACCAACCATTCTAGTGATTGGTCACCTATTCAAACTAAGGATAAGGCTTGGTCTACGTTAAGAGTTCTAAGTTCGGGAGTATGGTTACGTGTGAGGAAGGATTAGCACTCTCACAACGCCCATCCTAAAATGGTACCAAATAATCTAAGGTTATCCTAATTTTGCTTTTTTACTTTAATTTCGATATAATTAAATATTGAAAAATCTTTTAAGTCTCCTCCATCAAGCTGGTTAGATAACCTAAAAGTTTTTCTCACCTCAAGAGTTTTCAAGTAGGACCAATCGCCTTTCTTGAAGAGGCTCCGTCGTCGGATTGATTAAATATTTTATGCAAACCCTATTTTGACTCTTATCCAATTTCTATCTATTATTTTATCTTATTTTATTCTATTGTTATTATTTTGTTATATAAATTATTATTTCATATATTTTTATATCTTTAAATAAACATGAATTATTTGATATTGAAGATTTTCTTAAAAACCTTCCATCAAGTTGGTAAGGTTTTAAAGAAACTTTCTCACCTTAGGAATTTTCAAAGAAATTACTCAAGCGCAATTCCCTTTAAATTCCATCATCGGAATAATTCACATTTATTAAAATATTTAATTTAATTTAATTTCTATTTATTTTAATTCTTTTCTAATTTTTAATTATCTAGTTCTAATGTATTGATTTAATTTTAATTTTTTAATTTTTTATAATGAACTTAGTTTTAATTTGCTATTTTTCATTTTAATTTAATTTTTATTTTTATAATTTAATTTATTAAATCTTGAAGATGTCCTTTAAAGCTTCCATCAAGCTGGCAAGACTTAAAAGAACTCTCCTCACCTCAAGACATCTAAAAGTACTACTCAAGCGCAGTCCCTTTAGAATTCCGTCGTCGAAATAACTCATCCTTTTATTTATCCCTTATTGTAATTTTATTTAATTTATTTTAATATTATAAGTTTTGAATAATAATTCTGAATTTACTTACTATTTTTTTATTTTGAAGATCTAAGCCTTTATCCTAATACACCGTACCAAATTATATTATTCAATAAATCATATTATAAAAGAACTATTCATGCAAAAAATACAAAATAAAAAAAAACCTCATGCAATTATTTTAGTCAAATTACATATTATCAAATCAAATATCATCATGCAATGGTGTCATACAAGGTCAAATTAAATACTGTCACTCAAATTATTTTATCATGCCAATTAACTTAAATCATATCACTTTAATCATTCAATCAAACAAATTATGTCATGCTAAATTATTTTCATAAACTATGTAAATTTTAATAAACTAAATCATGCAAAATTAATTTTAAGAAATACACTACTAATTTTATTAAAAATCTTCTCAAGTTAATCCACATGCAAAATATCACCAAAATACCTATCAATTGTTAAATCCCTATTATTTACTATTAACGGATTAAATTATCCAATTATTAAATTAATATTAGACTAAGTTATTAACATATATCAATTGAGTATTATCCTATTATATGATTAGATCAATCATAGGTCAATCACATGATAAAACAATTAATACATCAAGTTATAGAAAACCTGGAAAGAAGAATCAGTTGGTTGTCTTTTTCAACCTCTTTTATTATCCCCACAATAAACAACGTAGTCAAGCAGTAGTAGCAATGGCGTATTATGATGAGTCTCCAAGCAGTAGCAAGTTAGCAAGAAACGAGATTGGACAGACTTGTGTGATGAGCCGGCAATTAGCAGAACAAACGCAGCAGGCGAGGGGTGGCAAACTCAGACAGGAAGCAGCAACAATGGCGACTTTGACCAGAGGACAGAAAGCATAGCGATCGAGTAGCAGGGGAAGTAGGCCAAGAAAGAAACTACTGTCGTTAGTGCAGTGCAGGACGGAACCGAGACTAGCAGGGGCAGTGACCAGAACAGGGGCACAGTGATGGTGTCACAGGCTGATACCACCAGAACAGCAGAAATAGGTGATGGCAATATCGGGGTAGCTGTAAGCGTGGTTGTTCGGTGTACTACGATGGTGAGAGGCTAGCGTAGCAGATCAGCTTGGCTGCAATAGGTGATGATGGATGCAGGACATGGGGTAAGGTAGGCGGTGTAAGGCGTGAATGGCAGGGCTATGTAGATGGTGAATCAATAGAAGACTGAAGCAACACGGTGTTCCAAGCAGTGCAAGGTTGTGGATGATGACTCAGGGAAGTAGGTTGCGTTTCGGGCAGTGGAGGAGGCGCACTCGGAAGGCAAAGGCGGTAGGCAGGGAAGTACGGCAATAGCTTTTCTTTTTTTTTTTTTGAATTGCCCGTATCTTTTTTTTGGCCTCCCCCTTTTTATTTTTGAGAGCCTCTTATATTTATTTTTTTGTCTTTTTCCGTTTTTTTTAGAAAGAAAAATCCTAATTTTAATGTATTGATCCCAAAATTATGAGATCTTTATTTTATCATTTATTTTTTGTTTGACCCCTTTTACCTTATTTCCTTTTTATTTTTTTATTTTGGGCAATGAATTTTCACATTTAATTTCACCCAATTTCCTTCCTTTTGTTGATTTATTCATTGATTTAATGGCTGATTATTCTTTTTCTTTTTAGGCAACAAATTTCTTTTATTTTTGGCAACAATATCAACTTTAGTCAACTCTTGAAGGTGTGAATTTTACATGTGCTTCACATGAGATTTTCAAATTTGAAATTTTTAATTTTAGAGTTTGCATGGGATGCATGGGTTCCAACTTAAGATTTGACCAAAATTGACTTGTTTCTTTTTATTATTTTTTTATTTTTATTTTTTGATTTTTTTATTTTTTTTAATTTAAAGAAATTGTTCGACAAAATTAGGAGTCTACAGTGGTAATGGTAAAGAAGGCCAACGAAAAATGGAGGATGTGTGTGGATTTTGCATACCTGAACAAAGCCTGTCCTAAAGATTCATACCCGTTGCCTCGAATTGACAAGATAGTGGACGAGACCTGTGGATATGAATTGCTAAGCTTTCTGGATGCTTTCTCAAGGTACCATCAAATTATGATGCACCCCGATGATGAGGAGAAGACTTCTTTTATTAACGATAACGGAACATACTACTATCGGGTAATGCCGTTTGGTTTGAAAAATGCAAGGGCAACATATCAGCACATGGTGAACAAGGTGTTTAAGGACCTATTGGACAATACCATGGAAGCATATGTGGATGATATGATCATCAAAAGCCAAAAAGGAGAGTCACATGTCGAGAAAATGTCGAAGGTATTTAAGGTGTTGTGGTAGTATAATATGAAGTTGAACCCTAACAAATGCTCTTTCGGAGTAAGGTTGGGAAAATTTTGGGGTTCATGATCACTCAGCGGGGAATAGAAGCTAATCCCGAGAAAGTCCAAGCCATTTTGGACATGAAGCCACCCAATATTGTTAGAGAAGTTCAAAGGCTAACAAGGAGGATAGTAGCTTTGAACCGTTTTTTGTCCAAATCAGCCAAAAGGAGTTTGTCGTTCTTTAAGGCGATAAAGGCAGGAAAGAACTTCAAATGGATAAAGGAGTGCAATGATGCTTTTGAGAAGTTGAAAGACTACTTGAAAGAGTTGCCACAATTGTCTCGGCCACAACTTGGAGACCAACTCCTCATGTATCTCGGTGTAGGAGAGAAGGCTGTGAGCGCAATCCTATTGAGGAAAGAAGGAGACAAGGATTGTCCAATTTATTATATAAGCAAAGTCTTGCTAGATGTCGAGACAAGGTACCCCCCCTAGTAGAGAAAATAGTTCTATCATTGGTGATGGCAACTCGGAAGTTACGACCGTACTTCCAGGCTCATTCGGTGACTATCTGAACAGATCAGCCCTTAAGACAAATACTGTAGAAATCGAAGCACTCAGGGCGTCTGACAAAATAGGCTATTGAGTTGAGTGAATATAACATACACTTTCAGCCCTGTCAAGCGATAAAAGGGCAAGTTTTGGAGGATTTTATTGTAGAATGCACCGATCGGGAGGCCCAAGAAGAAACAGAGTTAGTCTGGTGGAAGTTATTTGTAGACGGGGCTCGTAGCATGGATGGTAGTGGAGCTGGAATTGTGCTAACTTCGCCTGAAGGGGAAACCTATGAGTATTCCCTGCGTTTCGATTTTCCAAGCTCGAATAATGTAGCTGAGTATGAGGCCTTGATAATTGGAACGAAACTTGCTGGAAATTAGAAGTTAGCAACTTAATGGCCCATAGCGATTCACAGTTGGTGGTAAATCAGTTCTCGGGTGACTATGAAGCGCGAGAACCAGCTCTAGTCCCTTATTTATAGAAGGTACAATTATTGGCACGATCGTTCAAGAATTTTCGGTTGACCCAGATAAACAGGTCCGAGAATGGTCATGCAGATGCTCTTTCGAAATTGGCCTCCTCAAGGGGAATTAAAAGTGGCATGGTAAAGGTAGAATCTCTCGCCAAGCCGAGTATCGAAGAAGAAAGTGTCTACGATGTCGAGATCGGAAGTGATTTTAGAATTTCGATTAAGGACTACATATTGGGGGGTAAACTCCCCACTGACAGAGATGAAGCTCGAAGGTTAAAATTGTGAAGTGCCAAGTTTACTATGGTGAATGGAGAACTCTACAGGCATGGATTCACTATGCCCCGCTAAAATGCCTAGGACCTTACACCTTGGCTGAACTCCACGAAGGGATGTGTGGTGAACACTTGGGGGCTCGAGCCTTGGCCACGAAAATATTGCGTGTGGGATTTTATTGGCCTACACTGAAGAAAGATGCACTGAGAAGGTGCGAAGATGCGAAAAATGCCAGAAGTTTGTCCCTATAGCTACTGCGCTAGTCTCGGCCCTTTAGAGCACTTTTCAACCAACGCCATTCGCTCAGTGGGGGCTAGACATCCTGGGACCTTTTCCCTTAGGCACAGGACAAAGGAAATATTTACTCGTAGCCACAGACTACTTCACAAAGTGGATAGATGCGGAGCCTTTGGCTACAATTTTCGAAAAGAAGGTGGAAACAATGGTGTGGAAAGATATCATTTGCTGTTTTGGAATCCCCCAGGTGCTGAATGCTGATCATGGTAAACAATTTGATTGTGATGCATTCCGAGAATTTTGTAGAGGCTTGAGTATTCAGCTAAGGATATCGTCCGTGTCCTACTTACAAGCCAATGGGCAGGCTAAAGTGAGCAATCGGACAATACTACGTGGGTTGAAAACCAGGTTGGACAAGGCTAAGGGAGCGTGGGTAGATGAGCTCCCGAGTGTCCTATAGGCCTACAGAACGACAAGTAAAGTATCGACAGGAGAAACACCATTCAATTTGGTGTATGGGACTGAGGCCCTCATTCCGGTTGAAATTGGAGTTGAGTCACTTAGATTGGTCCCTTACATTGAAGAATTTAACTCTTAGGGACTAAGGGAGAATCTCGATCTGATAGATGAGTGAAGGGACAAGGCGATAATAAAACCGGCTGCTTACCAATAGCGGGTAGCCACTTATTACAATACATGAGTTAAGAGCAGAGAATTGCAAGAAGGAGACCTGGTACTGAGAAAGTCAGCAATTACAAATGCCCATATAGAGAATGGTAAACTTCGGGCTAATTAGGAAGGACCTTACAAAATCAAAAGGATGATCAGACCTAACACATGCACTTTAGAAACCTTGCAAGGAAAGAAGATCTCGAGACTTGGAATGCCAACCATCTTAAATTATATGGTAGTGAAACATTATGGATTATGTGTTACAGGAATTGAAATGAGGCAAAAGCCGGGCAAAGATAAGTCCCTAAGCACAAAAGGGTGGGAGACGGCAAAGATAAGTCCCTAAGCACAAAAGGGTGATAAGTCCCTAAGCACAAAAGGGTGCGAGACGGGCAAAAATAAATCCTTAAGCACAAAAGGGTGCGAGACGGCCAAAGATAAGTCCCTAAGCGCAAAAAGGTGCGAGACGGGCAAATATAAGTCCCTAAGCGAAAAATGCGCGAGATGGGCAATCCTCTAAAAAGTCCCTAAGCAAAAAATGCACAAGATGGGCAACTCTATAAAGTCCCTAAGCAAAAAATATGCGAGATGGGCAAATTGAGAAATCCTCAAGCAATAAAATGAACAGATAAGTACGGTACCCAAGTAGCACACAAAATGCAGGTTGTGAAATATGTTACTAGGTATGTTACAATTTTATCGGATGTATATGTGCTGCAATTGGTTGACAAATTACATTTGACATTTTGTGTTGGCATAAATGATGTTATAGTCTTATCAATTCTAACAAGTCCTTAAGCGAAAAAAAGAGCGAAATAGGCACAACGCTCGAGAAAAAGTTCATCTTTGAACAGAAACAACAACATTGTTTCAAAGAAGAACTTGGGGAGCAATATGGTGTAGAGGTACGCTAAACACTGTAAAAGTAAAAGGTACGCTTTATGTCGTAAAAATGGAATTACTTTATCGTTGTAAAAGTATAGACGTATTTAACGCTACTTTTTAGAGCTTTATGTTTTAACAATTGTGGATATAAAATATCCTATTGAATTTAAACAAAAGAAAAAAAAAGCTACAAAAAAAGAAATTGTACTTTTCATTAAGAACAAATTTGTACATCATTTAGATGAATTAACAAATAAAATGAAATGAAAAGACAAAATGAAAATGAAAATATCCTAATATATGGTGAGAACCACGTCAGCCGGCTGAGAAGACGCTGCATCAGCACTAGGATCTTGGGGAGCCAGAGGAGCTATTTCAGAAGTGGGAACGTCGCTTGAGGGTCTAGCTACAGCTGTAGAGTCTGACACGGGATCGACAGCAGTAGAATCGGAGAATTGGAGCTCGTCGCCATCTAACCCTTGCAGTGCCTCAATAGGCTCAGGTTGATCGCCTGCCTCAACAGGTTTAGGCTCATTACTCACCTCTACAGGCCTAGACAGGTCATGTGCCTCAGTAGACTCAAGCTGGCTGCGTGGCTATCGAGGAGGCCACGGACGTTCAAGATTATCCAAGTCATCTATGGCTCATTCTTCTAAATAATCATCCGAACCTTGTGAGTCGAGTTCATACTTGGTCTAGGAAGGAGCCTCATAGTACTGGGCCTCTTGAGTGAAAAGCAACTCAGGGAAAGTCTCGTTAGGCCTATGCTTTTCCAACCAAACACGAGCCAAGTAAAAGCCGTACTTGACGAATCCCACCGCAAACTCTTCCTTCTTTTCAAAGCAATGTTGAGATAGGCGGCACTCGCGAATGGCCTCGATTTGGACCTCCCTTTGCCGATCTAATGCGTTGTTCAACTCCTCAACGGCCACGTCTCGTTGTGACCTCGCGACCTCAAAGTCATGAGCTGCCTTATTGTAAGCATTTTGATATCCCTCAAGGGATATCACCTTCGCTTGTTCTCTTTCAGTTCCTATTCGAGGTCCACATTCCGTTGTCTCAAGGCTTCGTTTTCCTTCCTCAATTCCTCGACTTTACTGGTATATGGGCGAAGCTGGACAACCTCATTATGAAGCTCCATGTTTTTATCTCGGAGCTCACGAATCTCTTTATCAGCCTACTCCCTAAGAACCCTGTGCTGCCCATTAACGGCCACCGTCTGTTGAGTCGCCTGACAAAACAAAAACAAAATAACTCAGAAACCTGACAAAAGAAGTTAAAAAAGGGAGTATCATTACCAAATAAGGGTGACGCTCTCACCTTCATTATGAGATAGTCAGAATTGTTCTTAGCTTCTGTAAGGTTCGTGAAAAGCCCCATCTCGTCGTGAGGAAGGATGGTACTCCAGGCCAGACGAGAAGCTACCCCAGGCTCCTCTATGCTGTCATTATCATTGACGCTGGGGTAGGTCCGAAAGTCTTCTCCATCGACAACGACCCCACCGTCTACTTGATATCGCCTCAGGGCAGGGTCAGCTATCTTAGGTAGAATCAGCCTCACAAGCATCAAGTCTTCGATGATTAACCTCTTTTGGTATTTGTGATGAGGGCTACGAGGAGCCGACCTATTCTCGACGGCATTGGGATCACCTTCTCAACGGGTTGACTCACTCCTTTGCGACCCGGAGCTCTCATGATCGTCCGAGCTACGATCATGGATAAGTTACCTTTTTCGCTTGCCTCCTTCGGCCTCTTGCGCAGGGCGACTAGGTTCGTTAATGGCCGGAGGAAGAGGAGTTGGAGCGCAAGGGCGTCCGAAAGTAGATGCCTTAGCTCGAGGCCGCTCTTGAGATGAGGGAGTTGCTGGAGTAGCCTTGGCAGACGCAGTGGCCTCCCTTCTACGCATAGCCGCTTGGAAGTTCATATCTGCGTAACATAAGGGGAAGGAGTTAGCAAATAAAGTTCAAAAGTACCGTGCACACGTATGCCAGGAATAAAATGAATTGAAAACCTATAATATCACCAAAGGACTCCGAAAGGCATCGCCTTGGTTCCATTCAAGTTCTTCGTCAGATGGGTCACCGGCGCCAGCAGCCTCGCATGCCTTGTCCCCCGAGTCAGGAGAAGGTTCATCTACGAGACGACCTAAGGGTGTAGTTGGTTCAACTATGGGAACTGAGGATGGGCGACTGGAACTAGAACCAGGAGTAGGCAAGGTTGTAGGAAGGTTGGACGGAGCAGCAGAAGTCCCAGGAACAGCTCTGCTTACTCCCCAGCTGACGACTGTAATGTTTTCAAGAGTTAAAAGAGAAAATAAATCTCGCTCCCTGGTGGAACATATATGCCTAATGGGCTCGCCAAAGTGGACCCTCAAGCTGGCTAAGTCGAACCTTTCTAAGCACTTCGAGTGGTCGCTGGTATCACATTTTCATCTAGTGTGAATCCGTAAATCGCTTGGAATCTCAACAACGACCCACTTACTCTCAAAATTGCGTAATTTATTAGGAAGGTCTGAGAAGATTTTATTGAGAAACCCGTCAACTTTCAACCTCTGAAAGGAAAATGTGACCAGTCCCTTTAACCCACGAACTCTAAAAAAGGCGCTCAGAAGGGGGACGGTAGTAACAATACCTAAGCTATGACATACTACCGAAAATCCCACTAGTTGAGCCCAAGCGTGAGGATGGAGTTGACAAGGAACTATGTCTTTATACTTAAGGAACACTAGACCGAGTTCCGGTAATGGGAAACGAAAACCAAAAACTAAAGATGCTTTATGTACAGCTATGCCACTCCTAACCAAGTCAGGCGTAACTTTCCTATCAGTTGGGAGTCTATAATGATAACCAGGAGGAAGGGGGAAACGATTGTTGATCTCTTCTAAATCCACGTTTGACAACTTACACTCAACACTGCCCCTTCTCAGTGTTTTACTCGGGCATTACGAAGACATGATTCGAATATGAGGGCGGAAAAGAAACAGGCAAGAGACCTATTGGGCGAGAGATCTACAGAGCGAGAGACCTACCGAGCGAGAGACCTAAAGAAATAAAGAGCGAGCGCCCTAAGATGATGCGAGAGACCTATTGCATGAAAGACTTATTGTGCGAGAGACCTAAGCACTATGCGGAAGACTAGACACCTGCGAGAGGCTTAAAAGCAAGTACGAGAGATGGTAAAGTGAGACGGGAGGTGCACACTTACTGTGAAGATGATAGGCGAGAGGCTTCTATGTGAGGGTGAAAGACTCTTCGGCGAGAGAGTAAGAAACGTGCAGTAGAGTGCTGGCTCAGAGGTTTTTCATAGTCGATTTCGTCGAACTCCAGCTGTTTATATAGCCGTGACAGGGAATACCAAACGTCGCGCCTGACACGCCTCCAGCAGAGTGAACCTTTTTCACCTGTAAAAAGTACCAGAAAAACCACAAAAAATTAGGAAAAGACTACAATGTCTTATGCAGGAGTATTTATACTCTCTTGTTTGAAAAAATCCAATAAGAGAGTAGGGAGCAATTGATATGGCAAAGCCCATTCACATTGGGCTAGAGTCCAAACGTCATAAACCCGCCACGTGGCAAGATCTTATTGGACCACGTGACGTTCGACGATAGATGGTCTCGGCAACATGAGATCCTTCTCGCCTGCGATAGGACCTCTGTCGCAAGTGACTAAACCGTGGGTCTATAGCTCGTGCTCGTCGTTCGAACATGTGGCATATAGTTGGCCTCCCGTATTAGGCGACAGACTCCTCCTGCCGTTATATGCCGGATCTTCTATAGTCTCTAGCCGGAGACAGCCTCTGCTATTCCCGAGATTTAAGGAATTCGTGTTATATCAGGAAACAAACTCCTACCAAAAGACGTGATCATCCTCAGGTAATTACCCTTGAATATTCGCCTATAAATAGGCCTCAAGTACATTTCTATGCTCTAATTTTTAACTATTGACTTTTACGTTTCTCGATTTTCAAGAACCTTTAGCTGACTTAAGCATTGGAGTGCCTACGCAGGGAACCACCCCTTGCGTTACTCTGACTTTTTCTGTTTTTACAGAACCTGTTTGAAGACACGTGGAGAAAGAGGACATATATTGACGTCAGCAAGTATTTATTGTTGTTTTGAGCAACAACAAATTCAAACTTATATTTTTTTAAATTTTAGTTTAAAATTTTTATATTTTTCGTAATATTTTATAAGAAATTATTTTAATTTATTCATTAATACTTATTATTAATTATGTGATTTTATATTTTTATATTTTATTTTAATTTTTTTAAAAAATTAATAATATTTGAATGAACGTAAATAAGATTAAATTTATTCATCATATATAAAAACAAATTTAAAAAAATTAAATTCCAAAAATAAAATCAATTGAAGCTAAATTTCCTATCAATCCCTAGATATCTAAATCCCAATCAGAGTTCCATCCGACCCATAAATACTATTTATTTTCACACTTACAACGACATAATTTTCTAAATTAAAGAAAAAACTTTTTCCCCGCCTCGGTCTTCTCTTGTTTGTTTTAACAATTTTTTTGTCTCCTTTTAAAAGTATGGATCATTAATTACTTTTGCGTACCAATGAAGTCTATTCACGGACACGGAAGTTGACTGACAATAGTTGATAAGAAACAAGAATTGTGCGTTGCAGTTGATTCCCTAGAAAGAAACGCGTATAGAGATGGAAGGTTGAAACCGGAGACTAAATTTTTTTTATTCAATCCGATAGACGTTGATCTGTCATTATCTGTTATTGTTTGTTTTTTTTTTTTTTGGCCTTTCAGAAGTATTAATTATTAATGTTACTTTTTGAAATTCTTTTTTAATTTAATTGAATATTAATTTTACGAACTTATAATGTCTATTTTTTTTATAATTATAAATATTTTTATCTATTTTATTATTTAAGATTAATTTTATTTTGACTACAAATAATAAATGATAAAGTACTCTCAATCATAATGATTTTAAAATTTAAATTATATTCAAACATCTAAAAAATTTATTTTTATTTTTTTCAATTATTTGTTGATCAATAAAACCTATTCATCTTCATCAAAATTGACTCACAATAGTTGATGTGTACTAAGAATTGCTTCTTGCAATTGATTCCCTACAAAGAATTCCATGGAAACAACTTGAGCGATAAATAGTCTGAAAATCAGTGTTGCAATTTTATAGAAATTAAAGGTTTCAAAGAAATTTTCTGAAGATAATTAAGGTCAAATGAAAAAGTGAGTTTGACTTTTTTTATTGGGTTTTAATTTTTCGAGTTTAAACACATTTGATCTTGTTTGATAATTATAATTTTTTATAATAATTCATTTTTTTAATTATTTTAATTTTTTTTACAATTTAATTTGAACTTATATTTTTTTAGATTTTAATTTAAAATTTTTATATTTTTGTAATATTTTTATAAGAATTTATTTTAATTTATTCAGTAATACTTATTATTAATTATGTGACTTTATACTTTTATATTTTATTTTAATTTTTTTGAAAAATAAATAATATTTAAATGAACGTAAATAAATTTAAACTCCAAAAAAGGTAAAATCCCAAAAATCTAATCAATCGAAGCTGAATTCTCTATCAATCTCTTAATATCTAAAACCCAATCAGTTTAACCCAAAAAAAAAACCCAATCAGAGACCCATCCGACCCATAAATACTGTTTATTTTCACACTTACTACGGCATAGTTTTCTAAATTAAAGAAGAAACCTTTTACCCACCTCTGTCTTCTCGTGCTTCTTTTTCTATTTTTTTTTTGTCTCTTTCTTCTTTTAAAAGTATTGATCATTAATTACTTTTACGTTCCAATGAAGCATATTCCCGGACGCGCTTGTTGACTGACCATAGATGATAAGAAATAAGAATTGCATCTTGCAATTGATTCCCTGGAAAGAATTCTTTGGTAACAATTTGAGCTATATATTTAATAGACACGATTGAGAGCTGCACTTCAGCTTTTCTTGTATCTGATAATCTTTTGAAATAGAGGGACATGGCTTTTTCTGCTTTATCCTCTGCAATCTCGAGGATCGGTGATTTGCTGACTGAAGAAGCGAATTACCTGTGGGGCGTGGAGGAGCAAGTTGAACGTTTGCAAACGGAGCTGCGATGGATGCAAAGCTTCTTAAGTTTGAAAGATGCAGACGCACGACAAGGTGAGGATGAAAGGATTCGGATGTGGGTTGCTGAAATTAGAGAACTTGCTTACGATGCTGAGGATGTGGTAGAGGCTTTTGCTCTCCAAGTCGGATCCAGAAGGAAAGGAGGTCTCTCCAATGTCATTAAAAGATGGGCTTGCATCTTGAAAGAAGGACGGTTGCTCCACGAAACCAGGTCAAAGATAGAGTCGATCATCGCAAGAATCGTGGACTTGACACGACGATTGCAGACTTACGGCATAAAAGAACTAAGGGATGCCCAAGCTTCAAGTTATTCCAGCGTAAGGCGGGAGCTAAGGCGGGCTTATTCTCATATTATCGATGATAATATTGTTGGATTAGACAATGATATCAAGACATTGGTGAAAGCTCTTGTTGACGAGGAAAGTGAATGCAGGGTTTTTTCCATATGTGGAATGGGTGGTCTGGGAAAGACCACTCTTGCTAAAAAGGTTTACCATCATCACCAAGTCAAAGAACAATTCAATCACTTGGCTTGGGTGTATGTCTCTCAGCAATGCCAGAGAAGAAATGTATGGGAAGGAATTCTGTCTGGCTTCAACATCATGGATGAGGAGGACAGGAAAAACAGTGATGAAAAATTGGCAAAGAAGTTGTTTGAGTTCATGAAGGATAGAAAATGTTTGGTTATACTGGATGATATATGGAGCACCGAGGCTTGGGATAGTGTAAGACCTGCAGTTCCAGAAAGCGAGACGAGAAGCAAGTTATTGCTCACCTCTCGAAACAAAGAGGTAGTTTCATATGCAGACAGAAGAGGCTACCTGTATGAATTGCAATGTCTAAAAGAGGAACAAAGCTTGGAATTGCTTAAAAAGACTGCATTCCGTGGGAGAGATTCTACAGGTAACATCTTCATCGGATAAAAGTAGCAAGTTATTCTACAGGGATTATATACATATAGATATTGTGAACTTTATTTTTTTTGAGATATTTGAATTTTATTATATATGGGTAAAGAAATAGGAAAATGATAACTGATTTAAACCATAGGATGTTATCAATTTTATTTAAAGTAAAAGTAAAAAATTTAAAATAATACATTAAAAAAAATACAGAAAGATAATAGATATTCTTTTAGAATTTTAATAAATAAACTGAAAAAGATAATTGACTTTTTAAAAAATTTTAATGTATTGATAAGGAAATTGAAAAAAGTAAATTTAATTTTTTTTAAAAACCATAGGATATTAATATATTATCATTTTTACTTAAAGCAAGTAATATAAAACAGTTAAGATAACACATTAAACCAGTGATACAAAAAAATTGATTTTCTTTTAAAATTTTAATCATTATGTGTAATGAAATTGGGAAATGATAATTTTTTTTTAATTTAGGAATGAAAGTTCTTTTACCTACTAAAATCAATAATAGGATTGTCATTTCTAATTTGAGTTATATTTATCGAGCCTTATTTTACAGATATTGCTAGAATGGAAGAGCTAGGGAAAGACATGGTTAAGCATTGTGCAGGGTTGCCATTAGCCGTCGTTGTGTTGGGAGGAATTTTGGCGACAAAAAATTCATTGACTGAATGGGAAATGGTGTTTAAAAATGTGAAATCACACCTGAAGAGAGGCAAAAGTCAAGGACCAGAAGATGTGTTAGCATTGAGTTACGATGATTTGCCTCCTTATTTAAGACCATGTTTTCTTTATTTAAGTCATTTTCCGGAGGATTATGAGATAGATGCACAAAGATTGATTCAATTGTGGGATGCTGAAGGTATTGTTTCATCAACGCAAGAAGGAGATGGAGGGGAAACGACAGAAGATGTTGCAGAAAGTTACTTAGTTGAACTTGTAGAAAGGTGCATGATTCAAGTACGACAAAGAGATGCCGCAACCTTGAAGATCGAAACTTTTCAAATGCATGATCTCATGAGAGATCTTTGCTTGTCAAAGGCAAAACAAGAAAATTTTCTCTTCATTGTTGATCAATCAAATGCAAACTCATTATCTGACATTCGAGGAGTCCGTAGAGTTTCTGCACACTGGCCTTTTTGGATACAACGCATTAAGAGTTCGAATCTTCGATCACTTTTGCTCTTCAATTATGAGTTTACACGAAAGGTATGTTATTTACACAGATAGGCCTCTAACAATACTAAATTACTCTGAAAGCCATGAAAATGAACTTCTCAATCCAAGTAATGTGCATCTGTATTTTTAATTTTTTTCATTTGAGTTTTATTTTAATTTTTAAATTATTCCATGATAGTCCCAACTTTCTTTAATAGTGTGATTATGGTTCTCTCTTCAAATTTTGTATAAAAATAAGAGAAAATTACTATTAAGATAATAGATGTAGAATTATTACTCTTTGCTATCAGAGTAAATTGTATTTTTTAAAAAAGAAATAAAACTTTTAAAATTTTTAAGGGGAACAAAATATCAGTTTGCTCATGATTTTAGAAATTCAACTTAAACTTAAAGACAAAACTGATATTTTAGTTTCCTTCCGAATATTTCAAAATTTTATCTTTTTTAACAAATACATTTTGGTATGAGGCAAACAGTATTCATAATCTTGATTTTATTTCCTTTCTTTAGTCTTGTTTTATCAAATTTTATTTCCCCTATATTTATAAATTTTGATAAAAAATAAAAATTAAATCCTATTAAAAGCAAAGCTGGATTTTTTTTTAACAAAAAAGTGAAACATTATACCTAAATAATTTTTTAATACTTAACCAAACATATATAAATATCAATCAAGAATCCTGAAAAGTACTTTGAGTTATTACTAGTATCCTTTGAAACCCTCTAAATTTATGCCAGCTTAAAACAACTAACTTATTTATTATTAATTCTTGAGGAAACATTTTATTAGAAGTAATCCATTTAATTCCTTACTCTTTAACTTTAACTATAGTTAGAATATAAACATCATTAATTAAGCCTTTTAGTATATACAAAATTTTTATATTTTTATATTAAAAAAATCTCAAGAGACAAATTTATTTGGGTTATTTCGTTTCTTTTTTTTTATAAAGCTTTTTTTTAATAGAATTTAATTTTATATATATTTTTTACAAAAGTTATAAATATTAGGGAAATAAATTTTATAAAATAAAAAGAGAAAATAATTAGATATTTGATTGAGAATTGTTGTACTCTTTGGTATTATATGGAAATATATTTATTAAAAAATAAATATAATATTTAAAACTATTAAGCAGGAAAATAAAGTATCATTTTTTTCTTAATTTTAAGTTGAATTTTTAAAATTAGAAAAAAAAATTGATTCTTTCACTTGCTTTTAAAAAGAATTAAAAGTGTTATTTCCCTTCTAATAAATAAAATTTGGTAAGATAGCAATAAGTAATAATTTTAGATATAGTTTCTATTGACATCTTTTTAAAAAAATGGGCGCATCATGAAATAATTTAAAAATTAGGAATTAAAATGGAATTCATGTAAAAATTTTGAGACTATAAATGTACTTTACCATTTTTAATCCTCTATTTTGTATGATGGTGCTTTTGCTACTTAGTATGACACTTCCTAAATTTTAGGGAGCTTGGAGGTACATGATGCACAATTTCAAATTGCTTAGAGTGCTAGACGACGAAGAAAGAGCCAAATTTAGGGGATGGAAGTTACACAGTGATATAGGTAAGCTCATCCATTTAAGATTCTTGAGTATAAAAATGCTAAAGCTACCATCATCTCTGGGCAACTTAAGGTGCTTGCGAACCTTAGATTTAAGAAATGCATATGCATTTGTTCATGTACCTGATGTGATATGGAGGATGGAGCAATTGAGACATCTATATCTCCCTACGTTTTGTAGTCATAAAACAAAGTTGAAGTTGGGTACTTTGAGAAACCTCCAAACACTTATAAACTTCAACACGAAGAATTGTTATGTAGAAGATCTTATCAACATGAGAAATATTACAAAGTTGGCAATTCGAGGGCCCTTTAATTTTGTCAGCCGTTATGGAAGAATGGGTCCAGGACATTTGACACACCTCCTTTGGAGCTGGGTTAGTACTTGTAAGTTGAGTTCAGATGTGAAGATAAGTAAGTTACCAGAGCACCAATACTTCTCTTCAAAAATGGCTTACATAGACTTGGAATACTGCTGGCTTGAGGAAGATCCAATGCCAACACTAGAGAAGTTGCCTAACTTAAGGATTCTCAAATTAAGAAATCAAGCTTTCAATGGAAATGAAATGGTTTGCTCTGCAGAAGGTTTTCCAAAACTTGATTCTCTAAGCCTTAATTGCCTCCACAAATTGGAGGAGTGGAAGGTAGATGACGGAGCCATGCCAGCTCTACGCCATTTGGAAATTGAACGCTGCCGGCTTCTGAAGATGCTTCCAGATGGATTGAGATTCCTCACAACCCTCCAAGAACTGAAAATTGAAAATATGCCAAAGAAGTTCAAAGATGAAGTGGTAGAAGGAGGAGCAGATTACTACAAAGTCCAACATGTTCCTTCTATCATCTTCCAAAACTGTGATCACTAGTGATTATGATTCTTGCCAGGTAATCTCATAATCTCTATTTTAGAAAACGCTTAATCCTTATATTCACAGCTATTTTACATATTTAGATCCTATTTTGTTATTCAGTACTCTCTGTGGAGAATTATGTTAATTAAGTCGAGGGATATATTCTTTTTCTTTTTCAACTACTAATTGCAAGACATATATATTGATATATACTTTTTGTTGTCTTGACATGAAGATGGCAGTGGCTACCATATTATTCGATGTGGTGTTCATGATGGGATCAATCAAGCAGAGTATTCATCCAATTTTATGTGGATTGGTGCATTGGGTGTGCACTGTGCTACTTCTCTTCAAAATTTTGGAAAGGCGAAAGGCAGTTAAAAATAAAATGGATTTGGGAATTTTGTTGAATGGCTAGAGTGAGATATAGAGGAAAGAGAAGATCAGGTTGAGTAAAGTTTCTCCTTTAAATTTTTATGGTTATATTTTGTAGTTAGAAATTTATTTGAGAAAAATAAGACATTAAAAATTTGAGAAAATTTTGTATTTTAAATAGAGTATAGATTTTTAGCTTTTTTTCAAATGGCGTAACTCATGTCAAGTCTATAGTTTATCGAGTTATAATCGTTTAGCGAATATCATATAAATTGTCAATTTCCGTTAGATAGCATACAATATAAGTCGTCAACTTTGTCAACTAGCGTAGCTTATATTTAATTGATAGCATATTTTTCTAATATAAAATATTTTTAAATAATGGGTTCCGAGAGATCCTAAGTCTTGATTTGGTTTCAATTTAGCGACCTTAAGTAAATATCTTGATATTCTTTTGGGGTTGTAACACCGTTAAAATTAATATTAATAAGAGTTATATTTCATATACGATGTACAAATATATTTGTCTTATTGTTTTTAAATTTGGGCTAAGCATGCAAAGTATATATGATTCTTTAAATTGACTTTGAATGTGATCTTGTTCAATTATATAAACATAATTTAATCGCTTTGATTTTTGAATTTTGTTATAATGTACCTATACATATTTTTTGTGAATATGAAATTTGCTTTGAACGATGGACGAAATTCATGTTGTATGAAATAAGTTATGACAATAATAATACTACTATGTGTATTTGTGTAATCCCATTTACTATAGGACTATCATTATTCAGTTCAGATTTCTTTGCAAACTTCCTCCTACTTGACTTCCTATTTTTTCCATTTCCTATTAGTTTTACTCAGGATTCTTTCTTCTATCTCAGCATAATTCCTCCATTTAATCATTCGTGGCTTTGAAATCTGAATGACATCGTCTACTCTATCCTCTTCTGATTCTGACACATGAGTTGGAACTCTTTCACTGTCCACCGTATCTTTGGGTCTTTCCACAGTTTCTTGGTCAAGTTCCAATACAAAAACTCTCCCACACCTGAAGTTTTTGGACTTAGCCCATTTTGCGGCCCCTGATCATTCGTTCCTTTAATATTCATGTCATATCCATCCTTATCATTCCTACTACTAGAATTACAATCATCAAAGCAACCAACTGTACTATTTTCCTTGGGATCGAGGATTCAAATAGTGGTGCAACAACGGTATCGCGATCGTTATTTCGCGATTTCAGTGTTATCCACCACCGCTATTCAACCGAAACAGAGTGTGAATCATTTTTTTCCAAAATCAAATCTAAAAAATCAGAAGAATAAACAAAAAAAACCCAATCTATTAAACAGCAGACATTCAGCCTCAAACAATCAAATTCAATCAAGAAGTAAAGATCAAATAAAAATGATTTGAGGATAATTTGAGCCATCAGTTTCAATTCAAGATTAGTAAAGGAGAAGCAGATGAAGCTTTTGGATGCCTTGAGAAAGAAGAGAAAGGAAAAAGGAGGAGGAGAAGAAGAGATGCAGTGTTCGAAGCTGAGAGATCAAAGAAGAAGTGGCTGTGGCTAGCTTCAATGTGGGAATTTGGTGTGGAAGGAAGAAGAGAAGCTGCAGCTGGTGAGAGAAGGAAGACGAGGGTAAAGAAGATAGAACAGTCACAGGCTTTTCTAAAGGAGAAGTTTCCGGGGTTCAATTTGGACCTTTGAATAGTAAATATTCCAAGCTTTTAGCCCATCAGTAGAAGCAGTTTAGATTTTGGGGCTATTCAACATGTGATTTTGGGCTTCAACGTTAAAACTTTGGTTTGTATACGATTTTTATATTTTTTTTAATCTTTCCTTTATATACTGTTTAGTTCATGTCCATAATATTTCTAAATGATATATACTTTAAGATAAAATTATTTTGTAAAAATTAATAAATTGTAAATAATTATTTTTTTTCTTTAAATCACTAAAAGAAGTTTTTATAAAAAGATTGTTTTTATAAATGAAGTGATGCATTAGTAATAAATATAGTAAATAATTTTTTTATGTAAATAAAAGATCATAGAGATTATAGAGTCATTAATTATTTTAAAAATCATAAAAAAAGAGTTTTTATGTTTGTAATTATAATTATTATGTTTTAAAATAAGTTATGCAAAATTAAAAAAAATTTACGACCGCAATAACTATATTGACTGTAATAGCATCTGTTACATCCGTGATCGCAATAAACACGACGTGATCAAAAACGTGATCGCATCTTTGCTAGGGACTACCATTATGTTTCTCCTTTAGTCCTTTGTCCCTCGTGTTATCGCATCTCCCAATCTCCTTTATCATTCCACCAACAACTGCATCATTATTCTCCCCTACAAGCTCCACCCTATTGCTTGCATTTACTTCTTTATTCTCGAAACTCACCTCCACATCATCATTCTCTGCATGGCTACTATGTTCATCAACTCTGTTGATTTCAATATCTAAAGTTATATAAGCACACGCACATATACATATATCGTGCAATCATATGGAATATGGTACCATACTGGAGTGACAGTTTGAGTCGATATCAAACCTCTAACCGGGTTCATATTTTTTGTAAGGATAAGTTTTCACATATTCCATCTTCATTGTTTAGAACTTGATATAAAACATAGGGCAAAGTAATCTATATGGCTGGCAAGTTATAGCATACATATATAACATAATTTTATATATTTCACCTAATTGCATGGCCTTTTTGATGTTGATAACATTATTATATGTCCAGTTGATCTGATGAAGCCCGGCGCTACTGTTATACTCACTACAAAAATCTAAGTTTTTACCGACACTTTGTTTGCGGCGGTTATTAAAAGTGCCGTTATTTGTAAGCATTTAAGTGCAGAAATTGAAGAGCCAGTGATAGAAAACCATTTAACGGCACTTTTCAATTTAAAACTTTTATTTTTTAGATAGAAAAAAACTTCTGATTTTTTAACTTTCCCAATTCGTTTTACCCCCCAAAACCTAATTTTCTCAACTTTTCTCTCCACATTCACGATCGCCATAGCTGAGCTCTCCATTGCTGAGCTCTGTCTCCTCTCTTCATCTCCATTACGCACAGTCACTCATTACTCATTATTTATTACTCATTCACAGTCATCTTTCTCCATCATGTCCATCATTCTCCACATTAAACCTAATTTCCACAGCAAACCTAATTTCCATCGTTCTCAGCTCTATCTCCATCATTTTAAAGAGGACCAGCGTCTCCATCGTTTCCATTGTTCACCAGTCTCCACATATTTTGGGCCTTCCCCGACAGCTCTTCTCATGAGCCTATGAATGATAGCTCTTCACCGATCTCTACTTCGTCTGCAAATTTGAACCGTAAGAACTCTGTTTTCTCTTCTAGTAGAAGTTAGAATTGTTTATTTGGGAGGACATGATTCAATAAAATGCCTCTTTATTGAAAGATTCAATAACTTGTACAGACTTAGCATGAAAAGATAGAATAGAACTTACTGACACAAAGTTCCAATCAGAAAACAATCTGCGTGAACTAAAAGCTGTTGGAAATACGATTTTCTTGTTTATACATGTATACATGTATGCTTTTCTTGTTTGATGTAATTTGGAGCTACAGACTGCATTGTAGTCTTATTTTTGGTGGTAATGTGGGTTGATTTTTTGGTCTCTTCTACTGAAGTCATTTAAAATTTCTGGTTTAACAAATATCTTCTACTGAAAATTTTCTGGTTTTCTTTTGGGATCCTTTTCATCTTGGACTCTTCTACTGAAGTCATTTTCTGGTTATCTCCTGGAGGGCCGACCCAGCTCATGTGGTGGTTTTTTCCCTTTTGTGTTTGGCGTCTGTTTTTCCATCTGCTTTGTTTCTGTTTTGTGTTCTGTTTGGGGTCTGCTTTTTCATCTGTTTCGTGTTCCTTTTCTATGTTTTGGGGTCTGTTTTCTAATCTGTTTGGTGTTCTGTTTCCCCATTTCTGGTGTTTCCCACTGCTTTGTACTCAGTTTTAGTTTCAATAAATAATCTCCTTGCTTAGCAAAAAAAAAATTAGTTTTTATTTTTAAGTTGTTGATTAATCCAGCCTTTTTGCTTTTTCTGGGTTCAGGTAGCACAAGACTGAAAGGATCCTGGTTTGCCTTTGAACTTCATACTTCTTCCTGGTGAGTAGTATTGCTTCTGCTTTCTAATTTTTTTTGCCTTTCCTATTCTTTTTGGAACACAATTTCTGCTTAAGTATTAGAAGGAATTAAGGATATAGCAACTACATGCTGAATTTTGAGTTGGTATATGGCAAAATGGCTCCCTGATATTGACTAGGACTTACCATCTATTTCTTGTATTTTGCTGCTCACCATGTTGTTTGAGATCAGTTAGCTAAGGCATAGCATGAGATACATTTCTTGTAATGGCCTCTTTCATTGTTTATATGACCATATTTGGCCTTCTAATTAGCTTTATAAGAGTTTTGTATAAAGATTGAGGCCTACACTTGCTCCTACTTTATACACTTTCTGAGAAAACAAATGCATCAGACGATGTGTATTAGATCTACTGGTTTTTATCCACGTTTATACTATTTGTATTTATATTATTACTTCTGATGATTGGTGGCAATGGTCTAGTGATGAAGGCTGTTAAAGTTTCAATTATATTTTATAGTAATTGCTGTGTGTAATGATTTCTGTTTATAATACTTTTATAATCACAGCAATAGATTGATTTCTGTTAAAGTAGTGGTTGCATCTCATTAGCTAAGATGCATTAATATAGACGGTTATATTAATGATTAATTAAATAATCATTAATAATTAATTAATTAATCAACCTTCCTTCCCTTCTTCTGTCTGTCAAAATCCAATACTGTTTTCTCTTGTTTCCTTGAGCTACATTGTTGTTTGTTAATGCAAATTTTAAGGAAAATAATCATGAGAATTGGCTTATAATATTTTTCTTACCGAGGATTTTGCAAAAGTATAGAGTTATTTTCCCTGAAAAGGCAAAAAACGTATAGAGCTTGCACTACTGGATCACTGCCTTTAAATCCTCTCTTTTTGTAAGTGCAAGAACATGGGTCATAAATATAAAGTAAGCTTTGTCCCACCATATGTGATCAGAAACTTTTATTTTATTTTTTATGACATTCTACCATATTGAAGATCATATCTACATTAGGATCAGTAAATTCAAGTTCCTTTTGATAGCTTTTACTCATGTCCTCAATCTTCCATTCCCCATTTGACATGGGAACCCAATGAATTTGCATTTTCTTCCAAGCATTTTGTAGGGCCCCATTTTTTAATAAACGTCGAGAAAAGATCAAACAGGAATTTTTGTTCATAGGCCTAAAGAGGGTAATAACCGTTGGATAAATGGTTGTTTCAAACAGGTTTTTGGTTATGGTTTACTCGACTGATCCCACATTTTGTAAAGTCAAGAACTTTGTAATTCTAGTTTTCAATAAACATTGATATCTTGTATATGGTCTTAGGTATAGAATAAATACAAACTGACGCATACAGGTATGTTAAAAGTGACTAAAAATGAGCTTGTATTGGGTTTTGTATTTTTCCCTTGAAACCTTCTTGGTTGTTTTTGTTAATTTCTCTGAGACAAACAGGGAAATGCAAGGTAGTGGGCTTGAAGCTCTTATTCCATCATCCATTTCTGGTTTGAGAAACTTGGAAATTTTGTAAGTAAAAGCTTCTTAGTTTTACCATCAACGAAAGATTATTACAGCAATTTACTAAATTTTTTGTTGCTAATGTTATACTTATGTACAGGATAATAAGTGACATTAATGGAATGAATCAGCCTTTTCCTGATCTAAGCAACATGACAGGCATCAGGCGAATGTAACGTTCAGTTCTGCTAATGTTCTATGATTAATCACTTGTAGATCATTATATTTGATATGGCCAAAATTTTGAATGTTGTAGAATTTTAAAGAAATGCAACATTTCTGGGCAGATCCCTGACTATGTCTGGGAAATGAGTAACTTGCATGTTCTGTGAATATTTTTTTTAAGTCTTAAATTAATAAAACCCTTTCAATTTGCTTATAATGTATTCATGTTATCTTGTGATTTTGGACTGGGATCTTAGTTTTAACAGTTTAAATGGAGAACTTGAAGATGTCATACCCCTTAGTAACTTAAAATTCCTGTAAAATGCATACAGGTAAAAATCACATTTGTTTATATATGTTTGTTTTATATCAGCATAATACCAGTTTGATGTTGATAACAGTTAATAGGTTTCATTCTCTTATTGTAGGTTTCAGATGCATGTAGTTCGTTTGGGTCACTACGTGCAAATACTTAAGTGAAGATGGAAGCTCCAAGGATAATCGGTATACAATTCAGCTAGAAATTTTATGCTTGTATTAGACTTCTAGGAAGTTTAGAAAACTTTGTGGCTGTTGTGATTGGTTCTTGAGGACATTATTGGTTGCTTTGTGAAGTTAATTGTTGCTTTAAGGATGATAATTGGTATTTTGATAACTTTTTGGTTATAAGCACTTTGAATTGAACTTTGAACAAATGAAATTCACAATTCTTAGGAAATTCTTAATGCATGAAGTTAATTGTTGCTTTAAGGATGATAATGAAGCATGCTGCCAATGCTTTCATATATACTATCCATGCATTAATAATTATTTTCTTAACAAAAAATTGCATTAACAATTTTTTAACTTGCATTAAAAAAAATTGAATTAAGAATTAAAGTCATTTTATTATACTATTAGTAAACAATGGCATTAACACAAAGAAGTAATTATACTTTTAAATTTAAAATAAAATTTAATAAATATAAGAATTTTAAATTTTAAATTTTAAATTTTAAATAAGACTTTTACCGGCACTTATAAGTACCGGTAAAAACCTAAAAATTTAAAATAAAGCTCAATAAATGTAAAAAATTTAAATTTCAAATAGGATTTTTTTCCGGCACTTTAAAGTGTCGGTAAAAGTCTTTTATTTTTAAAGGCATTTAAAAGCGTCGGAAAAAGTCATGTCGTAATTTATCAACCATTTGCCGGCACCAGAGCACATCACCACCGGCAGACTTTCACCAGCATTCACCTAGCCGGCGGTCAGCCGACGGTTAGTTGACCGCCGGTAACATTTTTACCGGCGGTTGATTTGGCTTTTACCGGCACTTAAAAGTGATTTGTCCTGTAGTATCTCTGCAATGCAAAGATTGACATGTCTAAGGGATCCATGAGGCTAGAAGTTGACAAATGGGGCTGTGTCCAGGCCACTGAACCTGCAAAATTCGTAGTCAAGGAGGATAACAACCTCTGTCTAGTTGAATATTAGTTGGTGAATGTGGCTGAGGAGTGACAAAAGTATTATAGCATTCTATATATACAGAAAAGAGTAGCTTCAGAGTTTTTAAAAGCTGTGGTGGGTGGTTTCATCTAATCTTCTGGTTACATCTCACTTAGTGAATGGTATATGCAGATTGGGTGGTTAATAGATGTTACTAAAACCAAATGCAATGCACTGTGTTTTTGTTTAATAGGACTGCCAGTCCGCTATGGTGTAGATTTGTTAGGTGTTGGCAACTTTGCTTAAGTTGGAAATATGAAAATGTAAATGATATTTTCTTTTCTGGTTTACATTTTCATGCTTATCTCTAATTCCCAATCTTTTTATCTATGAAATATTTTTATGTTCACAGTATCCTCACTATAGCAAAATGTACTTTTAGCAGCGTTTTTTTTGTTATTTAGCGACGTTTAGAAATGCTGCTAAAATGTCGCGACACTAGCAAAAAACGCTGGCTTTGCTAGTGTCCGCAAAAATAGCGGCGTTTCCTATCAAAACGCTGCTAAGTTTGCGGCAATTTCGTACAAATTAGCGGTGTTTATACTTACCGCAAGTTAGCGGCATTTTCTCTGCAGTAAAACGTTGCTAAATTCGTGACGTTTTTCTGTAAAACGCCGCTATGTTAGAACTTAGTGGCATTTCTGCTATGAAACGCCGCTAAGTTAGGCTTTTTTTTTAGATTTTAATTATATAATTAGATTTATATTTTTTAAGTTATAAATATAATTTATATTTTTCAATTTGAATCTGTTTTTCATAGTACGTCTTGCACCATATAAATTTAAGGCTTAATAGTCAAATAAGCCCTCAACTTTTAGCCCAAAATGGAATTCAGCCCTCAATGTTTTATTGCATAAAATTCAGTCCATAAACTTTTATTTCAGTGGAAATAAACCCTCAACCTTTTAAAATTATGCAATTAAATCCAAATCTGTTAAATGACACTAATTGCCGTTAGTATTGCACACGTGGCAGCCAACTAAGTTAACCACGTCAACTTTCACTTTAGATATACTAACGGTAGTTAGTGCCATTTAACGGATTTGGACTTAATTGCATAATTTTAAAAGATTGAGGGTTTATTTTTACCGAAATAAAATTTTATGGACTGAATGTCACGCGATAAAATATTGAGGGTTGAATTCCATTTTGAGCTAAAAGTTAAGGGCTTATTTGGCTATCAAGCCTACATCTAATTTATATTTTTCAATTTGAATATATCTTGCACCATCCTTCCAACCACACATCCTTTAATTATACCATGCTTGCACCATCCTTTTAATTTATACCTTTCTTACCTGTTTTGTTACATAGAATTTTATGACATGCAAAAGCTTAATCCACACAAGAATTTTATGACATGAACAATCATCAAAATTTCAAAAGAAATTTCAAAAAGGGAGGATCGGACCACTCCTGGCTAAGGTCAGGTCCCCCCTAATCCTTTCAAAAGAAATTTCACTAAGTTCTTGGCAGCAATACACGTAAGTAGAAAAATCAACCTCAGCAGCACACACATAAGTAGAAAAACCAACCTCAGCAGCACAACACACATCATTTGGCAGCACAATATATGGAAAAGAACAAAAGGGAATGATGAAACTTATTTTCATATATAAAATAAGTGTAATGTAAAAATATATTTTATATAAAATACGTCTCCAATTTTATATAAAAATAAATCTGTCCTAAGTCTTTCAACATCTAAATAAGGAAAACATATATAAGAAAAAAGAAAGAAAGAAAGAACAAAGATTAATGTTTCAGAATATTTAGGCTTTTACATCCAAAAGTTACTCTTTCTTTCTTTAACAAGTTCCCATTTAACAAAGACCACAACATCACTCTGCAACCAGAAAACAGTAAAGAAAGCACAATTATTAGAATTGGTATTATCCTATAGCATATGTGTATAACTAAACCACAATTTTATGTGTAACAAACCTACACTACAAAAATTTTATGTGTAACAAACCTACACTACAACATAGTCACTATCTTTTCTACATCCTTGGGGTCACATCTCCTCAAATCTACAAAAACCAAAATTAGTAAAATATATATATTTAATTTAAAAAGAGGAAAAAAAGCCATGCAAAAGAAAAGTTTCCATGATTAAACAATTCTAAAAATATGCAACAGCTTTTGCCTCTTGTGAAAGGGAAAAAACAATTACAGGATGCATCAAAAAACTTGATTGATTAAGTAGTGTTGTTAATCTTATATAAGCATGCTAGCTTTAATTGTTGAATTCATTGCTTAATTGTGCTATGTGTTATTAATCTGCTCATAATTTAATTAATTTAATTTTTGCTGAGAAAATGATTTATTTATGAATATAAATCAAAGTACAGGGCAAGGTGAAACTGTGATAACCCTAATTTTCCATTTAATTGGAAATTATAAGTATTGGAAATAAATAAATAAATAAATAAAATTGAGAACGGGATATTGGTGAAAATCCCGAGAATTGAGGAAGTGATAAATCGAAAAATTCGAGTGAAGGAAGTTAAATTTGAAATTCGAAAAATAGAGAAGGAAAATCGGGGAAGAATCCCGATCCTCCCAGGCGAGACCGACGGTGGCAGAGCTACCACCGCCGGCAAGGGAAAAAGGAAGAGACGGCGTCGGCCAGAGAGGAGAAGACGATCGGCGACGAAAACGGGAGGAACAAAAACGGAAACAGAGGCAAAAACCCGACGGAAGCCGAGAGGGAGAAGAGAAGAGGAACGGACGGCGCCGGCGGAATTGGTCGTCGCCACAGCCACCTTGACTTCGGCGGAGGTGAGGGGAAGGAGAAGAGAGCCACCGGTGAGGCCAACGATGGCGGAGGAAGGCCGGCGAAGAGGAAGAAGAAACCGAGACCCACGCCGCCAGATCTGCCACCGTGCCGTCGATCCAGGGCAAACGGAGGGCACCGGTAGCTTCGTCGTGCCGTCGGCCAGCTGTGGAGTCCTTGAACCGCCGGAGAACCGGCCGCCGGCGAGGAATCGGCGAGGAAGGAGGCAGACCGGTCTGACGGGAAAGGAAGAGGAAAAAGAAAAAGAAAAAGAAAAAAAAAGAAAAGAAAAGAAAAGAAAAGAGAAGAGAAAAAAAAGAAGGAAGAAAAAGAAGAAAGAGAAAGAGAAAAAGGAATTCCGAGAATTTGGAGAATTCCCGAGAATTCGAAAATTACGGGAAATCCCGGGAATTAAGGGAATCGGTAAGAAATCCCGGAAAGTATTAAATTATTTAAATTATTTATTTATTTAAATAATTATGAAAAAATACTAAATTTTAGAATTTAATTTCCAAAAAATTTCCTCGATAACCGAGCCGATGGAATCGGGCGAGGTGAACACGGGCGCGACCTTCGAGAGGCAGTCGCTGACCCGAGTCAGGTAAGGGAGACATGTGCAGCCTGTAGGGATATTTGGCACACATGTTTTAAATTATGCATTTAATTTTATAAATGCTATTGATAATGATTGGTTGGAAAATTGTGGTGATTTACCGGTTGAGATTTAAACTGTATTTTCCGTGCAGGAGGCTAGCCAATCGGCAGCCGTTATACTGCCGAAAAATCTTAGAAAATTACTGAAAATCATAATAAATGATTTTACATTACGAGAAACGATTTTCAACAACAAAAATCGAAAAATCGATTAGTTTTCATAAAACATGAATATATTGATAATTAATTTTAAAATATTCATGTTTTTGAAAATGATGAAAAAGGAAATTACCTAAATTTATTCCGATAGGTGATATTTCACGTGAAACGATGTGAAAAATGAAAAGGACCAAAGTGAATATTTTACTAATATTTCTTCAAATATTCACTTGATTTTATAAATAACCTTTATGGGTTCAATTGTGAAAATAAGTGTTTATAGAAAATTCCATAAAGGTAATTAAATGTGAAAAATAGTGTTTTGAGACTAAAAGTTCTCCGTATGTATTTACAGAGAAAACACGGGACGAGAGTGTTGATTTGGAAAATAAATATTTTAATTTTCCATAAATCATACAAATAATTGATTTGAATCCCGATAACTTTGAAAATCATGTTTTCGATAGAAAGCACGGAAAAGCGTGCGTATATGTTTTATGGTGAAAAAGGACGGTTATAACCTTTTATATTTTACAGTGATTATTTTATAAACTGTTTTCACTGTATGGAAAATGTGATTTATACTGTTCTATAATGTTTAGAACATTTTCGAGAATGATGACCCCAGTATGAATATTTTATAAATTGTGATTCATAAGATGAAAATATTTTCCTTACGAATATTTGTGGATTGATTGAACTTATATTTAATGAAATTGATTTCATAAATGGGGTTTATATCACGTGTTTATTGTTTTGAGACTGTTAGGCCCCATATCATGCTCACGTGTCACGTGTTAGTGCTGATAGATACTGATCCTATTATCAGCGTCCCAGTGGACACCTGATCAGTGCACACTGAGGACCCCATAGACTATGGCCATAGATCTCATGTCTTTCCCCTATTAGGAATGATATTATTATAGCATGATATATTTAGGGTGTCGCCTGGTCTCCATGATACTGAACTGAAAGCTACCGTATACTGTTTATTGAATTGGTAGCTACTGTTTACTGTTTTACTGATTTACAAGATATTGTTTTACCGAATGGTACTGTATTGAATATTAGTGTTTTATTGAACTGTAAGATACAGTTACTGTACTGATGAGAAAGAAAATAAACTATAGTTTTGCTATTGTACTGTCATGTGTTTTAACTGTACTGAAGTAAACTACTGTTTTATTACTGAACTGTCACGTGTTTTAAATTATACAGAAGTGAAAAGAAATAAGTGGTTTACTTTCTGAAAACGAAAATTATATCGTTTTGAGAACAAGGAATATAGTACTCTCTACAGTTGCTTCTAGGTTCCGGGACAAGACAGGTATTTCAAAATACCTGCCTTACTCCATCCGGATCCCTAGCTGACTGTAGTATCCTTCCTACATGTGAGCCTAGAGCCTCTAGGAAGATTTAAAGAAAGTGAAAAATTATTTTCAGCATATAGGTAGCTAAATATCAAGTGTTGCATATAACTCTCTTACTGAGCCGTGGTTTGCTCACTCCCCAATTTTAACATTTCAGATTTTCGAGGACTAAGAGATCTGACATACGAGCATTTCGGCTATGCATTTGGGGACACTGCGACAGCTTGATTTATAATATGAGGTATGATCATTTATTTTCTGTATTTAGACTTACTTTTAGTACTACTTTCTTGAGAATTAAGATAGGGGATGTAATTCATATTATAATTTTATATGAAATTGTTTAATAGTAAATGAAAAAGTGAAGTATCACAAACAGCCCAACCGGTAAGTTGTATAGAAATACGTGAAAAATGTGATCACGGGATGTGACAGAAACAGACCATCATAACAGGGGATATGGTAACCACCAAACCCATAGGAACAAAAGGGACAAAACATAAAAGCATGACTAAATTGAACACCAGAACCAAAATAACATACAGAAAACACAGGAAAAACTCAACATCCTTAAACATAGCTGAACATAATGCTGATGAGAAACTTCAAAAAAATAGCAACCTTCCATACAGAAAAATTACTACAAAATTATTTCAAGTAATGCTAATTATAGCAGAACAAATTGAAATCTTCAAAATCCACTTTCATGGAAACAACTTTACCCAAGATATGTCAACATGATATTGCAGATTTACTGAATGCTAAAAAAATCTCGATTCACTCACTGTTAATGAAAGAACAGACTACTTTCAACTTTAGATACTGCTAATTTCAATTACATTATCACCAGTCACCAGTTATCAACTACAAACTTTGTGAGTGAATATTTAGTAAGCAAACACTAGCCCATTTTCTAATACAATATTTAGAAAAACACCGCTAAATAAATGCCGCAAAAGCTATTTTTGCTGTAGTTACAGCACATCAAAATCAGATGTAAAATATGAAGCCTTACAACACAAACAATTACAGAAATGCAGATGTAAAACATGAAGTCAAGAGAGATTGACCTGTATAGAACTCTACATTGACATTTGTAGATCCAGAATAATGATAAAAGAGATGGACAAATCATCAAATAAAACCATAATTCAACTATAAAGTTACCACCCACACATAATTCAACTATGAATAATCTATAAAATAACATATTAAAATTCTTCTGAAAACTCCAAAAATAAATGATTTTGTGGGCAAAACAAATCTAAAAAACTGAAATAAAGAAAGAAAAGTTTTGTATTGTAGGCAATACTACTTCACATTCAACAATGCTGTTCATGTGCGAACAATGCAATTCAACTACATATTAACTAACGTGCAAAACAATTCAGAACAGTCTTTTACACATCATGGAGCAACATTACATCAGCAATCATATTCACTTGCAAGTAAAAGAAGAAAGAATCAACTACATATTAACCAACATGTGAAACTTAAGACCAAAAAATTCCTAATCGTAGTAAATATGGGTATTTCATCCAATAATGCAAATAAATATAGTTGTAGTGTGCACTCAAAAACTGAATAAAAAATAAAGAAACTGAACCAACCTAGCAAATAAAAAAGGAAAAATTGAACACGAAGGAATTTAAAGAGAAAATAGAAGACAGTCACACATACTAAGAACAGGATCCTTGAAACTAATATGGAATTCCAAGCAAGAATTGTCTTCAGCATACAATCCCCTCTAAAAATCAAAGGCAAAGTAATACAATCAGTAATTCAATTCTAAATGTTGTAATGTAAAGTTGTATATATAGAGGCAGTGAAAGAGAAAAATTATGGCAGTCAAAGCAATAAAAATCGAGGTAAGCAACTACTCGTGACACGAATATTGGACTGAATTAAATTTTCCAAAAAGAATACAAAATTGTGCTGCAATTTCCTGTGTTAATGCAAAATATCAGTCTGGTTATGCACTAATTTTATAGACAACTTGATATTATTATCAGAAGAGTTTTGCAACATTTGACACAAACAAACAAGAGGAAAGCTTTTGGTAAGTTGAGAATAAATGCAGGAATTCCAAATGCAAGCAATATTAAGAGATTACTCTGAGAATATGATTTATATGCTGGGGTTTTGCAGGGTTACTGTGGAAAATGGACTCCAAAAACAGAGACTAAAGCTGGTCAAAAAAATGTCCGAGAGACAACAGTAGATAGGATACCACCCATAACCATTAAGTAATTTCACAAATAGACATTTTACTCAAATGGAATTTGCTTATTTTTAAAATAGGCATTAATCTATCTCCATTAAAACCTAAACTTATTTGAACAATGGACTTGCAGAGCTTGTGAAATATTATCAGGAACATTCAGCTTGAATTCTCATTAGATAAACTGCTTGACGGGCAAAGACAAATGTAAACTAAATCCTACAATATTTGTTTAAGAAACAGAGGTTGATAGTATAATTGGCAATCAAATCCCTTCTAACATACAAGTCAAACAGGCAGAGAATAACAATCACTTCAAGGATAAATGGTTAAACATGAGATCAAAGCATATAACTAAGAACAGTAATACAATTTCCATTAGCCTTACCATGAAAAAACAAGAATTGTGAAGATTCAAGAACCATACCAGAAATACTGCAATTTGTTTTCAACTATGAAGCCAAGATATAACTTCCCAAGCAACAATAATTCTGAAGATAAATCACAATAAACTTCCTAAAAGTAATACGACAAGTAATCAAGATTAACTTGGCGAACTAATCCTAAAGATAATAAGATGATTAATCAAGATAATAATGAAAAATTTGGTGAGAGTCTTTGCTACGGCACGTAACGTGTGTTGACATATTCCATGGGTGTAAATGCTTAGCAGAAGCATACAGTACGAGGAATTGTGCTTCTGATCAGACATCTCAACCGGCACTCCTACTGAAATTTTACCTTAATTTCGACTTCAAAAAATAAAAACTTTTAGCTTAATTTCAATATTAAATGCTTACAAAAATGATAGACAAGTATAAATGTTAACTACAACAATAGAATTTCAGTAATGACACCTGAAGTTTATGAATGAATTAAAAGAAGAGTGAGCAGAAATGAGAACCTTATGCGTAATTAACCATGTAAAAAAATTCAGATTTACTAATAAAATTAAATCTCATTATAAAAAAATAAAAAAAAATAATTGAAAAATAAAACATAATTAAAACAATGAACTAGAACAAAAAGAACACCACATTACATTGTCAACTCCAAAGAAATATTCAAGCTAAACAATTAAGAACCTCAAGAAACGACAACATAGAAAGCTCGAACAGACCAGAATTCAACGATTACCTTAAGATCCAAACCCAAACTCAGTTCAACCTACAAACTCGAGCCTGAATCCAGTCAAAAGAAATAAAAAGAAGGAATGGAAAAGAGAATCGAAGACTGAAATATGAGAGAATCGGGAAACATGAATAGCATTGTAAAAATTAAACAAAGAATCGGGAAAATGGGGAAATGAGGGGAGAGGTTTTTGATCGGAATGTTTAAGAAAATTTTTTTTGAAAAAAAAAACTTTTTTTTATCGAATATTTCATCGGATTTTTTTATCTAAATACATTTGTAGTATGATTATTTTATATATTTAGTTTTAGTATAAAGGCATTTATTTTCATAAACGCCGCTATTTAATTTTTTATTTTTACTTTTTTGGTAAAATATATATTTTCAAAAAAATTGAATAAATATTTTTCTTTTTTATTTTAAAATAAAGTGGCATTTCTTTTTTAGAAACGTCTCTCTCTGTCTAACATAGCAGTGTTTAATCATAAAAACACTGCTATTTGCTAAATTTTAAGGTATTTTAACTGAAAAACACAGTGATTTGACTAAAAATTGGATATTTTATAAAACACGCTGCTAAATAAGTGCAGCAAAAAACTGTTTTTGCTGTAGTGCCTGTCAGTCAATTGCTCTGCCTGAAATCATCTATTAGGATGATTAACTAAGTTCTGGTTTTAACTTGTTAATCAATTTAATATTATATATATGATATAAGAAATTAATTATATGAAATTCATTTTAAAATTAAAATAAAACTGAATTTTACCAAGTTATTCTATATATAATAGGTAGCAAGGATGAAAAAATTAAAATTAATCAAATTAATTTGACGGTGGAATCTAAAAATTTTTCCATGAGATTAAGGTTTTGTTTGGAAGCTGTGGTTGCTTTCGGCCACTAAATGCCAAAAATATAGGAGAGGAAATTCTTTCCTGCCCCTGTTTTTAATATTTTGTGATTATTTTATTAAAAATGATATATCTTTAAGCATCATTTTATTATTTTTAATCATACTTGAGCCAATCTCACTAATCATCCAAACTAGTCCTAAAAAAATACATGTCATTTAAAGCATATTAAAAAATAAAAAACTTAAAAATTCCAATGACAGGATTAACATATTACAGATATTATTTAAAATTTATTAACAAAACTAAAAATTTAATTAAAAGAATTGGGAATGTAACAATCTCTAATTTTGTTTCTCGAATTAAAAATTTTAATGTCAATAAATAAAAAACCATTTCTTATTTTTTTCCATGAACAAATTAGCATGATCATTATTAATTAGCCAAATAATTAGACCAAACTAAATACCTTAAATTCTAGTGATAATGCCTCCAACTTATAACAATACTAGCTATTAGTTTGCTCAGTGTTTAAATTCTATTAATCTTTGCTTGGTAGGATGAAAAGAAATGGGTGAGGAAAGAAAATTAGTTAATCAAATGGTTATGTTTCATAATAACTTTCCTACTTTATAGTTTAACCATTTGATTAACTAATTTTCTTTCTTAATCCCTTTCTTTCCACCACATCAAGCAAAGCTTTAAAGTGCATGGTAGAAAGAAAAGTCAATCTCTTCAGCTAATCTTCCGGCAACGAAAAAGATCTCAGGATCAAAAACTAAAGCCTTTACGTGTTTTGTATGATCAACAATACAAACAGAAAAACCAGAATGTTTGGATCCCAAACCAACTTCAGAACCAAATCAAGAAGGCTTAATTACTTTTTCTTTAGCCAAAGGAACTCATGGTTCATATCAACGAGACTAAGGAGATTCTGATGAGGAAACTTAGCTTGGAGTAGCACTCGATTATGGCAAGTTGCAGGCCGCTAGGGTTTCTACTAGGGCTGCCCTTTGCTTTTCTAAGTTTGGTTTTATCCCTAATTGGCATTATCATTTGTATTATTGGGTAAGTTAATTTTCCACTTCCACTTTTCCAATTTTATTCTTAATTTTTCTTCAATTATTTGTTTCTGCCCTAGTTTTTATGAACTATTGGAAAATCTAATTTACAAGGATACTTTTTTTTTGTTGCTTTCTTTATAAACAAGAACTTTCTTCTTAATTAGAGATTGAACTCAATTTATCACCTTTTTATGTATTTTTTACCTTTTGTCTTTTTCTTGGTAGTTGGTACTTTTTCTGAATTTTAATTTTATGTATAATTTCTACAATTCTCCTTATAAAAGGGGCAAAATTAAATAATTTAGAAACAATTGATCCAGAATACTAATTAATAATTAATGTTTTGGAAACCTAAAATGGATTTTCTAATCCATTAATTTTGCCATATACTCAAGCAACTTAATTTTATTTTATTATTCTATAAAAACTATAAGTCTGAAGATATGAGAAAGATATTGTAGATGCAGAAATTCAAATTTTAGATTTAATTAATTTGTGTTTTCCTTTTTTAAGTAAATTAAAAGAAATTCGATACAAGTGTGTGAGATTTGAATGTTCAAACTAACTTAATTTGGAACAACCTCTGAATTAATTTCTCTGTGTTTTAGGATTAATTAATTATCTATAGAATTTTGCTGATTTTTTAGTGAAATTTATTGACAGGTCTATACTGGGTTGCCTCTGCCCCTGCTGCGCATGTTGCGTTTCAGAAGCAGACGTGGCTATGAGCATTGTGAAGCTTCCCATAAAATTAATTCAATGGTTTGTTGATCTCATTCCTTGTTGATTTTTTATTTCTTTTTTTTCTTGCCAAAATTATAATTTCATAGCTATGTATGTATGTATGTATGTATGTATGTATGTTTGTTTGTTTGTTTCACTATCGGACTGGATAGCCTTTGAAAAAAAATTTAGTTTCTTCAATTGTACAAAGTTGGGACTTGAGAGTATTTAAATTTTGGATTAAAACTAGAAAAATAGATCAAAATAGAATTATATATAATACGTATGGATACCGAAATAAATTATATTTTATAGCAAAAATAGTAGCCAATTATATTAATCTTCACGTAATTAACTACATACTCAAAGCTTTTCAAGTTTTATCTGTGTCTAAACTGTCATTTTAAATGAACCGATGCATTTATTTTATCGATTTGACACAATTAAGGATTTACTTTCGAAACGCTTCTCAGAAAATTGTAATTACAATATCATTACAATCTACAATTCAGATGATTTTTTTTTAAATGATCCATAGGTTTTATATATAATTATGTAATTTAATTAGTTATTTAAGTTAATGCCTAAAAGGAATATGATTAGTGGAGAACAGATTAATTTTTACTTGTCATAAATAATCAATTGGATTTAATTATCCCAAAAATATCAAGTTGGATATGTATCAATACAAAAAATTGAATTTATCATGAATTGATAGCGTATCTATCGAATCGATACATATCATATGATACACTCATACACTTTGATACATTTTATAGTGAAATTGAGTCAAGCTCGATTAAAATTTGATTTGACCTAATTAACTAAAAATATAATTTTAATAGTTTTTTAACTTAAAAAAACTTAAAAACATATTCTCTATATAATTTAATCTTTAAAATTTGAAAAAAAAATAACTTTTAATAAATTAATTAAAAATAAAAATTATTATTTAAAAATATATACTATTAATAAGTATGTTAAGAGTTTGCAGGCAATCGTATTCATCATCACCATATACTCACTTAATCTTATTAATATGTATAATATTTTTATTTTTTAACCTAAAAAAACTTAAAAAACATATTCTCTACATAATTTAATATTGAAAAAATTGAATTAAAAGTAAACTTTTAGTTAGTAAATTAAAAATATAAAAATATTTTTTTAAAAATATGCTATTAATGAGCATGTTAAGAGTTTACAAACAATCATATTTTTTATTTTTATCAGATTACTAATTTAATCCTATTAATATGTATAACATTTTTTATTTTTTATTTATCTTATATATGTATATGTATTATTTATAATTAATTTTAAAATTATTTACTATATTTTATGATATGATACGATATTTCATTCTTAAAAATAAAATTTCGATTCAACATACGTATTCAATTTAGTAAATATGACTATCATCACTGTCGGCAAAATTGGGTTGAATTGAAAGACATAATGTGTACAATTCAGAGTTAACAAAGTTAGAAGGTTGGATCTTAGAAAAGGGACTTTGGGCTGTTAGCCCTTCTCCTTGTAAAAGGAAAAAACAAAGGTATCAGAATGGACTTTGATGACAAGGTTAGTCTCCATTTTTTAAGAAGTCCAGTGTATATTAACACTGCCCGGAAGCCGATGGAGAAACCCTGCACTTCATATATTCCCTGTATCATTTTGAGTTTTACATTGTAACTTTCAAAGGTAGCAATCCTAAATCACTATTGAATCCTAAATTAGAGAATCCATACTCTTTGTTTTGGCCATTACTACAATCTTCTTTGGTTAACCAACTTTATTGTCTGTCTCCCCCTTTTGTTCTTTTCTTAAACTTGCTGCAAGGAATGGCAACAGAACAAAGGTTGGACTCCTTGAATTTCTTTGTTGTTCTTTTGCTTTCTTCAGAATCACTTGCCTTACCAGTGGGGTAAGAATCCGATTTTCCTTGCGCGGTACTTTGTCATGGAGAATCACTTAAACATGTTGCAATAGCAAGAATTCTAGTTCTACAGTTAAAACTTTTAACAATATAATGAGGACAATCAATGTTATCAGAAAACAAAGATTTAACAAAATTGTCTTCCTTTAGAAAACAAATTGTGCAATCGTGGATTTGTATGCTGTATCCACCGCCGTCCAGACGATTGGGAGGCTGCTAACTGAAGAAGAAACATTGTTGGAGGGCGTGAAGGAGAAAGTTGAGTTTCTGCAGAGGGAGTTGAAACTGGTGCAAGGCATTTTAGAAGCGGCAGATGCAAGAAAAGCTGATAATGAGGGGGTACGCACCAATGTTGCTGAAATTAGACAGCTGGTTTATGATGCTGAAGATGTCATGGAGACTTTTGCCCTCAAAGTTGCATCCAGAAGGAAAGGAGGTATCTCAAACATCATCAGAAGATCTGCTTGCATTCTGAATGAGGGAAGGTTGCTCCGTCAAACGAAGTCTGAGATAGAGAAAATCACGGCCAGAATAGAAGAATTGACCCGACAACAGAAGACATATGATGTGACAAAACTAGGAGATGGAGAAGGATCGAGTTCTTCAAATGAAAGGCTAGAGTCCAGACGGCCTTATCCTCATATTGTCGATGATAATATTGTTGGATTGGATGATGATATCAAGAAATTGGTCTCAGTTCTCGTTGATAAGAAGAGCGAACGCAGGGTTGTTTCCATCTGTGGAACGGGCTGTCTGGGCTGGGGAAGACCACTCTTGCTAAGAAAATCTATCATCATAGTCAGGTTGTTGGTCATTTCGATCACTTGGCTTGGGCATATGTTTCTGAACAGTGCCAGAAAAGAAAAGTTTCGATATACATTCTGTACAGCCTAACCTGTATCAATGAGAGATATGGCGAGCAGAGTGATGAAGAGTTAGCAGAGAAGTTGTTTAAATTCATGAAGGATAAAAAATGCTTGGTGGTAACTTGACGATGTTTGGAGCATCAAGGATTGGGATATTATACAACCTCCATTTCCAAAAACCAAGACAAGCTGCAAGATATTTGCTCACTTCTCGCAACAAAGAAGTAGCTTCGCATGCGGATGCAAGAGGTTGCTTACACGAATTGCAATGCTTAAACCATGAAGATAGCTCGAAATTGTTTCAAAATATTGCATTTCCTCAAAGAGATTCTTCAGGTAATTCACTTGGCTGCCACTTAGGAATTTTAGTTTCCTTTTCAATATATATATATATATTATATATATATATATATATTATATATATATATATATATATATATATATATATATATATATATATGGCCATGTTATGGCAACTTACGAGAATTCAACTCCATATTCAATTAGGTACATATGGTTTCAACTGTTACGGTTGATCTTTTCTAAATTCCATATTCTCTTTTTCGTTTTGTCTAGACTTTGCGTGGGGCTTTTTGCTTGCAAACAAATTGAAGATCTTCTTCATTTCTATAATTTATACCATTTTTTTTTTAAGAAAAAGCTTAAAGGGACTAATAAAAATTTTTACTAGTAAAACTAAAGAACTAAAATCAGATATGTTTGGTATTAATAGTAGAAAACAATTTTTTTCAATCTTTGGCAACGACGCCAAAAATTTATTACCGATTTTAAAGAGTATCTCAAGTATACAAGTCCTTATAAGTAATAAAAGTAGAAGTAGAGATGTTCTTTTGAAAATTGAATTTTATGAATAGATTGTTAGGTACTAAATTTTGACCATCCTAATTTTATTCAAATAATTAGAACTTTCTTAAAGTTAACTATTAAAGTAGTAAATTTATGTTTGGTGTATAAGATGATAAATAGATAAGATGACAATAATCTTATCTTACATTTGATGTACATATTGAAGGGACGATTGGATTACAAAAAAAATTAGTCATCCTCTTAGTATAGAATGATTCAATTTTCTCCAAAAGGTACTGATTTTTTCTAATCCCATGAGATTAGAAATTAACATTAATATTTTATTTTTATATCTTTAAAATTTATATTTAAAATTTAACTTAAACACAAAATAAAATAATAGGATTATTGTTTAATTAATTTATCCAAATTATTTTTCTTTTTTTTTTTTCTTTCTTTTCATTTTTTTATTTTTAATAAAAATATAATTTGATAAAATAATATTATTTTGAACAATTCATTTTTTTTCAAAAATTATTTTTTGGAAATAATAAAAAATTTTAAATCATTTTTTAGAAAAATAAATTCTCAAATATGAAATTATTTAATCTTATTTGGGTAGCTAGTAATAAACAGTAAATTCTTCCCAACCATGATGACTCTAAAATTCAAATCATGTCTAAATACCTAAAAAAATTTACTTTCACTTTTTTCAATCACTTGTTTATCAATAAAGCCTATTCATGATCATCGAAATTGACTCAAAATAGTTGATAAGTACTAAGAATTGCTACCTGCAATTGATTTCCTATAAAGAATTCTATGGTAACAACTTGAGCGATAAATAGTGTGAGAAATCAGTGTTGCAATTTTATAGAAATTAAAGGTTTTAAAGAAATTTTTTGAGGATAAGTTAGTTCAGATGAAAAATTGAGTTTGACTTATTTTTTATTGGGCTTTAATTTTCAAATTTAACCGCATTTGATTTAGTTTGATCATTATAATTTTTTAATATTTTTTATAATAATTCATTTTTTAATTATTTTAAATTTTTTTACAATTTAATTTGAACTTATATTATTTTTTTATATTTTAATTTTAATTTTTTATTTTTTGTAATATTTTTATAAGAATATATTTTAATTTATTCAGTAATACTTATAATTAATTATGTGATTTTATACTTTTATATTTTATTTTAAGTTTTTACAAAATTTTTTGAAATTTTTTTAATTTAATTGAATATTAATTTTACGAACCTATAATGCCTTTTTTTTTTATAATTATAAGTATTTTTATTTATTTTATTGTTTAAGATTAATCTTATTTTGCCACAAATATTAAATGGTACAGTATTCTCAATTATAATGATTTCAAAATTTGAACTATATTCAAACAACTAAAAAAATCTATTTTTATTTTTTTCAATCACTTAATCAATAAAGCTTATTTAGGTTCACCGAAATTGACTAACAGTAGTTGATGAGTACTAAGAATTGCTGCTTGCAATTGATTTCCTACAAAGAATTCCATGGTAACAACTTGAGCGATAAATAGTTTGAGAAATCAGTGTTGTATTTTTATAGAAATTAAAGGTTTCAAAGAAATTTTATGAGGATAATTAAGGTCAGAAGAAAAATTGAATTTGACTTATTTTTTATTAAGCTTTAATTTTCAAGTTTAAACACATTTGATCTAATTTGATAATTATAATTTTTTATTATTTTTATAATAATTTATTTTTTAATTATTTTAATTTATTTTACAATTTAATTTGAATTTATATTATTTTTTAGATTTTAATTTAAAGTTTTTATTTTTTTAATATTTTATAAGAATTTATTTTAATTTATTTAGTAATACTTGTTATTAATTATGTGATTTTATACTTTTATAGTTTATTTTAATTTTTTTAAAAATTAATAATATTTGAATGAATGTATATAAGTTTAAACTTATTCATTTAAACAAAAAAATTGAATCCCAAAAACCAAATCAATTGAAGCTAAATTCCTGACCAATCCCTTAATATCTTAAACCCAACCAGAGCTCCATCCGACCCATAATGAGTGTTTATTTTCACACTTACCAGGACATAATTTTCTAAATTAAAGAAAAAAAACCCTTTTCCCACCACAGTCTTCTCTTCTCTTGTTTGTTTTTGTAGTTTTTTTTTCTCCTTCTTCTTTTAAAAGTATTAAGCATTAATTTCTTCTACATACCGATGGGGAAGCCTATTCACGGACGCGGTATTTGACTGACCATTCTTGATAAGAATTCTTTGGTAACAATTTTTCTGTCAGCCCCTGACGTGAGCCTAGCTAGCCGCGTCTAGGACAAGGTCTCCCGGCAAAGAATTGATTCCCTACAAAGAATTCTATGGTAACAACTTGAGTGATAAATAATCTGAGAAATCAGTGTTGCAATTTTATAGAAATTAAAGATTTGAAAGAAATTTTCTGAGGATAATTAATGTTGGATGAAAATTGAGTATGACTTATTTTTTATTGGTCTTTAATTTTCAAGTTTTAAATGCATTTTATTTAGTTTGATGCTGATAATTTTTTATTATTTTTTATAATAATTCATTTTTTAATTATTTTAATTTTTTTACCATTTAATTCAAACTTATATTTTTTAAAATTTTAATTTAAAATTTTTATATTTTTCGTAATATTTTATAAGAAATTATTTTAATTTATTCATTAATACTTATTATTAATTATGTGATTTTATATTTTTGTATTTTATTTTAATTTTTTAAAAACATTAATAATATTTGAATGAATGTAAATAATTTTAAATTTACTTGTCATATATAAAAACAAATTTAAAAAAATTAAATTCCAAAAATAAAATCAATTGAAGCTAAATTTCCTATCAATCCCTAGATATCTAAATCCCAATCAGAGCTCCATCCGACCCATAAATACTATTTATTTTCACACTTACAACGACATAAGTTTCTAAATTAAAGAAAAAACTTTTTCCCCGCCTCGGTCTTCTCCTGTTTGTTTTTCAATTTTTTTTTTGTCTCCTTCTTCTTTTAAAAGTATGGGTCATTAATTACTTTTGCGTACCAACGAAGTCTATTCACGGACGCGGAAGTTGACTGCCAATAGTTGATAAGAAACAAGAATTGTGCGTTGCAGTGGATTCCATAGAAAGAAGTCAACGGTAACAACGCGTATAGAGATGGAAGGTTGGAACTTGAGACTAAATTTTTTTATTGGCTTAATAATTAAATATAATCTCAATATTTATCATAAAATAAAATTAAATTTTAAACATTTAAATGTATAAAAATTAGTCTTTAATATTATAAAAAAATTAAATTAAGGATATTTTCGTTAAATCTTTTAATTTTCGTTAAGTTTTATTACTGATAGAAATAACAAAAATGAAAGGATTTAACGAAAAATCATTAATTCAATTATTTTATAATGTTAAAGACTGATTTTTATGTATTTAAACGTCAAAAATTTAATTTTATTTTGTGACAAATATTAAGATTATATTTGGCTATTAAACTTTTTTTATTCTATCCAATAGACGTTGATTTGTCATTATCTTTTATTGTTTGTCTCTTTTTTTTTTGGCCTTTCACAAGTATTAATGATTAATGTTACTTTTTAAAATTTTTTTTTCAATTTAATTGAATATTAATTTTACGAACTTATAATGTTTATTTTTTTATAATTATAAATATTTTTATTTATTTTATTATTAGAGATTAATTTTATTTTGACTACAAATAATAAAACGATAAAGTACTTTCAATCATAATAATTTTAAAATTCAAATTATATTTAAACATCTAAAAATTTTTTTTTTTTCAATCACTTATAGATCAATAAAGCCTATTCATCTTCGTCGAAATTGACTCACAATAGTTGATGAGTACTAAGAATTGCTTCTTGCAATTGATTCCCTACAAAGAATTCCATGGAAACAACTTGAGCGATAAATAGTCTGAAAATCAGTGTTGCAATTTTATAGAAATTAAAGGTTTCAAAGAAATTTTCTGAGGATAATTAAGGTCAAATGAAAAAGTGATTTGACTTTTTTTACTGGGTTTTAATTTTCAAGTTTGAACACATTTGATTTGATCTTGTTTGATAATTATAATTTTTTATTATTTTTTATAATAATTCATTTTTAATTATTTTAAATTTTTTATAATTTAATTTAAACTTTTATTATTTTTTTAGATTTTAATTTAAAATTTTTATATTTTTGTAATATTTTTATAAGAATTTATTTTAATTTATTCAGTAATACTTATTATTAATTATGTGACTTTATACTTTTATATTTTATTTTAATTTTTTTGAAAAATTAAAATATTTGAATGAACGTAAATAAATTTAAACACCAAAAAAGGTAAAATCCCAAAAATCTAATCAATCAAAGCTGAATTCTCCATCAATCTCTTAATATCAAAAACCCAATCAGTTTAACCGGAAAAAAAAAAACCCAGTCAGAGCCCCATCCGACCCATAAATACTGTTTATTTTCACACTTGCTACGACATAGTTTTCTAAATTAAAGAAAAAACCTTTTACCTACTTCTGCCTTCTACTGCTTCTTTTTCTATTTTTTTTTGTCTCTTTCTTCTTTTAAAAGTATTGATCATTAATTACTTTTATGTACCAATGAAGCATATTCACGAACGCGCTAGTTGAGTGACCATAGATGATAAGAAATAAGAATTGCATCTTGCAATTGATTCCTGGAAAGAATTCTTTGGTAACAACTTGAGCTATATATTTAATAGACACGATTGATAGCTGCACTTCAGCTTTTCTTGTATCTGATAATCTTTTGAAATAGAGGGACATGGCTTTTTCTGCTTTATCCTCTGCACTCTCGAGGATCGGTGATTTGCTGACTGAAGAAGCGAAGTACCTGTGGGGCGTGGAGGAGCAAGTTGAACGTTTGCAAACGGAGCTGCGATGGATGCAAAACTTCTTAAGTTTGAAAGATGCAGATGCGCGACAAGGTGAGGATGAAAGGATTCGGATGTGGGCTGCTGAAATTAGAGAACTTGCTTACGATGCTGAGGATGTAGTAGAGGCTTTTGCTCTCCAAGTCGGATCCAGAAGGAAAGGAGGTCTCTCCAATGTCATTAAAAGATGGGCTTGCATCTTGAACGAAGGACGGTTGCTCCACGAAACCAGGTCAAAGATAGAGTCGATCATCGCAAGAATCGTGGACTTGACACGACGATTGCAGACTTACGGCATAAAAGAACTAAGGGATGCCCAAGCTTCAAGTTATTCCAGCGAAAGGCGGGAGCTAAGGCAGGCTTTTTCTCATATTATCGATGATAATATTGTTGGATTAGACAATGATATCAAGAAATTGGTGTCAGTTCTTGTTGACGAGGAAAGTGAATGCAGGGTTGTTTCCATATGTGGAATGGGTGGTCTGGGAAAGACCACTCTTGCTAAAAAGGTTTACCATCATCACCAAGTCAAACAACAATTCAATCACTTGGCTTGGGTGTCTGTCTCTCAGCAAAGCCAGAGAAGAAATGTATGGGAAGGAATTCTATCTGGCTTTAACATCATGGATAGGGAGGACAGGGAAAAGAGGGATGAAGAATTAGCGAAGAAGTTGTTTGTGTTCATGAAGGATAGAAAATGTTTGGTGATACTGGATGATATATGGAGCACCGAGGCTTGGGATAGTGTAAGACCTGCATTTCCAGAAAGCGAGACGAGAAGCAGGATATTGCTCACCTCTCGAAACAAAGATCTAGTTTCATATGCAGACAGAAGAGGTTACCTGTATGAATTGCAATGTCTAAAAGAGGAAGAAAGCTTGGAATTGCTCAAAAAGATTGCATTCTGTGGAAGAGATTCTACAGGTAACATCTTTATCGAATTAAAGATAGCAAGTTATTCTACAGGGATTTCTATATAAATATTTTGTGAACTTCATTTTTTTTGACATATTTGAATTTTATTATATATGGGTAAAAAATAGAAAAATATATATGGGTAAAGAAACAGGAAACTGATAATTGATTTAAACCATAGGATGTTATCATTTTTACTTAAAGTAAAAGTAAAAAATTTAAGATAATACATTAAAAAAGAAAGAAATACAGAAAGATAATAGATATTCTTTTAGAATTTCAATAAATAAATTGAAAAAATGGATTTTTTTAACATTTTGATCTATTGAAAAAAAAAAGATCATTGACTTTTTTAAAAATTTTAATATATTGATAGAGAAATTGAAAAAAGAAAATATAATTTTTTTAAAACCGTAGGATATTAATATATTATCATTTTTTTTCTTAAAGCAAGTAAATAAAACAGTTAAAATAATACATTAAAAAAGTTAAACAAAAAAATAATTGTTTTTCTTTTAAAATTTTAATCTATGTGGGTAATGAAATTGGAAAATGATAATTTTTTTTAATTTTAGAAAGATAATTGATTTTTTTAAATTATAGGATATTAAATAAAAATAAAAATTTAATATAATATATTAAAATAATAATATACATGTTAAAACTTCAAAATATTCACATAAAATATTATCCCTTTAGCCAAAAGCTTTTACCTTAATATATATTTATACAAAATTAAGATATATGATATGGCATGACTCAGATAATAATACTGACGCTTTTTTTTGTATAAAATAATAGTAAATATATATTATGGCATAAGTTTGGAGAGCATAATTAACAAGAAAAATGTTTTTCGTATCCAACCGTAACAGTCTTTGTAGCTTAAAAGGGTAAAATTACAGAATTAGAACATTCCAGTCAAAACATTTTCAATTGCTTTCCACACAACGAGAAGCATATGCACTTAAAAGCTGTACCTAACTCCAATCCATCCCGACTATTTCCATCCATGGGCTGCATGTCAAGTAAAAGTATTTGGGAATGAAAGTTCTTTTACCTACTGAAAATTTTGTTTTTACAGCGGTTGTGTTTTCTTGAACAAAGTGTTTTTCCAATGTAACCCTGATTTGCTTCAATGAAAACCTTGACTTTTCAAAAAAAAAAAATTGAAAACCAATTATAGGAATGTCATATCTAATTTTGAGTTATATTTATCGAGCCTTTCTTATTTTACAGATATTGCAAGAATGGAAGAGCTAGGGAAAGACATGGCTAAACATTGTGCAGGGTTGCCTTTAGCCGTTGTTGTGTTGGGAGGAATTTTGGCGACGAAAAATTCATTGACTGAATGGGAAATGGTGTTTAAAAATGTGAAATCACACCTGAAGAGAGGCAAAAGCCAAGGACCAGAAGATGTGTTAGCATTAAGTTACGATGATTTGGCTCCCTATATAAGACCATGTTTTCTTTATTTAAGTCATTTTCCGGAGGATTATGAGATACATGCACAAAGATTGATTCAATTATGGGTTGCTGAAGGTATTGTTTCATCAATGCAAGAAGGAGATGGAGGGGAAACGATAGAAGATGTTGCAGAAAGTTACTTAATTGAACTTGCAGAAAGGTGCATGATTCAAGTACGACAAAAAGATGTCGCAACCTTGAAGATCAAAACTTTTCAGATGCATGATCTCATGAGAAATCTTTGCTTGTCAAAGGCAAAACAAGAAAATTTCCTCTTCATTGTTGATCAATCAAATGCAAATTCATTATCTGATATTCGAAGAGTCCGTAGAATTTCTCTGCACACCATATTGGGCCTCAAACGACAAATACGCGGAAGCAATGTCACAATAACAATACCCACAACAATCAACAGCAATATCCCAAGCCAATAGTAATAATAAATCAAGCTACTAAGCCACAAATAATACGCAAGCAATAAAACGTAAATAAAACGACACCAAAATTTAACGTGGAAAACTCTCCAGTGTAGAGAGAAAAACTACGGGGCAAACCGAATAAAAATCCACTATGAGAAATAAGCAAATTACAAAGTTTCAATACCCCAATCTTTTTGCCCAAAGCTCAGGGTTTCAACAATTGGCCTAAAAATAATAAAGTTTACCTCTTTGGATTCACCAAGATAATCTACCCAAAGAATACCCAATTGTTATACAAACTTATCTCTCCCCTTGCTCTTTCTATGGAACAAGAAAAAATATCACAAAGCCTAAAGCTTACTTTTTCTCCTTTGTGTCGCCTCTCACCAAATTAGACTTCTCACTCTGTCTTCAACTTGTTTATGCAACACTTTATATAGAGAAAAACATATCCCTAACTAACTCCAAGTAGGGCTCTAACAACTAATGTGGGCTGGACCCCACACATCTAACAATCTCCCCCTCCAGTCCCATTAGGAGGAGATCCATCACCACAACCTGTCATTTAGAGTTCACCTTGGCCAAAGTGCTCATCCCGGCCAAGTCACTGCATAACTCAAGTTTATTTCTGGGAAGTGTTTTCGTCAACATATCAGCTGTATTCTTATCTGTGTGAATCTTCTTCAACTGCATCTGTTGCTCGTCAATCACTGAGCGCAACCAATGGTACAGAACATCAATGTGCTTTGTCCTGACATGGTGCATGGTGTTCTTACTCAAATCCAAAGCACTCTGGCTGTCACAAAATACCACATACTCTTTCTGACTTAACCCCAATTCAAGAAGAAATCTCTTCATCCAAAGCATTTCTTTGCCTGCTTCGGTTGCTGCAATATACTCAGCCTCTGTAGTAGACAAGGCAACACACTTTTGTAGTTTGGACTGCCAAGATACAGCTCCCCATACAAAAGTAAATATGTACCCTGAAGTAGATTTCCTACTATCAAGATCACCTGCCATGTCTGCATCAGTAAACCCTTCAAGAACTGGTTTTGTAGTCCCAAAACTCAAACACATCTTAGAAGTACCTCTCAAATATCTGAAGATCTACTTCACCGCTTCCCAATGAGCCTTTCTTGGATTGAAAAGAAATCTGCTCACTACACCAACTGTATGAGCAATATCAGGCCGTGTGCAAACCATAAGATACATCAAAGAACCAACTGCAGAGGAGTAAGGAACAGTGGACATAGCATCCTTTTCTTCCTTAGTCACTGGACAAGACTTCTTAGTCAAGTGAAAATGATTAGCAAGAGGCGTGCTAATTGACTTAGCATTCTGCATGTTGAATCTTGCTAGCACCTGTTCAACATACTTTTTCTGTGACAACCACAGTTTTCCAGCTTTCCTATCACGAATAATATTCATACCCAAAATTTGTTTTGCTGGACCTAAATTCTTCATGTCAAAGGACTTAGACAATGCCTCTTTCAACCTGCGAATCATACGAGCATCTTGCCCTATAATCAACATATCATCAACATATAACAAGAGAATAATGAAGTCACCATCTGGAAATTTTCTCACATACACACAAGGGTCTGCTACCGTTCTTTTATAGTTTTGGCTTACCATAAAAGAATCAAACTTCTTGTACCATTGCCTAGGAGCTTCTTCAAGCCATACAAGCTCTTCTTCAATTTGTAAACCATGTGCTCCTTTCCTTTCACTTCAAAACCCTCGGGCTGATTCATATAAATCTTCTCTTGCAAATCACCATGCAAGAATGCAGTCTTCACGTCAAGTTGCTCAAGATCAAGATTCAAACTAGCTACTAATCCCAATACCACTCGAATGGAACTCATCTTCACAACAGGAGAAAAAATCTCATCAAAATCAATGCCTGGTTTTTTACCAAAGCCTTTTACCACCAATCGAGCTTTATATCTCACTAGCTGGTCACCATCCTTTTTCAGCTTGAACACCTATTTGTTCTTCAATGGTCTTCTCCCTTTCGAAAGCTCAACAAGGTCATAAGTGTCATTTTTCTACAATGAATCCATTTCCTCTTTCATTGCCTTTAACCAATACTCCTTATCTGGAGTATCATGCACATCTTGGAAGCTTTTCGGCTTCCCGTCACTTGTGACCAAAATATATTCTGAACTAGGATACCTGGTAGATGGTCGATGCTCCCTAGAAGATCTTCTGACATCAGGCTCTACACTTCTCTGTATTGGGGCTGACTCCCCCTGCTCAAAACCCACTGCATCTGGCTGTGTAATGTCATTATCAGCATTTATCGCATCACCTTCTGTGGCTGGCTCATTTGTATCCCCAAGTTCTACATCTTGTGCATTTCCACCATTTGTGGCACCCTTAGGTGGAATTCCTGCAGGCGTTGAGTCATCATACTCAACCGTAACCCGTGTAGTCTTTTCATTTTTCTCAAAGTTTGTGATGAACTCATTTTCATGGAAAACCACATCCCTGCTTCTAATTGTCTTTTTCTTCTCTGGATCCCATAGCCTGTAACCATATTCTTCATTACCATACCCAACAAAAACACATGGAGTAGCCTTGCTATCTAGCTTTGACCTCTGCTCCTTTGGCACATGCACGAATGTTGCACAGCCAAAGACCTTCAAATGTGAGTATGAAGCTTTCTTCCCTGTCCATACCCTTTCTGGAATGTCAAAGCCCAATGGCACTGATGGTGATCTATTAAGCAAATAGCAGGCTGTATTAACTGCTTCACCCCAGAATGCTTTAGGCAATTTTGCCATCCTCAGCATGCATCTGACTCTCTCTATAATGGTGATATTCATCCTTTTAGCAACACCATTATGTTGTGGTGTCCCAGGTTCTGTCCTTTCATGCTTGATCCCATGTTTTGAACAGTAGGCTTCAAAGTCTTTCGATGTGTATTCACTACCATTATCTGTACGAATACACTTTAGGGACAATCCTGTCATCCTTTCCACCATGGCATGAAATTTCTGAAAATACTGCAATACTTGGCTTTTGTTTCTCAACATCTACACCCAAGTTTTTCGTGAAACATCATCAATAAAAGTAACAAAATATCTATTACCACCTGATGACTCTACTTCTATGGGACCACATACATCAGAATGAATTAACTCAAGTTTATTTTTCTTTCTTTTAGAAATCTTCCTAAAAGAAACTCTACGATGCTTACCAAATAAACAATAATCAAATGAGTTAAGAGAAATACCTTTGGCTGAGGGAATAAGGAACTGCCTCGCCAAAATCTTTAACCCTTTCTCAGTCATGTGTGCCAGCCTCCTGTGCCACAAATTTGCTGAAGCATCATCCTCAACGGCATTTACCTGACTGCCTGTCAACTTCATCCAAGTCTTGTACATAGTGCAACACAACTTTCCTTTTGCAACTATCAAAGACCTTTTGAGAAGCTTCCACCACCCATTTTTCTACTAACTCTCATATCCTTCCTTATCAAGGACATTCACTGCAAGCAAGTTCATCCTCAGATCTGGAATGTGTCTGACATCCCTCAAAGTCAATGTAGAACCAGTGCTTGTTTGTACCACTATATCACCAATCCCAGCAATTTGCGACATACTCTTATTTCCCATCTTGGTATAACCAAAATCACCTACTCTGTAGGTTGTAAATAATTCCTTATTGGGAACACAATGATATGACGATCCGGTGTCAACTATCCACTCTATGCCAGAATCCCCTACATGATTACACTCACCATGTGTACAAACCAAAGAAACCATTTCACTATCAGAATTCACTGTTGTAATATTTTCATCATCTGAGTTATTCTTACTTTTCTCATCTTTTCGCTCTTGCTTCAAGATCCTGCAGTTCCGCTTTATGTGACCAAGTTTGCCACAATGAAAGCACTTCACCCTATCTCTGGACTTATGTCTATTCTTGGACTTACTGCGACCTCTAGAATCCTGACTTTTGTCTTTAGTTCTGCCCCTATTCTTTGTGACAAGAGCTTCATTCCCAGAGTTTGTCTCCTTTCGCCTTGCTTCTTCATTAAACATACTGTCTTTTACCATCTCCAAGGTCATCGTGCCATTAGGAGCTGAATTAAGAACAGTCACAACTAGTGTCTCCCAACTGTCTAGCAATAAGCCCAGAAGAAACAATGCTTTCATCTCATCATCCCTTTGCAGTTTCATAGTGGTCATCCGATTGAACAAATCTTGAAAGTCACTCAAATGCTCAGAGATAGATCTTCCCTCCTTATACTGTAGAGTAGCAAGCTTCTTAACAAGCATAACTTTATTCAAGGCGGTCTTTCTCTCATATAGTGATGCTAATTTTTCCCAAACAAGGGAAGCACTTGTCTCCTGCGCAACATGATGAAAAACACTAATGTCTACCCATCTTCTAATGGTTCCCAAAGTCTTCCTATCTAACTTTTTCCATTCATCATCTTTCGTATCTGTTGGCTTAGCAGAATCACCCAATACTGGCTCATACAGATCTTTGCAGTATAGATGATCTTCAATCATTGGCTTCCAAATTAAATAATTTGAAGCTGTCAATTTTATCATAGATCCTGTATCTCCTTCCATGATCCCAAAGCACTAACTCGAGCTCTGATACCGGTTGTTGGGCCTCAAACGACAAATACGCGGAAGCAATGTCACAATAACTATACCCATAACAATCAACAACAATATCCCAAGCCAATAGTAATAATAAATCAAGCTAGTAAGCCACAAAAAATACGCAGGCAATAAAACATAAATAAAACGACACCAAAGTTTAACGTGGAAAACTCTCCAGTGTAAAGAGAAAAACCACGGGACAAACCGAATAAAAATCCACTATGAGAAATAAGCAAATTACAAAGTTTCAATACTCTAGTCTTTTTACCCAAAGCTCAGGGCTCCAACAATTGGCCTAAAAACAATAAAGTTTACCTCTTTGGATTCACCAAGATAATCTACCCAAAGAATACCCAATTGTTATACAAGCTTATCTCTCCCCTTGCTCTCTCTATGGAACAAGAAAAAATATCACAAAGCCTAAAGCTTACTTTTTTTCCTTTGTGTCGCCTCTCACCAAATTAGACTTCTCACTCTGTCTTCAACTTGTTTATGCAACACTTTATATAGAGAAAAACATATCTCTAACTGACTCCAAGTATGGCTCTAATAACTAATGTGGGCTGGACCCCACACATCTAACACACCAACCTTTTTGTGTACAACACATTAAGAGTTCAAATATTCGATCGCTTTTGCTCTTCAATAATGATTTTACACAAAAGGTATGTTATTTACACAGATAGACCCCTAACAATACTAAATTACTCTGAAAGCCATAAAAACAAACTTCTCAATCCAAGTAATGTGTACCTGTAGTTTTAATTTTTTTTTTCATTTGAGTTTGATTTTGATTTTTAATTTTTAAATTATTCCATAATAGTCCCAACTTTCTTTAAAAGTGTTATTATGGTTCTCTCATCAAATTTCGTATAAAAATAAGAGAAAATTACTATTAAGATAATAGATGTAGAATTATTACTCTTTGCTATCAGAGTAAATTGTATTTTTCAAAAAAGAAATAAAACTTTTAAAATTTTTAGGGGGGAACAAAATATCAGTTTGCTCATGATTTTAGAAATTCAACTTAAGCTTAAAGACAAAACTGATATTTTAGTTTCCTTCCGAATATTTCAAAATTTTATCTTTTTTAACAAATACATTTTGGTATGAGGCAAACAGTAATAATCCTTGATTCATTATCTTGATTTTATTTCCTTTGATTCATTATCTTGATTTTATTTCCTTTCTTTAGTCTTATTTTATCAAATTTTATGTCCCCTATAATTTTAAATTTTGATAAAAAATAAAAATTTGAATCCTATTAAAAGCAAAGCTAGATTTTTTTTTAACAAAAAAGTAAAAATTATACCTAAATAATTTTTTAATACTTAACCAAACATATATAAATATCAATTAAGAATCCTAAAAAGTACTTTGTATAAGTTATTACTAGTATACTTTGAAACCCTCTAAAATTATGCCAGCTTAAAACAACTAACTTATTTGTTATTAATTCTTGACGATATATTTTATTAGAAGTAATCCATTTAATTCCTTATTCTTTAACTTTAACTATAGTTAGAATGTAAACGTTATTAATTAAGCCTTTTAGTATATACAAACTTTCTATATTTATTTTATAAAAAAATCTCAAGAGACAAATTTATTTGGGTTATTTCGTTTCTTTTTTTTAAGCTTTATTTAAATAGAATTTAATTTTATATATTTGTTTACAAAAGTTATAAATATTAGGGAAATAAATTTTATAAAATAAAAAGATAAAATAATTAGATATTTGATTGAGAATTGTTGTACTCTTTGGTATTATATGGAAATATATTTATTAAAAAATAAATATAATATTTAAAATTATTAAGCAGGAAAATAAAGTATCCTTATTTTCTTAATTTTAAGTTGAATTTTTAAAATTAGAAAAAAAAAGTTGATTCTTTTGCTTGTTTTTAAAAAGAATTAAAAGTGTTATTTCGTTTCTAATAAATAAATTTTCATAAGATAGCAATAAGTAATAATTTTAGATATAGTTTCTATTGACATCTTTTAAAATAAAATTGGGCGTATCATGAAATAATTTAAAAATTAGGAATTAAAATGGAATTCACGTAAAAAATTTGAGACTATAAAAATGTACTTTACCATTTTTAATCCACTATTTTGTATGGTGGTGCTTTTGCTACTTAGTATGACACTTCCTAAATTTTTGGGAGCTTGGACGTACATGATGCACGATTTCAAATTGCTTAGAGTGCTAGACGACGAAGAAAAATCACAAGGTGAGGAATGGGATTTACCCAGTGATATAGGTAAGCACATCCATTTAAGATTCTTGAAGATAAAAATGGGAAAGCCGCCATCATCTCTGGGCAACTTAAGGTGCTTGAGAACCTTGGATTTAAGAAATGAATGGCAAGATGTTCATGTACCTGATGTGATATGGAGGATGGAGCAATTGAGACATCTATATCTCCCAAAGAAGTGTACTCATAAAACAAAGTTGAAGTTGGGTACTTTGAGAAACCTCCAAACATTGGTGAACTTTAACACGGAGAATTGTTATCTAAAAGATCTTATCAACATGACAAATATTAGAGAGTTGAAGATATGTGGGCCCTTCAATATTGAAAATTTTAATGAGGAGGACTTGGACAAGAATCCGCCCATCATCAAAGGTAAATATCTTCATTCCTTATCTATTTTCAGTCCTGGTGGAAGAATCGATCCAGGACATTTGACACACCTCCTTTCGAGCTGTGTTAGTACTTGTAAGTTGAGTTTAGATGTGAAGATAAGTAAGTTAGCAGAGCACCACTACTTCTCTTCAAATATGGCTTACAAACACTTGAAAGGGTGCAACCTTGAGGAAGATCCAATACCAACACTAGAGAAGTTGCCTAACTTGAGGATTCTCAAATTAGGATATCGTGCTTTGATCGGAAATGAATTGGTTTGCTCTGCAGAAGGTTTTCCGAAACTTGATTCTCTAACCCTTCATGGGCTCTATGAAGTGAAGGAGTGGAAGGTGGATGAAGGAGCCATGCCAGCTCTACGCCATTTGGAAATTGATTGCTGTTGGTCTCTGAAGATGCTTCCAGATGGATTGAGGTTCGTTACAACCCTCCAAGAATTGAAAATTGAAAGAATGCCAAAGGCGTTCAAAGATAAAGTGGTCATCCTCCTTGGATCATATTCCAAAACTGTTACGACTACTAATTACGATTCTTGCCAGGTAAATTCATAATCTCTGTTTTAGAAAATGCTTAATGCTTATATTCACAACTATTTTGCATATTTAGACCCTATTCAGAGTACAAAATCATTCAGGAATTCTTGCGGAGAGAAACTGAAGGATTCTCGAATTAGGGAGGGAAGCTTTCATTGGAAAGGAATTGGTTTGCTCTGCAGAAGGTTTTCCAAAACTTGATTCTCTAAGCCTTAAATGGCTTTTCGAATTAGAGGAATGGAAAGTGCATGAAGGAGCCATGCAGATATCTGAAGATGCTTCCAGATGGATTGAGGTTCCTTACAACCCTCCAAGAACTGAAAATTAAATATATGCCGAAGGCGTTCAAAGATAAAGTGGTAGAAGGAGGAGCAGATTACTACAAAGTCAAACATGTTCCTTCTATCATCTTCCAAAACTGTGATGACTAGTAATTATGATTCTTGCCGAGTAATCTCATAATCTCTATTTAAGAAAACGCTTAATCCTTATATTCACAGTTATTTTGCATATTTAGATCTTATTTTATTAGTCAGTACTCTGTGTGGAGAATTATGTTAATTAAGTCGAGGGATATATTTTTTTTCTTTTTCAACTACTGATTGCAAGACATATTTATTGATATATATTTTTTGTTGTCTTGACGTGAAGATGGCAGTGGCTACCATATTATTTATGTTCATGAAGGGATCAACTAAGGATAATATTCATCCAATTCTATGTGGATGGTTGACATTGGGTTTGCACTGTGATGTATATTTCTTTTTATTTTATTTTATTTTAAGACCTCTATTAATAATCGTACTTTAGCCATTTTTACAAAGTCCCATACGTTCCCTCTGTCCATATTTCAAAATTGTGGTAATTAGTAAGAAATTATGATCCTTGTCAGGTAATTACTGTTTAATCCCTATTTTGAAATTGCTTGTAACTTCAATGGTGTGTATTGTTTGAAGGAAACTTTGCTGTAAAAATTATTTTTACTTATGTTTTTTCTTTGAACAAAGGATTTAGATTGAGAGTTAAGATTTGAACTTGAATCTATGTATTATGTTACAATTTTATGTACGAATATTAGTTTTTTATTATGTTGATTTTTGGGGAATACAAAAATGCAATTTTAAAATAAATGTGAAGGATAAATTATTAATAATTTATTAAATTAAAAATAGAGATTTTTTGTAAAAATAAAAAAAATAAAATTAGTGTAACATTGCTCTACTCTAGGGGTGTAAATGATACACTGGTACTAGCAAGCTACTCGGGCTCGACTCGAAAAAAACTCGAACTCGACTCTACTTTTGTCGAGCCGAGCTCGAGCTCGAGCTACTCGAGCCATCAAGCGAGCCGAGTTCGAGTATTAAGATAGTCTGCTCGAGTACGCTCGCGAGCCTTATCGAGCTTTTATTATTTTAATATATATTTTATAATTTTAAAGTATAATTACTTATTTACCCTTAATATTTATATCAGTCCTTCAATTTTAGAAACCCTAAACACCTAAATCACTTTCACGTTTCTATTTCACTCCCCAAAACCAAACCCTCTCAAGCTGCACAGCACCTCCCGACGATTTCTCATGTTCTGCACCACGCCATCTCTACTCCAACGACTTTGCACCGACAACCTTGCACCAACGACCACCCCCTATTCACGTTCCAGTCGCAGTCCACATTAGATCCGCTGCACAGAGTCTCCTTTGGCACCAGATCTGACGCACATGGCCTCCTTCGACAACTAATCCAGCACACCCAGCCCCTTCCGGCACCAAATCTGGCCCATAGAGTCTCCTTCGGCACTAAATCTGACGCACATGGCCTCCTCCGACAACGAATCCGGCGCACCCAGCCCCTACTGGCACCAAATCCGGCACACCCACCCCTCCTTCTGTGCTAGATCTCGCACAGTATAAATTTTTTCTGTGTTGCACAGTATAAAGCTATAGAATTGCCTATATAGTTGTTTGTTTTGAAGTGGAAAAGTGCTGTGTAAATTCACACGTTTGATCTTGTAACAGTTGTTGCAACATCACCCTATAAACTTTTTAAAATTTTGCTGTGTTCATATGGTTTTGAACTATAGTTTTCGGATGCATTATTTTGAAGGAACAACACTTCGGTTAAGTTGGGCAAAAAGGTGGAATTGATGAAGGTTGAAGATCTGAAACTAATTCTTTCAAATGACCAAAGGATTATAATCTATCAGATTACTGTGATGTAATTATTTTAATTTTTTTTGGTGAATGTAATTATTTTAACTGTATTTTTTTAACCTTTTTGTTATTATTCATGCTGTATTATTATTATTAAAACATAATATTTATATATATAAATAAATTGGAGATCGAGCATTTAAGCGAGTTAGAGATCGAGCATAAGAATCGAGTTCAATAAACGAGCTTAATCGAGCGAGCTCGAGTAGCTCGGTTTTAATTTCGAGCCGAGCTCGAGCTTAAAAATTAAGACTCGACCGAGCTCGAGTAGAGTACCGAGCAGCGAGTTTTGCAGTCGAGCTCGAGCTCGAGTACCCAACTGTATCGGCTCGGCTCGGCTCAATTACACCCCTACTCCACTCCCACTTAGAATAATTAAATATAAGAAAACTGACTCTTTGGGAAATTAAGAATAAGATGACTTTTTCAATAATAATAATAATAAATGACTCAAGTTATGTACCTAACATTTTCATGTCAATCTGTCATATTTTTAGCACCATGAAAGAATTTTTTTTCTGTAAAAGTCGTAGAAAAACTACTCATAAATTATTATCGTTCATCAATAAATAAACAAAAAACAATCTTTAATCAAACAATTAAAGAAGAGCTGTGAATTTGAATTCGAATATAAACAATCTTATCTCATTCTCAATTATCAAATATTTACCTTATAACAAAAAAAAACCTTTAAATACAACACCTTAGAGGACTTTTAGAATTGCTTCTTTTTTTTGTTTTTGTTTTCAATTTTTTTAGAAAATAAAAGTAAAAACATGTTTGATGAGAATGTTGTTGTTTTCAAAAATTGAAAATAAAACGCATTGTTTTAAAATTTGTTGGAAATACAAAAAATGATGTTTGGAAATATTTTTGCACTGTTACTGTAACAACGGAGTCCAATGAACAAAAACCCAATAGCCCAATGAGTAAAATTAAGAAAGACCCGGCCTTAGTTAAGTTGGCGGGAGTGATCTTGCAGCCGCCAAATGAAGCTTAGAATTTTAGATAGGAGGTGTAGATACATAGAGAAAGAAAGGAATAGAAAATATAGAGTGGTGTGAGCAGTTCCTCTAAAGTTCGAGAGCAAGTGCAACAAGGGAGAATTGAAAGAAAATAAAATAAAATACAAAGGAAGAGTAGAGAGGCATTGAAGTCTGACGCCGAAAGAAAGATTGAAAAAAAAATAATTATGGAAAGGTGAAAGGCAGCATAAAAAAAAAAAAGATTTGGGAATTCTGATGAATGGCTAGAGTGAGATATAGAGGAAGGAGAAGACCACCGTGAGTAAAGTTTCCCCTTTAAATTTTTATGGTTATATTTTGTAGTTAGAAATTGATTTGAGAAAAATAAAACATTAAAAATTTGAGAAAAATCTTTATTTTAAAGAGAGTACAGATTTTTATTTTAAATAGAGTACAGATTTTTAGCTTTTGTCAAATAGTGTAACTCACTCCAAGTCTATAGCTTATCGAGTTAAAATTGTTTAGCGAATATCGTATACACTATAAGCTTCTGTCTAACAGTATACAGTATAAGTTATTACCTTTTGTCAGCTAGCATAGCTTATCTCTAATTGATAGTGTATTTTTCTAATATAAAATATTTATGAATAATAGGCTCCGAGAGATCCTAAAACTTGTTTTGGTTCCAATTTAGCGATCTCAAATAAGTGACTTGATATCCCGTCGGTGTTTTAACGCCTTTAAAATCAACCTTAATATGAGTTATATTTCGTATACTATGTACAAATATATTTTTGTCTTATTGTTTTTAAATTTAGGTTAAGCATGCAAAGTATATATAATTCTTTAAATTGACTTTGAATATGATCTTGCTCAATTATAGAAACATAATTTAATCGCTTTGATCTTTGAACTTCGTTATAATGTCTCTATATATATTTGTTTTGTGAATATGAAATTTGCTTTGAACGATGGACAAACTTCGTGTTGTATGAAATATGTTATGAGAATGATAATACTGCTTTGTAATTTGAAATTATATTTTGTTTTGCTTCTTAGTATGGGTATACTCTAACCTTTCTAATGGGAGTTAAATGTTGGTTATGCCGACATATATTTTGTTACAAGAAACTAGTTTCTAATTGTACCAGCTGTTAAGAATAGTAGCTCTTTATTCTGTTCTGTGCAACTGTTAGTTGCTTCTGATATTTTTGACTCGAGCCACCAAGGTTAATTGTGGTTGTTATTCTGATTTTGACTTGTGCCATAAGAGTTAAGCGTGGCCATAGAATGTTACAAGAGATCTGAAAATTTTGATTTATGAAACTTGTGTTTGGTTTTGATATCTATAAAACTCCGTTTAGTTTCCAAATCTAAGTGTATGAATTTGAATAAATTACATTAATGAATATGAGATTACTCAACTTCGATTTTGAATCTTAATATTGATTTTTGGCCTAAATAATTTGTGACATGCTTAATCCAACTGATGGGATATTGGTTGCTTACTGAATGGTTGTACTGATCTCTTTTTTCTTAACATCTCACAGGTTTTGATATTGATAATGTTCATGTGAATGGCAAGGAATGATGCTTTGAAGTTTAGGGCATGTCTCAAGACTTATAGGTTTATGATTAGATTGAGAATTTAGAATGTTCCAAACTTTTGTTTAAGGCTTTAAGCAATAAGTTAGAATTTTGTTAACTTCTTTTGATTATTGGTGATATATGTCGTAACATATAAGTCTAGGGACTTGTATATATTGCTAGATTTTAAATTTTATTGAGTCACCACTAATCTTTTTTACTTAGATGTGGTTGGCCACTATTTGACTTTAAGAATAAAACTTAATCTACTTTCCTAAAATTAAGTTCAAGAGTACAGTTATGTGTGGGGAAGGTATTAGCACTCCACAATGCCCGTTCGATGAACAGTACCAATTAGTCACATACTATCCTAAAAGGTTTTAACTAAAATGATCTTTTATTATTTATTATTTATTTTTGTTATTTATTATTATTTAAGTATTAAGAATTTTCTTAAACATTTTTTGACACTTTCGGTATAATTTAAGAAATTTTCTCACCTCAAAGTATTTAAGAAAATCACTCATTCTCTTGAAGAGGCTTTGTCATTAGATTTATAGCATTTTATTTTTATGAAATGGTAAATCAAGGGCAACCTAAGGAAAAATCAAATCAGCCAAAAGAGGGGAGTAAAACCAGCTGAAAAAATCGATTCCCAACGGCCCACACAGAGCAACGGGTTCTGTCTGAAGCACAACAAAAGGAAGGAATAGAAGAAAGAACCAACGAAAATCACTGTACATGATCGAATCATGAACTGGAGAACCAAAAACGTGGAAGCAGTATTCTCTACAACTTTTATTATATAGGTAGATATTCAGGTGAAGATGCCACTAGAGCATTTTTGTCTACTCTTCATAAGGCGATTGAGATAGTTCATCCGATACTGCGGAATGCTTCTAATTTGGTTTCAGCTTACTGTGAAGTTGGAGATATAAAATTGTCTTTTATCTTCATTGTTGTGAATTCTTGACATGTGGTTTATGTGCTGTGGCCCTCTTCTTTTTTTTTTTAATCTTGACTTTCTCAATAACTTGAAACGATTATTGATTTGTGATGTGTTATATCTACGTCACTTCTTTAACTTAAGCTGATGTGCGTGGTAATATCTCCATCATATCACAAGCATGTGATAGATTCCTCTATAGTTGTTATATCATTCACAACAGAGGACTCTGGCAGCTGTCTTCTTATGGAGGAAACTCTCAAATTCGGAGATGAAGCAAGGCCTTTAGAAAGCATTTAATTAGAAATTGAGAGGGATGGATACTTCTCTATGGCAGGACAATTGGCATCCTCATGAACCTTTGCCTCCCAAAGTATAGCAAAAGAATGCTTCTTGATTTTGGCATCCATGAGAAAGCAGAAGTTTAATATTGTGATTAAAGAAACTGAAACCATTTGACAAGCACCAAGATCTGCAGCTTTAGAAGGCATACAGGCGGCCATTTTGGTGTCATTACAACCACAGGCAGGAAACCATATTCTGAAACAGGAGAAAGTTGATGTGGTTCCAACCTCTAAATTCATTTCCCAAAGCACTCAATTATAGCTTGGATGGTAATTCTCAACAGGGCCACTTTGGAGAGGCTGCATTTATGGCCTGGGAAACAGCATTTCTTAGCTCTTTTCACAAATTACCATTTGCTCATGTGCCATGACATGTGATGTGGTTTTTGGAGTTAGATGAGAAAATAATTGCCTTAAAATTTTAAATTAATGTTTGGGAACACCCTGTTTCGGATAATCCAATACTTTGATTGCACGGTTTTCTTCCATGGATTAGTTTGTTCTATTTTCATTCTTTGCATTAGAATAAAGAAAAAAAAAAAGCAAAGCCATGTTCTATTCCACTACAATTAAGGAGGGGAAGGCAAAGTTTCAAAAGGAAAACAAGAAATTTTTTTTTATGTTAACAATAAAGAAATCCGGCTAGCCCAATTACTTTACCATTTTCACTCAACATGCGTTATGATCCCATGGAGTCAATTTCGTGAGAGCTATCATGGAATTTATCGTGACTTAGTTATAATCATAAAATTTTAATTGAATTTTATTAATAAAATATTAATCAAATTTATTTAATTAAAATATTTAAAACAAAATCTATTTATTTGCTACGAGTCCAAGTTTCACGTCTCATTAAACGGAACAATGAATAAAAAATTTTGCGAATAGAGAATAAATGAATAAAATTGTTTAGTAGTAAACGTTTATATATCAAGATGTAAGCTCTAAAAGGCAAATAGAATCCATAAGACATAATGAGCTAGATAATTAAGGTTGGGTTAACTCGAAAACTATGCACTGTTCTATGTTGAGGAGTTTACACAATCCAATTGGGAGAAAGATTCATGGATTAGTTTATAAAAAGTTGTTCGGAAAATATTCTTGATCACCAGATTAATAAACAGTGATCGTTCTGGAAGAACCTGCTAAGGTAGTGCTTCTCTCTTTTGGCGAATAACCTGCTAGTGTGTCATTTAAAAAGAATATTTTCTTGTAACTTCTGAGTATCTCCTCCTTGTAAGCTGCAGAATCTGTTTATTTTGTTTCATGAGAGAAACCTTCACTTAGTTGATCCAAATCAGAAGTTTAACTTCGTTTTTCTTTAGTAACGGGAGAAGAACAATCTGTAAAACTAACTTGATTATGTTATGTGAAAATTAAAAACACCAATAATATTATAAACAATTACTGCCCTTCACATATAAGCTCTCCCATATTATCCCTACTCAGGTCTTAGGTCAAACGAATCCTACACTAAAAGATGCATTTGTGAATGATGAAAAATCAACTTCAAGATGAAGAGGAAGACAAACGTGGACCCGTGCGCCTGTTCCCTACTAAATTCATGAGCAGAGCACGTATCACCCAAGTTGGTGTTTTAAGCTTTCCGGTGGCCCCTGTCGTCCGCCCGGCTGGCCAGAGCAACGACAAGGGCCACTCTCTCTGCTAATTCTTACTCATTGTCCCATCATTTATTTGTTAGTTATTAGGGTTGGTGGATTTTTAAAGCTACATTTGATTTGTCGTGTTTATAATATATATTTGTGTCCTATAAAATTATATTAATATATATAAAATAAAAAAAAATTTACTAAAATTTGTATCAATAAAAAATAAAAAATTTTATTTTTAGAATTTATTGTATTTAATTTGTGTTATTTTTATATTTTTTATTTATATCATATTTTTATATTGTGTTAAAAATTATCAAGCTTCCCCAAAGCCACCTATTTGAGAGATATAAACATGTGGAACCAATCATTACTGGTAGAAGTGGCTGAGCGTTTGTGAAATTGTAGTTTTAGGTCAAACGATTCCTACACTAAAAGAAGCATTTGTGAATGCTGAAAACTCAACTTCACATAAGCTTTTTGCTAGGCCCTATCGTAACTCTAGCCGGCCAAACCAAGGACAAGGGCCACTCTCTCTCCTAATTATTATTCACTGTCCCATCATTCATTTGGTAGTTGTTAGGGTTGGTGGATTTTTAAAACTACACTTGAATAGTCATGTTTATAATTTATGTATGTGTCATATAAAATTATATTTATATCATATGAAATATAAAAATATTTTTATTAATATTTATGTCAAAATAAATATGAAATTTTAGTTTTAAAATTTATTATATTTATATATAATTTTTATTTAATTTTAATTTATGTTAATTTTATATCTTTTATTTATATTATATTTGTATATTGTATTTAAAATTATCAAATTTATTCAAAATCACCTATTTGAGAGATATAAACATGTTAAGTCAATTAATGCCGGTAGAAGTAGTTGAGCGTTTGTGAAATTGGAGTATGAAGTACTCAAAGTTTATAGCTCAATTGATAATGCAAGTTAAGTTTATGAAAAAAATTTTCGAATTTGACTTTCATTAAATATATCTTTAAAAAAAAATAAAAAATTTTAATTATGATTAAATCTAAAATAAAATTAATTTTAAATCGTTTAAAACGAATAAAAATATTTGTGATCTACGAAAAAAATTGGAACATGAGGTCAAACGATTCCTTCACTAAAAGAAGCATTTGTGAATGCTGAAAACTCTACTTCACATAAGCTTTCTGGTAGGCACTGTCGTTACTCTAGCCGGCCAGACCAAGGACAAGGGCCACTCTCTCTCCTAATTATTACTCACTGTCCCATCATTTATTTGTTAGTTATTAGGGTTGGTGGATTTTTAAAGCTACACTTGATTAGTTTTGTTTATAATTTATATATGTGTCATATAAAATTATATTTATATTTTATAAAATATAAAAATATTTTTATTAATATTTATATCAATAAAAATATTTCATTTGTTTTATTAAAATTATTATTTGTTGATAAAACACGTAGTTTTAAGAAGTTAAAAATTTTTATGTCATATCATATAAATAATTTAAATTGATCAAATTATCCTTAAAAGTAGTAAGCATTAAATTTTTTAATGATTAAAACTGAAGTATAATAAAGAGTAAAAAAAATATAATATTAAAATTTGTTATTTTTTTCAATGTGACATATTTAATAGAATAATTTATTTAGTCAAAATTGATAAATTCATTAGAACGGAAGAAGTATGAAATTTTAGTTTTAGAATTTATTTTATCTATGTACAATTTTTATTTAATTTTAATTTATATCAATTTTATATTTTTTATTTATATTATAATTTTATATCGTATTTAAAATTATCAAATTTATTTGAAATCACCTATTTGAGAGATATAAACATCTTAAGTCAATTAATGCTGGTAGAAGTGTTTGAGCGTTTGTGAAATTGGAGTCTTTGGTTCCTACGCTAAAAGAAGCATTTGTGAATAATGTAAAATCAACTTCAAGATGAACTGGAAGACAAGTTGGTTTTTAAGCTATCTGGTAGCCCTTGTCGTCAGCCTAATTATTAACCTCCTACCATCCCATTTGTTAGTAGTTATTAGGGTTAGTGCATTTTTAAGACTGATCATTCTCGTTTACAATTTATATTTGTGTCATGTAATTATTATCGATAAATTACCCAAAAACTTAAATTACTATCATTCATCGATAAATTAGGGAAAAAAATACTTAAACCCAAATACCAAAATTTTCTTTTTCACTTTTTTTTCATATCAAATTCCTCTTTCTTGTGATTCAATTATATCTCAAGCTTTGGCCCCTGGCAGGCATATGGCCTTTTGGGAGGGCATGCACATGGATTTATGACAAGTCCTGGCTTTCTGTTCCGACATTTTATAACGTCATTGATTGATTCCTCCTTACTTTTCCGTGGCAGCTTTGTGTAGGTACATAGTCAGGTAAAGGCACACAGTTCTATGATTAAAGCTCACTTGTTCCTTAAATAGAAAACCCTTCCATTGTCTGTACCCAAAAAACAATAAACAAAAACCCTTTCATTGTCCAATTGAATCCAAAATCTTTTATGGAACATCATTCAGGATGAACAATATCGTTTTATGTCAGATAAAATTTTGTTTACATAAGCGTTTTAAACAAGTTTGGAAAACTGAGGGAGGGTAAGGATCAATGGAACATTTTGTAATATACTCTCTATAACGGTTAATGATGCCATTTTAACCAATGTGTTCTCAATCATTTCACTAATTTTAAGAGTTTTATGCATCATATGTTATAAAATAATTATTAGATATTCCTATCTTTTTTCTTTTATTTTCTGAACTAAATTAGAAAAATTGGGTTGAATTGAAAGACATAATGTCTATACTTCTGAGTAAGGTAGCAAAAATAGAATCCTAAATCAGTGTTGGACGATTCAGACATATTAATTTAGCATAAATAATAAAATTAGATATTCCATACTCTATATTTTGGCCATTATTATGTGAACAAACTATATTGTCTAGCCTTTTGTTCTCTACTTGAACTTGCTGTAAGGAAAATGGTATATAAGATTATTATTATTATTATATATATATATATATGTAATGTTAGCAATCATACCATACAACATATAACATCATAATCACAATTGAAATATCAAAAACAATTTGATATATAATTGATCGAACGAATTTTGAATAATAAGTACGAAATTTCTACACTTGCTGGTTCAGATAAAATTGTATATCTGATTTACTGATCATGCACACAATCACAAAGCTAAAATTACACAGATTCCACATTCTAAACCCTTCAACAATTGCGACGAGTATTTGAGAATGTTACTTTTTTTTTTCTTTTCTTTCTTGCTTTACTAATTTCTTTTCCTGTGAAAAAAAATTCCCAAAATATATTTTATAACATTTTCAAAGACAGGGACATTAATATTGGGACAAAAATATCCTCTCAATCCAAACATCAACAAAACTAAAAAAAAACAAAAATAAACACAACAACTTTTAATGTGTTTTGGCCTAACCAAATTTGCCTATAACAACCCAACCAAACTAATAACCAATCAAATTACAACTGTACAATTTTTAAAAGAGAAAAATTGCAAACTTCTTACAAGCTCAAAGCTCAACTACCCAAAGAATCCAACTACACCTTTTATAATAGATCAAACCATAGCTATTCTATTGGTGTTTGCAACTCTTTAGAATACTTTACAAACCAAGCCTAACATATCATTTATAAGGAAAGAGCCCTTATAACTTCTCTTACACTTTCAATTTAAGATTCAAAGCAAACTCTAATAAATCTTACATTGACTTGAATCTCTAAACTCCCCAAACTACTCAACAACATCTGAAAAACTAACATGCCTCTAAGTCTTTTTATTATTGGGAACAACTCTATTCTTTGCATTTACTAAATTATTATCAAACAAATATAGTTGTTTCTCATCCCTCTTTCCTTGTAGAACTAAATCATCATTTTTGTACACTTTGCAGCAATCATCATTACCAATATATGTGTACCCACGTAAAGCTAACTCATCCAAAGAAATCAAATTGTAGCAAAACTGGGCACATACCTTACATTACAAATAGTCCTGACACTACCATTATGAAGCTTGAGTTGAACACTCACAATACCTTTAATCTTCATTTTATTACTATTCCCAACCACAATATTGCCAGAACTTTGATCTTATTTCAAATCATCAAAGTGATCTTTATCATTATAAATATGCATTGATGCAGCTGAATCCAAAACCCAACTTTTTCTGTAAGTATAGGACTCGTCTAAACAAGTTGCCAAAAACAATCAATCATCATCTGAATTAGTCACAGTAGCACATGTCTCATTCTTCTTTTCATCCTCACTCTTTTGCTGAGCTTTCTTGAATGCAACCATATCTTCCATTAATGTCTTACAACGTGCTTAGATATAACCATTATCTCCACAATAATAACGTTTCACCTCACTATAATCTCTGACTCTTGATCTTGATCTCCCTCTTGATCCATTATCTCTCTTAATAATCCTCCCTCTATTAGGACCTTTCACAACTAGTATACTTCCTACAAATGAAGAATCTTCTTTGCCCACAAACCTTTTATTCTCATGTAACACAGCAATCACATTATCCAACATCAAAGTAGTTTTTTCTACCAACAAAGTCTGAACTAAAGGTCTATAGGACTTCGGCAAAGATGATAACAATAGCAATGCCTTCTATTCTTTTTTCAACTCTTTAGAATCAATAGCCAATAAATGTGAAACTAGTTTATTAAACTCATTCAGGTGATCACTATGATAAGCTAGAATGGAGCTTTATCAGGAAAGTTCTTAAATTCTTCAATTTTCCTCAACCTTGGATAAATTTGATTATGTTATGCGTGTCTTCAAGCTCCATAACTATTCTTGTTAATGGGGTGAAAAGCTCCATTATCACTCCTTTGAGAAGCATTAGGCAAGGTGACCCTATTTCCCTATACATCTTTATCCTTTGCTCGGAGTTCCTCTATTTACGAATCCTTGAAGAATCAAATATAGGAAATTGGGACCCTATTCAATTCTCAAGAAGAGGCCCATAGATTTCACATCTTTTCTTTGCTGATGATTTTATGCTAGTGGGTAAAGCCAATGAAAAAACTACTTCCACTATGATCCGCGTCTTTGGTGACTTATGTAAAATATCAGGTCAATCCATTAATCTCACAAAGTCGTCTGTAACATTCTCAAAGAATTTGAATGACTCAAGGAAAAATTTGCTTAGTGGGATCTTAGGAATGGCATGTGTGGATGACTTAGGAAAATGCCTTGGTCTCCCCATTACCAATGCTAGGAAAACCTCAAGTTTTATACTTATCATTGACAAGCTGAATCAAAAGCTCTTAGGATGGAAAGCTAGAATTCTTTCATTTGATGAAAGAACTACCCTTGTGAAATCTATCCTTGGAGCTATCCTAATGTATTACATGCAGGGGGCTTGCTTTCCAAGTGGTGTGTGTAAAGAAATTAACAAAATTTGTAGGAATTTCCTTTAGGGTTCAACCAAAAATAACAGAAAGATTCATCTTATTAACTGGGATATGATCACTCTTCCAAAAGAGGAAGTGTGATTGGGAATAAAAGATATGAAAAGGCTTAATGAAGCCAGTATGGCGAAACTTGTTTGGAGCTTCTTAACTGATGAGAACTCTATGTGGGTTAAGATCTTAAAAGCTAAGTATTTTAGAAACAGGGAATTCAAAAGGAAACCTTGCTTACCTAATTGGGTTGGGATGAGGAAAGGAACTAGAATTATCCAATAGGGTATGAAATGTAATATTAGCTCAAGGAATCAAACTCTATTTTGGATGAATGATTGGACTGGTCTTAGACCATTAAGATCGAGAATTTTTGGCCCCTAGAAACTTAAGGATGAAAAACTTCGAGTTAGGGAAGTGCTCAATAAGCAAGGTGTTTGGGATTTCCATAAACTCAGCTCTGACATTCCTATTGAGATCAAAGAAGTGATCTTAGCCATTCCTTTCCAATTGAAAGGTAATGATAGGGATAGCATTTGTTGGAAAGATTCTTCTTCGGGGCAGTTATCTATTGCTTCTGCTTATAAACAATCTAAGGGAGTTGCTTTTCACACTAACATTAATTAGAATGCAATTTGGAAGATCAAATCCCTTCCTAAGATCACTCATTTTATTTGGAAATGTTGTCACTAGAAAATTTCCACAAGAAATAATCTTCATGAAAGGGGTCTATTGCTTCTGCTTATAAACAATCTATGGAAGTTGCTTTTCACACTAACATTAATTAGAATGCAATTTGGAAGATCAAATCCCTTCCTAAGATCACTCATTTTATTTGGAAATGTTGTCACCAGAAAATTCCCACAAGAAATAATCTTCATGAAAGGGGTATTCAAATATCCCCATTATGTCTTAGATGCAATAATGAATATGAATCTGTCCTACATTGTTTGCGTGATTATTCTGCAGTTAAAGATAGATGGCAAGCTCTGCCAATTCCTCAAGAGCTAATTCAATCTTTTAATTCTGATATTGAGGTTTGGATTCTAATTAACTGCAACTCTAGTTGTTTTTCTAAATCATTTAATTTACCTTGGAATATTGTATTTCCTTTTACAGTTTGGCTTTTATGGACCAACAGAAACAAATTGATTTTTGAAAGCCACTATGAAACTATCATCTCTTGGATCATGAATCTCAAAAGAGCTACTAAAGAATTTTGAGCAGTTATGGCACCTAAAAAGAAGCTGAACCAGAGCACTATCTTGAACATTGGGTGGTCTCCTCATTTTTTCAGTTTTATTAAATTGAACATTGATGGCTTTGCCCGGGAAAGCCCAAGAAAGGCTAGTGCTGGAGGGGTTCTGCGAGACCACCTTGGCAATTGGATGGGAAGGTTCTCACATAATGTTGGAATCACCAATAGTGTTTGCGTCGAATTTTGGGGCATAAGGGATGGTTTGCAACTAGCTGCATCTCCTGGTGTCAACAACCTCATTTGTTGAAATGGATTCATTGATTGCCCTCATGTTTGTTGTTGAAGGTGTTCGTAAACATCATGCTTATTACTCTATTGTTTCTTATTGCAGGGCATATATTCAATGCCACAGTAATGTTAGGCTGGAGCATATTTTCATGGAGAGGAATGCTTGTGCTGATGCCATGGCTAAACTTGGAGCATCTCTGGACACTAGTTTCAGCTTTTTTGATGTTCCCACTGCTTCTGTTACGAAGCATGTAGTGTATGATATTATAGGGATCCTATTTTCTCATAGGAGAAATACTTAGACTTCGTACTTGACTGTTTTGTTTTATTTAATGTTCCTCATTCAGTAAAAAAAAAAAAGAATATGTTTATTACGTATCACCCAAGTTGGTGTTTTAAGCTTTTTGGTAGCCCCTGTCGTCAGCCTAGCTAGCCAAATCAAGTACAAAGGCCACTCTTTCTCCTAATTATTACTCATTGTTCCATCACTTATTTGTTAGTTATTAGGGTTGTTGGATTTTTAAGGCTACACTCGATTATTCTTGTTTATAATTTATATGTGTCATGTAAAATTGTATATGTATTATATAAAATGTAATAAATTTTTATTAAAATTTGTGTCAATACAAAAAATAATAATTTTTATTTTTAAATTTTATTATATTCAAAAATAATTTTTACTTAATTTTAATTTATATTATTTTTATATTTTTATTTATATCATTTTCGTGCTTAAAATTATTAAATTTACTTAAAACCACCCATTTGAGAGATATAAACATGTGCAATCAATCAATGCCAGTGGAAGTGGTTGAGAGTTTATGAAATGGGGTTGAGTTTTTTTTTTAGCAAAGATAGATAGAAACTGATCGGAAGGAAAACTAATGTATAAAAAAACTGACTCAGTTAATATTTGTCTATGTCGTTAGCTTAGTTAGTCGAGTCAAGTTGTAACGAGACTATTATTTTCTTTCTACAAAATTATGCGATGTTAATATCTATATAACTAACAATTAGTACTTTTTTATCCTATATGAGATCTAAGCATTTTATCTATTATGTTTTGAAGAGTTTGGTGTGATATTTTCTTCTATCTAATCTTATAGCACTTTCGTTATTGAATTATCTTGTTTATTTTTATTTTCGTCATTTTCTCTTCTTCTTCTTCCATTTTTTTCTTTTTTTTTCACAACTTTTCATTTTCACCCTTTTCTTTTGAAGAAGACTCAAACATCCAAGGGTATTTTTTTTTAATTTTTTCTTAAGATTTTTCACGACTTGAATTTCTTCATTTGTAAACAAGTCTTTTCCAAAATATGCCCCTCAGTGTGAAGGGCAATCCTTTGTGGGTTTGTTTAAAAAAAAACATAAAAGGCTCAATAAAGGTGGCAAATGGATAATTTTACTCATGCACGATGGATAGATCAAATATGGCCATTTCTCGTCTTAAACGTAAATACTCTTATTGAAGAACATTTATTGAGCATAAACAACATTATAGATACAAGAGATTCACTTCTTTCTCATTTCATGCGATTTTGACTTCACTTGATACGAGCCATCTTTTTATTGCTTCCACAATTTAAGGGACAAAATTGATCATTGACTTTGCCTATAGAAATAAAATTTTCAAAATAAAATCCCAGACTATTATCATGATTGACTGCTCATTCATTGTTTGGAAGCTAAGTGTGGGTGAAATACAAAGGGATGAAAACAAAGATTTGTACAGAAGAGGATATGTAATGAAAATGCTTCTGCCATTTTATTCAAATGATAATAGATAAAATAGTCCATACACAAAAATTTCCCCAAAGCTTATGGGCATAAGCATTTAAGGAATTTCATTACTTTAGAATAAAAACTCAAAAGTGATAAAAACTTTGGCCTCTTCCCATAGAACATTCATCATCCAAAATGTATGCCTCTTTGTAGTGAAAGGTTCCCATCGAAATTTTACTTTTCCTTCTTATCAAAATTTAACAAGCCAACATTGATCAAACTCTGCACCTTGTACTTAAAGGCATTGCAAGTCTCTATGGAGTGGCCTACATTCCCACAATGATAGTCATATCGAGCAGTGCCATCATACCATTTAGGTTATGGAGGTTTTAATTATTACAGATAAACAGGTGCAACAAGATTATCTCTCACCAATTGTGAAAATAACTCTGTATAGGTCATAGGAATTGGGTCCATAGAAATTCTCCATTGATTGTTCCTCGCCCTTTTTTGACTGCCTATTAGTTTGTTTGAGTGAGTAAGGACTTGAAAGTTTGATTGCCAACTTAGGTGATAAACAAAAGGACTATGGGTAGTGTTGTCTATAGTTGGATAATAAGGATATGGGTGATGTGTAGTATAGGGTTGAAAAGGAACGAAACTCCTAGGTTGTTGATTTTCAATGGTAGCAGCTTGTGTTTCTCCCTCCCTTTTCTTATTTGCCCCAACTCTACTTGAAGCAAAAGTATCCTTAATTTTACCACTCTTAATGGCATTCTCTATCATTTCTCCAAAAATTACCAAGTCAGCAAATTTTTTGTAGCACTTCCCATAAGCCTATCATAATATGGTGATGGCAAAGTATTGACAAAAAATACTGTGGTTTCTATATTTCCAAAGAAATCCATTCCTTCAATTGCCCTTACCTTTCATCCAATAGTTCATATATTTTGTTGTGACTCACCACTTTCTTTCCTCAACTTTTCTTACTGCATTGGATCATCTAAATTTGGAACAAAAATAAGATCAACAAAGCTAGATCCCAAGTGCTATCCTTGGTCTGGTTGTTGATTCATAAAAACACGAGCTTGGGGACAAGCCCTTTGGGAGGTTTGGGCTTGAGGGGCTGTAAACTCTAATGGGTATAGTGGATTCTCTCTCATAGGTTGATGCTGATTCCTTGATCCTTCAGCAATCTCTTTGCCTTTCATCAAAGTCATCATCATCTCCATCATCTTTGTCATTTGCTTCCAAGACTCTTCTTGAAATTTAGCTAGCTCTTGCTAAATTCTTTCCATCTTTTCCATTCGCTCATCATGTTCATTTTCCATGGCTCTAATATTTGATCAAGTATTGTAACAATGTTGAATAAGTGGTTCAGAATGCGGTGGCTTCTTTATTTGGGCACTTGTGACATTTGTTACATTTGTTTACCACAATTAGGAGCATATTTTTGTTCGTAATTGTGCCATAAAAGAAAAGACTATAAAAATCAACCCAATATATATGCTAGTATATATTTAACCCTGAACTAACCCATTTATTATTTGCAGATGACTCTCTTTTTTTCATGAAAGCTTATATTCAAAATTGCAGGAAGATGGTGGACTGTATAATAGCTTACTGTCGAGCTTCTGGACAGTTGGTGAACCTCGACAAATCAAGCATTATTTTTAGTGCTAATACACCAAGTGAAACCAGGGTCTGCATTGAAGATTGTTTGGGAATTAAAGCTACTGCAAATCCAGGAGTTTATTTGGGATTCATAATTTTTGGGGAAAAACAAAGGTGGAAGGTATGACCTATGTGAAGGAAAGAGTGTTAAGAAAATTGAAGGGCTAGAAGCAGCAAGCATTATCATTAAGAGGGAAAGAGGTGCTAATCAAGGCTGTTGTAAGTGCAATCCCTGCATATACAATGGCTTGTGTTAAGGTGCCTAAGAAGGTTTGTGATGAGATAAATGTTGCTACAGCAAGGTTTTGGTGGGGTCAAAAAATTGATGAACAGAAAATTCATTGGAAGGGTTGGCTTGATATGTCCATGGCAAAAAATATGGGAGGTATGGGGTTTAGGGATTTAAATGAGTTTAATGTAGCCTTACTTGCTAAACAATGTTGGAGGATGATTAAGGAACCTGAGGCATTTTGGGTCAGAATTCTAAAGGGTAGATACTTTCACAATAAGGACCTTACGGAAGCTGTAAAGGGTGGGGCCTCATGGACATGGAGTAGTTTGCTAGAAGGGAGAGATTTTCTAAAGAAACACATTCTTTGGCAAGTAAGTACTGGTGAAGAGATTTCTATCTGGCATGATGCATGGATCCCAGATTTAGCTAATAGAGTTTTAAGTCCTCCAGGAATTATTGATGAGGACTTGCCTATTAAAGTTTCTAAAATTTTGGATAGAAGGAATGAATGTTGGAAGTTAGAGTCAATTCAACACTGGTTGACTGTTGAGCAAATGGATGCTATTAGAAGTATTTCAGTTGGTCAGGGGGCTTCTAAAGATAGAGTTGTTTGGCCATATGTTAATAATGGTGAGTATAAAGTAAAGTCAGGTTACCAAGTGTTGAAATGCCAGACAGTAGGTGTGCGCAATAAACCTTCCTATTCTCACATTATTGATAAGGCTGTGTGGAAGGTCATTTGGAATCTAAAGGTTCCAAATAAAGTAAAAATATTTCTATGGAGGGCATGTTGGAATGCAATTCCTATTAGTAAACAATTATGGAAAAGGAAGGTTATCGAAACTCCAATATGTAAGTTGTGTAATGTGCATGAAGAATTAGTTAAGCATCTCTTGTTGCTTTGTAAATGAACAAGAGCAGTTTGGTTTGAAGCTTGCTACGGATTAAGGTTTGATTACAGAGATGTTTCTTCATTTGATAAATGGTTAATGTCGATTTGGGGAAAGTTTAAGAGTATAAACAAAGAAGACTTGATGAATGATGTGGCATTTGTTTGCTGGCATATTTGGAAGGCAAGGTGTTATCTGATTGTTGGAGTTAAGGAGTTTGGTTTTGCTTGTATGCTATCTAATCTTAGATATAGGATAGCTAAATTCTATAGTTTTGCTAAAATTGTAGCAGAAGTAGAGTTGTTTCAAGTTTATAGAAGAACTGTTGAGAACTGGATTGCACTTAATGCTGGCTGGATTAAAATTAACTGTGATGGAGCTTTTGACATAAGTACTAAAAGAGCTGGGTTGGGAGTGATTGCTAGAGGTTTCGATTATGCTGTTATTGATGGATGGAGTAGGGAGTTTTTGACAGATAGTGTCTTAACTGCAGAATGTATAACACTAAGGGCTGGGATTCATCTGGCTTTATAGAATAGATGTGAGAGGGTTATTTTTGAAACTGATGCACAGGAAGTTGTGAATATGGTTGTGAATAAGGTTCAGGCTACTTGGAAAGCTTCTGTTGTGATTAAAGATATACAGGAGGTTTTAGCTCAACATCCTAACTACAGGGTTGTAAAGATTTGTAGAACAGCTAATAAGGCAGTTGATTGGGTGGCGTCTTATACCAAAAAGGGGATGTGTTGGTCAGCGAAAATCCGGCCTTTTCTATCTTCTTTAGTTGGTATTCTGGATAAAGATGGACTTCTTGCGCCACCATGTTAGCTGTATTTTAATCTGATATAAGAGTTGCTTTTTGGTTTCTCTAGTATATTGGATTACTTGGTATAAACAGAATTGTTGTATTGCTTTGATTGTGTTTCAATAAAGGAGTTTTTTTGGCAAAAAAAAAAGCCGTTCAACAATTGCGGAGAGTATTTTTGAGAGCTACTTTTTCTTTTTAATGGTTATTGTTACTTTTTGAAATTCCTTTTCTATTCTAATTGAATATTAATTTTACCAACCAGTAAAGTTTTTTTTTTATATAATTACAAGTATTTTCATCCATTTTTTTATTCAGATTAATTTTATTAGGCCGTGAGTAATAAATGATAAAACCTTCATAACTGTGATTACTCCAAAATTTGAACTATATTCAAATGTTTGAAAAATAAACTCACTTTTACTTTTCTCAATCACCTATTGGTCAATGAAGTATGTTCAAGTCGTTGAAATTGACTCACAATAGTTGATAAGTATTAAGAATTGCTTCCTGCAATTGATTCCTTACAAAGAATTCTATGGTAACAACTTGAGCGATAAACAGTCCAGAAATCAGTGCTACAGTTTTATAGAAATTAAAGGTTTTAAAGAAATTTTCTAAGGATAATAAAGGTCAGATGAAAAATTGAATTTGACTTATTTTTTATTGGGCTTTAATTTTTAAGATTAAACACATTTGATCTAGTTTGATCATTATAATTTTTTTATTATTTTTTATAATAATTCATTTTTATTTATTTTAACTTTTTTAAAATTTAATTTGAACATATATTATTTTTTATATTTTAATTTAAAATTTTTATATTTTTTGTAATAATTTTATAAGAATTTATTTTAATTTATTCAATAAAACTTATTTTAATTTTTTAAAAAAATTAATAACATTTGAATGAACGTAAATAAGTTTAAACTTATTCCTTACTAGGTCGCAAATGACTAATTCAATAAGTACAACAGGAACATCCAAATTAGTTTTTATTCAAAAACTGACCCTTATCATATGAGACATTGATACATAAATTTCCCATATGGAGACAATCTAAAAACATGTTCTTGTAACGAAAAATGAAGGTTTATGGGCAATTACTTTTGTCAGTGTCCTATGTCATTTCACTTTAATAATTAAGGCTACTCCTTTCTTTTTTTTTTTAATTATTAAAAATATAAAATAAAAGATAAAACTTTTTTTATTACAAGTAGAAGATATAAAAAAATTAGAAATGGTACGGAAAGAATATTATTTAGATTGATTATTGACTAATAAAGTGATCAATAACTAAAGAATTTTTTTTATAAGAAAATGGTGGAATAAAGAGACAAAGAAGACAAAGCTAGTGAATCCCGTTGCCTAAAGATACGACCCAATTCATGTGAAAGTGTCCTTTTAGACAGCTGGCCTGTATTTGCCGACACAAAGAAGACAAAGCTAGTGAATCCCCTGCCTAAAAAGGCGAGCCAACCCATGTGAAAGTGTCCTTTTTGACAGCTGGCCTGAATTTGCCGACAATGTCGGCTTAGCTTGGTTCTCTCCACCGACGGCTGCCTCAGCCTTGTATTTATTAAAACGATACTTCTGCTTTGCATAAGGCTTTTTTTTTTTTAATTATCAATAATAGCAGTAATAATAATAAATTAAAATAATTATTTTAAAAATATTAATTTATTAAATAAAAATGATAATATTTAAATTAAATTTATCATCTTATTTATTTTTTATTTTTTTTAAAAAAATAAAATTCTAACCAAAGTTAAAAAAATTAAATAGAATAAAAAAATTATAAAATATTTAAATTTTTACTTAATTTGACCATAATTTATTTGTCTCAAGATAAATAAAAATTAGACTAATTTCTATTATCACTTTTTTTTATTTGTCATAGTATCTAAATGTTTACTATGAAAATTATTTATTTATTACTTTATTTCCTTTTTTGTAGCGTCCGATTTTTATATTTAAAAAATTTTCTTTAAAAATTTCTTATTTGTAGATTTAATTTTTATAATTTTTTTGTGTTTATTTGTTTTTAAGTTTTGAAAAATTATTTTTGAAAATTTTTTGTTTTATAGTATAATTTTATCATTTTTTTGAATTTTTATATTATTTGTAATATTTGTAATATTTTATTCGAATTTTTTCAAACCAAATTTTTGGATATTTGATTTGAATTTTTTTAAAAATTTTAATACGTATTTTTAAATATTTTTTTACATGAATATTTGGTTTAATTTCTTAAAAAAATTCTTTGAATTTTAATTTTTGTTCTCTCTCCCTTTTTCATAACTTTGGTTTCTTTTTTTATTTTAACTTCGAAAAAATAATAAGTATTTGAAAAAAAATTGTAAATATCTGATTTAATTCTTTTCAAATTTTTTTGTTTGAACTTTTCACAGTCTCTCTCTTCTCTACATTATAAGTCTTTTTCATATATTTAGTATTTTAACATTAAAAAATTAAAAATGAATATTTTTATTTTAACTAAAAAAATCACGTATGAAACGAAAAACTACCACACAGTTAAATTTATTTTTAATATTTTAAATTAAAAAATTAAAACAAATGACAAATTTAAAAAATTAAAAAAAAAATACCTCTAAAATGATAATAAATTTTATGTGATAGCTACTTATTCATTAATGAATAACTTTTATATTTATCAGTATTTTAATTTTTAACCCATATTGTAAAGTAGTTTTTATCAAACTAAAATAATATAAAAATTGTAAACAAAATAAAAATAAGATGAATATAGGAAAAAAAAAGAGACTCTAATAAAAAAAAACACATGTCAAGTTTATAGAGAATGAGATTCTTTTTATATTAGTTATTATAGATATTTAAAAACAAATTTAAACAAAAAAATTAAATCCCAAAAATCAGATCAATTGAAGCTAAATTCCCTATCAATCCCTTAATTTGTAAAACCCAATCAGAGCTTCATCCGACTCATAAATACTGTTTATTATCACACGTACTACGACATAATTTTCTAAATTAAAGAAAAAACCTTTTCCCTACTTCTGTCTTCTCCTGTCTGTTTTTCTACTTTTTTTTTTTTTCTCTTTCTTCTTTTGAAGGTATTGATCATTAATTACTTTTGCGTACGAATGAAGCCTATTCACGGACGGGGTAGTTGACTGACCATTGTTGATAAGAATTCTATGGTAACAACTTGAGCTGTATATTATGGCCTGAGAAATCACTGCTGCAATTGTATAGAAATTAAAGATTTTAAAGAAATTCTGAGGACAGAATTGCTTCTTGCAATTGATTCCCTAGACAGAATTCTATGGTAACAACTTGAGCTATATATTTAATAGACACGATTGATAGCTGCATTTAAGCTTTTCTTGTATCTGATAATCTTTTGAAATTGAGCGACATGGCTTCTGCTGCTTTATCCTCTGCAATCTCGAGCATCGGTGATTTGCTGATTGAAGAAGCCAAGTACCTGTGGGGCGTGGAGGAGCAAGTTGAACGTTTGCAAACGGAGCTGCTATGGATGCGAGGATTCTTAAGTTTGAAAGATGCAGACGCGCGACAAGGTGAGGATGAAAGGATTCGGCTGTGGGTTGCTGAAATTAGAGAACTTGCCTACGATGCTGAGGACGTGGCAGAGGCTTTTGCTCTCGAAGTCGGATCCAGAAGGAAAGGAGGTTTCTTCAATGTCATTAAAAGATAGGCTTGCTGCGCTTGCATCTTGAACGAAGGATGGTTGCTCCACGAAACCAGGTCAAAGATAGAGTCGCTCATGGCAAGACTCGCGGACTTGACACGACGATTGCAGACATACGGCATAAAAGAACTAAGGGATGCCCAAGCTTCAAGTTATTCCAGCGTAAGGCGGGAGTTAAGGCGGTCTTATTCTCATACTATCGATGATAATATTGTTGGATTAGACAATGATATCAAGACATTGGTGTCAGTTCTTGTTGACGCGAAAAGTGAATGCAGGGTTGTTTCCATATGTGGAATGGGTGGTCTGGGAAAGACCACTCTTGCTAAAAAGGTTTACCATCATCACCAAGTCAAAGAACAATTCAATCACTTGGCTTGGGTGTATGTCTCTCAGCAATGCCAGAGCAGAAATGTATGGGAAGGAATACTGTCTGGCTTCAACATCATGGATGAGGAGGACAGGAAAAAGAGTGATGACAAATTGGCGAAGAAATTGTTTGAGTTCATGAAGGATAGAAAATGTTTGGTGATACTGGATGATATTTGGAGCACCGAGGCTTGGGATAGAGTAAAACCTGCTTTTCCGGAAAGCGAGACAAGAAGCAAGATATTGCTCACCTCTCGAAACAGAGAGATAGTTTCATATGCAGACGAAAGAGGTTACCTGTATGAGTTGCAATGCCTAAAAGAGGAAGAAAGCTTGGACTTGCTTAAAAAGATTGCATTCCGTGGAAGAGATTCTACAGGTAACATCTTTATCGAATTAAAGATAGCAAGTTATTCTACAGGGATTTCTATATAAATATTTTGTGAACTTTATTTATTTTTTACACATTTGAATTTTATTATATATGGGTAAAAAATAGGAAAATGATAACTGATTTAAACCATAGGATGTTATCAATTTTATTTAAAGTAAAAGTAAAAAATTTAAAATAATACATTAAAAAAAAAGAAATACAGAAAGATAATAGATATTCTTTTAGAATTTTAATAAACAAACTGAAAAAGATAATTGACTTTTTAAAAAATTTCAATGTATTGATAAGGAAATTGAAAAAAGTAAATATAATTTTTTTTAAAAAACCGTAGGATATTAATATATTATCATTTTTACTTAAAGCAAGTAAAATAAAACAGTTAAGATAACACATTAAACCAGTGATACAAAAAAATTGATTTTGTTTTAAAATTTTAATCATTATGTGTAATGAAATTGGGAAATGATAATTTTTTTTAATTTAGGAAAGAAAGTTCTTTTACCTACTAAAATCAATAATAGGATTGTCATTTCTAATTTGAGTTATATTTATCGAGCCTTATTTTACAGATATTGCAGGAATGGAAGAGCTAGGGAAAGACATTGTTAAACGTTGTGCAGGGTTGCCATTAGCCGTCGTTGTGTTGGGAGGAATTTTGGCTACAAAAAATTCAATGAGTGAATGGCAAATGGTGTCTGAAAATGTGAAATCACACTTGAAGAGAGACAAAGTGCAAGGAGCAGAAGATGTGTTAGCATTGAGTTACGATGATTTGCCTTCTTATTTAAGACCATGTTTGCTTTATTTAAGTCATTTTCCGGAGGATTATGAGATAGATGCACAAAGATTGATTCAATTGTGGGATGCTGAAGGTATTGTTCCATCAACGCAAGAAGGAGATGGAGGGGAAACGACAGAAGATGTTGCAGAAAGTTACTTAATCGAACTTGCAGAAAGGTGCATGATTCAAGTACGACAAAGAGATGCCGCAACCTTGAGGATCGAAACTTTTCAAATGCATGATCTCATGAGAGATCTTTGCTTGTCAAAGGCAAAACAAGAAAATTTCCTCTTCATTGTTGATCAATCAAATGCAAATTCATTATCTGATATTCGAAGAGTCCGTAGAGTTTCTGCACACCAGCCTTTTCAGATACAACATATTAAAAGTTCAAATCTTCGATCGCTTTTGCTCTTCAATAATAAGTTGCTATTCAATGATGAGGTTACGCAAAAGGTATGTTATTTACACAAATAGGCCCATAACAATACTAAATTACTCTGAAAGCCATTAAATTGAACTTCTCAATCTAAGTAATGTGCATATGTAGTTTTAATTTTTTTTCATTTGAGTTTTATTTTGATTTTTAATTTGTAAATTATTCCATGATAGTCCCAACTTTCTTTAAAAGTGTGATTATGGTTCTCTCTTCAAATTTTGTATAAAAATAAGAGAAAATTATTATTGAGATAATAGATGTAGAATTATTATTCTTTGCTATCAGAGTAAATTGTATTTTTTAAAAAATAAATAAAACTTTTAAAATTTTTAAGGGGGAACAAAATATCAGTTTGCTCATGATTTTAGAAATTCAACTTAAAGACAAAACTGATATTTTAGTTTCCTTCCGAATATTTTAAAATTTTATCTTTTTTAACAAATACATTTTGGTATGAGGCAAACAGTATTCATAATCTTGATTTTATTTCCTTTCTTTAGTCTTATTTTATCAAATTTTATTTCCCCTATATTTATAAATTTTGATAAAAAATAAAAATTAAATCCTATTAAAAGCAAAGGTAGATTTTTTTTAACAAAAAAGTGAAACATTATACCTAAATAATTTTTTAATACTTAACCAAACATATATAAATATCAATTAAGAATCCCAAAAAGTACTTTGAGTTATTACGAGTATACTTTGAAACCCTCTAAAATTATGCCAGCTTAAAACAACTAACTTATTTATTATTAATTCTTGAGGAAACATTTTATTAAAAGTAATCCATTTAATTCCTTACTCTTTAACTTTAACTATAGTTAGAATATAAACATCATTAATTAAGCCTTTTAGTATATGCAAAATTTTTATATTAAAAAAAATCTCAAGAGACAAATTTATTTGGGTTATTTCGTTTCTTTTTTTTTTTATAAAGCTTTATTTTAATAGAATTTAATTTTATATATATATTTTTTACAAAAGTTATAAATATTAGGGAAATAAATTTTATAAAATAAAAAGAGAAAATAATTAGATATTTGATTGAGAATTGTTGTACTCTTTGGTATTATATGGAAATATATTTATTAAAAAATAAATATAATATTTAAAACTATTAAGCAGGAAAATAAAGTATCATTTTTTTTCTTAATTTTAAGTTGAATTTTTAAAATTAGAAAAAAGATTGATTCTTTCGCTTGCTTTTAAAAAGAATTAAAAGTGTTATTTCCCTTCTAATAAATAAAATTTGGTAAGATAGCAATAAGTAATAATTTTAGATATAGTTTCTATTGACATCTTTTTAAAAAAATGGGCGCATCATGAAATAATTTAAAAATTAGGAATTAAAATGGAATTCATGTAAAAATTTTGAGACTATAAATGTACTTGACCATTTTTACTCCACTATTTTGTATGATGGTGCTTTTGCTACCTAGTATGACACTTCCTAAATTTTAGGGGGCTTGGACATGTATGATGCACAATTTCAAATTGCTTAGAGTGCTAGACGTTGAAGAAAGAGCAGATGTTTGGGAATGCAGTGATATAGATAAGCTCATCCATTTAAGATTCTTGAGTCTAAGGTATCTTACATTCGACGGGTCAAAGCTGCCATCATCTCTGGGCAACTTAAGGTGCTTGAGAACCTTGGATTTAAGACTATTTGGGGGAGATGTTCATGTACCTGATGTGATATGGAGGATGGAGCAATTGAGACATCTATATCTCCCTAATTATTCTGATGATAAAACAAAGTTGAAGTTGGATACTTTGAGAAACCTCCAAACACTTGTGAACTTTAACACGGAGAACTGTTATCTAAAAGATCTTATCAACATGACAAATCTTAGAGATTTGAAGATACATGGGTTCTTCTATATTGAAAATTTTAATGAGGACTTGGACCAGAATCCGTCCATCGTCAACGGTAAATATCTTCATTCCTTATCTATTTTCAGTCCTGCTAAATGGATCGATCCAAGACATTTGACACTCCTCCTTTCGAGCTGTGGTAGTACTTGTAAGTTGAGTTTATTAGATGTGGAGATAAGAAAGTTACCAGAGCACCACTACTTTTCAAATATGGCTTACATACACTTGGAAGGGTGCAAACTTGACGAAGATCCAATGCCAACACTAGAGAAGTTGCCTAACTTAAGGATTCTCGAATTATGGCGGTATGCTTTCATCGGAAACGAATTGGTTTGCTCTGCAAAAGGTTTTCCAAAACTTGATTCTCTAAGCCTTTATTGCCTCTTCAATTTGGAGGAGTGGAAGGTGGATGGAGGAGCCATGCCAGCTCTACGCGCCATGCCAGCTCTACGCCATTTGGAAATTGAACACTGCCGGCTTCTGAAGATGCTTCCAGATGGATTGAGATTCCTTACAACCCTCCAAGAACTGAAAATTGAATCAATGCCAAAGGCGTTCAAAGATAAAGTGGTAGAAGGAGGAGCAGATAACTACAAAGTCCAACATGTTCTTTCTATCAGCTTCCAAGACTGTGATGACTAGTAATTATGATTCTTGTCAGGTAATCTCATAGTCTCTTTTTTAGAAAACGCTTAATCCTTATATTCACAGCTATTTTGCATATTTAGATCCTATTTTATTGTTCAGTACTCTGTGTGGAGAATTATGTTAATTAAGTCGAGGGATATATTCTTTTTCTTTTTCAACCACTAATTGCAAGACATATATATTGATATATATATTTTGTTGTCTTGACATGAAGATGGCAGTGGCTACCATATTATTCGATGTGGTGTTCATGATGGGATCAATCAAGCAGAATATTCATCCAATTTTATGTGGATTGGTGCATTGGGTTTGCACTGTGCTATTTCTTTTTATTTGATTTTATTTTAAGACCTCTGTTAATAATAGTACTTCAGTAATTTTTACAAAGTTCAACATGTTCCTTCTATCCTTGATTCAAAATTTTGGTAACTAGTAAGAAATTATGATCCGTGTCAGGTAATTACATTGGAAAATTAAGAGTAAGATGACTATAATAATAATAATAATAATAATAATAATAATAATAATAATAATAATGACTCGAGTTATATACCTAACATTTTGAAGTCAATCTGTGATATTTTTTAGCACCAAGAAAGAATATTTTTTATCTGTAAAAATCACAAAAAAAAAAAAGCTACTCATAATTACTACCATTCATCAACAAATAAAAAAAATTCTTTAATTGAACTATTAAAGAAAAAATGTGATATATTGTAAAATTTAAATTCGAATATAAGCAATCTCATCTCATTCTGAGTTAACAAATATTTATCTTATAACCAAAAAAAAAAACCTTAAATCCAACACTATAGAGGTTGTTTAGAATTGTTTTTGTTTTCAATTTTTTTAGAAAATAAAAGAAAAAACATATTTGATGAGAATATTTTTGTTTTCAAAAATTGAAAATAAAACACAACGCTCTGAAATTTGTTGAAAACACAAAATATGATGTTTTCAAATTTTGTGAAATATTTTGGCATTGTTATCGTGTGAGTACTGTTTACTTGTTCGACTACAGTGCCTATTTTAATTGTAAAATTGATAAAATTTTGTTTTTGGTCTGACTTGAACTATTATCCGCTTATTTTTTTAAAAAAACTTCAATCATTCTTTACAATAGGTTTAAAACTAAAGAAATTCTCCGTCAAAATATTCTATCCAAATGTGTTTTCAAATTTGATATATTAAAAATTGTAATAAAAATAAAATAAACAAAAATTTTTAAAAACATAAATCACAAAATAATACCAAATGACCTTTTAGTTTTTCTTTTTTAAAAAGAATATCTTAATTTTTTTTCTTCACATCAATTTTCCCGACGAAATCTCCTTCATTCTTAACAATTCAAACATGTCAAATATTACAATGGAATTTGTTCAATAAATTGATGCATGTTTCTTTAAAAAAATTCGATTTTTTAATCAAGATAAGTATACATTTAATTAAAAAGATGCTAAAACATGAAAATTACAAAAAAATGAATCTTTAAAAATCAATTACAATATTAACATTTAATTTTGATGGTCTGCATACATTTTTATTTATTAATAAAGATGACATTTTGTATTTGATTAATAATGTATTATTGTATACAATTTTGTTATATCAAATATAAAAGCTGCAAGTTGAAAATGAAATTAGTTTAAATTTAGAGTGTATATATAATGCACTTATAATGTATAATAACTTTATGCTGTCCGTCAATCAACTCATCAATTTTTATAATTGGTAAGAATTAATTTTCAATCATTAAATACCTTTTTCTCACTTTTATGATTATTTTAATAAAAATAAATAAATGTACCAAAAAAAATAAAAATTAATAAGAAGTAAACCCATAAAAACGAAAATCAAAAGCCAAAATGGACAGAAGAAACCCAAAAAAGAAAAAGGAAAATTTTGTTAAATAAAAATAGTTCGTTTTCCTTTTCCTCTTCAAAACCACAAGGTTCTATCTTTTTTTTTTCTTTGCTGTCCCTTTATCCAAAGGCTACCCAACAGAGCAATGTAGCAACGGCAACAAAATTGGGGGCTAAGAAAGCCAATGTTCACCAAAGTGGAGCAACTGGAACCACGCACAAGTGGCCACACGGTTATTGTCAAAGTGCTCTCTTCCAACGTTGTCAACATCTCCACCAGACCTGAGTGTTTTATTGGGGTTGAAACCGATTCAATCATCTTCACAACTCGTAATGATCACGGTATCAAAGTTTTTTGGATGTTAAATTTGATTCCTTTTTATTTCAGTACTTTAATGTAAGAAAATGATTGTTTCTTGCTGCTTATTTATGTTTTTTAATGTGGTTTTTCAGTGAATATGTGTTACATGTAAGTATTGTAGGCATCTTATTTTGTTCAGGTTCTTAATGTGTAAAAATAATTAATTGGGTTAGGTGATATTATATTTTAATTTAATTTAACAATTTAGAATTAGGCTGGAATTAAATTAAGATTTTTTAGATTTAGAATTAACATTAATTAGGAAATTAAAATAGGATTTAGGAATAATAATAAAAAAAAGGAGGAGAAACAAGAAAAGAAAATAAAATTAATTTTAGGATTAAATAATTAGATTTTTTAGGATAATTATATAAATTAGGATTTATTAATTAATTAGAAAGGGTTATTGTCAGATTAAATTTAGACTAATAGAGTTAGATTAGAATAGGAATTTGATAGATAATTAAGATAAATATAAAACAAGATAAGCATTAGTCTAACCTAAGTCTAGTAGGATTCTAACTAAGTCATTATAAAAAGGATCTTGTGGTAGTCTTCAAGAGGAGGAGAAAAAAAACAAAGAGGAAGATCGATCTATCAACTCGAGGCTTTTCTCCACTTGCAAAAATCGTTTGTTACCGTTGTTGTCGCTGACCTCTCGAAGTCACCTGTGCCGTGAAATCCCCTGCTAATCGGTGTGTGTGACGTCGCTCGCCTCTGTTTGCTACGCCTGGTGTCCAAGAGCGAAGGAGAAGTTTAGAAAGGCAAGTCATTCCACGTGTAAGTGAGCAGTGAAGGAAGAAAGGTGAGCGTAGTTTGTATTCTTTTGATATTTTACTTTATTTGTTTGTCAAGCTAGTTTCAAATTGATTGATTAACTCTAATTTTAAATAAATTAATTAATTCTTGTTGTCTTTAGGCAAGATTAAAATTAATTGATTAATTGGTCAGCTTGGGCAAAAGTAAAATTAATTAATTAATTGATTAGTTGATTTGGATATTCATAATTCGTAATAATGAAATAATTCTTTAGAATGATAAAAAATAATAAATAAATATGAATATAACAAAATATAAAGTTAAAATAATAGAATAATGACAAGATTTAGTAAATGAAAAATGGGCATAATTTATTCCGATGATGAGATTCTAAAGAGGATTACGCTTAAGTAATACTTTGGAATCTCTAGGTAAGAGGATTTCCTTCATGGTCTGACCAGCTTAATGGAAGGAGCTAAAGGAAATTTTCAATAAAAAATAATTCATGTGCATTTTCTAAAAATATAATAAATATAGTAAATAATAATAAAAAATATGATAAATAAAAATATGATAAATAAAAATATGATAATAACTCATGAAAGTTAGTATAGATCATTCCGATGATAAGATTCTAAAGAGGGTTACGCTTAAATAATACTTTGGAAATCTTTAGGTAAGATAATTTATTTTAAATTCTACCAGCTTAATGGAGGATTTTAAAGGAATTTTTGATAAAATGATTTATATTCATTTTCTAAAAATAAAAATAATTTATATTCACAAACAAATATAATAATGAATAATAGATAAAAAATATTAGTCAAGAACATAATAGAAAATAATAAATGACAAAAATAAAATAAGATAATACAGGTAGACGAGTCAAAATTAGGAAATTTCCATAAAATACTAAAATTCATCCGACGACGGAGCCTCTTTAAGCAAGTCGCATAGTACTACTTGAATACTTTTGAAGTGAGAAGGATTTTAAGTTATCCAACCAGCTTAATGGAGAGTACTTAGAAAATATCTTTCAATATTAAGTATATCGAAATTAAAGATTAACCTAAGTAAATTTAGAGGATAACCTAAGACTAAGTGATACCATTCTAGGATGGGTGTTGTGGGAGTGCTAATCCTTCCCTACACGTAACCGTACTCTCGAACCCTAATTCTTTGAACGTAGACCATGCCTTACCTTTAGATAATAATAGGTAACCAATCACACCTTAGGCTTGAATGGCGACTCACTTAAGTCTAATGGATTAGGTTTTAAGACGTGACACGTTATGACAAGTATTTTTGTTAAATCTGATATCTTTGTGTTTGAGCTTATGTAAAAAAGATGTTTTTTTTTTCCAATGAAATCTGGTATTTTTGTATTTGAGTTTATAGAAATGATGGTTTTTTAATATAAGTTTTTGTGATAACCGCAAATTTCATTACCTTGGTAGATATGCTAATGTATTGGTGTAAGTATGCAATATTAAGAATTATGAAGATCAAGAAAATCACGAAAATTAAATGGATAATAAGATTTTGAATAGCTTCATTATACACATGTATTATATATATATATATATATATATATATATGTATATACTAATAATAATAATGAGAGTCTATATATATATAAATCAAATAAATAATGTGTGTGTATATATGTAGCAAGAAAGTAAAGTGTAAAATATAATTAGAAATATAAAGTATAAATTAGATATATATATATATATATATATACATACACACACATAAAGTATAAATTTATTTATAAGGTATAAATATATATATATATATATGTAAATATATTTATGAAATACGAGTGTGTGTGTGTATATATATATATATTTATATACACATATATATAAATATAAATATAAATATGTAGAGTAGGGATCCACTTACACATGTGTAAAACAAATTTGTTTTACACAGTTTTATATCTTCATATAGGATTAATATTTTTGCAAACCAACCATTGGATTTAACAACCTACTCATATTTATTATGTATGTAAATTTTTGAATCAATCTGTTATTTCTATCATTTTCATCGAGAATAATATTTTTTTTCAATATATATCAAAGGTTGAAATTTTATTTTACGAAATATATAGTTAGACATATTCGATTAATTTGAAATTTGGAATGCATGATCTATGTGAATAGAACATAAAATTCAATGGTCCTTTTGTTTTTTTGCCACATCTCCTTCTCTCTCATTACTTGCCACATCTCCTTCTCTCTCATTACTTGCCACATCTCCATTTATTTATTTTTCCCTCAACAACTTTTTTTTTTACTTAGGTCCTTTTGTTTTTTTTCTCAACTATTTTTTTAGTTAAATCTTTAACATATTTTTTACATGGCTCTTTAACTCTTTTATTATTGTTTTATAGTATTGTTTTATATTTTTATCTATTTGCTTCTTCTACTTGCATATATTTTGCTTTTGAATGAAAATTATTATACGAAAGAGTTTTTTTACCTCTAACTTTTTCAAAAAAAACTTTTACTTTGCATATTGTACTTTGAAGTAAATATAAATAGCTCAATTAGTTTTTCTATAAAATAAAAATATTTACAAATGAGTTTAAAATCTTAGACTTGATTAATAATATGAACAAAACATTCTTAGCTAATTTTTCTTACTTCTTTGCTATCGTCTATATATTTTTGTACTTTTACATTTTATTGTTGTTACATTATTATCTTAATTTATTTGTTTCTAACACAAATTACCTGTTTGTCATACTATTTAACTTAAGTATTGTGTATTTTTTTAATCCAAGCTAATCTAAATTTTTTAAAAAATTATTTTTAAACATTTTATTTGATATATAAACTCTATCTTTAGTAGACGTGTATCTCTTTTGTACTAAACAATATAAATGAAATAAATATTTTTATGACCAACAATTTTTATTTAAGAATAAATTTTACTAACTTTAAAAATTACAAAATAAAAATAGATTTGCAATGTTTAGTATATATATATATATACATAAAAACCAAAATATAAATATAATTATATAAAAAAATAAATAATAATAGAAGCCGATTGGCTTCTCATCATTTCTCACGAATGTGGGATAAAAAAAATTAAAAAAAAAAAAAAAAAGTAAAAGAAAGGAGAGGAGAAACGGAAAACTGTGGGAATTGTTGAGAATCGGAAAACCGTTCCTTCCTCGGTAAACGGGCGAGGAAGGAAGGGTGAAGAGAGGAGAGAAAGAGAGATGGGAGGAAGTCGAAGGTAGATCGGTGGTGAGGCACCGAGCTTGCGGCAAATACATGCAGCAACGGGCAGATCGACGCCATTTTTGGTTATGGTTTGGGAGAGTTGGGTCGACACCGTAAAAGGATGAAAGGAAAGGAGAGAAACGGGTAGCAGCAGAGGAACACTCGGGCTTCAGTCCGGGAACTTGCCAAGGAAGGTTTTGCTCCGGAAAAGGGAGAGAACAAAGGGAAACAGAGAAAGGCTGGATCTAAGGCTGTTAAGGAGGCTGAACAGAGGCGTACTGAAGCAACAGCGAACCCGCGTGGAGGAGAAGCGGTTCGGGCTGGAAATGGTGGCGTTGGCCTTGGTTTTAGGTCGAAGATTGGTGGCTGTTAAGGTCTGGAGTAAGGGTATCGCAGTGGCTGTAAAACAGGGGCTAAACAGTGGAGTTGGGGGCTATGTTGGCTGTGTTTTTTTGCTGCTGCCTAAATGGGTTTGAAGGGTTGAGGCAGAACCAACGAGGGGAGGTAAAAGGCTTGGGTTTGGTAGTGAAAGGGGTACTTACGGAAGCTGATGGCAGAACCGAAGTAGAGGCAGGCTCTGCTGTTGGAGGCCAACGATAGGGATGAAAAGAGGCTGATCAGGTACGGTTATGGTGGCTGAAGCACAGTTAAGCGGGCTACTGTTTCAGCACGAGAACAGAGGTGATGCAGGGTGTTTTAAGGGCTGTGTTGTCTGAGTTGTGGGGCTGTTTTAGGACTGAAAATAGTGGCGTTTAGGGCCTATAATGAGGGGAATTTAGGCTAGAAATCATGGGTTTTTGAAGGTTGAAAACTAAGCTGGAAACAGCCTAAATATTGGCTGTGCTTGGTGGCTGTTTGGGGTAGGGAATATACTGGTTTGCAAGGGGTGATAACGAGTCCGAACAGAGGTGCAAACAACGGAAATGATGGCAGGTTTAAGGCTGAGTTTCGGGTGATGTGGAGGCGTTGAATAGGGGCTGTTGTCGAGGACTGAGTCTGACGATGTATCAACTGCTGTTTCGGGTAGAAACGAAGGAACGACAGCTGGGTCTGATGGTTGAGGATGGTGATGTTTGATGCCCAAAACAGGGTCGCGGCAAGTTGAGAAATTGTGGGTAAGGAAGTAGAGTATAAATTTACGATTTTGTTATGTTATTTCGTAGAACTTTATTTAGTAAATTTCAAGTGTTTTTGTGTGATATTGACATTGTAGCGAGAGCATGAAACAACGAAACTAGGCGTTTTGCAAAAGCGTGGAGCTCTTCAAAATGCAAAGCCTTGACGCTTGGTAAGAATTTATATACAAGGAAGTTGTTAGGATTATATTATTATTTGATAATATAAAATTTATATAAAAGTGAATGATTATTCATATTTTTAAATTAATTATATTAGAATTATAAATTATGACCTGACTATTATGGATGATTGTAGGGAATTCTGAACTAATGAAATAATGGAATGATGCATATGTTGATGATGGATTGTTCAAATCTATTAGTCATGGATGTGTAAGTGACATGCATGAATAGTGTTAGTGGCATGATGTTAAATAAATTGAAAATTTGTAGTTTTTAAAGATCAGTGTTTGATATACAGGGATCAGTATATAATGATTTATATTATCATGTTGTTGAAGATAATATATAAGGATTCATGGTGACTGAAAAAGAATAATAGATAGTGAGTTATACAAATATACTTAACTTCATATTGTTAGGATAACAAGATATAAATTGATTTTGTTGATGTTACATATAATATATTTATGTATTTATTTATTCAATGATTGTTGAGAAATTTTGAATGTGGAGATAAGATGAGTTATATGTAATATATGTTTGAGGTCAATATGTGGAGGAAAGGATTAAAATGTATGTGCATGTGAGGTGAACATGTAGATGAGATGATTTAGATACATGAGGTGAATATGTGAATGAAAGAGTTGTGATGAAAGATATTGTGAACTATTGATTTCGTTGATTTTTATGTCATGAATAAAATTTCACTTGAATAGTTTTGTGGATATTGAGTACTTTGGACATGTTGTTGATTTATAATATTTAAACATTTGTGGGATACTAAGAAGATCCATACTGAGGGTGGGGGTTTTAGTATCGCTACTTAGATGTGAATGTGATTGACATGATATCAAGAACTTGTGAAATATATTTATAGGAAAATATTGGATGATAGTGCAGATTAAATGTATCTACGTGCTTGTGGTACTGGGGATCTTATGTTATCGGATTTTCTTTGGAAATCAACATAGGCAGACCTCGTAGGACAGTTTAAACCTACATTATGCATTATGAACATTATGCATTTCATGAACGCATCTCTGCATCGAGATCTGCATGTATTTTTAATGATAAATATTATTTTATGCAAGTATCAAATTCGTTCTATATGTGATGTGAAAGTGATTGCCCTAACAGCTTTGCTAAAGTGTTTTGATATTTGGTGACAACTATTCAGAGCATGTTTTACGCATGCTAATGCTTTCAAACTACATGTGTTTGTACGATGTCACTTTGGCTATATAAACTCTGTTTTAAAGCTGTCTGTGCATGGATTTGGATACATGTGACACTGTGAGGTGCCTATGTGGCACTGTGTTATGCGTGTGTGGCATTATGATGTGCCTATGTAGCACTGTGTTATGCTTGTGTGGCACTTTGTTACGCCTATGTGACATTGTGAGGTGCCTGTGTGGCACTTTGTTATGCTTGTGTGGCATTGTGAGATGCCTGTGGGGTATTGTGTTATGCTTGTGTGACATTGTGATGTGCATGTGTGGTATTGTGTTATGTCTGTGTGACATTGTGATATGCTTGTGTGGCACTGTATTATGCCTATGTGACATTTAGGCACTTGTATATGTATGTGTCATGGAGTTCGCTTGTGTAGTAATGGATGCTGATGTATACATATATAGGATTGTGAATTGTTTGGCCACTAGTTGAGACACGTACCTTAGCTACTAGATGATCACTGGTGTTGAGATGATTCACAATCATGAATAGAGCCCTAGAATGGGACTGGGATCACTGTTAGCTATAATGGATGCATTCACAGGAAGCTTACTTGGTTATCTTGCTGAATCTTGGATATATTGCCCAATCTCGGGAATGATGCCCGTTTCTTGATAATTTGTTTTAAATATGCATTTTTGGATTTATTTAAGGAAAATAATGTATTTCTTATTCCTTTTTGTACTGGATCTTGATTTAAATTGATATGGACACTTACAAGATTTAATGTTTATTTGCATAAGGGTTTTTAGTTGCATAGTTGTGTTTACATTGAAAGCTCAATATTCTTGTAAATTATATTCGGTAAACTAATTTTTTTTGGTGCATTTGATTTATGCATGGTACATGGATTCAATGTTTAAGTAACGTGTGGGGACCACTTAGGGTAGGTGTTTGGACATAGGGAAATGAGGAGCTTCATAGCATCCTTCCGACTAATACCTCTAAAAGCTTTAACACGAAAACTTAAGTGTCTAGTCTAGCTAGGTCTTTTCACTACATGTGTATAAGGTTTGATTTATATGATCATTACTATGTTTTAACATGCAGACACATGTATGTAGGCCTAGCATCTTTTAGTATATATTTTCTTACTGGGTTTTAGCTCATCCTTATCTTTTTCCCCCACATATTACTTCAAATAGGTTCGAATGCGAGTGTGGTGCATCAAGCGCCGATACACATGCAACAAAGCTCATCACTTTCGATTTGATGTATAATATCTTTACACAGTTTGTTTATATTCCAGATTTAGATTCTTTTTGTAAACACAGTGTATAGATATTGAGATGGAAGTAATAGGACCGTACTGATTAATACTATACATGTGCCTTGTGATGATATTTAATCGATATTAATCATTAAGTGAATAGGTATGACTTTGAGTTCCATTTTGAGATAATAGATATGCAGCAGGTTAATGAATTACTCGTCAGTTATATAAAGATGAAAGATGGACACAATATGGGTCTATATTTTTAAGTAGGTAAGTGGCACATATCACAAGGTAGTTAAATGGGACTTTAGACAATTAGTTTTAAACAGTTAAACAAGTGGTTATCTACTTGTTAGGTGTTAACTACACTGAATGAGTGACAAACATAGTAAGTAAAGGAAAAAATTAGCTTGAAAATTTTAGCTTTTGAGGGTTGTCGGTAAATTAATGTGGAAGTCAATAACTTACAACCTGATTTTTAGGAATTAGTTGAAATCTGATTCCCAGGGATTAGCTTTTAATAATTAACTTAATTGTTCCTAAAATAAAGGGATATCAGATATGTATCACTGATTCCCAGATCTTCTGTTTCTTTCCTAATTTATAGTTACTTATCATACTATTTAAGATTGTAAAATTTAGCCAGAAGAAAATAAGATTATTATTCTTCTTTTTTTCCCTCTGTTATTATTTTCTACATGGTATCAGAGCTTCTAGGGCTCGATCATGAATTTTAAGGCTGCCATGGTTGGCTCGAATACAGCCTCTTCAGAAACTACTAGTGGCACGACATCTTCAGAGGGAATTTTTCAACCACTTTCAGCTATTTCTTTCACTGAAAATTCTCTTCAGATTACTATTCACAAACTGAATGGTAAAAATTATCTTGAGTGGTCTCAATCCGTGCGTTTGGTGATCGACGGTAAGGGGAAACTTGGGTATTTGAATGGCGAAGTGAAACAGCCAGATATTAGTGATCCCAAATACAAGCAATGGCGATCAGAAAATTCAATGGTTACTGCCTGGTTGATCAACTCCATGGATCCAGTTGTGGGAAAACCTTTCATGTTTCTGCCAACCGCAAGAGATGTTTGGGAAGCAGTTCGAGAAACTTATTCCGACTTGGAGAATCATTCTCAATTGTTCGAATTAAATATCCAGATGTGGCGGATGCAACAAGGGGATCGAGAGGTAACAGCCTACTATAACGAGATGATGACGCTTTGGCAGGAATTGGATATGTTCGAAGATGAAAAGTGGGAATGCACAAATGACAGTATTCGATACAAGAAGAAGATGGAGAGAAGTCGTGTGTTCGTATTTTTAGCTGGTCTAAATAAAGACCTTGATGAGGTTCGAGGGCGAATACTAGGACGAAAACCCTTACCATCTATCAGAGAAGTCTTCTCCGAGGTGCGTAGAGAAGAAGCTCGGAGACAAGTGATGTTGAAGAAAGCCGAGGAACCAAAAATAGACATTGATGGATCCGCCCTTGTCGCTCGGGGTACTGATTCGGAAGGAGATAGGCGAGGGGGTAAACAAAGGCCTTGGTGTGATCATTGTCGGAAGCCTTGGCATACACGAGAGACTTGTTGGAAGCTTCATGGAAAACCTGCGAATTGGAAGAAAAAACTGGAGGTGATGCACGGTCAGGGGGAGATTCTCGTGCATTTCAAGTTAGCAATACGGATCAAGGGCAGCAGTCATCCTCAAATTCTCTTCCTTTCACCAAAGAGCAAATAGAGCACCTGTACAAAATGTTTCAATCCCAATCTATTGGAAATTCTAGTTCAAACTGCACTTTAGCACAGTCAGGTAATTTTTTCACTGCAGCCATCGCTTATACCAATTCTAATGACTCCTGGATCTTAGATTCAGGTGCTACTGATCATATGACAGGGACATCGCAATCGTTTTCGTCATATATACCTTGTGCAGGAAATCAAAAGGTTAAAATTGCTGATGGTTCCTTTGCTACAATTGCTGGGAAAGGCAAAATTACTATTTCCCCATTTTTAACCCTTAAAGATGTTCTTCATGTTCCTCATTTGTCTTATAATCTCTTGTCTGTCAGTAAACTAACTTGTGATCATAATTGTCGAGTTAATTTTTGGCCTTCCTATTGTGAGTTTCAGGATTTAACCTCGGGGAAGATGATTGGCAGTGCTAGACAAGATGGTGGCCTCTATATCTTTAATAAAGGATCAACCTTTGGAAGGCAAGATCTGCAAACTTGTTTCAATTCTATTTCTAGTTCCAGTGACAGTGAGATTATGTTATGGCATTATCGATTAGGACATCCTAATTTTCAATATTTAAAGGATTTGTTACCCAAGTTATTCATGAATAAAAAACCTTTTGTTTTCTGGTGTGAATTTTGTGAATTAGCTAAACATCATCGTGCTATTTTTCCTTCTCAACCTTATAAAAGATCAAAGCCATTTACCATCATTCGTAGTGACATATGGGGTCCTTCTAAAGTGACAACATTTTCTGGAAAACGTTGGTTCATCACATTTATTGATGATCATACTAGGGTTACTTGGGTTTTCCTTCTAAAAGAAAAATCTGATGCTGGAAATGTGTTCAAAAATTTTTATACAATGGTTCAAACACAATTTCAGACTCAAATTAAAATTTTTCGAAGTGATAATGGAAAGGAGTATTTTAACAATGTGTTAGGAAATTTTTTTGCTGAGAAAGGGATTGTGCATCAAAGTTCTTGTAATAATACACCTCAACAGAACGGGATGGCTGAAAGAAAAAACAAACATCTCCTCGAAGTTGCTAGAGCTCTAAGTTTTACAACTAAGGTTCCAAAATATCTTTGGGGAGAAGCAATTTTAACAGCCACATACCTGATCAATAGAATGCCTACAAGAATTTTAAAATTCAAAACACCAATAAAGGTTTTCAATGAATGTTTTCCCACCTCTCGGCTAACAACAGTCATTCCCTTAAAAATTTTTGGAAGTACTGCTTTTGTTCACAATCATGACCCTAGACGTACAAAACTTGATCCAAAAGCACATAAATGTATTTTTGTAGGCTATCCTACAAATCAAAGAGGTTACAAATGTTTTGATCCAGTTTTGCAAAAAATGTTTGTGTCAATGGATGTCACCTTCTTTGAAGGACAATCATATTATAGCAATTCTCATCTTCAGGGGGAGAGCAGTATTGAAGATGAATTGTTAAATGGTTCTGATTTAACATTTGAGTTTGGTCATGATGATGTTCCAACTAAACAATCTCTTACAGAAAATGAAGAAGAAAACACAAAATTTGGGAAAACAAATGAATTAAATGTTGAAACTGTTGGACAACCTTCATTAGTGCCATCTCAAAATCAAAATACTGAAACAACAGAAATGGGTGCGAAACGATACAAAGGTCTTGTGTATTCAAATGAGTATCAAGCGCAAAAAAGAAGAGGCACTGTCTTGCAGCACCACCAGGAATCTAATCAGTGGTTAGATCATGAGATCAACAATAACTCTTCAAAAATTCCTGACAATAATCTTCCAGGTAATTTTGTGTCAAATTCTTCAAATCAACTTGATCTTCCCATTGCTCTTAGGAAAGGTGTTAGGTCTTGTACAAAACATCCTTTGTCTAATTTTATATCTTATAAAAATGTGTCATCTCCTTATCGTGCTTTTATTTCACAAGTGTCTAGTGTGGTCATTCCAAATAATGTACAGGAGGCTCTAAATGTTCCTGAGTGGAAAGAAGCTATATTTGAGGAGATGAGAGCTCTGGAGAAGAATGCTACTTGGGAGAAGGTGGATCTGCCACATGGTAAGACAGTTGTTGGCTGTAAATGGGTATTCACTATGAAGTATAATTCAGATGGATCCTTGGAGAGATACAAGGCTCGTTTAGTAGCTAAAGGCTTCACTCAGACTTATGGAGTTGACTACTCTGAAACTTTTTCTCCAGTGGCAAAACTAAATACAGTTCGAGTACTCTTGTCTGTTGCAGGTAACCTTGATTGGCCATTAAATCAGTTGGATGTGAAGAATGCTTTTCTGAATGGAGACCTAGAGGAGGAAGTCTATATGGAGCCTCCACCTGGTTTTATTGAGGGGTTTGGATCCAAGGTATGCAAGCTAAAAAAATCTTTATATGGTCTTAAACAGTCACCTAGAGCTTGGTTCGAGAGATTCACAAAGTTTGTTAAAAGCCAAGGCTATAGCCAAGGACAATCTGATCATACTCTTTTCACAAAGAGTTCTGATAAAGATAAGATCTCAGTTTTGATTGTTTATGAAGATGATATAATCTTGACAGGAGATGATATAGAAGAGATGAGCAGATTGAAGCAGAGTCTAGCCAAGGAATTTGAGATTAAAGATTTGGGCCAATTACGATATTTTCTTGGAATGGAAGTTGCAAGATCAAAAAAGGGTATTGTAGTGTCACAACGAAAATATATATTAGATCTCTTGAAAGAAACTGGGATGAGTGGATGCAAACCTTCTGGCACCCCAATAGAAGTTAATGCTAAGCTTGGAGAGGTGAAAGATGGTGTTCCAGTTGATATAGGGAGATATCAAAGGCTGGTTGGGAGACTAATTTACTTGTCCCATACTCGACCAGATATTGCTTTTGCTGTGAGCATGGTGAGTCAATTTATGCATTCCCCATATGAGGAACATCTTGAGGCTGTGTATCGAATTCTTCGATATCTGAAGGGTACACCAGGGAAAGGACTCTTCTTCAAGAAGAATGAGAAGAGAGGAATAGAGGTGTATACAGATGCTGATTGGGCAGGTTCAGTCATTGATAGAAGATCAACATCAGGGTACTGTACGTTCCTATATGGCAATTTAGTCACTTGGAGAAGCAAGAAGCAAAGTGTTGTTGCCAGGAGTAGTGCTGAAGCTGAGTATAGGTCAATGGCTCAAGGAGTTTGTGAGGTACTTTGGCTAAAAAGGGTACTAGAAGAACTTAAGAGGCCAGTTAGTCTTCCTATGAATTTGTACTGTGATAACAAGGCAGCTATCAGCATTGCTTATAATCCAGTTTTACATGACAGGACGAAACATGTTGAGATTGACAGACACTTTATAAAAGAAAAACTTGAAGGAGGAGTAATTTGTACTCCATTTATTCCTACCACACAGCAGGTTGCAGACATTCTAACCAAGGGCTTGGTGAGACAGCAATTTGAGCTTCAAGTTAGCAAGTTGGGCATGACAGACATCTTTGCACCAACTTGAGGGGGAGTGTCGGTAAATTAATGTGGAAGTCAATAACTTACAACCTGATTTTTAGGAATTAGTTGAAATCTGATTCCTAGGGATTAGCTTTTAATAATTAACTTAATTGTTCCTAAAATAAAGGGATATCAGATATGTATCACTGATTCCCAGATCTTCTGTTTCTTTCCTAATTTATAGTTACTTATCATACTATTTAAGAATGTAAAATTTAGCCAGAAGAAAATAAGATTATTATTCTTCTTTTTTTCCCTCTGTTATTATTTTCTACAAGGGTGTTACAGTTTTGGATGGAAATGGGTTTTGTTTGTTTGGTGGAAAAAAGGAAGGGTGACGGGGGTTAGATGATGAACGTGGGGATGAGGGTTTGAAAGTTTTGGGGACATCAAAATTGATGATGTTTTTGTTTTATTTTGTTTTATGTGCATTATGTTGGAATGGGGTGTATGAGAGACAATAAAATATGGACGTCAGATTGGAATTGGAACTGAAAGTTTTGACTTTTGGTGCTTTGATTTTTGAAGCACCTGTGTGAACGTGGTTGTGTATGTTTGATGAGAATAAGGATAAAAATGAGGGAAAGAAAGGGAGTGTGTGTTGTTACCTCTTGGTTAGATTATAGTAATAGAAATTAGGTTATCAACTAAATAGTTACATAATCGTTATAGCCCAGGAACATTAACTCTAGTTTAATTCTTTATGGCATTTTTGCCTTAATATTTGCGTGACTGGCATTGCTTCCATTCTTTTTCCTGCAACAGAGCATGCAAGAAAAACAGAGAATGGAAAGTACAATTTCTTCTTGTGTTTTTTTTTTTTTTTGAGGAAATAAAAGAAAAAAAAAGAGAAAATTTCCCACTCGGTTCAAAACTTGTATTGCTCAAGAATATTGTGTGTTTGCTTTGATTTGTTTGAACTATATGGAAAGGAAGAAAGCTGGCTTCTCAGTAATAAGTTCTGCACTTTGTATTAACTTTGTTTGAACTCTGAAGTAATAAAGAGGAAATATAAGATTTTAAGATTATAAAATTTTGTTTAATCCATAAGCAAACATTTTAAAGTTGTTATAACTGTCACTATGGAGGACTGTGGACATTGAATATAACAGTTGGTTCTGTTTCTTTGTTTTCATGTTTTCTCAATCAGGATTAATACTGTTTAACCTTTTCCAGGCTCTCTGCCCTGAAATTTGATTCTCTGTCATCCTGCTTTAAAACACTTAATGGTAGAATAAAAGATGAAGGCAGATATTTGTCTATTTACAGATGCACATCCGTTATCCCTATGTTTTGAAGGCCTTTAAGATTTAATAGTTACGCCAACTTACTATGGAATTTTAATGCTACTTGATGCAGCAATTGCCCTTGATACATGATAATGTGCTAAGAATGAGCCTAGTGGCCTCTGTTTTCCATTTCTTCATAGCATTAATTGATACACTAGATTGTGGTTGTACTGTAATACTACATTTAAAAACGGAATGTCAATACTTTGTAGCTTGTGCTGTTCTTTTGGCATTTTCTTTTTAGTTTTTCGGTTACTTTCATCTGCATTTTGCAAGGAATTAAATGTGATTGATATAATTCTGAAATTTCATTCACAGTTCCATTCTGTTTTAACTTCTTCTCTAATCTAAAGTTATATAAGCACATGTATATACATGTATCGTGCAATCATATGGAACGTGGTATACCACACTGTAGTGACAGTTTGATTCGACATCAAAACTCTAACCGGGTTTATATTTTCTGTAAGGATAAATTTTCACATATTCTATCTTCATTGTTTAGAACTTGATATAAAGCATTGGGCGAAGTGATCTATATGGCTGGAAATGTCAGAGCATACATATATAACATAAGTTTGATATATTTCACCTAATTGCATGGCCTTTTTGATGTTGACAACATTATTATATGTCCAGTTGATCTGATGAAGCCCGGCGCTACTGCTATTCTCCACAATGTAATGATTGACATGTTTAAGGGATCCATGAGTCTAGCAGTTGACAAATGGGGTGTGTCGAGGTCACTGACCCTGCAAAATTCGTGGTCAAGGAGGATTACAATGTCTCTCTAGTTGAATATGAGTTGGTGAACGTGGTTGATTAGTGACAAAGGTCTTATTGCATTCTATATATGCAGAAAAGAGTAGCATCAAAGTTTTCAAAAGCTGTGGTGGGTTGTTTCATCTAATCTTCTTGTTACATTTCACTTAGTGAATGGTATATGCAGGTTGGGTGGTTAATAGATGTTACTAAAGCCAAAAGCAATGCTCTGTTTTTTATTTTTTATTTTTAATGTCTGCTATGATGTAGATTTTTTAGGTTTTCGCAACTTTGCTTAAGTTCGAAATATGACAATGTAAGTGATATTTTCATTTCTGCTTTACATTTTCATGCTTATCTCTAATTCCCAATCTTTTTATCTATGAAATAGTAGTATGTTAGCACTATCCTGTCAGTCAATTGCCCTGCCTGAAATCATCTATTAGAGTGATTGACCAAGTTCTGGTTTTTTAACTTGGTTAATTAATTTAAAATTATATATATGATATAGGAAATTAATTTTACGAAATTGATTTTAAAATTAAAATGAAACCGAAATCTATCAAGTCTATTCTATATATAATAGGTAGCAAAGATGAAATATTAAAATTGAATTAATTAATTTGATGGTGGAATTTAAAATTTTTAGTGAGATTAATAAGGTGATACATATCTTTTGACTCATATAATAGTTAAATGAAAATTTTAAGGCTTAATACTCAAATATGCTTTTCACTTTGACCATAAAATAAATTAAGCTTTCAATATTTAATTACATGAAAATCAATTTATTAAGTCTTATTTTAAGCAATTAAAATTTAAATGTTTCAAAGTAACAAAATTAAACACATTTTCATTAAATTCTGTAACTGTTATTACCTTTACACAGTAACACAACTTAATGGTAGTTATAAGGATTTAATAAAATGTATTTAATTCTGTTATTTTGAAACGTTTCAGTCTTAATTGTTTAAAATAAAATTTAATGAATTGATTTTTCATACAATTAAACATTGGGATTTAATTTCATTTTGCAGTAAATGTAAAGGGTATATTTGAATATTAAACCAAAATTTAAAGATTTCAATGACAAGATTAACACGTTACAAATATCATTTAAAACATATTAACAAAAAAGTTTTAATTAATTAACAAAAAGTGAAAATGCGACAATCTCTAAATTTTGTTGCTCTAATTAAAAATTTTAACATTAATATATAAAAATCGAATTCTTATTATTTTCCATGAACAAATTAACATGATCATTATTAATTAACCAAATTCTAGTGATAATCCCATCAACTTAAAACAATACTAACCATTATTGTGCTTGGTGTTTAATTTCCATTAAAGTGCATTGTAGAAAGAAAAGTCAATCTTCGGATCCAAAAAAAAAAAGTCAATCTCTTCAGCTAATCTTCCGGTAACGGAAAAATTCTCAAGGTCGAATGCTAAAGTCTACGTGTTTTGTATGATCAACAATACAAACAGAAAGACCAGAATGTCTGGATCCCAAACCAACTTCAGAACCAAATCAACAAGGCTTAATTACTTTTCTTTAGCCAAAGGAACTCACGATTCATATCAACGAGACTGAGGAGATTCTGATCAGGAAACTTAGCCTAGAGTAGTCCTCGATTATGGCAAGTTGCAGCCGCTAGGGTTCTACTAGGGCTGCCCTTTGCTTTTCTTAGTTTGGTTTTATCCTTAATCGGCATTATCATTTGGATTATTGGGTAAGTTAATTTTCCACTTCCAATTTTCCCAATTTATTCTTAATTTTTCTTCAATTGTTTGTTTCTGCCCTAGTTTTTATGAACTATTGGAAAATCTAATTACAAGGATACTTTGTTTTTTGCTTTCTTTATGAACATGAACTTTCTTCTTCATTAGGGATTGAACTCAATTTATCACCTTTTTATTTATTTTTTACCTTTTGTCTTTTTCTTGGTAGTTGGTACTTTTCTGAATTTTAACTTTACGTATAATTTCTACAATTCTCCTTATAAAAGGGGCAAAATTAAATAATTTAGAAGCAATTGATCGAGAATACTAATATAATAATTAATGTTTTGGAAACCTAAAATGGATTTTCTAATGCATTAATTTTGCCATATTCTCAAGCAACTTAATTTTTATTTTAGTGTTCTATAAAAACTATAAGTCTGAAGATATGAGAAAGATATTGTAGATGCGGAAATTCAAATTTTAGATTTAATTAATTTGTGTTTTCCTTTTTGAAGTAAATTAAAATAAATTCGATACAAGAGTGTGAGATTTGAGTGTTCAAACTAACTTAATTTGGAATAACCTCTGAATTAATTTCTCTTTGTTTTAGGATTAATTAATTATCTATAGAATTTGCTGATTTTGTAGTGAAATTTATTGACAGGTCTATACTGGGTTACCTTTGCCCCTGCTGCGCATGTTGCGTTTCAATAGCAGACGTGGCTATGAGCATTGTGAAGCTTCCTATCAAAATAATTCAATGGTGTTGATCTCATTCCTTGTTTGACTTTTTTTTTTGCCAAAATTATAATTTCTTAGCTAATTTATATGTGGTCTGTATGTATGTATGTTTCACTACCGGACTAGACAGCCTTTGAAAAAATTTCGGTTTCCTCAATTGTATAAATTTTGGGACTTGAGAGTATTTAAATTTGGATAAGTATTTCATACACTGTCAATAAAATATTTTTATTCTACAAACAGTATTAAGATTGTGACACTGCCTTATTTTATTTATTATTTATTTTTAAATATTTTTATAGGACACGTGTTATAATCCTATCATCACTTATAGAATAAAAAATTCCATTTGATAACGTATGGAATAATTATCTTTTAAATCTTGGATTAAAAGTAGAAAAATAATCAAAATAGAATTATATATGAAGGATTATTATCTTATCTATCGTCAGTGTAGTTTTTTAACTCCATAAGCGGGTTTAGGATGATAACATATCTTATTTTATTTATTTATTATTTTATTAATATTTTTAAAAGACACGTGTCATCATCATAATCTCGCTTGTGAAGTTAAAAAACTCTACTGGTGGTAAATAAATAATAATCCATTTATGAGTACGTATGGATACCGAAACAAATTAATTTTATAGCAAAACTTAAAAAAGCAAAATAGCAAAAATAGTAGCCAATTATTTAACCTCCACGTAATTAACTGCACACTCAAAGTTTTTTTCCAAGTTTTATCTGTGTCTAAACTCATTTTAAATGAACCGGTGCATTTTTTATTTATTTTTTTATTGATTTGATACAATTAAGGATTTACTTTCGAAATGCTCCGCACAAGATTTATTGTAAAACATTTAAATTAAATCATATTTTTGTAGTAATTGTATTACAATCTACAATTCAGATGATTAATGATCCATAGGTTTCATATACGTAAAATCCCCCAATTTCGTGTAATTTCCTCATATTTGTAAAGTATTTCAAGCTGAAATAATCAAATAAATATGAGAATGTTGATATATAAAATGCTATATGTAGCATATGGAAGAAGAAGATAATTAAAGGTCAAATGGTATTGAGTCAAAAAGGTTAAGGGCTGACATGATTTACTGGATTAATATGCATTAAATGAAAATGGCATAGTCATCATCTTCATCTCTCATCATCAAAGTCGGCAGCAACCTTCAGCCATTCCTCTCGTTCATCCCAAGTTTCCATTTCCATTCACCTTAACAAACACCAAGATCCTGTCAGTGAATCGTTGAGCTTGCTTAACGAAAAACGATCATCATTACTAGCCTAAGCTAAATCTGAAGTTTGGTGAATTGAATCCAAGTATTTGAAGAGATCTAAATTGCTGAAATTGTGGTGAATAACCAAGGTAAAGGAAGAAGTTGATTCTTTGAATTCTATCTATGGTTTGGAGTTGAGTTGAGTTGGTAGAGTATGTTTATAAAGATTTCTTAAAGGTTTGATCTTTTATGATGTTTACAGCTTTGAAGAAGTGAAGAAAAAGGATTGGTGCAATCAAGCAAATCTCATATTCGGAGTTATTTGAGATAAGGAATCTATGTAACAGACGAAGGGTGGCTATGTTCGCATGTTTTGATATATTTTAAAGGTCTTGGGATGAAGTACAAGCTGTTTAAATGTAGAAAATGTTAAATTCGGACTTGTCTCCTAATTACCAAAATGCTAGGAGCATCTGACTGCCTAGAGACAGACGAGACGTAAACTTTTCCGAAATCGACTCAAATCAGTCGACTGCCCTATATAGCGATCGACTGCTATTTCCCCAGAAAGCATTCTGTTTCGACCCAGTCGACCGCTAAGGATGTCAGTCGACTGCTTTTCTCTAAAAAGCATTTTGTTTCAAAACCAATCGACTGCCTAAGGAGCCAGTCGACTGCCCTGTTTTCGGAAGCATTCTTTTCAAAACCAATCGACTGCTATATGGGACCAGTCAACTGCCTTATGTGTTTTTCGAAAAATAAAATATTTGAATTTTAAAAAGAAAAGAAATTCAATAAAGCAATATATGTGATAGCAATCGACTGTCCTATATGACCAGTCAACTGCCCCCTTTTGAAAAAGAGGTTTTAAAGCCTATTTCAAGAGAATATACTTGTATTTGTTAAAGCTATATGACAAAGGTTTTGGAGACCTTGGATTTCTTTGACAATCATGCATACTACTTGTATTTGTACTTGGCTGAGGAAATTTAGTCCGATCCTCAGTGCCACAGATGTCACCTGACTAGTGCTCACTGTGATCTATAGACAATGGTCATATGTCTCTTATTTGTATTCGGCTTTGGAGAGGATCCCTAGCCCATGCGTGGGTACGCCACTTATTTGACTTCTCTCGGGATTATCACTTACGGGATATAATTGTGGTATCCCTTATGAGATCTTTTATGGATTATCCCTTACGGGATATATTTGCTGTATCTTTATGAGAATTACTTGGTGCATGATTCTATTGGAAGTTAATTGTCTCCCACTTATTTGAAAGTATATGAAGTTCCTTGTATTTGAAGTAATTGTATTTGTACATGAAAATTTACGTGTATATGGTATTTGAAGAAATTACTTGACATATGCTTTATAATGATTTTACATGACATTATAGAGCCAAGCAGGGAAACTGCATATAGAAGCATAGTACACTCTTTTACATATATTTCTTACTGAGCGTAAATGTAACGTCCGGAATTAAAAAATTCCGAACCAAAATTTTCCTTTTCACTTCTATCTTTCTTACTCAATTATTCGGTATCAATCAATTTGCATTCGGTGTCGATGTAAGTTCCATATACAATTTCTGATTCAATTAAACCGTTATACTATTAAGTTAATTAATCTATAAATAATAAATTAGAAATCAAAATAAAATTTACAACACAACATCCCTAATTAATCTATTAGTAACAATTCCCTATAATTTACATCCCACTAAGTCATGTGCATTCCTCTAAATTTACATTACACTATTTACATCCCATTTTAAATGCATCTGCTGTGCATTTATAAGTCTGAATATAAATATAAAACTTTATATGTACCTAGTCATTGGGTACTTTAAAGTTCTAGTGATTTCTTCGCAGCGGATTTCTTGTATACGGATGTTGACACCTAATTTTGTCCCATTTTCTCTTATTATTATTATTATTATTATTATTATTTATATTTATTTTTATTATTTAGTTTGTTACTATTTATATTATTATTATTATCTATTATTATTTATATATTATTATTACTTTTATATTAATATTAATATTATTTTATTTTATTTTATTTTATTTCATTTTTTGTTTTTGTTTTTGTTTTGTTGTCCAATCACCATCACTGTCCACCAGTTACACTGCCAAACCATCCCATCCGTCGGTCACCAGCCCTGCAGCCCCCATTTCCCTCTCGGCCTACTCCACCCATTACCAACAGAACCCCCAAAAGACCTAATCCCTTCTACAAAAACAGACCATTCCACACGCATCCGGGGGGGAGCCACGGCCAACCGAAGCAAGCCTCAACCAAAAACCCATATCCCAAGCTCCATTGCCTCACCCCGACGGCCTCCTTCGACCAACACAGAACCTGAAACCCCTTTTCCTCAAAAAACTCACTACCCGAACCCCTCACCACCGTGAACCAGCCCTTGTACCTCCCCTACTCGAAACAACCAAGCTATCATCACCATTATCACCGTCCACTCACCACCGAACCCATTCCCTCCACTAACCACCACCAGAGAAACCCTTTAGCTCACCATCTACAACCATTAACCACCGAGAACAACCACCAACCATCACCCAAATCTTCATCATCACCACCAACGAAACCAAACCCCCTCACCCAAATCAAACCCAAACCCGTAAGCCACAAACCTAGATCTAAGCCATCACCTGCAAAACACAAAAAGAAACAAGCCACAGCAACTACAAACCACAACCAACACAACCCATCATCAACCAAAAACAAGAAATACAAAAACAGAAAAAGGGGTTTCGGTTTTGGTCAGATTTGTGGGGCTAGGAAGTTCTTTTGGTGAATCGGAGGCCGGAATCGAACTCAGGGAGTGGAGAGCTTCCGGAAAGTGGTTTGCTTTTTGATATCCGACCACCGGAGGTGGTGGCCGGCGGTGGCGTAGGCGACAACCGGAAGTCGCCCCAGCCGAGAGCATTTGGCAAGCTCTGAAGTTTTTTTTGGTAGAAAAGAAAAGAAAACGAGTTGAAAAAAAAAAGATGGTCTTTTATAGTTGAAAAGAAAAAGGAAAAAAGGAGAAAAGAAGAAAAGAAAAAGGTAAGGAAGCCGTAGGATCCACTAGCTCGCCTGCCCGCTAGCCAAAAGGAAGAAGACGTGCTCGCCCGTCCGCCCTAGGAGAGGCTGCGCGCTCGCCCGCACGAGGAAAGAAGGCTGCGTGCTCGTTCACCCGAGGATAGTGAAGATCCCGTGTGTTCGCCCGCTCGGGGAGCTCGCCCGAAGAGAGGCCGCGCGTTCGCCCGCACGAGGAAGGGAGGTTGCGTACTCGCCCTCCCGAGGAGGGAGGTCCGTGCTCGCTCGTTTAAGGACCTCGCCCGCCCGAGGATAGTGAAGATCCCGTGTGTTCGCCCGCTCGGGGAGCTCGCCCGCCGAGGAGGGTATATCACCTTTTTGGTTTTTACTTATTCATTCATTTGTTTTATAGAAATATTTGTTTATGTATTTTTAATGTATTATCATGGCAAAAATAATAAGTAAATGAATAAATAGAATAATATAATAATTAAAAATAAAAATAAAGTCCCGAGGATGGGATGTCATGAGACTCACAAGTAGTGATTTCTTGACTGATCCCTAGGTGAGAAGAGTTGTACTAAATGTTACCAGAGTATTGGGATATTTAGTATGATTTTTCAATAATTTAAATTTTTATTAAAAATAAAAAATAAATAAGTTTTTAAAAGAAAATAGAAAAAGGGAAATTAATAATAAAGTCCGATGATGGGATGTTACGGAAGTCACAAGTAGTGATTCCTAGCTGATCCCTAGGTGAGAAGAGTCATACTAATTGTTGCCAAAAGTATTAGAATATTTAGTATGATTTTTCAATAATTTTTATTTTTATTAAGATGAAAATAAAATAAGTTCTTTTTTAAAATAAATGATAAATTTTAAATTTAATTAAATAAAGTTCCGAGAATGAGATGTCATAAGACTCACAAGTAGTGATTTCTTGACTGATCCCTAGGTGAGAAGAGTCGTACTAGATGTTACCAGAGTATTGGGATATTTAGTATGATTTTTCAATAATTTAAATTTTATTAGAAATGAAAATATATAATTTATTTTTTATAAAAAAATAAAGAAAAATAAATAATTTAAATTTAATAATTTAACAAAAATTCCGAGGATGGGATGTCATGAGACTCACAAGTAGTGATTTCTTGACTGATCCCTAGGTGAGAGGGATTATTTCAAATGTTACCAGAGTATTGGGATATTTGATTTAATTTTTCAATACAAAAAGGTTCACATTTATTTTTAAAACTTTAACTTTTTAAAATAAAACAAAAATGATTCTTTATAAAAAATGACTTTGAATGAAAAGAATAAAATTGATTGCAGTAAAATAGAAATTATTTTTAAATATTACTTCAAGACCTTTTTATTAAAATTAAAGGATAACACATGATTATTATGGTACCGTTTTTAACGGGCGTCGTGGGGTGCTAATCCTTCCCCACGCGTAACCGTACCCCCGAACCCAAATTTTGTTTTCGCAGATCAAAAATTTGTCTTTTTGATAAAACTTAATTAATTTTGAGATTTTGTTGAAAAGATAAATATTTTAGGTGACCAATCACACCTTGACAAAAAAGATTGGTGGCGACTCCCACTTTTTGTTTTTAAACGCTTTTTTCGAAAATCGTCGAGCGCGAAGTCGTTACGACAGCTTGGCGACTCCGCTGGGGACGCTTTTTGAGGGTCAAGTCATTCATTAATCATGTGTTATCCTAAGTTTTAATTTAAAGGTCTTAACTAATATTTAAATTTAATTTCTTTAATCTTAAAATAATTAGTTGCATTTGTGTTTTAATTATGTTGATTATTTTATAGCATTCTTTAGTTGTATATATTATTGCTAATAAATTGTTGGGGTAGAATAAGGGTTATGGTTTGATAAATGTTCTCTCATACACACACTTGCACTTGCATTTGCATAACATGAGCTCTATACCCGAGTTCTGTCCTTCTTAGGAGGGAGTAGAGTACCTTTGCTCTCGTGAGGTAATCACCTCCGCAATGGCAATCGAAATACTCCCACTCAAATTAAATCTTACTAGTCCAGTGTGGATGACAGTAAGGTATAATTTGGGAACCTTTTGACCTTTTAGAGACCCAACCCAGCATGTAAAAGGCCTTAAGAAGCCGATCTTAGATAGAGCCATGCCCGATTTTTGTAGAAACCATCCCGAGATTAGGACACATGAGGGAGCATTTTTACTATTTTGTTTTTTTTCCATGTCATAACTCTAATGATTTTTCAAATTCATGCTCTCATAAAATCAAAAGATATTTGTTTTCAAATAAAATCTCACATTTTTACAATTTTATAGAATAAAACAAAGACTTATTCGGTTTCTATCCTTTGTCAAAAATAATACGAAAACATCCATTCATTCTTTAATGATGTTTGAAAAATAACAATAATGTTTTTTATTTCTTTTAAACTAATGCATAGACATTAAAAAGAAAGGAATTTTGATGAGAAAATAAAAGGTAAGTGCATCTTTTAAAAATAGATTAAATAAAAAAGGAAATTAAGGAAAATAAATTGTGGTGTGAAAATAATATTTTTTAAAAAAAAAGAGAGAAAAAGAGAGAAAAAAAGAAAATGGGAGGAGAAATAATCAAATTCTAAAATGAAAAAAGAAAGAAAGAAAGAAAGAATTCATTGAATTTAAATGAGAAAAAAATTTTTGATTCTTTTATTCTTAAGTTTTGGCATAGCATATCTCATTACATTAATACATTCACATAACATAATAAGGAGAGTATTTGTCTTTTCGGATTAAAGGAAGTCAAAGACATTGGAGATCAATTTGAAGCTAGACTTACTACTTTGGAGAATAATCAAGAAGAATTTTGCTGACATGATATACGAAAGATAAAAGGGAAGCTAGCTAAGATTATGAAGATGCTTGAAAGTTTTGGAGAGGCTAAATTGGTTCATTCTCAAGGATCGTTGTTGTTTCCAGAACGACTACATGTTGAATCATTAGCAAATGGAGACCAATTGACTTGTCATATAAGGAGAAAGGACTGATTGATGCAAAGTCCTCGATATAAGGGAGGTGGCTACAAAACTTTTTATAGGTTTGCATTCACTTCATTCATATGTGCATAACATGATTTTGACAGAAAATAATAAGGCTAACAATAACTGTTTCCTTAAAGAAAAAAGAGAAAAAATATAAAAAAAAAAGAGAGAGAAAATAGTGGATCAAAACTAAGGAATGGACAAATGACAATTTTCAGTTTATAATTCCCCTTTTTACTTTTTTTTTTTAGTATACAGCTTGTGATACTCTGAAATAACAACAAGGTTGAATTTTCCTTTTATTTCACAATTTCCATACAATAAAAGCATCATACTAGCATGGCAAGCATGACATCTAATGTTAGTTTGTGACAGATTTGGTGGAAAGATAGCTTGATCATTGGAAAACTTTGAAGATAGTTTTGGACCATGGAAGAGACAGAAATGACTCGGATGGAAAGAATGGAAAGAGCTCAACAAGAGATGAGAGAGCAATTGTCACAGATGGCAGGTTTGTGGGAAAAGCTGAACAATGGAAAAATGGGAGAATTAGCTACTCAAAAGGGACATCAGTTGCGAAATGCCGAGAATTCTTTTTGTCCAATTAACAACGGCTCACGAGAAACCCAATCATCTCAAGAGCCACAAGCAATGCCCACTGAGGGTTATGTGTGCCCTAATATGCCGTCTGCAGTCGACCCTAGTCAGTTTCAAGGGCACGCAGCTCCCACCATGAACCCCTTCGAACCAATTCATGTTGCTAATTTGGATAGTCATAAAGAGCAAGGGATGCCACAAGTGGAAGGAGGCTCAAATTCTCGGCAAAAGATAGAGCTTATAGAAGAAAGGCTTCGAATTGTTGAAGGAATGGATTTTCATGGATCTTTAGATGCTGCCGGATTATGCTTAGTGCCTGGTGTGGTCATTCTTTCAAAGTTTAAAGCTCCAAAATTTGAGAAATATGATGGGACCACTTGTCCAAAGGCCCATATCACTATGTACTGTAGAAAGATGGCAGCGCATGTGCATGATGACAAGCTGTTGATCCATGTTTTCCAAGACAGCCTTAAAGGATCTGCTGCTAGGTGGTATACACAACTGGGCAGGAGCGATATTCACTCATGGGAAGATTTGGCAAGGGCATTTGTCGCCCAATATAAACATATTATGGATTCGGCCCCAGATCGTTTATCTTTACAAACCATGGAGAAGAAAGCTACTGAAAGCTTTAGAGAATATGCCCAGAGATGGAAGAACGTTGCCACCTAGGTCCAGCCGCCCCTCACAGAAAAAGAGACTGCGACTATGTTTCTTAGTACACTCCAGGCACCATATTATGATAGAATGATTGGGAATGTTACTAAGAATTTTGCCGACATGGTGGCCTCCGGAGAGATGATTGAGAATGCAGTCAAAAGGGGCAAGATCAAGATAGATTACATTGCTCATAACAAGTCAGAAAGAAGGGAAGAAGAAGTACAAGTTGCAACATTAGAGGGGCAATTTCCCAAAAACACTGCTCCATCTCATCCCTGTTTGCCTCACCCATCATACGGTCTAACCTTGAATAATGCCTCCTATGATTCTTATCCTTTTTCACCAGTCCCACAACCAGGATTTCCAACAAACTCTTGTCCTCCAACGATTTTTCATGCGCCTATCTTCATGCCTAGGCCAATAGCTCAACCTCTTCAACAATCAACAAACAACAGAATAAGATCGAGAAGCAATCAAGGAAAAATCTCAATTCTAATCTCCGATCTTTTGCCCTTTTTGGTAAAAAACCAATATTTGGCCCTTATACCTTTGAGAACAGCACCAAACCCGTTGGCCAAGAGCTATGACCCGAACAGCAAATGTGACTATCACATGGGGGCAATTGGGCATTCAACAGAAAAATGCAGGCAGTTGAAGGAAAGGATTGAAGAGCTCATCAATGGTGGAATCTTGACTCAAGAACTCATGGAACAGTGGAAGTCCACTTTGGTGTAAAATCATGGCATTTTGGCAGATTAATCTGGAGGAAAACGAAGATTTTGAGATTTTAAAGTCTGTATTTTGTTGGAAAATGCTTGTTATTTTCGTTGGCCTATGTGACAATTGTATGAGCACAACTTTTTGCATAATTTATTTTCCAGTGGCATATGACGAGAATGTTTCTTCTCTTCACAATAATGATAAATGATTATAAGAAAATCGGTGATTACGGTCAAAGATGAACGTCTTAAATCATTCTTGGATCACATCCCAATAAAATCTAAGTCAGTCGAGAGCCAAAAAGCTAAATTGGGGCATAAATTTTTGAAGGTTCGATTTTGTTTTCACTTTGACCATGATAGGGCTTTATTGTTAATGATTTTCAAGAAATAACTGATTTGCAAAACTTTTTGAGAATTTTTTGGAAGTCAATGACAGTCTCAAAGATTCTGGATAATGGCGGTCAAATATGTGGCAAGATCATTTTGAAATACCTTTCCCCCTAAATTCTTGTACAAATCCCAGATTCTTCAATCTTGTACCCCCAAGATGCCTTTGCCCATGTTTTGAAAAAAAAAAAAACAGAACCAAAGTTGAGAATTTTCCACCGAGGTCCATCTGCACAATACCTCGAGTTACGCATCATCTTTTTCCTTAAATGACGATGTGGTGTGTGAAGTCAAGCTCTGTCAAATTAAAGTGATACATTATAAGAAAATCAAAAAAAGGAAGAAGAAAAAAAAGAAAGAGAAAAGGAAGAAAAAAAATTGAAAAAAAAAATTGAAAAAAAAAAGAAGAAAAAATGAAATTGATTGTGACATCATGCAAACATGATATTCAGGGGATTTCAAATGCCAAAGGAAAAACATATCCTAAGAATTGCTTTTCAATAGAAGTATCTTAATTTGAGATGATGAATGGTCGTCTTTCATATTCCATTCTCAAATATAAATGTTATCTTGTTGCTACCCCTTTTGAGCCTGATAGTTTCTTTCATAATAAACCTCCTCCAAGGATCACCCTCCACACTGGGGGGGCATGTGCGAAAAATATCTCTTCAAAGAAGATGAATAATTCAACTTTTGTTTTTGATCAAATAAGATTTACTATGTTTTTGAAATCTTGGATATGAATCAATGAAAAAAGAAAAGAAAAAGGAAAGAGAAAGGAGGAAGGATACAGGTGAAAGTACACAAAGAAAGATGCTTCAAAGGATGAATAGGATGTTGAAAAGAAAAAAGAGAAGAAAAAAGAAGAAGAAAAAAAGAAGAAGAAAGAGAAAGAAAGAAAAAGGAAGAAGCAGAAGGAGAAGAGATACATGGAAAATTGGAAAAAAGAAAGGTGCTTCAAAGAGTGAAAATGATGGACAACCATAGGAGAAGAAATGATCCTTGGATTGATCACCTTCAAACACATTTTGGGCCTATTTATCCATTCTTTCAAAACCCTGAACCATGGCCTACATTACGTACTTAAAAGTCCATTTTGATCAAGTAGGGATGCTTGTATCGAAGAGCTCTTCTTTGGAAGATTCTCACCCTTCTTTGGTTTGAATAAAATTTGAATTCTTGAATGCATGGTGGAGCAATCAATCAAAAAAAAAAGAAGAAGAAAAAGAAAAGAAAACAAAAGAAAGAATGAGGCTCTAGGGTGAAAACCCGAAAAGGGCAGTCTAGAGCGAACAATGAACTTTTCATGCAACCAAGTCAAGCAGTGACATGAACTGAAAATGGAAAAAAAAGAATTAACAAGCCTTGAGAGACCCTCCAAATATCCAAAGATTTTGATGGCATTTGATTACTGACATTTTTTGAAAAAGTTTGAACCTTTCTTCCTGTAAATACTCTCCCTGAACAGGAAAGACCTCAGTCATTCGTATCGTATCTTGGCATTTGTGGAACGCCATTATTCGAGAATTTAAGAGATTGTCAAACCAAGTTGTAAATATTTTGTTTCTCTTCTCATTCAGAATTTTGTTTAAAACAAAAAAAAAAGATGGAGAAAAAGTGGTGGTATTTTGAGAAAGCTATTTTAAGCTAAGTAAGGAATTATTGTTTTTTTTGTATAAATGGCAAAGTATGCCCCAAACAAAGAGCATCATGGCCACCAAACTTTCAATTGTCTAGTTGAAAAGATCCGAATAGGGTTTATGTCATTCATCTTGAAAAGTAATAACTAATCTTTCGAAAGGATCAGGTATCACTTGTAAAATTTAGATTCATTTCTCCTGAAAAATAGTTATGGGAAAATTTAGTGCTATTAGTCAAAAGGCTGTGATGAGAATGCAAGAACTCTGCAAAAATGGAAAATAGGAAGGAGCTTTCATGGTCATGTTGGGGGCAAAGAAGATAAAAAAGGCAAATGATGTACCTCTTTGGCAAGATAGAAAAAAGATCGAAAGTTAGAGAATGTACAGGATTAAGTGTCATGCATACATGCATACATACACAATATCATACAGCATCAACATTGAAAGTTTTTGTGCAAAATTTTGAGATTAAAACATGTTTCTCAAACTGAAGACTCAACACCATTTAATCTAGATTTTAAAGGTTATGCAACCTTTTCCAAGAAAAAAAAAGAAAAAAAGAGAGTAAAAAAAAAAGAAAAAAAAGAAAAAAAAGAGAAGAGAAAAAAAGAAAAGAGAAGAGACAAAAGAAGAGAAAAAGAGAAAAGAAAAGAAAAAAAAGAGAAGAGAAAGAAAGAAGAGAGAAGAGAAAAGAAGAGAAAGAATAAAGAGAGAAGAGAAAAGAAGAGAAAGAATAAAGAGAGAAGAGAAAGAGAAAAGAGAAGAGAAAGAAAGAAGAGAGAAGAGAAGAGAAGAGAAAAGAGAGAAAAAGAGAGAAAGAAAGAAAGAAAGAAAGAAAAAAAAAAGAGAAAAGAATTTAAAGTTTCATTGCCTCTGCTGCCAGAGGAGCTTTTCCAGAAAAAGAATTTAAAGTTTCATCGCCTTTGCTGTAAGAGGAGCACTTTCCAGAAAAAGAAAAATCATAAGTCCTCCGGGCACAAATCATAAGTCCTCCGGGCACAAATCATAAGACCTCCAGGCACAATTTTAAGTCCTCCGGGCAAAATATTTAAAGTTTCATCGCCTCTGCTGCAAGGGGAGCACTTTTCAGAAAAAGCATTTAAGTCCTCCGGGCACAAATCATAAGTCCTCCGGGCACAAATCTCAAGTCCTCTGGGCACAAATTCTAAGTCCTCCGGGCAAAAATATTTAAAGTTTCATCGCCTCTGCTGCAAGGGGAGCACTTTTCAGAAAAAGCATTTAAGTCCTCCGGGCACAAATCATAAGTCCTCCGGGCACAAATCATAAGTCCTCCGGGCAAAAATTTTAAAGTTTCATTGCCTCTGCTGCAAGAGGAGCACATTTCAGAAAGAAAAATTTAAAGTTTCATCGCCTCTGCTGCAAGAGGAGCACTTTCTAGAAAAAGAATCTAAGTCCTCCGGGCACCAAATCTAAGACTTCCGGGCAAAATATTTAAAGTTTCATCGCCTCTGTTGCAAGAGGAGCACTTTTCAGAAAAGAATTTAAGACCTCTGGGCACAATTCTAAGTCCTCCAGGCACAAATCTAAAGTCCTCAGGGCAAAAATTTTAAAGTTTCATCGCCTCTGCTGCAAGAGGAGCACTTTTCAGAAAAGAATTTAAGACCTCCGGGCACAATTCTAAGTCCTCCGGGCACAAATCTAAAGTCCTCCGGGCAAAAATTTAAAGTTTCATCGCCTCTGCTGCAAGAGGAGCACTTTTCAGAAAAGAATTTAAGTCCTCCGGGCAAAATTTTTAAAGTTTCAATGCCTCTGCTGTAAGAGGAGCACTTTCCAGAAAAAGAAAAATCATAAGTCCTCCGGGCACAAATCCAAGTCCTTCGGGCAAAATCTCAAGTCCTCCGGGTAAAATCTTTAAAGTTTCAATGCTTCTGCTGCAAAAGGAGCACATTTCAAAAGAAAGAAAAATTTAAAGTTTCATTGCCTCTGCTGCAAGAGGAGCACATTTCAAAAGAAAGAAAAATTTTAAAGTTTCATTGCCTCTGCTGCAAGAGGAGCATATTTCAAAAAGAAATTTAAAGTTTCATCGCCTCTGCTGTAAGAGGAGCACATTTCCAAAAAAAAAAAACAAAAAAAACAAAAACAACAACAAAAAAAAAGAAGAAGAAAAGAACATTTAAAGTTTCATCGCCTCTGCTGCAAGAGGAGAGAAAAAAAAAAGAAAGAAGAAGAACAAAAAAAAAAGAAGAAGAAAAAAATCAGGTCATAAGTCGGACAAAATTAGTGTCTATTGTCTTTGCTCCATTCCTGATTCTCAGCAATGAGCAAAGAGGGACAGCTGTTGACACCTAATTTTGTCCCATTTTCTCTTATTATTATTATTATTATTATTATATATTTATATTTATTTTTATTATTTAGTTTGTTACTATTTATATTATTATTATTATTATCTATTATTATTTATATATTATTATTACTTTTATATTAATATTATTTTTATTTTATTTTATTTTATTTTGTTTCATTTTTTGTTTTTGTTTTTGTTTTGTTGTCCAATCACCATCACTGTCCACCAGCTACACTGCCAAACCATCCCATCCGCCGGTCACCAGCCCTGCAGCCCCCATTTCCCTCTCGGCCTACTCCACCCATTACCAACAGAACCCCCAAAAGACCTAATCCCTTCTACAAAAACAGACCATTCCACACGCATCCGGGGGGAAGCCACGGCCAACCGAAGCAAGCCTCAACCAAAAACCCATATCCCAAGCTCCATTGCCTCACCCCGACGGCCTCCTTCGACCAACACAGAACCTGAAACCCCTTTTCCTCAAAAAACTCACTACCCGAACCCCTCACCACCGTGAACCAGCCCTTGTACCTCCCCTACCCGAAACAACCAAGCTATCATCACCATTATCACCGTCCACTCACCACCGAACCCATTCCCTCCACTAACCACCACCAGAGAAACCCTTTAGCTCACCATCTACAACCATTAACCACCGAGAACAACCACCAACCATCACCCAAATCTTCATCATCACCACCAACGAAACCAAACCCCCTCACCCAAATCAAACCCAAACCCGTAAGCCACAAACCTAGATCTAAGCCATCACCTGCAAAACACAAAAAGAAACAAGCCACAGCAACTACAAACCACAACCAACACAACCCATCATCAACCAAAAACAAGAAATACAAAAACAGAAAAAGGGGTTTCGGTTTTGGTCAGATTTGTGGGGCTAGGAAGTTCTTTTGGTGAATCGGAGGCCGGAATCGAACTCAGGGAGTGGAGAGCTTCCGGAAAGTGGTTTGCTTTTTGATATCCGACCACCGGAGGTGGTGGCCGGCGGTGGCGTAGGCGACAACCGGAAGTCGCCCCAGCCGAGAGCATTTGGCAAGCTTTGAAGTTTTTTTTGGTAGAAAAGAAAAGAAAACGAGTTGAAAAAAAAAAGATGGTCTTTTATAGTTGAAAAGAAAAAGGAAAAAAGGAGAAAAGAAGAAAAGAAAAAGGTAAGGAAGCCGTAGGATCCACTAGCTCGCCTGCCCGCTAGCCAAAAGGAAGAAGACGTGCTCGCCCGTCCGCCCTAGGAGAGGTCGCGCGCTCGCTCGCACGAGGAAAGAAGGCTGCGTGCTCGTTCACCCGAGGATAGTGAAGATCCCGTGTGTTCGCCCGCTCGGGGAGCTCGCCCGAAGAGAGGGCGCGTTCGCCCGCACGAGGAAGGGAGGTTGCGTACTCGCCCTCCCGAGGAGGGAGGTCCGTGCTCGCTCGTTTAAGGACCTCGCCCGCCCGAGGATAGTGAAGATCCCGTGTGTTCGCCCGCTCGGGGAGCTCGCCCGCCGAGGAGGGTATATCACCTTTTTGGTTTTTACTTATTCATTCATTTGTTTTATAGAAATATTTGTTTATGTATTTTTAATGTATTATCATGGCAAAAATAATAAGTAAATGAATAAATAGAATAATATAATAATTAAAAATAAAAATAAAGTCCCGAGGATGGGATGTCATGAGACTCACAAGTAGTGATTTCTTGACTGATCCCTAGGTGAGAAGAGTTGTACTAAATGTTACCAGAGTATTGGGATATTTAGTATGATTTTTCAATAATTTAAATTTTTATTAAAAATAAAAAATAAATAAGTTTTTAAAAGAAAATAGAAAAAAGGAAATTAATAATAAAGTCCGATGATGGGATGTTACGGAAGTCACAAGTAGTGATTCCTAGCTGATCCTTAGGTGAGAAGAGTCATACTAATTGTTGCCAAAAGTATTGGAATATTTAGTATGATTTTTCAATAATTTTTATTTTTATTAAGATGAAAATAAAATAAGTTCTTTTTTAAAATAAATGATAAATTTTAAATTTAATTAAATAAAGTTCCGAGGATGAGATGTCATAAGACTCACAAGTAGTGATTTCTTGACTGATCCCTAGGTGAGAAGAGTCGTACTAGATGTTACCAGAGTATTGGGATATTTAGTATGATTTTTCAATAATTTAAATTTTATTAGAAATAAAAATATATAATTTATTTTTTATAAAAAAATAAAGAAAAATAAATAATTTAAATTTAATAATTTAACAAAAATTCCGAGGATGGGATGTCATGAGACTCACAAGTAGTGATTTCTTGACTGATCCCTAGGTGAGAGGGATTATTTCAAATGTTACCAGAGTATTGGGATATTTGATTTAATTTTTCAATACAAAAAGGTTCACATTCATTTTTGAAAAATAAAACTTAACTTTTTAAAATAAAACAAAAATGATTCTTTATAAAAAATGACTTTGAATGAAAAGAATAAAATTGATTGCAGTAAAATAAAAATTATTTTTAAATATTACTTCAAGACCTTTTTATTAAAATTAAAGGATAACACATGATTATTATGGTACCGTTTTTAACGGGCGTCGTGGGGGTGCTAATCCTTCCCCACGCGTAACCGTACCTCCGAACCCAAATTTTGTTTTCGCAGACCAAAAATTTGTCTTTTTGATAAAACTTAATTAATTTTGAGATTTTGTTGAAAAGATAAATATTTTAGGTGACCAATCACACCTTGACAAAAAAGATTGGTGGCGACTCCCACTTTTTGTTTTTAAACGCTTTTTTCGAAAATCGTCGAGCGCGAAGCCGTTACGACAACGAATGAGCTATCTGGGATGGTAAAAAGGGGGGTGAGCTTTGAGGAAAGCTTAGTAAGAAACATATATAAAAGTGCATACTAAATGCACTTAAATAAAATCATTTATTTTACTAAATATGAAAATGCATAAAAATACCATGATGCATGTTTCAATATGCAGTACGATAATATTTTCAAAATTATGAGATAATGTAGTGTTTTAGAAATTTTATTTAGTAAGAAAAGCGATTCATTTAAAATCATTAAAATACGATAAATGCACTTGTATCGGAAAAACATATATTGTAAAAACTTGTTTCACTTCTTTCATCACTTTTCAATCAAACCATGTATTAGTCTTGTAAATCAGATCATTCACTATTCTTGTAAATTAAATCATTCAGTAAATCAATCATCTGTCAAATATCACTTATCGATGGAAAATAATCTCCCAGAGATTTATGCACGCACTATATCCCATAAGGGACCTGTATAGGAAGGTCAGGGATCCGGAACTCCTTAGCTACAAAGCACTATAACGAATGACCATCGTCGATCACTCATAGTTCGCATTGGTCAGGTGCTCACCGTGTAAACCTGTGGGTTTGACCATAATTCCCACAGTCATATCATGTAAAGGGGAAGGTCTAGGATGTCTCCCAGCCTAATCATCACTGTCTCGTATGCACGATCATCAAGGAGATATCAATTTCATAAAATCACTTCATATACTCGTAAGTCATTTCATATAAATCACTTTGTAGACACCTTATTTTGTCCGAAGTTTAAATTTGTAAAAATAATTAATTGGATTGAATGACATTGTATTTTAATTTAGAATTAGGCTAGAATTAAATTAGATTTTTTTTAGATTTAAGAATTAACATTAATTAGGAAATTAAAATTAAAATAGGATTTAGGAATGATAATATATAAAAAAAAGGAAGAGATAAGAAAAGAAAATAAAATTAATTTTAGGATAGGATAATTAGATTTTTTAGGATAATTAGATTTTTTAGATTAATATTAAATTTGATAAAGTTAGATTAGGATTAACATAAGAATTAAATAGATAAAATATTAAAAATAAGAGATAATTAATAAAATAGATTAAGTTGTATTAGGACTCTAACAAGTTTATGACTATAAAAAGGGGTTAAACCCCATAAATTGAGGGGGGAGAAAAATTTGAGAAAATTAGAGGACAACAATTCTTAGAGAAAAATTCATAGAAAAAAGCCAGCATCAATAAAAAAAAAAGAAGAAAAAAAACAGCAAGCAAGGAAAAAGGAAATTTCGATCAAGATAGCGTGCGGTTGCTAAAAGGAACCAAGGATCGGCGAATGGTGATGGTCGTAGGAAGCTCGGAAAGCAGTGCTTTTTTTTTGGGTTTTCAATGGCAGCTTCAAGTGCTTTGGTTTCTCTTTTAAAGCTAATATTGGGCAAAAAAAAAATTGCTTTCGGTCCAGCCATCTAAGTAGATCAAGAGCATTAATTTCAGCCTAAAATCTTGGTCCATCAATTTCAATCTACGTATTGTCTTCCATATTCAGGCTTGGAATTTGGTCTTCAAAATTGGTACTCATTCTCACTTTCATTCCTTTACGTGTCTAATCTTTTGATATACATGTGTGTTCCAATGTCTTTTCTTTTAGAGAAATAAAAATAATAAAAAATAGCATGTCATGAAAATTGTAAATAAAAAATAAATAATAAGCAACAAGGCCATTATAAGTTTAGTAATAATATTAGATAAGACTTAAAACGAAATTAAAACCTAGAATAAAAGAATACAAGATTGGTTTTAAATTAAACAGATTTTTCAATGAATATTTAAAATAAAGATTATTCCAATGATGGAATTCTAAAGTGTCACAAATGGTTGACATTTCGGATTTCTTAGGTGAGAATGATTCCTTTAGATTTCGCCAGAATGATGGAAAATCTAAAGGTAGCTGTTCAATACAAGATAATAAAAGTTAAAAGTTAAAATTAAATTAAATAAAAGATACTAAATACAATAATAAAGTTTAAGATAAGCTAGATAATTAAAGGGATAATATTAAAAAAAAGATAAAAATAAAAAATATTTAATAAATCCGACGATGGAGCCTCTTTAGAAAAACGAATGGGATTTCTAAATACTCTTGAGGTGAGGGAAAATTTTTAAGCGTTCCGCCAGAATGATGGAGAGTACTTAAGAATTTGCCTAATATTTAAATAAAAAATTCAATCAAAGACCATTAAATTAAAATTCTAAAAAATTACAAAACTAATTGGTACCGTTTAAGACGGGTGTCATGGGGGTGCTAATCCTTCCTCATGCGTAACCGAACTCCCGAACCCTAAACTTTAAAATATAAACCAGTCCTTAGAATCATTTAGGTGTCCAATCACACCTAGGTAAAAAAGATTGGTGGCGACTCCATATGTTTAATGTCTAGCGTCCTAGGTCTAGGAAACGTTATGACTGCTTAGCGACTCCACTGGGGAGCCCTGAGAGAGTCAAGCCAATAAAATTTTGTGATGTATTTTAGAATTTTGATGAAATGGTCTTATTAATGTATCGTGGATGTTTATGCTTTATGAATTTAGAAAGTTAAAGTTCCTTCACACACACAAAGCATTTGCATGATCATAACATGAGCTCTATACCCAGGCTTCGTCCCTTTTAGGAGAAAGTAAAGTAACTACGCTCTCGTGAGGTGGTAACCTCCGCAATGGCTAGCGAAATACTTTCACTCAAGTTGAACCTTTTCGTTTGTAGCCTGTGATGGGTGAGGATTGGGTGCCTTACTAGTCCAGAGTGGATGACAGTAAGGAACAATTTGAGAACCTTTAGCCTTTATCACATCCTAACCCAACATATAGTGAGCTTAAGATACTAGCCTTAGAATAGAGTCATCCCTAGCCAGTAAGACATGTGATGGAATGATTCTTAAATTTATTCATAATCTTTTCGAAGCAAATAAAGATTTAGTGGTTACTTTCATGCATTTTTGCAAATAAATTTTACTTAATGCATACTTACATATATTCATACATTCATTTTAATAGGAAAATTGTGGTAACTAAGGTCCAAAATAGCTCAATCATCTAAAGTTGTAAGGCAATCTACTCAACATTCTTATAACACTCGAGCAAGAGTTAAGATCATGGAGAGTGACCAGTCCGCAAGAATTGAGAAGATGGAAAGAATGCAAGAAGAAATGAGAGAACAAATGGCAGGAGACTTGGATGAAATAAGGAAGCAAATGTTTGAGATGATGCAAGTGATGAAAGCTATGGTAAAAGGGAAAATAGTTGTTGAAACTTCCCCCTTTAAAGAAGAAGGCAGATCTCATGATTCCAGTGCTGAACCAGTTTACCCACCTGAGTTTATCCCACCACAAAATTCTCACAATGTAGCTGCTCAAGTTCATATACCAGTTAAGGGGCAATCACACATGCCTACAAGTCAACATAAAGATCAAGAGCCAAATTTTGGAGGTAACTTCGTTAACCCTTCATATGTGCCAAATCTTGACGATCCTTTAGAGCAAGAGAGGTGGAGGAAAAGTGGACTAGATCCAGCTGAAGATAAAGAGATGCAACAGAAATATGACTTGTTGGAAGAGAGATTGAGAGCTGTTGAAGGGAAAGACAACTTTGATTGCGTCGATGCAGATGAACTAAGTCTAGTTCCTGATTTGGTGATCCCACCAAAATTTAAAGTTCCTGAATTTACAAAATATGATGGAACAACATGCCCTGTGACCCACATCACAATGTTCTGTCGAAAGATGGCTGGGTATACACATAATGAAAAACTACTAATTCATTGTTTTCAAGATAGTTTGACGGGATCTGCAGCCATATGGTATGTTCAACTAGACAGGGGGCATATTCATTCATGGAAGGATTTGGCAAAGGCTTTCAAGACCCAATATAAACACGTGATAGATATGGCTCCTGATAGGTTATCATTGCAAAACATGGAGAAGAAGGCTAGCGAAGGTTTCAAAGAGTATGCCCAGAGATGGAGAGACATGGCTACACAAGTCTACCCACCTCTCACAGAAAAAGAGATGACCATACTGTTCATTAATTCCCTTCGAGCACCTTATTATGAGAAGCTTGTTGGCAATGCAACAAAAGACTTTGCAGATTTAGTGGTTGCAGGGGAAATGATTGAAAATGCAATAAAGAATGGGAGGATCGAAGCTAGTGACGCTTCAAGTTACAAGAAAGGAGCAAATTCTAAGTGGAAAGAAGGCGAGACCAACAATATCAACTTTGGACGTAGACAATCCAACAATGTTTCTTATCCTGCTAGATCCAATTATAGACCTCCACTTGACCCAATTCCAATGACCTATGCTGAACTTTTCCCACAGCTTGTTAAGAAACACCTCATCGCACCCATCCATTTGGAACCTTTCAAACCCCCTTATCCAAAATGGTATGATGAGAATGCTCGGTGCGAGTATCATTCTGGGAATCCAGGCCACACTATAGAGAATTGTTCTGCATTGAAATATCGAGTGCAAGGGTTGATTAATACGGGAATATTAAATTTTTCGAAAAATGAGGAACCGAATGTCAATTCAAATCCATTGCCAAACCATGCTGGTAAAGAATAAGTTTCATGAAGATTAAGGAAGAACTTATTTGATGCGACTCGAATTTGGAAGATTAGAGGATGATGGAACATTTTGTTTTGTTTTCTCTTGTAATGATGTAGTGTAGGTCCTTAATTGCTTAAGTCCAAAAGCGTTAAGGAAGTATTTATGTGTGGACTGCCTTTTATTTATTTTTATTTCAATAAAGATGAATAACGTAATGCATTTTTATTTTTTCTCACTTCATTTGTTCACTTCTTGCTAATGCCAATACCTATACCTGTTCCATATTTCCCATTTTCTTAAGTATCTGAATGATGAGCATGATGATAATGATGATAATCAAGAATTTGATGTTGAAAACTTTATTGGCGAATTGGATGATTACTTTGCTCCTAATTTATTGAGCATAGAAGCGGGAAGAAAAACAGCTGAAAAAAGAATTGAAGTTGGCATGAAGTTATGGGTGAATCTCTTATGTCATTTTCTTTGTAGGTTTGTCTTTATTCAATAAATGTTCCTTTGGAGAGTATTCACAATTTGAAATGAGAAATGGCCTTCTTTCATTTTCCTTTCATGCTTGAGTAAAATTATCCGTTGTTCACCTCAGTTGAGCCTAATATACATTTTTTTTTGGAACCTACCAAGGATCACCCTCTACACTAGGGGGTAAAGTTTAGAAGACTTGTTCACTCAAAAAAAAAAAAGAAAAAGAGAGAAAAGACAAGTCATAAGAAGAAAACCTGGGGCAAAGAGAAAGAAAGGGAAAAATCCGTTGTGCTTGATCTTTTTTCTTTTAAAAAAAAAAGAGAGGAAATGAAAATGTTGGGTTTTTGAAAAGTAAAAATGCAATTGATGTAGTACGGTGCAAAATGCCAAAATGCTCTTTATGATAAAAATGATCCTTGGCTTATAACCCTGAAACACTTTTTGAGCCTATTTTTGCTATTTCTTCATAGCCCTTCACCTATGCTTACATTACGTGCCTTGAAAGTCTATTTTAATCAAAGGTGAATACTTGAATTAAAGAATCATATTTTGAATAATGGCAAGCTTGTGATATCGCTAGAGAATAATGAGATGATGATCCTTTGGAAATGGTATTAAGTTTGGTGAAGACCATTTAATAGAATACTATGAAATTTGGCATTTGAAGAAGATTTGTTTGAATAAGCATGATAGCTGAGGAAAATATGCACCAAATTGGGAAAGTTTGTATAAGAAGAAAGATCATTTTGGGGACATAAATATGAATGGATGTGAAAGGCAACACTCTACCAAATATGACCAATTCAGATGATGAAGAGATTTCATAAAAAAAAAAAGAGGAAAAGTGAAAAATAAAAAAAAGGAGAGAGAAAAATGAAAAAAAATGAAAAAAGTTAAAAAAAAAAGAAAAGAAAAAGGAGAATTCAAACTGAAAACCCAAAAAGGGCGGTTTAAGTCAAAGGAGGATATCTAAGTTGAAAACCTTAAATGGCGGCTTAGGTATAAAGATGAATCAACATCGAAAGTTCAAACACAGGAGGGCAAAAGTTTTGATTGAAGAAAGTTACATGGATTGATGCATCAATGGCTCAAATTTTTGGAGGATAATTCGGACTAATCAAAATTATCTGAAGGCTCATCATTTGGGTATTGTTACCCTTATCCTAAAAGTTGTTCTTGATATTTTCTTTTGTTCAAATATTTCCCTTCAGTAATATCCATAATCTTTACATTACCTTGTGTACACCATTTCTTTACTAACCTATTTTGAACTGAGAAAATGTGAGATTGCATTATGTTAGTCATGGAATTGGAATGATAATAAGTAAAAGTGTGGTAACACTTAAAGGATCCCTACATTACTCAAAAAAAATAAAGAAAGAAACAAAAATGAATGATGAGAAGAATAAGAGTTTGAGAAAATGTTCAATGAAAAGTGAATCTTTGAGAATAGTTGGATCATGAAGATTGGAAGTTATAAAGTTGGGATATAAAAGAAAAAAAATAAAGAAGAAGGGAATGAACAAGAAAGAAAGAGAGGTAGTAGAAGAAGAAAAGAAAAGATAGATGAGTTAGGTTTGAGAACCTTGTTACCACAATTAAGATTGCATACATGCATTGCATCTAGACAACTAAGACATTAATGAGTAGATTTTGAATTCAATTCTGATTGAAAATTTTCATATAAGACATTAAATTTGAATAGAACAAGGTAAAGGCTTTCATAGTCTTTAGAGGGAAAAGATTATTAAATTTTACAGAAGGTAAAATCTTTCCTAACCTTCAGAGGGAAGAGATTAGGAAATTTCACAGAAGGTAAAGTCTTTCATAGTCTTCAGAAGGAAGAGATTATGAAATTTCACAGAAGGTAAAATCTTTCCTAATTTTCAGAGGGAAAAGATTAGGAAATTTCACTGAAGTTAAAGTTTTCATAGTCTCCAGAAGGAAGAAATTATGAAATTTCATAAGGAAATAGTCTCCAGAAGGAAGAGATTAAGAAGTTTTCCAAAGTGGTATGACCTCTGGTTAGAAGACCACTATCAAGGTTATTTTTTCAAGTTCCAATGCCTCTGGTGAGAGGAGCACAAGGTTATCTTTTCAAAGTTCCATTGCCTCCGGTGAGAGGAGCACAAAGTTAGTTTTTCAAAGTTTCAATGCCTCTAATGAGAGGAGCACAAGGTTATTCTTTTCAAAGTTCCATTGCCTCTGATGAGAGGAGCACAAGTTATGTTTCTAAGTTTCAATGCCTTTGGTGAGAGGAGCACAAGGTTATTTTCAAAGTTCCAATGCCTCTTGTGAGAGGAGCACAAGGTTATTTTTCAAAGTTTCAATGCCTCTGGTGAGAGGAGCACGAAGTTATGTTTCCAAGTTCCAATACCTTTGGTGAGAGGAGCACAATGTTATGTTTTCGAGTTCCAATGCCTCTGGTGAGAGGAGCACAAGGTTATGTTTCGAAGTCGTACAGCCTCTGGTGAGAAGAACTAAATGTTTCTTAAAAATTGTAAATATTTTGTTAAAAAAAACAAAAAAACAAAAAAATTAAAAAACCAAAAAATATCCAGACAAAATAGTTGTCTAATTGTCTTTGCACAATTCCTGATTTTAAGAAAATGTGCAAAGAGGGACAGCTGTAGACATATTATTTTGTCCGAAGTCTAAATTTGTAAAAATAATTAATTGGATTGGATGACATTGTATTTTAATTTAGAATTAGGCTATAATTAAATTAGATTTTTTTTTAGATTTTAGAATTAACATTTATTAGGAAATTAAAATTAAAATAGGATTTAGGAATGATAATATAAAAAAAAAGGAAGAGATAAGAAAAGAAAATAAAATTAATTTTAGGATAAGATAATTAGATTTTTTAGGATAATTATTTAGATTAATATTAAATTTGATAAAGTTAGATTAGGATTAACATAAGAATTAAATAGATAAAATATTAAAAATAAGAGATAATTAATAGAATAGATTGAGTTGTATTAGGACTCTAACAAGTTTATGACTATAAAAAGGGGTTAAACCCCATAAATTGAGGGGGGAGAAAAATTTGAGAAAATTAGAGGACAACAATTCTCAGAGAAAAATTCATAGAAAAAAGCCAGCATCAATAAAAAAAAAGAAGAAAAAAACAGCAAGCAAGGAAGAAAGGAATTTCGATCAAGACAGCGTGCGGTTGCTAAAAGGAACCAAGGATCGGCGAATGGTGATGGTCGTGGGAAGCTCAGAAAGCAGTGCTTTTTTTTTGGTTTTCAACGGCAGCTTCAAGTGCTTTGGTTTCTCTTTTAAAGCTAATATTGGGCAAAAAAAAAATTGCTTTCGGTCCAGCCATCTAAGTAGATCAAGAGCATTAATTTCAGCCTAAAATCTTGGTCCATCAATTTCAATCTACGTATTGTCTTCCATATTCAGGCTTGGAATTTGGTCTTCAAAATTGGTACTCATTCTCACTTTCATTCCTTTACGTGTCTAATCTTTTGATATACATGTGTGTTCCAATGTCTTTTCTTTTAGAGAAATAAAAATAATAAAAAATAGCATGTCATGAAAATTGTAAATAAAAAATAAATAATAAGCAACAAGGCCATTATAAGTTTAGTAATAATATTAGATAAGACTTAAAACGAAATTAAAACCTAGAATAAAAGAATACAAGATTGGTTTTAAATTAAACAGATTTTTCAATGAATATTTAAAATAAAGATTATTCCAATGATGGAATTCTAAAGTGTCACAAATGGTTGACATTTCGGATTTCTTAGGTGAGAATGATTCCTTTAGATTTCGCCAGAATGATGGAAAATCTAAAGGTAGTTGTTCAATACAAGATAATAAAAGTTAAAAGTTAAAATGAAATTAAATTAAATTAAATAAAAGATACTAAATACAATAATAAAGTTTAAGATAAGCTAGATAATTAAAGGGATAATATTAAAAAAAAGATAAAAATAAAAAATATTTAATAAATCCGACGATGGAGCCTCTTTAGAAAAACGAATGGGATTTCTAAATACTCTTGAGGTGAGGGAAAATTTTTAAGCGTTCCGCCAGAATGATGGAGAGTACTTAAGAATTTGCCTAATATTTAAATAAAAAATTCAATCAAAGACCATTAAATTAAAATTCTAAAAAATTACAAAACTAATTGGTACCGTTTAAGACGGGTGTCATGGGGGTGCTAATCCTTCCTCATGCGTAACCGAACTCCCGAACCCTAAACTTTAATATATAAACCAGTCCTTAGAATCATTTAGGTGGTCAATCACACCTAGGTAAAAAAGATTGGTGGCGACTCCATATGTTTAATGCCTAGCGTCCTAGGTCTAGGAAACGTTATGACACACTTCATGTAAATCCTTTCATGAAATTCAGTTCATGTAAATCATTTTGTATAGTTCAATTCATGTAAAGCACTTCACGAACCTCAATTTATGTAAAACACTTCATATAATTCAAATCATGTAAATCGTTTCATGTAATTTAATTCATGTAAACCATTTCGTGTAATTCAATTCGTGTAAATCATGTCATGCGATTCAATTCAAGTAAATCATTTCTTGTAAATCAATTCATGTAAATCACTCGTGCAATGCAATTCATGTAAATTACTCGTGTAATGCAATTCATGTAATTTATTTCATATAATGAAATTCGTATAAACCATTCCAGATAATTGAATTCATGGAAGTCATCACATGCAATTTAATTTGTGTAAATCATATCATGTACTCATTTAATGTAATTCAATGCAGATAAATCATTTCATTTAAATCAACTCATGGAAAACATTTCATATAATGAAATATTTAAACTTGTAGGAATTAAAGATAATTTCTATTTCTCGTATTCGGAAAAATTGGGTAAGAAACAATTAAAATGAGCTTTTCAAGAATTTTCAATTAACAGTAAAACATATCATATGCGACTCCTATACATGTTTCTTACCTCTATTTTCGTGCTGTATAAAAAATCCAGTAGCTCCATTTCCGTTTCCCTATTTCTCGTACTTTGCACTGCATGATAATACTAAATCATATTTAATATTCTATGTAAGAATTCTAATAAATATTCTATAAATTTCTATTTCCTATTTATCATTCTCAACAATAAATTTGTTTTATTTCCAAAAAATAATTCCAATTATATCTTTTTTTTTCTTTAATTTTCATGTTACCGCTAACTTCAATTTCTATAAAAAAAATCCCATATATATAAATATAATGAATATTCCTTTAAATTCTTTTTTTAATAATTAATTTATTTTATTTTCTATCAAAGGCTACAACCTGGATATTCTTAAGTTACAAATCTTTCCTAAATTTAATTTTATGCTTAATCTTAATCCATCCTTACATTTTCTCTATAATTGCCTTTTATTAGATTATTATATCAACAGTTCAACACCACTCCCCTTTACTCCTTAGCCAGATATTTCTCTTTCTATATTTCCTATGCATTAATTACATCAATTGTTTCCCCCTCTTCTTCTTAGCCGACAGCCCACATGGATTTATCTTCAAAGTCTTCTTCCTTTATTCAGTTCCATCTTTATTATTTACTCAATTTAGGAATTTTAACAAATATTTTGAACACATTTAAAATTTCTCCATTATTATTTTAACCAGCCCAAGGCCACATACACCCATTTCACGTCAGCTCTCTCTGTTTTGCAAAAACTCTCACCAATCTTCCTATGGCCGGCTGTACAATTCCATACTAACCATATGTTCTTGTTAAATCCATTCATGACTACATTTGTTTCATAACCAACATTTCTTCTCATCTTTTACGCCACCAACAACATAATTAAGTCCCTTAAAACCCCATGGCCGAACCAACTTGAGAACTCTTCATCCATCTTTGTTCCCTAATTTTACAAGCATTATTTTTCTGACTTCATTTCAGCTTATTTTTTCTTACCATTCATTTGTTAAAACACAATAATTCCACTACCGTTCTTCCATACCCAAATACCCAACAGATTCCTTATCAAGTTTTTCTTTAAATCAAAACCATAAACCCTATTTACTCATCTAGTACAAGCATAAACATCACATGAGATTGGATGAGATCATCACTTTCTTGCTTACCTGAACCGTACCCAAATCTGCCAACAGCAGGGCAGTTCACGTCCATGGGATTTTGGCTGAGTTCTTGGGATGATTTATAAGCTCTTATGGTGAGGAATGATTTTTGTAAAGAGACCTAAGTGAAAGGATGAAGGAGAGATGGAATTTTCCTAGGTGGGACGTGAAATTGCTTAGGAGGAGAATAGAGAAAACGTTGATTGAAGAAGAAATAAAACTGCAGTTGCTAACCGACTTCCTCAGCAGAAATAAGACCAGTTATTAACTCAATTTAATATCATCTTTAAGTACAAAAATCAGCCATGTGGTCTACTAATTTAATCTCCCACTTTTTTTTTTCCTTCTTTTCTTCTTTTTTCTCCAGGTCTCTGCATAAACAGACACGTGAATGGCAAGCTTCCCTTATTTTATTTCAATTTTTCAATTTTTTATTATTTTATTATATTTATAAATATATTTATATTTAATACAATTATATCATAAACATATTTTCTATTAATACTATTTAACTATACTTTATATTAACAATTTTTATGTATATATATAAATACATATTCTTGACATATACTATATTTATACATATATATTTCTATATATTTAAAATTTATACTTTCAATATAATTATTTTATATTAAAAACATATTTACATATATAATTTATATATTATATATGATTCTTAAAACATATATTTATCCATTTTATAATTTATTAATATATATACTTTAATTAAAAATAATATTTATTGTTTATATATATATATTTGTGTACATACATACTATATATACATATAACGCATTTTATTTCTTATCACATATTACTAAAATATAATTACAATAAATTGCATTCTTTTTTTTTTCAATTTTAATTTCACGAGCTATCTTTATTCATTATTTACTTTAATTTCATAATTAACAAATATTAACAATTACATCATCATTTTTTTTTCAACTTAGGAGTTACTTCTACTCATGTAATATATTTATGATACTCTTATTTTATACTCAAAATTACATTAATTTCATCTTCTAATATCATCATTCTAGAGTATTACTTCGATCTGGACAGAGAAAGTCTTGGTGAGGCTCTCATCGAGTACTTCTCTGAACCTCATCGAATAGACCCCTTTATTAAAATATCTTAACAATTAATATTTTCTTTTTAAATTCCAACACTATGTAACTTATACCAAATATATGAAAATTGGGGTCCTCACAGTAAACTCACTCATTTACAACTATTTTTCAGATTATTTGAAGTGATTCCCACTCCAACTAGCGGAGCTTACTTTTGGAGATTTTATATTCCTTCAAGGCACGCTTCCCAATCTTTCCTTGAAGGTATACTTACTTGATATGTAATTTAGCTATGGTACAATACAATAATACAATGATGTATATCAAACCATTTGGGGACATAGGATATATAGGTTATGTGAGATCCTGATGTAATCGATGTATGTGAAAATATATGAAATTTCTCATTTCATGAGAAATTTGATATCATGTTATAAGTAATGAAGCTTAAAGTATAAGAAGACGAAAGGATGACATTGACGAACGAGTCTAAACAAACGTTATGTGAAGAAAAAGTTAGTTGATATTTGTGAGTGACGAGGATGTCACAATATATAATTATTTAATTTAATTAATTATTTAAATTAATGCCTAAAAAGAATATGATTAGTCGAGAAGAGATTAAATTTTACTTGTCATTAAATAATCAATTGGATTTATTTATCCCAAAAATATCAAATTGGATCAAAACAGAAGAGAATAATAATTGATGCAGTCACTATAACCTAGCAAAGCTATAAAAACTCGAACAAAAAGAGTGAGATTTGGGGATTTAGAAGGATAAAATTTTATTTATGTATATTTGATTCAATGAAAAATGTATATATTTTTTAATAAAAATATTGATTCAATCTTTTGTCTCCAATAATAAATATATAAAATTTTTAAGTATACTTTGTTTATCGAGGCGAATAGGGGTGTAAACGAACAGAACGTTCGACGAACCGTTCGTGAACCCGTTCGGTTTCTGTTCGTTTATGTTCGTTTATTAAGCTTAACGAACGATCACGAACAAAATTTTAGTGTTCGTTTATTAAACGAACGAACATGAACAAAGGTGTGGTTCGTTCGTTATTGTTCGCGAACAGGCTCGTTTATGTTCGTTTATTGTTCGTTCGTTTAAAGTGTCATTTGTTGTTCGTTCATTTATTGTTCGTTCGTTTAAAGTGTCATTTGTTGTTTGTTTAAAGTGTCATTTGTTGTTCGTTTATTGTTCGTTCGTTTAAAGTGTCATTTGTTGTTTGTTTGTTATTTATTATTAAAACTAAAATTACTTATATTATATAAGTTATATAATATATACCTTATTTTTAATATATTAACCTTAAAAATTAGTACATAATTTTTAAATATATTTATACAATATAACTTTGTTGTCTTAAAAAATTAATAAAATATAATAATAAAATAATTATAAAATTAAATTAGTTAATTATAATTAAAGTAATTATTTTTTTAAATTTAAACATAATGTACTGAAATAAAATTAATAAAAGTCCTATAATAAGTTAAGATCTTATTCTTATGATCTTATCCATTGATCATTTATATACATATATATTACACATAAATGTGTGTACACACACATATATATATATAATACTTTAATATATGTATACCAATATATGTATATTATATGATACAAACATATATATATATATATATATATATATATATTACACATATGTGTGTATACACACATACACACACACACACATATATATATATATTGGTATACATAAATTATAATTATCAAATTTAATAAAACCTTGTTGACTCAAAAAAATTAATGAACAATAATAATTAATTAATTAATTATACTTAAGATAATAAAATTTTAAATTTTACACATAATATACTGAAATTAAATTAATAAAAATTCATAATAAGTTAAAACACAATTCTTACACACTAACCATTTATATATATATATATATGATAGTTTAGTACAATGTCTCTGTGTGTATATATATTTGTCTAGCTTAAACATAAAACTGCTCATTTGTACATTAAACATATATATGTGTGTGTGTGCAACTCTTTATAATAAATTGAAAAAAAAGAGACTTTTTTGACTTAAAAAAAAGAGTGATTTAAGGTCCATATCTATTTGATCTTTTAATATTATGATCATTGATCAAGTTAATATATATTACATAAATACATTATAAGAAATTAAATGTTTGAAATGAGAAATACAACATTATATTATAATATACGATAATAGATTGAAATTAAAAACATAATATATTAAGATAAAATATTGAATAGCATACAACTTTAAATTAAATGATCTATGTGAAATGACATATAAATCATGGATATGCCATTGTGTTTTTACAAATTTATCAATTATGCTAGAGAGTTGGAATTCTTATTTGAATTAATGTGTAATTATCTTTCAACTTTACAATTTAATCTAATTCGAATGAAAATTTGAACACTAATGCATTACTATTAATTTATACTCAAAATATAAGTAATTAATGTAGACAATTTATTTCATATTGTAATAATTAACAATAGTTAAAAAATTATTATATAACATAAAAACAACCAAATTAAGAAAACAATAATATTATAAGAGTAATTTTAAAATATATTAAATATTAACTAAACTCAAATTTAAAAAACCTACAATATCAAAATAATTTATTAAAAATATATAACTAGTAGAAAATAATATTGTTGTTATAGTTTAAGCTTTTTTTTTTTTATAATTTGTCAAAAAGCAAAAACTCACCGTTTAGATATGTTATTTTCTAAGTCTAAAAAGCAAAATTGAAACCCTAAATCCACAGCAGCAGTCGGTCACTCCTCCCAGTCGGTCCTCTCTCGCTCGCGAGTCTCTTCTCGACTCAGTCTCTCTTCAAACCCTAGATCTACAACTTCTCTCTTCTATCTGACTCTCCCTAGTGGCGGTTCCATCCCCAATCAAACTCTTCAGAAATCCATGCGATTTAGTTTCTCTGGTGCGTTTTTAATTGTGTGTTCAGTTTAATTACTGTGATCTATTTGTCTTTTTTTTTTTAAATTGATGGATTTTTTTTCTGGAGTTATTAGTTTTAGTTCAGAGTTGAGATAGATTTTCTTTGATATGTGATTTTTGATTCTTAAATTCAGTTTAGTTGCAGATTTTCGGTGTTCTGCTTGGTTAGTGACTGTGAGAAAATGTAGCAAAAAGCTGGAATTTTTTTTTTAAAGTGAGGATGGCGCGATGCCTTATTTCTCCTTTTCTTTGTGGTTGATAGCGACATGTGCTGGGAAGGCTAGTCAAGGCAACTGGGGAGGTTTTTGCCATCAAGCTGTCATCAGAGCATAATGTAGGAATAGAGTCTGTTAGGCAGGAGATGCATTCTTTACATCCTGATGACTCACACATTGTTGTTCTAAAACATAATGTATGGAGTGTAAAGGGCCTGATACAGGTAAGTTCTTTGCTTGGATATTAGTGATAGACATACGAAGCAGTCTATGCAATTTATATTTTCTTGATATTATTGAATGTTTAAATGAATTGAAAGAAATAAAGGATAAATTTAACTTAATTAAAAACTAACATTCTAACTCAAGGGAAATCTGCATTTTTTAGGTTTTTTGTCATTTTCTATCCTTTATTTGAAAATCTGGATTTTTCAGCTTTCATTTGGTTAACCTATATGTTTAACGGAGTTGTTGCTCAGTTTATTTTTCATTAATCAGCATAATATATATGTTTTGGGACGTTGTGTGTTGCAATATGCATAGGCCATTTACATACCCTTTTTATTGCAGGTTTCTAGATCTATAGGTGATGTTTATCTTAAAAAGGCTGAATTCAACAGGGAGCCTCTGTATCAAAAGTTTCGTCTCCGTGAACCTTTTAGAAAGCCGATTTTGAGCTCTGAACCATCAATATCTGTGCATGAACTCCAACCTCATGATCAGTTTATCATATTTGCTTCTGATGGGCTCTGGGAACATCTCAGCAACCAGGACGCAGTTGATATTGTTCAAAATCATCCACGCAATGTAAGATATACTTCTGTTAATGGAGAACTAGTGTGGTTGTACTGTTAAGTTTATAATATACTTCTTTTAATGGAGAACTGCATGTTTTGTGGTTTATGGTGCCTATTGGCAAAATTGAGCTTGAATGCATTCTCTCTCAATGAGATAATACTTCATGTTAACTTGATGCAAAATCATCCTAATGCAATTTGAGCTTATTCATTTGTGTATGCTTTAAGATCATTAATAGTGTTCTATATGTTGCTAAACTCAGGGTGACATCAATATTTATTTCATGAACTTCCATTTTGTTTCGTTAGACTGCTAGTGCTGCTTCTGAGCAACTGGTTATTGTTGATTACATTGGCTGTTTCTGAGAGATAATTGAATGGAGCCTTGAGCAACCATGCCCACATATTTTGCTTCTCTTGTCATATGCATGTTATTGTAGTATTGTACAACGGCATAAGAGAGGTGGAAATATGTCTTGTGGATGGATGCATATGTATTAAACTTTTAATGCAGCAATAGTCATATTATTGTAGAACCTTGTTGGCCAGGAGCATGGAGAAAAGTAATTGTTATTTGATTGTTTTGTGCTTATTCTTCTCACAGGGGAGTGTTAGGAGGCTTGTGAAAGCTGCCTTGCAGGAGGCTGCTAGAAAACGAGAAATGAGATACTCAGACTTGAAGAAGATTGACCGAGGTGTACGGCGGCATTTCCATGACGACATCACAGTCGTAGTTGTATTTCTTGATTCGAATCTTGTGAGCAAAGCCAGCTCAGTTAAAAGCCCTTCATTATCCCTTAGAGGAGGTGGAGTTAAGCTGCCCGCAAAAACGTGTGCTCCCAGTGCCACACCAATGGAACTTAATATCAGTTGATGAGGTTAGCCACTCATACCGTTATAGCTAGTGCAGGATCCTTCTCTGATCTTTCGTGGTACCATCAGTTCTTATAAGCCAAGAGAGCAGAAAGGGGGGCAGTCCGTTAATTAATTTTCAATTTTTTAAATATACAATGTAACATTTTAACACGAGACATATTCTATTTAGTTTATGAGCCATTGAGCTGGAACGGAAAGAATCAGAAAAGAGAGCTGCATAGTTGACAAAATGAAGATTCTTTCTTTAGGACGATCACCTCTAGCATTCGTTTCACTACATTTGCTCTTCTTCTGGAGTTACTGGGTTTTGTAAATCATGTTGACATCCCTGAAAATCGAAATTCCTATAATTGTTGTTTGCATGTTCCAATAATCTCTGGGTTCTTTTTTTGTTTTTCGACCAGCTCTTATTCTGGACATTGAAGAGGATAGCTGCAGATTTGCTGGCTAGTTTCCTGTTTAAAATCCATGGGTATAGTAGGATTTGCTATGGTCTGGGGAAGGAAACTCTTAGAAAGTTGTATTGTATTTAAGTGTTGAATGATTTTCATTTATATGTGAGATTTAATTTTTATATATAATTTTTATATATTGTATTAATATCTAGTTTGTTCATGAATAAATGTTCGTGAACGTTCGCGAACGGCAAACGAACACGTTCGCGAACGCGTTCGTGAACAGCCAAACAAACACGTTCGTGAACGGTGAATGAACTTGTTCGCGAACGCGTTCGTTTACACGTTCGCGAACGACGAACGAACATGTTCGCGAAAATTTAACGAACAATCCATTTGAAACAAACGAACGAGCTCGAACATTACAATCAGATTTCTTAACGAACACGAACCGAACACGAACGGTACTAAAAAATAAACGAACGAACAGGAACATACGTTCGTTCGTTCATGTTCGGTTCATTTACAGCCCTAGAGGCGAAGGCAAGAATATAAACAAAATTGACATCATCTTGTGCGTCTGATTTTTTTTTTTTAGATTGTGAATGGTATTTCAATTCGAGATTCTCAACCTTAAAATCAATTTTAATATCAGTAAATTAGCACTTTATTAATTGCAACAGACCTATTTGTACTTGTTCATATATAGATTTCAATGATATTGACTTACTTGGACGAAACACATTGGGGGAACATACTTTGGCCCGCCATTTCACCTTTGTCTCAGTCTAATCCAATAAACTGAATTCTATTTAATCGAATTGATTAGAAGATTATCTCTCATTCTGCAATTTATCATCTATCAAATATAAAAAAAAAAAAAGGCCTTACTTTTTATATTTTTTGCTTCTTCTATATAACTTGAAAATTTGGATTTAAATTTATAATTAAAACTTAATTAATTGAGTGGCTAAATGGAAAGTGAATAATCTTTAAAAAAAAAATAGTCACCGAAAATTTCTTTGAGAATGAGTTTCAATATTAATGAAATTCATAGTGATTTACATTTTTAATGATAAGTGCATGTATTTTTTACTCAAAAAATAAAATGTGTCTTTTTAAATAGAAAATAAAAATTCACGTTGATCTCAAAAGATGAAAGCCTTAAAATTTCTATTCAAGACTCCAAATACTCCAAATAATCAATATGAAAGTCTGAAACTACACTGCCAATACTTCCAATAATTGAGTAGTTCCATTATTTCATTGGCAATCGTCACAAAAGAGTGGCCCTAGGTGTCCTAATTAAAGTGTATTGTCTTGGGCAAAATTTAAAAACCCAACACAGAAAAAGAAGAAAATCCACCATTCAAGATACCTTTTCTTTAGCACGATTAGTCATGAAAATCCATTGCATCTGTAAAAAGAAAAGAAGCTGCTGTTCCGAAGGAGAAGAAGAAGTTTGACAATTGACTGCTAAGGAATTCGGAATGGTCATTCTTCTGGGCAGGGGTTGTCTTTCATTTCCTAGTGAAAGTTGCACTACGCTTTTAATTTTGACAAGTCTGTCATCAACAAGTGACACATTGGCGACAGACGACAGTGAATCGACTTGGTTCATCTAGACACAACATTTCATGAAACTCTCTCTCTCTTCTTAATGTATTGCTATCAACTTTTGTCCGACATGGTTTCAATTTATGTTAAGTCATGGGCCTCATTTAAAGCAATGGGAAAAAAAATATGAAAACAGTTTTAGCATATTCATGGAGGACAGATGGGTCCAGATAACACATAATCCAAAAATAGACTAACATATCATTTTTGATTCATTAATGATGGAAAGTTTTTAATTTCACAAATGAAATTTAAGAGATTATTACATGTGTTATTTTTTTAATTAGCCTTTAAATAATACGTGTCATTTTGTCAACTTATTAATGATATTTAAAAATTTCATTGACATATGAAGTAATTTTTTAAAAAATAAAATAAAGTTCAATATATGACATAATAAAAGTAAATTACATAATTTCCTTATAATAAAAGTAAAATTTTCTATTATATGTAAAAAAAAACTTTTTTTCTATTATATGTAAAAAAAAACTTTTTTTCTATTTTATGTACCAAAAAAAACTTTTTTTCTAATATTTCATTTGCATTTGCAATGAAGTTTGAGGGTTTTTTTTTTATCTATGATTTGTCGTGTGGCACCGGAGTAGGCATAAACATACACGTTTCGTTAATATTTCAATGATTAATGTATGGATAGATTTGAAATAAATTAAAAAGATCACGGACCGTCGGAAATATTTAGATCGTGGATGAGATAAAACAAAAGAACGATGTAAAAAGGTCATGACTAATGGAGCAATTTTCTTCTAACATTGTAATTCACATGTAAATATATATATATATATACATATATATATATGTATGTATATATATATATTAAATTTTGTCATTTCTTTGAAACTAAGGTATGAAAATATCAAATTTCTAAAGTATAAGTTAAAAGAGACTTTAATATCTTATCAAAAGAATCATTCAATAGAATAAAAATCATTCAATAGAATAAAATATTTATCTGGTTTATATTACTCAATTTACTCTTCTTGACTACTATTTTTTTCTTTTTTTTCAATTTTTATTACCCATCAAGTTGGAGGGTTATGCAAGTTGACCAGGTTAGCAAGCTAGCGTTTCTCATTCATACAAGCAAAGAGGTGGATGGAAGAAGCAATCAAAAACTTTGAATGCACACAGTGAAAGCATTGAAAAATTCACCAAAACTTGACAAAAGAATTTGGTCGTAGGAGCTTCAAGAAGAGGAAGGCCCCAGGGGCTAACATCACCATTCACAGGTGCATGGACTGAGCCTTCAACCACCAAATCATCCTAATGTAATTGTGGGGAAACCCTGTTGCCCTCCAAAACAACACCATTGTCCATTTGATGTAACCCCAAGCAATAGGGGCTTTGACAAGTTCTTTTTTCAAATTCTCACCACTTCTTCTAGTTCAATCCTGTTCAGATTTATTGATAAGAAATTAAATTTATCCTATTGAAATATTTAAAATAAAATCTATCTATTATTATAAATTAAGATTTTGTTATTATGATTAAGTCACGTTAATATTCGGTGATAGCTACTATGAAATTAAGTCGGTAAGATCAAAACTCTCCGTTCTTTGATTTTTTTTCAGAGGGTTTTATAACACAATTATTTTGCTGTGTCTGGCTTGGAAAATCCCCTTAATATTGTCTTTTTAAGGCGACAAAAAGACCAGATTCATGCACTTACTCCGCTACAGGGATCTGGTCCCATAGCCCAAAAAAAATAGTTTAGCTTTAGGGATACAAAAGTTCTTTGATGTAAGATTGAGAAGATTGAACAGTTTCTTGAATGCAACCAAAGTTGCAATATTCATGCATTTAGTCTTATGATATATGATCCTCATCCAAAAAATAAAAAGAGGCGACAAAAATTGTTGGCAAAAGATATGAAACATTTTCTTTCATACGAGGGAACTTGCTGAGAATCGCATGCACATTTTTGTCTGATGTTATTCAACTTATTATTGTATTTTGCGGGGGTCTATGAAACCTAGAGTTAACTTAGGGCTTTAGGGTTCAAATTTGTGGAAAATGCTAGCAGAATTTTGATTAATTTTATTACTTGCAAACAAAAATGTTGTCCACATAACGACAAAAACAAGGATTAGTGTGTGCACATATGTTCAGTCTCACCTTGGATATTAGATTTACTAAAAATCACTTCTCACTCTAAAATAAATGCATGAATCAATTTAATTAAATTTCATATTTGGATTAGTATTTTTTTTAATTTAATCAAAATTTAAGGTAAAAAAACTTGAAATTCTAGTATATATTACGTTGCATTTGTTCCAAATTCCAACTTGCAAACAAACCAATTCCTTCACCATTAAATCCTCTATTATTTTTTTTTTACCTATTTTAATTAAGAAAAAATTATCTTTTATTTCGTTTAAACAAAAGGTTATCGCTTATCAGACCATGTGTCTAATTTTGTCTCTCTATTTCTTTTTTATTTTCTTCTTGATACATATATTATAAAATTAAATATTAAGAGAAGAGAATGGATTCAAATTCTGAACACCTATTCTTCTTAGGAGCCAGGTGGGGTAAATAACAAGCGATATAAAGTTATTTTTGGAATCAAATTTACAAACTCAATAATTTTTTGAAGAGATAATTAACTATAAAATTAAATGAATAAAAGCAATAAAATTGTGTTGTATTGTCGGTCCGGATTAATATTGTTTACATTTACTTTTAAAGGGTTATTTAATTTATTTCATATTAAACCTAAGATTATCTCCATTTTTGGTAAAACAAAGCTAAGATATTCTCTATATGACTATATATTGCCTTAAATGGAAAATATTATCATATATTAATTTCATCTTCAATTGAAACCATGGCTTTAATTGTATCTTCAAGTCCTTCGCAATTACTATATATGTTGTGGCCACCCGATGATGACAAAATTGAGAGTCTGGCAGTCAAATATCACAACTGCGAAGACCTTTCCATTTCAGCTCTTGTAATTTCTTTCAAACTTTATGTATATTTTTTAATCTAAATATGAAGCATGCAAGTGGATAAATAAGACTTTTACTTTGTTTTATTTATTTATATATTTCCTTTCTTTTCCTCTTTGAGAAAGTGAAAGGATTTGGTCTAGCAACAACATTTTTGAGTTTGAGAAATATTCTTTTGCAAGCTTTTGTTGTAAATGATGAGGTTATGTTTTCATCACTCACACAACATTAGTTAAAAGTACTTGTGCATAAAAAAATAAAATTTCATTTTTGTTGTTCTTCAATGGACCTTGAAGAGAATGAAAATCTAATAATATATGATCAAAAGAATCAATAATAATATTCTTTAATTCATATAATCAATAAAATTATTTTACAATCTTATCAAAAATCGAATCCAAATATACACTGAAATTCAGTAAGTTACTAATTGAAAATTAGTAATTTTATCTAATATTATATATCCTTAGATTTGTTCTAGATATGTTTTGGATGCAATCAAAATTCAAAAACAAAATCATCGATTTTAATTTTCATCAATCATATGTATATATCTAATCTATACTATAAGATAACATATTATATGTATTTGCAAGAGTAGGACCAACCCACGTGAAGGCCATCCTTGTGCATGAGTTGAGTGCAATGCAAGCCGCCTAGCTAGCTACTCTCTCATCTCTGTCTTCTAATCCTTCTTTCCATCATTTTCGCTTTTGGTAGGACCTCTTCAGCTCTTCTTCAAATGCATAATGGAAGACTTCAAGTGAGTATATAACTATATATATAGGATTATCAACCCACCAAAAAATTCCCAACCCAAAATCACTTTCTTTTTCTTCTCTAAAACTACTTGAAAAACCTCCCGAAATCATGGATTTCCATAGCCAAAAACTCTATGTTCCCAAACACAATAAGAAGAGGCTAAACCAAGAGCAAGTAAGGCTGCTAGAGAGAAGTTTCGATGCCAACAAGAAGCTAGAGCCTGAGCTCAAGCTTCACCTTGCTAACCAGCTTGGAGTTCCGCCAAGACAAGTGGCAATTTGGTACCAAAACAAGCGAGCCCGGTGGAAGACACAAAGCTTGGAATTTGACTACAGCACTCTCCAAGTGAAACTAGAGAATGCATTGTCTGAAAAAAGAAGGCTTGAGAAAGATGTTAATTATCTTAAAGAAGAGTTAAGGAAATCTCAAGAGATGATGTTTGCTATGAATTCCCAGGGAGAAAACAATCATCACCATCAATATCAACATCAACATCAACATCAACCTCCTTTTGTTTCTTGTAATTCAACAGGGTCTAGTGAAGAAGGAGGAAGCTCTAGCTTTCGTAAGGATAATGTTCATGATCATGAAGTTTTGCAGATTGATGAACTCTATGCTTGTTTGATTGGTGCAGATAGGTCAACTTGGAGCTAAAGTGGTTGTAGAAAATTTGCTCTTTATTGTATTTGTTGGTGCATAGCAAGTTTCTTGCTGGGTGTCTTTGTAAGAAAAAAATAGTAGAAAACAGTTGTGACTTTTTTAGGCTGTGATTGGTCAAAAGAAGGAAAGATGAAAAGGACAAACAATTATATATAAATCTCATCCAATGCCTAAGTTATGCAATGAATCGAAGCTGTTTGGTTAAAAAACTAGTATCAGTATCTTTTATCTTTCTTGCCAAACACAACTTTAGTTGGATTCTGCAATGTTAATTTGTAGTAGCGAGTCCTGTAATATCAAAGCTTTAATGTCTTGCATCGAAAGAAGAAAAAAGTTTAATGTTTTTGTTACATGATTGGATTTGATTTGATCTGATCGGACAAAAACTTCTTGAACAAAAAATATATGTGCATTTTTTTGTGCAAACCATAAGTATTTTCATCCATTTTAACGGTTTGAAATTAATTTTATTCGAAGTTTAGTCACAATTAAGACTCTTCACTCATCTCCAAAAGTGTGTTTAATGAAAGTCAAATCCCAAAGCTTTTTTCACAAATACGACCTATGTTACTAATTGAAACACAACCCATAGGTAAATATACATGCATTCATCGTTGAACAAAATGATCGGATACTTTGTTACATGGAATGCGTGTCGTTAAAGTCTGTCCTACAATATTGGCCAAGTGATTGACCGGTTTTTTAACCTATGTTGCTTGTTTTCATAGCCAACTTAATGCTCGACGCAAGTGGCAGTTTGTCCATGGCATGACAGAATCACTTCATCATTCATGCATCATTCTTTGGCGTCGATCGCTTTCTCTCTCACCTGATCACTTCTAAGTTCTAACATATAATTTTCCTCTAGATTCATTTTTAATTATGTCATCCTTATTGAAGATTGAATTGAAGTTTAGCAGAATTAGTATCATTCTTGTTAATACTTTTAATCTAGAACTGATATTACTATATTTTTTTGATATATCTTACTCCTTGAAGCTAATTAAATGCATGTGTGTAAATAGCTAGCTAGGAATCTTTTATTTAAATTTTTTTTACACAGTTTAACAAAAAAAATCAACTATAAGTAATATATATTTGATGCACTGAAAGAGTGTAGCTTTTATATACTATTAATCAATCACAGAATGTTATCTCATTATAATGAGTAAAGTTTAAAAATGCTCAGATTCTAAAAAATAAATAAAAAAATTATTAAATTTGTTTTGAAGGACTTGCATATTTTTTAACTGTATTTATTAATAAAGTATTACTCTATCTCTATGGTCAACTGACAGCTGTATAGAGGTTATGCATTATTAGTACATCAAATTATATAAACTCTATATGACTATATGTTTGATGCATTGACAGTGTGTAACTTTTGTATACTGTCAATCAATTACAATGTCACTTCATCAATGAGTACTAAAAAATAAATTAAAAAGCTTTTATTGATATATGTTTTTAAAGGCTTATATATTTTTTAGCTTTACCCATTAATAGTGGTGCTATGTGGTTAACTAAAAGTGTATAGAGGTTATACACTATTAGTGCATCAAATACAAACTCCATATAAGTTTGTATTTGATGCATTAATAGTGTATAACTTTTATACACTGTTAATCAATTACAAAGTATTAGCCTATTAATAAGCAAAATTTAAAAATACATAGATCTTGAAAAATAAATTAAAAAAACTTTATTGATATTTATTTTTAAGGATATGCTATTTTTTAACTTTGCTCATTAATAATGTGACACTACTTAGTTAAGTGACAATGAAGCTTATTAATGAACAAAGTTAAAAAATGCACAGATCTTAAAAAATAAATTAAAAAGCTCTATTAATATTTATTTTTAACAACAGATACATTTTTTAACTTTACTCATTAATAAAGTAACATTTCATAGTAAACTGATAATGTATAGATGTTATATATTATCTTTTTTTTTTATTACAAATGTTATATATTATCACTGCATCAAATATAAACACATACACTTTATATATTTATCTCATATATGTAATATATATACATATATATCTATATATATATATATATATATACACACACGTACACATATGATAAACATTTAGTCATCATATCAAGAATGATTAAAGACATATATTTAAATTGATAATAAATAACATTATTCATATTGAAAAAATCAAGTTCACAGCTCTTTTTCTTTCAAAAATAAATTAAAGGAAAAATATGATTATAGATACTTAGCATAATTCTCTAAAAATATAAATTTAGAGGTTTTATCTATAGAGCTTATGTTTGACAGTTTACGGTAGGTGACTCGCTGAATAAAAATAATAGCAATTAAGTTAGTCTGACCAAGTTGTTTGAAAGAAATATCTAAGTTTATAATACGAAACTACAAAAAATTTGTTTATTATTAGTGGAACATCACATTAATTATAGCTGATAAGTTATAATCTCTTGATTCAAAGTCTACAACAACTAAGCCGAATATTTGGACAAAGAGAGATTAATTTACCAAAACTTTGTGGAGAAAAGTCAAATTATGAAGCTAATTATGGCCAATTACTACAAGTTTTGAAATCATTTTAGAAGCTGGATGAAAGTCCATGAAACTTTCTCCTCTCTTTGTCTTTTCATTTCTCGAGTAGAGAATAGTCAGGGATTCGTTTATATAAATATATATATTTCAAATTAAATTTCTTGATAAAATGTCTATGAGTAAGGTGGGAGCAGGTTAACGCCATTTAAAGTTAATCAAAATGACGTATTCGAAATTAAAATTTAATTCAAATGATTCATATAATAATACTTAAAAATGACATACAATAGATTTAAGTTTAGACTTTAATATCTGCAGTGTCTTAACCCTTACGCCTAAACTTTAGCTTCTTTTATGCAAAAAATAACACTTAACGTGATCCAGTCATTTAAATAGATTTTATTTAAATTTACAAGTAAATACAGTAAAAATATAATTTATATATACATAGTATAGTACTTTAATATTTTTAAAATATTTTAAAATTAAATAAAACATAAAATGTTCTCAAAATAAAAAAACTAAACTGGATATATGTTGAAAAATCTGACTCAAATTCTGATTTGGAATAGACCAATCTCGCGAAAATCACCTGGTTCGTGAACATGGACTCCATGACTTAAATTTATTATTTTAATTAACTCATTAAATTACATAATTCAATGTAATTTTAATGTTTTAGACTAGGCATGATAGTTATTACTTCTTTTAAAAAGATTTGTGATTCTATCAATCTGATTTTTCTTCCCCTTTCGACTTCTCTGCATACATTAAAGCAAAACCAATTCATGAATGTTTATTTATTGATTTGTTTGCATATAATATCTCGAATTAATAATGAATTTACATGTTTAGAAATAATCGATCATGTTGATCTTTTGGATAACAATTTGAGGATAATTAAGCGCCTTAGAGAACATTGTTGTATAAAGATTCTCCAAATCCATGAGTTGTGATAATTAAGAGGAAAATAAATAGAAATAGGAATTTTGTGGGTCCAAAAGTATTAATTTAGAAGAAAAAATTGTATTAACTGATTAATACTTTACATCAGTGTTTGTTTCACACATTAATCAATTATTTATTATCAAAATCATTATTAAGAGATACTATAAAAAAAAAATCATTAACGAGAGGAAGGATTCACTTATGACTTACCTTAGTATAAAACAAATTTAATTTTATTTGTTAGAAAAAAAAATTTAGTTTTGCATTTTTTTATATATTTTTATGCTATTTATTATTTTTTTAATTCAAATATTGAATTTTATATTTTATTAACATGACATATGCATTTAGTTAGATAATAATAAAATTTTTAACTATTTATTTGATAATAATAAAATTTCAACCCTTAATTTATTAAAAAAAAGTTATTCTTGATCAAAATGATGAATATATCATATTGATTTGAAACTTTACATGCATGATAAATTCAAATAAATAATTAAATATAATATTTGTTTTGTGCAAATATTAACCCTACATAAAGTTATAAAAATCATATAAAAATTATTGTTTTATGACACGTAACTTTTTTCTATGATTATAAAGATAACCTCAAGAAAAATCAAGATTTAAATCCTAATCTTACAAGATTAATCCTCAAAAGAGAAACACAAGCTGTTGGATCAAATTTAATTATGTATCAAGTTATAATTTTTCAAAATTAAAATTTTAATTTTTTAATTAAATATTAAATTTTTAGTATCTAAATTTTAAAATAAAATTTAATATTTTAGTTTTCAATGTTAATTTTTTTTTTAAGTTTATTGAACACCATCTTAGTTACAAACCATAAGTTTTTATGGGAAAAAAAAACAACTATTTTTTTTCTAAGAATGTAGTAAACTATATTTTTGTATAAACCAGAAGAAATTTAGATGCTAAATTTGTTATGAGAAAAGCAATGGTAAAAATACAATTAAAAAAATAAAAAGCAACTAAAAGAAGTGACCTAAAAAAAAAAAAAAGAAGTCCGTCGTCCCCGAACTCGTAACACGACCCGATCCGACCCGATAAGAACCCTAAATGGCATCGATGTCGGCTTTTCGCTCCGGCGGCGTAATTGGCAGAATCAGACGCTCCGCTTCCATTCTCAACTCCGACAATCAAACACTTGTCACCGTAAGTTCTTTTATTATTAAAATTTTATTGCTTTTTTTTTGGTCTATTTTGCTGAGCAATTTTTATTTTTTTTCTTTTTCAGGATATAACGAAAGCATTGAATTTGATGAAGTAAATTGCCACGGATTATAGGGAGATAATCAATCCGAGAAGCTATATTTATATTTATATGTATTTTATTTTATATGATAATATTTTATTTTTAAAACATAAATTTTTTTTCCTGTTTAGCTACTGGAAATATGTTAAAATCAAATAAATTTATTTTTTAAATTGTTTCTAGTTTGGGTTTCTTGATGCTTATAGTTTCTCACTTGTTTATTTAAGAAGCTGTTGAAATTTTTGAAAAGAAAAAAAAATAAAATTGTTATCTTTGCTAAACCTTTAGCTTGAGTAAAGCCCGAAACAATATTAGATTATCAGAATGATTATGTAAATATTTTTTCTCAGTTTTCCCCATTTGATTGACTAATAAAGTTGATGGATAAGGTGGTTAATTATATACGAATTGTTTGTTTTTCTGGTTGGGTTTTTAGTTATAGCATTGTAACTATGTCTACTTGGGTCAGTTCTCTGGTTTATTAGGATTTTTGTGGTTTTGGAGCAAGTGTTGCCTTTGACTTGTAGCTTTCTGGACTGGTTTGTATGTTTCAATCTCTGTTGTTACTACAGCTTCTGGTTGCAGATCGCCTTGTTCTAGAAAGAGAGTAAAAGTAATGTTAAAGAATAAATTGAACAGATATTTTGATGCTTTAGATATGTGTCGACTTGAAAACCAAAAGTTCAAAGAAAGTCAGGATTCGAAATTCTTTTTAGTGAAGTAGGATATTGATGATATTTTATTTTGTAGGTGAAGCAGTTAGAAAATGTTGTGATGAACTGGTAGAAGCTCATGAAAACTGCCTGCATTATTCGTCAGCAATGCAATCTGTTGGAGATACATACTGACCTGGGACTGAGGTGCATGTTTATTTCTTTTATATAATTTTTTCTATTTTAGGTTTTGTAATATCATTTGCTAACACTTGCTGAATTATTATCATCTGTTTCTTGCATGTTTTAACTACGGTTAACTGATTTTGAGAAGTTGATTGATATCGAGCTTGAAAAGGTCAAGGCTAGTTCGTCCTTAAGTTCACTGAATCATCCACTGATACATCAGTCCCAGGAAGCTGTCTGGGTATGTTTTTTGAACTCATCAAGCCATTTTTTGAAATTATTAAGATATAAATGTCAAGAGTTATCTTCTTATACTGTTAATCTTATTTTGTATTTAGGATCATTGTTCCCTCTGGCTTTTGCATCTGAAATGTTATAGGTTTTATATTAAACACGCATTTATACGCATATGTGTGTATGTATGCCTGTAAGCAAAAACATGCATGTTTGTATGGAAGTGCAAACTAGTAAGGATATTCGAATTTGTCGGAATCATTTCCCTCTGCATATGATTCATGTTTGAAATTGATGTTTGGTTTGTCTTAGAAGACTAAAAAGGGAAGGGAGTAAAGTGTAAGAACCTAGCAACTATCAAAATGAATAATAGAAACTTGTGTAATGCATAGCAAGTTGTCAATTTTTCGCGAATGTTTTCTCATGGCCAATGGTTGCCTCTTTTCTGAAAGGTTAAGCTCATTATGGTTTTGGTTATGTACTCTTAAGAAATATTATAGAATTTATAGATGCATCATATTCATGCATGATGACCAAGCATGTCTGTTAATCTTGGCCTTTGGTGTTCATCTGGTATTAGTACTGGATATGGTTTTTTTTTTTTTTGGGGGGGGGGGGGGGGGGGGGCGCGGTGTTGTTGGGTTTCATGCCTTAAGAGTTTGAAGCAACAGATGTCCCACCTAAGAAAAGACAAGTGTGATCATGTGTTCTGAGTTTTGATGCATAGGCAATATGGGATCACTGAACTTCAAAATTTTAAGATGTAGTGTTGCCTGGTAATTAATTACCTCTCCTGCACAAGTCCACTAGAATGAAAGAGCTTATGAAGCATAGGCCCACAATATAGCTTGTGCTGAAATTTAATTTCAATTAAAATAGAGGCAGCTAGGATGATTTTTTGGCCAGCAAGGCAGTTAGGATTAGAATCTAGACCACTTGGTGAAAGGAGTTCTGATACCATGTCAAGAACCACTAAACTTGAAGCTTCAGTTACTAGACGAGGCTCCAATAAGAAGTTTTACTAACTAATGAAAGCAACAGTTGTGGGACAAATGTGCAGGTGTATTTGAGCTGAATAAATACATGGCATATGAGATTATGGTCAGGACTGCTGCTCAGTTGCATTTACACTGAGATAAGGTCCTTGGTATTGGCGTGCAGTTGGTGGGCAATCTGTTGATCACTGAATCTACGAAGCCTTGGCTTACAGCTGCTATACATGTCAACTAAGAAAATATGTTCTCTCTCTCTCTCTCATGCAAGAATTGGTGAATACTGGATGCCAATAGATATCATGTGCCACGATATTTATCAATGATCATCTTTAAACTTATATATTTGTCGGTAGCATGATTTAAAACTATTGCAGATGATCATCATTCAAGCATAATTTCTTACATATCCAGTGTTCTTAAATATTCTTTAGAATGTTTATCATGCTGGACGGTCAATGCCAAGTGAAGAGGTGGAAGATTTCGTCATGACCAGTAGGGAGCAACATTAAGAATCTTGAATGTCCATTGACTGGAAAGCCTATTACTGAACTAACAGAACCAGTTCGGTACTTTTAGTTAATTTTAAACAGATCTTCCCATTGAAAAAAAATTGTAATTATTATATTGGGTTATTTTGTTTAATGCAAAATTTTCTTGATTAGTGTGCCATTCAAAAAGCTTCCCTGAAAGCAATGTGCGTGGTCCTTGATTTGATATAAATCTAAGTATCGTTTAAGTTTCAATGCAAATGTGAATGGTAGGAAGCAATGAAATTCCAATGCCTTCTGCTGTAAAAGAGGTTCAGTTGGTTCAACTTAGAAAAATCCTAGAAATCTAACACATAAAAAGGTGGCCTTTGGGAGTTGCCAACATGATTGAGTTGTTTGAAAACTTGAGCATGCATTGGTATGCATATCTCTGCATCCACCCTTCTGTTTCAAATGATATCCAACTTGTTTGCTCCTCTGATGCAGCTTAGACTGCAAGCACATTTATGAGAAGAATGCTATCATGGATTTCATGAAGCGTCGCTGTGTTAAATGCCCTGTATCAGGTATATAATTCTATTCCGTACCAGAGTTATTGATTCTTCAAGCCTGTACGCGTGCTCATTCTTGACCAGTTTCTTCTTCTACCATCTTGCCCTGAGAGGCTGCAGGCAAAAAAAGTTACCTGCGACCCATTGTTACTCTTTGGAATTGAGCAGCAGTGGTCATTAGGTAGACAGACTGCTAGAGCTGATGTGATAGAAGATTTCACAGAAATGGAGCCTCAGGAGGAAGAGTCCGTGATGGAAGCAGCTATGCAGTTATTCCCCCGTTTGATAACCACCATTTTGAGTCACTGTGAGCTCCCTTAGGCCATAGCTTATTAGATTTCCTTTGTATAGTCCTTTACATAGAAAAAAAAAATAGAAGTGTAAGTACGCAGCTTTCTTCTTTCTCCTACGGATTCTGAAACTATTTACTTGGATACTCATGTTCATACATTTTGCAGAATCAGTCTAATTCGGTTCGTAATCTATATTGCCCACTACTCAAATAAAATTGCAGTAATAAGGTAGTAGAAAGTGAGTTGAAAAATGAATTTGTTTGGGGATTATTAAATTTGTTATTGTATTATGGGTTAATATTTAGATTTTAAAATTGTTAAATTTATATTAATTTTTTTTAATTTTATTGGTTTTTTTATTATAAGTATCAAATGATGAAAAATTATCATTTATACATATTAATAAAAGAGCTATAAAATATTTCAATTTTATTATTTCTTATTCAATATTAATGAAATTAAAAATATAATAATAGCGTTTAATAAATATAAATATAAAATTACATTGTAACAATAAATTTCGCCTTTAAACTAAACTTGTTTGATGATCGGGTTATTCGTTTAAACTCAAAGGTATGTTTATTTTTTGGGCGAATTTAGATAATAATATTAAGCTCATTAAATGAGTTTGAACTTGAAAATTGAAATATTTTAAAAAATTGGATCAGACTTAGATTAATCATTTCAAATTTTAGTCTACATTGCCCAACTTGATCAATAAAGGTATCTACTTATAAACTCGTTAGTCGACATATTTTTCATTTAATCATTTCAAATAAAAGAAAAAATTAGGTGAATAAAAAAAGTTAAGTTGTTAAAAATTTAAAAAATACAATTTACTTTCATATTTACATATGGACAATCTAACATAAATTCATATATTGATTTGTAAATTTTATTTTAATCTCTTGATATAAACACTCTAATGATGATGATGACAACAACAATCTACTTTCATAAATTAAAATAATAACATCAACTCTCTGTTAAATAGGGTCTTAAATTGTGTTTTTTTTTCCTTTCGGTATGTGAAGATGTCATATATTAAATTATAATTAGTCAAACTAAGAGTCTAGCATTTTACGAACACATTGATAGTAGACGTCTTAATTTAATTTTTAATGATAATTTTTTAATTTTTATTTGATTTTGTTTTAAATATAATATTAATTAAAATATTAAAAATACTATTCAAATAAAAGAGATTTTTAATATATTTTACAAAAAAATTCACTTTTGAGATACTGATAATAATTTTTTTTAATTTCACAAATCAAATTAAGAGATTGTCATATGTTTCATTTTTTAAATTAATATTTTATTATTTTTTAATCAATCCTAAGTATTATTTAAATATGGATGATATAATTATTTATAGTTAATATAAATACTTTGAAAATAAAATATTTCTCTTTTATAAAAAAATTAATTTAATAAAATATTTAAAATATGGATGACCAAAATTATTTATAGGCAGGCAATATAAAACATTGCGAAATGGTAGAAAATCTTTTTAGGACATAACTTAAGGCACTTCCGACTTCCGACAATGGCTTTCGTTAATAGTACTAGGACCCCTGTCGCTCGAATCTTTTCTTTTTGCACTCGTTCTCTTTCTTCTCCAATCATAAACCCATTCTTTAATTCTACTCTACCCCTTGTTCCTCAATGCAATTTTTCAATAATTGCTCAGTTCTCCTCCACTCCATCCCTAAATCCTCCTCCTCTTTCTTTGTATGCTGCAATGGATACTCCATTGGGTAGTAGTGGTAGTAGTAGTAGTCGTAGTGGTTGGAGGCCAATGTGTTTGTACTATTCTCAAGGCAAGTGTACTCAGGTTTGTCTGCTTTTGCACAGCAACCCTTCATTATAAACACTAAGAAAATGCTAACTTTTATTGATTTTCATGGCTTATTTTCACAATTTCTATGTTACTCACCATCTGTTTGAATTAAGTTTAACAGCCTGATTTTTCTTTTTTCCATTTTATATGTGGTATATTTTTAACCATGTGTTTTTCTATATGGGTATATAAATTGGGTTCCATTTCCTTGTTATTTTTGCTGTTTTCTGTTTGTTTGTGAGATTAAATCAAAATTTAAATTTTTGAATAACAAATTAGATGACTTCAGTTTTGTATAGATTAATTATTTTGGGAACATATTGCATTTTGGTTATTCAAAATGATATTTGTTTCTTTTTTTTTACTCTTTTTTTTTATCAATTTTTTAGATTGATGATCCTATCCATCTGGAGAAGTTTAATCATGATTGCTCGAGGGATCTTCAAGTTAATGCTGCTGACATTGAGAAAAAATGCTCTCAAGATGTGGATTTTTTCTTGGTGCTAGATTTGGAAGGCAAAGTTGAGATACTTGAGTTTCCTGTGCTGTTGATGGATGCAAAATCATTGGGTGTAGTGGATTTCTTCCACAGGTTCCATCCTTTTTTCTTTACAGTATGTTTGGAGCCTGTTTCATATTTGGCTGTTTTCTTGACACCATATCCACATGCATATTTTGATGGTAGTGCAACTTAGTTGCAAATGATTTTAGTTCTATTCTAGAATTTTATATCAAACTTACAAAACAGGAAATCGTTACAGGTTTGTGAGGCCATCTAAAATGAGTGAGGAAAGAATAAATCAATATATTGAAGGAAAATATGGCAACATCGGTGTTGATAGGTAATACTGAAGCTACTTCTATTCTATCCTATCCTATCAGTGCTATTGGTTGTTGGCACTCTGCTGGCTTAATATTTGCTAGTATTTAGGGTTAATGGAATTTGTTCTGTTGTTAAAATTTAACTTGATTGTAGAGTCTGGCATGATACAGCTCAGCCATTTAGGGAAGTTATTCAGCAGTTTGAAGCTTGGTTGACTCAGCATGGCCTATGGGAAGAGAAAGTGGGTGGCTGCCTTACTAGTGCAGCAATTGTAACTTGGTGAGCCTTGAAACTCTTCGAAAATTGATATTTATTTGTTTTTGTCTACTGAAGAATGCTCATTTCTTTGATATCAGTGGAAACTGGGATTTGAAGACAAAGGTACCTCAGCAGTGCAATGTTTCCGGGATCAAGCTACCACCGTACTTTCTGGAATGGATCAATCTAAAGGATGTATATCTAAATTTTTATGGGCGTGAGGTAACTATAAGCTTTCATTAGAATGAGCCATTCGTTTCATATTTCTTCTATTTTATGCATCTTGGAGCTTTAAATAGATAGTCCATAACCAATACTCATTTCTTGAAATGATAAATTTGATTTTGTGCTCAATTCTTCTATTCTCAATTCAATCCGGGCCCTTTCTGATAAAGTTCTCTTACTCCTATAACTGGTTGTAAAGCCATAGAATTTCTAAGCCTTAAGGAAAAAATAAATTCTTTTTCAAGTTTAAAGGGTACTGAAATGCAAGAACAGAACCTGAAATATTGAATGTGTTTGTACTTATCTATTATGACCAACCTTGCATTATCACTCCTTCCCGTCAACAACAACAACAACAACAACAAAGAGAGAGAAGAAAGAAAGAAAGAAGAGACAAAGATCAATGTTTCTTTTGGTTTTTCTTTTAGTTTTTTCTTCATTTCGTTGTTTAGTTAAGATGGGAATGTTGGTGCAATGGTAAAGGTTGTTCTTTTGTAACTTGGAGGTTACAGGTTCAAGCAGATAAAGCCTCTCTCTTAATATAGAAGGAAGGTTGTATATAATGACCCTCTCCGAACCCCACAATGAGGGAGCCTTGTGTACTGGGTTATCCTTTTTCTTCGTTGTTTAATTAAGGATGCTTTTCTTCTTTGTTCTTCTGTGTTATGTATTATTTGACTATGGATGACAATGGGAGCCTTGTAGACTGGGTTGCCATTTTTTTCCGTTGTTTGGTTAAGGATGCTTTTCTTCTTTGCTCTTTTGTGTTGTGAATTGTTTGACTATGGATGACAGGCCAGAGGAATGATGTCCATGATGAAGCAGCTGGAAATTCCCCCATTGGGAAGTCACCATCTAGGTATTGATGACTCAAAAAATATAGCAAGGGTACTACAATATATGCTTGCTGATGGAGCACATATGCAAATTACTGCAAGGAGGAATCCTGAATCTCAGAAGGTTAAATATCTCTTTGAGAATCGTATCGAGCGTCCTCCAAGAAGGAGACATGCAGCTTTACACTAAATTTAAAACTTTCTGTACTACATCAGATGTAAATTGTGTTTATTACTTTGAGAAATAGTTACTTGAATTCTCTGGTTTTGACATTTGATTCTGCCCTTTGAATCCAGAACGATGCTCAGTCAAATTCTTCCTCAGAGAAGTTTTCACTGCTCCATGACCTGGCTATGGTTTGGAAACTTCACTCATTGCTCTGTTTAATGTAAAGCAATCTTGTTATCCCAGTAATGTGCTAAATACTTTGAACTGAGGCATAACTTATACAATTTTGAGGATAAAGATTAAACATCTTTGAATCAGAATACTCAGATTAACCTTTACTTCAAACTCTTTAGCATATTTTTCTATAAGATTTAAAAATTATGTTTTAATGAACTAGGAAATGACATAATTTTCTTCCATTTTAGCCCAATTGAGGCTAAAATAGGAGTTAAAATAATGAAGTAAATAATTAATTGTATGTTAACTAGGTGACCGTTTATGGCTTGATTTCAATGTGGTAGGATTTTATCTTCACCAAATATAATGTTATTTTGGTTTTAGAAAACTATTTATCCACGAGTTTGATCAATTTTATTTTTTAAATATATATTATTTTAATAGTATATGATTGAAAAATAATTGTTAAACAAATTCGAACAATTTTAATATCTTATCAAAAGTATTATATCAAATCAAATTTAAACTTCAAAAATAAAAAATAGTCAAAGTTGATCCGAACTTCAAGTTTTTAAATCAAAACATTTTGATTCTATTACACCTTAATTTAAATACAGTGAAATTATATCTTTATGGTGCAAAAATTACTCGTTAGATGGAGTTAGAGAGATGAGAATGGCTGATCCTAAACTCTTAATAACCTTAAAAAGAGACCTTTGTCCGACAATCATCTGTTGCGATAAGCATTAATTATCGAACAAATGATTCCATTGATTTTATGGTAAGAAATTTTTTTTAGTGTAAACTACAAATATCTTCATCTGTTTTAACGGTCTGAGATTAATTCTGTTCAGATTTTAATCACAATTAAAGCTTTTCACCTATTTCTAAAAATACGTTTAATGAAAATCAAATTCAAAAACTCTTTTCATAAATTTAATCTATATTATCAACTGAACCATAACCTTTAAATTGTAAGAAAAAATTTTGACCATGTCCCTTTGTAAAGAGCCGTTGTATTTCAAGTACAGCACTAATACTGCCGGAACACTTCCACGATAACATCGCCCTTTCCTTTAAACTTTCTGATATTTTCATCAAAAACAGGTCCAAGATATTTGGCGGCAACTTTTGCTTTGGATAGGAAAAATGAAGAAAACTCGCTCATCTTAGAAAAAATCCCACTTCTCAATTAGCGCGTGCTGTACACCCCTAGTGTAATCAACGATGACAAACCGATCGATGCATTTAAACCCCCTCGAACCCCCAAGATTAACATTTCATTCAGTCACGTGCTTTTCACGCTCTTGGGATGAACAGAAAAAACTGATCATTATAAAATGTCTTGGTATTTTCCTTTCACTAAAGCCTTATGCGCCTCTTCTCTCCTGGAAAGGAAAACCTAAAACTTGAAGCAACTCAAACGCAAACTTTTTTGTCCTAAATTGATTTCTGAACCATTTTACTTCATGGGGTTCTCTTCATTTTCGATTTTCGATTCTGGACGATCCAATTCAGCGTCTCCCCTGGTGAGTTAAGTACTGAGTTCCATCGATTTTTAGCTGTCTTCAAAAATCAGACCTTTATTGAAGCACCCCATTGAGAAAAACTGAAAGATGGAGTATTAGTTGAATACCCATTTGCCTAACGCTTTGAATTAATATCATATGCTATAGTTTATGAAACTTTAGGAGGAATTTGATATATAAATCAGAGGTATTATTTTTTTTGGGGGGGTTTTGGTCATGCAATCATCACCGGCCTCGGTTTCTTCATCAAAACGGAGGGATTTTGGGAAAAAATCGGGTGCTAGGCTTCGAAAGAAGCATAAGAGATTAGATGCAATTTGCGAGGAAGAGTATAATAGGAACCATGGAGAGGGAAATGAGGGCGATGGTGTTGATGGTTGTGGAACTGTGGATTTGGAGCTCCGTCGGAGCTCACGGGTCAGGAAGGCGCCAGTTATTTTGGATGTGTCACCTCCACCTCCGAAGAAAAGGAGGAAGATTGGGAAAAATAAGAGGTTTGGTCAGGGGAGGAGGAGGTTTGGGAGAGTGACGGACAGGAAGGAGGAGATGAGGGAGGTGCAGACACTAGGGAGTTGGAGATCAAGGCTGAGGACGAGGAGAAGGAATGTGCGTGTTGAAGTGAAAGTGGAGAAGAGAGTTTCTTCGAGTAGGAGGAGGAAGCTTTTTGAGGACATAGGTGGGAATGAGGATGAGGATGAGGAGGAGGAGAAGGGTGAGGATGAGGATGAGGATGAAGATGAGGAGGAGGAGGAGGAGGAGGAGGAGGAGAAGGGTGAGGATGAGGAGGAGGAGTTTGAGGATGATGATGAGAAGGAAGAGGAGGATGAGGAGGAGGAGAAGGGTGAGGATGAGGAGGAGGAGGGAGTTTGAGGATGATGATGAGGAGAAGGAAGAGGAGGATGAAATGGATGGTGGGGAAATCATGGTTGTGAAATGCAAGAGCCCTGGGAGTATTAAGGTGGCAAGTGGTTCTGAGAGTGAAGAGAAGGTTGAGATTTGTGGTGTGGAAGAAGAAAGGGAGGTGAAAAAAGAAGAAATTAAAAGGGATGGGCTAGTGGAGGGTTCACTTCTTCTAGAAAGCGAAATGAGTCATGGAGATAATAGTGGGGATGAGGTTGTGGGGGGTCCAATAGTTTTAGATAGTGAACTCAGTCACGGAAATGAGAAGAGCATAGATGGCAATGTGGTTGAGGTAGTCAGAGAAGAAGATAGAGAAGTATCAAATTGTGTGCAACCAGAGGAGGGGTGCATTGGCAATGAAAATGATGAGGTAACTGTAACAATTGAAAGAGTGGAGCTGAGAGAAGAACAACTGAAACAGTTAGAATGTCAGAATGAAGGAGAAAATGAAGAGGATGTTGTAGAAGTAGATAATGTTCTAGAGGAAGTTGAAGATGTTGTTGTTCATGATGCCAAAGGTAAAGGATTGGCAAAGGTTGATGAAAAACCTTCAGAATATGAGAATGATATGAAGGTAGAGAAGTCAAATCAAACAGCTGCGAGTACAATTGGCAAGCCACATATCAAACAAGGGAGAAGGTGTGGTTTGTGCGGTGGCGGGACTGATGGAAAACCCCCAAAGAAGCTGGTCCATGGTGCAGGTGATAGTGAGAATGAAGCATACAGCTCTTCAGCTTCAGAGGAACCAAACTATGACATTTGGGATGGGTTTGGCGACGAACCTGGGTGGCTTGGTCGTCTTCTGGGTCCTATAAATGATCGATATGGTATTGCTGGAATCTGGGTTCACCAACACTGTGCTGTATGGAGTCCTGAGGTGCATTTCTGCTTTTTTCCCCTTCTATTCTTCTCTTTTTTAAACTTATTAATTGTCTCTTTCCTGGTATTGGTGGATATTTATGTGAAAGCACCCATTATATACATGTATGTGTGTGTGTGCTGATTTTTATAAACTATTATTTCTTCCTCTATCAGATGTAGGATTTTATAAACATTTTGGATGTCCTCTGTTGTTACTTATTACCAAATCTTGTTTTGGGCTTTTGACATACCCTTGTGTTTTCTTTGTCGACCATTCATAGTTTTCTTAATGCCTTGTATGTCATGAAATTTCCCTTTTAACAACATTTACTTTCTATTTACCAGCCATACTCTTAGTTTTTTAGCCCATACGATTTTAGGCAATTAAAGCATTGCTTCTGAAAGTTTATAATATCTATAACCGATTAATTTCTCCTTTAATTCATCCTTTTTTCAGCTGTATATCCGCCTTTGATTGATGTTTATGTCTTTAGGTTTATTTTGCTGGCTTGGGTTGCTTAAAAAATGTCAGGGCAGCGCTTTGTAGAGGAAGAGCATTAAAATGCAGCAGATGTGGGAGGCCAGGAGCAACAATTGGATGTCGTGTTGATCGGTGTCCAAAAACATACCACTTGGTTCGTTTCTTGATTTCTATTGCCCAAAAAAAATCTCTGTTAATGCATCCTCCCCTTCCCTTCTGCTTCGATTTTTGTTTGAGAAAAAGAAAGAGGTTCATGTTACTTTCTAATCGATGACATTCCATTTTTTGCAGCCTTGTGCAAGAGATAATGGCTGTATCTTTGATCATCGCAAATTTCTCATAGCCTGCACTGATCATCGGTGTCTCTTCCAACCACCTGGTATTCAATATTTAGCCCGGATAAAGAAAATGAAAGCCAAGAAAATGAAGTTAGATATGAGGAAGGTATCAAATGATGCATGGCGAAAGGATATTGAAGCTGAAGAAAAATGGTTAGAGCACTGTGGTGAGGATGAAGAGTTCTTGAAACGTGAGGGCAAGAGACTTCATCGAGATTTGTTAAGAATAGCACCCATCTATATTGGAGGCTCAGAGTCTGAGTGCGGGGAATCTTTTGGGGGTTGGGAATCTGTAGCTGGCTTGCAGGATGTTATCCGGTGCATGAAGGAAGTTGTCATCTTACCGCTGTTATATCCTGAGTTCTTTGACAATCTGGGGCTTACACCTCCCAGAGGTGTTCTTTTGCATGGCTATCCTGGAACAGGTAAAACTCTTGTAGTGCGAGCACTGATTGGATCTTGTGCTCGTGGGGATAAACGGATTGCATATTTTGCTCGCAAAGGTGCTGACTGTTTAGGAAAATATGTTGGTGATGCTGAACGTCAGCTGAGGCTCTTGTTCCAGGTTGCTGAGAGATGTCAACCATCTATAATATTCTTTGATGAGATAGATGGCTTAGCACCTCGGCGGACAAGGCAGCAAGATCAGACACATAGTTCAGTTGTGTCCACATTGCTTGCTTTGTTGGATGGTTTAAAGTCGCGAGGTTCAGTGGTGGTGATAGGTGCAACCAATCGCCCTGATGCTGTTGATCCTGCATTGAGGAGACCAGGGAGATTTGATCGAGAGATTTATTTTCCCCTGCCATCAATGGAAGACAGGGCTGCAATCCTTGAACTTCATACTAAAAAATGGCCAAAACCAGTTACTGGATCTTTACTCAAATGGGTTGCAAGAAAGACAGTAGGGTTTGCTGGTGCAGATTTGCAGGCTCTTTGTACTCAAGCAGCTGTTATTTCTTTGAAGAGGAATTTTCCTTTGCAGGAAATTTTGGCCGCTGCCGAAGCGAAAACTCCTGGTGCTAAAAATGTTCCTCTCCCTACTGTCACAGTTGAGGAAAGGGATTGGTTGGAGGCTTTGTCATTTTCACAACCTCCTTGCTCACGTAGAGAAGCAGGAATGGCTGCTCATGATTTAGTTGCCTCTCCTCTTCCCACTCATCTTATTCCTTGTCTATTTGAACCATTATCCACATTGCTCATTTCTCTTCATTTGGATGAACGCCTCTGGTTGCCACCTCTTCTTTCTAAAGGTGGTGCAGCAATTGAGAGTGTGATTGTTTCCTCGTTGCATGACAAGAGACTGCCCGAGGATCATTGGTGGTCCCATGTTCATGACCTTCTTCAAGAAGGAGAGGTAACTAAAGAGATAGAGAGGCGGCTATCATGTGCTGGAATGTTAATTGGAGAGACTAGCTTTGCTGATTATGATGCTTTCATAGGTGATATTAGTGATGGTGGTCCTAAGTTTGAACCTTCAATAGTGTGTAATGGAAGCAATTTCCCTAGTTTGTCACGAAATACCTATTTTACTTCAACAAGGAAAACAGGGTTCCGAATATTAATTGCTGGAAGTCCAAGATCTGGCCAAAAGCATCTTGCTTCTTGTCTTCTTCACTGTTTCATCAGGAATGTTGAAATACAGAAAGTTGATTTAGCTACCATTGCACAGGAAGGCCATGGTGACTTAATTCATGGAGTAACTCAAATTTTATGTATGTTCCTTATGGATTATTTTTTTGCTGTAGATAGCATTAGTTCTTTGGTAATACCTGTTTACTTTTTGAGTAACATGACATAGATTAATAAATGTAGATTTCTATCCTTTCACGCCATGCATTTCCGCACCTCCTTTTTGCCATCTATGCTTCTTTGATCTTGTTTTAAGCTGCATGGTACTTCTACTTTAGGAATTTTTCTTTTATCTTTCTGCCTAGGCTAGTTGGAGATACGAGTTAAAAGAACCCACTAAAGGCCTCACTGAGAGAACGACTAATTTGGCTTGGAGTATTTGCATCTTGAAAAAGAAACTAGTGGACCATAGCTACTACGCTATGTCAAAAATTGGAATTCCCTCTGTACATTGGTTTCAGGAAAGTTTAATTATGAATTCAGTAGTGCCTGCTAACATATAAATTGATTAAAAGGGGACTGAGCCTATGGAGATTCCTATAGATCCTTTGCTGAAATTTAAATATTTGGATTTATTTGATTTTTGGGCTTGCTTTTTCTTTATCCTCTTGTGGACAGTAGCTTAATGGCGCTTAAGACGTTCAGCGAGCATGTATGCTACTTAGATCATGTTTTACGCTTTTTATTTCCATACCTTTACACCATTTGTTTTAAGCTCAAAAGAAATTTCTTGTGTGAATGTTAGACTACAGGGTTGCTAGATCTGATTCATCTGAAAAATCCTTACTAACTATTCAAATTCCGTGCCAGTGAAATGTGCAAGCATGGGGTCGAGTGTAGTGTTTATGCCAAGAATAGATTTGTGGGCTGTGGAGACCATTAATCAAGTTAGTGAGGAGAGCAATTCATCTTCAACCTCCCATCATGCTCCAATGGAGGAAGATCCTCAACTTGCTGAAAAGGAAAATGAATCCTCTTTGCAGCAATCTGAGTTGGTAGAAACCGCGGAGGCTACAGTAGCTGGTCAAAGCGTCTCACATGTCTGGAGCTCATTTGTTGAGCAAGTGGAATCTATTTGTGTGTCTACATCCTTAATAATTCTGGTATGAATTATTTCATTTACTTGTTTGCATTTTAAGATCTAATAATTTACTTCATTTTGTTGCTTGAGTAGCTAGGCTCCACTTGTGGAGCTTAGAAATGAAAGTAACTTTTGCTTTGATCCAGTAAAATTCATACGTATGATCTAATGAGGATTTTTTTTTCGTTCTTTATATTCTTCAGCAGTTCCTTGGGTTGCTTTGATTTGGTTAGCGTCAGGGGGGAATATATTAATTCTTGATTTCATTCTCTATGTTCAGATTAAGTGCTTGGATATCTACTACTATCTAATAAAATTTCTGCTGATTTACAGTCAAGTTTAATTGGACAGTTGCTATTAGCAGCTTTTTGTAAGCTGAATGATTCGGGTAGAATTGGAGATTGATTGACCTAGGTTAGAGCTTCTTTTCTATAGCATGACCACAAAGTAAATTGACTGATCAAACTAGAATATCTTGAAAAAAATATGTCGATTCTATATTTTTTATTAGGGTTGTTTACACACACACACACACACACACACACACACACACACACATATACAACTGCTGTAGTTAAACAGGCAATAAAATCTGGAAATCCCATAATCTTAGGCTACAAATCAAATTCCCTAAAAAACAGGGAACACAATAACTACTAAATCAACAATGTTACAGCTCACGGTTTCCTAAAATAAGAAATAGCATGTTTTCCCACACTCCCCCTTAGGCTGATGAATGGATGTTATCCATTCCAAGCTTTTCAACTAGACTTTGAAAAACTGTGCTGGACAGCCCCTTTGTGAATGTATCTGCTAGCTGATTCTTTGTGTGGACAAATGGAGTGCAAATCAGGCCACCATCAAGTTTTTCCTTTATAAAATGCCTGTCAACTTCTATATGCTTTGTGCGATCATGTTGTACCGGATTATGTGCAATGTTGATAGCTGACTTATTATCACAGTACAATCTCATAGGACCTTCCCACTTGATCTTCAGATCTTCTGGAATTATCTTCAGCCATAGGAGCTCACAATTATCTTCAGCCATAGTAGCTCACAAATCCCAAGTGCCATTGACCTGAATTCTGCTTCTGCGCTTGATCTGGCAACCACATTCTATTGCTTACTCCTCCATGTAACGAGGTTTCCACTCAAGAATGTATAATAACTTGAGGTTGATCTTCTATCATCCATTGGCCTTGCATAATCTGCATCAGTATAGGCTTCAAGACTCAATCCTCCTCGTTTGAACAAAATTCCCTTTCCAGGTGAACCCTTTAGGTATTTTAGGATTCTATTCACAGCCCTAAGATGAGTTTCTTTGGGATTATGCATAAACTGGCTTACCACACTAACAGCGTATGCTATGTCTGGTCTAGTGTGTGATAAATAAATCAACTTCCCAACTAGCCTTTGATAATTACCTTTGTCAACTATAGCATCTTTTGGAATATCACCTAGTTTATGATTGGGCTCTATGGGCGTGTCAATCGGCTTACATCCTAGTTTACCTGTATCCTTTAGAATATCAATCACATACTTTTGTTGAGATATGAAGATCCCTTGCCGAGAGTGGGCTACTTCTATGCCAAGAAAATATTTCAATTTCCCAAGCTCTTTGATCTCAAACTCTTTCACCAAACAACTCTTTAACTTTTCAATTCCTTCTATATCATCTCCAATCACTATTATGTCATCCACATAAACCAGCAACGTTGTGACTTTCCTTGAAGCTGAATGTCTCACGAACAAAGTATGATCACCTTGGCTCTGTCTGAATCCAAGGTTCAACGTAACTTTGGCAAACCTTCCAAACCAAGCTCTTGGAGATTGTTTGAGTCTGTACAATGCCTTCTTCAATCTGCAAACTAGTTGTTCTTCATTTGTAGAGCCAAATCTAGGAGGAAGTTTCATATAAATTTCTTCTTCAAGATCGCCATGTAAAAAAGCATTCTTGACATCAAATTGTTGCAATTTCCATCCAAAGTTGGCAGCCAATGACAATAACACTCTCACCGTATTCGTTTTCGCAACTGGAGCAAATGTCTCAAGATAGTCTATGCCATAGGTCTGAGTATAGCCTTTGGCAATTAGTCTTGCCTTATACCTTTCCAATGAGCCATTGGACTTATATTTCATTGTAAAGACCCATTTACACCCAATTGGTTTTTCTTCTCTCGGCAATTTCACCAAATCCCAAGTTTTGTTTTTCTCTAGAGCCTTCATCTCCACCTTCATGGCATTTCTCCAATTCTCATCTCTTAGTGCCTCGAATAATGTTTTGGGAATGGCAATACTATTAAGGCTAGTAAGAAAGGCCCTATGACTATGAGATAGGTTTTTGGACATGAAAAGGTACAAAGGATGTTGGGTACAAGTCCTAGTTCCTTTCCTCAAAGCTATAGGGATGTCAAGATCATTTTCTTTTTGGGTATCTGGTACATTAGTATTGGGAGAAGTGGTTTGATTACTTACTTCAACAGTCACCGAGTTTGGATCAAATGATTGTGCTTGCATTGGTTGAGAGAATGGCCTTTTCTGTCTTGAATAAACTTGAAGTGGACGAGCAGGGTTTATTTTTTGTGCTATGGGTGTAGAAGAAGGATCACTTTCTACTAAAACAAGAACACTAGGTTCAGCAAGATTAGAATTGGATTGAACAGTTTGGATAGGGGTGGACTTTGACTGGATAGACTCAGGTTGGACTGGAACGGAAGAGGATGACTCAGACACTGGCAGATCAAGAAGGAAAGAGTCTTTATCCTTATCTTTCGTGAATGTCGTCTCCCCTTGAAGATAAGGATTGTGAAAGTTTTGATCATCTTCAACAAAGGTGACCTCGGCGGACACATAAAATTTCCTTGTGGGAGGATGATAGCACTTAGCCCTTTTGAGTGGACGAGTAACCAACAAAGACACATTTGAGAGCCTTTGGATCAAGATCGCCCTTATGTTGAGAATGTACATGAACAAAGGCAACACAGCCAAATATTTTGGGAACAAGATTGTTGGTGACATTGAAGTTGGGATAGAATTTTGCAAACACTTGTGTGGGACTCTAAAAATCAAGCACTCTTTGTGGGGAGTCTATTGATGATGTGAGCTGTAGTTAACACGGTTTCTCCCCAATAACTTTTTGGAACTTGTTTTTGGAAAAGAAAGGCTCGGGTAATTGCTAAAAGATGGTCATTTTTCCGTTCGGCCACTCCGTTTTGTTGGAGAGTGCTAACACAAGATGACTTATGAATAGATTTGGCAATTCGTGTTCATAATTCGTTTTCGTGTCACGTAAAACCGTGTTCGTGTCGTGTAAAACACGAAAATTGTGTCAAAATTCGTGTCGATACGAAAAACTCAAAATGTTATTTTTAGCTTTTACCATATTCATATATTAATTTTATTTAATTTTAACCCCGTGTCATCTTGTGTCATTTATTCGTATTGTGTTCGTGTCGTGTATTCGTGTCGTGTCTGAGATTGCCAGGTCTACTTATGAATGATGTCGTGTTGTTGAAAGAATGGAGAGAGAATTTGATTAAAATAATCTTTTGCATTATTAGATCGAAATTGTTTAATCCCCACTCCAAATTGTGTTTATATCATATTGAATAATTTTTGAAACATAGGACTCACATCTTATTTGTTTTTTAAAAGAAAAATCCACGTCATACGAGTACAATCCTCAATAAATGAGACAAACCAACGAGCTCCAGCAATGTTGGTACAGTAGAAGTTCTCAAATGTCACTATGAATAAGAGTGAATGGAATAGATTTTTTTTATTGCTTATTGGAAAAACAGCATGTTTATGCTTTGTGAGTTCACACATGTCACAATGAAAGATTTCAACCGAAGTTTTATTGAACAATGAAGGAAACAAAATTTTAAGGACATGAAATGATAGATGACCAAGACGAAGATGATGAAGCCAGATCTTGTCTTTATTGGGTTTGAATGACTTTGAAAGGAATGACAAAGGAAAACGATTTTAACTCTACGTTGTTCACTCGGCTCTTCAAGATAGTAGAGCCCATCTCTCTCCCTAGCACGTCCAATCATTTTCCTCGTACCTTGTTCCTGGAATACACAATGAGAAGGATAAAAAATCACATTGCAATTAGCATCTTTGTTTAGTTTTTGGATAGATAAAAGGTTGGTGAGCAATTTTGGGACATGGAGAACATTTTTCAGTGTAAGTGAATCACCAATAAAAATATCTCCTTGACCAGCAACAATAGTGACTGAACCATCAGCTATGGTGATTTTTCTATTACTAGGGTAGGGTGTTTATGAGATAAATTTTGTAGAGGAAAAGGTCATATGGTCTGTGGCTCCTGAGTCAATGACCCATGTGTTAGGGATATTATCCGAAGCATTAGAGGGATGAGGAGGAGTGGATATACCTGAAAAGGCTAAATTACTAGTACTTGCTGAAGTGGATGGCTTTTCCAGCGAACTCAAAAGGTTCCTCAATTTCTCAATCTTGTTTTTATTGAGTCCAAGAGGTGTTTCTTGATTGCTATTATCTTCAGTTAACTGTACTCTGGCCATATGAGCTTGAACCTGTCCTCTTCCTTGACTTCTCCTCCCTATTTCATTCTTGTTTGGGACTTGGCCTGCTGTGGAGGTTCCAACACTTTTCTTTGGTGTGACGGGGTTTTTTACAGTAGGTGCGCCACAAATCATCTCGGTTAAAGGATTTTGACTGGCTTGGCTGTTTGCTTTCTTCTGTGGATGGCTGCTACTCTTTTTGCTCGTTGTTTGGTGGCAGCAATCTTAGTCTTGATCTCATAGATTTGTGCAGCGTCGTCCTTTGAATATGTCTGTTTGATAGCCTCCCATATTTCCTTGGCAGTATTAAGGAACATGCAGGTATCACTGATTTCTGGAGACATGGAATTCCAAAGCCAGGACATCGCCATTGAGTCTTCCTCATCCCACGCATCAAATCTTGGATCTCCCTTCTTAGGGCCAGTCCCAAGTAAATGATTCAATTTGCCGCTGCCCTTTAAATGTATCCACACCAGTTGCGACCACTTCAAATAATTTCTCCCATTTAATCTGTAGACTGCCTGAATATTGGGCAGTTCCCCAGCAGTAGAGTAGCTATTCTCGGTGGCTTGGGTCTCAGTCTCGTGAGGTTCAGACATGTGGCTGCCATCAGTGATGTTTGACAACGCTCAAAAAGAACTGAGGAACAGCAGAAAAAAAAGGGAAAAATTCTGGAATTGGAACCAGAAAAAAATTAGAATCGACTTTGGGGGGAATATGAATTTCCACAGATAAACCTAAAGCTCTGATGCCATCTTAAAAAAAATATGTCGATTCTATATTTTTTATTAGGGTTGTTTACATATATATATATATATATATATATACACACACACAACTGCAGTAGTTAAACAGGAAATAAAATCCGGAAATCCCCTAATCTTAGGCTACAAATCAAATTTCCTAAAAAAAATGGGAACACAATAACTACTAGATCTCCTCTGTTACAGCACACGTTCTCCTAAAATAAGAAATAGTGTGTTTTCCCACAAATACAAACTTGAAACTTCATGCTGTGATCCTTATACTTATTTAGGACATTGTGAAGCCAATTGCAATAAATGTGTACTAAGACGTGAGGCCTCATTTCCCCCTAACCCCTTTTTATACTGCCTTCACATCTCTTGCAAGCATGTCTGTCTTAATTTGTCTTTCTTCCAACAGGCTACTTCAGAAGTTCCATATCTGGAGCTCCCTGATACAATAAGGCAATTTTTTAAGAGTGATCTGCCAAATTGCAGTCAGAAAACTACGTCAGAGCACACAGTACCCAGATTTACTGTTCATGTTGGCGGGAATTTCGAACATGATGTGGTTGTCAAATTATCTGCTGCGGTGTTATCAAGGGATATCCTTCAATTGTTTGTTCATTTAATTCATCAAAGATCTCATGTCCATGAAGATTCCAAAACAAAAAGTTCTGTCCAAACTTACAGAGCCACAGAAAATGACAATACATCTCACGGTTTGGTCAATGAAGTGGGGGTTGAGTCACAATCTTGTGGTGATTTGCCTGTTACAGTGCCAGCACCACCAACCAACGGTAGAAATTTTAAGGGGAAAACAAGCTTGATGCTGGCAATATCTTCATTTGGCTATCAAATTTTGCGATACCCTCATTTTGCGGAGCTTTGCTGGGTGACATCAAAACTTAAAGAAGGTCCTTCTGCAGACATACGTGGTCCCTGGAAGGGCTGGCCATTCAACTCTTGTATCATTCGGCCCACCAACTCATTAGACAAGGCGGCTATTGCTTTTGGCTCCAGCAGCATTAAAAGCAAAGAGAAATTTGGTTTGGTCAGAGGTCTAGTTGCTGTTGGTTTATTAGCATTCAGAGGCTTGTACACATCACTTAGAGAAGTTTCCTCTGAGGTTCGGAATGTTCTTGAGCTCCTAGTTGGGTGGATTAATGCAAAAGTTAACACTGGAAAAGACAGATATCAGTACGTTCGTATTTTGTCTCAAGTTGCTTATCTGGAAGATATGGTCAACAGCTGGGCATACTCACTGCAGAGGTACCCTTTTTCTCATTACTTGCATACATGTTGGTTCATGTATGTATATGGAGTATCATCTAACATGAGACTTGATTTGTTTGCAGTTTAGATCAGGATGTTCAAATAAAAGCATCAAACCCCAAACCACATGCTTTAGGATCTCCAGATAATCATTTTACATGCATGAGTGATACAGATCATATTAAGGAGTACAGGCCCAGAAGTTGCCCTGAATCAGACGGTCTGGATGCAAACATTAAGGAATTCACTGTGCAAAATACTGATTTCATTGACTTGAGCAAAAAGGATGATTATTGCGCTTCTAATCACAAGGGGAAAGTTGAATTTTTTGAAGCCGCACAGGGGATGGACCTCGGTGGTAATACTATTTCAAAGGAGCATCTTAATTCTTCTCTGGCCAGCCACCCAATTGTTCATGTAGATAAGCAGAATGGGACAAATCCTGGACCATGTGGGTCAGAAAGTACTAGAAATCATATAGTTGTGGGAGAATTAACTGTGCAAAATATAAACCGCATTGACCTGAACAAGATGGATGATGATTGTGCTCGTAGTCATGAGGGAAAAGTTGCTGCTGTAGAAGAAGCTGTAAAGCATATAGGCCTCAGTGGTAATAATACTTCAGTGGAGCATCATAACTGTTCTGCAGCCAGCGATCCAGTTCTTGTAGACAAGCAGAATAGGACAAAGCCTGGACCAACTGGGTCAGAAAGTACTAGAAATACTATGGCTGAGGGAGATCGTGGGTCCTCTAAACAATCTAATGGGTTTGCACCAAGTGAATCTTTTCTTTCTGAGAATGGATTCCGTGTTTCACATGAACTAAATGGTGCAAAGTTCTCTGGTTCTGGGAAAGCTTGCTGCCAGATTAATGCTTCTGAAACAGAGATCAGTATCACATCTGAAGATGGCAAGCCTAAAGACCATGAACATAAAGAAGATACCAATTTCTCTTCAAGTGAAACTGCTCTTCCAACTGAATCAGGGGTTACATGCTTTTATCACTGCTGTTCTGATTGCCTACGTAACCTCCTTAATTTGATGCAAAAGGTTTTACTTGACAAATGGAAATCAGATGGGAGTCATTGGACAGTAGATGATGTTCATGATACAGTTGCATTATTGTCTGTGGATCTACTTTCAACGGTTAGAAAAGTTTATGCCGCTGGGTGTAGCAGCAATAAATTTGATGAAAACCTGAGAAATGAAAATCATGGAAAGTTATCCGACCGTCCAAAGTGGAGCACTTGTTGCAAAAACTCAGAAAATAGTTTAGTTATTCCAACGCATTGTAGCTGTCACTCTTTAGGCACTACAACCTCTCCAAACATCCAATTTGGGTTTGATCCAAAATTTGTTTACAGAGATGGAGTGATGGTTCCTATAGATTCTAGCAAAGAAATTTCTTTTCACTGCAAGTTCGATACTTTGTGCCTTTGTTCTCTTATACAGTCTATATCAATGGCAAAGCAGCCTTGTGCTTGATTTTGGCTTCTACAGTGAATTATCCAGCTGTGGCAAGGTGAGTTTCTTTGGAGATTAAAATCAAATTTTGTTGGCCGAGCATTTGCTGGAGGCAGTATTGTATCTTCTTGCATGAGGCATACTAGGATGGTCTTACTTTCTTTCCTACTCGAATTGCTTCCCCAAATTTTGGATCTCCTGGGTAGAAGCTAGCCTATGTAAATATCATCCAAGGTTATTGCACCTATGAGAAATGTAAGTATGTTTTCTTATGACCATCACATAATATACTCCTATGGAGTTTTGTCAGTTTGATGTTTGTTGTCTTTTTACATTCTTTTGCTTTCTGCAAGTTATCCATCGATCTCTACTAGATTGCAACTTTTGGTTTTGATGAAAGGTGACCCTTAAGTGCTGCAATTTTCAGGACCAAGTTTTGAAGACTTTGCATCTTCAATTGTACTTCGTCTTAGGCTCCTTTTATTCCCAGAAAGATGATATTTAAGCATACAGTGACATTTCAATGGGGTTTCCTTAGCTAATGATGACTCTTGCTAATGATGGAACTATTTTTTGATGCTTGCCTTGCCTGTAAGAGCAATAGAAATTTCTTGAGCATGGACTCTTCAGGCCAAACAAGACCTATTAAAATAACTGGTTTCTCATACGGAGTTCATGCTGGATCGAGCCAATACAGTAGCAACCGATGTAGCACAAACAACGTTGTAACGCATAGTTCCGATCCCACGTGATTTGACTATCTCAGAAATCCACTGAGCGGTCTCAAGTGGAAAAAGAAAAAAAAATAAAAATAAAAATCTTGGGTTTCTCTTCTTTCATTTTGCTGCTGGTAATCAACTTCTCGGTGTTTCAATCATGATTTCTTGAAGATTTGTGTCTGTCTTCACCAATCTTTGTTGTGCAGTTCGATTCATTGCTGAATGTCAGTCTATTTTCTTCTTGCATTATTTTTTCTCAGAGGTATATAATTCAGAGATCGTTGATTCAATTTAAGCCAAAGAAGGGTTCCAATTCTGTTGTCATCTTTGCTATTTGAAAGTTCTGCTGAAAGTAAACATGGATCTCAATCTGGTTTTGATCATTCTATTTATACAATTATAGTAACATAGTTTCTTTGATATGGGGATTAGCTGACCTAGATTCAATTTACTTTCATCACTTCAGAAATTTACTGCACAGTCAAATGGCTGGGTTATAATGTCCCTATTGAGACTTGATAGAAGATTTCATCCCTACTGTAGTTAATTTCGGAATTTCGGTGACATTATTAAAGAAAAATATATCATTTATTTTTTAAAATTTTTTAACATTATTTAAAAGATGTGTTACTCTTTTAATTCATTTTCCGTGTACTGAACAGCAAAAAGGAAAACAAACTAATAAATGTAATATTGTAGTAATGGAAGGATGGCCGTAATAACCAGGGGATTACCTGAGCCAGATCTAATTTTTTTGGTTTGTTTATGTTCTGTTTGGCTTTATCGAAAATTTATTTGCTACATTTTGTGCATATATGCCATGTTCTTTGAATTAAAAAAAAAGTGTTTAAAGGAGAAATTTCTATTTTTGGAATTGAAATCAAAGAAAAGAAGATGATTTTATTGATTTCCATTGACAGATAAAATGGAAGAAAAACTGAAAAAACTTTTGTGGAGTTGAGATAAAACAGAACAGCTTCAAGCTGGGACCCAACTGTCACCAACAGCAACAATATCAAACAGATATTTTTTACAGCCCGACAGTTCAGCTTCATTCACTTCGCATTTCAAAGCAATAACAAGAGAAAAACCAGAATCCATACAAGATATTGATGACAAACAAACCAAGATACCCATAAAAAAGATTAATCCTTTACACTTCTTCTCTGACACTAAAACGCTTTTGCTGCAAATGCTTCAATCTCTCCTCCTTCTTTCCCCTCCTTCCCCTCTCTCTCTCCCTCCCCTCCGCAACCCATCTTCTTCCCCACTCTTTCTTCTTCAAAAACCCACTTTTTCCTTCCCTTTCTCTGCCCACTCCAATGTCCTCCTTGGGCCATTGTTGGCTCAAGCTCGAGAACCCTTCATCGCCGTAGCAGAAGCAGGGGAAGAAGAAGAGGGTCCAGTTGAGTTGCCACCATCGTCTACTTCTACTTCAGTCTTTGCTTCAGGTGATGACCCCACTCCTCTCCAATCTGCCACCAGTGTTTTGCTCAGTGGTGCCATTGGGGTCTTCCTGTTTCGGGCCCTTAGACGCCGTGCTAAGCGTGCTAAAGAGCTTGTGAGTGTCCGGTTAGCTTAAAGAAAACTTTTCTTGTCTGGTTGCTTGTGTCAAATTTTTAATTTGAAGAATTGGTTTTTCCTTATTTGGTATACTGGAATTTGGTTTCAATCTCCCATCAAAAGTTAAAACTTTATTGATATTGGTTTCACTGTTCTGTTTTGTTTGTTAATATTGTTCAATGAAAGCTTTTAAAAAGAGTTGGTCATTCCGGGTTTTTTTAAAATGTCTAATTATGACTTGTGAATTAAATAAAAGAGTTTTGCTATCTCTAGAGAATGAGGTCAGCAGGGACAAAGAAATCATTGAAGGCAGAGGCACTAGATAGCTTGAAAGCATTGGGGTCAGCTTCAATTGCAACTAAGTCGTCCACACCCTCACCAGTTCAGGCATTGTTGGGAAGCATAGCTGCGGGTGTCATTGCTCTTATTCTTTATAAGTTCACCACTACAATTGAGGCAGCTCTCAACCGCCAGACAGTTTCTGATAATTTTTCGGTTTGTACTTTCATTGTTCTTATCTGCCGCTGCATTTAATATTTCTTCCTTATTTGTTTTAGTTGCTTAATTCTTTGAGTTAGTGAAGCTGTCCATAGTATTCTTTTTTTTGGTCTTTGACCCTCCGGTATCCGCTTTATGCGGCTACTTTGGAGTCGGAGAACTGTTAGACCACATGGTAGTGGGGTGCCCCTCCCAGCACAGTTTGCTCCATACGCATGACTCGAACCCGGGTCATGTTAGGGGGGAATGAGTCCCTTACCACTCAATCCCAACAAATGTTGGTGTCCATAGTATTCTTTACTGAATGCAAAAACTATCACAATCCTCATGAAGGATAAAAGATGGTGACTTCATGTGTGTCCCATGTGAATAAGAATACGATTAAATCTGTTTGAAGTAGGTATGGATGTGATCTTCACGAGTGACTATTGATAGCACATATGCTATGTATGTTTTTCATGGAAAAATAAGGTCAGGTGATTCACTTTGAATAGGTGAACATGCCTTAATGTCCTTGTTTTAAGCACTTACACAAATTTAGATTGGAGCAGTTACTTAGAAAGCCCCTGGGAGTATAGAACACCTGCACTTTACACTCTTCATCACGCCATGTAGGAAAGCGATATTCAGGTAGAAAATTTCTATAGTTTTTCCGTAGAAGACCTCATACGGTATTTTTATATAGTACATGGTGTCATTTCCTGTTTGAGGGTAGTTAAACAGTGTCATTTTTCTCAAACATTTTTCATCTTTATGCTTTGCAGGTTCGTCAGATAACAATAACTATCAGGTAGGTCCTGCTGGTACTTCATTTCGTGCTCCTGGCTGCAATTCTTTGTGGTTCAAATCCTTTATATGCTTGTTTGCAGGACTATTGTGAATGGATTGTGCTACCTTGCAACATTTGTTTTTGGCTTCAATTCTCTTGGCTTATTCCTTTACTCCGGCCAACTTGCCATAAGTTCCTTCATGGAAGGTTCCATGAGTAAAGAAAATAAGAGTAACCGTGAAGAGAATGTAGGTTCACTAAGTTCAGTGAAAGAAAATGCTGCAGAGGGGACTGAATTGACCGGTAACAGGGAGAAGAAGGATCAGAGTCCAGATGGTAAACAATAGTCGTAGAGATAATCAACAGTATAGCGGAAGAGATAGGCTTCTGTAATTTTAACTCATTTACAAAGAGGAAATGTTAATGTTTTGCCACATTGTTTCATATTTATGACATTCCTTTCTTGATAGTTATGCTGTTTCACATTCAAAACCTTCCATTTTTTATACGTATGCATTCACTCCAGGAATTTATTGCCTTATGGCTATAAACTGTGATTTCAGGACACCTGAAAAGAGTAATGGAGTGTTATAGTCCATGCAGCAGACCCCTTATGGTGGGAATAGTTTTGTTTGTTGTTTTTGATCGTAAAATGTGATGCACTTCATAACGCTGCTGCAGATAGTTGTTTACTGATATACGCAATATTCAAGGTTGATCAATCTCCATTCTCTTTTCTTCAAACCTAATGGCCATGATTCAGTGTTACATAAATTTTCATTCTCTGGGTTTCGGAATTTTAGTTCATTATATTCCCTTGGAACAACAGTAAGGCTTTGCTTGGTATGGTGGAAAGAAAAGAGTAAGGAAAGAAGATTAGTTAATCAAATGGTTAAATTACAAAATAGGAAAGTTGTTATAAAACATAATCATTTGATTAACTAATTTTTCTTCTTTATTTTTTTCTTTCCATCCTACCAAGCAAAGCCTAAATGTTGCACTTTTGTGATCTAGAGGTCACGGTTCAAACGGAAAAAAGTCACCCTATTAATGTGGAGGAAAGGTTGTGTACGCGTGACTTAGAATCCACAATGTGAGAGCTTTTATATTCCTTTTAGTTGTTGGCAATTTATATCTTTGGATGGTGGGAGAGGAGTATCATGAAATCATGTCTTTTATTGGTCCTTCTGAGAAGAAACATTTATGTAAGATGATGCAACCTACCATTAGGATGTTATTACCCTAGAGATACTCCATACTTTGATGGCATTATTGATGCTTTAGTTGTAGCTTTATATTCTCATTTTTTTATATAATATACAAGAAGATAAGAGAACTTGCCCATCCAATTCCCCCACTCTCTTTTTTTATTAGCATTTCACATTTTATACTTTGTGCACTTTGTATAATCAGTAAAAGCAATTCGCATGCCGGACCTTATCTTTACTTTTCGAGTAGAAAACATTATTTTGATATAATTATTTGATTATTTAATTGTAAGCAATTCAGTTTCTGTCCAATTTGATGAACACCAACTCAACTAGCTACTTGATATATTAATATATAGGTTTCAGTTTCAGTCCCCAACGATCTGTCTATTGGGACCAAACATTCAATCTGTTAATACCAAACATTCAGTGTAGTTCAACTTCGAAAGCAAGATGCTTAATTCATGTACTATGAAGTTTCTAGTCAAATCAAAGAAAATTGATAGCACAGTTGAACGAGAAAAAGATAGTGAGTCTTAGCATGGATTTGGTATATAATCATGAATGGAAAGCTTGTTAATATATGCAACACTTAGCCATGATTCTGCTCAGGCTAGCCATGAAGAGATCCTAGACAAAATGAGATTGGAAACAGAAATTCAAAATGCTGCTTGTTTGAAGCTGAAGATATACTAGACAAAATGAGTAACCAGCCAGCCATTGCCTTCAATGTTGTCTGCTTCATATTCAGCCGTTGCTTTAGTACTTACAAACTCAATCAACTTGGTTTGCAGTGCACCTATGAAAATTGGCTTCCGTTTGTATCTGATCTGTCTTGCTTCTCAATAACTCTACTAGCTACTGCAGTTAACTCCTCATTGATCTTTGTAAACATGTTACCAGAGTTGGCTGGTTCAAACTTATGCAATGGGGTTACATTTGTGTCAAGCATATGCAAAGCCAGAACCATAATCACTGAAGCAGCAAACATCGGAATTGGACCAAAAATCCACAGCAGCAAAGTAGTGGCATAGTAAATTGCTCGTAACCCGACCGACCAACAAGCACTTCCTCTAATCACTGCCTTCTGGACATAACTTACTGGAATATCTGCATTTGGCATGCTGATGAGGAAACTAGCATGGACAAAGTTCCCAACACATTGAAGAAAAGAACCGAAAGCCGCCAGGAAACAGACAAGAAGGCTGATGTATTTGACAGAAATAGTGGATGAGCTTGTGCTGCCATAAACAAGACTGTTTCTGAAGAGATTCTGAGAAGAATCTGCAAACCATGTTCCAATGAGAGAACTCAAAGCTAGAGATGTAGTTGCTAGGAAAGTTGCTGCTGATATTGTGCTGTTGATTGTTGCTAATGATAAACCTCTATCGTTTGCTTCAACCTGCAACATTTTCATCATCATAATTACAAAGTGAAGAAATCTAAGCTGATTTTGTTTATATTTGGCCATAAGAGGAGCTGACCTGCAACATTCTCTCAACCCAAGCTTTCCTGAAGTGGTTTTCATAGCCAATGACAGTGGTTTCAGGGAATTTGAAGCATCTGTACAGAAGAAAGACATGGTAAGTAGACATGATCAATAACCCACTTGGGACCAAAACTACATCCAAGTATTCCTTGGTCCAAGCCATAGTTTTGTCTAATTAACTGTAGAAAATCAATGCTCAGTATTAATAAGCCTTTGCTATTGACAATTAAACCACGGTGTCTGTTATTAATTTCACAGTGGGTTAGTTCACCTAATAAAGTTCTAATGCTCTGGTACTTTGCCTTTTATTGCTTTTGTTTGGATTAATTTTAGACAGTGACAACATGTGATAATATTCTTTTTTTAATAATCAAACATTTAGCGTATTTTAAAACACAAAATATTAAATGACAAAACAAAAGAACGCAGTAAGCGTTTCAAATCTTTTAATTTCATCGGTCATCCATCTTTATATATTTTTTCTTTCATTGGTCAAAGCATTCCAGGATATAAAAGGTTGTTATTTATGTTTTGTATCATATGGATTCGCTTACTAAATTGTAAGTGTAAGATCTGTGAACATAGGAAAGATTTTGGTTTCTGGATGGTTCTGCTATGTTTTTCTCTGGCCTGTTTTATTTTTTTGGTAACATGCATCTGCTATGAATAAAGCACTTTATCTTTATTTCAAAGATTGCATTATGTAATATGATATGCAAACCTGCTCAGTGATGTAGTCTCAACTCTTTTACAACATGAGAATTTAGAAGAAGAATTATTATTAGGGAATAAACTTTGTACTATACACAAATTGTATACAATATGGAATTAAATTAACTTTTAATTCACACAACCAGTTTGGTTATGCACTCAGAACACCAAAAAAGAGAACACACAAAAAACTGAAATTCAAATTCTAACACTTACGGCTGTTTCTACCATCCCAAGCCACCTCTTCTGTGAGAGCCTTCAGAATTATCGGCCTTCTTCGAGAGTAACATCGATTTCAGTATTAGTTTCTATTTTGCTAGAGGTAGAAGCTGTGCTAGAAACATCGGTTCTCCTAGTCAGAAAGGCTGGCTGTTTGGGAGGGGGAAGGCTCACAGTTTCGCTACCAAGGAAGACAACAACATCCGACATGGTGGGGCGCTCGCTGGGATCTTCCTGCACGCATAACAGCCCAACATGTACACACCTCAGAAACTTACTTGCATTGCAGCTCGACCGCAGTGTTTCGTCCATTAAATCCAATGCCTTGCCTTCTTGCCACAATCTCCATGCCTGCAACAGAAAATTAAAGTGCAGTTCGCAGTAGCAAGGAAAGTTGATAAAGAACTAAAGATCAGAAAAATTCATCCTCACTTACATAACCAATTAAGCTTGGGGAGTGTTCCACCTGATAAAATCTCATGTTCTTTTTTCCACTAATAATCTCAAGCATGACCACACCAAAGCTGAAAACATCGGATTTTACTGAGAAAAGTCCATCTAATGCATATTCTGGTGTCATATATCCACTGCATTTTACAATAATCATTATGAATTTATGATTACAAGTGCATGCTGGTCGAGATAATAAGAACAATTGCAACTCACTATGTTCCAACAACTCTATGTGTGCTTCCTTCAGTTTGTTTTCCTTGGATCATCCTTGCAAGGCCGAAATCAGAAATTTTTGGATTCATCTCAGCATCTAGTAGTATGTTGCTAGTTTTCAAATCTCTATGAATGATTCTCAGCCTAGAATCTTGATGAAGATAAAGCAATCCTCTAGCAATCCCCAAAATGATGTTGAAGCGTGTCTCCCAGTCCAATTGCTGGCTAATAGATTCATCTTTAAAATTTCTCATACAAGACCATATCTTTATATTAGTAAATAAACGAAAGTCAATCAGGACCAAATAATATAACGTTTGAGATTTCAGTGGCTAACCAAATATCCAGGAGTCTAAGCTTTTGTTGGGCATATATTCATAGAGTAGAATCTTTTCCTCTCCTCTTATGCAGTAGCCCAATAGTCTCACAAGATTCCGATGTTGAAGTTTAGCAATCAACACAACCTCATTCTTAAATTCCTCCAAGCCCTGTCCTGAAACACTTGAGAGCCTCTTTACAGCAATCTCTTGACCTTCTGGAAACTTACCCTGAGATCACAGTCTTTGTGAGATAACAGAACCAGTAGGAATAAATGACATGAGCTAGCATTTGAAATTCTGGCAAACAATACCTTGTAAACCGGACCAAATCCCCCTTTTCCAAGTTTGTTTTCTTCTGAGAAAATGTCTGTTGCAGCTAGTATGCTTTCAAAATCAAAGATTGGTACGTCTATGCCCGTCCCATCTTTTTCTTCGAAATGGCCTGAGTCCATTAGCTCTTGAACACCTCTCTCAGTGTCATACCGATGAAGATTAGCTTTCCTTTGTTTTGCTGAATTCAAAAGAAACCAACATTTTGAGGATAAAACAACAACCCTTTGTTAAAAACTAACTATACAAGTAATATTTTTACATTGGTGTCTGGTACATACCTTGCTTCCTTACCACCTTCGCTCTCCACATGTAAATAGCAAAAATGGCGCAAAAAAAGACCATTGCAATGGGCAGAATTACTTCAAGGATCAGAGTGAGTAGGTTGTTTTTCTTAAAAGGCTGTTCTGATGGTCCACCTTCTATATGAAAACCTGCACAAAATTAGGTCAGAGAATGTAATGCAAAGAGTGCTTTATTCTCATGCATCAAACTTAATCCCAACCTCGAGTACAGTTTGAAGCCGAGCCATCCCAACGAAAGGTAGGATTGCAAAGGCACAGCTTTTGTCCATTTCCTATTTTATGGCAACTTGACTGCGGCCAATCCTTGCAGTCAGCTGATGAAGCACAGGTTGGCTCTAACGGTGGCTTCCAATTAATTTCTACTTCTACTCTACCATTCAGTGAAGAATCAGCAGTAAAGTTGCACTTGGTGGTCACATTGAACGGCGATGATTGACTGAGCTGCAGAATGTTGCTTCCTGACGAATACCTAGCATCACAATTATCTACTTCCCCGGTTTGCATTTGGATAAAAAATTTTCGTGCCTCTGGATTGACACTAATGACATTATAGTATCTACTACGTGCCTTGAAGCTTAGCTGGCCTGTGGCGTTGTTACAGTAGAAATAGGAGTACGTAGGATCACCGCATTTCGGTCCAGTGCTTAGAGGATAAGGGACCAAGTTCGTGCCACAAGTCTCACAACTTCTATTTGTCGATTCTGTAAAGTAGAATAGATATTGTTAAATCGAGCTTTTGCTTAGGTGTTACTTGGATATTTGGTTCTGCAACAGCCATATCTGCTGCTTTTGCTTAAACAGAATTTTCTATAACTAAAATAATATCTAAGATAGGAGATTCTCCGTAGTTTTATTCGGGTCAATGAGTAGAAGAATTCTTCTAACATGATATCACAACTACTCTACCTAGTCCTCTGTCTAAATTAGCCAAGATGACTATTGGAATGTGGCATGTGAAGAGTAAAGTAAGTACCTATATCAGACAGTGCCACACGGACATAGAGATCGTAGCCATCATCTTGGTCCTCCTGAAGATTTCTGAGATCCTCTGTCCAAGTCCAACATGAATTTGTGTAGCCTCTCAGAAGATTTTCAACGACAAATGAATATGCCAGGCACTGGCAATTGTTGCGGCACTCCTCTCTGCATTCTGTTTCATTCTTGGCCTTGTACGATGAGCCTGAGTATCCCACTTTCATCCTCTTCAATCTCAAGAAGTAATCGCCACACGACGATGTATGGTTGGAGCAACCATCTGCAAAATCTTCTGCTTTCCATTTCTCTGGGAATCTAGGTTTGAAACCTGGCAAACATTTGCATGGTATCTTATTGTTGCTGTTACAGGTGCCAAAGTTCCCACAAAAGTTGAACACATCGCATTTATCCTTCGGCACTCGCCATATCATGGACCAATTTTTCTTCTTTGTATCAAACTGCCAATACTGTAAATCTCCAGTAAAATTCAGCACCATTCTTTTATTTGTGTAATCTTCTCTCTTGTTCTTGTAAACAAAAGAACCTCTTCCCTTGTCCACGCTGGGATTCAAGAAGTCGCCTAATGTACGAGAAATTTCATCCGATTTGATTTCACCTAAATCCAGCCTGCTTGATTTCCAATGAATGATACTTTTTTCCATGACTAAAAACTGATTCTTTGCTTCGGGATCTTGCTTGAACGTGAAGTTTCCAGGTGTTGGATCTTCTTCACTGGTCCATGAACTTAAAGTAAATTTTTCATCAATCTTCATACCAAAAAGAACTGTATCTGTTGGTTCGTCAAAGCTTTGCCATAGATTTTGGCCCGTCTGATTATGAAACAGAATGAAGTTACCAGCAAAATCAAGCGTTGCTTTAGGTTCCATTCCCAAACGTTGAAGCTCAACGTGTGTAGACCAAAAAAGCTTCCCTTTCACATCGGATAACTTGAGGTTGCCATCTACAATAGCTAGAACTCCACTTTTATCTGAAAGTGGGTTTTCTCTATTAGCGACCCAAACAACTCTTTGTGGACTGAAGGTGTACCATATCCCTAAATATCTCTTCACTTTAGAGCTTCTGGATGGGCTAAAGAACCCCAATTCAAATATATTTCTAGCTGAAACAAGAGTTTCTCCATCAACTAGCTTACTTTCTTTTGTTATAGTATCTCTAGCAAAGCAGCCATGAGGAGAAGAAGACAATATCAGAATTGTATAGCAAAATAAGATGGTAGAGAGGATATTAACTACTGACCCGCTAGAAGTTCTTCTCATCTTCATAATTTTTCTGCATACCATCACTCTTTAGAGTACGATGAAATTTTCTTCATTACAAATAATCATCCATTGACTAAAACGACTTAGCAGCCTGAGTTAACTTTCCTGCTACTATTGTTCACTGTACAGCTAATGGCTAGTTTTTCATGAGTGTTGGATTTAAACAGTTCTTTGAAATTGTTCTTCATTAGTATTGGCTAATGGAGGAGCAATAATGAAAAAGTGTTGGATAAAGTTTGCATTCCATTTTCTTTTTTATGTTAATCACGTCCGATTTAAGTTATAAAATGGGGAACACAAGATAAAAGTGGGCCATTCAAAAGCCTTCAATAAGGAAGGAGAAAAAATATAAAAACTAGAGAATTCCCACTTGTTGATGTGAGAGTTATTATCCATTATAACATGAAGCTTTAAGAGTTTAAGTTAATCCCAACATCAAAAAGATGATAAAACAAAAGCATGAGAAGGGTTAAAATATATCTTTTAAATAATTTAAAAATGTTTTGTGGCTTTATATTCGAGTTGAATTTATCCACCTATTGCAAATTAGTTTTAATATAGATATTTAACATGGTATCAAAGCTGAAGTTCTTTTGTGTTGATTTCTTTATGTTACTCTTTTTAAAAAAAGTTGTCACGTTACATGAGATGTTAAAGTGGTGTCATCTCACATCTGTTGCCTTTATATTCAAGTTGGACCCTTCCACTTATTGGTTTTAGGATATCTAACTAGAAGCATGCTATGCTATCATAAGTCCACAGAAACCGTCTAAGTTGCAAACAGGGTGCAACATAAGAAAAACAAAACGCATCCTTTAAATAAACAGCAGCATAAAAGTCACATGTGCAGAAATACTCCAGGTCTGCGACAGGAGATTGTAACTTCAATCATGGTTGATTCAATCATTGCAAATTCGCATTGGTCTCCAACTTTAATAGTGTTGTCCGTTAAAAGTTTTCTCCATCCACCAAAGAAGAGCTTTTTCTTCTATGTATGAACATAGTTGACTTGCCAAGTTCGAGCATTTTCTGGTGTGGAGAATGTCATGTTAATCGATTGTTTGGGCATGCATTTCTGCTGGAGCTCTTTTGGCACATGCTAGAAAGGAAAAAATTTCAATGTCAAAAGTTTGTTAGTAATAATTGCTAAAATGATATACTAAGATTACCTTCTACAATTTTTACCCTTGCAAAATTGAGCAAGAGATAAGAAAGGAAAGCAATGCATAACTACTGTGCAGGCGTGGAAAGTTAAAAAAGAAACTAGAATGCCACCTGCGATGAATTTATGAGAAATTTTTTTTCCTATATTGGATATAAAGAATGCAGAGCAAATAACTTCATCAAAATCAAACTAAATTTGGGTCATTTACTAAGGTACATAGACCTAAATCAAATTTGGGCAGGATCAATTATCTGAATTTTTAGATATCTCACCAATTGCAATGACCATTTTAGCAAAATAATAAATTAATAATTTTTGAGAAGTTCAGGCAGTAGAGCTTTCAAGTTAGCAATTAAATGACTGACATATCTTTTGTTGGGAGCCCTAGAACTGAAATAAGTTTATTGCTAACTTGGAAGCTCTAGAATTATCTATCAAGCCTCTGACATTGACATAATAATTTCATTAGTTGAGATGCTTCAAGTTTGTTAAAAGAGAAACACATATGAACTATGAAGTGACTTTTTGTCTATCGAGAAACCGGTTCTTTGGTTTGTATCAATGCAATCTGACTTCCCAATATCAAAGAGCAATACTCTTCTAAAGATGAATCAATAAATTGTAAAAGCATCCTTTCCATAGCTCCCAAGCCTAAGACAAATTATAAATTTTGGTCATGTTGCTATTCAAAGCTTAAGCTAAAACCAGGGAAAAAAGATGTATATGAAATTACAACTCTGAATTCCTCAAATTAAGTATAGAAAAGAAAAAAAAAATCTAAATTAAGCATTTTCCTCTCTCCATAAGAATCCATCAAAACTAAACGGAATAAAAAGAATTGAAAGCTTAAGCACTTTCAGCTCAAAGCAAGCAATACCCCAAAAGCAAAACTCGTCAAAAACCTCAAAGAAACTATAAAATTTAAGCATCTTCAACTAAAACCAAGCAATACCCAAATTCTAAAACACTCCAAAACATAAAAAGGAAACATAGTTATTAGCTTATTGTAATCATGAAGATCAGAAATTTTAAGCAAATGGCTATTAGATTATTCTTAGCTCACAAAATGTGAACAAATCCAACTAAAAAGCATAAAAAATTTGACTCACCACATAATCTAGAAACTATGCGTCATGGAACAATTCTTGTCTACGACAAATGCTTCCACTCACTGCATGTCAAGTTTAAAAAATAAGTGTTAACGTTCTTGGTCCAACCAAAATAAACAGAATTAAAAAAAAAAAAAAGAAACGTAACTTAAAACTCCATACAATAAACAAATCTGAAATTCAATCAGCACGTATAGAACTCATTTAAAATTTTTCATCAAGAAAGAGAAATGAACAAATAAAAGCTTTCGATGATATATATGTTGTGTTTTAAGGATTTGAAAACTTAGAGAATTATGGGTTTTGTAAGGGAGAAGATGTGGAAAGCTTACTTATATCATGCCTACGGCCACCACCGGAATTTCCCATCTCCTATCATTCCACCTTTACTTTTTCGCTCTTTGCTTCACTTTTTTTTTCCTTCTCTCCGACCCATGTCCACTGATCATTAACGAATTTAGGGGAATTTCTTCAACTCAAAATAAATATTTTCTTTAAAAAATAAAATATAATTATTTCATATATATAGTAAATAGAGATTTTTTATTTTACAAGAAAAATTAAGATCACAATACATATTTTATTTTCTTTATTTTTTATTTTTTTAATATTTTTAAAAGATATATATCATGATTTTAATATCATTTGTAGAATAAAAAACTTTAACGACAATATATATGAAATAATTATTTATAAACAAAAGATCAAGACTAATTAAACAAAATAAAATAAAAATAGAAGGAACGGTGAAGCCAAAGACAAATAATAAACAAAAACATTTATACTCCTTCATTGTGCTTTTTTATTTCTTTTTCCCCTTCGATGATTGTAATCCAGTTTCATTGGAAGACATCCACCTCTCTTGGCTTTTGGGATAGAAATTGCTCTAACAACAATTTAAAAAATAAAATTATAAAAACATAGAACTATCCACTTCATCAAATGAAACACATTAGCTTTATCAATAGCAACAAAAGAACGCTTTCTCTGTAGACAATTGTGAAGGAAAAAAAAAATCACAAATATATATATATATATATATATATATTTATGTATTCATTATAAATATTGCCGTCTGCTTGAGGATAGGCAGTGAGGTTTAGCTTTTCTATTATTACTTTTCAGACCCAAAATGAAAACAAAAGGGAAAGATAGTGACAATTTTACAAAATTACTTTGATAGTTTGACCATGCCACTTACATCTTTAAGCATCTAAATCTTTCTCTTCTTAAATGGTGTAAGCCGAACCAATCCAAGAATGCTCCGTTTTTCAAGGAAAATCTAAACACATAACAGGAATTAAAAAATAAACCAATTAAATATAGTATGATAAATTCAGATTCAACAGCCCGCATATCTCCTTTGTTCCAGTTTCTTAATTGAGCTGAGCTATCTTCCTATTCTTTTGAAATGTGATTAGCAGACCTAATAACCCTTTAGAAGTGAGTAATTAAGCATTTTATTTGCTGTTGTTATATCCAGGGTCAACTGACTTATAGTCGGAGGAACTACCTGATCGGAGGAGATAAGTTTGAGAGTGGGCAGACCGAGATGAAATCTATCCTAGTGGATTTCCTTGTTGGGGCCGGTATTAAGGTACAAATGTTTAAACTACTATCACCTAATTTTAAAACTAAGCAAATGGTACTAACATAATTGAAATAAGGTATTATGTGGTTTGGTAGCTTAGGTTTCAATGAAGATAAATAATGACATTGATGGGTAGTTGTACTAATGCTGACGGTATATTACCAGCCAACATGAATGGTGAGCGACAACCATCTGGGAAACAGTGGTGGCATAAATCTATCAGCTCCCCAAACCTTCCACTCCAAAGAGTGTTGGTATATTCTGGGACTACAAAATCTCACATTTTTGACTGATATCTATGAATCCAGTTAATTACCATAATTGTTAGCTGTGTATCTTGACCAAATCTGGTCTATTATTTCACATGATTTTCAACCTAATTATTTTAACTAATTTTGGATACAATTCTATGATGGTTGGAACTGTTATTTTCTTGCTATAATTAGCCAGCTCTCATTAGAATAAATAGAGAGTTTCTTTGGATCCCCGAGTACAATAATCTCATTATGTAAAAACATCATCTAGAAAAGCTTTGAGTGCTCGGAAGACTTGGAAGCAATTCAAGGAAGTTAGTTGATTTTAGAAGCTGAGTCAACAGCAGGCAAATAACAGAGCCATGACTGAAGGTTAGCTAGATTCTTACTGTGTTTTATTCCGCATATAAGCTATTAACATGTTTCATGTATGCTTAAAAACACGTTAAGTAGCAATTTTGATCTTACATTTGGCATCAAAGCAATAATATAACTTCTGTCTTGCTGAAGACTTAAAGAAATAAGTCATTAGCGTTTTTGATAGAACTCGGTTCTGTGTGTACAGTAGTTGAGTATGGGTAGGATTTTAGCACTAAAGGGACCTTCTTTTCTGGATGTAGAAGGTAGCCGAAGTTGAACTTAGTATCCTGTTTGCTAGGATTTTGGCTATTCGATTGTGAGGAGAATATCCTAGCAGTCCACTGGACAGCTGCCACTATACAAAGGCCTTATGCTTGTAGAAAGACAATTCTGGCATGATGCATAAATCAAAGAGATTGAAATTTCCCAAAAAAAATTCCCAGCCATTATTTTGGCGTTTTGTCAATTTCCTTCAATTTGGCTGGTTTTGTTTGTTTAAAGTGGCCATTTCTTTAGGTGTAAGTGGGCTGTGTTTGGATTTACTTGAGCTCACACACTATTTTTTTTGGCCAACATAAAAAACTATTTTTTAGCCTACTGTTTTGGAATTTTTTGGGCCACTTTGGGCAAAAATAATTTTGTTATACTATGGCATTTATTTATTTAGTCATTTTAATTGACTATTTAGTATTAAATTAATTTTGGCATTTTGGAGAATTTCACGATCTCATAATATTTAAAAAGTTTCATGAATTGTGTAATTTTTCATGAATTTGGAATTTATGAATTTTTGTGTAATTTTGAACCATACAAATAATTCATAAATGAACTGTGCAAATGATTATGAAAATTTATGACTGATTTGTCAAAATTTATGAGTGATTTGTCCAAATTATGAGAATTTGATTTTGAATATGTATATGTGCTCATTTTGGATATGTATAATTTTGTTATTTTTATACTGGAAGCACATATAGCTAAGTTTATTCATATTATTTAGAATTAAAATTACCTTATGTCTATTGCAATTTTAAAAATTTGAATAAAACTTAGAATTTTGCCAATATGTCTAAATAATTCATAATTTATTTAATTAGGACTTAGCCACAACAACCTTAATTAAATAAAATTATATTTTGATGGGATCACACAATTGTATTGGACATAGATTGTAATTAGTTATGAAATTATAATAAATTTTATCCCATAAGAATTTTTATTATAATTCTATAACTAATTAGGATAAAATATCAAATTAATTTCTTAATTTACCCACATGGATTAGGAAATGACATAATTTGATAATTTTATCATAATAGTACGAATATATTAGAATTAGAAGCCCACAGGCAAGTTTCATGTCAGAGATTTATAGTTGATTAATAAAACATGTTTTCATTAGTAGACATGATTAAGTTTTGCCTCAGAAACTTTAATACATAAGCATGTTATTTTCTTCTATGTAGTAATTCCACAAGCTAGTATTAACCTAGAAGTTCCTGAATTGGATAGAGAGAACTACAAAATCTAGCAGGAGAGAACTCTCCTCCAGTTAGGGTGCATGGACATAGACTATGTTATAAGGAAAGATGAACCCATACTGACTGAAACCAGTACTCTACCTTAAGTGGTTTTACATAAATATTAAGACAAAAATATCTGCTGAGATATGAGTTCGGTCCAACAACATACCAATATTAGGACCTTGCGAAGACAATAGATGATCAATCTATCACTTTAGACAAGGCGTTGGCTAGCACCTTAAATAATGAAGTTCTCATCAATGAGACTCACTAGTGTGAAAGGAGTGTGCAAGCACCTAATGGCAATGAGAGATATAGTAGCCTAACTCAAGAAGCTAGAGGTGGATATGTCCGAAACTTTGCTAGTGCACTACATACTGAACACTCTTCCAAAGCAGTACGAACCATTCAAGATATTCTACAACACACATAAAGACAAATGGACCATCAATGAATTAATGGCCATGTGTGTATAGGAAGGGCTGAGCAAACGGTTTAGAAACCAAACAAACCGACCAAACAGATCGGTTTTCGGTATATTCAATTTCGTTTAAGGCGCTGTCGGTTGGTTCGGTTTTCATATTCGGCTTGTTTGGTTAAATCGATCGGTGGTCCGTTTTTATAAATGTTAAACCGAACTGACCAAAAAACTGATTTTAATTTTTTAAAAAAACTAAATTATAAATACATAAATAATATTCGATATTATTAATATTAAATAAAAAACCCTCAAAGCCTCAGATCTGATGGAGATCCACTTGCTCGTGATGTTCGTGATATCACAAAGCTACGTTTTCTCTTGTCCGTGCGCATCAAGATCCCTTCCTCACTCAGACTCAATCACTTGTATCTTACATTGCTTGTCACTCTTTAAATTCAAAAACTGACCAAAGCCAAAGCCTTCCCTTAATTGCTTTGCTCCTCTGATGGAGAGAGACCGACCATCGAGGCGTTGATCGACCACCCTCCTGGTCCTGGCTCCTGTTGGCTGTTTTGTTCTCTACGCTGGAGAAGAATCGCGTCCTGCCATTTTCACCCAGCAATCATTGATTGGTTTAAGCATGTAACATCCCGTTACCACATTTTGCACGTATTTCTATACAACTTTACTGGTTGGGCTGTCTGCGATGCCATTAACATTCAACAGTAACAGTGATAAATGATAAACATTTATCTATTAATTATGGAATATGAAATTTCTTTTCATTATTCCTTACATCTGACATCCCCTATTTACCTTTATTTCACTAAGGTAGTACTGTATACATATGTCTGATATGTAAAAGAGAAGAGACTGTACCTGTCACATTTAACGTGCCATGCCTCAGTGCTTTAAGCATAGCTATACCCATCTGAGAGCTAATTCTCTTAACTCCGTGTACTTCTTATCTGTGGAGTTAAAACAAAGGGGTGAGCGATTCATACGCTCAGTAAAGGAAACATATGCTGCTTTAAATAAAGCAAAACTATATATCACAACGCATTTGTTCTTTTCTTAACAATAACCCAGTAAAAAAGACAGTGGATATATAGTAAACAACTCTCTTAAAACACCATTCAAATCATTGGATAAACAGTTTACTTTAAAATGTAGTAAACACTATATAGGATTTCAACAAATCCTCACAGTAAACAGAAATTGATAAGTTGAGACTAGGCAACAAATAAATCATGCTATCATCGTTCCCCCTCCCCCTTGCGAGAACGGAATCTGCCGCTTTTGGGGTGCACCCGTAGGCCATCGCCCCTCACGGCTATCTCAGATCTATGGCCATAATCTATAGTGGTCCTCGGGTCCACTTGCCAAGTGACCTCGAGACCGCTGATGACTTGGCGGGTCCATCAGCCCTGTGACGCCCTGAGGTGCACTCTTTGGTCCATCGACCGAGCCACCGCCCCAGGTAGGTCACGCAATAGTAACGCATGAACTCAGGGCCTAAAGTTTCAAAAATAACTTTTATATCTCATGAAAACCTCTAAGGGCTTATCTCACCTACATTATCATTTACTCAAATGATTTGATTCCCGAAAAGGTTTTAGGTTTTCTGTTTACAAAACACTTTGAAAACTTTCCAAAATTCTCAACTTTTAAAACCTGTCCGCCCATGGTCAGCTCGCCCGTTATGGCTCGCCCATGGCGGAGAACATGTGTTCGCCCGCCCAACTTTGCCCTCTTAAATTGAAAAGCAAAACTGGCTCGCCCTCAGTGGCTCGCCCATTAGTCAACTCGACAAGACGGTGAATTAGTATTCGCCCGCCACTTAGCTTTTCAAAACAGAAGCATGTCTCGTTGATAGCGGTTCGCCCGCCTTATATTTAAAATAAGGGCCGCTCGCCCAAACACATTAAAAAGGGTTCGCCCGACTATGGCTTTACCCGGATTTCTCTTTAAAACAAGGGCACTCGCCCAGTTCTCATAAAAGAGAGCTTGCCACTTGGCTCGCCCCATAGCTTTCCTATAAAAACAATTCGCCCGCCCTTAAATCTAGAAACGGGTGTATAAAAATTATAAAATGGCTTGGCTCGCCCGCCAATACCAATTCGTCCGACATAAAAATACAAGGGCTTGCCCAACATAAACACACAAGAGCTCGCCCACCCTGTATCAGTTCATCCAGAAAACAGTATAGGGGTCGGCTTTTAGCTCGCCCGAATCAAAATAATTATCAATTAACTTCCTCAAACAACGCATGTCAGAAAACAAAACATTTAACTTAATGTTTTCATAAATTTTACTCCACAGGACATGCATCACTTCACACACATCTCCCTTACCTGGTTCAACGAAGCTTTGCTTCGCCCTGCTTCCTGCTCGCCCATAGCCATTCCCAATTATCGGCTGCAAATTATATATAAATTCCATTAATATTTTCTTTATATATCACTTGGCGAGATTGAAATAAATCAAATGACTACTCGCCCAACAGAGTTCTAACTAGCACAACCGAACTCGCCATTCAATAAATGTTTTACACGTGGAAGCTCGCCCGCCAGTCAACTCACGAGGCCTTCATTGGCTTAATTGTGGGAGTTCGCCCACAATTCTACTCGCCCAATGCCTTATGCATTTGAGCTCGCCCATTATTTCACTTCACTAGAATTGGGCGTTCTCGCCCTTTGAACACAGACTTTACCTTGGCGAGTTCCTTATTATCTACTCGCCTCATTGGCGATTACTAATTTTAAACATGGGCGATCACCATAGTCACCATTCTCGTCACTTATTCCATTATTTTCCTTGTTTTCATATTCTCTAAGGATCTAACTAAAAACAAGGCTGTATCTATGTTTATTACTTCATAAAACATAGAAATCTTTCATTGAGCATCAAGAACACCTCAGAAATATAAACTCACCTCAACCAACAGCACTTCCAGAGCAGAATTCTTTCTGTCTCCTGTTAGCCTCACTTTGCTTCTTCCTTTAATTCATCAACGATGGAAGAACGTTCTTGCAAACAGATTTTCTTATTTGGCTAACGTAAGGATGAAGCTCAGTAAATCAAACATGATAGAACTGGGTGAAGTTAGAACATAAATTTGCAGGAGGATGGTTTTCGGGAAGGAGATGAAGTTTGCCAAAATGAGTTTTCCTCCAGCATTTCCTCTTATATAGCCAAGCTAAACCAATCCAAAGCTTCCGCCTGTCCCTTATCTTGTTTCTTTCATCATTTCCACATCTATCATGCATTTAATGCATGAAGAAAAACTGCACTTACATGGGCGAGAAAGTCTTCCTTCCACACACATCTTCTGCTTCTATTGACTTTATTTTACTTCTCAACCAATAAGGTTAATTCCTTACTGACTTTAACATCTTCACCATTAATTGTCTTCAACCGTATCACTTACAAGTCAATTTTGGCTGCTAATTGTTTTGAAATCATTTTCCTTTGTCCACACAAGCTGATTCCCGGTCTGCACCTCATATTGAGACCTCAGCTCGCCACACTAAATCAGTTCGCCAGTCATTCAGCTTGCCAGCTTTATCTTGGCAATTACAAGAAATTCCTTTTTCTTGGCAATCATATTGAGATTTAGCAAGTGGCAGTTGCCTTTCTCGCCAACTAGGCTATTCTTTGCCTCTCAGTATGGCGATCAGAAGTTCTCGCCCAATTAGGCGATCACCAGGTATGCTCAACTCGCCAACCTTGTTCTGATTCACCTATTCGCCCTTGAGACCATCCAATTCGCCATTACCATTGGCGATTTGCTCGCCCATTGGCGAACATCCTTTTTGGCTCACTCATTGGCGAGCTATTCTGCATACTCGCCCATCATTATTTCACCATAGTTGTTCCGTTCACTACTCAATTTAAGGAGCTTTTCAACTAAATGGAAATCAATATCCTTTATTTATTTAATTTCCATTATCACTTTTATGAAATTAGACTTTACAGTAGTGTAGAATCAGGTCTTACAAAGCAGCTATGCCTCACCGCTTCCCTTTCACCTCTGACCTTCCTAGCTCTCGTTTCCTCAGCCCCTGGCCCTAACCTTTGCACTCATGACAGATCCCATCGGACCTATCCCTCATTGGCTCACTTGACATCAGATTCGACATAATCCAGACTCCATAAGTAATCAACGTGTTAGATCAAATAAAACTAGGATGTTTATAATCTTTGATTATAATTATTGTACTCTATTTTGGGCGTGGCTACATTATTGTTGTTTTGATTCTGAAGGATTTTTGATTTGTTTGATTGTGAAGGAACATATTTGGGATTGTGTTATTGTGGTTTATGTTGGTTATTGGTTTGACTTGTTTCTCGTTTTTTTAGTGATTCTTCTTAGGAAGTTCAACACTTGATTGTTGGTATTTGAAAGTGGCAACTACCTCATTGTGAGGGCTTTGTCTTTGTCAAGGATCCTTTTGGTATTGCTTTGAATTGGATTATTTGATCATTCGATTCTCTGTGCTTTCTTTTGCTGTTCTTTCTTCTTGGTCTGTTTCGTCAACCGCTATATTGCTCATGGTTTACTTCTGCTGCGGTTTTTACATTAAAAAACCGAACTGACCAATGCAATTCGGTTTGGTTTGGTTCGATTTTAGAAGAGAATTCGATTTGGTTTCAGTTGACTATTTTAAGGGCATCGATTTTTTCAGTTTTCGATTTTTTCAAATCTAACCGATCGATTTAGCCATTTGCTCACCCTTATGTACAGAAAGAGGGAAGATTGCTAATGTAATTAGGTGAGAGTGCCTTTCTAACAAACCATGGAAAGAACAAGGACCGAGCCAAGGACAAGGGAAAAGGCAAAATCCCTGCCCAAGCTGACATTAAGAAGAAAGGCCAAGTATTTCTTCTGTAAAAAGAAAGGACACATGAAGAAGGACTGCGTTAAATTGCAACAATGGCTCGTTAAGAAAGGTAATTGCTATCTTGCATTTGTTTTGAATCAAATATGATTGAAGTTGGTCATAACACATAGTGGATTGATTCTGGATCTACAATTCACATTTCAACTTCTTTGCAGGTTATGACAAACCTAAGGAAGCCAGTGCGAAATGAAGAGAGCACATATTCTGGAAACAAGATGTGCTCATGTGTTGAAGGCGTTGGAACCTATATTCGGGGTTCTTAAGAGTGGTTTTGTTTTGCAATTAGAAAAAACCTTTTATATTCCTAGTTTCTTAAGAAATTTAATCTTTATTTCTAGGCTAGTACCTTATGGATATTCCTTTCAATTTTCAAATAAATCATTATTGATATATTTCAAATTTGACATTGTTGAGAATGGTAATTTATGTGATGGTCTTTTCTTTATCGATTTGCAAAATGACACTACTTATAACGCCTTGCATGCTCAAACTGGCACTAAAAGATGTGTTATGAATGATGATAGGTCACATCTCCATAGATAGAATTAAGAGATTGGTAAATGGCGGAATGCTCAGTAATCTAGATTTTATTGATTTCGATACTTGTGTGGATTGCATTAAGGGCAAGCAAACCAACAAGTCTAAAAGGGGTGCCAATAGGAGTTCAAGCATTGGAAATCATACATTCTAACACATATTGTCCAGACATGGACATACATGGTTAGAAATACTTCATCACCTTTATTGATGATTACTTGAGGTTTATGTATCTCTACATATTTCACAATAAGTATGAAGCATTAGACGCCTTCAAAATCTTTGAGGCTGAAGTAGAGAAACAATGTGGAAAACTCATAAAGATATTAAGAACTGATAGAGGTGGAGAGTATTACAGTAGATACATTGAACATGGATAGGCACTTAGACCATTTGCAAAGTTCCTTCAAGAAAATTATGTCACAGAAAGAAGGAACCAAACTTCGATGGAAATAGTATGTAGTATGCTTAGCAGCTCGAAATTACCTAAATCCTTATGGATTGAAGCTCTTGAAATGACAGCGTATATATTGAACCGGGTTCCAACCAAGTTTTTCAAAGACTCCTTTTTAATTATTCCAAGGTTGGAAACAGAGTTTGCGTCATATGTGCGTTTGGGGATACATTTATGAAATAAGAGTTTACAACCCACAAGAAAAGAAACTGGACCCTAGGACCATAAGTGGGTAGTCCATCGGATATACCGAACAGTCCAAGGTTTACAGATTCTATTGTCCATCTCACAGCACTAGAATTATGGAATCAAGGAATGCCAAGTTTCTTGAAAATGACTTTATCAATGGGAGCAATCAATCTCAAAATCTAGTTCCTGTGAGAGGTGAGAGATCAACCCTCTAATTCAAGTCAAAGGTTGATTATCGTGAACAATATCCCTTCGATGCAACTGGATATTGAACAACTAATCATTGAAAATCCACAAGTAGCTGATAACTTACCAGTAGTGAAGCTCCTCTGGATATGCCAGAATTGAATGAGTAACCAGTTGAACAACATGATCCTCCAGAGAATGTTGAACCACCATTAAGAAGGGCTACAAGGGAAAAGAAGTAAGCTACTCCTAGTGATTATATTATGTATCTACAAGAGTCCGGTTTCAATGTTGGGGCCATTAATGATTTAGAGACGTTTTCACAAGTCATGGGCAACAAAAAATCAAAACTATAGCTCAATGTTATGAAAGATGAAATGGACTTGATGGCAGCTAATGGAGTGTGGGATCTTGTCGAGTTACCTAATGGGGTCAAGGCTATAGGCTGTAAATAGGTCTTTAAGACCAAAACTGTCTCGTGAGGCAACATTGAGTATCATAAGGCAAGACTCATAGCCAAAGGATTCACTTAAATGGAAGAAATCGATTACAAGGAGACCTTTCTCTTCTGTATCTAAGAAAGATTCTCTCTATATAATAATGGTGCTAGTTGCAAATGTTGACTTAGAGTTGTAACAAATGGATGTGAAAATGGCTTTCCTTAATAGTGATATAGAGGAAAAGGTCTACATGAAACAACCTAAAGGTTTTTCCTCTAGTGATGGTGAGTATTTGGTCTGTAAGCTCAAGAAATTCATATATGGGTTGAAACAAGCTTCCCGCCAATGGTATCTAAAATTCCATGAAGTTATCTCTTCATTTGGTTTTGTTAAGAAGAACATGTATCAGTGTATACAAAAGGTCAATGAAAGCATGATTTGTTTCCTTATGCCATATGTGGATGATATACTACTTGCAACCAATGATAAAGGGATACTATGTGAGGTGAAACAATTTCTTTCTAAGAACTTTGATATTAAGGATATGGGTGAGGCATCTTACGTCATTAGCATAAAGATCCATAGAGACAGACATAAAGGTATATTAGGTCTATCACAGGAAGCCTATATTAATAAAGTCTTGGAAAGGTTTAGAATGAAAGATTGTTCACCAAGCGTAGCTCCCATTGTGAAAGGTGACAGGTTCAATTTGAACTAGTGCCCGAAGAATGATTTTAAGCAGGAATAGATGAAGAACATTCCATATGCCTCAACTACTAGAAGCATTTAGGAATAGATGAAGAACATTCCATATGCCTCAACTACTAGAAGCATTGTGTATACACAGGTCTGTACTAAGCTTGAGGTTGCTTTTGTTGTGGGAGTGTTGAGTAGATACCAAAGTAACCCGAGAATGGACCATTGGAGAGCTGCAAAGAAGGTGTTTCAATATTCGCAAGGTGGCAAGAACTACATGCTTACGTATAGACTGACCGATGAGTTAAGGTCATTGGCTACTCAGATTCAGATTTTGCTGGCTATGTTGATTCTCGAAAATCAACATTTGATTATATCTTCATGTTTGCCAGCGAAAGTTTTTCTTGGAAGAGTGCTAAGCAGACATTGACTGCCACTTCCATTAAAGAGGCCAAGTTTGTTTCCTATTTTGAGGCTACCTCACATAGAGTATGGCTTAAGAGTTTCTTCGCTGGGTTTAGAATTGTTGATTTTATATCTAAGCCATTGAAGATGTATTATGACAATTTAGCTGCTACATTCATAGCTAAGAACAATAAGAGTGGTAGTCGTAGTAAGCACATCGACATTAAGTACTTAGCCCTAAGAGAACATGTTAGAAATAAAAAATTGGTCATTGAACACATTAGCACTGAATTGATGTTAGTTGATCCTTTGACTAAAGGCATGCCATCGTTTAAATTTAAGGATCATGTAGAGTAGATGCCACATTGTGATTTGTAAAGGAGACTCCTATTAATGATATGATGTTTCTCATTTGATTTATATGCACTATTGTTTTATTTGAGAAATATCCCTGTTGTTTGGATCGAGGATAAACGTAAGAGTTTATTTATTAAGTAAATATGGGTTGATTTAGAAATGTTTTACATAGTAATACATGAAAGATAATACTTACCATTAGAGGAACTATCGCCATGATTCATGAGATTTGTTTCTTCTATGAGTGAAATATATGGACTAAGTGAGAGAATGTTGGTATATTCTGGGATTACAGAATGTTGGTATATTCTGGGATTACAGAATCTTGGATTTTTGGTTGATCTTTAAGAATCTGGTTAATTACCATAATTGTTAGCTATGTATCTTGACCAAATTTTTTTTTGGTTACAAGGGAAATATTAAATAACTGGGGATGAGGGTGCTTGGTTTCGAACCCAAGACTTACAATATGCCACAACTCATCCTTAGCTACTAGACCAAGAAGTTGTTGGTGTATTTTGACCAAATTTGGTTCATTATTTCACATGATTTTCAACCTAATTATTTTGGCTAATTTTGGACATAATTCCATTATGGTTGGAACTGTGATTTTCTTGCCATAGTCACCCAGCTCTCATTAGAATAAATAGAAAGCTTCTTTTGGTTCTTGAGTACAATAATCTCATTATGTAAAAACACCATCTAGTGAGGCTTTGAGTGCTCGAAAGGCTTGGAAGCAATTCAAGGAAGCCTGTCGATTTTAGAAACTAGGTCAACAGTAGGCAAATAACAGAGCAATAACAGGAGGTTAGTTCTATCCTTACTGTGTTTTATTCCGCATACAAGCTATTAACATGTTTCATGCATGTTTAGAAACATGGTAAGTAGCAATTTTGATCTTACAAGGAGATCTCCAAGAACAACGTTGTTGATGACATGGTCTCAAGCAATGGAATTCTCTATGGGCCTAGTAACATCCTGGCCATTTTGTGGGCATCAAGGTAATAAGTTTACCCATCTCTTCCTTTTTATGCACTTGCAACCTTTATCTAGTCTTAAATGTGTACTTTTATTTTTCTTGTGTAAAGTATGCCCCACATAGTTTGCAAGATAACTGCATAGTGTTCTTGAGTCAGTTTCTTTGAGTTATTGATCCATAACAAATCAGACAAAAGCTTTATATGGTACTAATCAGAATTGTTTATTAAATTTTGCTTCTTTTCTTCTTGTCAAGTTTAGGCAAGAATATAAAAAATTCATATCCATCCAAATTTACTATTTTTGCTAGGTTGGAGTTTAGTTTTCAAGGAAAACTTATATAACTTTCTATATAAGAGTTTTGCTAGGTTGGACTTGTGTATTAAAGAAAAGAGTTCTGCTCTCTCTAGAGATTGAGGTCATCATGGACGAAGAAATCATTGAAGGCAAAGGCACTAGATAGCTTGTAAGCATTGGTTTCAGATTCAATTGCAACTAAGTCACCCATACCCTCACCAATTCAAGCATTGTTGGGAAGCATAGCGGCGGGTGTCCTTGCTTTTATTCTTTATAAGTTCACCACTACTATTGAGGCAGCTCTAACTGCTAGATAGTTTCTGATAATTGCTCGGTTTGTACTTTCATTGCCCCTGCATTTGTTAAGTGTGACTTGAAAGTCGTTGGTGCAAATTTCTTCTTTCAATTAATGATGCAGTTGTTAGCTTTTGAAGAGCATTAAATGTTGGCAGCCATCATTTCCATCGAGTTTGAAACTTCCCTTGTTGATTTCGGCTTCCACACTCCCAACTAAATGGCAAGACTTTGGTGCACGAAGTATTTAATTCATGGCACCTCTTTTGCCATCTCTCGTTCGCCTATAAATGGAGCTTGGATGCTGCATTGCAAAGCACTTGAAGTAAGCAGAAGCAATAGCCGAGAGTGTGCAAAGCTTAAGCGAGTGTTGGGTTATTTTGAGAACTTTCGTTCTCGGGTTTATGGGGAGAGCTTTGTGAGGTGGAGTGTAAAACACTTGTAATCTTCATCTTCTTGTTATAGTAAAATTTCTCGTTGTCTTTGCTCGTGGACGTAGGCTTACAAGCCGAACCACGTATATCGTGTGTCCTTGTTGATTAATTTTTCTTGCATTTTATTCTTGGTGCATAGTCCTGGTGAATTGTTTGTAGTCTATTTTAGCCCCGTTGCGGAACAAACTGGTATCAGAGCGAGTTGTACGAGACGACTAAGATGGCTGCAAGTACATTATCGACCAAATATGAAGTCGAGAAGTTCACCGGAAGGAATAGCTTCAGTCTATGGCGCATCAAGATGCGAGCGATGCTAGTTCAACAAGGTTTGGTGAAAGCTCTAGTTGGTATAGACAAATTACCGGATACACTTTCAGACGATCAGAAGAACGAGGTTATGGAGAAGGCACATAGTGCAATCCTACTCAGCCTTGGAGATGAAGTTTTACGAGAGGTAGCGGATGAAACCACCGCTCCAGGTTTGTGGCTCAAGCTAGAGAGCAAGTATATGACAAAGACATTGACAAACCGGTTATACCTCAAGCAAAGGCTCTACACCCTAAAAATGGAGGAAGGTATGCCCATACACCAGCACCTAGATACTTTTAATACCATTATTATGGATCTCAAAAATATCGATAGTAATATCGATGATGAAGATCAAGCCTTGATTCTACTGTGTTCGTTGCCACCATCGTCCTAGAATTTTGTTGATACGATGTTATATGGTCGTGATGATATTTCTCTTGACGATGTTAAAAGTGCCTTGGGTTCCACTGAGTTAAGGAAGAAACTTACTGGTAAGGCAGTTGACAACAATCAAGGTGAAGGTCTGGCCACTCGGGGAAGATCCAAAACAAAGAATGGTAGTGGTAGTTCAAGCAGGAATTACTCCAGATCAAAGTCCAGAACGAGAATTCAATGTTTCTATTGCAGGAAATTTGGGCACATGAAGAAAGATTGTCCAAAGAAGAAGGATAAAGTTGAATCGTCAGAGCAGCCAGAAAATGGTGCAAACGTGGTCGATTCACAGTCTTCTGAAGATGCCGAAATAGTTCTAGTAGTATCAGAATCGCAGGTCAGCGAGAAATGGATTCTTGATACGGCTGCTACATTTCACATTAGCACTTCCAGAAATTTATTTGCCACATACAATACGTGTGTAGGCTCAGTGCTAATGGGGAATGATCACGCATGTCAGGTCGTGGGAATTGGCACAGTCCGTATTAAGATGTTTGATGGTATTGTCAGAACCTTGACAGATGTTCGGCATATTCCTGAGATGAAGAAGAACTTGATATCCTTGAGCACTTTGGACACTAAAGGCTTCAGATACTTCGATGAAGGTGGAGTACTGAGAGTATGTAATAACTGAAAATTTTCTCTAATCTTACATTAGTTGTGTACTATTTAATATTCATGATAAATTAAAATATATATAAATAAAATAAAATAAAATAAAATAAAAGAATATTTTTGGAGTAGCATTATGTTATACCTTAACTATGCTATGAACACTTAATTATATATATAAAGAGAGAAAGTTGGCAAAGAAAAGTCAACATAGGAATAAAAAGATTTGTAGAATTGATAGAAGAAACGTGCAGCAAAACTTGTAGAATATATATATACACAAAAAGACAAAATTAAGGCTAAACATAAAAATAGCCATCTGATAAAAACCTTCCAGCCCTACCCCACTTCACGTGGGATTTAAAGAAAAGCAAAACAACAAAATAATAAACAAAGGAAGGAGAGAAAGCAGATCTGGAAAGTGAATGGGAAAGAAACAGAGGGGCGACGAGGGTGAGAGGCGCGGCGAGACAAGGGTTGTAGCTGGGTTTCTTGACTGAGCCGAAAACAGCAAAGGAAAGGTTGTTTGGTGACTGGGGAAAAGAAAGGAAGAGTCGTCCGGCATCAGAGGAAAGGAAGGAAGAGAGATTCACGCCGGAAAAAGAGAAAAAGGGATGATGTACTGGGGTCTTGGGTAAAAGCTGAAGCAAAAATAGGGGTTCAATAAAAGAATGAAAATAAAGGCTATTTTCAGTGGAAAAAGGACGTGAAGGAGAAGTTAAGGAATTTTGAAACAGCAGCTGTGAGTGAAAGCCGAGGAAGAAGAGTCATATTTTGGCTGGAGTTTGAAGTTAATAGCACAAACTTGAAGCGGCAAAAACATGGTGGAGTACGTGCTGCTGCAAACCGAGAAAAGGGGTAGGAAAACTTGATTTGAACCCAAGCTCCTCTGCTTCCTTTTGCATCTACCATCTATAGGCTTCAAGACACGTGAATAGCTGCTGTTTTTGGAGTTAAATAACAGCTTATCAGGGACAGCAACAAAAGAGGAAAGGCAAGAGAGTGGTACTTTGCTGGCAGAAGGAAAAGCAATCGTGTGACACTATCCAAAACCCCTTATTCTTTTGGACCGTATTTGCTTCAAAGAAGAGCAGCAAAAACACAGTGTAGTCAGCCAACAGGTGAGTTTGACTTCAAGACTTTTTTGAATAAGGCTCATTTTATTGGTTTAGAATTAAGTTACGTGTATAGCAAATTATATCGAAATAGTGTCCTATTGTAGGAGGGCTGGAAATTGAACTTGGAGTGTATCTTAAACCGACACAATAACCAGGGAAGGGTGATGTGAAGTAGAGCATAAGTACTCGATTTTCTTGGAAGAACATTAAAAAGGTGATAAATTTCTTGGACACGGTTTATAATTTGATTTATGTAGGTTGTTATAAGCGTTGGCTCTAGTATAGCAAGGCTAAATGTATTGGTTTTAGTCTAGGTTAAGTGAAGAACAATTCGGAGAAAATGCTAAAGTGGTAAGGCATGCAAGTGTAGTATCACCAATATCGGTGTCGTACAAGTAAGGTAAGAGAATATACGGTAAATGCTTGTCAGTCTACCTATGCTTGTGCATGTTTAAATTTAATGTTATTAAATATTTTTGGATTTAAATGCAATTTTTGGTTAAATGTCCAAATACGTTAGATTGAATTTTAAATACATAATGATTTGGATTTTGATTTGGATTTGGATATGGATTTGGATTGGTATTGGAAATTGGTGTATTGAAGATATATTGCTTGATTGAGTTTTCTACAGGTATCTGATTTGTGGTTATGACGCTGGGTAGTGTTCTACCTATGCCGTTATAATGCCGAAATTTCGTTAGAAATTGTCTAAATAAGTTTCTTGATATTAAATTGGATTTATTAAATGCCTTTAAAACGTCATGCATATTAATCACTGCTATTTGTTATTGAGACTTCGTACGATTAGATTTTTAAAACTATAAGTATGTGGAACGGTTTATGCCTTTAGTACTCAACCTATTTTGTAAGATATATTTCTAAACGAGTTTTGACTCATGATACATGTGATGATGTATAATGCCTGTGTGGCATTCAGTAAGCCTGTGTGGCATTGAGGCGCCGTATACGTAATTGCGTCATGGATCCCGCCTGTGTGGCAAATGGGTAGCGGTAATTACGTATGATTGTCCGACAACTAGTCGTGACTTGTACCTCAGCTACTAGATGATCACTGGTGCTGGGATGATTCATGATCATGGATAGAGCCCTGGTATGGGACACCGACCACTGCTAGCTACAGTGGATGCTTTCATAGAAAGCTTCTTGGTTATATTTCCAAAGATCCCCGTTATGTTACCGAATCTCATAATGCTCGTCTCGTGAAAATGTTTTAAATGTATATTACGATACTGTTACAAAGACGAGCGAATGTATCATTTCTACTACTACTATATATATCTTGATTCGGTGAATGCTTGAGTACTAAATTGTTTTGAAATTACTTGGCATAACATCTTATAGCTTATAAACTATGGTTTATCAATTTGGTATTATTTCCGATAAAACATCTTTAAGCATGAGCTTTGGCACATTCATTCACATATACACATGCATTAAACATAGTAGAAACCTAACATCGTTTAGCGTATGCTTTCTTACTGGGCTTTCCCCAAAGCTCACCCCCTTCCACCTCAGATTATTTCAGGTAGACTCGGCACGAGCGTGGTGCACTGAGAGTGTTTTTGTCGAGCTGCAAAAAGTTGAGCCAAGGTATAATCTTTTGTTCTTTTGTTTATATCCCAGACTAAATTCTTTTGTGCACACAATGTATAGGACTCGGGATGTAAGTACTAGGAGATATCGAATCTGTAAACCCACTGTGATTCGTAGTTAAGTTGTAATCTCGATATGTTCATATATTGAATCACATGGATGCTAAGTATTTTAGAAATTATATTGAGATGTGGAATTGCTATAGGTTAAAAGGATGATGTACTTAGTATGAGAATCGATGATGGAATGAAATAAGGACGGAAGTTTTTCAGTGTCGTTTTCGACACGTCTTACGAGAAGACTATAATGGGACCTTAGACAACTAGTCTTAAATAACTATAGGAGTGGGACGCTACTCATTAGGTTTTAGCTACACTGAGCGAGAGACAAACATAGGAAGTGAAAGAAAAAGTTAGCCCGAAAATCCCAGCTTCCGTGGGCGTTACAGAGTATCCTCAGGCGCCTTGACTGTGATGCGTGGACATTTGGAGCGAGGACTTTACATCTTGGATGGTACCACTGTTACTGGTGCTGCAGCAGTTTCATCATTAGTTGATCCAGATTTTGACGCCACTAAGTTATGGCATATGCGGCTTGGGCATATGAGTGAGAGAGGTCTTTCAGTGTTGAGCAAGCAAGGTTTACTGTGTGGACAAAGTGCCGGGAAGCTTGACTTCTGTGAACACTGTGTCTTTGGCAAGCAGACTCGAGTTAAGTTTAACATTGGGATTCATCGAACCAAAGGTACGGTTGATTATATTCATTCTGATCTTTGGGGTCCCTCTCCAACAATCTCAAAGGGTGCTCATAGATACCTATTGACTTTTATTGATGATTACTCAAGAAAGGTTTGAGTGTATTTTCTAAAGCACAAACACCAAGTGCTTGTCACCTTTAAACAATTCAAAGCCTTGATCGAAAATCAAACAGGGAAAAAGATCAAGAGGTTCCGAACGGATAATAGTTTGGAATATTGCTCAGGTGAATTTGATGAGTTCTGCAAAAATGAAGGAATAGTGAGACACCGCACTGTTCGACGCACACCACAACAAAATGGAGTTGCAAAACGGATGAATAGAACTCTCTTGGAGCGAGCTCGGTGCATGAGATCAAATGCTGGGCTTGGTGAAGACTTCTGGGTTGAAGCTGTAAATACTGCATGCTATTTGGTGAATAGATCTCCGTCTACAGCTATTGAGCTGAAGACTCCAGAAGAAGTATGGTCTGGTTCTCCTGCTGATTACTCAGGCTTACGAGTGTTTGGTTGTCCTGCTTATGCTCATGTTAATGAGGGGAAACTTAAACCCAGAGCGAAGAAATGCATATTTCTGGGATACGGCCAAGGGGTGAAGGGATACAGGTTGTGGTGTCCTGATCCAGAATCACCCAAGTTCATATACAGCAGAGATGTGACTTTTGATGAGTCATCCATGCTTCAATCCACCAACAGTTCTCGGGAAAAGGAGGAGTCAAGTGGGAAAGGAGATCACAGTGTTGAGCAGCAGGTGGAGTTTCAGGTGAAGACTCCTAGTAATTCTATGGAAGGTACTTCAGTCCAGGACAATCGTACTGAGGTACAGGATTCTCCTGACGTATCTCAAGAGCAGCAATATAGCATTGCCACTGGAAGAGAGAGGAGACAGATTAAACCTCCTCAGCGTTATGCAGATGCAAGTCTGGTTTCTTATGCACTCAGTGTGGTAGAATCCATTGGTACAGAACCTTCCAGTTATAATGATGCAGTCACATGTGAAGAGTCAGTACAATGGGCAATTGCTATGAATGAAGAGATAGAATCTCTTCATAAAAATCAGACGTGGGAGTTGGTTGAACCGTCGAATAATCAAAGGATTATTGGCTGCAAATGGGACTTCAAGAAAAAGGAAGGCATCCCAGGGGCTGATGCAGCAAGATACAAGGCACGGTTGGTAGCTAAAGGCTTTAGTCAAAAGGAAGGGATTGATTTCAATGAAGTTTTCTCTCCGGTGGTAAAGCATAGCTCCATTCGAGTGTTGCTTGCCATGGTAGCCAAGTTTGATATGGAACTTGAGTAGCTTGACGTGAAGACAGCATTTCTGCATGGTGAGCTCGAGGAAAAGATCTACATGCATCAGCCAGAGGGTTTCACAGTGCCAGGTAAGGAAGATTATGTTTGCTTATTAAAAAAGTCTTTATATGGGTTAAAGCAATCACCAAGGCAGTGGTATAAGCGGTTTGACACCTTTATGATAGAACATGGCTATATTCGATGTGATTATGATGCTTGTGTCTATCATAGGCAACTCTTAGATAATTCATACATATATTTGTTGCTTTATGTTGATGACATGTTAATTGCTGCTAAAAACATGTTGGAAATCAACAAGTTAAAATCACAATTGAGTGGTGAGTTCGAGATGAAGGATTTGGGAGCTGCTAAGAAGATTCTTGGAATGGAGATTCACAGAGACCGAAAGGAGGGCAAGCTTTTCTTATCAAAAGAAAATTATATCAGAATAGTGCTTGAACGCTTCAGTATGGATAAGGCTAAACCTGTGAACACTCCTCTAGCAGCGCACTTTAGGCTCTCGGCTCAGTTATCACCACAGTCTGATGAGGAGGAGCAACAAATGACTCGTATCCCATACGCGAATGCAGTTGGGAGTTTAATGTATGCCATGGTTTGCACTCGACCAGATATTTCACATGTAATCAGTGTAGTGAGCAGATATATGGCTTGTCCGGGTAAGGAGCATTGGCAGGCTGTGAAATGGATTCTCAGGTATTTGAGAGATACTGCGGATTTATGTTTAGTGTATGATCAGAGTGTTTGTTCCAGAGACATCATGGGTTTTGTGGACTCTGATTATGCTGGTGATTTGGATAGAAGAAGATCTCTGATGGGTTATGTTTTCACTCTTTTCGGAGGAGCCATAAGTTGGAAGGCTGTGTTACAGTCTACCGTAGCCTTGTCTACAATCGAGGCAGAATATATGGCAGCAGCAGAAGCAGTGAAAGAAGCCTTGTGGATGAAAGGTCTGGCTAGCAGTCTGGGGTTGCAGCAGGATTCTACTGTTGTATTTTGTGATAACCAGAGTGCAATTCATTTGACGAAAAATCAGATGTATCACGAGCGGACCAAGCACATTGATGTTAGATATCATTTTGTTCGAGATCATGTTACGCAAGGTGATGTCGTTATTAGAAAGATTGCTACGGAGGATAATCCTGCGGACATGCTAACGAAGACTATCCCTGCAATCAAGTTCAAGCATTGTTTGGACTTGGTTGGTCTCCACAGTCAATGAATGCCTGGAAGGCAGTTAAGGCGAAGATGTTTGAGTTTCTCGAGAAATAAGACTTGGAAGAATTTTTCAAGTCAAGGTGGAGATTTGTTAAGTGTGACTTGAAAGTCGTCGGTGCAAATTTCTTCTTTCAATTAATGATGCAGTTGTTAGCTTTTGAAGAGCATTAAATGTTGGCAGCCATCATTTCCATCGAGTTTGAAACTTCCCTTATTGATTTCGGCTTCCACACTCCCAACTAAATGGCAAGACTTTGGTGCACGAAGTATTTAATTCATGGCACCTCTTTTGCCATCTCTCGTTCGCCTATTAATGGAGCTTGGATGCTGCATTGCAAAGCACTTGAAGTAAGCAGAAGCAATAGCCGAGAGTGTGCAAAGCTTATGCGAGTGTTGGGTTATTTTGAGAACTTTCGTTCTCGGGTTTATGGGGAGAGCTTTGTGAGGTGGAGTGTAAAACACTTGTAATCTTCATCTTCTTGTTATAATAAAATTTCTCGTTGTCTTCGCTCGTGGACGTAGGCTTACAAGCCGAACCACGTATATCGTGTGTCCTTGTTGATTAATTTTTCTTGCATTTTATTCTTGGTGCATAGTCCTAGTGAATTGTTTGTAGTCTATTTTAGCCCCGTTGCGGAACAGCATTTAATATTTCTTCCTTATTTGTTTTAGTTGCTTAATTCTTTGAGTTAGTGATGCTGTCCATAATATTCTCGACTGAATGCAAAAACTATCACAACGCTCATGAAGGATAAAAGATGGTGACTTCATGTGTGTCCCATGTGAATAAAAATATTATTAAATCTGTTTGAAGTAGCTATGGATGTAATCTTCATGAGTGACTATCGATAGCACATATGCTATGTATGTTTTTCATGGAAAAATAAGGTCAGGTGATTCACTTTGAAAAGTTTAACATGCCTTAATGTCCTTGTTTTAAGCACTTACACAAATTTAGATTGGTGCAGTTACTTAGAAAGCCCCTGGGAGTATAGAACACCTGCACTTTACACTCTCCATCACGCCATGTAGGAAAGCGATATTCAGGTAGAAAATTTCTGTAGTTTCACCGTAGAAGACCTCATATAGTATTTTTATGTACTACATGGTGTCATTTGCTCTTTTGAGAGTAGTTACTTAAACAGTGTCATTTTTCTCAAACATTTTTCTTCTTTATATGTTGCAGGTTCGTCAGATAACAACTATCAGGTTGCTCCTGCTGGTACTTCATTTTGTGCTCCTGGCTGCAATTCTTTGTGGTTCTAACCCTTTAGATGCTTGTTTGCAGGACTATTGTGAATTGGTGGAGCTACCTTGCGGCATTTGTTTTTGGCTTAAATTCTCTTGGCTTATTCCTTTATTCCGGCCAACTTGCCATAAGTTCCTTCATGGAAGGTTCCGTGAGTAAAGAAAATAAGAGTAACGGTGAGGAGAACGCAGGTTCACTAAGTTCAGTGAAAGAAAATGCTGCAGAGGGGACTGAATTGACCAGTAGCAGGAAGAGGCAGGATCAGAGTCCAGATGGTACACAATAATGATAGAGATAATCAATGGTATAGAGGAAGAAATAGGCTTCTGTAATTTTAACTCATTTACAAAGAGGAAATGTAAATGTTTTGCCACATTGTTTCATATTTATGACCTTCCTTTCTTGATAGTTATTCTGTTTCACATTCACGACCTTCCATTTTTTATACGTATGCATTCATGCCTCCAGGAATTTATTGCCTTATGGCTATAAACTGGGATTTCAGGACACCTGAAAAAAAGTAATGGAGTGGCATAGTCCATGCAGTAGACTATTCAGTGGGAAAAGTTCTGTTTGTTGTTGTTGATTGTAAAATGTGCTGCACTTCATAACTGCCGCCGCAGACTCTTGTTTACTGATACACACAATATTCAAGTTTGATCAATCTCCATTCTCTTTTCCTCAAGCCTAATAGCCATGATTCAGTGTTACATAAATTTTCATTCTCTGTGTTTCGGACTTTTAGTTCATTATATTTCCTTGGTGCAATAGTAAAAGTTGTTTCTTTGTGATATAAAGGTCACGGTTGTTGAAAAAGCCTCTCTATTAATGCAAAAGAAAAGCTATGGATGCATAACCCATATCACATAATGTGTGAGCTTTGGGTATTGAGTTGTCTTTTTTTTTTTGTTCCCTTTTTTTTTGGCCAGTATTTTTTGTATTCCCTTTAGTTGTTGGCAATTCACATCTTTGGATGTATTTGACCGAAAGCCGCAATGAGAGAACTGAAAAGAACCGAAAGCCGCAAGGAAATAGACAAGAAGACAGATGTATTTGACAAAAATAGTGGATGAGCTTGTGCTGCCATAAACAAGACTGTTTCTGAAGAGATTCTGAGAAGAATCTGCAAACCATGTTCCAATGAGAGAACTCAAAGCTAGAGATGTAGTTGCCAGGAAAGTTGCCGCTCATATTGTGCTGTTGATTGTTACTAATGATCCTTTGTTTCAACCTGCAACATTTTCGTCATCATAATTACAAAGTGGAGAAATCTAAGCTGATATTGTTTATATTTTTGCCATTAGAGGAGCTGACCTACAACATTCTCTCAACCCAAGCTTTCGTGAAGTGGTTTTCATAGCCAATGACAGTGGTTTCAGGGAATTTGAGGCATCTGTACAGGAGAAAGACATGGTAAGCAGACATGATCAATAACCCACTTGGGACCAAAACTACATCCAAGCATTTCTTCGTCCAAGCCATAGTTTTGTCTGTTATTAATTTCACAATATTAATAAGCCTTTGCTATTAATTATTAAACAGGGGTGTCTATTATTAATTTCACAGTGGGTTTGTTTGCCTAATAAAGTTCTACTGCTCTGGTACTTTGTCTTTTGTTACTTTTGTTTGGATTAATTTTAGACAGTGACCATATGTGATAATATTTTTTTTTAATAATCAAACATTTAGGCTCTGCTTGGTACAGCTGAAAAGTGGGAAGAAAGAAAATAATGGAGAGAAAAGTGAGAGGAAAATGGATTTTAGTGTTGCTTGGTAGAATAGAAAATGAAAGGGAAAGAAAAGGTAGAAGAAATGTGTTTTCTGTTCCAAGACAAAATACAAATCCGTCCAAATTGGACAGAAAAAAAAAGAAAATAAAAGCATGTGAAAAATTAGCTGAAAAGACAAAATTATCCCTATAAAAATTTAAAAATTCTCAACTTACAACGTCTTCTTTTTTTTTTTCATGTCTCTCATAAATGTAACTACTCTCTCCCGATCTCTCCTTCTCCATCGCCGATGTGATCTCTCCAACCGCTGTTCGAGTCGCCATTTGTATCGGGCTAGGTGATTAGTGCTTGGCTTGGACTCTGGAAAATGTAGATCATTCGCTTTTCCAAAACTTGAGCGCAGGAAATTAATGGGAGGCTAAACCAGTAGCCAACGTAAATGTAAATCTGGGAGCGCTCCCTCAGCTTCAAGCCTAGGAAAAGCATAACCCTTTATTATTTCTCACACAAGGAACCGTTAAATCCTTTAATTTTTGTTATTTAATGCATTAACATTACCAAATCATTGCATTCTTTTCATATCAGATCCATTCTTAACCCTTTGGTTCGATTGTAATTCTGACAGAAAACAGAGGGTGCAGGGAGCCTCTGAATTCTTCTTATAGCTGGTGAGTGCTAAGAAACATGATCTCTTTCTTTAATTTTTAGGGCCTTAATTTTGTGTATTTATGCGTTAATGGCTTTGATTTGCCTCAGTTATTGCTAATTGGGTTTCTATTTTACATCATTTGGGTTTATTTGTCAATGTCAATTTCTCAATTACGTTTTTGTTGTTGTTGTTGTTTTTTAATTTTTTTATGCCAATTTAGTTTGTATGCTATTGTTAATATTATTTCGTTAATATTAAGAAGTCTAGTGATTCTATACGGGATTAATTGTATTATCATTTTGCCCAAGATTTTGATCATATCGAAATCGAATTTTGTGTCCCTATATAGTGAATTCATTTGGAGATTTGTGACTTAATTGGTGTTATTGGGTCTTTTTATATGTCAAGAATTAAAAATATGGCTTGATATATGAACTTGGTTAACTCAATTGTTCTGGTATTTGAGTCCACCGCGAATTATTTAATTTGATGGTAGTTTGCTTGGTGATTTAAATTTCTAATGGTATCTCATTGAGGTGAAACTAAGTTTAGATATGTCGTATTTGATCCCACTTTTTGACGATGCAGATACTGTGCTTTGTGTTCAAGACCATATCTTAACTTCTTATTCTTTGATTGCTGAAATTGATTTACACTTGCATTTATTGTTTATTTCGTAGCCAATACTTACTAGTGTTTCCAATCACCGTTTCTTTGTTTCAATGAATTTTTATGAAATTTTTTGGTAAGGGAATTACACATCCATCTTGATTATGGGTTGGATTAGACTAGTTTGGTCATGAATCAGATGTTGTTGATAATATAGAAAAAGATATGATGGAAAGAAAAAAAATTAGCTAGGTGATTAGTGTTTTCTAGTCATAAGGAAAACAATCCTTTTTGAGGAGAAATTAAACAAGAAGGAAATATGAAATGAATATTATATGTTAATCAAGCAGACTATTTATTTGTGTGGTGAACTCTCAGGTGTTGATAGCAATTCATTTGGCTATGACAGTATTAGGCAGCAAATCATATTACATGGTTGGTAGAAATGTGGCTTGATGTTATGTCTATGGTAATACTAAGTATTACATGGTTTCGTTTTATGATTTCTCATTCGTGAAAGCATCATTTGACATCATAAATTCAAATCCAAATTTTATATAGCTCCTTCTATTAAAGAAAGGTCGGACTACTTCCCTGAAACTAAAGTGCCACTGAAATAATTAAGAGGAGGTCAATTTGTTATGTTAGCCATTGTGTGCAACAAGTGCGGCATTTTTGCTGTCATAATTTTTTTTTAATCTTGTTCTGCCTTTTTCTGTTAAAATTTATTAGCAAGATTAGTCAGCTTTCATTGTTAAGTTTGTGATGATCCACAATGTTAGACAGACAATTGTGTCTGTGGCAGTTAAAAGTGGTTGAGCTTATGTATTGATTATTGCGTTATAAAGCAATGAAAAATGCATGCCATTGGTGTGAGCTTTTCCTGCAAAAATTTTTGATAGCTGCCTGGTGATTTTGACCTAGTTCCTGTGGCCATCAATATTTTTAAATTAGATCAATGAATTGTTCGAAAACTTTTGATAGCTGCCTTTTTTTCACTTTCATTTTCCTTTAATTGTTACAATCTTGAATTATAACGTTATGCATATTTGTGTAACTTGCTTCAAATTGGCCCTGAATAATTTTTGCCTTCTTAGAACAATTTGGAAGAATAAGGTGAAGGTTTAGTTCTATCTTTAGTTGTACAACTTTAGTTTGATTGGCTTCTCAAGAAGATTTGGGAACCGTATATTTTACTCTGTTACTGATAGAATCCTTTAGAAAGTCTCTTGTGCTAAATTAAGTTCTCCTTTTCTGTATTACCAAGGCTGTATCTTTCTGTGAACAGAGTGATTGGCAAGCAACTCAGGCTGCTTTATTTTCCATTCGAGCTATATCAAATTATGTTTCAAAAGCTGAAGCAAACCTAATGCCTCAGGTATTTTCTTAAGTGCTATTTCTTTGTTGATACACAATATTGATATTTTCCTTAGACATCTGCACTTGTTGCTTTAAAATCCTAACATTATGTCCCATCTCTTTATTTAATCTTCAGCAGAAGTCAATCTATGAGTCTTTGTATAGGCAAGTTGATGGTAACTAGTAAGTTTATACAGCAAAACAATAAACAATAGGGAAACTATATGCAGCAAACAGCACGCCCCCATAAAATCCTCAAAAGATCAATTATGCTAAAAATTTGCCTTCTTGCAATGTTTCTATATGAATACTCATTATTCAAGTCATTTTGATGATGTTTGTGTGTGATATTTTAGGCAAAATCTTCTGCTGCAAAATGAAGGTATATCAAGATTCATGCTTATGGAAAGCTATATGAGCAGCTTTTTCCGAAAGACAGAGCTAATGGTAAGGGAGCTTGTAGTGCAAATGACAGAATTCGAGAATGGGCAATAGAAGAAAGAGTTCCGACTCAACAACGTAAAGCGCTACTTTTGAAGATGACGAGTAAATGAAAGAGCTCTTAGCATTAGGAATTTTTTTTATAGTACTTTTATTGCTGGGAACATAGGTTGATTTTCATTACTAATGAAAAAAAAAGAAATACTCTTGGATGGAAATACTTTGAATATGGACTTGTTTATAATAGTTGATGCATTAATATATATCAACATCTATGTTTTCTTTTATTTTCTTGGGGGCATATCAAGTTTCTTATATAAAAATAATTCTATTAGTATTAGACATTTTTTTAACATTATTCGTGGTTGAGTTGAGTATTTAACAATTATTAGTCATTACATAATTAATTAATAAATAAATTATATAAATAAATAAATAAATAATTATAATAATTAATTATTAATGAATTACTTTGACTAGATTTTTTTGAAAAAATCTCATTAAAAATGAAAACTCAATAAATGCCAAAAAAATATTATCCAAAAACAATTATAGTTAATAAATATTTGTATAAGGGTAGGATGGTAAAATCATTTTATTTTTAATTTTCTTTCCTCTCATTTTTTCACTCTACCAAGCAATAGGAGGAAAGAAATATACTTTCAGTCCATTTTTCCATATTTCATACCAAGCACACCAAAGGAAAAAAATTAAAGTTTTCCATCTTTCCAATTTTCCTTCCCTTCAATTTTCTTTCTTTCCATTTTTCTTTCTACCCTACCAAGCAAAGCCTTACTCGTTATCTTTTGTTACTTTTGCTTGGATTAATTTTAGACAATGACAATATGTGATGATTTTTTTTTAATAATCAAACAGTTAGCGTATTTTAAAACATAAATTATTAAATGACAAGACGGAAAAAGTAGTAAGCGTTTCCAATCTTTTAATTTCATCGGTCATCCATCTATATATATTTTTTCTTCTATTGGTCAAAGCATTCCAAGATATAAAAGGTTGTTATTTATGCTTTATATCATATGGATTCACTTACTAAATTGTATAAGTGTAAGATCTGTGGACATAGGAAAGATTTTGGTTTCTGGATGGTTCTGGTATGTTTTTCTCTGGCATGGTTTTTTTTTTTGTAACATGCATCTGTTATGAATAAAGCACTTTTTCTTTATCTCCAACATTGCATTATGTAATATGATATGCGAACCTGCTCAATGATGTAGTCTCAACTCTTTTACAACATGAGAATTTAGAAGAAGAATTATTGTTAGGGAATAAACTTTGTATCATACACGGATTTAATACATTATAGAATTAAACTAAGTTTTAACTCATATAACCAGTTTGTCTCTGAATTATGCAACTGCTTACTACACTCAGAACACCAAATAAGAGAACGTGTAAAAATCTGATATTCAAATTTCAACAATTAAAGACTCTTTCTACCATTCCAAACTACCGCTTCTGCCACAGCTTTCAGAATTATCGGCCTTCTTCGAGCGTAAAAGTGATTTCAGTATTAGTTTCTACTTTGCTAGAGGTAGAAGCTGTGCTAGAAACATTGGTTCTCTTAGTCAGAAAGGCTGGCTGTTTCGGAGCTGGAAGGCTCACAGTTTCGCTACCAAGGAAGACAACAACATCCGACATGGTGGGGCGCTCGCTGGGATCTTCCTGCACGCACAACAGCCCAACATGTACGCACCTCAGAAACCTTCTTGCATTGGAACTCGACCGCAGTGTCTCGTCCATTAAATCCAATGCCTTGCCATCTTGCCACAATCTCCATGCCTAAAATAAGAATGTAGAAGTGCAGTTTGCAGGGAGAAGGAAAGTTGAAAAGGGACTAAAGACCAGAAAAATTCATCTTTACTTACATAACCGATTAGGCTTTGAGAGTGTTCCTCCTGATAAAATCTCATGTTCTTTTTTCCGCTAACAATCTCAAGCATGATCACACCAAAGCTGAAAACATCGGATTTTACTGAAAAAAGTCCATTTGATGTATATTCTGGCGCCATATATCCACTGCATTTTGCAATAATCATTATGAACTTATGATTACAAGTGCATTCCTTTGTTTTCTTACTATTAATTTTTTTGTATAAATCTCTTGGAATTAATTTTGTGATTTGCAACTCACTATGTTCCAACAACTCTAAGTGTGTTTCCTTCAGTTTGTTTTCCTTGGATCATCCTTGCAAGGCCGAAATCAGATATTCTTGGATTCATCTCAGCATCTAGCAGTACGTTGCTAGTTTTCAAATCTCTGTGAATGATTCTCAACCTAGAATCTTGGTGAAGATAAAGCAATCCTCTAGCAATCCCCAGTATGATGTTGAAGCGTGTCTCCCAGTCCAATTGCTGGCTAACTGAGTCATCTTTAAAATTCCTCATACAAGACCATATCTTTATATTAGTAAAACAAAATAAAGTCAATCAAGACCAAATAATATAACTGTTGAGATTTAAGTGGCTGACCAAATATCCAAGAGTCTAAGCTTTTGTTGGGCATATATTCATAGAGTAGAAGCTTTTCCTCTCCTCTTATGCAGTAGCCCAATAATCTCACAAGATTCCGATGTTGAAGTTTAGCAATCAACACAACCTCATTCTTAAATTCCTCCAAGCCTTGTCCTGAAACGCTCGAGAGCCTCTTCACAGCAATCTCTTGACCTCCTAGAAACTTACCCTGAGATCATAGCCTTTGTAAGATAATAGAATCAGTAGGAATGAAAGACATGAGCTAGCTTCTGAATGTTTGGCAAACAATACCTTGTAAACAGGCCCAAATGCTCCTTTTCCAAGTTTGTTTTCTTCTGAGAAATTGTCTGTTGCAGCTAGTATACTTTCAAAATCAAAGATTGGTATGTCTATGCCCGTCCCATCTTTTTCTTCCAAATTGCTTGAGTTCATTAGCTCTTGAACACCTCTCTCAGTGTCATACCGATGAAGTTTAGCTTTTTTTTGTTTTGCTGAATCCAAAAGAAACCAACATTTTGGGTATAGAAACAAACCTTTGTTAAAAAATAATTGTACAAGTAATGTTTTTACTTTGGTGTCTAGTACTTACCTCGCCTCTTTACAACCTTTGCTCTCCACATGTAAATAACAAAAATGGCACAGAAAAAGACCATTGCAATGGGCAGAGTTACTTCAAGGATCAGAGTGAGTAGCTTGTTTTTGTTAGAAGGCTCTCCCGATTGTCCACCTTGTGCAAGAAAACCTACACAAAACTATGTCAGAGAATGTAATGCAAAGAGTGCTCTATTCTCATGCATCAAATTTAATCCTAACCTTGAGTACAGTTTAAAGCCGAGCCATCCCAATGAAAGGTAGGATTGCAGAGGCACCGTTTTTGTCCATTTCCTGTATTATTGCAACTTGACTGCGGCCAATCCTTGCAGTCAGCTGATGAAGCACAGCTCGGCTCTAACGGTGGCTTCCAACTAATTTCTACTTCAACTCTACCATTCAATGGAGAATCAGCAGAAAAGTTGCAGTTGGTGGACACACTGAATGGCAATGATTGACTGAGCTGCAGAATGTTGCTTCCTGATGAATACCTAGCATCACAGTTATCGACTTCCCTGACTTGCATTTGGATAACAAATTTTCGTGCCTCTGGATTGACACTAATTACATTATAGTCTCTACTACGTGCCTTGAAGCTTAGCTGGCCTGTGTCGTTGTTACAGTAGAAATTGGAGTATGCAGGATCACCGCAATCCGGTCCAGTGCTTAGAGGATAAGGGACCAAGTTCGTGCCACAAGTCTCACAATTTCTAACTGTGGATTCTGCAAAGTACAATAAATATTGTTAAATCGAGCTTTTACTTCAGTTGCTTTGCTATTTGGTTCTGCAATAGCCATTTTTGCTGCTTTTGCTTAAACATTAGTTTCTATAATCCTTAAAATAATAACTAAGATAGGAGATCCTGTGCCGTTTTATTCGGGTCAATGAGTAGAAGATTTGTCTAATATGATATCACTACTTCTGTCTAATTAGCCAAGATGGCTACTGGAATGCGGCATATGTGAAGAGTAAAGTACCTATATCAGACTGTGCCACACGGACGTAGAGATCGTAGCCACCATCTTGGTCCTGCTGAAGATTTTTGAGATCCTCTGTCCAAGTCCAACATGAATTTGTGTAGCCTTTCAGAAGATTTTCGACGACAAATGAATATGCCAGGCACGGGCAATTGTTGCGGCACTCCTCTCTGCAGTCTGTTTCATTCTTGGCCTTGTACGATGAGCCTGAGTATTCCACTTTCATCCTCTTCAATCTCAAGAAGTAATCGCCACAGGATGATGTATGCTTTCTGTAGCACCCATCTGCAAAATCTCCAGCTTTCCATTTCTCTGGGAATTTAGGTTCGAAACCTGGCAAACATTTGCATGGTATCTCATTGTTGCTGTTACAGGAGCCAAACTTACCACAGAAGTTGAACACATCACATTTTTCTTTCGGCACTCGCCATATCATGGACCAACTTTTCTTCTTTGTATCAAACTGCCAATACTGTAAATGTCCAGTAAAATTCAGCACCATTCTTTTATTTATGTAATCTTCACTGTTGTTCTTGTTACCAAAAGAATAACCTCCTCTGTTGCCCACGACAGGATTCAAGAAGTTGCCTAATGTACGAGAAATTTCATCGAATTTAAACATTTTACCTAACTCCAGGCTGCTTGATTTCCAATGAACGATACTTTTTTCCATCACTAAAATCTGATTCTTTGTTTCGGGATCTTGCTTGAACGTGAAGTTTCCAGGTGTTGGATCTTCTTCACTGGTCCATGAACTTAAAGTAAATTTTTCATCAATCTTCATACCAAAAAGAATAGTATCTGTTGGTTCGTCAAAGCTTTGCCATAGATTTTGCCTCGTCTCATTATGAAACAGAATGAAGTTACCAGCATCATCGAGCCTTGCTTTAGGTTCCATTCCCAAACGTTGAAGCTCAACGTGTGTAGACCAAAAAAGCTTCCCATTCTCATCGGATAACTTGAGGTTGCCATCTACAATAGCTAAAACTCCACTTTTATCTGAAAGTGGGTTTTCTCTATTAGCGACCCAAACAACTGTTTGTGGACTGAAGGTGTACCATATCCCTAAATATCTCTTCACATTAGAGCTTCTGGATGGGCTAAAGAACCCCAATTCAAATATATTTCCAGCAGAAACAAGAGTTTTTCCATCAACTAGCCTACTTTTGACTGTTATGGTATCTATGGCAAAGCAGCCATCAGGAGAGGAAGACAATATCAAAAGTGTACAGCAAAATAAAATGGCAGAGAGGATGTGAACCACTGACCAGCTAGATGTTCTTTTTATCTTCATTGTTTTCTACATACCATCACTCTGAAAGAGCACGATGAAATTTTCTTCATTACAAATAATCATCCGTTGGCTAAAACGACTCAGCAGCCTGAGTTTCAACTTTACTGCTACTATTGTTCATTGTACAGCTAATAGCTAGTTTTTCATGAGTGTTGGATTTATACAGTTGGGAAATGGCTGCTGTAGTTTCGAGTGTTGAAAGGCGATGGTTGGTGCAGCTGCCCATAGCATTTCCCTCAACAGTTATTTGAAATTGTTTTTCATTAGTATTGGCTGAAGTAGGAGCAATAATGAAAGAGTGTTAGATAAAGTTTGCATTCCTTTATTTATTTTATGTTCAATCACCTCCGTTTTAGTTTCTAGCTGGCAAGTAAGGACGCCGGGAGAGAAGATTAAAAGGGTTTGTGGGATGAAGGAGGGTTTCTGCAGAAATGGAGTTTAGAAAGAGGGACAACCACGTGTTTCTAAATTTTCATAGATATAAAGAAATTGAAAGGGAAGGAGAAACATTTAAAGCGGGACCCACGTGAGAAGAAAATAATCAGTCACAGAACTAGTTAAAGGGACCCACAATAAATGAAATCAGAGATCACAAACGTACAGACGTACTTTGAACATGTAAAAATGTCAGAGGGCAATTAAAAGGCTGCACAACGGGCCCCACAATTTAATGAGCCTGCATCGATAATAAAAAGACAACAATGAACAAAAGAAACCAACGCTGCAAAGAATGAGAGAAGCTCACAATGTTGAAAGACATTCTATTTGCATAATGCATGAGAAATAAATGTTTCATTATGTACATTCGAATATTTTATGTTGAAAGGTATTTTATTTATAAAATGTTTAAGAAAATTTGAATGTCTCATTATAAGCATTCGAATGTGAAAGATAGCTATAAAAATAGCTCTTGATTTTTATTCTTTCCTCCTCAAACTTCACTAATTTTTTTGGACGCTCTCTTTTTTCAACTCAAATTTTCACTAACTCATTCCTATTTTTGTTTAACAAATCATCAATTTTTTTTTACAAATTTTACCCTAATCATGGCTCTAATACAAGTTAGAATGAAAAATCCTAATAAATCTCCTCATTTAACAATTCCTTCGCAAGCCAAAAAGAAGCAAAAGGTGGGAGAATCATCATCTAGCAATCAACATTTTAGAAATTTTCTCCATCAAAAAAGGTCTAAAAAATAAAAAATCAAAAATAATAATAAAAGTTAAATATATATATATGAAAAAAAAATGAAAAAAATGGATTCAGGATACCCTAAATTGCAAAAATTTGCAATGTAAGCTGAGTAATGATCTTCAATTTCGTATTTTATATATTGAAATTAAAAAAAATGGGGAGATTAAGGCAGAAGAGGATGCAAGCAAAAGGAGTCGAGCAGAAGAGGAGGCTAGCAGAAGGAGTTGGTAAAAGCGAAAATAGTAGCAGCATTTGCTGTCATTCTTTGATTTTTTAAAGGATACGCTTGGCCAAAAATTTTGTTTTGCCCACAGAAAAGCTATTCATTGGGGGGGAAATATTATTTGCTTTTCTCTCCCACACGGCTCAAGTTTTCTGTATAGGTTTCCTGCTATTGTTTCCTCCCCCTAAGCAATCTACATATTCCATGAATCTCATGAAAAATAGCAGAATTGAAAAGCAAATCTACCCAACCAAACATGCCATGAGAGAACAGCCTAAAAATGTCAAAGCATAGAGCAGAAACGTGATTGCCAGGCAAGGGAGGAACGTGGATTTATTAGGTGCCGAGAAATACACCAATTTTAAGTGTATTGGCTAGGGAATGCCCGCTTGTTAAGGTAAGAGTTATTATCCATTATATCAGGAAGCTTTCAGAGTTTAAGTTAATCCCAACATCAAAAAGATGGTAAAACAAAAGCGTGAAAATAGTTAAAATAATGTCGTTTCATATCTTTTAAATATTAAATGTTTTGCGATTTTATATTCAAGTTAGACTCTTTCACTTATTGTATATTGAGTTTAGTATAAATATTTAATATGATATCAAAACCCATATTATTTTGTGTTAATTTCTTTCTGTTACCCTTTTTAAAAAAGTTGTCACGTTATGTGGAGTGTTTAAACGATAACATCTCCCATCTATTGACCTTCCATTCAAATTAAACCCCTTTACTTATTGGTTTAGGATGGATATCTAACCACAAGCATGCTATGCTATCACAAGTCCACAGAAACCGTCTAAGTTGCAAATAGAGTGCAACAAAAGAAAAACAAAACCCATCCTTTAAATAAACAGCAGCATAAAAGTCACATGTGCAGAAATACTCCAGGTTTGCAACAGGAGATTGTAACTTCAATCGTTGTTGATTCAATCATTGCAAATTCGCATTGGTCTCCAACTTTAAAAGTTTTCTCCATCCACCAGAGAAGAGCTTCTTCTTCTATGTATGAACATATTTAACTTGCCAAGTTTGAGCATTTTCTGGTGTGGAGAATGTCATGTTAATCGATTGTTTGGGCATGCATTTCTACTGAAGCTCTTTTGGCACATGCTAGAAAGGAAAAAATCAATGTCAAAAGTTTGTTAGTAATAATTGCTAAATGATATACTAAGATTACCTTCTACAATTTTTATCCCTGCAAATTTGAGCAAGAGATAAGAAAGGAATGCAATGCATATCAACCGTGCAGATGTGGAAAGTTATAAAGGAAACTAGAATATCATCCGTGCGATGCTGCTGGCTGACATTTTTTTTGTTTTTTAAATTTATGAGAAATTTTATTTATAAAGAATGCAGAGCAAATAACTTCATCAAAATCAAACTAAATTTGGGTCATTTACTAAGGTACATAGACCTAAATCAAATTTGAGCAGGATCAATTATCTGAATTTCTAGATGTCTCACCATTTCTTGCAATGACCATTTTAGCAAAATAATAAACTAAAATTTTTTGAGAAGTTCAGGCAGTAGAGCTTTCAAGTTAGCAATTAAATGACTGACATTATTTTTGTTGGGAGCCCTAGAACTGAAATAATTTTATTGCTAACTTGGAAGCTCTAGAATTATCTATCAAGCCTCTGACAGTGATATAATAATTTCATTAGTTGAGATGATTCAAGTTTGTTCATAGAGAAATATGTATGAACTATGAAGTGACTTTTTGTCTATCAAGAAACTGGGTTCTTTAGTCTGTATCAATGCAATCTGACTTCCCAATATCAAAAAGCAATACTTTTCTAAAGATGAATCAATAAGTTGTAAAAGCATTCTTTCCATAGCTCCCAATCCTAAGACAAATTATAACTTTTGGTCATATTGCTACTCAAAGCATAACCTAAAACAAGGGAAAAAAAGATGCATATGAAATTACAACTCTGAATTCCACAAATTAAGTATAGAAAAGAACAAAAAAATCCAAATTAAGCATTTTCCTCTCTCCATAAGAATCCATCAAAACTAAATGGAATAAAAAGAATTGAAAGCTCAAGCACTTTCAGCTCAAAGCAAGCAATACACCAAAAGCAAAACTCGTCAAAAACCTCAAAGAAACTATAAAATTTAAGCATCTTCAACTAAAACCAAGTAATACCCAAATTCTAAAACACTCCAAAACATAAAAAGGAAACATAGTTATTATCTTATTGTAATCACGAAGATCAGAAATTTTAAGCAAATGGTTATCAGATTATTCTTAGCTCACAAATGTGAACAAATCCAACTAAAAAGCATAAAAAATTTGACTCACCACATAATCTAGAAACTAACAGAACCTCTACAATGCGTCATGGAACAATTCTTGTCTACAACAAATGCTTCCACTCTCTGCATATCAAGTTTAAAAAATAAGTTTTAACGTTCTTGGTCCAACCAAAATAAACAGAATTTAAAAAAAAAAAAAGAAACGTAACTTAAAACTCCATACAATAAACAAATCTGAAATTCAATCAGCACGTATAGAACTCATTTAAAAGTTTTCATCAAGAAAGAGAAATGAACAAATAAAAGCTTTCGATGATATGTGTGTTGTGTTTTAAGGATTCGAAAACTTAGAGAATTAAAGGGTGGCTATGGGTTTTGTAAGGGAGAAGTAGAAAGCTTATACTAATATCTTTCCTACGGCCTCAGCGGATTTTCCCATCTCCTATCATTTCACCTCTATTCCACCCCCCTCCTCTTTTTTGTTCCTTCTCTCCGACCAATGTCCTCTGATAATAAACGTATTTAGAGGAATTTCTTCCACTAAAAATAAATATTTTTTTAAAAAATAAAAAATAATTATTTTATACATTGTCGAATTATTTTAATTTTATTTATAAAATTTTTTATTTTATAAATAGAATTAAAATCATAACATTATTTTATTTTATTTATTTTTTAAATATTTTCATAAAATAAGTATAATAATTCTAATATCACTCGTAAAATAAAAAAAAATTTGCCGACTTAATTATCCATAAACAAATCAATACTAATTAAACAAAATACACAAAAAAAAAAAGAAGGAACGGTGAAACCAAAGATAAAGAAAAAACAAAAACATTTATACTCCTTCACAATTGTGCTTTTTTATTTCTTTTTCCCCTTCGATGATTGTAAAACCAGTTTCATTTGAAGACATCCACTTCTCTTAGCTTTTGGGATAGAAATTGCTCTAAGAACAATTTAAAAAATAAAACTATAGAAACATAGAACTATCCAATTCATATTCATTATAAATACTAGAGTTGCGTCCGTGCGATGCTACGGGTTGTAAGTTATTAATATATTGAGAATGAATAATTAGTGTATTTTATAGTTTTATAAGAGCAATTTACAAAATAGCAATAGCTTATATTGGCATTGAATGCTTTCAAAATGGAAAAAAAAAAGAGAGATTATTGTAGATTATCCAACATTTACAGAGCAATGTACTGCCTGACATCAAACATTTTGCTAGTTAGTAGAATATGTTTTATAATATCAAAGTTGATCATGATGGAGTATCAAACATTCATAACAATATATATCAATGAAGATATGAAAGAATATAAAAGTATAGATAAATCTGTAGAGTCCATACCTTAGGATCATGAACTAAGAAAGCAAAGCTTAGTAAAATTTTTGGTTCATTTAGATTGATTTTCAAATTTACATTTTTATTACCATTGTTTATAAGAACTGAAAATAGCATATCCAATTCAAAGAGGCATATAAGATTAAATTTGGGGCAAAAATCATATTTAATAAAAAAACAAATTACTTGAGTGAAAGTAAAATATAAAAAGGAGTTAAAAACATGCAAAAAAGGATATTAAATCTCAAAATTTGATGTTTGAACATTTCCTACCTTGTTTTATAGTTTGCTGAAATTGTAGAAGGACAAAACAATGTTTCCTTCACAGTGTATTATTCAAGGTCAATTCTGGGCAAAGGGAAGACCTTTCTGTTTTTATGTTTATCTTCATCATCAATCAGTAAACATGTAAAAAAAGAGAAGAAAGATGGCGTCCTGACCCCATCATTTCTACTTTAGAATTTTGATTCAATTTCTTATTTTGACAGTAGAGCTAAACGAAGTCTCAAGTCAAGAATGAATGTTCTTTTTTAAATGTTAAGAACTTATCTCCTAATGCTACTCCTCACTGAAATGGCTACTCTTTGATGCTGGAGTAAACGTTTTTTAAATCCAAAAAAATATTGAATGTTTAGCTCTTCATTTTTTCTCTTTTTCCCTGTAGAAACCATAATTGATAAAGTGTTACAAATATTTAATAGGATCTGAAAAAAAATTTGAATCTAAAGTATGATATTTTCACAATCCCATTACAAACGAAGGAAAAGGTAAGCAAATAGCTCACTTCGAAGCACTTTCTGCTAAATAGGTGCAGGGATTGAAGAATGCTCGATAAGTCTTTGATCATTTCTCCTTATTTGTACATATATATTGATTCAGGAGTATCAGGCCAAAGAATGATTCCATCTAAGACATTCATAATTTGCATTGAAATTATAAATTAAATATGCAACTACCTCAAAGAAAAAGGTAAGGGAGCACAAACATATGTTCTGGAAACGCCACCCCCATAACAGAAGGAACATCAAGGTCTCATGACTTGACAAAAATTGTGTCCTCAAGAAGGTAGCCTGTCTGATTGACAACCGGGAAGAGAATCATTTCAACTATCTGTTCATTAGACAGGTTGATAAACTGTTTAGAAATTCAAAAGCACCAGATGTGTATTCCCAAACAAAGGGAGGATAAAGGGCAGGGACGAATTTCAAGTTAGACATTCAGTAATCCAGACACACAGAAGAAGCAATATACTTGTCACTGAGAAGTTGAGAGGAAAAGGGAAGAAATCTTCGTTGGTGAAAGAAAGCTTTCACATCTTTACCATCAAGAATTGCAAAGTCAGTGTTTAATAATGTTCATTTTAGATCACATAGTATCAACTTGTAGACGTGAGGCACACAACATAGACAGTGATTATCTAGAAGGAGACAAACATCAAGAATAGGAAAACAGTATGTATAAATGACATCAGATATTGAAGAGGAACTCCCTAACATCATATACTCTTAAACCAACCATTACAAAGCAAATTCAATGAATGAGAATCTAAAACATTGGAATAATCTAAGTTTGCCATGCTAGATACGTAAACCTCTAATTGATAGCATTCCCTTTCTTTCATGTTTTAATTCAAAATTTTCATCTTCAAATCTCAAGTCATGTATGGATTCTCCCCCAATTCCATCAGCAGCTGATATATGCGCATGTTGTATCATCGTAAGATTGCAGAGAAAATGGACTGCATGAATGCAAATACAGCAGATTGTCTGACTTGATCATAGTAAGATTGTAAGGAAAAACTAAAATATGATCCGTGTGATGCTGTGGGACTGACACATATATTTTTTAAATATTAAATTTATAAATAATTATTTTTTTATATTAGGTATGTTTGTAACTTCGTATAGTAATGAAATTAATAATCTAACCTTTTAAATTACTAAACAATATGAGTATTGAAATGGGTATCTTGACAAATATATATATATATATATATATATATATATATATATATATATAACTTTGTACTTTTAAACTCAAAATATTTCATATATAAAGTATAACCTTGTAGGTTTCTAAAAACAGTAAACAGAGGTAGAATAATAGGCATTTTCAGAAATGCATGTAAACCTTAAACTTTTAACTGGAAAATATATGCAATATATAAAGCATAGGCCTCTAAAAATAACAAAGAGAATTGAACAACATGCTTAAGATAAAGTACTTAATTATATCAAGGATGATTGAGGCATTGAAGTATATCAATGAACAACATTGAGGTGCTGCAGGTAGATACCATTATCTAAAGAATCAACCAAGATAATCCACTTCTCAACTAAATCAATTGAACAAATAATCATATAATTTTAATAAATATACAGTCCAAGACAATTTAAACAAAAAATTATCTGGAAGAGTACAAACCTTGGGTGGAAGTGGAACTGTAATCAAAGCTTGGTTGCTGCTTTTGCCAGCTGCCACTGCCAATTATGCTATTGCCTTGCTTAGTTCTCAATCTTGGCAAAAAAGGTGAAATGTGAAATGAGGGGCTTCACTACTGCTGCCTCCCCTCGCTTACTGGTCAATGATCGCTGCTAGTCGGTAAAAGGGAGCAAAGGTTAAAAGATTGTGAGAAAGGTTGAAGACAGGAAGAGAGATAGATTGGAGGCAGTAAATGAGAAGGAGATGGCAACTTAAATTATCAACAAATCACAATCTCCTAACATGTTTATCTGGAAAAAAATGTTTTTCAAATTATATTGGAAGCTAGGGTATTGATCTAAATCAATCTAACTTTCTCAACTTGTTATCAATAGAACACTAATAAAAGAAAGCTAGAATTAAGTGGACAGATTGGATCATGTAAAAATTAAAAAATCAATTAAATAGTTAATTGAGAAGGTTACTCATTTCTTACCCTTTTTAACCAATTAATATCATGAGTGAATTTGCAACTTGATTCAAATTATATGAAAATGAATCCTAAGTGTCAAATAAAGTCATTTGGCAGAAGAATGCCTACAACCAAAGTTCAATGAAAAATGTGATATTTTCAACGTAATTGCATATGAACATGCAGCAATGAAAAATATCATCAAGTAATATCTTAGTGGCCACTTTATAAGTTTGCTACTAATTGCCATATATAAGTATGTTTGGATATAGTGATTAAAGATGTAAGTGGTGAATGAAGCACTATAGTAAAATATCTAGTCACCAAATTATTGCAAAGATCATAGTAAGCTAAAGTAAAAAAACGTTGTGTTCTGAATGAGGCTTTCTAAAAAAAAAACAATTATACTCTATTGAAAAATTGTTAGCAAAAAAATGAGCAATTTTATACTTGCTTACAGTTTAGTCTCTTGCAAACATAGTGCATCGATGCTCTTAGCCCATTGACATTCCAAGGTAGAACCTTGATAATCAAAGGCAGGAAGAAAAAATAACAACAGATTCTATAAAAAGCAATAGTAAAAGATGCAGACATTTCGAGAAGGAAATAACAATCTAAAATTTGTCAAACATTCTTAGGTCTGGAAATCCTGATTGCATTTTGGGATGATAAATAAATAAATGTGGAATTTCTCAACAACTAAGAGCTTTCTATATACAAATTCATATCATTTATCAATAACTACAATAATTTTTTGTGAGCAAACACACACCTGCATTTTTTAATTTGATATTTAATTAACACAAAAAGTTTGATTTTCCTAAAATGATCAAAATTACGTACTATCAAAATCAGATTCTCATGTTGTACAATTTAAATACAGAATATATTTGTATGATCAAATAAAGAAAATGAGGTTAAAGAAAGCTAAAGATAATTTGAGAAATAAGAGGTTTTTTGCCTTAGGATTAAGAATGCAATTGATTGAAGCATATAAATAGATTGAGAGGCGCAGTCTCAACATATAGATAAAAGCTACAATTACCATCATGAAGGGAGGGAAATCAAAACTGAACTTCTGATTGAGATGCTGAAGGGGTAAAGTAGAAGAAGATGCAGAGACATTAGCTATGATGACACTTTATGATTAACTTTTGTCTATGCAACACAATATCAAAATGTTAAAAAAATCTATAATTGATATAATGCATAACAACTTGAGATCTTAAGCAAAACAACACAAATATCAGCTAATTTTTTAAGAAGGTGCTAACTTTTAACATGGCACAAACGAAACCAATGAAATAAGGTAAAAAACAGAAGTAAAAGTAAAATGCCGCCTGTTAGACCTTTCAGCTCAATTTTTCAATAGCATTAGCACATCAAATGTCAAAAATTAAACTATGGCAGAAGGGCTTTGCCAAAAAAACTGAGCTGCATCATTTCGTTAGAAAAATACCCAATCAGGAAAAGGGAAAACAAATATATTAGTAGGAAGTAGAAAATGAGTTAGGCAAAGAGTAAAATAAAAAAAAAAATAGAGGGTATATTATTGCAGGTGGTTTCTCTCTGCACAAACCTTGTCTTCCTTTCTTGTTCTTCCGTTGTTTCTTGCAATCATCTATATTCATTCAAACTTTAAAAAGTTAATTGTGGCTAATGACAGTTTCGATCATTTGAAATCAATAAAAATCATCAAAAAAATCATGTGTTTCACCCCATATAACTGCAAACAGTGTCAAGTTAGGGATGTAAGTTAGCATATACAACACAAAAAGGTTTCTTTTCAAATTTTCTAGATTCCAGCAATGGAAAGCTCTGAACATTTGCAACTTGAATGGCATTTTTTTTCATAAAAAGTAAATAGAAAAAAGAATTAAAAGCCCAAAATTGTCTTCATTTCTTAATCAACATTGTTAATCATTCAATAATCATATCTAAGTCAAAAACCAAATCAACAACTATAATAAAAAAAGAAACGTAAAACTCTAACTGAAATTAACTTAATTTAGAAAAAAAAACCTGATCAGAATTGAAGGACTCGCGTGTTCTTCTGTTTACGGTAGCTCTTTTTGGCTCTACCCACGTATTTTCCTGTGCCAGTCTTTCGTTTCACAGAGGCCAACTCCTTCTGCTTTCCCTCCTGTAAACTTGGTAGATGAAATTAAAGTTAGAGCAAAAGTATATTTTTGTTACATTTTTTTGCAAGAAAATGGCACTAAGTAAAATAATGTTTAATCGTTATATTTTTTAAAATTTTTTCTAGCTTAATAATGAATAACACAAAGCTATAAAAACTGGATTCTTTCACTTTTAGTAGGCACTCCATTTCAACTGAAACTACAAACAGAAGCTTAAAATCCGACTCACCAGGCATCTAGTAAACTTGAGAATGAAGAATAGAAGTGAGAATGGAGTAGACTTGGGATAATCCTTATATGTAAAATCATTTGAAAATTGTGTGAACTTCGACTTGCAATATTAATACAATGTAGAAAGGAAAAAATTTTGAAAAGTTACCTATTAGAGCCATATAGTTGTGAAACAATGTATGATAGCTCATTGATTGATTCCCTTGTTTTCTCAGTTCTTCTCTTTGTTCTTTTTATTATTTTCAAGACTGTATAAAATGTGTCAAGTTCATTGATTCATTCTCTTGTTTTCTCAGTTCTTCTTGTTGTTCTTTTTTTTCTTTTCAAGTATTCTTTTCAAGACTCAGCCAAAGTTCTCAAACCTAAAAGGAAGATTGAATATCACTTTGATAACTCCTAATTTTAAGGAAATGAAACAAAATATTATTTGTTTAATATTATCTATATTCTAACATCAAATGAAGCAATTGTGAACTACAAAGAAGACCAAAAACATTTCCATTTCAAATCAAAGAACTAAAAAGGAAAGTTTCATATAACAGAAGAAAACAAATTTAACAGTTAAAAGAAAATGTTAAAAGACAGGAATGCAGAAATTTTCAACTGAGGAGTCAAGAATTCGTGTTCGACACAATGAACGCAATGTGAATGACAAAAAAGATGAAAATCGTTTCCATTTCAAGTCAAAGAACAAAAAAACAAAGCTTCAAATAACAGAAAAATGAATATCTCTAAGAATTTCGATGATTGTATGCCACACAATGAAGCCACACTTCTATGATTCTGACAACAGAAAAAAGAACCAAATACATCTAAGAGTTTTCAAGCAAAAGAAAGCACATCAGAAGCCCACCGGATAAAAAAGAAAGAATGAGGTATTACCTTTGTAGAAAAGCAGGTTACCTCCTCAAAATGTAAGTGCAAAGATGTCATAGACTTTAACTCACCTCATGAAGAAAGAAAAGAAATATTAAAATAAACAGGTAAATGACTAACAGGAAAGAAATAAAAAGTTAACAAAAAAAGAAGATTCAAGATCATGAAAAAAAAGAAGATTCAAAATCACCTGATTAGAGCTGATAGCAGTAGGCGACTTAGAAGAGAGATTCGAAATGGTTGAAAAGGGTGAAAAGGGTAGGTTGCAAGGAGAAACGAAATAAAAAATATCCCATTAACCAAGTGAATGTCTAAATGAAGTACAAAAGGATGGAAGAAATTCTGGAAGGAGAGAGACAAAGGCCTGAGAGGAATCAGTATGCATGATGAAAGCATAGATCTTTATGACAAAGCAAACTGATAATCAATGTGGAAGTAGCATTATGATCAATGAATCCTATTTCCAATGTTTAATCACTTATCAACCTCTAAAACCCTCTCCATTTTATAATATCTGACTACCATCAATTTATAATGACCAAAATCCGGACACAGACCGCTATCAAACATATCATCAAACACTTTTCGAAAATAGTCAAGCAACCTCATTTGATAGCAACCCTTAATATACAATTCAAGGTTTCAAGTTTTAGCTTCAAGTCTTGATTTTACATCCCAAAAACCATCCCGATGGCTCGTTTAATCTCCTAACTTGAGTAAAAGTCCTTATTACACACTGCATTACTTCATTGGCTCTGCGAAAGTTTACATTTCTAATAAAAAAAATTGGCAATTACAATATAAAGCCTAATGCAATGTCTAATCTTGTAGACGTCAACTATCGAGGAAAAGAAAGTTTTCTTTGTCTAGAAAGCTTCATCAAAATGAACCTTCTTTGAAATGAATGTGACATTCATAAAAGAGTTTTATATATCGAATAAGTGCATGTCGATGAGATCAATGTTTTTTTTTTCGGCAATATTTACACATCATCATTATGATTCTATAACAGAATTGCTTAGGTTAGAAAAAAGAGTTGAAGAGGAAATATAGTTTTTCATATATAAGAGTTCAGATAACTATTAGGACTTCATTGTAGTAGTCATAGTTTAAGTAGATGTACATTGAAGTTGGATCTTTTTACATGTTGGAAAGTATCCAACGAAGGTGAAAAACAAAAAATATGTTAAGCTAGTTGTGGTTCTTCAATGTACGTGGTAGATATAAGGAATGGAGAACAAAAGATTGACAAAAAGAGAGATGATGATAAGGCAAACAGGTCAACAGGATGATCTGTTTGGCATTCCTCATACTCATGTTGTAAAAAGATAGATAGACAAAAGTTGTTTCGATCAGCAAGTTAGAGAAGTTAATCTTTTTTAATTTGTTTCCCCCTGCAAAATAAGAGAAAGAAAACTTGATATGTCATGAGAATGTAGATAAATATGGGGATTGATGGGTATTCATGAGTTGTGCATATTGTTTTCCATCTATATATAGAGGATAAGATGAAGAAGTTGAAAGTGAATGTATATGTACTGAGTATGCATGTGTTAGTAATGTAGTTTTATATTGGATATAAAATAAAATTACCTGGATTTAAGATGCTTCAGCAGGATATCATCAGAACCAGAATGTAAGGTGGAATCAAAAGGATGATTTGCATCATGTGGTTCTTCATCAAAGTGCTTACTGCGGTAGGCAATTGTTTATTTAAGTATAATATACAACGCATTAAGGTTGATGTTAAATGTCTAAGTAGTTATCTAAATCAATTGGTTTTTGTTTAGGGTTAAGAAGTTCACGTGGATAGAAAATTGTTAAGGTGGTTGAAAGCTATGTAGACATTCAAAATGCATGTTAAGTGTTTTTTTAGTGATCAATGAAAATTATGTTCAAATATAATGGATGGTGCATATAAGTCAATTAACATTAAAGAAAGATTCATGAATGTTCGTTGGGAAATAAATTGAACACCTTAATGCAATTTTCTTCGTTGGTGGCTCTTTCATTGTTGACGTTGGATCATCAAGCGTTTCAAGAAGTCGAGTAGAAGCAGGCTCAATGATTCTGTAAAATTAAATATAATCAAGAGATTAGTTTAGTACATTTGATAATAGAAGTTATATAGAATTGGGAATTGTTTTTTCTTTATGAGTTCATTAAGAGAATTAGCCTCCCATGAGATATTTGGTGCTTAAAGAAATGTAAATGGATTCTTTGGTTGATGTGATTTGGTAGAGTTGGTTCTTCAAAGAGATGAAACGAAAATAGAAGAATGGAAAATTGGTGCTCCATGAATTGATAATTGAATGTAATTATTAGAAGTCTAGTATGGAATTGTTTCTTCTTGATAATAGCCTAAGGAGATATGTTCATTGATGAGTATGAAGAATTTTCATCTCAATTAGAACATAAGAGAATTTTGAAATATTTCATGCTCTCTCCATTACCAATACCATTTCTATTGAATATTACATATTTGACATGGGTCAAATAAGGAAATGATAATTGATGTATTGTTAAGTTTAAAAAAAAAAAATAGGAGAATGATGGAATGCAAATGATAGCTTTATAGTTTTTTATTTTAGATTTAGGAAGGCTATATAAATATATATTGTGAAGAATTTAGTTTGATTTCACTTACCGACTTCCTTTAAATTTTTTATAGTTTTATTTGAAAACTTTCAGTAAAGTTGTTTGGAGAGATGGGAGTATAAAACAATTTGCAAATCCTAATCTTGAATGGCATAACTTAATAGAAGCTTCTGAACTCAGAAGTTGTGGCATTTTACTGCTTATAATAAAAGTTTTAAGTTTTACTGCATATTGTATATGGAGAATTTTGGGAACTATATCTATATGTATTTATACAGATTGATATCAATTATGGTACGTAAAAAGGCAAGCTGTAGGCAAAAAAAAAATTACAAATCTAAGATTGAGAAGATGAATATAACGTTCATGCATATGGTTGCTGTGGGTTAACATTTATAAATTTCTAGTGATTTTATTCAGCTAATAATGAATATATTTGATGTAATTATGAGAAATAAAAGATATATTTGGAAAAGAGGAATCATTGATATTATAAATAAGCTGTAATTATGAGAATAGGTAAATTTTGGAGAAGAATAATCATGCTACTGTAATAAGCATAGGTTGTGAAACAGACCTGATTCCTTTTGGTTTCCCAATTGACTGAGATGGGAGTAGATTAGGAGACTCAAGTTGAGTTTGAGTCAACGTTGAGGTATCAAGAGGTATGGTCAGTGTGGGTTGAAGGCTTTGCAAAGGATGGTCAACTCCAACTAAAGATGATGATCCACGACCAGGAGTTTGTTTCTGTTGGTCCTTGTTGGGAAAGAAGACTCTATTGACAGCAAACGAAAGAACACCATATTGATAAGCACTACGTGTCAGGTTAACCTTGAAGATCCTTTCTTGATGAATGAGTGCTTTAACAGGGTTCGGTAGGACAAATTTTTCTATGTCTTCTTTGCTTGCAATTTGGGCAATAGTTTGCCCAATCAACTGCTCAGCTACTTGTCCAAAAGCTATAAAATCAGCTTCGGCAGTTGAATCTTTTACAATCATCACTATTTTATAACTACGGGAAACAAAATACAGTAAGGCAATAAGTTAAGTTTAAATTGAATTGATCATCTTTACTAAAGGACATAGTTTATTTGTATAGAGGTAAATAATTATTTTGACATAAAAGAAAATTGAATACAAAATGAAAGCCTTACGTGATTTTTGGTATTTGTTCTCCATGTTCGGGAGTTGAACATTCATATTTATCACCTTTTGACCGTAAGCTCTTCATGCATTTATTACAACTGTTGTAAAACCAGCCCTGACCAGCATCAATCTCGATGATTTTAGCTTGGCAAGTGAATGTTTTGTCCTAAGGCAAGTGGAAAATGAAATATTTAGTTTTTCATGTGAGAATAACATAAGAAATTAAAATTGGATGTGATTGAAAATAAGTGTATAAAAACCTTGGATTTGTGAATGTTAATTTTGAGCAGCTGTTGAATTGTCATTGGATTCTCATTTATATCATTGGATGCGATGCGGCGTGCTTGAGGAGCTTCTGGTAAAGCTATAACAGTAATTGGGTGATCCTCAAACCTATGCAAAGTTATTAGGTTATATTGTTAACAACCAATAAAAGTAGTAGAAAGACATAATTATAAATGTGAATAGAAGTATGATTGTAACCTGCGCTTGAGAAGTTTTGCTTCTGTAACTGCTGGATCAATGTAAATTTTGGTTGCGGAAGAACTACAAACATTCAGTTCACCTGAATGTGATATCAGATGAAGATCGCATTGAGATAATAAATTAATTAATTAGGTCAAGAATACTGGTTATTGACTATCAAATGAAATAACAAAGCATATTACCTTGGAACTCTCTTACAGTCATGCCAGCAAGTGCAAGAATAAGATTTTGACGTTTTTCCACCAATTGTTCATGGCTAAGCATCTTTGTATTCTTGCCCCATAATGTAACATTAAGAGAGTTTCCACTTTTTTTTTTTGCATGGCATAAAATTCGGACAATAGAGAAAATGATAGAAAAAGATTACATTCTGAATAACTTGTAAATAAAAAAATATGAATGTATTAAGAAAATGAAAGATCTATTTCAACTCACTTCAAATCTTGCAATCTGACATTCTGAAGATCAACAGGTTTAGTTTTGCTTTTAGGAAAACCCATAAGAACACGACTAATCGCTGTAACAACACCAATGATGTCTAGTTGGATGTTCAAAAAAGACAAAAAGAAAGGTTAAAATTAACTCGAGAGTTTTTTGTTGCAAGGAAGCATAGTTAGATAATGAGTAATTAACATTTGTTGTAAAACTTGAGAATTGGCAATGAATGTTATGTTGTAATTAAGATGCATAGTTTAAAAATAATTGAACTAAATCATTTTACCTGTTAGCAATGTGTCGATGTCCTTACGAAGTGGAAGTGAACGGTAAGATTGGAAATCAAAATAGTATTGAGGGAAATCTTCATTGGGATTGGGTACATGCATGACTTTACTTTGGCGTCCAAGAGTGATTCCTAGTTGGGAATTCAAGGCAGAGAAATTTTTTTTTGAGTCACCAACATAGAAGTCAGTCATGTCATACACTAAACCTTCTTCTAGTATTGATTGAAAAAATTGTCGGTCTCTTTTTCCCACAGAGGCTTGCATAGCATTACCCTATATGAATGCAAGGTCAAAATCATGTAAGCAGAATTTGCATATTATGACAGCAAACTGATGAAAGTTTATAAGGGCATTAAAGTAACCTTTGCATCAAGCAGCAGCATTTCCATAGGAGCAAATTTAGTATCATCTCCAGGGAGAACAGAATCCTAGAGTCTCACCAAACGGACTCTTATTTTTTGTTCAGTTTCAATACGATTCAGTTGAGGTAGCAGTTGGATATCCATTGTGGACTGGAAATGTCATAGAATGCAAAGAAAGTTAGATAGCTGCAAGATAAAATCAGCAGCAAATAACAAATATAACAGCAGCACAGAAGGAGAAAAAAATAATTCATTCATTTTGGGTAAGGTGCAAAAGTTATATATAAAAAAATAAGTGTTTCAAATGAAGTTGATTCATTCATTTAGAGTAAGCTACAAAGGTAATGATGAAAAGTCTAGAATGAGATGATCAAGAATATAAGATAAAACAGAAACCGAATTATGTAAGAGGAAAGAACAACGTTTCATTAAAAAGCCAATTGTGAACAGCTAATTTGATTGAAACAAATTTGTGATCGTCAATCAAAGTAAAAATAGAGAATTCAACATGAGGATATGGATGGAAATCAAGTAAGGCATCAAGCAAGTGAAAGAGATATACAATTGGCACTCAAAACAGTTGAATAAAGAAATAACATAAGAAAAAAAGATTTGAAATAATATCACAACAAAAAATAAGGGAAATATGGCTTGAACTTAAGATTAAATTGTGAAAATAAAAATTGCACCCAATGTAACATAAGAAATCTAAGAAGTTGAAAGGGGAAAAAGGAAAATGAAACTGCATAGGAAACTAAAGTCACGAAATAAAAAGCAGTAATGAAGGAAAAAAATTGTCACATCTGAAAGTAAATAATGGAATGCCAAAAAAAAAAATAACTGAGAGAGTGGATAAAAAGGAGAAAATGGAAGTTACCTACATGAAAGGGTATGAAGTGTAATTTGAATTTAAGTGGAACAAACATGAATTGAAAGATCGGTAAAAGAGAGAAATGACCAATGAAATGAAAGATAGCAATGAAAGGTTGCGCGAAAATACAATTACAGATAACCTCTTCTCAATGGAGTGAAAATTTCGGGAAAAACAATGTTCTTTGTTTGGGTATTAGGTCTGCCATCATCATTCTCAATTAAAATCTTTAATCCCGACCTGTGGGTGACTCTTGAAACAGCAACATATAGTTGACCGTGTGTGAAGACAGGTTTGGGCAAATAAAGGCCAACATGTTCTAAAGTTTGACCTTGACTTTTATTAATTGTCATGGCATAGGATAAACGCAAGGGGTATTGGTTCCTTTTGAATAAGAAAGGCAATTTTGGATTTTTATAGATGAAGGATATCCTGGGAACAAAAACTTTATCCCCAATATGTGCACCAGTTATAATTTTAGCTTCAATGACATTTCGTGCTAATTGAGTGATAATTAATCTTGTTCCATTGCATAACCCAAAAGTTTGATTCAAGTTTCTAAGCAACATCACAACTGAACCTAATTTCAGATGCAATTCATGGTTCGGGATTCCACCAAATTTTAGAGAATTGAAGAACTCAGGTGGATAGAGCATCTCTTGATCTTTAAGATGAGTATCAACATTTGAAATTGAGTCAAAGCTACGGTAAATATGGACTTCACCCGGAAGCAAAGCAAGAATTTCATCATTGATCAAATCAACAGTTTCATTGAAAGGAGTAACAATTGCTCGTTCTGCAAGGTATAAAGGATCTCTGAATCTAATTATTAAATCAACATAGATGGATTCTATGAGAGCATGAAGTGGTGACATAGAATTGAGTATTAATAAATCAGGTGGGATTTCTATCCATGATCCATCGTCGTCTTCACATGGGCTTACAGTTGGGATAGTACCATCACCGATTGCAAGTGTCCATTCAGCAAACTGATTCATCTCTTCTCTTGAATTTGGATCAAGTGTATTAGACTTGAGTCTCATGTTTGTCTTGAGTGGGAAAACAATGCATTGTCTCCAAAGTGGAGACTTGTTGATGCTTGCATTAACTATTTGACTCTTAGTTCCTAATGGTATCACCGGTAATATTTGCCTGAAGTCACCACCTAATAGAATAGGTTTGCCTCCAAATGGTAATTCAAGTGATCCGTCTAATCTTGACATCATGATATCACGTAAACTCCTTTCAAAAGCTTCAAAACAATGCCTATGCATCATAGGAGCTTCATCCCAAACAATCAAGTTTGCCATTTCAATTAGTTTTCCTAGTTCAGTTCCACGCTTTATTTGGCATGTGGAGAGCTCATCTACTTCCAATGGTATCTTGAATCTAGAATGAGCTGTTCTACCACCTGGCAACAACAATGATGCAATACCAGAAGAAGCCACAGCCAAAACAATTTTTCTCTTGGCACGAATAGCAGAAATGATTGTTTTCCAAAGGAATGTTTTCCCAGTTCCACCATGTCCATGAACAAAGAAGAAACCTCCTTGATGTTGCATAACGGCATTTACCACAGTCTCATAGATGACCCTCTGTTCTACATTAAGTTTTGCAAAACAGTCTAAATGTTCTCTTTCCAAAGATGCTAAATCATAACTCATTTCTTCCATAACCAATCTATCAGGCATATGATGTAAACCATTTACATTAGGTAAAGGCAAATCATGCTGAGATAATGAGGTCCCATTTTTGTTAAATAGTTCTTCCAATGATGATAACACATAGTTCTTTAATTGATCTTCTGATATTTCTATCAATGAATTACCATATAGACGATTGAATTTATATTGGATGTCTTCTGCAAGTAACAACCAATTATTTTCCCATAAAGACATTGGATTTTGTATCTCACAAAATAAGATCAATGTGGTAAATAGTTGTCTAAGTTCAGGACTTGTCGCCCACTGAGAGGCTTGTTGCAAAGCATCATGCCATTCTTTATCATCACCAAGCAACCCTAATGCTTCGCATGCTGATCGAAATGATTCATATAGTACACCATCAACCTTCCTTAAACTTTCAAAATCAGTTGCACCTTTAACAATATTCAATAGGAGCCGAAGGAAAAAGACTTCTCCAGATGTTGGATGCACAAAGTTCACACGACCAATGACAAATCCTCGTTCTCTTTGTTTCCAAATTTTTTCCCTTGGCAACCAAACCCATTCAGTAGGAAAATCAGCATAGGTCAAATTTCCAGCTTCAGGATAATTCTTGTTAGCTTCCATCCACTCGGTCAACATGGTTTTATGCAACAAAGGTTGTCGCAAGACATTTTCCAAATTAGCCTCCTCAAGAAATGTGATCACGTGTTGATTTGGCAAATGCACAGGCAATCGAACAACAGCAGGTTCTCGGTAATGCACAGGAAAACTGAAGATACGCCAACATGCTTCATGCGCAGAAATATATCTACAATCAAGAAACATCTTAATTTCATCGAATTGAGGTGTTCCATCACCGACTTCATTTCTTCCTCCAGTTATCGATTCTTCCAAAACAACTCGGGCTCGATCTGGGCCTTTATTCAAATATTTAAAAAGGTACTTGATTGATTTAGTCTTGCCACATATTTCAACATTGATATGTGCTTGGTGTTTCACAATCAAGTCAACATTATGTGGCACAACAAATCGACTATCTAAATCAACTCCATTTTTCCTCACAACTGTTGCATCACTTTTAGAAGGGAGCCTTCTATAGAGTGGCATACCATCATCTTGGATGATAGTCTCATTCTGGTATGGTTTAGGATAGAATTTGGAACACTTGTCATTTTTCATGCATGGAGATCGTTTGTTAAGAAATCCACATGGACCATGAATCATGAAAGTTGTAACAGCCTCATATGCAATAGGATCAACATTTTTATCAGGGATATTTGCTGATATAAGATAGTCAATTGCTGCAGGATTTGAAATCTTATCATCAGGGTGCAACCACAACAAAATATGAGCATGTGGCAATCCTCGTTTTTGAAACTCAATTGTGTAAATAACTGCAAAGGAATAGATATGAAATGGTTATCAGAATGATTGAAGAAGTGCAGAATCATCAAAAGGAAGAACAATCATGGAAAAGATTAATATGAATGGAACATAGAATGGGATATGAAAGAATTAGTTACCCACAACAACTCGTCCAAAATAACCATCTTTGGTCAAATCATCCATTAGGCATTTTAACCTCAACTTGAACAACCGAACTAATAGATCAGGTCTATCCTCTATTTTTTGCCCAGGGATCATTTCCAATGCTTTGGGAACCTCAAGCCACTTAGCATTGCAAGTGAAAGTTATGAATAGATCAGGGTGTCCAAGTTTTCGACAAATTGCCATAGCATCTTGGTAATTTTGGAATAGAAATCGAGGACCAGAGGTGAAACTTGAAGGTAAAACAATGCGTTTCCCAAGTGCTCGAGCATAAACATCACCTTTATTAACTGCATCTCTTACCCCTTGGTAATTTCAGAGCGTAATTGTTTTTATTATCTCGTATCCACTGCAACCTCATACGCTCAATACAAAGGTATGCATCAACAATGAATTGTTGAAACAATTTTTCCTCCTCTTAACAAAGTACAACCAGTGTTATTCCTTTGTTGAATCAATGAAGCATAGTATTCAAGCATTGTCAGAGTTCCTCTATTCTTGTTGTTCTTTCGATCACATTTGCATATTGCATGCCTAGGGTGAAACCAGCTTCTCCAAAAGGGAAAAGCATGGATACTGCAAAGACATAAAAGATGGTGCAATTCACTTTCTTTGCAATCCATTTGATTGACTATCGACAATGATGTCACGATTATCTTGCATGAGCTTCATCTTCTCCAACAAATAGACCAGCAATTTCACTTTGACTTGGCAAATCATACTGCGAAGCATCTTGAGGTCTACACCCAACCAAACGAAGTCGAATTGGGAGGTAGTCGGTTTCAAGAAATCTGTCCCTTCCCATTCTAAAGACTTTTACAATCTCATTCACTTCATCAAGCATTTGAATCAAACCATGAACAATGTCAGATCAACAACATTTTTACTGTGATCAGAATCAAGGCCTTAAGCCTATTGGAAACCTCATTTAGTGTGTCACATATATAGAGTTGGGCGAAGGTTGGTTGCTGTCCGGTAGTGGGCAACAAAGATCCAATACGATGATGCATTTGACCACCAATCCTAAAAACATATGGCCAGGGGTGTTGTTGATGGCATGATCAATGGTTCCACCTATTGATGTGAATTGGAACATGGAATTATAGAGCCTAATATTATCTCGAAATCTAGAAGATGTGCCCCTATTTTCATAATTTAGCAATGAATCTAGGAATGCAGGTGTTGGCTTGGTTGAAGGTAATACAATTGTGCCTTCTTTGCAACATAATGCGAAGGTAGGCGAAGCTAAAGTACCAGTATTTCTTATCCGTTCTTGATACCACATTCTAGCAAAACAAAAACGGCAAAGAAAATCCAAGCCTCCAAGATCAAGTGGTTGAAAAAAGATACTGCGGTGATAAATGTTTATTATGAAGATAAAGATGAAGAAACGAAAGATGAATACAGAGAAATAATTGGATGAATTTAATAAAATGGGTAAGGAAAGAATAGAAATAAAATTAGAAAAATTAAGCATTGGTTCATGTCTTGAATTGAGCTTACGTTTCTGAGTATTGTTAATGTCAGAGTACTAAGGCTTTAGGATGCATCGCATTGGTAGCATGGAAAGGGAAGACTGGTTAACATCATCTCCACATCCAAAAGCAGAGATGAAGCATTGATGTTATTGATTGCAGTAACAACTGGAATAGAATAGGATGATGAAGTAGCAATATTGGTGACTATTTGGTAGCTTGAAGAACCAACACTATGACCAGAAGCATCATTTTGAGTCGTTGATGGTGGAATCATAATTTCAGAATCAACGTTCGGAGAAAAGATCGATGAAATTGTCTGTAGCTCACCAGATTGATTAACAGTTGAATGTTGTGTGAAATAGGAACTAACTTTACGACGTTTTGATTGATTATGCAAGTCACTTTCTACATGAGAATGCCTAGCTCGTCTATCTCTTATGCGATTAACACGATTTAATCTATTTTGAGCAAATAGTTCATGATTATCCATAATGAGCTATTGGTGATGAACTATCAAATGTGATATTTGATGATATTTGAAAAAATAGCAAAACATTCATAGGAGAAATGAAAGAAGAAATCATAGCGAGATGGAAGCAAATGAAACGGATGTTAGTAAAGTTTTCCATAAAAAAGAGTAGAAAAAAAAGGGAATAGTGTTGGACAACAACAACATACCAACATGATAATACATAACTGCATTATCAAGAATGTTAAAAAAATAAGCAAGAAACGAACCTCTGTGCAATAAACTGCTAGACTGGATCAAATTAGATTGAGCTGAAAGCAAAAATCACAGAATAACAATAGAGATTAGAAAGTTACTCAAGAGATAAAAACATTCAAACGTAAAAATAGTAACATTTTCTTTTTGGAAATAAGAATTAAAGTAAGCAAATAATAACACACAAAGTTCAAAAGAGAAGAAAGGAAATCGAAGGGAATAGTTATCATATAGAACACAACATATTCAATAGAATGTATGAGGCTACAATAACATGAACAAATCCAAGATGTGTCTTGAATTTTTTTTATGATCATCGCACAATTAACTTGGAGAAATTATAAACAAAATAACATGAATAAAAAAATTCCCTTTCTCAATTTCATAGCTTTGTGGTACACACAAAACATACAAAGCAATAATCAAGAAAGGCTGCTAAATAGTTAAACGCAGCAAAGAAGGAAAGAAAAAACCACAGTTTCTATGTCATGGAGAAATCACAAAATATTTTTTTTAATTCACTTTAAAAGATCTTTTGCTTGTTTTCATATTTAAGTTTTTGATTTCCTTTATTTAGCATAAAAAAGAAAAACCGATGAAAAGAAACATGTATTGAAAAAGTTGCCATATATGAGCGAAGGCAAATTTAAGGCGATTACTAAAGAGAAAATATGATATAATTAATAACCTTTTAATCAACCTTTAAGTTAACAGAGAAAGTTCAAGGTAAGGTATAAAACTTACACTTAAAATAATAAAAGTATTTCAAAGAATCCAGTGAGGAGCAGTTATTTTGTTTATTATAGAAACATTGAATCTAAAGTTTCCATCATATTGAAAACAACATAGAATTTGAGAGGGATTTAGTGATTTAATGGTTATATCAGTGGGAATTTTTACAGACAGTAAAATGAAACAAAGGGAAAGAAATGATCATAGAGTAATCAAAATATAGAAACAACATGCAAAATTGAAAACCTACGTTGCAACTAATATGTTATCATTATTTGAAGATATAGTTCGGGATCTAAGGGGCATGGTGGTTAAGTAGTTTGAAAGCCTCTCTATACAAATTTTTCACAATTGAGAACTCGTTAAATCTTTTTTTTTAACGTTTAGTACATGTTTTGTAAATAAGGATAAGAGAAAAATATATATAGTGTTTAAATTTTTCTTCTGTGAACAAAAGGAAGAATTGTAATGAAAATTTTAAAAGAATTTGCAAATTAATTTGAAATAGATAACTGCAAAAAATTAAACATTCAAATGAAATTGACTGAAATTAAATCTATATAATTTTAAGAAAAATGGGTTTATATTTCAAAGTAAAATCATCATATACATTATGATTATCTACTTGAGTTCAAGTAGTTTTTTACCAATGCAAAGAAAGTTGGACGAAGGCAATTGTAATTGAGATCTAAAAATATTCATTCTTGAGCAAAAAAAAAAAAAAGAGGAGGAGGAGGGAAAATGAGGTCAACTGAGAAATCAACAAAGTTTTTCAAAATGTGCAATTAATTAAAGAAGAAGTAATAAACTTGTAAAAAATGGAAATTTAACTTGAGAAAGGAAAAAAATGAAAAAACAAAGAAAGCCCTTAATAAGAAGACACGTAACAATGAATCCAACATTATATCCATGCTAAGATATATTGACTCCATTAAAATTAAGTGAACCTTTAAAGAAAATGAAAGTATGGGTCAAGTGATCATATTGTAAGAGGAAAATTTTGAAGCAAGAGGTAGTTTAAAAAATGAAATCCTTTGTTACTTTTAGTTGATACATACATACAAACACATGTGCATATATATATATATATATATATATATATATATATATATATATAACATTAAGGTGTGAAGTACAAATTACATTTAGTTCAAATGAGATACATGAACCCATTCGTTCCTTTAATTTTAGATATTTATTAACAAATCATATTACTTTTAGAGCAACCAAACAGGAAAATAAATAGGTACTTTTAGAGCAACCAAACAGGAAAATAAATAGACTTCTAGGAATGGAAAACATATATGAGAATATAGTTAACAAAAGGCTAATTTTTTTATTCGAGATCAGCGGAAAATCTTGTTTGAAACAACAAAGTTAGTTGAGGAATTAATTTAAACATAATGAAATGGAATTTTAATCTGTTTAAATATTTGAGATATTACTTGCTTGTGTTCCTCCACTATACTATCGTTGACTGCCCATTTATGGCCTTTTTTTCGTTGTTTGTGCTAAAGATAAAAAGAGGAAGAAAGGGCATTTGAAGGCTTACATTATCTAGTAACTCATGATAGAGGTTATGTCTGTTGTGAGGTAAATTGGCAAAGAACAAAACCAGTTTTACTGAAACTCTCAAGAGTTGATACGATGCTTGTTACATCATAAACAAATGCATAATTCCATGAAAATAATTGTAAATTATATTAAATGAATTCATTATGCGTTTTTTTATTGAGAGAGATAGCGGAGCCTGTGTGGAAGGTGGGCTTCTTAACAATTAGGTTTTTTTTTTTTACATCCATTTGGTAAATTTTAATATTCTATTTTTGTAGTCTGCCTATGTTAAACATTTAAATTCTGTAAAGAAAAGACTTTTAGCTGTCAATTGCTCTATTCTAGCCTGAAGTTGACTTGAGAACCATTATTTTTGTTGTAGTTGTTGAAATTTTTTCCCTTAATGGGTGGTTCTTCTAAAATCCTATTAGCTATATTTTGTTTGACCATTTTGGTCCCATTGAGCTTTTACTTTTATGTGTAGGTTGTGATGGGCTTAAAATGTCATCGTGAGCATGTGTTTGGAGGTCTTTATACAGGAATCAGAACCCAACACTTTATGATGGCAAGCAAAATGGAATTCTTTTGTAAACTTCGTTTGCAATCCAGTTTACTGAGTGGTTTACCTCAAGGATTTATTCTTGACTTAAAATGATTGTTTAGGTGGAAGAGTATACAGGGCTACATGTGCAGCTACATAAGGCTATCGTTGGAGCCAATGGTTTTGCTCATGAAAGTGGTATCCACCAGGTTGGTTTTCTAGTGTTTGACTCAATACATGCTGTGAATGTGCAAACTATTTCTCTCTATTTTCAAACTTTATTTGTTTTATGGCTGATCTCCTTGACCTAAGAATTTCTGTTAGCTAATTTTTTATATTTTAAGAAATACAACTTCCTTGTATGCTGTGGCGGTCTTTGAAGGGTGATCTGTTATTTTTCTTTTTTGTTCTTTATTTTCTTCCTTCTGCTCTTAAGTGAATATGACCATATTAATTGAAAATTACTTTTAACCAATTTTGAATCATTGAAAAGAGAAAATAATTTCAATTGACAATAAAAGAACAAAAAATGAAAACAACATACATATTAAAATAACCAATTTTAATGGTTGTGTAATGCCGTCGAGATACAAAGGAAAAGACCAGCAGATAAGATCAAAGAAGATGGAAAGATATGGAAGATGCATGAAGGCAAACATGTAAATGATACAGAAAAAAATGCTAAAAGCTTTTTAAAAGGAGTTATCAATGCAGCAAAATATCAGGATGAAAGAGAATCACAATATCATTTCACTTCAAACAAAGAATTAAGGATTGACCAATTTGATATTTGAAGGGGAAAAAAGCTAACTTCCTTAACTGTTCTGTATGTACATAACAAACTGTAATATCCATATTCATGTTATAAAAAAGATCTTTTAAGTTAAAAATCTTCAACGATAGTGATTTAGATTTTGCTCTATGTGATTTAGGAGCAATTAGACTCAAACCCAAATATGATTGCTCTTAATTCATCTCTTTAAATGTTAAACATATCAAATACAATATCTACTTTAACGAACCATTAAGCAAAGCTACATGATTTGTACTATAATTAAAATTATAATTAAAATGCTACAATACAACTATAATTAAATCATTTTCTTTTATACCTCAAATTTCTTCAATGATTCCATTAACCTTAATTTATTTTCTTTTAAGCTTTAAATTATAACTTAGCATAAAACTCCTCCCAATTCCCATAATTCCATTACACCAAATAGAATTCTCTTTCAATTTATTTTCTCCTATTCCAAGCATATATTAAATACTACTCTATATATCCAATTTATCTTTCTTTAATTTAGCTTCATAATTTATTCTATTAACCCTTATTTCCATTTCTTAATTTCCTTAATTAATTATGCATTAAATTTTTCTAGTAATATCATAACAAACTATATTTAACTCCTTGGCCTAATATCCCTATCATGGTTTTCTATTCACTTTCTTTTCTTTCTTCTTTTCCGTTTCTTTTTTTCTCTTTTTTTTTCCTGGTTTTCCTTTTCAGTCTCGAGAGAAAACCCCCCATTTTTCATGTAGGTCGTCAGCTTCCATCAATCCAATTTTCATAAATTATCAATCTTTATTCAATCCTTAAGTTATAACTATTTCCTACTCATTTAGAATTTTTATCAAGCATCTTCTGCTCATCAAACTAACAGCATCCTCATGCAGCCCATGCTTTGGTAGAACATCACCATTTTCACCCCACTCAGCCATGTTTCACGCCACTTTCCTGGTTTTACATAATTTTTTATCATCCAATCCCAATTCAAATCAAACCTAAATCATCATCTACATCTAAATCCTACCCAATTTACAGTGAAATGAGCAACACATCACTTTTCATGCATCACTGTGACCTAAAAATTTTACTGAACATTAATTTTTTCTTCAATCTAAAGCATACATCAAGTTTCCCATGCATAAATAAATGAAAATCAAACCTGGAAACACATGAAACATCAGTAATCCTCACCTTCCACACCGTTGCCAAACAGGACAACATCAAACCACCCTCCATACGTTGCTTTCTATCCAGGAAATTCCACCTTTAAACATATCTTGGCATGGAAATTAAGGTTGGTCAAGGATGCTTAGGGTTTGGGTGCTTGGAAGAAAGCTTTTTCCATCGTGCTTTTCAGGTTGGCTTGAGAAAATGCAGGAGGAGCAAAATTGTTATAGGGTTGATCGGTTAACTTGAAAGAACAGCCAAAAATTCTGGATTTTGGGCAGAGTTTTGTCTTCTTTTATTTATATTTTATCCAATAATATTTTGCCACATAGGCCACAACCTTATTTTGACTCTTCTCATTAGTATATATGGGAAGAGCATGATAGCATGCCAATTCTCTTCAGCTATGAGTCACTGTCGTTCCTTTTTCACTGAGCCCATTTTTCAACATTTTTTTTTTCTTCTCACACGATTTACATCCAAAGCTTTCTTTTGAATGAGAAATAATAAAATATAACCAAAACAACCCAGCAAAAAAAAATGAGATGACAATCATGGCCGAGAGTCACAAAGAAAAAACAAAAACTAAATTCTCATTACAGACCAACGGAAGCAAAAGTAAAAATGAAACTTGAGAGCAGACAAAGAAAAACACACAAAAGCTCAAAAAGCAACGGGATATCACAAAGGAAATCGGAAAAGAAGAACAGAAAATCACCGATAATTACCTGGTAAGTAGAAGACAGTTTCACACAAAAAAGAAGCACAACCTTCGGGAAACAATATCATTTGATTTTTTGTAAAAGGATAAGACCGACATAGACAGACCGATAGGTTGGGAATGGCATTTGGTACAGACAAAAGGATAGGCATAGTACAATGATCTGGAAGCCTAAGACAACTTAGTTTCAGATCGAAGAGAAAAACGACTGGAAAAAAGTAGGATGCAACGACAGGAAATTCTAGAATGAGAGACAAAAAAGCAGGCAGAAAACACTGTACATGATGAAAGCATAGGCTATATCCGAGCTTAGGGGAGAGAGGAGCATGGCATCACTGAACAGAGACTCAAATTGGAGACGCGCGCAGAATTGAAGGAAACCAAAACGGCTGTTGAAATGACCAGGTTACCCACAATCAGACAATGAACATTACTCAAAATGGAGACTGAACAGTGGAAACTGAGGGAAGAAATACGTGGAGCGCAGTGACGCCGCGTAAATCTAGAACTTTTATATATATGATTGTCATCTGCTTGAGGATAGGCAGTGAGATTTCTATTAGCACTTTTCAGACCCGAAACGAAAACAAAAAGGAAAGATAGTGACAATTTCACAAAATTACGTTGAAAGTTTGACCATGCCACTTACATCTTGAAGCATCTAAATCTTTCTGTTCTTAGGTGGTGTAAGCCGAACCAATCCAAGAATGCTTTGTTTTTCAAGGAAAATTAAAACACATAAGAGGAATTAAAAAAACAAACCAATCAAATATAGTATAATAAATTCAGATTCAACAGCCCGCAAGTCTCCTTTGTTCCAGTTTCTTAATTGAGCTATCTTCCTATTCTTTTGAAATGTGATTAGCAGACCTAAAAACCCTTTAAAAGTGAGTAATTAAGCATTTAATTTGCTGTTGTTATATCCAGGGTCAACTGATTTATCTATTCGGAGGAACTAGCTCATCAGAGGAGATAAGTTTAAGAGTGGGTAGACCAAAATGAAATCTGTCCTAGTGGATTTCCTTGTTGGGGCCGGTATTAAGGTATAAATGTTTAAACTTTAGGACGCTATCACCTAATTTTAAAACTAAGCAAAAGGTACTAACATAATTGAAATAAGATATTTATGTGGTTTGGTAGCTTAGGTTTCAATGAAGATAAATAAAGACATTGATGGGTAGTTGTACTAATGCTGATGATAAATTAACCGCCAACATGAATAGTGAGCTACAACCATCTGGGAAACATTGGTGGCATGAATCTATCAGCTCCCCAACCATTTCGCTCCAAGGAGTGTTGGTATATTTTGGGATTACAGAATTCCAAATTTTTTGCTGATCTCAATGAATCTGATTAATTACTATAATTGTTAGCTGTGTATCTTGACTAAATCTAGTTCATTATTTCACATGTTTTTCAACCTAATTATTTTGGCTAATTTTGGACACGATTCCATGATGGTTGGAATTGTAATTTTCTTGCCATAAACAGCCAGCTCTCATTAGAATAAATAAAGAGCTTCTTCCGGTTTCCAAGTACAATAATCTCATTCTATTAAAACATCATTGAGTACTCGAAGGGCTTGGAAGCAATTCAAGAAAGCCTATCGATTTTAGAAACCAGGTCAACATCAGACAATAACAGAACAATGGCTGGAGGTTAGTTTGATCTTTACTGTGTTTTATTTCACATATAGGCTATTAACATGTTTCATGTATGTTTCGAAAACAAGTTAAATAACAATTTTGATCTTACATTTGACATCAGAGCAGTAGTATAATCTCTGTCTTGCTGGAGATTTAAACAAATAAGCCATTATAGCCTTTAAGCGTTTTTTATAGAACTCCATTCTGTTTGTACAGTGAGTATGGGTAGGATTTGTTAAGGGACCTTCTTTTCGGGATGTAGAAGGTAGCCAAAGTTGAACTTGGTATCCTGTTTGCTAGGATTTTGGCTATTCGATTGTGAGAAGAGAATGTCCTAGCAATCCATTGGACAACTGCCACTATATAAAGGCATTATGTTTCAGGAAAAACAACTCTGGCATAATGCATAAATCAAAGAAATTGAAATTTCCCAAAAAAAAAATTTCCCAGCCATTAATTTGGCGTTTTGCCAATTTCCTTCAATTGGGCTGATTTTGTATGTTTAAAGTGGCCATTTCTTTAGGTGTAAGTGGGCTGTGTGTGGATTTACTTGGGCTCATACACTTTGTTTTTCGGCAGCATTAAATTTTTTTCAGCCCACTATTTTTACTTTTTCGGCCATACGATTAGGCCCATATCTTGAGTTTTAGGTTGTTTTTCTTTTTGATTTAATTGTTGGGCCATTTTGGATTAAATAAATATGGGCCATTACTTGTTAATTTTTTGGGCCATCAGCTATAAAAATAAAAGGATCATCTTATTTGGCCTTAAGAATTTAATTAATTTGGGCAAAAATAATTTGTTATATTGTGGCATTTATTTATTTAGTCATTTTAATTAGCTATTTAGTATTAAATTAATTTTGGCATTTTAGAGAATTTTGCGATCACATAATATTTAAAAATTTTCATGAATTTGAAATTTATGAATTTTTGTTTAATTTTGAACCTTACAAATAGTTCATAAATGAATTGTGGAAATAATTATGAAAATTTATGAGTGATTTGTCAAAATTATGAGAATTTGATTTTGAATATATATGTGTGTGTGTGCGCGTGCTCATTTTGAATATGTATAGTTTTGTTATTTTTATACTAGAAGCACATATAGCTAAGTTTATTCATATTATTTAGAATTAAAATTACCTTATGTTTATTGCATTTTTAAAAATATGAATAAAACTTAGAATTTTGCCAATATATCTAAGTGATTCATAGTTTATTTAATTAGGACTCAGCTATAGCAACCTTAATTAAATAAAATTATATTTTGATGGGATTACATAACTGTATTGGATATAGATTGTAATTAGTTATGAAATTATAATAAATTTTACCCCATGAGAATTTTTATTATAATTCTATAACTAATTAGGATAAAATATCAAATTAGTTTCTTAATTTATCCACAGGGATTAGGAAATGACATAATTTGATAGTTTTATCATAATAATATGAATCTATTAGAATTAGAACTTTAGCCTACAGACAAGTTTTATGTCTGAGATTCATAGTTGATTAATGAAACATGTTTGCATTGTTAGACATGATTAAGTTTTGCCTCAGAAACTTTAGATACATAAGCATGTTATTTTCTTCTTTGCAATAATTCCTTAGGCTAGTATTAACCTGAAAGTTCCGGGATTGGATGGCGAGAACTACAAAAATCTGGAAGGAGAAAATTCTCCTCCAGTTAGGGTGTATGGACATAAACCATGATATAAGGAAAGACGAACCAACACTCCATCCCAAATGGCTTTACATGAACATTGGAAGCAATCTAATCACCTTAGTGTCATGTATATTAAGATAAAAATATCTGCTGAGATAAGAGATTCTGTCGAATAGCATACCAATGTTAGAACCTTGCTGAAGGCAATAGATGATTAAATTGTCACATCAGACAAGACGTTGGCCAACACCTTAATCATGAAGTTCTCATTAATGAGACTCACTAGTGTGAAAGGAGTGCACAAGCATATAATGGCAACGAGAGATATAGCAGCCCAATTCAAGAAGCTGGAGGTAGATATGTCTAAAACTTTCCTGGTGCACTATATACTGAAGACTCTTCCAAAGTAGTACGGACTATTCAAGATATCCTACAACAGACATAAAGACAAATGGACCATCTATGAATTGATGACCACTTGTGTATAGGAGGAGGGAGATTCTGTCAAACAGCATACCAGTGTTAGGACCTTGTTGAAGGTAATAGATGATCAAATTGTCACTTCAGACAAGGCGTTGGCCAGCACCCTAATCATGAAGTTCTCATCAATGAAACTCATCCGTGTGAAAGGAGTGCGCAAGCACATAATGACAATGAGAGATATAGCGGCCCAACTCAAGAAGCTGGAGGTAGATATGTCCGAAACTTTCCTGGTGAACTATATACTGAACACTCTTCCAAAGCAGTACGGATTATTCAAGATATCTTACAACAGACATAAAGACAAATGGACCATCAACAAATTGATGACCACGTGTGTACTGGAGGAGGAAAGACTGCTGATAGAATTAGGTGAGAGTGCCTTTTTGACAAACCATGGAAAGTATAAAGACCAAGCCAAGGACAAGGGAAAAGGCAAAATCCTTGCCCAAGTTGACATTAAGAAGAAAGAGTCCAAGTGTTTCGTCTATAAAAAAAGGGACACTTGAAGAAGGACTGCGACAAGCTTTAGCAATGGCTCGTTAAGAAAGATAATTTGCTCTCTTGCGTTTGTTTTGAATCAAATATGGTTGAAGTTGGTCATAACACATGGTGGATTGAGTTTGGATCTACAATTCACATTTCAACTTCCTTGCAGGGTATGACAAACCTAAGGAAGCCAGTGGAAAATGAAGAAAGCATCTGTCTTGGAAACAAGATGCACTCACGTGTTGAAGGCGTTGGAACCTGTACTCTAGTTTTTAAGAGTGGTTTTGTTTTGCAATTAGAAAAGACCTTTTGTATTCTTAGTTTCTCGAGAAATTTAATCTCCGTGTCTAGGCTGGTACCTTATGGATATTCCTTTCAATTTTCAAATAAATCATTATTGATATATTTCAAATATGATATTATTGGAAATGGTACTTTATGTGATAGTCTTTTCTCTATCGATTTGCAAAATAACACTACTCAAAACACCTTGCATGCTCAAACTAGCACTAAAAGATGTGTTATAAATGATGATTCTTCCACTTTATGGCACCAGAGACTAGGTCAAATCTCTATAGATAGAATTAAGAGTTTGGTAAATGACGGAATACTAAGTACTTTAGATTTTACTGATTTCGATACTTGTATGAATTACATTAAGGGCAAGTAAACCAACACGTCTAAAGGGGGTGCCAATAGAAGTTTAACCATACTGGAAATCATACATTCTAATATACGCTGTCCAAACATGGACGCACATGGTCAGAAATACTTCATCACCTTTATTGACAATTACTTGAGGTTTATGTATCTCTACATGCTTCATAACAAGAATGAAGCATTAGATGCCTTCAAAATCTTTAAGATTAAAGTAGAGAAACAATGTGAAAAACCTATAAAGATAGTAAGAACTAATGGAGGTAGGGAGTATTACAATAGATACACTAAAGATAGAAGGCACTTGAACCATTTGAGAAGTTCTTTCAAGAAAATGGGATTGTTGCCCAATAAACCATGCCTGGTTCACTAGATCAGAATTGTAACGACCCGTTACCACATTTTTCACCTTATTTTACACAACTTATCCGGTTGGGCTGTCTGTGATACTTCACTTTTACTAACTATTAAATAAATTTACATAACATTGTTTATATTATACACATCCCCTATCTTAGTTAATCAGATAAGTAGTACTGTAGACATATCTAAATATAGAAAATAAATGATCGTACCTTATATAAATCAGTCAGTCTGTCATATTATCCATTAGGTGCAGCCATAATCCACAAATATTGGATCTCACAATCATCAAAACCTGAAATGTTAATATTAGGGAGTGAGCAAACCACGGCTCAGTAAGAGAGTTATATGCTACACTTGATATTCAGCTATCTATATGCTGAAAATAATTTTTTTCATTTTCTTTAAAATCTTCCTAGCTGGCTCTAGGCTCACATGTAGGAAGGATACTATAGTCGGCTAGGGATCCAGATAGAGTAAGGCAGGTATTTTAAAATACCTGACTTGTTCCGGAACCTAGAAGCAACTGTAGAGAGTATTAAATCCATTTTTCTCAAAACGATATGATCTTCGTTTTTTTTTCCACAAAGTAAACCACTTATTTCTTTTCACTTCAGTACCCTTTAAAACACGTGACAGTACAGTAATTTGTAAATATCCAATCATTGGATAATCACTTCTTTAATTATTTCTATCTTAGAAATAATTCTTATATTATTCTTTTAGAATAAACATCTATTTCTCTTTTCAAATCAGTAATCGTATCGTACAGTTCAGTAAAACAGTATATTCAGTATTCAGTAAAACAGTATCTCGATACGGTTTAGTCAGTAACAGTAAACCGTAGCTACCAATTCAGTAAATAGTATACGGTAGCTTTCCGTTCAATAAACAGTAAATGGTAGCTTTCCGTTTAGTAAAACAGTAATCAGTTGCTACCACTTCAGTGCACAATACAGTTCTGTAAACACAGTATTTTGGTACGATTTTTCATCAGTAAACAGTGACCAGTGACCAGTGCTGAGTACAATAAACAGTACAGTAAATAGGATTTCGTAAATCCTTTCAGTAAACAGTAATCAGTGTGTGAGACTAGGCATCAAATAAATCATGCTCTCATTGTTCCCTCAGGAACATAAGTCGTCCGTTGGGGTACACCCGTAGGCCATCGCCCTTCACGGCTATCTCTGCTAGATCTATGGCCATAATCTATAGGTGGTCCTCGGGTCCACTTGCCAAGTGACCTCGAGACCTTTGATGACTTGGCGGGTCCATCAACCTTGTGACACCCTGAGGTGCACCCGTTGGTCCATCGACCCGAGCCACCTCCCCAGGTAGGTCACGCAATTACATGAATAATAATGCATGAACTCAGGGCCTAATGTCTCAAAATAGTATAAACCGTACCATAGCCTTTATGGATTTTTAAACACCGTAAATCAAATATCCATAAGGCTCACATGTAAATATAATCACCTTTATGAAATTTATAAAATAAATAACATTTTTCAAATTATTTCATAAAGGTATATCATGTTTTCCATACAATGAAGACAGTTTGCAAAATCATCACTGAAAGTATAGAAGGGCAAAACTATCTTTTCTCCACCGTAAAACACTTATGCACGCTTTTCCGTGCTTTCACTTGAAAACATGGTTTTTCAATAATTTATGAAAAATAAAATATTTATTTTTCCAAATTCATAAATCCCGTAACCATGTTTCTTTCTAAAAACACGTGTAGAGACCTCTAGTCTCGAAATCATAGTTTTTCATCATTTCTTAACCTTTATGGAATTTATATAATTATTTATCTCACAATTAAAACCATAAAGGTTTTATATTAAATCAAGTGAATATTTAAGAATATTTATAAAAATATTCACTTCAGTCTCTTTTTCATTTTTATCTCGTTTCACGTGAAATATCACCTATCGGGTGAATTTTCGGTGATTTCCTTTTCACCATACTCGAAAACATGAATATTTTAAAATTAAATATCACTATATTCATGTTTTATGAAATTTACTTGATTTCTCGATTTTCGTACCTGAAAATCGTTTCACATGAAATCAAATCATTTATTTATGGTTTTCGGTGATTTTCGGTAAATTTTAGTAATTTTTCGATAATTTTTCGGCAGTATAACAGCTGCCGATTTGGCTAGCCTCCTGCACGAAAATACAGTTTATATTTCTCAACCAGTATTTCACCGCAATTTAAAACCGATAAATCACCAAAATTTCAAAACCAATCATTATAAATTGCATTTATAATTTAAATGCATAATTTAAAACATGTGGCCGAATATCCTTACAGGCGGCACATGTCTCCTTTACCTGTTTCGAGTCGGCGACTGCCTCTCGAAGGTCGCGCCCGTGTTCACCTCGCCCGATTCCATCGGCTCGATCATCGAGTTAATTTTCGATTTCCGTATTTTTCGAGATTTCCCTTAATTTCCGAATTCTCGGGAATTTTCCGAATTCCCGGAATTCCTTTCCCTTTTATTTTTCTTCTTTTTCTTCCTTCTTTCTTTTTCTCTTTTCTTTTCTTTTCTTTTTCTTTTTCCTTTTTCTTTTCTTTTTCTTTTTCCTTTTTCTTTTCCTGGTCGGTTCAAGCCCTTCAGACCGGCTCCACCCTCCTCACCGCCGGTTCTCCTCCGATGGCCGGTTCTCCTGCGGTTCAGGGGCTCAGCAGCTAGTCGGCGTCGAGGCGAAGTTACCGGTGGTCTCAGCTTGGCCTGGATCGGTGGCACGGCGGCGGATCTACTCGGTTACTTCTCCTCCTCCGTCGGCCTTCCTCCGTCGTTCCCAGCCTCTCCGGTGGCCTCCATCCCTTTCCTCTTCTTTCGGCGGTGCTTCAGCTGTGGTGGCGGCGGCCGGTTTGGCCGGCAACGCCAGATCTGGTTTTCCTCTTTCTCTTTCGGTTTCGCCGGAATTTCCTTCTGTTTCCTTTCTGATCTCCTTCGCCGGTCGTCCTCTTCCCTTCCTTTCTTCGACGGCGACATCGTATCTCCCTTCCTCTCTCTTTTCCCTCACCGGCGGTGGCAGCTCTGCCACCGTCGGTTCTGGCTGGGGAGGATCGAGTTGGCTTCCCCGATTCTTCCTTTCCTTTCCTCTTTTGTTTTTCCCCTCTTTCCATATTTAGTATATAATATACTACTATATATTATATACTATAACATATATTTTATACATATATTATTTCCAATTTAAATAACTTTCATATATATATTTTCAACTTTAATGTAAATCGATATTTACATTTCTCAATTATATATATAATTATATATACATAAGAGATTTTACTGAAATAAATATGTATTTGTATAAAAATACATTTATATAATTAAAATATATAAACGTATTTCCTATTTTCTTTTCTCATCTCCTTATTTAATTTGGATTTTCCATTTATCCAAATTAAATTTTCTCATTTCTTTTTTCGAATTTCTCGATTTGTCACTTCTTCAATTCTCGGGATTTTCACCAATATCCCGCTCTCACAATTTTATTTATTTATTTTCTCTAATATTAATTTCCAATAATTGGAAAATTTACGGTTATCACAAGAATGGTGTCACAAAAAAGAAGGAATTGAAATTTGATGAAAATGGTGCGTAGTATGCTTAACAGCTTGAAATTACCTAAATCCTTGTGGATTGAAGCTCTTAAAAAAGCAGCGTATATAATTGAACCAGGTTCCAACCAAGGCTGTTCTAAAGATGCCTTCGAATTATTCAAAGGTTGGAAACCAAGTTTACATCATATGCGCGTTTAGGGATGCCCTTCGAAAATAAGAGTTTACAATCCACAAGAAAAGAAATTGGACCTTAAGACCATAAGTGGGTATTTCATTGGATATGCTAAACGGTTCAGGGCTACAGATTTTATTGTCCATCTCACAGACAAGAATTTTGGAATCAAGGAACACCAAGTTTCTTGAAAATGACTTGTTTAGTGAGAGCGATTAATCTCAAGACCTAGTTCCTGTGAGAGATCAACCCTCTAGTTCAAGTCAAAGGTTGGTTATCGTGAACAATATCCTTTTTGTGCAGTTGAATATTGAACAACCAATCATCGAAGATCCACAAGTAGTTGATAACTTACCAGTAGATGAAGCTCCTTTGGATATGTTAGAATTGAACGAGTAACTAGTTGAACAACATAATCTTCTAGAGAATGTTGAACCAATATTAAGAAGGTCTACTAGGGCAAGGAAGTTAGCCATTCCTAGTGATTATATTGTGTATCTACAAAAGTTTGATTTCAATGTTGGGGCCATTAATGATCCAAAGACGTTTTCACAAGACATGGATAGCAAATAATCAAAACTATGGTTCGATGCTATGAAGGATGAGATGAACTCGATGGCATCTAATGGAGTGCGAGATCTTATCAAGATGCCTAATGAGGCTAGGGCTATAGGCTGTAAATGGGTCTTTAAGACCAAGACTGACCATGAGGCAACATTGAGCGTTATAAGGCAAGACTCGTTGCCAAAGGATTCACTCAAAATGAAGGAATCGATTACAAGGAGACTTTCTCTCCTGTATCTAAAAAAGATTCTCTTCATATAATAATGGTCCTAGTTGCACATTTTGACTTAGAGTTGCAACAAATGGATGTGAAAACGGCTTTCCTCAATGGTGATCTAGAGAAAGAGGTCTACATGAACCAACTTGAAGGTTCTCCTCTAGTAATGATGAGCATTTGGTCTGTAAGCTTAAGAAATCTATATATGGGTTGAAACAAGCTTCCCAGCAATGATATCTAAAATTTCATGAAGTTATCTTTCCATTTGGTTTTGTTGAGAACATCATGGATCAGTGTATATACTAGAAGGTCAATGGGAGCAAGATTTGTTTCCTTGTGCTGTATGTGAATGATATATTGCTTGCAACCAATGATAAGGGGATGCTACGTGAGGTGAAACAATTTCTTTCTGAGAACTTTGATATGAAGGATATGGGTGAGGCATCTTATGTCATTGGCATAAAGATCCATAAAGACAGACACAGAGTTATAGTAGGTTTGTCACAAGAAGCCTATATTAATAAAGTCTTGGAAAGGTTTAGAATAAAAGATCGTTCACCAAGTGTAACTCCCATTGTAAAGGGTTACAAGTTCATTTTGAACTAGTGCTCGAAGAATGATTTTGAGCAAGAACAGATGAAGAATATTCCATATGCCTCAGTTGTTGGAAACATCATGTATGCACAAGTCTGTGCCGACCTTGAGTTTGCTTTTGTTGTGAGCATGTTGGGTAGATACCAAAGTAAGCCTGGGATAAACCATTAGAGAGCTGCGAAAAAGGTGCTTAAATATTTGCAAGGCACCAAGAACTACATGCTTATGTATAAATGGACCGATGAGTTAGAGGTGATTGACTACTTAGATTCAGACTTTGCTGGGTATGTTAATTCTCGAAAATCAACATCTGGTTATATCTTCATGTTTGCCAGCGGAGTTGTTTCTTGGAAGAGTGCTAAGTAGACATTGACTGCCACTTCCACTATGGATGCTAAGTTCGTTTTTTGTTTTGAGACTACCTCACATGGTGTAGGGCTTAAGAGTTTCATTGTCGGGCTTGGAATGGTTGATTCCATATCTAAGCCATTGAAGATGTATTGTGACAATTCAGCTGCGATATTCATGATTAAGAACAATAAGAGTGGTAGTCATAGTAAGCACATCGACATTAAGTACTTAGCCATAAGAGAACGTGTTGGAGATAAAAAAGTGGTCATTGAACGCATTAGCATTAAATTGGTATTACCTGATCCTTTAACTAAAGGCATGCCATCTTTTAAATTTAACGATCATGTAAAGCAGATGGAACTTGGTCCCACATTGGGATTCGTAAATGGACTTTTATTAATGATATGATGTTTCTCATTTGATTTATGTGCACTATTGTTTTATTTGAGAAATATTCCTGTTGTTTGGACTGAGGATAAACATAAGGGTTTATTCATTAAGTAAATATTGGTTGATTTGGAAACATATTACATAGTAATGCACGGAAGATAATACTCGCCATTATAGGAACTATTGCTATGATTCATGTGATTTGTTTTTTCTATGAGTGAAATATATGGACCAAGTGGGAGAATGTTGATATATTCAAGGATTACAGAATCTTGGATTTTTGGCTGATCTTTATGAATCTGATTAATTACCATAATTGTTAGCTGTGTATCTTGACTAAATCTGGTCCATTATTTCACATGATTTTCAACCTAATTATTTTGGCTAATTTTGGACACAATTCCATGTGGTTGGAACTGTGATTTTCTTGCTATAATCAGCTAGCTCTCATTAAAATAAATAGAGAGCTTCTTCCAGTCCCTAAGTACAATAATCTCATTCTGTAAAAACACCATTTAGTGAGGCTTTGAGTGCTCGAAGGCTTGGAAGCAATTCAAGGAAGCTTGTCGATTTCAGAAACCAGGTCAACAGCAGGCAAATAACAGAGCAATGACTGAAGGTTAGTTCGATCTTTGCTGTGTTTTATTTCACATACAAGCTATTAGCATGTTTCATGTTGTAAGATTCGATTTTTACACTACTGTAGAGTCTAAATTCATAAAATTGATAATGGAAATTAAATAAATAATAAATGTTAATTTCCAAAAGGGTGAAAAGCTCCTTAACTTGAAAAGAAAAGGAAGCAATTTCTATGAAATACTCGACGGGCGAGTACCATGAAGAAGCGGATTGCCAATGGTGATGGCGAATTGAATGCTGGTAGTGGTGAATAGGTGAGTTCGCCAAGGACGAAATTTGATGATTTCCGCGTGTGGCGAGAGTAATGTGATCGCCCGTATAGAGGTGAAGATGATAGTTAGCGAGAGAGGCAATAGCTACTCGCCAAATCACAATGTGGTTTGCCAAGAAGAGGAAATTCTCGTAATTGCCAAATCTCAAGATTGGCGAACTGGAGTGACACTTGTGGACAAAATGAACATAGAATCAAAACACGTGTGCAGCAAAAAAAATTGACTTTGGACGCCCTACAGTTGAAGCCATTTAATAGATGGATGCTAAAGTCAACAAAGGCGCCATCCTTATTGGTTGAGGAAGTAAGTAAAGGCTGCAGCAGTAGAAAAAGCCGTGTAAAAGGGAGACTTCCACGCCACTTTGTGCTTCAGTTTTCTTCATGCATTAAAGGCATGAAGGACGTAAACAATGATGAAGGAAACAGGATAAGGGCCAGGCGGTGGCTATTGATTGGCTGAGAATGTTTATATAAGCAGAGACAATTGATGAAAAAACGAGTTAGCCAATTTCAGTTTCTTCACGAGAGCTATTTCCCTGCTTCTTCCATTTCTCTGCCATGTTGATCTACTGAGTTTCACTCTTCAGTTGGGCTTATAAAACCTTTCTTTCTTAGCCTGGTGAGCTGAAGGAATAAGCAAATAGAGGCCAACATGAGACAGAAAAACAACGTGTTTTGGAAGTGCAGTTGGTTGAGGTGAGTTTCATGTTTTCTGAGGTGTTCTTGATGTTCACTGATAGATCTCTATGATTTATGCAGTAATAAACATAGATACAGTCTTTGTTTTAGTTAGATTCTTGAAAAATTGGAAAACAAGGAAAATTATGGAATAGATGACGACAAGGGCGACTACAGTGATCGCCCATGTTGAAAATAGTAATCGCCAATGAGGCGAATAGATATTAAGTACTCGCCAAGGAAAGTTTGTGGGCGAGAACGCCGAATTCTAGTGATATGAATTCAAGGGCGAGCTCAAACGCAGAGACGTTGGGCGAATAGGTTTACGAGCAAACTCCACAATTGAGCCAATGTAGGCCTCGTGAGTTGAATGTTGGGCGAACTCACAAAACACGGTGTGTTATGGCGGGCGAACTGCCACGTTGAAGCCATTTGGTGAATGGCGAGCTCGTCTGGGCGAGCTAATTGGTACTCTGTGGGGCGAGTAGTTATTTGATTTATTCTCGCCAAGTGATATATAAAGAAAATATTAATGAAATTTATATATAATTTGCAGCCGATAATTGGGAATAGCTATGGGCGAACAGAGTGCCGGGCGAAGCAAGACTTCGTTGAACAAGGTAAGGGAGATGTGTGTGAAGTAATGCATGTCCTGTGGAGTAAATATTATGAAAACATTAAGTTAAATGTTTTGTTTTCTGACATGCATGGTTTTAAGAAGTCAAATTGATAGTTGTTGATCGCAGGCGAGCTGATAGCCGCCTAATGTTGTTTTGTTGGGTGAAATGATACAGGGCGGGTGAATTCCTTTATTTACGTTGGTAAGCCTTGTATTTTAATGTCGGACGAATTAGTATTGGCGGGCGAGCCAAGCCTTTTTATTATTTATACACCGTTTTGAGTTTTAAATGTGGGCGAACTATTTTGTATAGAAAAGTGGGGCGAGCCAAGAGGCAAGCTCTCTTTTATGAGAACTGGGCGAGTGCCCTTGTTTTAAAGAGAAATCCGGGTAAAGCCGTAGTCGGGCAAACCCTTTTTAAGATGTTGGGCGGGCGGCCCTTGTTTTAAACTGAAAGCGGGCGAACTGATATCAATGAGATTTCTGTTTTGAAAAAGCTAAGTGGCGGGCGAATACTAATTCACCGTCTTATCAAGTTGATTTCTGGGCGAGCCACAGAGGGCAAGCCAGTTTTGCTTCAGATTTTAAAAGCAAAGAGGGCGGGCGAACACATGTTCTCCGCCACAGCGAGCTGCTTCCATGGGCAAGCCATGTCGGGCGAGCTGACCATGGGCGAGCAGGTTTAAAATTTGAGATTATGGGCTGTTTTGGTGTTTTATTGTTTTATAAGAAATCAAATCATTTTGTGGAAATGATATATGAGATATAAAAGTTGATTTTGAGACTTTAGGCCCTGAGTTCATGCGTTGCTAGTGCGTGACCTACCTGGGGCGGTGGCTCGGTCAATGGACCAATGAGTGCACCTCAGGGCGTCACAGGGCTGATGGACCTGCCAAGTCATCAGCGGTCTCGAGGTCACTTGGCAAGTGGACCCGAGAACCCCTTTAGATTATGGCCATAGATCTGAGATAGCCGTGAGGGGCGATGGCCTACGGGTGCACCCCAAAAGCGGCAGGTTTCGTTCTCCCAAGGTGGAGGGAGAAACGATGATAGCATGATTTATTTGTTGCCTAGTCTCAACTTATCAGTTTCTATTTACTATGTGGATTATTGAAATCCTCGATAGTGTTTACTACATTTTAAAGTAAACTGTTAGTCGGTGTTTTGAATGGTGTTTTTAAGAGAGTTGTTTACTATATATCCATTTTCTTTTCTACTGGGTTATTGTTAAGAAAAGAACAAATGAATAGTGATATATAGTTTTGCTTTATTTAAAGCAGCATATGTTTCCTTTACTGAGCGTATGAATCGCTCACCCTTTTGTTTTAACTCCACAGATAAGAAGTACGCGGAGTTGAGAGAATTAGCTCTCAGATGGGTATAGCTATGCTTAAAGCACTAAGGCATGGCACATTAAACGTGACAGGTACAGTCTTTTCTCTTTTACATTTCAGACATATGTATACAGTACTACCTTAATGAAATAAAAGATTATAGGGGATGTCAGATGTAAGGAATAATGAAAAAAGAAATTTCATATTCCATAATAAATGGATAAATGTTTATCATTTGTCATTGTTACTGTTGAATGTTAATGGCATCGCAGACAGCCCAACCGGTAAAGTTGTATGAAAATACGTGAAAAATGTGGTAACGGGATGTTACAGATTTAATGGTATCAGAGCTTGGGTTGGTCTGATGTCTGTTGATGCCTTTAGCATGGGAAGTGTTGAGAAATGTTAACATCCCCTGTAGTACTGTATAGTCTGAATGTATAGAGGAGTCGAATAACTGTGAAATGAATTAAGTGGTGAAATATGATGAAAGTTGACTAATTAGGGGTTACTAATAGAGATAGTAATCCGGAAATTTTGCATGAGATAGGCGATCTTATCATCATTATGTCGGGTCTATTCGATAAGGTACAGTGAGGAACTCGGTGAGGGCCCCACCAGGACTTCTCTGTCCATATCGAATTAAGATCCTGAAAATGATGATATTGAGATAAAAAGGGGTAATATTAGCATATAAGTTCTAAGATCGCGTGTTTGGAGTTATACTGATGAGAGAGAGAATTAAAGGGGAATTTATGAATATACTCCTATATTGACAGGTTTTCTTTCGAAGTTATAAGGGATTGAATGGATTTAAAATACAAATTGATGGTGAAATAGTATGAGTATTTGATGGTATAAAGGATGAATTCTACTGTGGACCCCACTGATATATTGATAAGTAAGGCGACCCAGAGTATAAGTTATGAGAGGTCGCGAGATAGTCATACTTGTTGTGGATTTTGGGGTTTGAATTTAAAGTGAATTGGGTGAGAAATGATGTAAACTGGTTATATATACTCCTTATGTTTTAGGAGAATGGATATTAGTAGTGACTTGCCATTTGAGGAAGTCAAGTGTTTGAGTCTGTGGATGAGAAAGAAAACCTTGAGATAGGCGAACTCGAGCACGGTTGGAAGAACCGGGCATCGAGGTGATCGCCAAAGAGGATAGTATGGATGAGTAGCGATGTCACAGCAATCGTTGTCGATGGGCCCAAAAAGGGGGTTGCCATGGCCGGTTGGGCTGGTCCGTTACGATATCCATAGAACCGTGGTATTATGAGATTTATGAGAAATACTCGATGGGCGAAAACTACATTGGGATAGCTCGCCAATGGGCGTACAAATGTATGATCGCCAACGGTGTGGGCGAGATGATGGCGAGAACTAACACTAGTCCGCCAATATAACATGAATTGCTAAAGTGGGTAAGGATACTGATCACCCATTAGTGATGATCGCCCAAAGAGTATGGTGAGTAATCTGACCAACAAATTGTGGTGGAAATCATAACAATGTGGCGAACAGAACAAAAGCTGTAATCGCCAAGAAAATGAAAGGTCTCGTAGTTGCCAAAAATTATAAAGTTGGTATCGAGATTTAGTTGACAAGCTTAGAGGTTGGTGAAGTGAAATAAGAATTGTTTGTAAGTTCTTACCAGTGAATCAGTAGAGCTTGAGAAATTACTTTGAGAGATTGATAAGTAAAGAATTAAACTAGTTTGTTATAACTGGTGAAAACGAAAACTTTACCGTAAAAAAAAAAAAAAAAAAAATATGGGAGTACTACTCTCTACAGTTGCTTCTAGGTTCCGGAACAAGTATGGTATTCTAAAATACCTATCATATTCTATCTGGATCCCTAGCCGACTGTAGTATCCTTCCTATTTGTGTGCCTAGAGCCAAATAGGTTGATTTTAAAGAGAAGAAATATGTATATTAGAGACGTGAGGTCTCAACTGATTAAGTGGACATTAAAATTGTCTGAGTAAATGATTTTACTACTTAAGTGAGGTTAAAGTGTGCTTATTGGGGTATAAAAAATTATGAGTTTTACCCGTACAGCGCAAAGGAATTATTGAAGAGGTTGTGGAAGTTGCTACCTTATTAATCCAATACTTAATTGGGAGGAAGTAGAAGTAACTGGGTATATATGAATATAGTATTCGAAACATTTACGAGATAGTGACAGTAAAGTACTATGTTAAGTGGGAAAAACAATAGTGGTGACGAATATAAAAGAATGAAATTGTCTTGAGAAGACAAGTCATATGATGACTAGGGAACACAAGTTATGAGGTAGTTTCTAAGTATATGAATAAATGTGATTTCCTCTGATCATGATGTAAATATGACTGGAATTAATGACAAGCCATGAAAGTGTCATACTCAGATGAGCAGATACAAGAAGTACTGCTAATCTCGAAAATGATCACTAGAGATAAGAAAAGTGATCGAGGGGAAAATGATTACCGAGACGTAATCGGTGACTAATATTAAGGTCTGCAAAAGAAAAGTAGTCATAGATTAATCATGAAACAATCACTGTGAGATAGTGAAGAATCCGATAGAACCATGATGTTATAGAAGTGATTATGATTTCGGGATATATTGAGAGCGAGTGCGTGGTATTTCAGACACTACTGGGACAATTACGTACAATTGATTAAAACTATCTAAAGGATAGTCTCCATATTATTATCGACTAAGCACCAAAGTGAGATGATAAGTGACAAATAGTATAGATGAGTTACTAACTCTCAAGGATGATAAAAGACTTGAGGGAGTGTAAATTGGTTTTGAGAAAAGACACCCGAGATTCTTCAGGACTGAGAGAAAATTCGGGATGGGCGACCCACGAGTGGGGTGATCGCTCAATACCGGATAACATGTTGTGAGATGTGGGCGAACTGGTGGTCGCCAACTCACTTGAGAGAATAATCCTAGAGCGCGGAAGAGTGCCAAAAGGATGATTATTGATGGCCTGAAGAGACGAGATTAAATAAGAGTTGAAAAAGTGATAAGGAAGAAAAAAATACCTATATTAGAGGTACTTCCCATACTCAGTAAAAAAAATTGAAAAGAGTAAATTACTATCTGGATGGTTGTGGATATATTAGTAAGTCTGCTCATTCCTTGATTTTGGAATTTGTTGAGCTAATTGATGCCTTGGCCGGATTATATGTCAGGGAAATGGTGAGGTTTTATAGTATTCCAGTGAGCATTATAATTGATAGGGAGTCCCACTTCGTATCTCAGTGTGAGAGAGATTACGGGAAGCTATGGGATCCCGATTGAGTTTCGCACCGCAGTTTATCCGCAGACTGAGAGACAGTCCGAGCGTATGAGATGGACGCTCGAGGATACGGTGTGAGCAGGTGCAGTTGATTTTACAGGCTCCTGGGATAATCCTCTACCCTGGCAGAGTTTGTTGATAATAATGGCCACAAGAGAGTATAGACATAGCACTTGAAGGAGCTTATTTAGCAGACAATATAATCCACGATAGCATGAGAAAATGGGAGATCGAAAATTATTTTCGGCTTGATCGAACAGACTTCTTGGGATATATAAGAGGTTATGAATATTAAGGTCTCACCATTGGGATGAATAATAAAAGGGAAATCGAGTTTCCGATGCATTGGATCGTTGAAGATCTTAGATCATGTGAAAGTTGTGCACTACCTCCCGTGTTGTCAGGAGTGCACAATGTGTTCCATATTTCAATAATGAGAAAGTACTATCCATATCCTTCTCACGTGATTCAAGATGAGTCCTAGAGATTAGAGAGGACATGAATTACGTTGAGAAATTGGTACGGATTTTGGATACGAAAGATATATTGCAGTGATAAAGTGATAAATTACTGTGATCTACGATCATGTTATGACTAAGGTGCTTTGATGGTATAATACAACGAATAAGGCTACTTGAAAATTTAAAAGCCTTATGTATAAGAACTATCAAGAGTTTCTTCCCTGATAGGTCTGATTGAAATTTGGAGGACCAAATTTCTTAAGGTGGGGAGAAATGTAAGATTCGATTTTTACACTACTGTAGAGTCTAAATTCATAAAATTGATAATGGAAATTAAATAAATAATAAATGTTAATTTCCAAAAGGGTGAAAAGCTCCTTAACTTGAAAAGAAAAGGAAGCAATTTCTATGAAATACTCGACGGGCGAGTACCATGAAGAAGCGGATTGCCAATGGTGATGGCGAATTGAATGCTGGTAGTGGTGAATAGGTGAGTTCGCCAAGGACGAAATTTGATGATTTCCGCGTGTGGCGAGAGTAATGTGATCGCCCGTATAGAGGTGAAGATGATAGTTAGCGAGAGAGGCAATAGCTACTCGCCAAATCACAATGTGGTTTGCCAAGAAGAGGAAATTCTCGTAATTGCCAAATCTCAAGATTGGCGAACTGGAGTGACACTTGTGGACAAAATGAACATAGAATCAAAACACGTGTGCAGCAAAAAAAATTGACTTTGGACGCCCTACAGTTGAAGCCATTTAATAGATGGATGCTAAAGTCAACAAAGGCGCCATCCTTATTGGTTGAGGAAGTAAGTAAAGGCTGCAGCAGTAGAAAAAGCCGTGTAAAAGGGAGACTTCCACGCCACTTTGTGCTTCAGTTTTCTTCATGCATTAAAGGCATGAAGGACGTAAACAATGATGAAGGAAACAGGATAAGGGCCAGGCGGTGGCTATTGATTGGCTGAGAATGTTTATATAAGCAGAGACAATTGATGAAAAAACGAGTTAGCCAATTTCAGTTTCTTCACGAGAGCTATTTCCCTGCTTCTTCCATTTCTCTGCCATGTTGATCTACTGAGTTTCACTCTTCAGTTGGGCTTATAAAACCTTTCTTTCTTAGCCTGGTGAGCTGAAGGAATAAGCAAATAGAGGCCAACATGAGACAGAAAAACAACGTGTTTTGGAAGTGCAGTTGGTTGAGGTGAGTTTCATGTTTTCTGAGGTGTTCTTGATGTTCACTGATAGATCTCTATGATTTATGCAGTAATAAACATAGATACAGTCTTTGTTTTAGTTAGATTCTTGAAAAATTGGAAAACAAGGAAAATTATGGAATAGATGACGACAAGGGCGACTACAGTGATCGCCCATGTTGAAAATAGTAATCGCCAATGAGGCGAATAGATATTAAGTACTCGCCAAGGAAAGTTTGTGGGCGAGAACGCCGAATTCTAGTGATATGAATTCAAGGGCGAGCTCAAACGCAGAGACGTTGGGCGAATAGGTTTACGAGCAAACTCCACAATTGAGCCAATGTAGGCCTCGTGAGTTGAATGTTGGGCGAACTCACAAAACACGGTGTGTTATGGCGGGCGAACTGCCACGTTGAAGCCATTTGGTGAATGGCGAGCTCGTCTGGGCGAGCTAATTGGTACTCTGTGGGGCGAGTAGTTATTTGATTTATTCTCGCCAAGTGATATATAAAGAAAATATTAATGAAATTTATATATAATTTGCAGCCGATAATTGGGAATAGCTATGGGCGAACAGAGTGCCGGGCGAAGCAAGACTTCGTTGAACAAGGTAAGGGAGATGTGTGTGAAGTAATGCATGTCCTGTGGAGTAAATATTATGAAAACATTAAGTTAAATGTTTTGTTTTCTGACATGCATGGTTTTAAGAAGTCAAATTGATAGTTGTTGATCGCAGGCGAGCTGATAGCCGCCTAATGTTGTTTTGTTGGGTGAAATGATACAGGGCGGGTGAATTCCTTTATTTACGTTGGTAAGCCTTGTATTTTAATGTCGGACGAATTAGTATTGGCGGGCGAGCCAAGCCTTTTTATTATTTATACACCGTTTTGAGTTTTAAATGTGGGCGAACTATTTTGTATAGAAAAGTGGGGCGAGCCAAGAGGCAAGCTCTCTTTTATGAGAACTGGGCGAGTGCCCTTGTTTTAAAGAGAAATCCGGGTAAAGCCGTAGTCGGGCGAACCCTTTTTAAGATGTTGGGCGGGCGGCCCTTGTTTTAAACTGAAAGCGGGCGAACTGATATCAATGAGATTTCTGTTTTGAAAAAGCTAAGTGGCGGGCGAATACTAATTCACCGTCTTATCAAGTTGATTTCTGGGCGAGCCACAGAGGGCAAGCCAGTTTTGCTTCAGATTTTAAAAGCAAAGAGGGCGGGCGAACACATGTTCTCCGCCACAGCGAGCTGCTTCCATGGGCAAGCCATGTCGGGCGAGCTGACCATGGGCGAGCAGGTTTAAAATTTGAGATTATGGGCTGTTTTGGTGTTTTATTGTTTTATAAGAAATCAAATCATTTTGTGGAAATGATATATGAGATATAAAAGTTGATTTTGAGACTTTAGGCCCTGAGTTCATGCGTTGCTAGTGCGTGACCTACCTGGGGCGGTGGCTCGGTCAATGGACCAATGAGTGCACCTCAGGGCGTCACAGGGCTGATGGACCTGCCAAGTCATCAGCGGTCTCGAGGTCACTTGGCAAGTGGACCCGAGAACCCCTTTAGATTATGGCCATAGATCTGAGATAGCCGTGAGGGGCGATGGCCTACGGGTGCACCCCAAAAGCGGCAGGTTTCGTTCTCCCAAGGTGGAGGGAGAAACGATGATAGCATGATTTATTTGTTGCCTAGTCTCAACTTATCAGTTTCTATTTACTATGTGGATTATTGAAATCCTCGATAGTGTTTACTACATTTTAAAGTAAACTGTTAGTCGGTGTTTTGAATGGTGTTTTTAAGAGAGTTGTTTACTATATATCCATTTTCTTTTCTACTGGGTTATTGTTAAGAAAAGAACAAATGAATAGTGATATATAGTTTTGCTTTATTTAAAGCAGCATATGTTTCCTTTACTGAGCGTATGAATCGCTCACCCTTTTGTTTTAACTCCACAGATAAGAAGTACGCGGAGTTGAGAGAATTAGCTCTCAGATGGGTATAGCTATGCTTAAAGCACTAAGGCATGGCACATTAAACGTGACAGGTACAGTCTTTTCTCTTTTACATTTCAGACATATGTATACAGTACTACCTTAATGAAATAAAAGATTATAGGGGATGTCAGATGTAAGGAATAATGAAAAAAGAAATTTCATATTCCATAATAAATGGATAAATGTTTATCATTTGTCATTGTTACTGTTGAATGTTAATGGCATCGCAGACAGCCCAACCGGTAAAGTTGTATGAAAATACGTGAAAAATGTGGTAACGGGATGTTACAGATTTAATGGTATCAGAGCTTGGGTTGGTCTGATGTCTGTTGATGCCTTTAGCATGGGAAGTGTTGAGAAATGTTAACATCCCCTGTAGTACTGTATAGTCTGAATGTATAGAGGAGTCGAATAACTGTGAAATGAATTAAGTGGTGAAATATGATGAAAGTTGACTAATTAGGGGTTACTAATAGAGATAGTAATCCGGAAATTTTGCATGAGATAGGCGATCTTATCATCATTATGTCGGGTCTATTCGATAAGGTACAGTGAGGAACTCGGTGAGGGCCCCACCAGGACTTCTCTGTCCATATCGAATTAAGATCCTGAAAATGATGATATTGAGATAAAAAGGGGTAATATTAGCATATAAGTTCTAAGATCGCGTGTTTGGAGTTATACTGATGAGAGAGAGAATTAAAGGGGAATTTATGAATATACTCCTATATTGACAGGTTTTCTTTCGAAGTTATAAGGGATTGAATGGATTTAAAATACAAATTGATGGTGAAATAGTATGAGTATTTGATGGTATAAAGGATGAATTCTACTGTGGACCCCACTGATATATTGATAAGTAAGGCGACCCAGAGTATAAGTTATGAGAGGTCGCGAGATAGTCATACTTGTTGTGGATTTTGGGGTTTGAATTTAAAGTGAATTGGGTGAGAAATGATGTAAACTGGTTATATATACTCCTTATGTTTTAGGAGAATGGATATTAGTAGTGACTTGCCATTTGAGGAAGTCAAGTGTTTGAGTCTGTGGATGAGAAAGAAAACCTTGAGGTAGGCGAACTCGAGCACGGTTGGAAGAACCGGGCATCGAGGTGATCGCCAAAGAGGATAGTATGGATGAGTAGCGATGTCACAGCAATCGTTGTCGATGGGCCCAAAAAGGGGGTTGCCATGGCCGGTTGGGCTGGTCCGTTACGATATCCATAGAACCGTGGTATTATGAGATTTATGAGAAATACTCGATGGGCGAAAACTACATTGGGATAGCTCGCCAATGGGCGTACAAATGTATGATCGCCAACGGTGTGGGCGAGATGATGGCGAGAACTAACACTAGTCCGCCAATATAACATGAATTGCTAAAGTGGGTAAGGATACTGATCACCCACTAATTTTAGTGATGATCGCCCAAAGAGTATGGTGAGTAATCTGACCAACAAATTGTGGTGGAAATCATAACAATGTGGCGAACAGAACAAAAGCTGTAATCGCCAAGAAAATGAAAGGTCTCGTAGTTGCCAAAAATTATAAAGTTGGTATCGAGATTTAGTTGACAAGCTTAGAGGTTGGTGAAGTGAAATAAGAATTGTTTGTAAGTTCTTACCAGTGAATCAGTAGAGCTTGAGAAATTACTTTGAGAGATTGATAAGTAAAGAATTAAACTAGTTTGTTATAACTGGTGAAAACGAAAACTTTACCGTAAAAAAAAAAAAAAAAATATGGGAGTACTACTCTCTACAGTTGCTTCTAGGTTCCGGAACAAGTATGGTATTCTAAAATACCTATCATATTCTATCTGGATCCCTAGCCGACTGTAGTATCCTTCCTATTTGTGTGCCTAGAGCCAAATAGGTTGATTTTAAAGAGAAGAAATATGTATATTAGAGACGTGAGGTCTCAACTGATTAAGTGGACATTAAAATTGTCTGAGTAAATGATTTTACTACTTAAGTGAGGTTAAAGTGTGCTTATTGGGGTATAAAAAATTATGAGTTTTACCCGTACAGCGCAAAGGAATTATTGAAGAGGTTGTGGAAGTTGCTACCTTATTAATCCAATACTTAATTGGGAGGAAGTAGAAGTAACTGGGTATATATGAATATAGTATTCGAAACATTTACGAGATAGTGACAGTAAAGTACTATGTTAAGTGGGAAAAACAATAGTGGTGACGAATATAAAAGAATGAAATTGTCTTGAGAAGACAAGTCATATGATGACTAGGGAACACAAGTTATGAGGTAGTTTCTAAGTATATGAATAAATGTGATTTCCTCTGATCATGATGTAAATATGACTGGAATTAATGACAAGCCATGAAAGTGTCATACTCAGATGAGCAGATACAAGAAGTACTGCTAATCTCGAAAATGATCACTAGAGATAAGAAAAGTGATCGAGGGGAAAATGATTACCGAGACGTAATCGGTGACTAATATTAAGGTCTGCAAAAGAAAAGTAGTCATAGATTAATCATGAAACAATCACTGTGAGATAGTGAAGAATCCGATAGAACCATGATGTTATAGAAGTGATTATGATTTCGGGATATATTGAGAGCGAGTGCGTGGTATTTCAGACACTACTGGGACAATTACGTACAATTGATTAAAACTATCTAAAGGATAGTCTCCATATTATTATCGACTAAGCACCAAAGTGAGATGATAAGTGACAAATAGTATAGATGAGTTACTAACTCTCAAGGATGATAAAAGACTTGAGGGAGTGTAAATTGGTTTTGAGAAAAGACACCCGAGATTCTTCAGGACTGAGAGAAAATTCGGGATGGGCGACCCACGAGTGGGGTGATCGCTCAATACCGGATAACATGTTGTGAGATGTGGGCGAACTGGTGGTCGCCAACTCACTTGAGAGAATAATCCTAGAGCGCGGAAGAGTGCCAAAAGGATGATTATTGATGGCCTGAAGAGACGAGATTAAATAAGAGTTGAAAAAGTGATAAGGAAGAAAAAAATACCTATATTAGAGGTACTTCCCATACTCAGTAAAAAAAATTGAAAAGAGTAAATTACTATCTGGATGGTTGTGGATATATTAGTAAGTCTGCTCATTCCTTGATTTTGGAATTTGTTGAGCTAATTGATGCCTTGGCCGGATTATATGTCAGGGAAATGGTGAGGTTTTATAGTATTCCAGTGAGCATTATAATTGATAGGGAGTCCCACTTCGTATCTCAGTGTGAGAGAGATTACGGGAAGCTATGGGATCCCGATTGAGTTTCGCACCGCAGTTTATCCGCAGACTGAGAGACAGTCCGAGCGTATGAGATGGACGCTCGAGGATACGGTGTGAGCAGGTGCAGTTGATTTTACAGGCTCCTGGGATAATCCTCTACCCTGGCAGAGTTTGTTGATAATAATGGCCACAAGAGAGTATAGACATAGCACTTGAAGGAGCTTATTTAGCAGACAATATAATCCACGATAGCATGAGAAAATGGGAGATCGAAAATTATTTTCGGCTTGATCGAACAGACTTCTTGGGATATATAAGAGGTTATGAATATTAAGGTCTCACCATTGGGATGAATAATAAAAGGGAAATCGAGTTTCCGATGCATTGGATCGTTGAAGATCTTAGATCATGTGAAAGTTGTGCACTACCTCCCGTGTTGTCAGGAGTGCACAATGTGTTCCATATTTCAATAATGAGAAAGTACTATCCATATCCTTCTCACGTGATTCAAGATGAGTCCTAGAGATTAGAGAGGACATGAATTACGTTGAGAAATTGGTACGGATTTTGGATACGAAAGATATATTGCAGTGATAAAGTGATAAATTACTGTGATCTACGATCATGTTATGACTAAGGTGCTTTGATGGTATAATACAACGAATAAGGCTACTTGAAAATTTAAAAGCCTTATGTATAAGAACTATCAAGAGTTTCTTCCCTGATAGGTCTGATTGAAATTTGGAGGACCAAATTTCTTAAGGTGGGGAGAAATGTAAGATTCGATTTTTACACTACTGTAGAGTCTAAATTCATAAAATTGATAATGGAAATTAAATAAATAATAAATGTTAATTTCCAAAAGGGTGAAAAGCTCCTTAACTTGAAAAGAAAAGGAAGCAATTTCTATGAAATACTCGACGGGCGAGTACCATGAAGAAGCGGATTGCCAATGGTGATGGCGAATTGAATGCTGGTAGTGGTGAATAGGTGAGTTCGCCAAGGACGAAATTTGATGATTTCCGCGTGTGGCGAGAGTAATGTGATCGCCCGTATAGAGGTGAAGATGATAGTTAGCGAGAGAGGCAATAGCTACTCGCCAAATCACAATGTGGTTTGCCAAGAAGAGGAAATTCTCGTAATTGCCAAATCTCAAGATTGGCGAACTGGAGTGACACTTGTGGACAAAATGAACATAGAATCAAAACACGTGTGCAGCAAAAAAAATTGACTTTGGACGCCCTACAGTTGAAGCCATTTAATAGATGGATGCTAAAGTCAACAAAGGCGCCATCCTTATTGGTTGAGGAAGTAAGTAAAGGCTGCAGCAGTAGAAAAAGCCGTGTAAAAGGGAGACTTCCACGCCACTTTGTGCTTCAGTTTTCTTCATGCATTAAAGGCATGAAGGACGTAAACAATGATGAAGGAAACAGGATAAGGGCCAGGCGGTGGCTATTGATTGGCTGAGAATGTTTATATAAGCAGAGACAATTGATGAAAAAACGAGTTAGCCAATTTCAGTTTCTTCACGAGAGCTATTTCCCTGCTTCTTCCATTTCTCTGCCATGTTGATCTACTGAGTTTCACTCTTCAGTTGGGCTTATAAAACCTTTCTTTCTTAGCCTGGTGAGCTGAAGGAATAAGCAAATAGAGGCCAACATGAGACAGAAAAACAACGTGTTTTGGAAGTGCAGTTGGTTGAGGTGAGTTTCATGTTTTCTGAGGTGTTCTTGATGTTCACTGATAGATCTCTATGATTTATGCAGTAATAAACATAGATACAGTCTTTGTTTTAGTTAGATTCTTGAAAAATTGGAAAACAAGGAAAATTATGGAATAGATGACGACAAGGGCGACTACAGTGATCGCCCATGTTGAAAATAGTAATCGCCAATGAGGCGAATAGATATTAAGTACTCGCCAAGGAAAGTTTGTGGGCGAGAACGCCGAATTCTAGTGATATGAATTCAAGGGCGAGCTCAAACGCAGAGACGTTGGGCGAATAGGTTTACGAGCAAACTCCACAATTGAGCCAATGTAGGCCTCGTGAGTTGAATGTTGGGCGAACTCACAAAACACGGTGTGTTATGGCGGGCGAACTGCCACGTTGAAGCCATTTGGTGAATGGCGAGCTCGTCTGGGCGAGCTAATTGGTACTCTGTGGGGCGAGTAGTTATTTGATTTATTCTCGCCAAGTGATATATAAAGAAAATATTAATGAAATTTATATATAATTTGCAGCCGATAATTGGGAATAGCTATGGGCGAACAGAGTGCCGGGCGAAGCAAGACTTCGTTGAACAAGGTAAGGGAGATGTGTGTGAAGTAATGCATGTCCTGTGGAGTAAATATTATGAAAACATTAAGTTAAATGTTTTGTTTTCTGACATGCATGGTTTTAAGAAGTCAAATTGATAGTTGTTGATCGCAGGCGAGCTGATAGCCGCCTAATGTTGTTTTGTTGGGTGAAATGATACAGGGCGGGTGAATTCCTTTATTTACGTTGGTAAGCCTTGTATTTTAATGTCGGACGAATTAGTATTGGCGGGCGAGCCAAGCCTTTTTATTATTTATACACCGTTTTGAGTTTTAAATGTGGGCGAACTATTTTGTATAGAAAAGTGGGGCGAGCCAAGAGGCAAGCTCTCTTTTATGAGAACTGGGCGAGTGCCCTTGTTTTAAAGAGAAATCCGGGTAAAGCCGTAGTCGGGCGAACCCTTTTTAAGATGTTGGGCGGGCGGCCCTTGTTTTAAACTGAAAGCGGGCGAACTGATATCAATGAGATTTCTGTTTTGAAAAAGCTAAGTGGCGGGCGAATACTAATTCACCGTCTTATCAAGTTGATTTCTGGGCGAGCCACAGAGGGCAAGCCAGTTTTGCTTCAGATTTTAAAAGCAAAGAGGGCGGGCGAACACATGTTCTCCGCCACAGCGAGCTGCTTCCATGGGCAAGCCATGTCGGGCGAGCTGACCATGGGCGAGCAGGTTTAAAATTTGAGATTATGGGCTGTTTTGGTGTTTTATTGTTTTATAAGAAATCAAATCATTTTGTGGAAATGATATATGAGATATAAAAGTTGATTTTGAGACTTTAGGCCCTGAGTTCATGCGTTGCTAGTGCGTGACCTACCTGGGGCGGTGGCTCGGTCAATGGACCAATGAGTGCACCTCAGGGCGTCACAGGGCTGATGGACCTGCCAAGTCATCAGCGGTCTCGAGGTCACTTGGCAAGTGGACCCGAGAACCCCTTTAGATTATGGCCATAGATCTGAGATAGCCGTGAGGGGCGATGGCCTACGGGTGCACCCCAAAAGCGGCAGGTTTCGTTCTCCCAAGGTGGAGGGAGAAACGATGATAGCATGATTTATTTGTTGCCTAGTCTCAACTTATCAGTTTCTATTTACTATGTGGATTATTGAAATCCTCGATAGTGTTTACTACATTTTAAAGTAAACTGTTAGTCGGTGTTTTGAATGGTGTTTTTAAGAGAGTTGTTTACTATATATCCATTTTCTTTTCTACTGGGTTATTGTTAAGAAAAGAACAAATGAATAGTGATATATAGTTTTGCTTTATTTAAAGCAGCATATGTTTCCTTTACTGAGCGTATGAATCGCTCACCCTTTTGTTTTAACTCCACAGATAAGAAGTACGCGGAGTTGAGAGAATTAGCTCTCAGATGGGTATAGCTATGCTTAAAGCACTAAGGCATGGCACATTAAACGTGACAGGTACAGTCTTTTCTCTTTTACATTTCAGACATATGTATACAGTACTACCTTAATGAAATAAAAGATTATAGGGGATGTCAGATGTAAGGAATAATGAAAAAAGAAATTTCATATTCCATAATAAATGGATAAATGTTTATCATTTGTCATTGTTACTGTTGAATGTTAATGGCATCGCAGACAGCCCAACCGGTAAAGTTGTATGAAAATACGTGAAAAATGTGGTAACGGGATGTTACACATGTATATTTAGAAACACGTTATATGGCAATTTTGATCTTACAAGGAGATCTCCAAGAGCAACGTTGTTGATGACATGGTCTCAGGCAATGGAATCCTCTGTGGGCCTGCTAAACGTCCTGACCATTTTGTGGTCATCAAGGTAATAAATTTACCCATCTCTTCCTTTTTATGCACTTGCAACCTTCATCTAGTCTTAAATGTGTACTTTTATTTTTCTTGTGTAAAGTATGCCCCACATAGTTTGCAAGATAACTACATAGTGTTCTTGAGTCAATTTCCTTGAGTTATTGATCCATAACATATCAGACAGAAAGCTTTATATGGTACTAATCAGAATTGTTTATTAATTTTGCTTCTTTTCTTCTTGTCAAGTTTAGGCAAGAATATAAAAAATTCATATCAATCCAAAATTTACTATTGTTGCTAGGTTGGAGTTTAGTTTTCAAGGAAAACTTATATAACTTTCTATATAAGAGTTTTGTTAGGTTGGGCTTGTGTATTAAAGAAAGGAGTTCTGCTATCTCTAGAGTTTGAGGTCATCAGGGACGACGAAATCATTGAAGGCAGAGGCAGTAGATAGCTTGAAAGCATTGGGTTCATCTTCAATTGCAACTAAGTCGCCCACACCCGCCCCAGTTCAGGCATTGTTGGGAAGCATAGCGGCGGGTGTCATTGCTCTTATTCTTTATAAGTTCACCACTACTATTGAGGCAGCTCCAAACCGCCAGACAGTTTCTTATAATTTCTCGGTTTGTCCTTTCATTGCCCTTATCTGCCCCTGCATTTAATATTTCTTCCTTATTTGCTTTAGTTGCTTAATTCTTTGAGTTAGTGATGCTGTCCATAATATTCTTTACTGAATGCAAAAACTATCACAATGCTTATGAAAGATAAAAGTTGGTGACTTCATGTGTGTCCCATGTGAATAAAAATATTATTAAATCTGTTTGAAGTAGCTAGGGATGTGATCCTCTTGAGTGACTATTGATAGCACATATGCTATATATGTTTTTCATGGTAAAATAAGGTCTGGATATCCACTTTCAATAGGTGAACATACCTTAATGTCCTTGTTTTATGCACTTCCACAAATTTAGATAGGACCAGTTACTTAGAAAGCCCGCGGGTGTGTAGAACACCTGCAGTTTCACTCTTCATCACGCCATGTAGGAAAATGATACTCGATGAAAATTTTTATGGTTTCACTGTAGAAGACCTCATACAGTATTTCATGTAGTACATGGTGTCATTTCCTGTTTGAGAGTAGTTACTTAAACAGTGTCATTTTTCTCATACATTTTTCATCTTTATGCTTTGCAGGTTCGTCAGATAACAATAACTATCAGGTAGGTCCTGCTGGTACTTCATTTCGTGCTCCTGGCTGCAATTCTTTGTGGTTCTAACCCTTTATATGCTTTTTTGCAGGACTATTGTGAATGGATTGTGCTACCTTGCAACATTTGTTTGGCTTCAATTCTCTTGGCTTATTCCTTTATTCCGGCCAACTTGCCATAAGTTCCTTCGTGGAAGGTTCCGTAAGTCAAGAAAATGAGACTAACGGTGAGGAGAATGTAGGTTCACTAAGTTCAGTGAAAGAAAATGCTGCAGAGGGGACTGAATTGACCAATAGCAGGGAGAGGCAGGATCAGAGTCCAGATGGTAAACAATAATGGTAGAGTAGAGATAATCAATGGTATAGCGGAAGAAATAGGCTTCTGTAATTTCAACTCATTTACAAAGGGGAAATGTAAATGTTTTGCCACATTTTTTCATATTTATGACCTTCTTTTCTTGATAGTTATTCTGTTTCACATTCACAACCTTCCATTTTTTATACGAATGCATTCACGCCTCCAGGAATTTATAATCTTATGGCTATAAACTCTAATTTCAGGACACCTGAAAAAGAGTAATGGAGTGGTATAGTCCATGCAGTAGACCACTCAGTGGGAAAAGTTCATAACTGCTGCTGCAGATTGTTGTTTACTGATATATACAATATTATTCAAGTTTGATCAATCTCCTTTCTCATTTCCTCAAGCCTAATAGCCTTGATTCTGTGTTACGTAAATTTTCATTCTCTGTGTTTCGGACTTTTAGTTCATTATATTCTCTTGGTGCAACGGTAAAAGTTGTTTCTTTGTGATACGAAGGTCACGGGTGTTGGAAAAGCCTCTCTGTTAATACAGAAAAAGAGCTACGCCTGCATAACCCATATCCCATAATGTATGAGCTTTGGGTACTGAGCTGTCATTTTTTTTTTATGTTCCCTTTGTTTTTTGGCCAGTAATTTTGTGTTCCCTTTAGTTGTTGGCAATTTACATCTTTGGATGGTGGGAGAGCGGTCTCATGAAATCATGTCTTCTTTTATTGGTCCTTTCGAGAAGAAACATTTATGTGAAGAGATGCAACCTACCATTAGGATGTTATTACCCTAGAGATACTCCATACTTTGATAGCATTATTGATGCTTTAATTGTAGCTTTATATCCTATTTTTTTATATAATATACAAGAAGATAAGAAAACTTGCCTATCCAATTTCCCCACTCTTTTTTTTTATTAGCATTTCACATTTTATACTTTGAGCACTTTGTGCCATCAGTAAAAGCAATTCGCAGCTGGACCTTATCTTTACTTTTCGAGTAGAAAACAGTATTTTGAAATAATTATTTGATTATTTAATTGTAAGCAATTCAGTTTCTGTCCAATTTGGTGAACACCAACTCAACCAGCAACTTGATATATTAATATATAGGCATCAGTTTTAGTCCCCAACAATCTGTCTATTGGGACCAAACATTCAATCTGTTAATACCAAGCATTCAGTGTAGTTCAACTTTGAAAGCAAGATGCTTAATTCATGTACTCTGAAGTTTCTAGTCAAATCAATGAAAATTGATAGCACAGTTGAACCAGAGAAGGATAGTGAGTCTAAGCATGAATTGGTATATGATCTTTGAATGGAAAGCTTGTTATATATGCAACACTTAGCGATGATTCTGCTCAGACTAACCATGAAGAGATCCTAGACAAAATGAGCTTGGAAATTGAAATACAAAATGCTAGTTGTTTGAAGCTGAAGATATCCTAGACAAAATGAGTAACCAGCCAGCCATTGCCTTCAATATTGTCTGCTTCATATTCAGCCTGTTGCTTTAGTACTTACAAACTCAAATCAACTTGGTTTGCAGTGCACCTATGAAAATTGGCTTGCGTTTGCATCTGATATGTCATGCTGCTCAATAACTCTACTAGGTACTGCAGTTAACTCCTCATTAGTCTCTGTAAACATGTTACCAGAGTTGGCTGGTTCAAACTTAAGCAATGAGGTTACATTTCTGTCAAGCATATGCAAAACCAGAACCATAATCACTGAAGCAGCAAACATCGGAATTGGACCAAAAATCCAGAGCAGCAAAGTAGTGGCATAGTAAATTGCTCGTAAGCCGACCGACCAACAAGCACTTCCCCTAATCACAGCCTTCTGGACATAACTTACTGGAATATCTGCATATGGCATGCTGATGAGGAAACTAGCATGGACAAAGTTCCCAGCACATTGAAGAAAAGAACCGAAAGCCGCCAGGAAACAGACAAGAAGGCTGATGTATTTGACAGAAATAGTGTATGAGCTTGTGCTGCCATAAACAAGACTGTTTCTGAAGAGATTCTGAGAAGAATCTGCAAACCATGTTCCAATGAGAGAACTCAAAGCTAGAGATATAGTTGCCAGGAAAGTTGCTGCTGATATTGTGCTGTTGATTGTTACTAATGATAAACCTCTATCCTTTGCTTCAACCTGCAACATTTTCATCATCATAATTACAGAGTGAAGAAATCTAAGCTGATTTTGTTTATATTTTGGCCATAAGAGGAGCTTACCTGCAACATTCTCTCAACCCAAGCTTTCCTGAAGTGGTTTTCATAGCCAATGACAGTGGTTTCAGGGAATCTGAGGCATCTGTAGAGAAGAAGGACATGGTAAGTAGACATGATCAATAACCCACTTGGGACCAAAACTACATCCAAGTATTCCTTCGTCCAAGCCATAGTTTTGTCCAATGAACTGCAGAAAATCAATGCTCAGTATTAATAAGCCTTTGCTATTAATTATTAAACCAGGGTGTGTCATTAATTTCACGGTGGGTTTGTTTACCTATTAAAGTTCTACTGCTCTGGTCCTTTGTCTTTTCTTGGTTCATGGAAGGTTACAAGAGGAGTGGAGAATTAAACTTTAGACCTAATCTCTTTTAAATATAAGTAACAACTGCTAAGTCAAGTCTTACTCGTTATCTTTTGTTACTTTTGCTTGGATTAATTTTAGACAATGACAATATGTGATGATTTTTTTTTAATAATCAAACAGTTAGCGTATTTTAAAACACAATTATTAAATAACAAGACAAAAAAAAGTAGTAAGCGTTTCCAGTTTTTTAATTTCATCGGTCATCCATCTATGTATATTTTTTCTTTCATTAGTCAAAGCATTCCAAGATATAAAAGGTTGTTATTTATGCTTTATATCATATGGATTCACTTACTAAATTGTATAAGTGTAAGATCTGTGAACATAGGAAAGATTTTGGTTTCTGGATGGTTCTGCTATGTTTTTCTCTGGCATGGTTTTTTTTTTGTAACATGCATCTGTTATGAATAAAATACTTTTTCTCTATCTCAAAGATTGCATTATGTAATATGATATGCAAACCTGCTCAATGATGTAGTCTTAACTATTTTACAACATGAGAATTTAGGAGAAGAATTATTGTTAAGGAATGAACTTTGTACCATACACAACTTGAATACATTATGGAATTAAATTAAGTTTTAATTCATATGACCAGTTTGTTTATGCAAATGCTTACTGCACTCAGAACACCAAAAAAGAGAACATATAAAAATTTGAAATTCAAATTCTAACGCTTACGACTCTCTCTACCATCCCAAACCACCTCTTCTGCGAGAGCCTTCAGAATTATCGACCTTCTTCGAGAGTAATATCCATTTCAGCAATTGTTTCTACTTTGCTGGAGGTAGAAGCTGTGCTAGAAACATCGGTTCTCCTAGTCAGAAAGGCTGGCTGTTTGGGAGTGGGAAGGCTCACAGTTTCGCTACCAAGAAAGACAACAACATCCGACATGATGGGGCGCTCGCTAGGATCTTCCTGCACGCATAACAGCCCAACATGTACACACCTCAGAAACTTACTTGCATTGCAACTCGACCGCAGTGTCTGGTCCATTAAATCCAATGCCTTGCCTTCTTGCCACAATCTCCATGCCTGCAACAAAAAATTAGAAGTGCAGTTGGTAGGGAGAAGGAAAGTTGATAAAGAACTAAAGACCAGAAAAATTCATCCTTACTTACATAACCAATTAGGCTTGGGGAGTGTTCCACCTGATAAAATCTCATGTTCTTTTTTCCGCTAATAATCTCAAGCATGACCACACCAAAGCTGAAAACATCGGATTTGACTGAAAAAAGTCCATCTAATGCATATTCCGGTGCTATATATCCACTGCATTTTACAATAATTGTTATAAACTTATGTTTACAAGTGCATTATTTTCTTTTCTTACTATTATTATTTTGTATAAATTTCTTGGAATTAAGTTTGTGCTGCTCGAGATAAAAAGAAAATTTGCAACTCACTATGTTCCAACAACTCTAATTGTGTTTCCTTCAGTTTGTTTTCCTTGGATCATCTTTGCAAGGCCGAAATCAGATATTCTTGGATTCATCTCAGCATCTAGTAGTATGTTACTGGTTTTTAAATCTCTGTGAATGATTCTCAGTCTAGAATCTTGGTGAAGATAAAGCAATCCTCTAGCAATCCCTAAAATGATGTTGAAGCGTGTCTCCCAATCCAATTGCTGGCTAGCTGATTCATCTTTAAAATTCCTCATAGAAGACCATATCTTTACATTAGTAAAATAAAATGAAGTCAATAAGGACCAAATAATATAAAAGTCGAGATTCCAGTGGCTGACCAAATATCACAGAATCTAAGCTTTTGTTGGGCATATATTCATAGAGTAGAATCTTTTCCTCTCCTCTTATGCAGTAGCCCAATAGTTTCACAAGATTCCGATGTTGAAGTTTAGCAATCAACACAACCTCATTCTTAAATTCGTCCAAGCCCTGTCCTGAAACACTTGAGAGCCTCTTTACAGCAATCTCTTGACCTCCTGGAAACTTACCCTGAGATCATAGCCTTTGTAAGATGATAGAACTAATAGGAATAAATGACATGAGCTAGCTTATGGAAGTCTGGCAAATAATACCTTGTAAACCGGCCCAAATCCTCCTTTTCCAAGTTTGTTTTCTTCTGAGAAATTGTCTGTTGCGACTAGAATGCTTTCAAAATCAAAGATAGGAACGTCTAAGCCACTCCCATCCTTTTCTTCCAAATGGCTCGAGTCCATTAGCTCTTGAACAACTCTCTCAGTGTCATACCGATGAAGATCAGCTTTTCTTTGTTTTGCTGAATTGAAAAGAAACCAACATTTTCAGGATAAAACAACAATCATTTCCTAAAAACTAACTGTACAAGTAATAGTTTTACTTCGGTTTCTAGTACTCACCTCGCCTTTTTACCACCTTTGCTCTCCACATGTAAATGGCAAAAATGGTGCAAAAAAATACGATTGCAATTGGCAGAATTACTTCAAGGATCAGAGTGAGTAGCTTGGTTTTACCGCCTTTTGGAAGAAAACCTGCAGAAAATTGGGTCAGAGGATGTAATGCAAAGAGTGCTTTATTCTCATGCACAAATTTAAACTAACCTCGAGTACAATTTAGAGCCGAGCCATCCCAACGAAAGTTAGGATTGCAAAGGCACCGTTTTTCTCCATTTCTTGTATTGCAACTTGACTGCGACCAGTCCTTGCAGTCAGCTGATGAAGTGCAGGTCGGCTCTAACGGTGGCTTCCAACTAATTTCTACTTCAACTCTACCATTCAATGAAGAATCAACAGTAAAGTTGCACCTGGTGGTCACATTGAATGGAGATGATTGACTGAGCTGCAGAATGTTTCTTCCTAACGAATGCATAGCATCACAATTATCTGCTTCTCCGGCTTGCATTTGGACAACAAATTTTCGTGCCTCTGGATTGACAATAATGACATTATAGTTTCTACCACATGCCTTGAAGCTTAGCTGGCCTGTGTCGTTATTACAGTAGAAATTGGAGTACATAGGATCACCGCATTTTGGTCCAGTGCTTAGAGGATAAGGGACCAAGTTCGTGCCACAAGTCTCACAATTTCTATCTGTAAATTCTGTAAAATAAAATAGATATTGTTAAATCCTAAGGATTTTTTTTATTTAGTTAGTATGAGAGAATAAAATATCTTAAGATAATCCTAAGGATTTTTTAGGATCCCATTAAAATTATGCACCTCATAAAATTTTAAAGACAGTTGGTATCATATATTGATCACCAATATCAAATTAATCTACTATGACCTTAACTTTCGTTAAAAAATAATTAATTAACTTTAGAAAAAATTAAACAGCACACTATAGCTTTTTAACAGAGAAGTAAACAACAATCAGATTACCGATTCACGAATCTTTCCTAAACTTTATGTTTCTCATATAATATATGATGATATGTGCAAGATAGCAATTTATTTTACCCAATAGCTTATAAAAAAAGTTAATGTTTGCAGCCAAGCTTAGACCAGATACTTCGATGCAAAGTGTTAACTTTAACTCGATAGCAAAGCCGAATGACAGAGCTTAATGCTAAACATTCAAGTTATAGAGTTCAATTTTTAGATATTTGATCCAACAACATTAATCGTATGTGAAAATGCCTAATTGAAATCCAGTATAAATGGAAGAGAAAATTTACCCGCAAATCCCTATTCAGTATATGTTCAAACATTTGATAGGTAAAATATTACTGAAAAATATGGGTACAAGATTATATAAAAGCGCCAATACCCAAAATGAATTTTAAGACAAAAACAAAATAGAATCGATAATAAGTAAAATTTTGAGAAACTTATAAATTGTGGAAAATGAAAGAGATTTCTTCCAACATGATATCACAACTACTCTACTTAGTCCTCTGTCTAAATTAGCCAAGATGACTATTGGAATGTGGCATGTGAAGAGTAAAATACCTATATTAGAGAGTGCCACACGGACGTGGAGATCATAGCCATCATCTTGGTCCTCCTGAAGATTTCTGAGACCCTCTGTCCAAGTCCAACATGATTTTCGACGATTTTCGACCACAAATGAATATGCCTGGCACGGGCAATTATTGCGGCACTCCTCTCTGCACTCTGTTTCATCCTTCGTCTCATATGATGTGCCTGAGTATCCCACTTTCATCCTTTTCAATCTCAAGAAGTAATCGCCACACGACGATGTATAGTTTCTGGTGCAACCCTCTGCAAAATCTTCAGCTTTCCACTTCTCTGAGAATTTGGGTTTGAAACCTGGCAAACATTTGCACGCTACCATATTTTTGCTATTACAGGTGCCAAAGTTCCCACAATAGTCGAACACATCGCACTTGTCTTTTGGCACCCTCCATACCAAGGACCAATTTTTCTTTTTTGTATCCGACTGCCAATACTGTAAATCTCCGTTGAAATTCAGCACCAGTCTTTTATTTATGTAAGCTTCATTCTTGTTCTCGCTAGAATTCAAGAAGTTGACTAATGTAGGAGTAATTTGATCGGATTTAAAGATTTTACCTAACTCCGGCGTGCTTGATTTCCAATGAGTAATAATTTTTCCCATGACTAAAAACTGATTCTTTACTTTAGGATCTCGCTTGAACGTGAAGTTTCCAGGTGTTGGATCTTCTTCACTGGTCCACGAAGTTAAACTAAAATTTTCATTAATCTTCATACCAAAAAGAAATGTATCAGTTTGTTGGTCAAAGCTTTGCCACAGATTTTGCCTCGTCTGGTCATCAAACAGAAAGAAGTTACCAGCATCACTGAGCTTGGCTTTAAGTTCCATTCTTAAACGTTCAAGCTCAAGGTGTGTACACCAATAAAGTTTCCCATTCCCATCGGATAACTTGAGGTTGCCATCTGCAATAAATAAAACTCCACTTTTATCTGAAAGTGGGGTTACTCTATTAGCGACCCAGACAACTGTTTGTGGACTGAAGGTGTACCAGATCCCTACATATCTCTTCGCATTGGAGCTTTTGGATGGGCTAAAGAACCCCAATTCAAATATATTTCCAGCTGAAACAAGAGTTTCTCCATCAACTAGCTTACTTTCTTCTGTTATAGTATCTCTAGCGGAGCAGCCATGAGGAGAAGAAAACAATATCAGAATTGTGTAGCAAAATAAGATGGTAGAGAGGATGTTAACTACTGACCAGCTAGAATTTCTTCTCATCTTCGTAATTTTTCTGCACACCATCACTCTAAAAGAGTACGAACAAATTTTCTTCATTACATATAATCATCCATTGACTATAAAGTCTGCAGCCTGAGTTCCAACTTTCCCGCTACTGTTGTTCCGCTAAAAATTAGGGGTGTAAACAAACAGAACGTTCGACGAACCGTTCGTGAACTCGTTCGATTTCTGTTCGTTTATGTTCGTTTATTAAGATTAACGAACGAACACAAACAAACATTTTAGTGTTCGTTTGTTAAACTGTAAGATCCGATTTTTACAATACTGTAGAGTCTAAATTCATAAAATTGATAATGGAAATTAAATAAATAATGCATGTTAATTTCCAAAAGGGTGAAAAGCTCCTTAACTTGAGATGTGAATGGAGCCAAGTAGGTGAAATACTCGACGGGCGAGTACCGTGAAGTAACAGTTCGCCAATGGGCGATCTAGGTAAAGGTGTAATCGTCAATGGGTGAGCCAAAAAGATTTTTGCCAACGGGCGAGCAGTTTGCCAACGGTGATGGCGAATTGGATGGTGGTAAGGGCGAATAGGTGAGTTCGCCAACGTGTTGCTTATATCAGGGCAAGGTGGCGAGTTGAGCCATAATTGGTGAACCAATGGTGATTATGGGTAAGTATATGAAACAGTTCGCCAGTTGGCGAGTCGGATGTAATTGCCAAAATTAATGGCGAGTTGGACGAGACGTGGGCGAATATGTGTGCTCGCCAATGTGTGTGGTGAATCAAAACAAAGTGACGAACTGATTTAGTGTGGCGAGTTGATTGTTTTCCTTATTTGTTTGGCGAGTAGTTTAGTTCGCCAACTTCGTGGATAAGTGATGGCCGCTTGTGGCGAGGACTTGGAAATGCCAATGCATTTATCGAGTAAAGTGGTCGTCCAGATAGATGGGAAAATGAAAACAGAATTCAACCTAACAGCCAAAATTGACTTGTAAGTGATACGGTTGAAGACAATTAATGGTGAAGAGGTTGAAGTCAGTAAGGAATTTACCTGATTGGTTGAGGAAGTAAACAAAGGCTGCAGTAGAAGAAAAAGCCGTGTGAAAGGGAGACTTCCACGCCACTTTGTGCTTTAGTTTTCTTCATGCATTAAAGGCATGAAGGACGTGAACAATGATGAAGGAAACAGGATAAGGGCCAGGCGGTGGCTATTGATTGGCTGAGAATGTTTATATAAGCAGAGACAATTGATGAAAAAAACGAGTTAGCCAATTTCAGTTTCTTCACGAGAGCTATTTCTCTGTTTCTTCCATTTCTCTGCCATGTTTGATCTACTGAGTTTCACTCTTCAGTTGGCTAAACCAGTAAACATGCTTATAAAACCTTTCTTTCTTAGCCTGGTGAGCTGAAGGAATAAGCAAATAGAGGCCAACATGAGACAGAAAAACAACGTGTTTTGGAAGTGCAGTTGGTTGAGGTGAGTTTCATATTTTCTGAGGTGTTCTTGATGTTCACTGATAGATTTCTATGATTTATGCAGTAATAAACATAGATATAGTCTTGGTTTTAGTTAGATCCTTGGAAAATAGGAAAACAAGGAAAATTATGGAATAGGTGACGACAAGGGCGACTACAGTGATCGCCCAAGTTGAAAATAGTAATCGCCAATGAGGCGAATAGGTATTAAGTACTCGCCAAGGTAATTTTGTGGGCGAGAACGCCCAATTCTAGTGAAGTGAATGACGGGCGAGCTCTAATGCGAAGGCATTGGGCGAGAAGGATTGTGGGTGAACTTCCACAGTTAGCCAATGAAGGCTTCGTGAATAATGGCGGGTGAACTGACAAGTGGTAGCCATATGGTGAATGGCGAGCTCGTCTGGGCGAACTAGTAAAGCTCAGTTGGGCGAGTAGTCATTGATTTATTTCAATTCGTCCAAGTAATGGAAAAATATTTATAAAGGAAATATTAATGAAACTTATATAATTTGCAGCCAATAAATGGGAATGGCTATGGGCGAACAGAGAGCAGGGCGAAGCAAGGCTTCGTTTCTAACAGGTAAGGGAAGTGTGTGTGAAGTGATGCATGTCCTGTGGAGTAAATTTTATGAAAACATTAAGTTAAATGTTTTGTTTTCAGACATGCATGATTTTAAGAAGTTAATTGATAATTGTTTGATCGCGGGCGAGCTGATAGCCGCCTTTTTGCTATTTTGTTGGGTGAAATGATACAGGGCGGGCGAGCGCTTTGTATGTTTTATGTTGGGCAAGCCCTTTGTGATTTATGTTGGGTGAATTGGTATTGGCGGGCGAACCAATCCCTTTTATACGTTTTAAACTCAATTCTATTTTTAAAGGGCGGGCGAACTTTCTTAATAGAAAGCTATAAGTTAAGCCAAATGGCGAGCTCTCTTTTATGAGAACTGGGCGAGTGCCCTTGTTTTAAAGAATAATACGGGTAAAGCCATAGTCGGGCGAACCCTTTTTAATGAGTTTGGGCGGGCGACCCTTGTTTTAAATGAAAAGCGGGCGAACTTTTATCAGCCAGCCGTACTTGTGTTTTTAAAACTATTAGGCGGGCGACTATTATTCGCCGTCTTGTCAAGTTAGCCATGGGCGAGCTGCTTCCATGGGCAAGCCATATCGGGCGAGCTGACCATGGGCGAGCAGGTTTAAAACTTGAGATTATGGGCTGTTTTGGTGTTTTATTGTTTTATAAAAAAATCAAATCATTTTGTGGAAATGATATATGAGATATAAAAGTTGATTTTGAGACTTTAGGCCCTGAGTTCATGCGTTACGTTGCGTGACCCATCTGGGGCGATGGCTCGGGTCATATAGACCGACGAGTGCACCCTAGGGCGTCACAGGGCTGATGGACCTGCCAAGTCATCAGCGGTCTCGAGGTCACTTGGCAAGTGGACCCGAGGACCCCTTTAGATTATGGCCATAGATCTGAGATAGCCGTGAGGGGCGATGGCCTACGGGTGCACCCCAAAAGCGGCAGGTTTCGTTCTCCCAAGGTGGAGGAGGAACGATGATAGCATGATTTATTTATTGCCTAGTCTCAACTTATCAGTTTCTATTTACTGTGAGGATTTGTTGAAATCCTCGATAGTGTTTACTACATTTTAAAGTAAACCGTTAGTCAGTGATTTAATGGTGTTTTAAGAGAGTTGTTTACTATATATCCACTGTCTTTTCTACTGGGTTATTGTTAAGAAAAGAACAAATGAGTTGTGATATATAGTTTTGCTTTATTTAAAGCAGCATATGTTTCCTTTACTGAGCGTATGAATCGCTCACCCCTTTGTTTTAACTCCACAGATAAGAAGTACCCGGAGTCGAGAGAATTAGTTCTCAGATGGGTATAGCTATGCTTAAAGCATTGAGGCATGGCACGTTAAACGTGACAGGTACGGTCTTTCCTCTTTTACATTTCAGACATGTGTATACAGTACTACCTTAGTGCAATAAAGGTTAATAGGGGATGTCAGATGTAAGGAAATATGAAAAGAAATTTCATATTCCATAATTAATAGATAAATGTTTATCATTTATCACTATTACTGTTGAATGTTAATGGCATCGCAGACAGCCCAACCGGTAAAGTTGTATGGAAATACGTGAAAAATGTGGTAACGGGATGTTACAGATTTAATGGTATCAGAGCTTGGGTTGGTCTGATGTCTATTGATGCCTTTAGCATGGGAAGTGTTGAGAAAGGTTAACATCCCCTGTAGTACTGTATAGTCTGAATGTATAGAGGAGTCGAATGACTGTGAAATGAATTAAGTGGTGAAATATGATGAAAGTTGACTAATTAGGGGTTACTAATAGAGATAGTAATCCGAAAATTTTGCATGAGATAGGCGATCTTATCATCATTATGTCAGGTCTATTCGATAAGGTACAGTGAGGAACTCGGTGAGGGCCCCACCAGGACTTCTCTGTCCATATCGAATTAAGATCCTGAAAATGATGATATTGAGATAAAAAAAGGGGTAATATTAACATATAAGCCTTAAGATCGCGTGTTTGGAATTATATTGATGAGAGAGAAAATTTAAAGGGGAAATTATGAATATACCCCTATGTTAATATGTTATCTTTCAAAGTTATAAGGGATTGAATGGATTTAAAATACAAATTGATGGTGAAATAGTATGAGTATTTGATGGTATAAAGGATGAATTCTACTGTGGACCCCACTGATATATTGATAAGTAAGGCGACCCAGAGTATAAGTTATGAGAGGTCGCGAGATAGTCATACTTGTTGTGGATTTTGGGGTTTGAATTTAAAGTGAATTGGGTGAGAAATGATGTAAACTGGTTATATATACTCCTTATGTTTTAGGAGAATGGATATTAGTAGTGACTTGACATTTGAGGAAGTCAAGTGTTTGAGTCTGTGGATGAGAAAGAAAACTTTGAGGTAGGCGAACTCGAGCACGGTTGGAAGAACCGGGCATCGAGGTGATCGCCAAAGAGGATAGTATGGATGAGTAGCGATGTCACAGCAATCGTTGTCGATGGGCCCAAAAAGGGGTTGCCATGGCCGATTGGGCTGGTCCGTTACGATATCCATAGAACCGTGGTATTATAAGATTTATGAGAAATACTCGATGGGCGAGAATTAGATTGGGATAGCTCGCTAATGGGCGTGCAAATGTATGATCGCCAATGGTGTGGGCGAGTTAGATGATGGCGAGAACTAACACTAGTCCGCCAATATAACATGAATTGCTAAAAAGGGGCAAGGATACTGATCACCCAAATAATTTTAATGATGATCGCCCAAAGAGTATGGTGAGTAAGCTGATCAACAAATTTTGGTGTAAATCATAGCAAAGTGGCGAGAAGAGCGATCGCCAATGATATGAATCAAAGCAATGTGGTGAATAGAATAAAAGCTGTAATCGCCAAGAAAATGAAATGTCTCGTATTTGCCAAATGATAAAGTTGGCATCGAGATTTAGTTGACAAGCTTAGAGGTTGGTGAATTGAAATAGGAATTGTTTGTAAGTTCTTACCAGTGAATCAGTAGAGCTTGAGAAATTACTTGAGAGATTGATAAGTAAAGAATTAAACTAGTTTGTTATAACTGGTGAAAACGAAAACTTTACCGTTTAAAAAAAAAAATGGGAGTACTACTCTCTACAGTCGCTTCTAGGTTCCGGAACAAGTATGGTATTCTAAAATACCTATCATATTCTATCTGGATCCCTAGCCGACTGTAGTATCCTTCCTATTTGTGTGCCTAGAGCCAACTAGGATGATTTTAAAAAGAGTAAACATGTATATTGATATCAGCAATATTGCTGTATAAGGTATGGAAAAACCTTATTGTTAAGTCAGTGACCATGAGTTGTAATTGAACTATGTATATTAGAGACGTGAGGTCTCGAAAGATTAAGTGGACATTGAAAATTGTCTGAATAAAAGATTTTACTACTTAAGTGAGGTTAAAGTGTGCTTATTGGCGTATAAAATTTATGAGTTTCACCTGTATAGCACAAATTAATTGTTGAAGAGTTTGTGGAATTTACTACCTTATTGATTCAATACTTAATTGGGAGAAAGTAGAAGTAAATGGGTATGTATGAATATAGTATTCAAAATGGTTACGAGATAGTAACAGTAAAATACTATATTAAGTGGAAAACATTGAGGTGATGAATGTAAAAGAATGAAATTGTCTTGAGAAGACAAATCATATGATGACTAGGAAACACACGTTATGAGGCAGTTCCCAAGTATATGAATAAATGTGATTTCCTCTGATCATTATGTAGTTATGGCTGGAATTAATGACAAGCCATGAAAGTGTCATACTCAGAGGAGCAGATACAAGAAGTACTGCTAATCTTGAAAATGATCACTAGAGATAAGAGATGTGATCGAGGGGAAGATGATTACCGAGACGTAATCGGTGACTAATATTAAGGTCTGCAAAAGAAAAGCCGTCCTAGATTAATCATGAAACAATCATTGTGAGGTGGTGAAGAATCCGAAAGAACCATGATGTTATATAAGTGATTATGGATTAAGTAACCAAATTATTTCACTTCTGCATCATCAGATTTCGGGATGTAATGAGTGCTTTAGTCGATATATATATTGGTGAAACAGAGAGGGAGTATGTGAAGTTCCAGTTAGTGGATACTTGTGATAGGGATTCCTGATTTGCCATATGCCTTGAGAGAATATTAAGAGGCTTTGAGATTCCGAAATTTTACTGTTAGCACTGCCTCAGATTGATATAGATATCCGAGCGCATTGTGTGGACGCTCCGGGATATATTGAGAGCGAGTGCGTGGTATTTTAGCGACTACTGGGACAATTACATACGAATGATTAAAATTTTAATCGACCAGCACTAAATGAGATGATAAGTGATAAATAGTATAGATGAGTTACTAACTCTCAAGAATGATAAAAGACTTGAGGGAGTGTAAATTGGTTTGAAAGAAGACACCCGAGATTCTTCAGGACCTTGAGAAAATTCGGGATGAGCGACCCACGAGTGGGTTGATTGCTCAACACCGGATAACATGTTGTGAGATGTGAACGAACAAGGTGGTCGTCAACACACTTGAGAGAATAATCCTAGAGCGCGGGAGAGCGTCAAAGGGATGATTATAGATGGCCTGAAGAGACGGGCAGTACTCTTAGAGACAATGAGGAGTATAAAGAGATATTCATGGTCTCATATTGGAGACGAGATTAAATAAGAGTTGAGAAGGTGATAAGGAAGAAAAATACCTATATTAGAGGTACTTCCTATACTCAGTGAAAAATTGAAAAGAGTAAAATGCTATCTGGATAGTTGTGGATATATTAGTAAGTCTGCTCATTCCTTGATTTTGGAATTTGTTGAGCTAATTAATGCCTTGGCCGGATCATATATCAGGGAAATGGTGAGGTTTTACAGTATTCCAGTGAGCATTATAGTTGATAGGGAGTCCGGCTTCGTATCTCAGTGATGAGAGAGATTACAGGAAGCTATGGGATCCCGATTGAGTTTCGCACCACAGTTTATCCGCAGACTGAGAGACAGTCCGAGCGTATGATGTGGACGCTCGAGGATATGGTGTGAGCAAGTGCAGTTGATTTTACAGGCTCCTGGGATAATCCTCTACCCTGGCAGAGTTTGTTGATAATAATGGCCACAAGAGAGTATAGGCATAGCACTTGAAAGAGGTTATTTAGCAGACGATATAATCCACGATAGCATGCGAAATGGGAGACCGAAAACTATTTTCGACTTGATCGAACAGACTTCTTGAGATATACAAGAGGTTATGTATATTAAGGTCTCACCATTGAGATGCATAGTAAGAGGGAAATCGAGTTTCCGATGTATTGGATCGTCGGAGATCTTAGATCATATGAAAGACGTGCACTACCTCTCGAGTTGTCAGGAGTGCATAATGTATTTCATGTTTCAATAATGAGAAAGTACTATCCATATCCTTCTCACGTGATTCGAGATGAGTCCTAGAGATTAGAGAGGACATGAATTACGTTGAGAAATCGGTACAGATTTTGGATCGGAACGATAAGGTGTTATGATCTAAGATTTATTCTTTGATTGATGCTATGGCAGTATGAGGCTACTTGAGAATTGGAATGCCTTATGTGTACGAAATATACACAGCTTTCATACTGATAGATCTGGTTGAAATTTGGAGGACCAAATTTCTTAAGGTGGGGAGAAATGTAAGATCCGATTTTTACAATACTGTAGAGTCTAAATTCATAAAATTGATAATGGAAATTAAATAAATAATGCATGTTAATTTCCAAAAGGGTGAAAAGCTCCTTAACTTGAGATGTGAATGGAGCCAAGTAGGTGAAATACTCGACGGGCGAGTACCGTGAAGTAACAGTTCGCCAATGGGCGATCTAGGTAAAGGTGTAATCGTCAATGGGTGAGCCAAAAAGATTTTTGCCAACGGGCGAGCAGTTTGCCAACGGTGATGGCGAATTGGATGGTGGTAAGGGCGAATAGGTGAGTTCGCCAACGTGTTGCTTATATCAGGGCAAGGTGGCGAGTTGAGCCATAATTGGTGAACCAATGGTGATTATGGGTAAGTATATGAAACAGTTCGCCAGTTGGCGAGTCGGATGTAATTGCCAAAATTAATGGCGAGTTGGACGAGACGTGGGCGAATATGTGTGCTCGCCAATGTGTGTGGTGAATCAAAACAAAGTGACGAACTGATTTAGTGTGGCGAGTTGATTGTTTTCCTTATTTGTTTGGCGAGTAGTTTAGTTCGCCAACTTCGTGGATAAGTGATGGCCGCTTGTGGCGAGGACTTGGAAATGCCAATGCATTTATCGAGTAAAGTGGTCGTCCAGATAGATGGGAAAATGAAAACAGAATTCAACCTAACAGCCAAAATTGACTTGTAAGTGATACGGTTGAAGACAATTAATGGTGAAGAGGTTGAAGTCAGTAAGGAATTTACCTGATTGGTTGAGGAAGTAAACAAAGGCTGCAGTAGAAGAAAAAGCCGTGTGAAAGGGAGACTTCCACGCCACTTTGTGCTTTAGTTTTCTTCATGCATTAAAGGCATGAAGGACGTGAACAATGATGAAGGAAACAGGATAAGGGCCAGGCGGTGGCTATTGATTGGCTGAGAATGTTTATATAAGCAGAGACAATTGATGAAAAACGAGTTAGCCAATTTCAGTTTCTTCACGAGAGCTATTTCCCTGTTTCTTCCATTTCTCTGCCATGTTTGATCTACTGAGTTTCACTCTTCAGTTGGCTAAATCAGTAAACATGCTTATAAAACCTTTTTTTTTAGCCTGGTGAGCTGAAGGAATAAGTAAATAGAAGGCCAATATGAGACAGAAAACAAGTTGTTCTGGAAGTGCAGTTGGTTGAGGTGAGTTTCATATTTTCTGAGGTGTTCTTGATGTTCACTGATAGATTTCTATGATTTATACAGTAATAAACATAGATACAGTCTTGGTTTTAGTTAGATCCTTGGAAAATTGGAAAACAAGGAAAATTATGGAATAGGTGACGACAAGGGCGACTACAGTGATCGCCCATGTTTAAAATAGTAATCGCCAATGAGGCGAATAGATATTAAGTACTCGCCAAGGTAATTTTGTGGGCGAGAACGCCCAATTCTAGTAAAGTGAATGACGGGCGAGCTCAAATGCAAAGGCATTGGGCGAGAAGGATTGTGGGTGAACTTCCACAGTTAGCCAATGAAGGCTTCGTGAATAATGGCGGGCGAACTGACAAGTGGTAGCCATATGGTGAATGGCGAGCTCGTCTGGGCGAACTAGTAAAGCTCAGTTGGGCGAGTAGTCATTGATTTATTTCAATTCGTCCAAGTAATGGAAAAATATTTATAAAGGAAATATTAATGAAACTTATATAATTTGCAGCCAATAAATGGGAATGGCTATGGGCGAACAGAGAGCAGGGCGAAGCAAGGCTTCGTTTCTAACAGGTAAGGGAAGTGTGTGTGAAGTGATGCATGTCCTGTGGAGTAAATTTTATGAAAACATTAAGTTAAATGTTTTGTTTTCAGACATGCATGATTTTAAGAAGTTAATTGATAATTGTTTGATCGCGGGCGAGCTGATAGCCGCCTTTTTGCTGTTTTGTTGGGTGAAATGATACAGGGCGGGCGAGCGCTTTGTATGTTTTATGTTGGGCAAGCCCTTTGTGATTTATGTTGGGTGAATTGGTATTGGCGGGCGAACCAATCCCTTTTATACGTTTTAAACTCAATTCTATTTTTAAAGGGCGGCGAACTTTCTTAATAGAAAGCTATAAGTTAAGCCAAATGGCGAGCTCTCTTTTATGAGAACTGGGCGAGTGCCCTTGTTTTAAAGAATAATACGGGTAAAGCCATAGTCGGGCGAACCCTTTTTAATGAGTTTGGGCGGGCGACCCTTGTTTTAAATGAAAAGCGGGCGAACTTTTATCAGCCAGCCGTACTTGTGTTTTTAAAACTATTAGGCGGGCGACTATTATTCGCCGTCTTGTCAAGTTAGCCATGGGCGAGCTGCTTCCATGGGCAAGCCATATCGGGCGAGCTGACCATGGGCGAGCAGGTTTAAAACTTGAGATTATGGGCTGTTTTGGTGTTTTATTGTTTTATAAGAAATCAAATCATTTTGTGGAAATGATATATGAGATATAAAAGTTGATTTTGAGACTTTAGGCCCTGAGTTCATGCGTTACGTTGCGTGACCCATCTGGGGCGATGGCTCGGGTCATATAGACCGACGAGTGCACCCTAGGGCGTCACAGGGCTGATGGACCTGCCAAGTCATCAGCGGTCTCGAGGTCACTTGGCAAGTGGACCCGAGGACCCCTTTAGATTATGGCCATAGATCTGAGATAGCCGTGAGGGGCGATGGCCTACGGGTGCACCCCAAAAGCGGCAGGTTTCGTTCTCCCAAGGTGGAGGAGGAACGATGATAGCATGATTTATTTATTGCCTAGTCTCAACTTATCAGTTTCTATTTACTGTGAGGATTTGTTGAAATCCTCGATAGTGTTTACTACATTTTAAAGTAAACCGTTAGTCAGTGATTTAATGGTGTTTTAAGAGAGTTGTTTACTATATATCCACTGTCTTTTCTACTGGGTTATTGTTAAGAAAAGAACAAATGAGTTGTGATATATAGTTTTGCTTTATTTAAAGCAGCATATGTTTCCTTTACTGAGCGTATGAATCGCTCACCCCTTTGTTTTAACTCCACAGATAAGAAGTACCCGGAGTCGAGAGAATTAGTTCTCAGATGGGTATAGCTATGCTTAAAGCACTGAGGCATGGCACGTTAAACGTGACAGGTACGGTCTTTCCTCTTTTACATTTCAGACATGTGTATACAGTACTACCTTAGTGCAATAAAGGTTAATAGGGGATGTCAGATGTAAGGAAATATGAAAAGAAATTTCATATTCCATAATTAATAGATAAATGTTTATCATTTATCACTATTACTGTTGAATGTTAATGGCATCGCAGACAGCCCAACCGGTAAAGTTGTATGGAAATACGTGAAAAATGTGGTAACGGGATGTTACATAAACAAACCGAACATGAACAGAGGTATGGTTCGTTCGTTTTTGTTCGTGAACAGGCTCGTTTTTATTCGTTTATTGTTCGTTCGTTTAAAGTGTCATTTATTGTTCGTTCGTTTAAAGTATCATTTATTGTTCGTTCGTTGTTCGTTCGTTTATGTTCATTTATTGTTCGTTTGTTTAAAGTGTCATTTGTTGTTCGTTTGTTGTTCGTTCGTTTATGTTCGTTTATTGTTCATTTGTTATTTATTAAAATACTAAAATTACTTATATTATATAAGTTATATAATATATACCATATTTTTAAGACATTAACCTAAAAAATTATTACCTAATTTTTAAATATATTTATACAATATAACTTTGTTGGTTTAAAAAATTAATAAAATATAATTATAGTATAATTATAAAATTAAATTAGTTAGTTATACTTAAAATAATTATTTTTTAAAAATTTTAAACATAATGTACTGAAATAAAATTAATAAAAGTTTCATAATAAGTTAAGATTTCATTCATATGAGCTTATCCATTGATCATTTACATATATATATGTTACACATATTTATGTATACACACACATATATATGATACATTAATATATGTATATGTGTATAATATAAATTGTACTTAAAATAGTAATTATCAATTTTAAAAAAACATTGTTGACTTAAGTTATATTTAAGATTTTGTATTAGATGATTTCAATTTACATGTGAAATTTAATCTTTATGTAAGATTTTTAATATTTAATATTTAGTTTGTTCTTATGCAACTTGTTCATGAACATGTGTTCACGAACGCGTTCGTTTAAGTGTTCGTGAACTCGTTCGTTTACCTGTTCGCGAACATTAATGAACAATCATTACCAAACAAATGAACGAACACGAACACATTCCTTAACAAACACGAATGGCACTGAAAAACAAACGAACGAACAAAAACATCAGTTCGTTCGTTCGTGTTCCATTCGTTTACAACCCTACTAAAAATCTTAATCGAGTTCCTCCTTTAAAGGAAGACGTACTTAAAAAAAAAAAATGTTTGCAAAAAAAAGAGTAGGCTATTCAGAAGCCTTCAATAAAGAAGGAGAAATAATATTAAAATGTGTTAAATATAAAATAATGCTGGATTGATGTACATCGGTTTGGCTGTGCAAAAATAATGTACGTATCAAACAGTAAAAACTGGCAAAATTCATGTGGTCAAGACTCAAGGTCGTACTGCACCGTCTTTTTCAAATGGTCCATCATTATTATTATTATTATTATTATTATTATTATTATTTAAACTTGTGATATACGTAATGAAAATTTTAATTTATAATTTTTTTAAAAATAAAATAAAATTATCAATTAAAAATTATAGAAAAAATTAAATGTAACAAATCTTAAATATTAATGTTAAGGAAAACACTTTTTACTACATTAGTAACTAATAAATTATTAGTTAATGTTTAATTTTTGAAACTATTATTTTTAAAATTTGAATTTAAATAACTCCATCTTCATATTAATCTTATAAAATTAATTAGGGTTTTGAAAAAAAAAATTATTTATAATAATCTCCAACATAAAAGTAAGCAAAGTAAAAAAGTAAATAAAAATAAAAATATTATTTGAATTTTTTTACGTTTAAGACAATTCAAAATTGTTAAATACAATATTTAAAGGATAGATATATATATATATATATATATATATATATATATATATATATAGATAGATATGATAAACTAAAATTGTAAAGAGTTAATGCATCAGAAATTGATACATCATCAATAAACCTTTATAATTAAATCGAAAAAAATATTTGTATTTATTTTTAAAAGCTTGGTATTTTTTTTAGATTGTTTTATTGATGAAATGTCAACGTCGATGTATTGATAGTGTATAAAAATTATACACTATCAATGCATCATATATAAACACATATTTGAAATAATACACATTTTAAAATAATAGATAATCCATATAGATATTTTCTTTTTTTACCAAAGAAAATGATTGAACAAATAAATAAACAAATTGATTGAACGAATAAATCTAAAAAAATGAAATGAAAATTGAAAACATTATGAAATTTAATTCCATGTTAAAATATAGATTTAAATACACAATTTTTATTTTTATGATAAAATATTTATAAAAAATTCATCTTACTACACATATCACGTGTTGATATGAAATACGTAGGTCTTTTTCTTTAAAAAAGTGCATCCATATGAAAAAATTATACAAAAATTAATTATTACTATAAATATGTTTTTAATGTATATAAAGAGCAATAATACATATAAAATATGTATAAAGAAATTGAAAAACGATATGTGCTTTTTTTTAATTTTAATATATATAAATATAGATTATATATTTTAGAAATTAAAATAAATGATTGATTTAAAGAAATAATTTATTTATTTGGTAATCTTAATCTTTTCAAGACTCTTATTGTGGTTACGTTGTGTTCTATGGCTGTTGTGGCCTGTTGATCAGTACTGGTAACAGTACCACTAAAAGCTTCATATTATGTAAAATTTCACAATTTGAGGCTTTGGTTGGTCAAATTTTGAAAATGCACATGTACATTAGACTGTGTTTTACAAAGAGTTGATCGATGAAGTGATCCTATTGTTAATACCGATCCTTGTTGTCGGTAGGATATTGCATTTTAATCAACTGCAATTATTTTCTGTCGGTAGGATATTGCATTTTAATCAACTGCAATTATTTTCTTTCTTTTTTGAAAAAAAAAGTTTAGGAGTAAGAGAAATTACTCCATCTTTAAAGTCAACGCTAGTCGTTAACTTATTTTGAGATTTATGAATTCATTTGACTCTTACTTGCAGATTTTTTGAATTTACAACTTGCTTATCAATAAAAGATCATGGGATTTGATATTTTACACAAAGACTCAAACCTTAACTACTTATGCCAACTATAATTGGCAACTATCCTTATTCTTGGTCCCACAAATAGTTACTAATCCCCGGTCCCCTAGACCCTCACAGAGGTTAACAACTGCTTAAAAAAGTTGATTTGTCATAGGTTTTATAATCAAAATTGTATTGGTATGCATAAAAATTGTTAGGACAAAATATCTTTTAAACTAAATACCTACAAAAATGGAAGAAAGCAATAACAAACACACCAACTTTTAACATGGTTTGGCCCAACCAAATTAGTTTATAACTACTCAACCAAACTAATAATCAATCAAACAAATACAATTGCGTAATTTTTAGAGAGAAAAATTGTAAACTCTTCACAAGTTCAACCATGCAATTTTTAGTATAGAAAAATTACAAACTCCTAACAAGCCCAATCATGCAATTTTTAGAAGAGAAAAATTACAAACTCCTAACAAAGATCCCAAAGCCTAACTACACCCTTTTAATAGCCCATACCTTAGTTATTCCATCATTGTTTACAGCTTTTTAGGATACTTTACAAACCAAGCCTAACACATTATTTATAAGGGAAGAGTCCTTATAACTTCTCTTACACTTCCAATGTGGGATTTAAGGCAAACCCAACAAATACTCCCTTGACTTGAATTCTCAAACTCCACAAACTGCTCAAACATCATCATCATCATCATCATCATTATCATCATCATCATTATCATCATCATTGCCATCATCCTCATCATCTTTATCTTCTCCAAACATAGCTTTTATCTCCATTTTCATCTTCATAGCTTTCATCTCCATTTTCATCTTCATGGCTTTCATCTTCATCTCACAAGATCACGAATCTTCGGCTCTGATACCATTTATTAGGACAAAATATCTTTTAAACCAAATACCTACAAAAACAGAAGAAAGTAACAACAAACATAACTTTTAATATGATTTGGTTTAACCAAATTAGCATATAATCACTCAACTAAACTAATAATTAATCAAACAAATACAATTGTATAATTTTTAGAAAGAAAATTGTAAACTTTTACAAGTTTAACAGTGCAATTTTTAGAATAGAAAAATTGCAAACTTCTAACTATTAAAGAATCATGCAAGACAACAATACAAGATAATCTTCATTAGATAGCTAAGGAGTTGACCTTTCCATATCCAAGAGATTTTGCTAAAGAATCATGGAAAGATAGTCGATCAAGATGGCCTTTATTAGACAGCCAAGGGGTTGACCTTTCCTTGTACAAGAGATTGTGCAATAATGCTCTGTTATCGATGAGATTTTGTATTCACATATCAATCTCATCATTTACGGGATTATATCATTAAACTTCAGTACTTGTACATACAAAAACAATATAAATAATATACTCTCTTTCACTGTGATTCACCTTGAGCAGAGTGTTTATTTCACTTGTTTGTTAACTTCTTTATGGTATCAAGGGCCTTTCGGTAAGGAGTTGAAAGAGAGTTTTCCTTTTTATTTTTCAAATCTCAAGTACTTATGGCTACCATAACTACATATCCTTAACCTGCAACCTTGAATGTTGCAAACTTTGTCTCTTTATGCCTCAATCAAAATTATTATTTATTGTGGCGTACACAAATGCTTCCACTTATAGAAAGCCAAGACACGATTGGATTCTTAAACGGTGAATATCCAATGCCACAATCCTATCTCACTACTTTTGAAGGGACTGCTTCCACCGGATCGAAAGATATCCTACCGCCTCTTTAAATCTTGCCTTCTTTTCTTGGAGGAAATCTTATCATCTTCTTCGTAGCTAGATTACCAGCACCTTGTCTGAGGCAGTCGTGGTTGTTGGTTTTGGCCTTGAATCTTCTCTTGATGTATGAAAAACTCTAGAAGACACTTTTGCACAGAACTCACAAGAAAGAGAGTTTCATCTTATGCAATAGTTGTCCATGATTTGCAAAGGTAATGAATCTTTAAATGAATATATTTTGAGATTTAAGAGTTTCTGTGATAATCTTGTTGCAATTGGGAAAATTGTACCTGACAAAACAAAAGTATTTTGTTTACTTAATGGTCTTAGACCTAGCTATGAAACTTTTGTTACCTCAATGCTAAAGCCTCCAGTACCTGCCTACCAAGATATTGTCACACTGCTTCAGAACCATGAAGCAAGAAATCAACTTCATGACTTTGAAGGACATGAACCCCCACAAATGGCATTTCTTGGATAAAGGATTTTTAATGGACAAAACAAGAAATGGGTTTTTAATAAATTTAATTCAAAAGGAAAGGGCTTTAGTCAAGGAAATGGATTTAACAACAATAAAGGTGGAAGTGGTGTCCAGTTTTATGCAGGAATTAAGCAAGGTAGTCAACGATTTTCAAAAAAGAAGGCAGACAACCCAAATCGAGCCCAAACTTCTACTACAAAGGAAGGAATTATTGTTTGCTAGATTTGTGGCAAAAATAATCACACAACCTTGAAGAGTTTCAATCGCTTCAATCATTCCTATTAAGCTAATGATGTACAAGCTTTGGCTGCACTTACAATTGCTGAAAATAATGAAGTCGAATGGTTTCCTGACACTGGGGCTACAGCCTATTTGACTAATGACCCTGTTAAGTTGTTGGTGATGATAGAATTATGGTTAGTAATGGTCACTCTTTAGATATTACACACTTAAGAGATGCAAAAATTAATTATGGTGCTGAAACTATTACTTTGAAAAATGTTTTGCTGGTTCCAGAAATTAAGAAGGATTTGATCTCAGTTGGTCAACCTACTCATGATTTTCCTTATGAATTTGTCTTTGATGATAATGGATTTAAAATCCAAGAAAGATATAGTAAACAAGTGATAGCTATTGGAGAAAGATGAGATGGTTTATATGCTTTACATGGATATGCTGAAAAGCATGCAGTATTTTTCTCAAACCATTATAGAAGGGCATCGACGCCCTGGCCATCCTCACTATAATTGATTTTCTTTCTTGTAATAGATTTATTGAATTTAATAATAAGCATCAGTTTGAAATGATTTATGAAAGTTGTCAACTAGGAAAGGCATGTGGACTTCCTTTTGAAAGAAGTATTGATCATTGTGATGACTTATTTATGAAAGTTCATTGTGACTTACGGGGGCCAGCTCTAACTAAATCTGTTGAAAAATATCAGTATTATGTTATCTTTATTGATGAGCGTACTAGATTTACTTGGTTTTATCCCATGAGAAAAAAATCTGATTTTTTAATGTGTTTTATTCATTTTCAAAGGTTTGTTGAGCGACAATTCAACAAACGAATTAAAATCTTTCAAACAGATGAAGACGGAGAATTTGCAGATAAATCCTTTTTGCAACTTTTAGGAGATCTCAAGATTCAACATAACTTGCTTGCCCCAAAACCCTAGAACAAAATGGCATTGCAGAACGAAAACACAGAAACATTACTGAGTTGGGGTTAACAATGATGTTTCATGCTAAGCTACCGACTTGATATTTGGTTGACTCTTTTGCTACAATAGTTTATTTGATAAATCAACTAGCATCTCCTAGTATCAAGGTGGAATCTCCATTTTTCAAGCTTTATAACTAGCATCCTAATTATTGTTCTATGCACATTTTAAGTTATAGATGCTTCCCATATCTCGGTAAATACTGAAAAAAAAATAAGTTGGAACCTAAATCCATTCCCTATGTTTTCATTGGCTACAATATCAAGCACAAAGGCTATAAATGCTTAAACCCAACAACCGGTCACATCTTCATCTCTCGTCATGTTGTCTTGGATGAATCCAATTTCCCTGGGCTAATCCAAGCTCGTTATATGCTGCACATAATTTTGAAGGTGAACTTTCTACCTATCAAAATTGGCTTGAGACTAGTGTTATTGATGAAAATGACTCTTTTACAAGTGAAAAAGCTTCATGTGATAGAATAAGACAAGAAACTTTTGTTAATATATATCCATTGTTTATAACCATTGAACCCACATCCTTAAAAGTGCCTACCATATCACCAGCATTGATGACCAATGATGATGCAAGGACAACATCATCCCTTGATCCTAGTGCATGTCATGATACAAACCTACCACATGTGATTGTTGAATCATCCAATAATGAACATGACCATGTCTTTATACCTCAAGACATCACATGCTCATCCCCAGCAAACACCTCTATAGAGTCCTCTGAGTTATTATTTGAGTCAACTCACACCATCGATGGCTCAAGTCCACATGAAGACAATCATTCTAATGCTGTTGCTAACAATGGACATACACATCAAATCGTAACTCGTTCTCAGAAAGGTATTTTTAAACCAAATTTACGATATGTTGGCCTTCATGTCTTTATAGGTTCTGATATACCTAGTGAACCAAAATATATTAAGTCAGCTCTTAAGCATAAAGGTTGGACAGAAGCTATGCCTTAAAATTACATGAAACATTGGATCTTGTTCACGTTCTAAGACTATGAATGTCATTGGAAGTAAATGGGTCTTTAAAACCAAACTCAAGTCAGATGGTAGCCTTGATCACTTGAAAGCTCGACTTATGGCAAAAGGATTTCATCAGATTGTTGGAGTCAATTTTGATAAGACATTCTCACATGTAATAAAACCAAGCAGTATTCGCAATTCTTACCATAGCAACTGTTCGAAGATGATCTTTAAGACAATTGGATGTCAAAAATGCATTTCTTCATGGCTATCTTATAGAACTAGTTTACATGGAACAACTACTTGGCTTCGTTGAGCCCAAATTTCCAAGTCATGTATGCAAACTCAAGCGTGCTTTGTATGGGCTTAAACAGGCTCTCCATGCTTAGTTTCACAGGTTTAGCACTTTTTTATTTGATAATGGTTTTTTTTTGTAGTTCTTCATATCCATCTTTATTTATTTCTCACTCTTCCAAAGTCATAATACTTTTGCTCATCTATGTTGATGACATGGTTCTAACAAGTGACAACTCAGCAACCATGCAAAGCTTTATTGACATTCTTACACAGGAGTTTGCCATAAAAGATCTTGGACCACTACAATACTTTCTTGGAGTTGAAGTTCAACAAGATCAAATCGGCATCTTGTTATCTCAAAGAAACTATGCACTAAATATTCTTCATAGAGCCCAAATGAATGGTTCTAAACATCTGAACATTCCAATGGCCCTCAAAACATGATCCATATCGACAAGTCTGGAGCCATTTCCAAATCTTATGCTTTTTCAAAGTCTAATAGGTGCTTTATAGTATCTCACTTTTACTCGGCCAGATATTGCATATTCTATCAATTTTGTATATCAGTACATGCATGCTCCTAATATGGAACACTACCAAGTAGTGAAGAAGATTCTACGATATGTAAGCAACACTATTGATCTTGGTTTGTACATACACTCTCAAAGCACTTTGGACTTATATGCTTTCTCAGACACAGATTAAGCTGGTTGTCCTTTAACACGACATTCCACCACTGAATTTTGTACATTTTTGGGAGGAAATTGCATATCTTGGTCAGTAAAAAAGCAACCCATAGTTACCTGCTCAAGTGCAAAAGCATAATATAGAGCTATGACCATTACTATTGCAGAACTTACATGGCTTGCAACTTTGCTTCAAGAAGTGGGTGTTGTACTTCCTAACACCCCAACTCTTTTTTCTGACAACATTAATACTCTATATATGACTGTGAATCTAGTATTTCATGGTCGTACAAAACATGTTGAACTTGACTACCATTTTGTCTGAGAAAAAGTTGCTCTTGGAAATCTTATCACTTGTTTTGTTCCTTCTCACAATCAACTTGTTGATATCTTTACAAAACCTTTTCCAAAGTCTTCTCATGCAACGTCACGTTCCAAACTTGGCCTTTGTATTCTACCTCAGCCTTGTTTACAGGGGAGTGTTAAAGAATCATGCAAGATAGCCATACAAGATAATCTTCATTAGACAGCTAAGGAGTTGACCTTTCCATATTCAAGTGACTCTACTAAAGAATCATGGAAAGATAGCCAATCAAGATGGCCTTCATTAGACAGCCAAGGGGTTGGCCTTTCCTTATACAAGAGATTGTGCAATAATGCTCTGTTATCTATGAGATTTTGTATTCACATATCAATCTCATCATTTACAAGATTATATCATTAAACTTCAGTACTTGTACATACAAAAACAATATAAATAATATACTCTCTTCCACTCTGATTCACCTTGAGCAGAGTGTTTATTTTAGTTGTTTATTAAACTTCTTTACTAACAAGCCCAATCATGCAATTTTTAGAAGAGAAAAATTACAAACTCCTAACAAAGATCCCAAAGCCCAACTACACCCTTTTGATAGTCCAAACCCTAGCTATTCTATCGGTATTTATAATTTTTTGGAGTACTTTAAAAACTAAACCTAACACATTATTTATAAAGGAAGAGTCCTTATAATTTCTCTTACACTTCCGATGTGGGATTCAAAACAAACCCAACAGAAATTAAGGAGTTACTCTCAACCTTAAGGTCTGTATACCAATAAAGCTCCCCCTTCGTATTGGATAACTTGAGGTTGCCATCTGCAATAAATAAAACTCCACTTTTATCTATAAGTGGTATTTTTACTAGCGACCCAAACAACTGTTTGTGGACCGGAGGTGTACCAGATCCCTACAAATCTATTCACATTAGAGCATCTGGATGGGCTAAACAACCCCAATTCAAATATATTTCCAGCTGAAACAAGAGTTTCTCCATCAACTAGCTTACTTTCTTTTATTATAGTATCTCTAGCAGAGCAGCCATGAGGAGAAGAAGACAATATCAGAATTGTATAGCAAAATAAGATGGTATAGAGGACGTTAACTACTGACCAGCTAGAAGTTCTTCTCATCTTCATAATTTTTCTGCATACCATCACTCTAAAAGAGTATGAACAGATGAAATTTTCTTCATTACATGTAGTCATCCATTGACTAAAAAGAGTCTGCAGCCTGAGTTCCAACTTTCCTTCTACTACTAAAAATCTTAGTTGAGTTCCTCCTTTAAAGAAAGACGTACTTTTCGAAAATGAAAAAAAAAAAAAAAGAAAAAAAAAACTTGCAAAAATCATGTGGTCTATGAGTAATGTTGTATGAAAAGGGGAAATAAAACAAGAGTGGGATACTCAGAAGCCTTCAATAAAGAAGGAGAAATAATATAAAAATGTGGTAAATATAATATGCTGGATCGATGTACTTCGGTTTGGCTAACTTGCAAAAATCATGTGGTCAAGACTCAAGGTCGTCCTGCACTGCCTTTTTCAAATGGTCCGTTATTATTATTATTATTATTATTATTATTATTATTATTATTATTATTATTATTATTATTATTATTGTGATATACACCAGGATAATTTTAATTTATAATATTTTTAAAAAACAAAATATCAATTAAAAAATTATTGGAAAAAATTAAATATAACAAATTTAAATATTAAATAAATAAATTAAATAACTACAAAATTAATGAAAACAATTATTACTATATTAATCATTAAAAAATTATTGGTTAACATTTCATATCTGAAATTATTTATTTTTAAAATTTGAATTTAAATGATCAATTTTTAGGGTTTTGAACAAAAAAATTATAAAAGTCTCAAACATAAAAGTAAGTAAAGTAAAAATGTAAATAAAAATAAAAATAAAAATATTATTTAAGTTTTTTAACAATGAAGACAATTCAAAATTGTTAAATACAATATTTAAAGGATTTATGTATATGATACACTGATAGTATAGAGTTTTTATACACTGTCAATGCATCAGAGATTGACACTTTATCAATAAGCCTTTAAAGTTATAATCAAATTGAAAAAATTTTATTTGCGTTTTTTTTAAAGTCTTGGTTTTTTTTTAGTTTGCTTAATAATGAAATATCAACATCTAGTGTATTAACAGTGTATAAAAACTATACATTTTCAATGCATCATACATAAACTCATATTTAAAATAATACACATTTTAAAATAATAGACAATCCATATAAATTTTTTCTTTTTTTTTGAAGAAAATGATTAAACACATAAATAAACAAAATGATTAAATAAATCAGAAAAAAGAAATGGAATGAAAATTGAAAAAAATATGAAAATATAATTCAATGCTAAAATATATAGACTTAAATGCATAGTTTTAATTTTTTAATAAAAAATTTATCAAAAAAATTCATCTTACCGTACGAATCACATATTGATATGAAATACGTATATCTTAACCTATGCGAGACTCTTATTGTGGTTACGTTGTGTCGCATGGTTGCTAGCTGCTGGGTCTGTTGATCGGTACCAGTAACAGTACCACTGAAAGCTTTCAATTATGCAAAATTTCACAATATGAGGCTTTGGTTGTCCAAATTTTGAAAATGCCCGTACACACTAGACTGTGTATTATAGAGAGTTAATCGATGAAGTGATAGTGTTGTTAATGCCGGTCCGTTTTGTCGATGGGATTTTGCGTTTCAACCATCCGCACTTATTATTGGTGCTGCAAATAATTACTAATCCCCGGTCCCCTGGGCCTCAGCCCCTCACAGAGGTGTTAACACATGCTTAAAAAAGTTGACCTATCATAGATTTCATAATCAAAATTGTATTGATCTGCATCGAAATTAAGCAGTTCCTTACAATTCTTAACAATTTAAAGTACCAAAATTCTTCCTGAAAATCGCAGCAGTCTCTGATAGTGCTTTTGTCTCTATAGTCCATTTGTATGTGTGATAAACATAAGCTGCTCAAGGCAGCTTGAAAAACGGATCTTGAACCAATATTATCAATTGGCTGTTGCTCTAGCATTGGAAGTGACTTCTTTACCAACAAGTAGTTAAAAAAGTAAAAATAAATTTTTTCTTAAATATTTAAACATAATTCGAATTCGAATAAAATTATCTTCAAATAATAAAACGAACGAAGATATTTACTGCTACCAAAGAAAAGTGCCTTTTTAAAGCTAGCTTTTTTTTTTACTGATAAAGCTAGATAGTTATTGATATCTTGAGGCAGTGGCTCAAGTTTTTATTTTGTTTTATTTTTGAATTATCGGAGAAAGATCTAGTGCTTGAAGTAATGTTGTTGCTCTGCCAACCGTTTGGTTCATCGGTGGTGTGTGGCGAGCTACGCTTAGTGAGTTTTTCTATTAAAGATAAAAAAAAAATTTATAAAGATAAATTATTCTTTTACTTTTGATGTTAAATTTATTTTATTTAATTAAAAACTATATTTTTAATGATTTTTTCATTGTTTTTAATATCAGCAAAATTTTTTTGGTGTAAATTATAGGTATTTTCATCTATTTTAATGACATAAAATTAATCTTATTCAAAATTTAATCACAATTAAAATTTTTTAACCCTCCCAAAAATGCCGTGAATCTAACCGGAGCTCAATAAGTATAACTACTGTGTTTAAATTGTTAAGCCAGACCCAATGACCCACCCTTCTACGACCTGAACTTTCTAGAAATCAATATTGGGTCTCAATGATCACTTTCATAAGAATACAAGTATCGAATCCGCGTTTTACTTCAGGCATGCAAAATTATTGGTAATGTAATAACCAAAGATATACCATGTTATATATATATATATATATATATATATATATATATATATATAGAAATATTAGTGTTTTTACATATATTTTATTTTCATAATTTAAATAATATTAAATAATTATTTATTTAAACATTTTTAATTTTATTTTTAATATGATTAATATCCAATATATTGGTAGAATTTTTTAACTCCATAAATGAGATAATGAATACATATATCCTTTAAAAATATTTAAAAAATAAAATGGGATATGTATAATCATTCTAACTCCACTTGTGGAGTCAAAAATTCAACTGACGGTATATTGGATAATTATCATTTTTAATATATAATATTAAAATATTTATATTTATTAATTATTAAAATTAAAAATATAAAATTTAATCTTTTACAAATTACATAATAAATCGCATTTGTAAGTTTATATCATATGGATTTTTTGAAAAATATGTAACTCACGTATATTTGCAAATATTATTGATTTGTTAAGTATAGATCATACGTCAGTTACACAATTTCTTTTAAGATAGATTTTGTATTTTAAATTTTAAAACTATGATTAATAAATATTAATAAAAATATTTTTAAAAAATATCATTTTTTTATGTAAAAAAATATCATGTTGCAAGCGAATAACTCATTGCTTGGTAATTATAGTGGGCAAACTTTCCATGTTATGGTTAAGAAAATTGCAAGAATAATATCAAGTCTCGATATGTTGGAAAACATTAAATTAAAAAAAAAGATTATTATCCTATCTATTATCACTGAAGTTTTTTAACTCTATAAGTGAAATTAGGATGATAACATGTATCTTTTAAAAATATTAAAAAAATAAAGAAAATTAGACACATGTTATCATCTTAATATCACTTTAGAATAATAATCCATAAAAAAAATCATATTTTCTAAAAATAGAACATAACATTTTTTTAATTTGAAAAAGAAATCTAGATAAGTTTTTTTTTGTTATTTGATTTTTTTGACGTTCTCGATTTAAATTTTAATTCATAGATAAATAATTTTTATCTTTATTTTGTACTTAATTTTTTACGTTTCATAATCTGATATTTATGGTGATTTTGATTATTTTGGAATGAATTCTTTGTTGTGATTAATATTCTAGATTTTGGTGATAATTTGTTCTTTTGGTAAGATTTTTTCTTAGTTTTTCTTAGATAATAGTTTGTATTTTTTATTTTTATATTTTGTCAATTTATATTATCAATTTGATTATGAATTATTATTATCTATATTTTTTTAAATTTAAAATAATTGTTTCATGCTTTGATTTTTTTTCTCCAAAAATAATACTGTACTGGATATAGATTAAAAATTACAAATAAAGATAGGTTAGAGGCTAAATTTATTTAGAAGCATAAAATCATTATACCAAAAATGAATATTTCCTTAGCTTTCCTCCAACAACAATACTGAATATAAATTAAAAACTTAAAAATAAAAATAAATAGGAGAACTTAACTAAAAAATAATTAGGTGAAATTTCATTTAGGTGGTTAAGGAAAAAAATGAGATGACTAAAGAGGTAATAAAAATTATAGAAGACAAAAGAAAAGCTACGAAAAAGCCAACAAAAAAAAGCTCGAACCAATAGCAACGTGAAATATGGGACCAAAAAATTGAAGGGTGAGTTACTGTTTTCAATCTAAATGATTATTATTATTTTATATATATATATATATATAGTGTAATAACTGTAAATTTTCTACGCATGGTAAGTGAGTTAAGGAGTTATTGGAATTGTATTTCATAATGGGGGAAATTATCTTGAAGCATGAGAATTATAAAATAAATTAATTAAGCATGAAAAATTATAATTTGGAGGAATGAAAAAGGTGATTTTTTTTTTGAAGAATTGAGGCTATGGGAGTTTAATAAGAAATTTAAGTTTTGAGATTTTACAAGTAGATATTGTAATGAAATTAGGAGAGGTGAAATCTATAGAATTAAGGTCGTGGAAGTTATATATGTTACAAAGGGACATATTGCAGTCATATAAAAGATTTATCTAGTGGATTAAAGTGTTTTTGTTTTTCAAGAATTACATGGGAATTTAATTATTTAAGTGATAGTTAAATAATAGGAAATTAATTATACTAAGGTTGAAGGATCCAAGTTTAACAAATATATATAAGGAAAATTATTCTATACACTGTCAGTGGAGTTTTTTAACTCCACAAGCGGAGTTAAGATGATGACATATGTCCCATTTTATTTATTTTTTATTTTCTTAATTTTTTTAAAGGACACATGTCATCATCCTAATTCCGCTTGTGGAGTTAAAAAACTCCATTGACAGTGGATAAGATAATAATCCCATATAAAATTATATATATTGGAAATATATATTTACCAAGTAAATGAAAAATATACACATATAAAAAATATATATAAATAGATATATCATTAAATGATTTAAATAAAATAAAATAAAAAAAATATAATCTATATAATAATATATAAAAAACAAAAAGAAGGTTATTGGAGTTTGGTGAAAAATTTCCCACCAAACCGGCAGACCACTATGAATTTAGTGGCTTAAAAACAAGCCAATTGACAAACAAAGAAAAGAAAAGAAAGATAAGAGACGAGAGAGAGATGGAATTAAAAGAAAAAGAAGAAATGCCGCGAGGAAGCTAGAACGGGGACGTCAGTGCCAGGGATTCAGCACTAATTAGGGGCTGCTGCTAGTGGCGTTTCAGAAGCTGATTGGGGCAGAAAGTTGTTGTTTCAGGCGCTGGTTTTTGGCACCAAAAAGGGGCTGAAATGAGTCGTTTTCTGGGTACGAAAAAGAGGGATAAATAGAGGAATTGAGAAGGCTGAAACAGGGGAGATTGGAGCGTCTTTAAGTGCAGCAAAAAGGGATCATGGGTGAGGTAAACGGAGGGCTAGGAAAAGGCTGCACATTCTCGGGTTACGGAATTGAAGCAAACGAAGGCAGCAGGGGTCCTTTTCTGGAGCAGCAACACAGATCAGAACAAGAGTGCTTTGCTTGGGATCTTTGAGAGGTGAAACGAGAGAAAAGGAGAAATAAAAATGAGGACGGAAAGAGAAGGTTTTGTGCATTACACCTCACTTTGCTGCTGTAGATCGAGGTTGAAAGGGCTAAAGAAATGGAAGCAGAAATGTAAACAATGGTGAAAGATTAAGAGCCAAAAAAAAATATTAAGGGGCTTTATTGGTGATGAGCAGAGGAGAATTGAAGCAGCAAAAGTAAGCTACATTTGAGGCGAAAACCAGATACAATGAGGGAGAGAAGATGAGCTTTCATACTTGTTCAGATCAGTAAATTTAAGGGCTGTGATTTTCGTTAAAACAGAGCACAAACAGAGTAGCAGTAGGGGCCTTCATTTCAGCTGGTTAAAAAAAAATTGGAGTAGGGGACAGATTAGGCCATGAAGAGAAACAAAGAGGTGGTGAAACTTGAGATGGGCTGCTGTTGAAGAGGTTTACAACAGCAACGAACATGAAGAAAATAAAACAAAAGGTTCAGTCAAGCTAGGATGTTAGTGTAAGGACTCTTCTCTTTAGTTGTGTTAAATATATAAACATTAGTGATGATATAGATGTGATATATGCTGTAGGATTTCTGGAAATTATTGTGGAGGCATAGTGTAGAGGTTCGACTAACGTGGCTCCACAGAGTAAAGGTAAGCCAATTACTTTGATATGTATATGTATAATTTATATAAACATATTATGTTACATCGTGATGTTTGTTCGTAGGAAAAAAAAATCACGAGGAAGAGTTGTTAAACTTTACCTTAAAGTGTTAGCTAGGGCAAGTGTAATCAATATCTAATTATTGAAATTTTATTATATAAATGGCAAGGTGCTAAGTGTGATGGTGTAATTAAACTAAGAAAATCGTTAAGGAAGTGAGGTTGTACAAATTGGCCAAATGACGTGTGGTATTTGCCAAGTGACAAGTCCTAGTAAATTTTGGTAAGGAAATATATGGTAAATACTCGCTAGTCCACTATGTTTATATATGTCTAAATTAATGTTATTTAATACTTATGGATTTAAATGCATTCTTGGTTAAATTTCAAAATATATTGAATTGAGCTTAAAGTGCAAAATAGTTTGAGATTTGAATTGTGTTGGATTGGTGAATAAATATATTGCTAGTTGGAGTTTTCTGCAAGTTATTTGGTTGTGGATTGTGACGCCGGGTAGTATCCTGCTTATGTCGTCATAATGCCAAAATTTCGTTAGAAATTATTAAGTGGATTTTTTGTATTAGTTTAGATTTCTATGACGCATTTAAAATCTCATATATATTAAGCACTATTACTTGCCATCGAAATAATGATTTTTAAAATGTTTTCATACGATGAGGTTATAAGAACTAAAGTGTTTAACACGATTCATGCCTTCAAAACTCAAGCTATGTTGTAAAAGTTATCTTTGTACGAAATTTTGACTTATGAGACAAGGGGCGCTATGAAATGTATGTGTGGCATTATCCTACTTGTGTGGCACTTTATGCCTGTGTGGCAATTACCATTGTCGTAACGATTTCGCGCTCGATGATTTTGAAAAACATTTAAAAAAATAGGGAGTCGCCATCAATCTTTTTTGACTAGATGTGATTGGTCACCTAAAAATATTTATCTTTTTAACAAAATCTCAAAATTAATTAAGTTTTATTAAAAAGACAATTTTTGGTCTGCGAAAACAAAATCGGGTTCGGGAGTATGATTACGCATGAGGAAGGATTAGCACCCCCACGATGCCCGTTAAAAAACGGTACCATAGTAATCATGTGTTATCCTTTGGTTTTAACGAAATGGTTTTAACTTAATATTTAAAAATAATTCCTATTTTATTGCAATCAATTTTATTCTTTTTATTCAAAATCGTTTTTTATTTGTAGAAATCATTTTTTTCTTATTTTTTTACAAAAGTTAAATTTTATTTTTTGATTTTGTTGATGAAACTCTTGATATTGAAAAATTTAACTAAATATCCCAATACTCTGGTAACATTTAGTTAATTCCTCCCACCTAGGGATCAGTCAAGAAATCACTACTTGTGAGTTTCATGACATCCCATCTTCGGAAGAATTTCATTTATTTTGAAATTAATGTTTATGCGTATGATGCAAACATATAATGCATGATGCACATGGAATTATAAAAAGAACTTTATATTTTGATTTTTATTAAAGAAACTCTTAATATTGAAAATTTTAACTAAATATCCCAATACTCTGGTAACATTTAGCTAATTCCCCTCACCTAGGGATCAGTCAAGAAATCACTACTTGTGAGTTTCATGATATCCCATCATCGGAAGAATTTCATTGTTAAAGCTTTATTATTATCTTTTATTTGTTTATATTAAAAAAAACATTCATTTTTATTTTAATGAAAATTTAAATTATTGAAAAATCATACTAAATATCCCAATACTCTGGTAACATTTAGTACGACTCTTCTCACCTAGGGATCAGTCAAGAAATCACTATTTGTGAGTTTCATGACATCCCATCATCGGAAGAATTTCATTTAAATTTAAATTCCATTATTTATAAATACGTTTTCTAATCAATAAAAATAATTAATGAAAATACAAGTAAAAGAAAATTTTTCAAAAACTTTTATTTTACAACATGCATTAATAATAATAATAATAATAATAATAATAATAATAATAATAACAACTAAACAAAATAATAATAATAATAACAATAAAACATAATAGTTAAATATTAAGACAAAAACAAACTGTTAAAATTAAAGGAAATATACCAATTTGGGTTTAAAACCCAAGAGCAAGGAGGCCCAAACAACAGCCCAAAGGCCACTCCACGGGCGGGCTCAGCGAAAGCGGGCCAGATCTATAGGAACCAACCAAATCAAGCCTAATGGAGTTCGCGGGTCGGATTTTTGCTGGTTTGGGTCGGGAGCTGGGCGAGCGCAGGTCGGACTTGTGAATCTGAGAATGAGCCTTCTCCTTTGGCTCAAAACGCAGCCGTTTAGGCTGCCTGTAAATACCTAAAAAAAAAATTTGCTTCAGATTTTAACTTTTCCTAAAAAAATTCCTCTTTTTTTTTCTCTCAACTATCTCTGCCTCTCTCTGGTTCCAGACGCCGGAACCGTCGTTGGCTGCCTCCTGCAGCCGCCGACCAACTGCCAAAACCGAAAAGGAAATCCCTTTCGAAAGGATCTTTCCCTCCTCTTTCCGTTTCTGAACTTGGATTTCTCAAAAAGTGCCTAAAACTTGCCAGATCGGAAAAAGCAACCCACGGTTTCAACACCCAAAAACGCCACCTTCTACCGCTATCCAAGCACTTTTTTTTTAAAACACCCTTCCTCTCCTCCTTGGTAGATTCCTCTAAGAATTTTGAAACTCAACCCCCTTTTGGAATCCCCTAAATCCAACACAACTTCATTTGTTTTATTGATTTTTGTTGTGGCTTGGATTTGTTGTTTTCTTTTGCAGGTAGGTCTCGGGCTTGGGATGTAGTTTTGGGTTTGTGTGTGCTTGTGTTTGGTTGCTTTATTGGGTGATTTCAGGTCTAGGGGGTTACGGGTTTGGTGTTTTGTTTTTGTTTTTTGTTTTTCTTCTTTTTTTTTAGGTTGCAATTTCAGATGGGGTGGTGACTGTTTGGCTTAGTGGTTTTTGTGGTTTCGGTTTAAAGGGACTGAGTTGGGGGTTCTTAGGTCTAGGCGGGGTTCGATTGGTGGTTCAAGGTGGGACTTTCGGGTTTTGGTTTTCTGTTGTGGTTTGGAAGTGATTTTTGGGTTTGGAGGGTCACGGTGTCTGGTTTAGAAATGGTGGCCAGAGGTGGCGTGGTAATGGAGCTCGGGGCTGGGATTTTTGGTTGAGGCTTGATTTTGGGCTTCTCAGATGATGAGTATGGGGTTCTGTTTTAAGAGGCAGAGGGATTGAGCTGGGGTTTTTGGAATCTGTATGGTGGTTCGGTGGCAAGTGGTGATGAGAATAGTGTCTGAGCCCCCCCCGTTTCAGTTCGATCCTTGGCATTTAAACCAAATTTTCTTTTCATTCTTGGGTCGATAGTGACCAAATCCATGATATTCAGGGATTATGATCAGTGGCAGCCAGATTTGGTGCATAGGGAGGAGGAATCGAGTGGGTTGGCAGCGTGATTTTGGCTGCCAGCCACCTGCACGGCACCAGCATTTTCAAAAAAGCAAAAAATTTTTTTATATATATTCTATAATAATAATAATAATAATAATAATAATAATAATAATAATAATAATAATAATAATAATAATAATAATAATAATAATAAAGGTAAAAATAAAATAAGACAAAAAATAATAATTGTAATAAATAAATAAATAAGAAAGTAAATAAAACCTAATTTAGCCCATTTTTCTTTGGGCCTTGAAGCTCAATATATTTCTAATTTGGACTTTGAAAGTCCAATTGGCCCAAAAATTTGATTGAAAATTTTAGCAATTGTATTATTGATTTGGACAAAATTGGGTGTCTACAGCTGCCCCTTTTTGCTCATTGCTGAGGATCAGGAATAGAGCAAAGACGATAGACACACTAATTTTGTCCGGCTTATAACCTAATCTCTTTCTTTTTCTTTCTTTTTCTTCTTCTTTTTTTTCTTTTTTTTTCTTTTTCATTTTTTCATTTTTTTTGGAATGTGCTCCTCTTGCAGCAGAGGCTATGAAACTTGAATTTTTTTTTGAAATGTGCTCCTCTTGCAGCAGAGGCAATGAAACTTTAAATTCCTTTCTGAAAATGTGCTCCTCTTGCAACAGAGGCAATGAAACTTTATTTTTTTTTGAATTTTTTTTTTTGAAATGTGCTCCTCTTGCAGCAGAGGCAATGAAACTTTAAATTTTTTTCTGAAATGTGCTCCTCTTGCAACAGAGGCGATGAAACTTTAATTATTTTTTTTTTGAAATGTGCTCCTCTTGCAGCAGAGGCAATGAAACTTTAAATTTTTTTCTGAAATGTGCTCCTCTTACAACAGAGGCAATGAAACTTTAATTAATTTATTTTTTGGAATATGCTCCTCTTGCAACAGAGGCAATGAAACTTTAAAATTTTTTTTTTTAAATGTGCTCCTCTTGCAGCAGAGGCAATGAAACTTTAAATTTTTTTCTGAAATGTGCTCCTCTTACAACAGAGGCAATGAAACTTTAATTAATTTTTTTTTTGGAATGTGCTCCTCTTGCAGCAAAGGCAATGAAACTTTAAAATTTTTCTTGAAATGTGCTCCTCTTGCAGCAGAGGCGGAACTTTAATTAATTTTTTTTTGAAATGTGCTCCTCTTGCAGCAGAGGCAATGAAACTTTAAATTTTTTTCTAAAATGTGCTTCTCTTACAACAGAGGCAATGAAACTTTAATTAATTTTTTTTTGGAATGTGCTCCTCTTGCAGCAGAGGCAATGAAACTTTAAAATTTTTCTTGAAATATGCTCCTCTTGCAACAGAGGCGGAACTTTAAGATTTTTCCTTGAAATGTGCTCCTTTTGCAGCAGAGGCGATGAAACTTTAAAATTCCTTTCCTGAAAAAGCTCCTCTTGCAGCAAAGGCCATGAAACTTTAAATTTTTTTCTGAAATTGAGAGATTTCACATTTAAAGATTTGATTCGGAGATTCACATCTTAAATTTTAACTTCGAGATTCACATCCAGAATTTTAACTTTGCTTTGGAGATTCACATCCAAAATTTTGAACTTGGAGATTCACACCCAGAATTTTAACTTGAAGATTCACATCCAAAATTTTGACTTGGAGATTCACACCCAGAATTTTAACTTTGTTTTGGAGATTCACATCCAAAATTTTGACTTTGATTTGAAGATTCACACCCAAAATTTTAACTTGGAGATTCACATCAAAAATTTTAACTTGGAGATTCACACCCAGTATTTTAACTTGAAGATTCATATCCAGAATTTTAACTTTGTTTTGGAGATTCACATCCAAAAATTTATCTTAGAGATTCACATCCAGTATTTTAACTTGAAGATTCACATCCAGAATTTTAACTTTGTTTTGGAGATTCACATCCAAAAATTTATCTTAGAGATTCACATCCAGAATTTGATCACATCCGGAATTTGAAGTTTTGATTTGGAGATTCACATCCAAAGATTTTATTTGGAGATTCACATCCGAAATTTGGAATTTTGATTTGGAGATTCACATCCGAAATTTTATCTTGGAGATTCACATCCAAATTTTAACTTTGATTTGGTGATTCACATCCAAAAAATTTTAACTTGGAGATTCACATCCGAAGATTTAACTTGGAGATTCACACCCAGAATTTTAACTCGGAGATTCACATCCGAAAAAGCTCCTCTTGCAGCAGAGGCTATGAAACTTTAAATTCCTTTTCTAAAAAAGCTCATCTTACAGCAGAGGCGATGAAACTTTAAATTCCTTCATGAAAAGCTCCTCTTGCAGAAGAGGCGATGAAACTTTAAAATCCTTCTTTCTTGAAAAGCTCCTCTTACAGCAGATGCGATGAAAATTTAAATTCCTTCATGAAAAGCTCCTTTTGCAGCAGAGGCGATGAAACTTTAAAATCCTTCTTTTCTTTTTTTCTTTTTTCCTTTTCTCTTTTCTTTCTCTTCTTTCTTTTCTTTCTTTCTTTTCCTTCTTTTTCTTCTTTTTTTTTGAACAAATTTCCTCTCTTTTTTTTTTCAATTTTTTTCAATCCAAAATCTCCTATATTCACCTTTTTTCAATGTTTGACTGATGCAATGATCACTAATGCGAATGCAAATTTCTTTATCAATGAATAACCAACTATTATGATGCAAATACAAACGACTTCTATCATGATGCAAATGCAAATGAATTCTATCAAGATGCAAATGCAAATGTTTTATGCGAATGTGCACTGTAAAGATACAAATGCAATTATCCAAAATTTTCTTTCAATTTTCTCTTCTTGTTGACGAAAACTTTTCATTTATGATTTCTCATCTACCTTACCTTAAAGTGTTTGTCTCACCACCTGAGGCCATTTTTTACTGTGCAACAAGGGTTGCCTCATGACAATCATCACATTTTTATTTACCTTTATTTTTTTTAAAACACCCTAAGAATTTATTTTACAAACAAAATTTTTCCTAACAAAATTTTCACCCAAAACGGCACAAGAAATTCTTTGCGCCACAATAATTATTGAATTCTCTCTCATTTCTGCTTGAAACGCTATCAAAATTTTGATTAGCAATCGAAGAATTTTCAAACAAAATTGCCTCAAGCATCTTTTTCATTTTCAAATTCAAAAGAAAAACGGTTTTTATTTTTGAAAATGTTTATCTATCCAAAACTTTTTAATTTCACAAGATTGCCCCACACAACAATAATCAAAGAAAGTTAAACACAAATGCAACAAAGAATTATCATTTGAGTTTCTTGAAGATTGGTGACCACTATTTAGGTGGGTGTGGGGGGAAGGTAATTTGTTCTCATCAAATGGATCAGGTGGTTTCACACATCAATGTTTTGGTTTGGCAAGAAAGGCTTACAACCTGATAGAAAATGAGATGAATGTTCCCTCATCTAGGCTCACAAATAAAACACAAGTTTTTCAAAAATAATGAATTCCTTGCAAATCATGGTTTTGCAAAATGGTTTATCTTGAAATGCAGACAAAATTTGACACTCTTTTAATTTTCAAATTATGTATTTTGATAGTTGTCAAGACTAGCCATTATGGGCTCAAATTCTGGCGTGTTATTTTGGGAGGAGACAAAAGCTTCACTCTTGGTACCAATCCTTTTAATGGCTCTCAAAAGGGCATTCTTGGATACCTTGATGGTTTGGGATGCTCACTTATTGCTTCAAAATGACTTTCTTAATGCCGCTTCTGTTGTGGCATTACCCTGAATGACCTCGAAACATTTTTACTTTTGCTCTAGACTGCCCCTTTTGGGGTTTTCACCCTAAAGCCCCATTCTCTTTTCTTTTTTTTGCCTTTTTTTTGTGTAATTGTTCCATCATGCACTTAAAAATTCAAAATTCATCCAAATTTGGTTATGAAGATTCTTGAAGGATAATCCTGGCTTAGAGATGAGCCAAGTGCCCCATTGGCTATGATAATTCATCAAGGAAAAACCTCTTCAGTTTAAGTATCCACATTTGATAGAAATGGACTTTTCAAGGTACGTAATGTAGGCCAGGTTTCGAGGTTCTAAAAGAATGGATAATAAGGCCCAAAAACGTGTTTAAGGGTGATCAACCGAGGATCATTTAGTATAATGTGAAGATTTATTCAAGTCACTCGACCTCTTATTTCTTACTTTGCCACTCCTTCATTTCATTTTCTCTTTTTTCTTTTTCTTTCTTGCAATTTCTTTTTTTCTTCATTTTTTTCCTTTTTTTGGTTTATGGAGTGAAATCAAAATCTTGTAAACCTAATTTACCTCACATTTGCCCCTCAACATGATAAACCATTTTGACTTAGAATTGGGGCTGGTCATTGTACTCTTGGAGAAGGTCTTTTTCTATATGTGCCCCCCAATGTGGAGGGTGATCCTTGATTAAGGTTTATTTAAAAAGAATTTATAAGGCTCAAAGAGGGTAGCAAATGGGTAAATTTCATATTAGTGAAAAGGATGATGAAAGATGGCCATTTGTCATTTCAAACATGGTCACTTAAATTGACAAAAATTTCCTTGAGTAAAAAAAAAGTCAAATATTTGTCTTTTTGTTGTTTTTTTGGTTTTTCAAGATGGAATTTCTTGGATATTTTCAAATTTTGGTTCCTTATTCTTCTTCTTCTTCTTCGTCTTCTTATTCTCTCTCTCTCTTTCCTCTCTCTCTCTCTCTCTCTCTCTCTCTCTCTCTCTTGTGTTGTTTGGAATCATTCGAATATCCTGAGTGCATGATGTCACTATCGATTTTTCTTTTTCATTTTTTATGTTTCATTTTTTTTGTTTGTTTTTTTTTTTTGCTTTTTTTTTACAACTCATGCAGCAACAAAACATTGCTACAAAATGCCCACAAGCTAGTGAAAACTGTTGGAATTGGCATATTTAACTTTGGGTTGCTCATGATGTTTTTACAGAGAGAAAGAAAAAGGTATTGCATTATTTGGGCAAGTTAAGGGTATGGTACTTTGTCCTCCTCAATTTTGGTTTGTGTCACAAGAATGAATCAGGGATTAAAGAAGTTGCTCAAGGAATTTCATGGTCTGTGGTTTCTCAAACAAATTTGGGTAATATTGACAAGTATGAATCTCTAGCATAGTTTTGACACATATCAAATTACCAAAATTTAAATTTAAAAGAGTGTCATGCTTGATTATTCAAGGAATCCAAAAATAAATTTTATCAAATTGATTGTTTCATCGTTCATTGCCCAAGTGAAGGTCATTACACTGTAATGGCATATTGTGATCAGATGAAAATAGATCGTTTGAGTTCAAGCTTTTGCCCCTCAAATGCCTGAAGGCCTTTTAAGAATTTTGGGGCATGGAAACAATTGGAGAAGGTAGCTGATGGGATGAATTTTTTGATAATGATCACCAATTTTTCAAAACTTTCTTCAATCTTTCTTTATTTTGTCATTTTGTTCAACTTCTTTGATCATTTGGTTTAGTCATGTGAGGTTTTATTTGAATCATTATATATATTTTTATATATATATATTTAAAAAAATGTGATTTCTTTACAAAAAGAATCAATCAATGCCATTTTTTATATATATCAAATACAATGAGAAATAAAAAATGTACAAGAAAAATTTTTTACTATGTTTTCAAAAGATTTATTTACAACAATTAATGGCATAGCAAAGTAAAATACACAAAACTTTTTGTTGAAAATTCCCGCCTGTTTGACAACTTTACATATCAACTTGAAAAATCAAATCTGAAACATGTAGAAAAATGAGTTAGAAAATAAAAGAATCATCTTATGCCCCTACCAAAAATGTTCCAAAAAGTTTCCTTTTTCATAAAAAATCAGAAAGAATTTCTTCCATCTTGAGATGCGACATGAAATGCATGAGATATGATACAATGGGATGGAATACAACGAATGTTTACATGAAATGTAACGTATGCCCATTGCAAATATGATGAAGATCTGACCTCTTCTTTTTTCTTTTCTTTTTTTTTAACTTGACTTGCATGATGATAAAATAAACATAACATGTTAATGAATGTAACACACCATGTATGCGATGATGACAAATGAACTAGATGACATGGAGTAAAAATGATGTGAAATGCAAAAATGTTTGAGAAACTAGATTTCTGTATAAACAATGCCTAAACGATAACAAATTCTTTTATGAATGTACATGCCAAGAGAAAAAAAAGACAAATATAACTCATAACTAAACCTAAAAATTCTTCTTATTTTTTATTTATTAAAACATTTTTTTACCAGATATTTTTTCTTAATTTTCCTTATACCTGACCATTTGCACATAACCATTTTCACATTTCCTATGAGACTTTTATTGTACCCAAAAATTTATTTCTCTTGCATTCTTTTTCAATATCAAATTATTCTTGAAATTATACACCAAACAAATTCAAGGAAAACTTTTGTTGATTTTTTTTTGTTTACCTTTATTCAAAAAAAATAAAAAATTTGTTGCAATGAGAAGATTAAAAACAATTTTTGTTTTTATTTTCAAACCATTTTTTAAATTATTTTTTCACAAGCATTTTTGCATTTTCATTAAACTTCCTACACAACCAAAAATATTTTACATGTCAAACTATTCTTTAAAAATTCTATAAAAAAAAAATTATTCAACTTTTCTCCTTCAATATTTATTTTGACTTTAAAAAGAAAGAAGAAAAAAAAAATTCATTCATTCTCTCGTTTTATTCTAACTCTTCTTCCAAGAGAGATTAATTAATTTCCTACTCAAACCCCTTTTACTTTTCTTTTTTATGCTTTTATCTTAGGAAAATTTTCCAATAATAATAAAGAATAACAATTTTGTTTTTGTTTTTGTTTTTTTTCTTGAGTAAATAAATAAAAAACTTAATTGAATTTCTTCTTATTATTTTTAGTGAAAGGACAAAAATCTTATTTTTCTAAACCATTTTTAACAAATTATTTCATTTTTTATTATAAAAAGAAAATTTTATGTGTTTTTTTTTTCATTGTATATTTTTATTTTAAAGAAAAAAATGAAAGAATTTTTTCTTTTGCTTTTGTAGATATAAAACATCTTGTAACTAAATAAACATAAACCTCTTTTTCCTTCTTACTTTGGAAAACATTTTTATTAGTTCCTATTTTTAAGGACTTATTTTCAAAAAATAAAAAATTCCCTCTTTTATAAAAGAAAGAAGAATTATTCACATTTTTAAAAGAAAAATTACACATTTATTCTATCATTTTCATCACATCTTTATTTTTTCAAAAGTAAGTGGATTTCCTTTTTTACAAGTTCTTTTCCAAAAATATTTTTTTAATTTTATTTTACAGAAATTCTTTTTTTAAAAAAAAACAAGGACTTAAATTATATACCATTCAAACCAAAATCTATAGTACCTTTATTATAGAAATGAGAAAATGGGTCAAATAGTGTTCCCTCGTGTCCTAATTTTGGGATAATTTCTACAAAAATTGGACATGACTCTACCTAAGATTGGACTTTAAGGTTCTCTATATGCTGATTTAGGTCTCTAAAAGGTTAAAAAGGTTCCCAAATTATTCCTTACTGGCATCCACACTGGACTAGTAAGGAACCAATTTGAGTGGGAGTATTTCACTTGCCATTGCGGAGGTGATTACCTCACAAGAGCATAGGTACTTTACTCTCTCCTAAGGAGGACGGAACCCGGGTATAGAGTTCATGTTATGCAAACGGACGTGCGAGTGTGTGCATGAGGGAATATGTCAAATATCCATCAAATCAAAACCCCTATCCTAGATGCCTCACAATTTATTAGCAATAACGTATATACAAAATTATTTTCAAAACCCATGTGAATTAAGTTTAAATATCAATCAAGACTATTAAATTAAAACTTTGGATAACACATGGTTAATGAATGGCTTGACCCTCAAAAAGTCCCCAGTGGAGTCGCCAATCTGTCGTAACGATTTCGCGCTCGACGATTTTGAAAAACATTTAAAAAAATAGGGAGTCGCCACCAATCTTTTTTGACTAGGTGTGATTGGTCACCTAAAAATATTTATCTTTTTAACAAAATCTCAAAATTAATTAAGTTTTATTAAAAAGACAATTTTTGGTCTGCGAAAACAAAATCGGGTTCGGGAGTACGGTTACGCATGGGGAAGGATTAGCACCCCCACGATGCCCGTTAAAAAACGGTACCATAGTAATCATGTGTTATCCTTTGGTTTTAACGAAATGGTTTTAACTTAATTTTTAAAAATAATTCCTATTTTATTGCAATCAATTTTATTCTTTTTATTCAAAATCGTTTTTTATTTGTAGAAATCATTTTTTTCTTATTTTTTACAAAAGTTAAATTTTATTTTTTGATTTTATTGATGAAACTCTTGATATTGAAAAATTTAACTAAATATCCTAATACTCTGGTAACATTTAGTTAATTCCTCTCACCTAGGGATCAGTCAAGAAATCACTACTTGTGAGTTTCATGACATCCCATATTCGGAAGAATTTCATTTATTTTGAAATTAATGTTTATGCGTATGATGCAAACATATAATACATGATGCACATGGAATTATAAAAAGAACTTTATATTTTGATTTTTATTAATGAAACTCTTAATATTGAAAAATTTAACTAAATATCCCAATACTCTGGTAACATTTAGCTAATTCCCCTCACCTAGGGATCAGTCAAGAAATCACTACTTGTGAGTTTCATGACATCCCATCATCGGAAGAATTTCATTGTTAAAGCTTTATTATTATCTTTTATTTGTTTATATTAAAAAAACATTCATTTTTATTTTTAATGAAAATTTAAATTATTGAAAAATCATACTAAATATCCCAGTACTCTGATAACATTTAGTACGACTCTTTTCACTTAGGGATCAATCAAGAAATCACTACTTGTGAGTTTCATGACATCCCATCATCGGAAGAATTTCATTTAAATTTAAATTCCATTATTTATAAATACGTTTTCTAATCAATAAAAATAATTAATGAAAATACAAGTAAAAGAAAATTTTTCAAAAACTTTTATTTTACAACATGCATTAATAATAATAATAATAATAATAATAATAATAATAATAATAATAATAATAATAATAATAATAATAATAATAATAATAATAATAATAATAATAATAATAATAATAATAATAATAACAACAACAACTAAACAAAATAATAATAATAACAATAAAACATAATAGTTAAATATTAAGACAAAAGCAAACTGTTAAAATTAAAGGAAATATACCAATTTGGGTTTAAAACCCAAGAGCAAGGAGGTCCAAACAACAGCCCAAAGGCCACTCCACGGGCGGGCTCAGCGAAAGTGGGCCGGATCTATAGGAACCAACCAAATCAAGCCTAATGGAGTTCGCGGGTCAGATTTTTGCCGGTTCGGGTCGGGAGCTGGGCGAGCGCGGGTCGGACGTGTGAATCCGGGAATGAGCCTTCTCCTTTGGCTCAAAACGCAGCCGTTTAGGTTGCCTGTAAATTCCCAAAAAAAAAAATTTTGCTTCAGATTTTAACTTTTCCTAAAACAAATTCCTCTTTTTTTTTTCTCTCAACTCTCTCTGCCCCTCTCTGGTTCCAGACGCCGGAACCACCGTTGGCTGCCTCCTGCAGCCGCCGACCGGTTGCCAAAACCGAAAAGGAAATCCCTTTCGAAAGGATCTTTCCCTCCTCTTTCCGTTTCTGAACTTGGATTTCTCAAAAAATGCCTAAAACTTGCTAGATCTAAAAAAGCAACCCACGGTTTCAACACCCAAAAATGCCACCTTCCGCTGCTATCCAAGCACTTTTTTTTTTAAAACACCCTTCCTCTCCTCCTTGGTAGATTCCTCTACGAATTTTGAAACTCAACCCCCTTTTGGAATCCCCTAAATCCAACACACCTTCGTTTGTTTTATTGATTTTTGTTGTGGCTTGGATCTGTTGTTTTCTTTTGCAGGTGGGTCTCGGGCTTAGGATGTAGTTTTGGGTTTGTGTGTGCGTGTGTTTGGTTGCTGTATTGGGTGATTTCGGGTCTAGGGGGTTACGGGTTTGGTGTTTTGTTTTTTTTCTTCTTTTCTTCTTTTTTTTTGGGTTGCAATTTCAGATGGGGTGGTGACTGTTTGGCTTAGTGGTTTTTGTGGTTTCGATTTGAAGGGACTGAGTTGGGGGTTCTTAGGTCTGGGCGGGGTTCGATTGGTGGTTCACGGTGGTGTTTTTTCGGTGGGACTTTCGGGTTTTGGTTTTCTGTTGTGGTTTGGAAATGATTTTTGGGTTTGGAGGGTCACGGTGTCTGGTTTGGAAATGGTGGCCAGAGGTGGCGTGGCAATGGAGCTCGGGGTTGGGATTTTTGGTTGAGGCTCGATTTTGGGCTTCTCAGATGACGAGTATGGGGTTCTGTTTTGAGAGGCAGAGGGATTGAGCTGGGGTTTTTGGAATCTGTATGGTGGTTCGATGGCAAGTGGTGATGAGATTAGTGTCCGAGCCCCTCCCTGTTTCAGCTCGATCCTTGGCATTTAAACCAAATTTTCTTTTCATTCTTGGGTCGACAGTGACCAAATTCCTTATATTCAGGGATTATGATCAGTGGCAACCAGATTTGGTGCATAGGGAGGAGGAATCGAGTGGGTTGGCAGCATGATTTTGGCTGCCAGCCGTTGCACGGCACCAGCATTTTCAAAAAAGCAAAATTTTTTTATATATATTCTATAATAATAAAATAATAATAATAATAATAAAAGTAAAATAAAAAAGGTAAAAATAAAATAAGACAAAAAATAATAATTGTAATAAATAAATAAGGAAGTAAATAAAACCTAATTTAGCCCATTTTTCTTTGGGTCTTGAAGCTCAATATATTTCTAATTTGGACTTTGAAAGTCCAATTGGCCCAAAAATTTGATTGAAAATTTTAGCAATTGTATTATTGATTTGGACAAATTTGGTTGTCTACAACCATGCCTATGTGGCACATTATGCCTATGTGGCACTCTATGCCTGTGTGTCATTTATCATGCTTGTGTGGCACTTGTTAAGCTTATGTGGCATTGAGGCGCCTACCTTTATATACATATTTCAGATTCATCTTGTGTATTGATGGATATCTCTATGTCTGTGCATATATATTTGAATTGTGAAATATCTTGGATGCCTTGTGATCTTCTAGACAACTTGTTTATACACATTTCAAATTCCTCCTGTGTGTTGATAGATATCTATGTATATATATGAATTGTGAAATATCTTGGATGCTTTGTGATCTTCCAGGCGTCCGACAACTAGTTGTGACTTGTACCTCAGTTACTAGATGATCATTGGTACTGGGATGATTTATGATAATGGATAGAGCCCTAGTATGAAACTGTGATCACTGCTAGCTACAGTGGATGCTTTCATAGAAAGCTTATCGGTTATTTCCAAAGATCCCGATTATATTACCATATCTTACTGATGGATGCTTGTCTCTTGAAAATACCTTGAATGTATATCTTGATTTTATAAATGCGTGAGCACAAACGTTTTATAGCTTATAAACAATGTTATATCGACTTTGCATTATGTTCAATAAAACGTATTTAAGCATAAGTTTTGCGCATTTGTTACGCATACACATGCATTAACCATAGTAGAAATCTAATATCATTTAGCGTATATTTTTTTACTGGGCATTAGCTCACCCTCTTCCACTTCACAGATTATTTCACGTAAACGCGGTGCGATTGTGATGCAAAAAGAGTTATTTTGTTGAATTACAGAAAGCTATATCTTGAATCAAAGTAAAATCCTTTTGTTCTTTTGTTTATATCTTAGACTAAATTCTTTTGTGTATACAGTGTATAAGATATGGGATGTAAGTACTAGGGAATATCGAGTCCGTAAACAAAATGTGTAATGTGATTAAGTTGTAATCTCGATATATATACATTGAATCAATGGATATCAAATATTTCAGATGTTATTATGAGATTGAAATTTCCACAGGTTGATATGATGATGTATTTAGTGTGGGGATGGATAATAGCTTAAAGTAGGGGCAGAATTTTTCAGTGTCATTTTTGGTACGCATTACAAGGAGACTTTAATGGGACTTTAGACAATCAGCCTTAAACAATTAAACGAGTAGAATTCTACTTGTTAGGTTTTGGTTACACTGAGCAAGTGACAAACGTAGTAGGTAAAGGAAAAAGTTAGCCTGAAAATCATAGTTTCCGAGGGTGTTACATTTGGATTTTTTTTTTAAATATTATAATTTCATTTAACATTACAATCATAATTAGCATAATATATTTAATGGATCGATGAATTAATAAATAGAAATAGTAATAACAAATCAAAAATCACAAATAACAATAATAAATTAAATTTAACTCACACTCTGTAAAACTTGAACATAAAAAAAGGGCAAATTTTAGAACCATTAGGGCTATTAAGGTTTTACATTATGGAATTAGATTAAGTTTTAACTCAAATAATTTGTTTCTGAATAATGCAACTGCTTGTTGTGCTCAGAATACCAAAAAACAGAACATATAGAAATCTGAAATTTAAATTCTAACGCTTACAACTCTTTCTACCATCCCATTCTAACGCTTACAACTCTTTCTACCATCCCATTCTAACGCTTACAACTCTTTCTACCATCCCAAACCACCACTTCTACGAGAGCCTTCAGAATTATCGGCCTTCTTCGAGAGTAACATCGATTTCAGTAATAGTTTCTACTTTGCTGGAGGTAGAAGCTGTGTTGGAAACATCGATTCTCCTAGTCAGAAAGGCTGGCTGTTTGGGAGTGGGAAGGGTCACATTTTCGCTACCAAGGAAGAAAACAACATCCGACATGGTGGGGCGCTCGCTGGGATCTTCCTGCACGCATAACAGCCCAACATGTACGCACCTCGGAAACTTACTTGCATTGCAACTCGACCGCAGTGTATCGTCCATTAAATCCAATGCCTTGCCTTCTTGCCACAATCTCCATGCCTGCAATAGAAAAGTAGAAGTGCAATTGGCAAGGAGAAGGAAAGTTGATAAAGGACTAAAGACCAGAAATATTCATCCTTACTTACATAACCAATTAGGCTTGGGGAGTGTTCCACCTGATAAAATCTCATGTTCTTTTTTCCGCTAATAATTTCAAGCATGACCACACCAAAGCTGAAAACATCGGATTTTGCTGAGAAAAGTCCATCTAATGCATATTCTGGCGCCATATATCCACTGTATTTTACAATAATCATTATGAACTTGCGATTACAAGTGCATTACTTTCTTTTCTAACTATTATTATTATTTGGTATAAATCTCTTGGAATTAGTTTTGTGATTTGCAACTCACTATGTTCCAACAACTCTAAGAGTGTTTCCTTCAGTTTGTTTTCCTTGGATCATCCTTGCAAGGCCGAAATCAGATATTCTTGGATTCATCTCAGCATCTAGCAGTATGTTGCTAGTTTTCAAATCTCTGTGAATGATTCTCAGCCTAGAATCTTGGTGAAGATAAAGCAATCCTCTAGCAATCCCCAATATGATGTTGAAGCGTGTCTCATAGTCCAATTGCTGGCTAACTGATTCATCTTTAAAATTCCTCATACAGGACCATATCTTTATATTAGTAAAACAAAATAAAGTTAATCAAGACCAAATAATATAACTATTGAGACTTAAGTTGCTGACCAAATATCCAAGAGTCTAAGCTTTTGTTGGGCATATATTCATAGAGTAGAATCTTTTCCTCTCCTCTTATGCAGTAGCCCAACAATCTCACAAGATTCCGATGTTGAAGTTTAGCAATCAACACAACCTCATTCTTAAATTCCTCCAAGCCTTGTCCTGAAACACTCGAGAGCCTCTTCACAGCAATCTCTTGACCTCCTGGAAACTTACCCTGAGATCATAGCCTTTGTAAGACAATAGAATTAGTAGGGATAAAAGACATGAGCTAGCTTCTGAATGTTTGGCAAACAATACCTTGTAAACCGGGCCAAATCCTCCTTTTCCAAGTTTGTTTTCTTCTGAGAAATTGTCTGTTGCAGCTAGTATGCTTTCAAAATCAAAGATTGGTATGTCTATGCCCGTCCCATCTTTTTCTTCCAAATTGCTCGAGTCCATTAGCTCTTGAACACCTCTCTCAGTGTCATACCGATGAAGTTTAGCTTTTGTTTGTTTTGCTGAATCCGAAAGAAACCAACATTTTGGTTATAGAAAAACAAAGGTTTGTTAAAACTAATTGCACAAGTAATATTTTTACTTTGGTGTCTAGTGCTTACCTTGCCTCTTTACAACCTTTGATCTCCACATGTAAATAGCAAAAACGGCACAGAAAAAGACCATTGCAATGGGCAGAGTTACTTCAACGATCAGAGTGAGTAGTTTGTTTTTATTAGAAGGCTCTCCCGCTTGTCCACCTTGTGCAAGAAAACCTGCACAAAATTATGTTAGAGAATGTAATGCAAAGAGTGCTTTATTCTCATGCATCAAATTTAATCCTAACCTTGAGTACAGTTTAAAGCCGAGCCATCCCAATGAAAGGTAGGATTGCAGAGGCACCGTTTTTGTCCATTTCTTGTATTATTGCAAATTGACTGCGGCCAATCCTTGCAGTCAGCTGATGAAGCACAGGTCGGTTCTAACGGTGGCTTCCAACTGATTTCTACTTCAACTCTACCATTCAATGAAGAATCAGCAGTAAAGTTGCAGCCAGTGGACACATTGAATGGCGATGATTGACTGAGCTGCAGAATGTTGCTCCCAGACGAATCCCTAGTGTCACAGTTATCTACGTCCCCACGTTGCATTTGGATAACAAATTTTCGAGCCTCTGGATTGACACTAATGACATTATAGTCTCTACTACCTGCCTTGAAGCTTAGCTGGCATGTGTCGTTGTTACAGTAGAAATTGGAGTACGCAGGATCACCGCATTCCGGTCCAGTGCTTAGAGGATAAGGGACCAAGTTCGTGCCACAAGTCTCACAATTTCTAACTGTCGATTCTGCAAAGTAGAATAGATATTGTTAAATCGAGTTTTGTACTTCAGTTGCTTTGCTATTTGGTTCTGCAACAGCCATTTATGCCGCTTTTGCTTAAACAAAAGTTTCTATAATCCTTAAAATAATATCTAAGATAGGAGATTCTGTTCCGTTTTATTCGGGTCAATGAGTAGAAGATTTGTCTAATGTGATATCACAACTTCTGTCTAATTAGCCAAGATGACTGCTTAATGTGGCATATGGGAAAAGTAAAGTACCTATATCAGACTGTGCCACACGGACGTAGAGATCGTAGCCATCATCTTGGTCCTCCTGAAGATTTCTGAGATCCTCTGTCCAAGTCCAACATGAATTTGTGTATCCTCTCTGAAGATTTTCGACGAGAAATGAATATGCCAGGCACGGGCAATTGTTGCGGCAATCCTCTCTGCAGTCTGTTTCAGTCTTGGCCTTGTACGATGAGCCTGAGTATCCCACTTTCATCCACTTCAATTTCAAGAAGTAATCGCCGCACGATGATGTATAGTTTCTGGAGCACCCATCTGCAAAATCTCCAGCTTTCCATTTCTCTGGGAATTTAGGTTCGAAACCTGGCAAACATTTGCATGGCATCTTATTGTTGCTGTTACAAGTGCCAAAGTTCCCACAGGAGTTGAACACATCGCATTTATCTTTCGGCACCCGCCATATCATGGACCAATTTTTCTTCTTTGTATCAAACTGCCAATACTGTAAGTCTCCACTAATATTCAGCACCATTCTTTTATTTGTGTAATCGTCTCTCTTGTTCTTGTTACCAAAAGGATAACCTCCTCTCTTGTCCACGCCAGGATTCAAGAAGTTTTCTAATGTCCGAGAAATTTCATCGGATTTAAAGATTTTACCTAACTCCAGCCCGCTTGATTCCCAATGAATGATACTTTTTTCCATGACTAGAAACTGATTCTTTGATTCGGGATCTTGCCTGAATGTGAAGTTTCCAGGTTTTGGATCTTCTTCACTGGTCCAGGAAATTAAAGCAAAATTTTCATCCATCTTCATACCGAAAAGAAATGTATCTGTTGGTTCGTTAAAGCTTTGCCATAGAATAATCTGCCTTGTCTGGTTATGAAACAAAATAAAGTTACCAGCATCATCGAGCTTTGCTTTAGGTTCCACTCTCAAGCGTTCAAGCCCAACGTGTGTATTCCAATAAAGGTTATTCTTATCGGATAACTTGAGGTTGTCGTCTTCAATAACTAAAACTCCACTTTCATCTGAAAGTGGGTTTTCTCTATTAGCGACCCAAACAACTGTTTGGGGACTGAAGGTGTACCATATCCCTAAATACCTCTTCACAGTAGAGCTTCCGGATGGGCTAAAGAACCCCAATTCAAATATATTTCCAGCTGAAACAAGAGTTTCTCCATCAACTAGCTTACTTTCTTTTGTTATAGTATCTCTAGCAGAGCAGCCATGAGGAGAAGAAGACAATATCAAAACTGTATAGCAAAATAAAACAGCAGAGAGGATGTGAACTACTGACCAGCTAGAAGTTCTTATCTTCATAATTTTTTTGCATACCATCACTCTAAAAGAGTACGAACAAATGAACTTTTCTTCTTTACATATAATCGCCTGTTGACTATAAACGAGTCCGCAGCCTGAAGTCCAACGTAGCCGTTCGAGTGTCGTACTTCCAAAAATCATGTGGCCTAGAAGAAAGTTGCATAAAAAGGGCTAATAAGACAAGAGTGGGCTACTCAAAAGCCTTCAGTAATGAAGGAGAAATAATATAAAAATGTGTTTAATATAAAAATCCTAGATTGATGTATTTCGGTTAGGCTAACTCGCAAAAATCATGTGGTCAAGACTCAAGGTCTTCCTGCCTTTTCCAAATGGTCCACAATTATTATTATTATTATTATTATTTATTATTATTATTATTTAAATTCGTGATATACGCCACGGTAATTTTAATATATAATATTTTTAAAAAATAAAATAACATTTAGAAAAATTATAAAAATTAAATATAATAAATCTTCAATATTAAATAAATTAATAAATAATTACAAATTTAATGATAACAATTATTATTATTATATTAGTCATTAAAAGATTAGTAGTTAATGTTTCATATCTGAAATTATTTATTTTTAAAATTTGAATTTAAATGACTCCATCTTCATATTAATCTTATAAAATTAATTGTGATTGAAAAATATATTTTTAGGGTTTTGAAAAAAACATTTATAATAGTCTCAAACATAAAAGTAAGTAAAGTAAAAATGTAAATAAAAATAAAAATATTATTTGAATTTTTTAGCATTTAAGACAATTCTAAATTGTTAAATACAATATTTGAATGATTTATATATATAATACATTGATAATGTATAGTCTCTATACATCAATATATCAAAAATCGATACCCTATCAATAAATTGAAAAAGTTTTATTTGTATTTATTTTTAAAGTCTTAGTTTTTTTTTAGTTTGTTTATCGATGAAATACCAACTTTTGATACATTTTTATAGTGTATAGAAATTATACACTGTTAGTACATCATATATAAACTCAAATTTAAAATAATACACGTTTTAAAATAATAGATAATCCATACATATATTTTCCTTTTTTACAAAAGAAAATAATTGAACAAATAAATAAATAAAATGAATGAACAAATAAATTTGACAAAGAAATGGAATGAAAATTGAAAAAAATATGAAAATTTAATTCAATGCTTAAATATATAGATTTAAATACTGATAAAAGATTTATCAAAAAAATTATTTTACCAGACATATCACATTTTGATACGAAAGACATATTTTTTTCTTTAAAAAAGTGCATCTAAGTGAAAATTTTATACCAGAATTATTTATTTCTATAAATATGTTTTTGATGTATGTAAAGAGCAATGATACATATATATTGATAAAATATGTCTAAAAAAATTATAAATAATATTTGATTTTTTATAATTTTAATATATATATATAGATGTATATTTTTTATAAATTAAAATAAATAATTAATTTGAAAAAATATTTGATATCTAATAATTGGTCTGCGTAGAAATTAAGGAGTTTTTGACAATTCTTAACAATTTAAAGTGGCAAAATTCTTTCTGAAAATCACAGCGGTCTCTGTAGTGCTCTGACAGTGCTTTTGCTCTATTACATGACACGTCCCTTTCTCTTATGAAAGTGATAAACAATAGTTGCCCAAGGTAGCGGGAAAAGCGAACCTTGAACTAATATTAATGGATGTTTGTCAGTTGGCTCTAGCTCTTGCATTGAAAGTGACTTCTTAAAGACAGGACCAAAAAAAATCAAGAGACTTAAAGCTAGATTTTTTTTTTCTTTTTTTTTTTTTATAAAGCTAACTAGTTATTGACATCTCAAGGCAGTGGCACAGTTTTTATTTTGTTTTTTTTTTTTTTTCAGTTATCGGAGAAAATATCTATAGCTTGAAGTAGGGCTGCTGCTTGACGAACCGTTTGCCACATCAGTACTGTGTGGTGAATATTAAAGCTCGAAATTTAATTTGATATTTTAATGAAGCTTAGAAAAAGAAAAAGGGCCTGATGAACGAGTTTGGAAAAAAAAAAAACTTAGGTCCCATGAATTTTTAGGTTAGGCTCAGCTTTGTTTTTTGGAAACTTAGGTTTGACCCAACCTAAATATTATTAATATTAAAAAATTTTTTACATATTTTATTAAATATAATGTAATTATATGTATTTAAAATATTAATGATTAATAAATATTATATATTTAATATGAAAATTAACATCTAAAGTTTGACAAATCAAATTAAATTTTAAATAGAATAAAATAATAAGAAATAAAGAAAAAATCAAAATAATCAAAATGTAAAAAAAATAAATAAATAAAATCAAGTCGAGCCGAACGAGTTCGGTCTTGAATAATAAATTATACAAACGGACTTAGGCTTAGATTCAAATCCGAATTATGGGAACAAGCGAGGCTCGAGTCTAGATAAAGTCTATTATAGCTTAAGCTCGACTCAATTCGACCAATGAACACTTTTAGCGATGAGCCATGAGATGGGTTTTTCTATTAAAGATAAAAAATTATTATAAGGATAGATTATTTATTTATTTTTTATGTTAATTTTTTTATTTTATTAAAAACTATATGTCTTTAATAATTTTTTTACATTTTTAATATAAGCCGAATTAATCTCACTGCGAATCTCACCGGAGCTTGGTAACAACCATGTTTAAATTGTTAAGCCAGACTCAATGAGCCATCCTTCTACGACCTGATCTTTCTAGAAATTAATAATGGGTCTCAATGATCACTTTCATAAGAATACAAATATCGAATTCGCGTTTCACTGCAGGTATGTAAAAGTAGTGGTAATGTAATAACCAAAGATATATCATGATATCATGATATATATTTACATATAGAAGTATTAGTGTTTTTACATATATTTTGTTTTCATAATTTAAATAATATTAAATAATTATTTATTTAAACATTGTTTAATTTTATTTTTAATAGGATTAATATACAATATACCGTCAGTGAAATTTTTTAATTCCACAAGTAAAATTAGAATGATTACATATGTCTTTTAAAAATATTAAGAAAATAACAAATAAATAAAATAGGACATATGTAATCATCATACCTCACTTATAGAGTCAAAAACTCCACTGTCGGTATATTGAATAATTATATTTTTGTGAGATTCAAGTTTATTACACTGTACACCATATTTGTAAAGGATTGATAGTGAAAATAAATAGTGAATATGGATTTCCACTCCCCATTTTGATTGTATTTAAATTTTATATGGTGTATGTGAAGTAGAATAAATATCTAAAAATTTTAAGAATGGAAATTAAATATAACATGATGCCTAGAAGCTTATTGGAAGAAGCTTTGAAATTTAAGCATGAAGAAAAGTCAAGAAAAGAGGCTATAAGTGGACTTCACGTCATTTTGCTTCTCCTGTACAATTCGGTCTAGACACCAAATGGCTTAACCAATTACATGCAATGTGAAAGATAATTAATGGTAAAGAGAAGTAAGTCAAACAGACTACAGCAAGAAGCTTCACCACCGTTCCTTTTTGCTGCTGTTTTTCTTCGGTTTTAATGCATAAAATACGTGAAATGATGAAATAAAATGGGATAATTAATAGATGGTAAGTTCTGATTGGATTAACAGGATTATATAAGAAGACTTCATGAGGAAAACTGATTTAAGTAAACTTCATCTTCTTCGAAAACCTTCTCGCCTATTCTGTTTTCACTGCAAGTTCACATTTCGTTCTTCCGTTCCTCTCATATATGAGCTATGAAATTTCATCCTTAGTTAGCTAAACCTTTTCTCTATCGTTGAAGAGCTAAAGAATAAGCAAAGTAAAGCTAAGTGAGGCGGAAAAGCACTCTGTTCTGGAAGTGCAACACAGTTAAGGTGAGTTCCATATTTCTATGTTTCTCTCGATATTCAATGGTAGATTTCTATGTTTTACAACATAATAAACATAGATATAGCCTTGTTTTAGTTAAATCTTGTTAGAATATATAAGAAACTAGAACAAGATGTAGTCTGGAAAATAATCGAGCATGAACAAGAGAAGTACTGGAAATGGTGTAAAAATGATGATAAATAGGCAAGCTCAGCTATCATGGGTGAGCTAAATGAAGCGTGGTAGTGGGTGAGGTCGCCACATGTTAGTTCAATTCATGGGCGAACCCACCTCTGAATAGAAAGCCACGTATGGCGAACTCAAATGCATAGACATGGTGAGTTGGAATGTTGGGCGAGCTCCCACAGATAAGCCAATATATAAATGGCGAGAATGTTGGGCGAGCTCCCACGTGTAAGCCAATTAACGAATGGCGAGCTCTATTGGGTGAGCTAGTTGATTAGACTCAAGTCTCGCCAAAGTGATGGAAATATTTGAAAAGAAAATATTAATAGAATTAATAAATTATTTTACAGCCGGGGAAGTAAGGACTCGGTAAAAGCGATCAGGAAGGCGATCGGGAAGCAAGGCTACGTAAGACCAGGTAAGGGAGTAGTATGTGAAGTAAAATGCATATCCTGTGGAGTAAAATATTATAAAATATTGAGAAAATGCTTTGGTTTGAGACATGCATTAGTTGATAAACTGTTTTCACATACCATGATTTGGACGAACTGATAAAGAGCGGGCGAGCTAATGATGGGCAACCCCTGTTTTAATAAACTTTGGGCGAGCTACAAAGCCGACCCCTTTGTGATGTTTTGGGCGGGCGACCCTTGTTTTATTAAACTCCGGGCGAGTTACAAAGCCAACCCCTTTGTGATGCTTTGGGCGAGCCAATTATAGGCAACCCATGTTTTAATAAAAAAAATTTAATAAAAAAATCCGTGCGAGCCTAAAATAGGCGACCCTTTTTGTGAAATGGGCGAACTGGCCTTGGACGAGCCATAACGGGCGAACTGGCCATTCAAACGCCATAATGGCGAGCTGACCATGAGCAATGCCAGAATGGGCGAACTGACCATGGGCGAACTGATTTACTTTGTATTGTTCTCACACAAAAAATGGTGAGATTTTGGGCTATTTTTATTATGTTTATAAACAGAAAATATAAAACATTTTTAGAAAACAAATCATTTTGAGAAAATGATAATATGGGTGAAATAAGTCCTTAAAGGTTCTTTATGAGATATAAAGTGATTTTTGAGACTTTAGGCCCCGAGTTTCATGTATTATTATTCATGAGGCTGATGGACCCGCCAAGTCATCAGAGGTCTCGAGGTCACCTAACAAGTGTACCCGAAGACCACCTATAGATTGTGGCCATAGATCTACTGTATCCCTGTGGAGATGATTTCTACGTTCCTGGGGGAACGATGATAGCATGATTTATTTGTAGAGTGATGCCTAATCTCAACTTACTAATTTCTGTTTACTGAGAGAATTTACTGAATCCTAATTATTGTTTACTACATTATATTGTAAATTGTTTAACAAATGATTTGACTATCAAAGACTGTTTACTATATCCATTGCTTTCCTACTGGGTTTATTGCTAGGAAAAATAAACGTTTTGGGGGATATAGTTTTATTTGTGTAAAGCAGCATACACCTTCCTTACTGAGCACGTTGTCGTTCACCCCTTATTTTCTACTCCACAGATTGTTGATTTTGGACTAAAAGAGTTACCTTCCAGAGATTATCGACTGCTAGAGTCAGCAGATATTCGATAACGAAGGTACATTATATTCTTTTATATATTCAGCAAATTTGTACAGTACTACTTTGAGTAGAAAGGAATGTATATAAATATATATATATATATATATATTTTAAGGAAATAATGTAACGATGCATACTTCCATATTGGGTACGATGAATAAGAGTACTAATTTTACTAAAGTGTTAGGAGTTGCTAAGCATCATAGATAGCCCAACTGGTAAGTAAGCGGAATTTATAATGTAAATATTATGTTATACTATGGATTTGGGATGTTACAATTTTTTAATATATAATATTAAAATATTTATATTTTATTAAAACTAAATATATAAAATTTAATCTTTTACAAACTACATAATAAAATGTGTTTGTAAGTTTAAATCATATGGATTTTTCGAAAAATATGTAACTCACTTGTATTTGCAAATATTATTAATTTATTAAGTATAGGCTATATGTTAGTTAAACAATTTCTTTGAAGATAATTTTTGTATTTTAAAATTTATTGTCATGATTAATAAATAGTAATAAAAATATAATTAAAAAATATCATGCTGCAAGCGAATAACTCACTACTTGGTAATTATAGTGGGCAAACTTTCCATGTTATGGTTAATAGAAGTGCAAGAATAGCAAGTCTAGATATGCTGGAAAACATCTAATTAAAAAAAAATCATATTTTAGAAAAATATATCATTACTTTTCTTAATTTAAAAAAGAAATCTAGATAAATTTTTTGTGTTATTTGATTTTTTTTATGTTCTCGATTTAAGATTTAATTCATAGATAAATAATTTTTATTTTTATTTTGTACTTAATTTTTTATTTTTCATAATATGATATTTATGGTTGATTTTGATTATTTTGGAATGAGTTTTCTTTGTTGTGATTTATATTCTAGATTTTGGAGATGATTTGTTCTTTTGGTAAGATTTTTTTCTTAAATAATACTTTGAATTTTTTAATTTTTTATTTTGCAATTTATTTTATTAATTTGATTATGAATTATTATTATCTATATCTCTTTTTTTTTAAATTTTAAATAATTGTGTCATGCTTTGATTTTTTTTTTCTTCAGAAATAATACTGTATTGGATATAGATTAAAAATTAAAAATAAAGACAGGTTAAAGGTTAAATTTATTTGAAAGCATAAAATCATTATAGCAAAAATGAATATTTGCTAAATTTCCTCCAACAACAATACTGAATATAAATTAAAAAATTAAAAATAAAAATAAAGCGGAGAACTTAACTAAAAATTATTAGGTGAAATTTCATTTGGCTGGTTAAGGAAAAAAAATGAGATAACTAAAGAGGTAAAAAAAAATTATAGAATATAAAAGAAAAGCTAAAAACCTTTAAAAAAAAAAACCAAAAAAAAACTGGAACCAATAGCAACGTAAAATATGGGACTAAATTGAGGTGAGTTACTGTTTTCAATCTAAATGACTACTTTAAATATATATATATATATATGGATTCTATGTTTTAAAAAATTAAAAAAAATGATAAATTTTACTGAGACTATCAAGGTTTTACATTTAAGTTTTAATTCATATAACCAATTTGTCTCTTAGTTATGCAACTGCTTATTATACTCAGAACACCAGAAAAGAGAACATATAAAAATCTAAAATTCAAATTCTAACCCTTACAACTTTTTCTACCATCCGAAACCACCTCTTCTGCGAGAGCTTTCAGAATTATCAGCCTTCTTTGACAGCAACATCGATTTCAGTATTAGTTTCTACTTTGCTAGAGGTAGAAGCTGTGCTAGAAACATTGGTTCTAGTCAGAAAGGCTAGCTGTTTCGGTGTAGGAAGGCTCGTCGTTTCGCAACCAATGAAGACAACAACATCCGACATGGTGGGGCGCTCGCTGGGATTTTCCTGCACACATAACAACCCAAAAGCTTTGTTCAAAGAGATACATATGAACTATGCAGCGACTTTTTGTCTACCAAGAAACCGGGTTATTTGGTTTGTATCAATGCAATCTGACTTCCCTGTATCAAAGAGCAAGACTCTTCTAAAGATGAATCAATAAGTTGTAAAAGCATTCTTTCCATAGCTCCCAAGCGGAAGACAAATTATAGCTTTTGGTCATATTGCTATTCAAAGCGTAAGCTAAAACCAGGGGAAAAAGATGCATAAAAAATTACAACTCTGAATTCCACAAATTAAGTATAGAAAAGAAAAAAAAATCCAAATTAAGCATTTTCCTTTCTCCATAAGAATCCATAAAAACTAAATGGAATAAAAAGAATTGAAAGCTTAAGCACTTTCAGCTCAAAGCAAGCAATACTCCAAAAGCAAAACTCGTCAAAACCTCAAAGAAACTATAAAATTTAAGCATTTTCAACTAAAACCAAGTAATTCTCAGATTCTAAAACACTCAAAAGAAAACATAGTTATTATCTTACTGTAATCATCAAGATCAGAAATTTTAAGTAAATGGTTATTAGATTATTCTTAGCTCACAAAATGTGAACAAATCCAACTATAAAGCAACTAAAAAATTTGACTTACCACATAATCTAGAAACTAACAGAACCTCTATAATGCTTCATGGAACAATTCTTGTCTACAACAAATGCTTCCAGTCACTGCATATCAAGTCTAAAACATAAGTTTTAACGTTCTTGGTCCAACCAAAATAAACAGAATTTAAAAAAAAAAAAAACGTTACTCAAAACTCCATACAATAAACAAATCTGAAATTCAATCAGCACGTATAGAACTCATTTAAAAGTTGTCATCAAGAAAGAGAAATGAAAAATAAAGGCTTTCGATGATATATGTGTTGTGTTTCAAGGATTTGAAGACTTATAGAATTAAAGGGTGACTATGGGTTTTGTAAGGGAGAAGAAGTAGAATGCTTACTAATATCATGCCTACGGCCACCACGGAATTTTCCCCTCTCCTATCATTTCACCTTTACTTTTCCCCCCTTTGTTGCCCTTTTTTTTTCAGACCCGAAACGAAAACAAAAAGGAAAGATAGTGACAATTTCACAAAATTACGTTGAAAGTTTGACCTGGAACCAATAGCAACGTAAAATATGAGACAAAATTGAGGTGAGTTACTGTCACGACCTGACGACCGCGACTTTTACTTGATTCTTATACTTTTCTTAGTCCACAAATTATAGACTAAATTTTTCATTTTCATTTTAAGGTTTGTATTCGGTGTCAATGTAGTTACTACTCTGATTTCACTGATTCTCTATACAATACTTTATCACACTTCTAAGTTACATCCCGACTCGTTGAACAAATTACGTACTGTGTATTAATTAAAGTTTGTACATGTAAATAAGAGATTTACAAAGAACGTATACCTCGAGGCAATGAAGCGAATTCGAAGAACGGTGGCCAGTACCCAGCTTAGATACCATCTCCGATGCCCATTTAGCAGCTCGCATGACAGATGTTAACTTCAATAGTCTGAAAGATATGAAATTTAGTGGGGTGAGCAAAACCACGGCTCAGTAAGATACTAATATAAATACACGAGTAGGATTATACTGTCTTAAACTGTAATGCTTAAAACTTGCAAGTTTGCAATTCCAGTTAATCCCTTTTCATCGATAACATCTCATTATCTCAATTCTTGTCATTTGTCTATCACTCATACTTCTAAATAAATAATCATGATCACTTTTTAGTTTTCTCATCACTATACTATAGTGCATAGCACAACAATATGTCGTGTCCAATTTGAATATCATGTATCATTAGTCCATATTCTCATCAATCTCACAGTACATTCTGTCTAATTGAGATATCGTATCAAGTCACTTTTCATTTCATAATCGTACTTCTATATTCTATCATCTCATATCACTTCTCATATAGGAACTTATGATCACAATAGTGTGAGTTCACAATTCTCTTCATATCAATCTTATGTTCATTTATCATCTCATATCATGTCATCGTATAGATGAAATATCATTAATGTCGAGTCATGACATTCCTCATGGAACTCTCATATACGAAGCATATTATCATGTCAGGGTTTAATATGCAATTTATGTAACTTTATTGTACAAACCGCTATCATTTCAAATCGTATCATATGTACTTTAGAACATGATCAACGTATGAATTTTCAATTCATTCAAATCTACCTTTACGGCATGATAAAAACATGTTCAATTTCAATTCATGTATTCGTTTTTAGAGCATGTCTAAAACATGTGCGGTTTTAAAACATTTTTCATATAGTATAAATCATATCAGGTCTAGAGTTTATATCAAATCAATCTATACTCTAGACCGCATATCATTTCAAGTTCGACACAAAATTGTATATAAATCATATAAGTGTCGAAATCATTTATCACGTACTTTTAAAACATATATTGTAAGTCATATCAGGTCTAGAGTTTATATCAAATCAAACTATACTCTAGACCACATATCATGCCATGTTGGACACAAAATCATATATAAATCATATAGGTGTCGAAATCATATCTCATGGACTATTAAAACATGTTTAAAACATGTACTATTTCAAAATATATTTTCATTTCAAACATGTCTCATGTATTGTATAAATCATGTTAAGTCTAGAGTTCATATCAATAAAATCATACTCTAGACTTCATATCATATTGGTTAGAGACTAGGCTAGATACCTATCATCTCTATCAATAAAGATTTAAATCACTGTGGCTAGCAGTGAAAATCATGTCATCGTCTCCAGGAAACCAACTAGGGCGCTATCTATGGCCATAGACCTCATCACTCTCAGCCTCATTGATCAGGCGTGACTGAGACCTGTCCACGACTATTGTCGGACAAGCATCTCTGCCTAATGAGCAAAGCTCCAATTAGGTGGTTTCTACTATGCTTTATTGAATTTAATTCTTTTAGGGTGCCTACCGTCTCATAAAACATTTAAATCTTTAGCTTTCTTTTCAATATCATGTAAAGCATATGGTAAAATTTTGTATGAGGCTTCATATATCAAAATATATGTATATATATATATCTACCATATACTTTCATTTCAAAACAAATCAATAGTTTACAGTATTCATATAAACATTGTAGACACCTAATTTTTTCCGAACAATTTTTTTATATATATATTTTTTTTATATATAATCAAAAAATCAAAAATCAAAAAAATAAATAATGATAAAAAAGAAACAAGTCAATTTTGGTCAAATCTCATGTGAAGCACATGCAAAATTCACATCTTCAAGAGTTGACTAAAGTTGATATTGTTGCCAAAAATAAAAGAAAAAATAATCAGCCATTAAATCAATGAATAAATCAACAAAAGGAAGGAAATTGGTTGAAATTAAATCTGAAAATTCATTACCAAAAAAAAATATAAAAAGGAAATAAATTTAAAAAAAAAAAGGAGAAAGTCAAACAAAATAAATGAAAAATCCCATAATCATGGGATCAATTATAAATTTTTTATTTCTTTCCATGAAATTTTGACAAGTATAAAAGGAGGAGAGGAGAAAACACATGAGGGGAGGAAAAAAAACCTAGAAACAGAGAAGAGAAAAAAACCTAGAGAAGAAAACCCTAGAAAAAAAACCTTGAGGAGAAAAAACCTAAACGGGGGAGAAAAGTCTAGTAGATTTTGGCATTTTTCCTGGCTTCATCAATCCACCGTTTTCTTCCTTCACATCCCTGTTGCACTTTCATACTCGCAACTGCTCTTTGTCAAACCCAGCATCATCACATTGCTTCACCGTAAGCCACCACCATCATCATCATCATCATCGTCAGCCCACCTCATACTGCTGTCCTAAGCCGAAGTTGTAGCTGTAAGCCTGTAACTTTGAAATAGCATGTGCAGCAGCCAGCAACAATAACCTTGAAACAGAGCAAACATGAGTCACGTTAAAAAACATAAGGAGGCGCCATGGAATTGAAAGAAAATGAGAAGTTGAAAATAAATTGCCTCGTTTCATAAGAAAGACATCCAGCTACTTGCCACGCCACTCCATAGTATCGCATCTCACCCTGTTGCACCATCTTCAACGCTACACCGTGCATCATCATCTTGCTACTTGTTTCTGTTTAAGCCTTGTTATCATCACTGCACTACTGTGCCGTTCTTGTTGTTGCGTAAAGTTGCTGTGAAGGAATAAGATTTCGAGCTGTTGCTGCCATAGGAGACTTTACATGCTGTTGTCATTCTTGCTTGAAACCTGGTACTTAACTCTGCGTTGCTGCCATTAACGTGAAAGTGGAAAGAACGAAGAAGTAAAGTAAAGAGAAAGAAAGTGACGTCTTTCACTTTACAAATTGGCTAAAGGTAACTTTTTCTTTTATATTATTAACTTGTCATCATTTATTTATTGTTTTTCTTTTTTATCCTTTGGCTTTTAGGTGCTGACAGCTATGTAATATATATATTTATTCCATTTGCTTGGCTAAAGTTGCTCGTAGCCGTCATTCACTATACAGGTTTACTAAAAGTGACATTATCTTTTATATTGTTAACCTATTATCATTTATTTATTGTTTTTCTATTTTATCCTTTGGTTTTTGGCGTTGACACGTATGAATGTTTATTCTATTTGCTTGGCAAGTTGATTGTAGTGTTTCTTGTACTTGGGATGTCTTTAAGCTTTATGTATTGATCTAAGATATGTGTGAGCTTAAAAATAAATTTTATCGGGTTGTCATGTCTGGGTTAATAAGATTTATAATTATGAGAGCTACATAGATAAATTTATATAATGAAAATTTTAAAATTGAAACATTAATAAAATACATATTATCCAACGACGGAGCCTCTTCAAGAAAGGCGATTGGTCCTACTTGAATACTCTTGAGGTGAGAAAAACTTTTAGGTTATCCGACCAGTTTAATGGAGGAGACTTAAAAGATTTTTCAATATTTAATTATACCAAGATTAAAGTAAAAAGGCAAAATTAGGATAACCTTAGATTATTTGGTACCATTTTAGGATGGGCGTTGTGAGGGTGCTAATCCTTCCTCACACGTAACCGTACTCTCGAACTTAGAACTCTTAACGTAGACCAAGCCTTATCCTTAGTTTGAATAGGTGATCAATCACACCTAGGTTAGAATGGTTGGTGGTGACTCCATAGTTTTGTGTCTAGCTATTAGGTTTCCCCCGAAACTTGATACGTTACGACAAACATTATTATAATGTTTCGAGTTGTAAAAAGGCATGCTTAAATGCAATGCAATTTAAATCACGAGTTCAATAGTGAACTATCATTTTCATCAACCATGTCATTTAATTATAACATTCACTATAATTCAATTCCCTCATTTCCATCCTTTTGATTTCAATCAGATCATACCTAATAGGTAAATTCGATATTCACTGTGGTTCCTCGATATGTCATATTCTTTCTCCACAGTTATCGACTGTACAATCACTTATATATTTCATTATCAATACTAGGACTACCACCATCAGTATAAGTCCTCTTAGTATCTATGAACATTTAGATATCGTATTTCTCTATAATCATCAAGATACTGGAATTCTGCCATTACCAATATCACTATTCAAGATATATTCCAAAGTCGACATCGAGAGAATTGCAACCACAAGATTAATAGTCATCTATCAAATCTATTTGTGGTCTAGCATATTGGCACCCATTCAGAATTCCAACTTGATGCTCAATTTCATTCACTATCACCAATCCAGTCACAGTTTTAAATCAATTTTCCTATGACCTGTGTAATACCACACTATAATTATCTATAAAGATATCATCAAGTCCCAACTGGATCAGCCATTTACCCACTTAGGAGATTTGGCCAATTGCCACTATTAACAGTATTTTCAATCATTTCAGTCATCTTACGACCATCCATATTACTGCCAAAAATCCCAATTCACATCTATTTAACATAGTCATGTATAAGTATACTTTTATGTAGATGTGTGTTCTATCATATGTCTACAAGGTATCACAATCTATTTTCTTATTATCATCATCTCAAACACAATACTAAAATGGGCCATTTATCATATCTCCCAAATTTCTCCGAGTCACTCATTCATTTAAATCTATCAGTGATTAAATTGTATCGGAACTCGACCTCACTTCTAATAAGATTATGTATGCATGTAGCGTACATTTATTAAAATTCAATATCACAACTATTCATCGTGTGCTACACGTCAAGATTAAGACCACCTCCCTAAGTGTAGGCCCGATTATTATTTCTCGTATATTTGACAATGCAATGTATTACGATAAAATCATCTCAACACCAATCTCTTGCAATGTCCGTATTATCATCTTCGGAATTATTCCAAGAATCTAGACAATCAGAAAATCCGTAATTTCTAAGATCATCACTCCGTCAATACTCTCACCATTTATTCGTTCAGCCATTTACTTAATCAAATCATTCCAAAAATTAAGTCTTTCTGGCAATATGTTAGTGTCCTTTCAATACTTGTCTCTTGATAATTCTATCTAATTCCATTTATACGAGAAAAAATTTGAACTTATTCATCACATTTTCCTATAAATTTCGGTAGCATAACGGCTTAATTTTTACCAAACTTCCTGCAAGGAAAAACACAATTTATACTACAGCTGTTGATTCTCACAATTCTTATGTCTCTACTAAGACCCCCACCATTAGTTGTGGGTCCTCTTAGCATTTTTAACATCAGTTCAATCAGTGCATTATATTAAAAATCACAATTCCATTAAAAATCATTCCATCAATGCATCATATAAAAATCATAAATCTCACATATAATATAATGCGACTAATGTTTTATAAAAGTATCTTACCTATTCGCCAAAACTTAACGCACTTTTCGATTTTCGAGCCTTGCCGAACTCCACCATTCGTCTAATTTTCGTTTTGCTACAATTTCAATAATTGACATATATTTTCATTTAAAAAATAATCCAACAATTTCCAATAAATTTCATAGAAATGTAACGAAATCTTTTAATTTTCCTTACCCAGTTCTTCTTCTTCTTTTTCTTCCTTTTCTTTTTTTTTTCTTTTTCTTTTTCTTTTCTTCTTTTTCTTTTCTTTTTCTTTCTCCTTCTTTCTCTTTCTTTTCTTTTCTTCTTTTTTTCTTTTCTTTTTCTTTCTCCTTCTTTCTCTTTTTCTTTTCTTTTCTTCTTTTTCCTTTCTTTCTTTTTCTTTTCTTTTTCTTTTCTGAACCGGGTCGAGTCGGGTCGGGTTGGCCGGTTCAGCTTCTGCTGGCCGGTTCGGTCACCGGCGGCCACCCATTCCGCCGGTTCACGCTTCCCACCGTTGGCCGATGTTGCGAGGTTGCCAGATCTGGTCTCCGTTTTGCCCCATCACCGACGACGGCGCCAGATCTCCGAAAACTTTTGGCCTTTCTCCTCCTCTTTTCTCCTTCCTCCGTCGTTTCTTTCATTGCCGGTGGCTCCTTTCACCTTCCCCTGATCTCCGTTGGTCTTGTGGGGGGAGTGGCGGTGCCCGGATCGGCCGGCACCACCGATCTCCTCTTCCTTTTCTTCTCGGGTTTTCGCTTCTCTTCCTGTTTTTTTTCTTCGTTTAGGCCGTCGCCGGTCACTTCTCTCTTCCTTCTCCTCTCGCCGGCGACGCCTTTTTTTCCTCTTCCTCTTCCGATGGCCACCGACAGTGGTCGGTTGGGCTTCTGTTTTGCTTCTGTTTTTCCTTAAACAGAAGAAAAATAACAGGGTTCGGGTTCTGACCCCTGTTTCTATTTTTTTTATAATATATATAATTATTTCTTTTAATTATATATATATATATATATTTATATAACCCATTTATTTATATATATCTATACACATCACTTTAAAATAATAAAAACATGTGTAAACATATTTATATAATCTAATTATATAAATATATTTTTATACGCATTCTTATTTTATTTAATTTTGTATTTCCTAATATCCAATTTATTTCTTTTTTTCATTTCTTATTTAATTTGGATTTTCATTTATCCAAATTAAATTTTTTTCGGATATTTACTATTTATTTTCAAAAATTCATGGTCTTCACAGTTACTGTTTTCAATCTAAATGACTACTTTATATATATATATATATATATATATATATATATATATATATATATATAGCTATCAAGGTTTTACATTTAAGTTTTAATTCATATAATGTAACATCCCGTTACCTCATTTTTCACGTATTTTCATACAACTTTACCGGTTGGGCTGTCTGCGATGCCATTAACATTCAACAGTAACAATGAAAAATGATAAACATTTATCTATTTATTATGGAATATGAAATTTCTTTTTCATTATTCCTTACATCTGACATCCCCTATAATCCTTTATTTTATTAAGGTAGTACTGTATACATATGTCTGAAATGTAAAAGAGAAAAGACTGTACCTGTCACGTTTAATGTGCCATGCCTTAGTGCTTTAAGCATAGCTATACCCATCTGAGAGCTAATTCTCTCAACTCCGCGTACTTCTTATCTGTGGAGTTAAAACAAAGGGGTGAGCGATTCATACGCTCAGTAAAGGAAACATATGCTGCTTTAAATAAAGCAAAACTATATATCACTATTCATTTGTTCTTTTCTTAACAATAACCCAGTAGAAAAGAAAATGGATATATAGTAAACAACTCTCTTAAAACACCATTCAAAACACCGACTAACAGTTTACTTTAAAATGTAGTAAACACTATCGAGGATTTCAATAATCCTCATAGTAAATAGAAACTGATAAGTTGAGACTAGGTAATAAATAAATCATGCTATCATCGTTCCTCCTCCACCTTGGGAGAACGAAACCTGCCGCTTTTGGGGTGCACCCGTAGGCCATCGCCCCTCACGGCTATCTCAGATCTATGGCCATAATCTAAAGGGGTCCTCGGGTCCACTTGCCAAGTGACCTCGAGACCGCTGATGACTTGGCAGGTCCATCAGCCCTGTGACGCCCTGGGGTGCACTCGTCGGTCTATATGACCCGAGCCATCGCCCCAGATGGGTCACGCAACGTAACGCATGAACTCAGGGCCTAAAGTCTCAAAAAATCAAGTTATCATCTCATGTTATCATTTCCACCAAATGATTTAATTTCTTATAAAACAATAAAACACCAAAAACAGCCCGTAATCTCAACTTTTAAAACCTGCTCGCCCATGGTCAGCTCGCCCGACATGGCTTGCCCATGGAAGCAGCTCGCTGTGGCGGAGAACATGTGTTCGCCCGCCCTCTTTGCTTTTAAAATCTGAAGCAAAACTGGCTTGCCCTCTGTGGCTCGCCCAGAAATCAACTCGATAAGACGGTGAATTAGTATTCGCCCGCCACTTAGCTTTCAAAACAGAAATCTCGTTGATATCAGTTCGCCCGCCTTCTGTTTAAATCAAGGGCCGCCCGCCCAACATCTTAAAAAGGGTTCGCCCGACTACGGCTTTACCCGGATTTCTCTTTAAAACAAGGGCACTCGCCCAGTTCTCATAAAAGAGAGCTTGCCTCTTGGCTCGCCCCACTTTTCTATACAAAATGGTTCGCCCACATTTAAAACTCAAAACGGTGTATAAATTATAAAAAGGCTTGGCTCGCCCGCCAATACTAATTCGTCAGACATTAAAATACAAGGCTTACCAACGTAAATAAAGGAATTCACCCGCCCTGTATCATTTCACCCAACAAAACAACATTAGGCGGCTATCAGCTCGCCTGCGATCAACAACTATCAATTTAACTTCTTAAAACCATGCATGTCAGAAAACAAAACATTTAACTTAATGTTTTCATAATATTTACTCCACAGGACATGCATTACTTCACACACATCTCCCTTACCTTGTTCAACGAAGTCTTGCTTCGCCCGGCACTCCGTTCGCCCATAGCTATTCCCAATTATCGGCTGCAAATTATATATAAATTTCATTAATATTTTCTTTATATATTACGTGGCGAGAATAAATCAAATAACTACTCGCCCCACAGAGTACCAATTAGCTCGCCCAGACGAGCTCGCCATTCACCAAATGGCTTCAACGTGGCAGTTCGCCCGCCATAACACACCGTGTTTTGTGAGTTCGCCCAACATTCAACTCACGAGGCCTACATTGGCTCAATTGTGGAGTTTGCTCGTAAACCTATTCGCCCAACGCCTCTGCGTTTGAGCTCGCCCTTGAATTCATATCACTAGAATTTGGCGTTCTCGCCCACAAACTTTCCTTGGCGAGTACTTAATATCTATTCGCCTCATTGGCGATTACTATTTTCAACATGGGCGATCACTGTAGTCGCCCTTGTCGTCACCTGTTCCATAATTTTCCTTGTTTTCCTATTTTCCAAGGATCTAACTAAAACAATGTTGTATTCTATCATTAAGAACAGCCCAGAAAGTATGAAACTCACCTCAACCAACTGTACTTCCAGAACAGATTGCTTTCCATCTCATGTTGGCCTTCCTTTGCCTATTCTTTTAGCTCATCAAGTTAAGAAGAAAAGGTTTTGCAAGCTGTTTTGCTTGTTTAGCCAGCTTAAGGGTGAAACTCAGTAGATCAAACATGGCAGAGAAATGGAAGAAACAGAGGAATGGCTCTCGTGAGGAAGCTGGAATTGGCTAACTCGTTTTTCATCAATTGTCTCTGCTTATATAAACTTTCTCAGCCAATCAGTAGCCACCGCCTGCCTCTTATCCTGTTTTCTTCATCATTCCTCACGTCTATCATGCATTTAATGCATGAAGAAAATCTGCACTTACAAAGGGCGAGAAAGTCTTCCTTTCACACTCTTTTTCTTCTGCTGCAGACTTTGTTTACTTCCTCAACCAATCAGGTAAATTCCTTACTGACTTCAACCTCTTCACCATTAATTGTCTTCAACCGTATCACTTACAAGTCAATTTTGGCTGTTAGGTTGAATTCTGTTTTCATTTTCCCATCTATCTGGACGACCACTTTACTCGCCAAATGCATTGGCGTTTCCAAGTCCTCGCCACAAGCGGCCATCACTTATCCACGACGTTGGCGAACTAAACTACTCGCCAAACAAATAAGGAAAACAATCAACTCGCCACACTAAATCAGTTCGCCAGCCATGGGTTACTCCTTGCCCTCTGTGTGGCGATCACAAGTTCTCGCCCTTTTCGGGCCATCACCTGGCATGGCTCAACTCGCCAACCATGCCCTGATTCATCTCACAAGTTGGCGAACACGCCTGTGCGACCACACTCTCGTCCAACTCGCCATCAGCATTGATGATCACACATACCTTACTCGCCAATCGGCGAGCCGTTTCATTATGGTACGCGCCCGCCGAAGGAGCTTTCATCTTTTTGGAAATTAACATTCATTATTTATTTAATTTCCATTATCAATTTTATGAATTTAGACTCTACAGTAGTGTAAAAATAGGATCTTACATTTCTCCCCACCTTAAGAAATTTGGTCCTCCAAATTTCAACCAGATCTATCAGTATGAAAGCTGTGTATATTTCGTACACATAAGGCATTCCAATTCTCAAGTAGCCTCATATTGCCATAGCATCAATCAAAGAATAAATCTTAGATCATAACACCTTATCGTTCCGATCCAAAATCTATACCGATTTCTCAACATATTTCATGTCCTCACTAATCTCTAGGACTCATCTCGAATCACGTGAGAAGGATATGGATAGTACTTTCTCATTATTGAAACATGAAATACATTATGTACTCCTGACAACTCGAGAGGTAGTGCACGTCTTTCATATGATCTAAGATCTCCGACGATCCAATACATCGGAAACTCGATTTCCCTCTTACTATGCATCTCAATGGTGAGACCTTAATATACATAACCATAACCTCTTGTATATCTCAAGAAGTCTGTTCGATCAAGTCGAAAATAGTTTTCGGTCTCCCATTTCGTATGCTATCGTGGATTATATCGTCTGCTAAATAACCTCCTTCAAGTGCTATGTCTATACTCTCTTGTGGCCATTATTATCAACAAACTCTGCCAGGGTAGAGGATTATCCCAGGAGCCTATAAAATCAACTGCATATGCTCACACCATATCCTCGAGCGTTCATCTCATACGCTCGGACTGTCTCTCAGTCTGCGGATAATCTGCGGTGCGCAACTCAATCGGGATCCCATAGATTCCTGTAATCTCTCTCATCACTGAGATTCGAAGGCGGACTCCCTATCAACTATAATGCTCACTGGAATACTATAAAACCTCACCATTTCCCTGACACATGATCCGGCCAAGGCATTAATTAGCTCAACAAATTCCAAAATCAAGGAATGAGCAGACTTACTAATATATCCACAACTATCCAGATAGCATTTTACTCTTTCAATTTTTCACTGAGTATAGGAAGTACCTCTAATATAGGTATTTTTCTTCCTTATCACCTTCTCAACTCTTATTTAATCTCGTCTCCAATATGAGACCACGAATATCTTTTTATATTCCTCATAGTCTCTAAGAGTACTGCCCGTCTCTTGAGGCTATCAATAATCATCCCTTTGGCGCTCTCCCGCACTCTAGGATTATTCTCTCAAGTGAGTTGGCGACCACCTTGTTCGCCCAAATCTCACAACATGTTATACGGTGTTGAGCAATCACCTCACTCATGGGTCGTCCATCCCGAATTTTCTCAAGGTCCTGAAGAACCTCGGGTGTCTTCTCTCAAACCAATTTACACTCCCTCAAGTCTTTTATCATCCTTGAGAGTTAGTAATTCATCTATACTATTTGTCACTTATCATCTCACTTCGGTGCTTAGTCGATAATAATATGGAGACTATCCTTTAGATAGTTTTAATCAATTGTACGTAATTGTCCCAGTAGTGTCTGAAATACCACGCACTCGCTCTCAATATATCCCGGAGCGTCCACACAATGCGCTCGGATATCTATATCCATCTGAGGCGGTGCAAATCAGTAAAAGTTTGGAATCTCAAAGCCTCTTGCTATTCTCTCAAAGCATACGGCAAATCAGGAATCCCTATCACAAGTACCCACTCACTGGAACTTCACATACGTCCTCTCTGTTCCACCAATATATATCGACTAAGGCACTTATTAATCCCGAAATCTGATGATGAAAAAGTGAAATAATTTGGTTACTTAATCCATAATCATTTATATAACATCATGGTTCTTTCGGACTCTTCCCCACCTCACAATGATTGTTTCATGATTAATCTAGGACGGCTTTTCTTTTGCAGACCTTAATATTAGTCACCGATTACGTCTCGGTAATCATCTTCCCCCGATCACTTCTCTTATCTCTAGTGATCATTTTCAAGATTAGCAGTACTTCTTGTATCTGCTCCTCTGAGTATGACACTTCCATGGCTTGTCATTAATTCCACCATAACTACATAATGATCAGAGGAAATCACATTTATTCATATACTTGGGAACTGCCTCATAACTTGTGTTCCCTAGTCATCATATGATTTGTCTTCTCAAGACAATTTCATTCTTTTACATTCATCACCCCAATTGTTTTCCCACTTAATATAGTATTTTACTGTTACTATCTCGTAACCATTTCGAATACTATATTCATACATACCCATTTACTTCTACTTTCTCTCCCAATTAAGTATTGAATCAATAAGGTAGCAAATTCCACAAACTCTTCAACAATTAATTTGTGCTATACGGGTGAAACTCATAAATTTTATACGCCAATAAGCACACTTTAACCTCACTTAAGTAGTAAAATCTTTTATTCAGACAATTTTCAATGTCCACTTAATCTTTCGAGACCTCCGTCTCTAATATACATAGTTCAATTACAACTCATGGTCACTGACTTAAACAATAAGGTTTTTCCATACCTTATACAGCAATATTGCTGATATCAATATACATGTTTACTCTTTTTAAAATCATCCTAGTTGGCTCTAGGCACACAAATAGGAAGGATACTACAGTCGGCTAGGGATCCAGATAGAATATGATAGGTATTTTAGAATACCATACTTGTTCCGGAACCTAGAAGCAACTGTAAGAATATTAATCTCATTGTTTTCAAAAACGAAAAATTTTTCGTTTTTCATCAGTTATAACAAACCAGTTTTATTCTTTACTCATCAATTTCTTGAGTAATTTCTCGAGCTATACTGCTTCATTGGTAAGCTTACAACAATTTCTATTTCACTTTACCAACCTCTAAGCTTGTCAACTAAATCTCGATACCAACTTTATAATTTTTGGCAACTACGAGACCTTTCATTTTCTTAGCGATTACAGCTTTTATTCTATTCACCACATTGCTTTAATTCATATCATTGGCGATCGCTCTTCTCGCCACTTTGCTATGATTTACACCAAAATTTGTTGATCAGCTTACTCACCATACTCTTTGGGCAATCATCATTAAAATTATTTGGGTGATCAGTATCCTTGCCCCTTTTTAGCAATTCAAGTTATATTGGCGGACTAGTGTTAGTTCTCGCCATCATCTAACTCGCCCACAAACCGTTGGCGATCATACATTTACACACGCCCATTGGCGAGCTATCCCAATGTAGTTCTCGCCCATCGAGTATTTCTCATAAATCTCATAATACCACGGTTCTAATGGATATCGTAACGGAACGGACCAGCCCAACCGGCCATGGCAACCCGCTTTTTGGGCCCATCGACAACGATTGCTGTGACATCGCTACTCATCCATACTATCCTCTTTGGCGATCACCTCGATGCCCGGTTTCTTCCAGCCGTGCTCGAGTTCGCCTACCTCAAAGTTTTCTTCTCATCCACAGACTCAACACTTGACTTCCTCAAATGTCAAGTCACTACTAATATCCATTCTCCTAAAACATAAGGAGTATATATAACCAGTTTACATCATTTCTCACCCAATTCACTTTAAATACAAACCCAAAATCCACAACAAGTATGACTATCTCGCGACCTCTCATAACTTATACTTTGGTCGCCTTACTTATCAATATATCAGTGGGGTCCACAGTAGAATTCATCCTTTATACCATCAAATACTCATACTATTTCACCTTCAATTTGTATTTTAAAATCCATTCAATCCCTTATAACTTCGAAAGTAAAACCTGTCAATATAGGAGTATATTCATAAATTCCCCTTTAATTCTCTCTCTCATCAGTATAACTCCAAACACGCGATCTTAGAACTTATATGCTAATATTACCCTTTTCATCTCAATATCATCATTTTCAGGATCTTAATTCGATATTGACAGCGAAGTCCTGGTGGGGCCCTCACCGAGTTCCTCACTGTACCTTATCAAATAGACCTGACATTATGATGATAAGATCGCCTATCTCATGCAAAATTTCCGGATTACTATCTCTATTTGTAATCCAATATTCATCAGCTTTCACCATATTTCACCACTTAGCTCAATTCGAAGTCATTTGATTCCTCTATACATTCAGACTATACAGTACTACAGGGGATGCTAAGCTTTCTCAACACTTTCTATGCTAAAGGCATCAACAAACATCAGACCAACCCAAGCTCTGATACCATTAAATCTGTAACATCCCGTTACCTCATTTTTCACGTATTTTCATACAACTTTACCGGTTGGGCTGTCTGCGATGCCATTAACATTCAACAGTAACAATGACAAATGATAAACATTTATCTATTTATTATGGAATATGAAATTTCTTTTTCATTATTCCTTACATCTGACATCCCCTATAATCCTTTATTTTATTAAGGTAGTACTGTATACATATGTCTGAAATGTAAAAGAGAAAAGACTGTACCTGTCACGTTTAATGTGCCATGCCTTAGTGCTTTAAGCATAGCTATACCCATCTGAGAGCTAATTCTCTCAACTCCGCGTACTTCTTATCTGTGGAGTTAAAACAAAGGGGTGAGCGATTCATACGCTCAGTAAAGGAAACATATGCTGCTTTAAATAAAGCAAAACTATATATCACTATTCATTTGTTCTTTTCTTAACAATAACCCAGTAGAAAAGAAAATGGATATATAGTAAACAACTCTCTTAAAACACCATTCAAAACACCGACTAACAGTTTACTTTAAAATGTAGTAAACACTATCGAGGATTTCAATAATCCTCATAGTAAATAGAAACTGATAAGTTGAGACTAGGTAATAAATAAATCATGCTATCATCGTTCCTCCTCCACCTTGGGAGAACGAAACCTGCCGCTTTTGGGGTGCACCCGTAGGCCATCGCCCCTCACGGCTATCTCAGATCTATGGCCATAATCTAAAGGGGTCCTCGGGTCCACTTGCCAAGTGACCTCGAGACCGCTGATGACTTGGCAGGTCCATCAGCCCTGTGACGCCCTGGGGTGCACTCGTCGGTCTATATGACCCGAGCCATCGCCCCAGATGGGTCACGCAACGTAACGCATGAACTCAGGGCCTAAAGTCTCAAAAAATCAAGTTATCATCTCATGTTATCATTTCCACCAAATGATTTAATTTCTTATAAAACAATAAAACACCAAAAACAGCCCGTAATCTCAACTTTTAAAACCTGCTCGCCCATGGTCAGCTCGCCCGACATGGCTTGCCCATGGAAGCAGCTCGCTGTGGCGGAGAACATGTGTTCGCCCGCCCTCTTTGCTTTTAAAATCTGAAGCAAAACTGGCTTGCCCTCTGTGGCTCGCCCAGAAATCAACTCGATAAGACGGTGAATTAGTATTCGCCCGCCACTTAGCTTTCAAAACAGAAATCTCGTTGATATCAGTTCGCCCGCCTTCTGTTTAAAACAAGGGCCGCCCGCCCAACATCTTAAAAAGGGTTCGCCCGACTACGGCTTTACCCGGATTTCTCTTTAAAACAAGGGCACTCGCCCAGTTCTCATAAAAGAGAGCTTGCCTCTTGGCTCGCCCCACTTTTCTATACAAAATGGTTCGCCCACATTTAAAACTCAAAACGGTGTATAAATTATAAAAAGGCTTGGCTCGCCCGCCAATACTAATTCGTCAGACATTAAAATACAAGGCTTACCAACGTAAATAAAGGAATTCACCGCCCTGTATCATTTCACCCAACAAAACAACATTAGGCGGCTATCAGCTCGCCTGCATCAACAACTATCAATTTAACTTCTTAAAACCATGCATGTCAGAAAACAAAAACATTTAACTTAATGTTTCATAATATTTACTCCACAGGACATGCATTACTTCCACACACATCTCCTTACCTTGTTCAACGAAGTCTTGCTTCGCCCGGCACTCCGTTCGCCCATAGCTATTCCCAATTATCGGCTGCAAATTATATATAAATTTCATTAATATTTTCTTTATATATTACGTGGCGAGAATAAATCAAATAACTACTCGCCCCACAGAGTACCAATTAGCTCGCCCAGACGAGCTCGCCATTCACCAAATGGCTTCAACGTGGCAGTTCGCCCGCCATAACACACCGTGTTTTGTGAGTTCGCCCAACATTCAACTCACGAGGCCTACATTGGCTCAATTGTGGAGTTTGCTCGTAAACCTATTCGCCCAACGCCTCTGCGTTTGAGCTCGCCCTTGAATTCATATCACTAGAATTTGGCGTTCTCGCCCACAAACTTTCCTTGGCGAGTACTTAATATCTATTCGCCTCATTGGCGATTACATTTTCAACATGGGCGATCACTGTAGTCGCCCTTGTCGTCACCTGTTCCATAATTTTCCTTGTTTTCCTATTTTCCAAGGATCTAACTAAAACAATGTTGTATTCTATCATTAAGAACAGCCCAGAAAGTATGAAACTCACCTCAACCAACTGTACTTCCAGAACAGATTGCTTTCCATCTCATGTTGGCCTTCCTTTGCCTATTCTTTTAGCTCATCAAGTTAAGAAGAAAAGGTTTTGCAAGCTGTTTTGCTTGTTTAGCCAGCTTAAGGGTGAAACTCAGTAGATCAAACATGGCAGAGAAATGGAAGAAACAGAGGAATGGCTCTCGTGAGGAAGCTGGAATTGGCTAACTCGTTTTTCATCAATTGTCTCTGCTTATATAAACTTTCTCAGCCAATCAGTAGCCACCGCCTGCCTCTTATCCTGTTTTCTTCATCATTCCTCACGTCTATCATGCATTTAATGCATGAAGAAAATCTGCACTTACAAAGGGCGAGAAAGTCTTCCTTTCACACTCTTTTTCTTCTGCTGCAGACTTTGTTTACTTCCTCAACCAATCAGGTAAATTCTTACTGACTTCAACCTCTTCACCATTAATTGTCTTCAACCGTATCACTTACAAGTCAATTTTGGCTGTTAGGTTGAATTTTTGTTTTCATTTTCCCATCTATCTGGACGACCACTTTACTCGCCAAATGCATTGGCGTTTCCAAGTCCTCGCCACAAGCGGCCATCACTTATCCACGACGTTGGCGAACTAAACTACTCGCCAAACAAATAAGAAAACAATCAACTCGCCACACTAAATCAGTTCGCCAGCCATGGTTACTCCTTGCCCTCTGTGTGGCGATCACAAGTTCTCGCCCTTTTCGGGCCATCACCTGGCATGGCTCAACTCGCCAACCATGCCCTGATTCATCTCACAAGTTGGCGAACACGCCTGTGCGACCACACTCTCGTCCAACTCGCCATCAGCATTGATGATCACACATACCTTACTCGCCAATCGGCGAGCCGTTTCATTATGGTACGCGCCCGCCGAAGGAGCTTTCATCTTTTTGGAAATTAACATTCATTATTTATTTAATTTCCATTATCAATTTTATGAATTTAGACTTTACAGTAGTGTAAAAATAGGATCTTACATATAACCAATTTGTCTCATAGTTATGCAACTGCTTATTATACTCAGAACACCAGAAAAGAGAACATATAAAAATCTAAAATTCAAATTCTAACCCTTACAACTTTTTCTACCATCCGAAACCGCCTCTTCTGCGAGAGCTTTCAGAATTATCAGCCTTCTTTGACAGCAACATCGATTTCAGTATTAGTTTCTACTTTGCTAGAGGTAGAAGCTGTGCTAGAAACATTGGCTCTCCTAGTCAGAAAGGCTAGCTGTTTCGGAGTAGGAAGGCTTGTCGTTTCGCAACCAAAGAAGACAACAACATCCGATTTGGTGGGGCGCTCGCTGGGATAAGAGAAATACATATGAACTATGAAGCGACTTTTTGTCTACCAAGAAACCGGGTTATTTGGTTTGTATCAGTGCAATCTGACCTCCCAGTATCAAAGAGCAAGACTCTTCTAAAGATGAATCAATAAGTTGTAAAAGCATTCTTTCCATAGCTCCCAAGCCTAAGACAAATTATAGCTTTTGGTCATATTGCTATTCAAAGCGTAAGCTAAAACCAGGGGAAAAAGATACATAAAAAATTACAACTCTGAATTCCACAAATTAAGTATAGAAAAGAAAAAAAATCCAAATTAAGCATTTTCCTTTCTCCATAAGAATCCATCAAAACTAAATGGAATAAAAAGAATTGAAAGCTTAAGCACTTTCGGCTCAAAGCAAGCAATACCCCAAAAGCAAAACTCGTCAAAACCTCAAAGAAACTATAAAATTTAAGCATTTTCAACTAAAACCAAGTAATACTCAGATTCTAAAACACTCAAAAGAAAACATAGTTATTATCTTACTGTAATCATCAAGATCAGAAATTTTAAGCAAATGGTTATTAGATTATTCTTAGCTCACAAAATGTGAACAAATCCAACTAAAAAGCAACTAAAAAATTCGACTTACCACATAATCTAGAAACTAACAAAACCTTTATAATGCCTCACGGAACAATTCTTGTCTACAACAAATGCTTCCACTCACTGCATATCAAGTCTAAAAAATAAGTTTTAACGTTCTTGGTCCAACCAAAATAAACAGAATTTAAAAAAAAAAAAGTTACTCAAAACTCCATACAATAAACAAATCTGAAATTCAATCAGCACGTATAGAACTCATTTAAAAGTTGTCATCAAGAAAGAGAAATGAAAAATAAAAGCTTTCGATGATATATGTGAATATGTGTTGTGTTTCAAGGATTTGAAGACTTAGAGAATTAAAGGATGACTATGGGTTTTGTAAGGGAGAAGAAGTAGAATGCTTACTAATATCATGCCTACGGACACCACCGGATTTTCCCATCTCCTATCGTTTCACCTTTACTTTTTTTTTTCCTTTTTTTTTCCTTCACTCCGACCCATGTCCTCTGATCTTTAACGAATTTAAAGGAATTTCTTCCACTCAAAATAAATATCTTTTAAAAAAACAAAAGATAATTATTTTATATATTTCGATAAAATTTTTTTATTTTACAAAAAACTAAAATCTTAACACATATTTTATTTTATTTTTTTATTTTTAAATATTTTTATAAAATATGTATTATAGTTCTAATATCGTTTGTAAAATAAAATAAACAAAAGATCAATACTAATTAAACAAAAAAAAAAGGGAGGGGGGGGGGGGGAAGGAAGGTGAAACCAAAGATAAAGAAAAAACAAAAAACATTTGTACTCCTTCACAATCGTGCCTTTTTATTTCTTTTTCCCCTTCGATGATTGTAAACCAGTTTCATTTGAAGACGTCCACCTCTCTTAGCTTTTGGGATAGAAATTGCTCTAACAACATAGAACTATCCACTTCATCAAATGAAACACATTAGTTTTTATCATTAGTAACAAAGAACACTTTCTCTGTAGACAATTGGAAAAAAAATATCACCAATATATATATATATATATATATATATATATTATATATATATATATATAATATATTCATTATAAATATTGTCGTCTGCTTGAGGATAGGCAGTGAGATTTAGCTTTTCTATTTGTACTTTCAGACCCAAATGAAAACAAAAAGGAAAGATAGTGACAATTTCACAAAATTACGTTGAAAGTTTGACCATGCCACTAACATCTTTAAGCATCTAAATCTTTCTCTTCTTAGATGGTGTAAGCCGAACCAATCCAAGAATGCTCTGTTCTTAAAAGGAAAATTAAAACACATAACAGGAATTAAAAAATAAACCAATCAAATAGAGTATAATAAATTCAGATTCAACAGCCCGCAAATCTCCTTTGTTCCATTTTCTTAATTGAGCTGAGCTATCTACCTGTTCTTTTGAAATGTGATTAGCAGACCTAATAACCCTTTAGAAGTGAGTAATTAAGCATTTAATTTGCTCTTGTTATATACAGGGTCAACTGATTTATCTACTCGGAAGAACTACCTGATCAGAGGAGATAAGTTTAAGAGTGGGCAGACCAAGATGAAATCTGTCCTAGTGGATTTCCTTGTTGGGGCCGGTATCAAGGTATAAACGTTTAAACTTTAGGAGGCTATCACCTATTTTTAAAACTAAGCAAAAGGTACTAACATAATTGAAATAAGATATTTATGTGGTTTGGTAGCTTGGGTTTCAATGAAGATAAATAATGACATTGATGGGTAGTTGTACTGAAGCTGATGATAAATTAACAGCCAACATGAACCGTGAGCTACAACCATCTGGTAAACAATGGTGGCACGAATCTATCTGCTCCCCAAACCTTCCGCTCCAAAAATAATCTCGGATTTTTGGCTGATCTCTATAAATTCGGTTCTATTTGTACAGTGGTTGAGTAAGGGTAGGATTTTAGCACTTAAGGGACCTTTTCGGGATGTGGAAGCTAGCCGAAGTTGAACTTACTATCCTGTTTGCTGGGATTTTGACTATTCGATTGTGAGAAGAGAATGTCCTAGTAGTCCACTGGATAGCTGCCACTATACAAAGGCATTATTTTGCAGAAAAACAACTCTGACAATTTCCGAAAAACAAATATCCGGCCACTATTTTGACGTTTTGCCAATTTCTTTCAATTGGGCTGGTTTTGTATGTTTAAAGTGGCCATTTCTTGAAGTGTAAGTGGGCTGTGTGTGGATTTGTTGGGCTCATACACTATTGTTATTTTTTACCACCGTTAAAAAAAACATTTGTTAGTACTTTTTGGGCCTAAAAAATGGGCCTCTTTCTTATGTTTTGGGCTGTTTTTTTTTTCGGTTTAATTGTTGGGCCGTTTTGGATTAAATAAATATGGGCCATTACTTGTTAATTTTTTGAGCCACCAGTTATAAAGATAAAAGGACCATTTTGTTTGGCCTCATTGAATTAATGTGGGCAAAAATAATTTTGTTATACTATGGCATTTATTTATATAGGCATTTTAATTGGCTATTTAGTATTAAACTAATTTTGGCATTTTGGAGAATTTTGCGATCTCATAATATTTAAAAATTTTCATGAATTGTGTAATCTTTCATGAATTTGGAATTTATGAATTTTTGTGTAATTTTGAACATTACAAATAATTCATAAATGAATTGTGGAAATAATCATGAAAATTTATGTGTGATTTGTCCAAATTATGAGAATTTGATTTTGAACACGCATATGTGCTCATTTTGAATATGTATAATTTTGTTATTTTTATACTAGAAGCACATATAGCTAAGTTTATTCATATTATTTAAAATTAAAATTGCCTTATGTTTATTGCAATTTTAAAAATATGAATAAAATTTAGAATTTTGTCAATATGTCTAAATGATTCATAATTTATTTAACTAGGACATAGCCACAGCAACCTTAATTAAATAAAATTATATTTTGATGGGATCACATAACTATATTGGACATAGATTGTAATTAGTTATGAAATTATAATAGATTTTATTCTACAGGAATTTTTATTATAATTCTATAACTAATTAGGATAAAATATCAAATTAGTTTATTAGTTTACCCACAGGGATTAGGAAATGACATAATTTGGTAGTTTTATCATAATAGTATGAATCTATTAGAATTAAAACTTTGGCCCACAAGAATTAAGTTTTGCCTCAGAAACTTTAGATACATAAGCATGTTATTTTCGTCTATGTAGTAATTCCTCAAGCTAGTATTAACCTGGAAGTTCTCGAATTGGATGGAGAGAACTACAAAATCTGGTATGAGAGAATTCTCCTCGAGTTAGGGTGTATGGACATAGACTATGCTATAAGGAAAGACGAACCCATATTGACTAAAACTAGCACTATAGCCCAAGTGGCTTTACATAAACGCTGGGAAAGATCCAATCGCCTTAATGTCATGTATATTAAGACCAAAATATCTACTGAGATATGAGGTTTTGTCGAACAACATACCAATGTTAGGACCTTGCTGAAGGCAATAGATAATCAATTTGTCACTTCAGACAAGGCATTGGCCAACACCCTAATCATGAAGTTTTCATCAATGAGACTTACTAGTGTGAAAGGAGTGCACAATCACATAATGGTAATGAGAGATATAGCGACCCAACTTAAGAAGTTAGAGGTGGATATGTTTGAAACTTTCTTGGTGCACTATATACTGAACACTTTTTCAAAGAAGTACGGACCATTCAAGATATCCTACAACACACATAAAGACAAATGGACCATCAATGAATTGATGACCATGTGCATACAGGAGGAAGGAAGACTGCTAATGGAATTAGGTGAGAGTGCCTTTCTGACAAACCATGGAAAGAATAGGATCAAGCCAAGGATAAGAGAAAAGGCAAAATTCCTACCCAAGTTGACATTGAGAACAAAAAGTCCAAATAAGTGTTTCTTTTGTAAAAAGAAGAGACACATGAAGGACTGCTCCAAGCTTCAGCAATAGCTCATTAAGAAAGGTAATTGCTCTCTTGCTTTTGTTTTGAATCAAATATGGTTGAAGTTGGTCATAACACATAGTGGATTGATTCTGGATCTACAATTCACATTTCAACTTCTTTGCAGGGTATGACAAACCTCATAAAGCTAGTGGGAAATAAAAAGAGCATCTATTTTGGAAATAAGTTGTGCTCATGTGTTAAAGGCGTTGGAACCTGTACTCTGGTTTTCAAGAGTGGTTTTGTTTTGCAATTAGAAAAGACCTTTTATATTCTTAGTTTCTCGAGAAATCTAATCTCTACATCTAAGCTAGTACCTTATGGATATTCCTTTCAATTTTTAAATAAATCATTGTTGATATATTTCAAATATGATATTGTTGGAAATGGTACTTTATGTGATGGTCTTTTCTCTATTGATTTGCAAAATGACACTACTCATAACGCCTTGCATGCTCAATCTGGCACTAAAAGATGTGTTATGAATGACGATTCTTCCACTTTATGGCACCAGAGACTAGGTCACAGCTCTATAGATAGAATTAAGAGATTGGTAAATGACGAAATACTAAGTACACTAGATTTTACTGATTTTAACACGTGTGGATTGCATTAAAGGCAAGCAAACTAACAAGTCTAAAAGGGCGCCAATAGGAGTTCAACCATATTGGAAATCATACATTCTGACATATGCTGTCCAGACATGGACACACATAGTCAGAAATACTTCATCACCTTTATTGACAATTACTCGAGGTTTATGTATCTCTACATGCTTCATAACAAGAATGAAGCATTGGATGCCTTCAAAATCTTTAAGGCTGAAGTAGAGAAACAATGTGAAAAACCTATAAAGATAATAAGAACTGATAGAGGTGGGGAGTATTATCATAGAAACACTGAAGATGGACAAGCACCTAGACCATTTGCGAAGTTCCTTTAAGAAAATGGGATTGTTGCCCAATATACCATGCCTTGTTTGCCATATCAAATTGGTGTCGCAAAAAGAAGGAGACGAACTTTGATGGAAATGGTGCGTAGTATACTTAGCAGCTCGAGATTACCTAAATCCTTGTGGATTAAAGCTCTTAAAACGGTAATGTATATATTGAACCAGGTTCTAACCAAAGCTATTCCAAACACGCCTTTCGAATTATTCAAAGATTCGAAACCGAGTTTGTGTTATATGTGTATTTGGAGATGCCCTTCTGAAATAAGAGTTTACAACCCACAAGAAAAGAAACTAGACCCTAAGACCATAAATAGGTATTTCATTGAATATGCCGAATGGTCCAAAGGCTACAGATTCTATTGTCCATCTCACAGCACCATAATTGTGGAATCAAAAAAGCCAAGTTTTTTGAAAATGAATTGATAAGTGGGAGTAATCAATCTCAAGACTTAGTTCTTGTAAGAGATCAACCCTCTAGTTCAAGTCAAAAGTTGGTTATCGTGAATAATATTCCTTCTATAAAATTGGATATTGAACAACCAATCATTGAAGATACACAAGTAGTTGATAACTTACCAGTAGACAAGGCTCCTCTGGATATGCCAGAATTGAATAAGCAACTAGTTAAACAACATAATCTTCTGGAGAATGTTGAACCAACATTAAGAAAGTCTAAGGAAGTTAGCCATTCTTAGTGATTAAATTGTGTATCTATAAGAGTTTGATTTCAATGTTGGGGCTATTAATGATCCAAAGATGTTTTCACAAGTCATAGATAGCAAAAAATCAAAACTATGGTTCGATGCCTAAGGATGAGATGGACTTGATGGCATCTAATGGAGTGTGGGATCTTATCGAGTTGCCTAATGAGGCTAGGGCTATAGGCTATAAATGGGTCTTTAAGACCTAGACTGACTCGTGAGGCAACATTGAGTGTTATAAGGCAAGACTTGTAACCAAAGGTTGCAGTCAAAAGGAAGGAATTGATTAAAGGAGACTTTCTCTCTTGTATTTAAGAAAGATTCTCTCTGTATAATAATCGCATTAGTTGCATATTTTGACTTAGAGTTGCAACAAATAGATGTGAAAACCACTTTCCTCAATGGTGATCTAGAGGAAAAGGTCTACATGAAACAATCTGAAGGTTTTTTCTGTAGTAATGGTAGCATTTGGTATGTAAGCTTAAGAAATCTATAGATGGGTTGAAATAATCTTCTCGCCAATGGTATCTAAAATTCCATAAAGTTATCTCTTCATTTGGTTTCGTGGAAAACATCATGGATCAGTGTATGTAATAAAAGGTCAGTGGGAGCAAGATTTGTTTCCTTGTACTGTATGTGTATGATATACTGTTTGCAACCAATGATAAGGGGATGCTATGTGAGATGAAACAATTTCTTTCTGAGAACTCTGATATGAAGGATATAGGCAAGGTATCTTATGTCATTGGCATAAAGATCTATAGAGACAGACATAGAGGTATATTAGGTTTATCACAAGAAGCCTATATTAATAAAGTCTTGGAAAGATTTAGAATGAAAGATTGTTCACCAAGCGCAGCTCCCATTGTGAAGGGTCACAGGTTCAATTTGAACCAATGCCCGAAGAATGATTTTGAGCAGGAACAGATGAAGAACAGTCTATATGCTTGAGCTATTGGAAGCATTATGTATGCACAAGTCTGTACCAGGCCAGACATTGCTTTAGCTATGGGAATGTAGGGTAGATACCAAAGCGACCCGAGGACAAACTATTGGAGAGTAGCAAAGGACGTGCTTAGATATCTGCAAGGCACCAAGAACTACATGCTTATGTATAGATGGACTGATGAGTTGGAGGTGATTGGCTACTTAGATTCAAACTTTACTGGCTGTGTTGATTCTCGAAAATCAACATCCGGTTATATCTTCATGTTTTCCATTGGAGTTGTTTCTTAAAAGGGTGCTAAGCAGACATTGACTACCACTTCCGTTATAAAGGCCAAGTTTGTTTCCTGATTTGAGGCTACCTCACATGATGTATAGCTTAAGAGTTTCATTACTGGGCTTAAAATTGTTGATTCCATATCTAAGCCATTGAAGATGTATTGTGACAATTCAATTGCGATAGTCATGGCTAAGAACAATAAGAGTGGTAGTCATAGTATGCACATCGACATTAAGTACTTAGCCATACGAGAACATGTTAGAGATAAAAAAGTGGTCATTGAACACGTTAGCATTGAATTGATGTTAGTTGATCCTTTGACTAAAGGCATGTCACAGTTTAAATTTAAGGACCATGTAGAGTGGAGGGGACTTGGTCCCACATTGTAATTTGTAGATGAGACTCTTATTAATGATATGATGTTTCTCATTTGATTTATGTGCACTATTGTTTTATTTAAGGAATATCCCTGTTGTTTGGATCGAGGATAAACATAACGGTTTATTCATTAAGTAGATATGAGTTGATTTAAAAGCATTTTACATAGTAATACATGGAAGATAATACTCGCCATTAGAGGAACTATCACCATGATTCATGTGATTTGTTTCTTCTATGAGTGAAATATGGACCAAGTGGGAGAACGTTGGTATATTCTAAGATTATAGAATCCTAGATTTTAGCTTATCTCTATGAATCCGGTTAATTACCATAATTGTTAGTTGTGTATCTTGACCAAATCTGGTTCATTATTTCACATGATTTTCAACCTAATTATTTTGGCTAATTTTGGACACAATTCCATGATGGTTGGAATTGTGATTTTCTTGCCATAATCAACCAACTCTTATTAGAATAAATAGAGAGCTTCTTCTGGTCCCCAAGTATAATAATCTCATTTTGTAAAAACACCATCTAGTGAGGCTTTGAGTGCTTGGAAAGCTTGGAAGCAATTCAAGGAAGCCTATTGATTTCAAAACTAAGGTCAACAGCAGGCAAATAATAGAGCAATGGTTGGAGGTTAGTTCAATCCTTCCTATGTTTTATTCTGCATACAAGCTATTAACATGTTTCATGTATATTTAGAAACACTTTAAGTAGCAATTTTGATCTTACAAGGAGATCTCCAAGAGCAACGCTGTTGATGACATGGTCTCAAGCAATGGAATCCTTTATGGGTTGGCAAAAATCCTGACCATTTTGTGGTCATTAAGGTAATAAGTTTACCCATCTCTTCCTTTTTATGCACTTGCAACCTTTATCTAGTCTTAAATGTGTTCTTTTATTTTTCTTGCATAAAGTATGCCCCACATATTTTGCAATATAACTATATAGTGTTCTTGAGTCAACTTCTTTGAGTTATTGATCCATAACATATCAGACAAAAAGCTTTATATGGTACTAATTAGAATTGTTTATTAATTTTCTTCTTTTTGTCAAGTTTAGGCAAGAATATAAAAAATTCATATCAATCCAAAATTTACTATTTTTGCTAGGTTGGAGATTAGTTTCCAAGGAAAACTTATATAACTTTCTATATAAGAGTTCTGCTAGGTTGGGCTTGTGTATTAAAGAAAAGAGTTCTATTATCTCTAGAAATTAAGGTCATCAAGGACGAAGAAATCATTGAAGGCAGAAGCACTAGATAGCTTGAAAGCATTGGATTCAGCTTCAATTGCAACTAAGTCGCCCACGCCCTCACCAATTCAGGCATTGTTAGGAAGCATAGCGGCAGGTGTCATTGCTCTTATTCTTTACAAGTTCACTACTACTATTGAGGTAGCTCTAAATCGCCAAACAGTTTCTGATGATTTCTTGGTTTGTCCTTTTATTGCCCTTATCTGCCCCTGCATTTACTATTTCTTCCTTATTTGTTTTAGTTGCTTAATTCTTTGAGTTAGTGATGCTGTCCATAGTATTCTTTACTGAATCCAAAAACTATCACAATGCTCATAAAGGATAAAAGATGGTGACTTCATGTGTGTCCCATGTGACTAAGAATATTATTAAATCTGTTTGATGTAGCTATGGATGTGATCTTCCTGAATGACTATTGATTTGTAAGATCCGAATTTTTATTGTACTATATACCATATTTGTATATGATTAGTAGTGGAAATAAATTTCTTTATTGAAATTTAAGAAATATTGAATGTGAATTTCCACTCTTTATTTTAAGTTATGAATTTCAATATGGTGTATATGAATGAGGATTGAGTATTAAGAGATGCATGGAAAGCATTAGGTTGAAAAGAATGCAAGAGAAATAAAATGAAAATCTGGGTTGAAATGTGAAAGCATTAAATGAAGAAATAAATGAGATAAAACAAAATTCATGATTGTAGATGAAAGTGGCGTGAAGAGGAAGGAGACAAGAAGAGAATTTAGTAAAATTTCAGTAAGAAGCTTCCCTTTAGCTGCTCCTTTTGACTAGAATGGTCTTCACCATTTAATGAGAGAAGACATTTTGTACACGCCATTTCCATTAGATTTGCCATATTTTCTTCAACCATTAATGAACAAGGAAAATGGTGAGTAAAGGGATTGGAAGCTACGAGATCACCTAACCAGCTATAAAAGTTGAGTGAGCTAAACCAAATGTAATACAATTCTCTGCAAAATCAACATCACCGATTTCTCTTTTCTCATCTTAGTTCGTTTCTTTCTTATTTATTGGACAAGAACTACTCTCTTACTATCTAAGTATCTAGTCTTCCTCCATAAATTTTCTTTCACTCACAAAACTATACAAGTGAATCAAGGAGAGGAGGACTGAAGTGTGGAACACCAAGGCAAGTTGTGAGTTGTGTTGGCTCAATCAAAACAGGTAAATAAATTTCCAGCTAACGTTGTATTTAATCTTTAGTTTATAGTGAAGATATGCTAAGTAGGAGATGTGTGGATATATTACTTGGCATGAAAGTACGTAGTAAGTTAATATGGCTAAATTCTTAATAGTTGGGAATGTTAATGGTTGAATATAAACTACTATGAATACATATGTAACGTGAGAAGAAGATACATGTTGGGTGAATGTGAGTTCGCCAAACAGGCGAGCAAGGGGCCAGGTTACTCGCCCAAAGGCTGTGGTGAGCTCAATAAATGTATGAGTCGACGACATGCATGTTCGCCAACTCTTTGGAAAATGAGATCAATTGCCAAATGGACAATGGAGAATGGCGAGGGCTATGATCGCCCAAAATGTAGGGAGTTGAGGATTGCCAAAGGGGCGGGAATGATGTAATCGCCCGAGGTGGAATATTAGTGGTTGCCAATGAGGCGAGTAGGAAAAGAAGAGGTCGCCAAGGGTTAACTTAATTGATAGGCGAGCCCATTTTTGAATGAAAAGCCACGAATGGCGAACTGACATGAAAGAGCAGCGAGAGTTGCGTTGACGTGGGCGAACTCCCATGTTGGACGAACTCCCAGAAATGAGCCAATATTGAATGGCGAGCTATGTGGGCGAATGGCGAACTCAGTCTCGCCAAAGTGCCACTATTATTACAAAAATATAAATAGTTTTGGAAAATATTCGAAAAAGAAATATTCATAATTTAAATAAATGCTTTTGCAGACGGGAATTGAGGAAGGCGGGCGAGAAGCAAGGCTTCATCAGACGAGGTAAGGGAGTTATGTGTTAAAAGAATGCATGTCCTGTGGAGTTAAATTTATGAAAGTACTGAGAAATGGTTTTGGTTTATGACATGCATATTATTTTGATAAATTGCCTGGTTGTTGGGATAACTGGTAAGGGCGGGCGAGTTGACCTTTCGTTACGTTTTGGGCGAAGAGCTCCTCTTGTGATATTTTGGCGGCGAATGACCCTGTTTTAAATAGAAAATCCGGGCGAGCCATTGTGGGCGGACCCTTTTTAATGTTGTTTTGGGGCGGGCGACCCAAGTTTTCATGAAATGGGCGAGTTGACCGTGGCAATTCGCCTTGGGCGAGTTGACCATGGGCAATGCCAGATGGGCGAACTCACATGGGCAAGCCATTGAGTGCGAGCTAGTTTTACTTGTTTTTAATATCAAAGGTTGGCGGGCGAACACAAGTTCACCGCACTGGAAGAGTTGACCATGGGCGAGCCAGACTGGGCGAGCTGACCATGGGCGAACAGATTTCAATTTACATTTTCTATGAAAATGAGAATAATACCTTTTTGGAATTATTATTTATTTAAATGATTTAAGTTCATAAATGTGTATCCTTAAAGGTATTTTGAGTTATAAATATGATTTTGAGACTTAGGCCCCTAATTTTCATGCATTCTCATAAGTTATAAGGCTGATGGACCTGCCAAGTCATCAGCGGTCTCGAGGTCACTTGGCAAGTGAACCCCGAGGACCACCTAGAGATTATGGCCATAGATCTACTGCATCCCTGTTGGGATAATTATTCCGTTCTTGAAAGGGGGAGGGGGAACGATGATAGCATGATTTATTTATAGGGTGATGCCTAGTCTCGACTTGATGATTTCTGAGAGGATTTGTTGACTCCTTTTTCATTGTTTATTATATGATATGGTAACTGTTTAGCAAATGATTTGACTATATCAAATTGTATTACAATACCCATTGTTTTTCTCTAATGGGTTTATTGTTGGGAGAAATAAATTAAATAAAGAATATCGTTTTACTAGTATAATGCAAAATACACTTCCTTACTGAGCACGTTATCGCTCACCCCTTATTTTCCACTCCACAGATTGTCGATCTTGCGTTAAGAGAATTACCTTCCAGAGATTATCGACTGCTAGCAGAGATTTGATATCGAAGGTATATTATTCATTTTATATATTCAGAAAAATTGTACAGTACTACTTTAAATAGAAGGGAATGTATATGCATCTTAGTACAAGTAATAAGAGTTCTAATTTAAATTGTTAATAGTGTTAAGCATCACAGACAGCCTAACCGGTAAGTAAGTGGAGTTTATAAGTAAATATTATGTTATATAGTAGATTTGGGATGTTACATGATAGCACATATGCAATGTATGTTTTTTATGGTAAAATAAGGTCAAGTGATTCACTTACCTTAATGTCCTAGTCTTAAGCACTTATACAAATTTAGAGAGGAACAGTTACTTAGAAAGCTCCCGGGATTGTAGAACACCTGCACTTTTCACTCTTCATCATGCCATGCAGGAAAATGATATTCAGGTTAAAATTTTCTATGGTTTCACTGTAGAAGACCTCATACAATATTTTTATGTTGTACATGGTGTCATTTCCTGTTTGAGAGTAGTTACTTAAGTAGTGTCATTTTTCTCAAACATTTTTCATCTTTATGCTTTGCAGGTTCGTCAGATAACAATAACTATTAGGTAGCTTCTGCTAGTGCTTCATTTCATGCTCCTAGCTGCAATTCTTTGTGGTTTTAATCCTTTATATGCTTGTTTGCAGGACTATTGTGAATGGATTATGCTACCTTGCAACATTTGTTTTTGGCTTCAATTCTCTTGGTTTATTCCTTTATTTTGGCTAACTTGCCATAAGTTCCTTCATAGAAGGTTTCATGAGTAAAGAAAATGAGAGTAACGGTGAAGAGAATGTAGGTTCATTAAGTTCGGTGAAAGAAAATGCTACAGAGGGGAGTGAATTAACTAGTAGCAGGGAGAGCTAGGATTAGAATCTAGATGGTAAACAACAATGGTAGAGATGGTATAGTGGAAGAAAGGCTTCTGTAATTTAACTTATTTACAAAGAGGAAATGTAAATGTTTTGCCACATTGTTTCATATTTATGACCTTCCTTTCTTGATAGTTGTTTTGTTTCACATTCACAACCTTCCATTTTTATATGTATGCATTCACGCCTCCAAGAATTTATTACCTTATGGCTATAAACTGTGATTTCAGGACACCTGAAAAAGAGTAATGGAGTGGTATAGTCCGTGTAGTAGACTGTTCAATGGGAAAAGTTCTGTTTGTTGTTGTTGATTGTAAAATGTGCTGCACTTCATAACTGCTACCGCAAATTGTTGTTTACTGATACACACAATATTCAAGTTTGATCAATCTCCATTCTCTTTTCCTTAAGCCTAATAGCCATGATTTAGTATTACATAAATTTTCATTTTTTGTGTTTCGGACTTTTAGTTCATTATATTCCCTTGGTGTAATGGTAAAAGTTGTTTTTGGTGATATGAAGGTTACAGGTGTTGAAAAAGCCTCTCTATTAATGTAGAGGAAAAGCTACGCATGCATAACCCATATCCCATAATGTGTGAGCTTTGGGTACTAAGCTGTCTTTTTTTTTTGTTCCTTTTTTTTAGCTAGTATTTTTTGTATTCCCTTTAGTTGTTGGAAATTTACATCTTTGGATGGTGGGAGAGGAGTATCATGAAATCATTTCTTTTATTAGCCTTCTAAGAAGAGACATTTATGTAAAGAGATGCAACCTGCCATTGGGATGCCCTAGAATACCCCATACTTTGATAGCATTATTGATGCTTTAATTGTAGCTTTATATTCTATTTTTTTTATATAATATACAAGAAAATAAGAAAACTTGCCTATCCAATTCCCCCACTCTCTTTTTTTTATTAACATTTCACATTTTATACTTTGATAGCATTATTGATGCTTTAATTGTAGCTTTATATTCTATTTTTTTATATAATATACAAGAAGATAGGAAAACTTGCCTATCTAATTCTCCCACACTCTTTTTTTTTTAGCATTTCACATTTTATACTTTGAGCACTTTGGCTTTGCTTGGTATAGCTGAAAAGTGGGAGGAAAGAAAATGAAGCAGAGAAAAGTGAAAGGAAAATGAAATTTAGAGTTGCTTGGTAAGATAGAAAATAAAAAGGAAAGAAAAAAGAAAAGAAAAGAAAAGTGTTTTCTGTCCTTAAGCAAAAAACAAATATGTCCAAACTGGACGGAAGACAAGGGAGAAAATGCGAGCATCCGATTAAATTAACTAAAATTATGAAAATGCCCCTAACCAATTTTAAAATTATCCAAATTGGTTTTCTGTTCTCCCGCAACTCTATCGCTCTCTCACCCAAACTCTCTCTCCCATTTCTGTCTTGGTGTCACCTATGTCGTTCTCTCTCCCATCACCACTCAAGTTGTCGTTGGTCCGCCGTTCAAGTCACCTTTCTTATTTTTAGGGTTTTGGTAATTTTCTAATTCCTTGATTTTCCTTTGTGTTACCCAAAAATTGGTTTTCTTTTTCTTCTTCTCAATAACTTTCACCACTTTCTCATCTAAACTCTCTCTCCCTTCTTTGTCACAATGTCATCTATGTCGTGCTCTCTCCCATCATCGTTTAAGCCGCCGTTGGTTCACGTTCAAGCGGTCATTCTTAGTTTTAGCGTTTTGGTGATTGTCTAAGTATTTTATTTTCCTTTGTGTTTTCCTTTTTAGATTCTTGTACTGGTAATTGTTACTCTTCTCAAGATTTATGATTGACAAAATACTTAGTCATGCAGGTTAACCAGTTTGCATTCAACAGGTGAGTTTATATTGGAAAGCGGGTTCAAGATTGGTAGTAGAAAAAAGGTAAGTACATGCCTTAATCCCATACTTGAATGGACTAATTTTAGGAACATGTTGTTGCCATCTGCTTGTTGTTTCCTCTTTTATAATAGTACAATTTGTAGCCATAGACTGGCCGGCAAGGAGAATGAATTTATAAATTGCCATTAGAAGCCACCGCTTATAGCTTATATGTTAAGTAATTGTTGATTGACAATGGTAATTTGTTTAATCAACTAAACTTAATCTTATATTCTTGTTTCTCTTTTGTTTCTTGGTTTTAATTTATTCTTTTAAATGGGTTTTTTCTATCTAGCAAATAAAAACTTAGAACCACCAAGAGCTTTTCAAACAATTCTTCTTGTAAGTGTGGAAATTGAGAATGTTAGAATTTTATTTTCTGTTTGTGAACTTTGTTTGATGTTCCTGAATTGAGGGATAGATCTCTACGATTCTATTCCATCTTTTTTTTTTTAAGTGGGGCAAAGGAGAACCTAACTATACTAGTACAGAAAGAAATTTTTATTTATTATGTATATAGATTCAGGATAGATATGACGATATATACAACTCATTGTTGTGCATTTACATATCTAATTGCAAAGTTTATAAAAAAAAATTGATAGTCATTGAAGTTAGAAGATTTACGTTGTTTTGCTATGTGCAAGTATATATATAAATATAAATGGTGCCCTGCATGTTTTAGACAATACTTCATCAACTTGTGAACATAGTTTTAGCAAATTTTATTGGGGTTATTATTTTAGTGGAGTCATTGTTTATTATTTTATTTGTTATCAGTCTTTTAGTAAAGTTGGGTTATTTTATTATTTGGTGTCTTCTTTTGGATGAATAATTGTGAATCTATTTTCTTCAAGTCATTGTTTAAATAAAGCATAAGAAAAAGCAAGTATTGATAACAACAATTACTTCAATTCTGCCTTTTTAAATCAACTTTCAACTCTTGCTTTGGCTTTGTTTTTTCGAACTAATGCTCATCTTGCAATTGTTGATGAATATCTCCCTTTCGATCATGCAAATCTACTTCAACTTGTTTTAAATCATCCAAGTCAGCTATTAATTTGCTTTAGTTTTTACCATGTCCTTAACTATTAGGATACAAACCCCTGCTGTAGCAATGAAACCCCATGGAAACCCTAACTAAAAGGTTAAGACAAAAGATACAAACCCATGTTGTAGCATTCAAAGTTAAGAGTTGAAGAGCCATATGTTTATGTTCAAAGATCAATTCATGTAGTATCCAAAAAAGGTTAGAATGAGAGAGGTTAAGAATGTACAAATATATATATATATATATATATTATACCTATATATCAATTCTAGTAGTATTCAAAGTCAAGAATTGAGGAGCCATATACATATAAATACATATATATTATATTTATGTTCTGATTAGACTGTTGAGTTGAGCTACAAATTGCTTATATAAATGAAAATGGTATAATTTTTGGGATTTAGTATAATTTTGGACTTCCAATCCCCAAGAAGGCAAATTCTAATTTGTCTAATATAGAAAATAGAAGATAACAACAAATTCATGTCATTTTAATATATACATATAAATATATATAATGGAGTTGCATACTTTCTTGATGTTACATACAAAGAATACTTTTATGTAATCTATTAAGTGGCCATGGGGTCTTTTTATTTTGTTGATGATAAATCCCTTTTGCATTATTAACTTAACACGTGTGTTATATGTGTGGGTGTGTGTGTGTGTGTGTGTGTGTTTAAATATTAGAACCTGTAAGATTGCCTACTGCTTGGTAAAGTGAAATGGATATCATTACTTGTTAAGATATATTCCAAGTAAGAAATTATTATTTTATTACTTGTTATATTAATTGGAATCATTGGAACACAAATTTTATTACTTGTTATATTAATATATAGTCTTTACAACTTATTTTCGTGCATCTTAGGGTAAAAAAAATATAATTTATGATTGTATTCTATCTTATGTTTTCATGCAAGCATATTTTTTTATTGTATTTGATTAATTTTCTATTAATTCTATCACCTTGCATAGATGGATAAAGAAACCAATTGTGATGGAAGTTCCAAGTATGAATACAGGTGACGTGTTTGAATCCAATAGGGATAATGGTTTTGTTAAGTCTAGAGAAGAAATGCATCCTACAAGATTAAGTAATATGGAATTGGTTGTTAAAGAAAATGAAGAAGACAATTTCGAGGAGCATCTTGTAGAATATGCTTTGCAAGAATTAAATGCTTGGAAGCAAAGACAACGCATGGGAATTATTAATCTTCTTTGTCACATCATTCATGCAGTGTGCTTAATGAAGTTGTACTATCATTCAAAAATTGTAGTTATCAATGATTGTGGGGATAGAGAACAAGTTGATCATGAACTAATGCAAGAATTGACTAATGAACAACATTATAGGAGTGTTATACGAATGGGACCAAATGCCTTTTTTAGATTGTGTTGCTTGCTTCGAGGATCTAGGCATCTTAAAGACACTAGAAATGTAACATCCCTTTATACCAAAAATACGAACCAAAACTTTTTTTCCTTTTTCACTTACTTAGGTGGCTGTACATAGTGTCACTAATCTATTCTTAAGCTAGCTTTACATTAGCTAAATCATTATCCTTTATTTAGCTTGGTCCTAGTTCAAACTCTCTCACTAAGCATGCATTCACAATTTGAATTCATTCTACATGACAATATTTATCCACCATTGTTGCACGCATCGTTATAAACCATAAATATATAACGCACTTCTTTTAATTACATCTCCTACTATAAAAGTACTGAAATACAAGTTTGAATACAAAATAAATAACTGTACATCACATACCTTCAAGGGTGGTGCAAAAGCCTCGAAGGAAGTGTTTAAACCCCGCATACCAAGCACCTACTGCAATTACTCTGGAAGGTGGAGAGTGAGGGTGAACTTATAAAGCCCGATAAGAAATATATATGAAACAGATACCAAATTTCTATATCCAAGCTTCTAAAACATTTATTAAGGCTCGAAATCGAAATTTATACATTTCGAAAACCAAATCATGCTTATGCAATGCATCAGAAAATAATTCATTCAAAACTATAATAAAGCAATTTGATTCGAAGCATAAATCCAAACATGGGTGCATTTATCATATTCACTTTCCGTATAAATCTTCGAAATAAATCATATAGGTTTCGAAATCCAAATATCAACGTTCAAAATTCATATACGAAAATAAGTACGCAAAAACATATAAATATTAAGCTAGAGACATATTACCGACTAAGCAATAATCATGCAGTTCAAATATTCCCGTGAGGGAAAGTGCAAGTCAATTAGACATATGGCCATAATCCAGAGGGGGTCCACAGTGAGCATTGATCAGGTGTCAACTGGGCTTATTGTGGACTGGATCAAGGTCACACAGCCAAGAAATACTATTGTAGATTGGATTAGGGTCACACAGTAGTCCAAAATAATACCTGCTGCAGACTGGATCAGGGTCACACAATAGTCCAAAATAATGTTGCAGTGATTGTTAGTCATGTCTCAAAACATTTTCATATATATATATATATATATATATATATATATATTCTAAAAATATGAAACTTTGATAATTTTCATGAAAGTCGATGTTTCAGATAAAATTTCTATAAATATTCAAAATCATGCTATTTCACATTCTTTTTCAAAACAAAGCTTGCTAAAAAATTGTTATTTTCAAATTGTTTCTTAGCTCTAGCTTAATTCGCAAGACCAATATTTTACAAAAATTCAGCAACATAACGGCTTAATTTTCTTAAAACCTCCTACAAGAAAAATACAGTTTATAAACTTAAGGCAGTTCATTTTAAAATTATTTAATATCTCTTATGTTCCGATATATATATCTCTTACCTAACGTGCACCAAACTTGGCACTTAGTAAGCACCACACTTGGCTAATTGTGCCCTTCTACTTCATTGCAAATTCTCTACAACCAATAAAAATCAAAATTTATATCAATATATATTTTACCCAAGCATTATTAATCTAAATAAATATTATCCGTAGGAATACCACTATATCCATAACAACTACCTTGCATCACAAATATCATAATCGATTCCTTCCTTAAGCTTCATAATTAATACCAAAATGTAACCACTAAGGTGGCTATAAAAATTAAGTATTTATACCTAATTATTTTCTTGCAAATCCCCTTTTTATATCTCAATTATTATATTATCACATACAAAATAATCCCATCCCTATGTCCATAATTTTCCATAATCGTATCATTCTTCTCATAGTATAACATATACTATATAATGTAACTCTAACATATATATTCGTATATCACTTATGCTACATGAAAATAAAATACCCACTTCTTAGTCCTTATACTTAACCTTAAGCAATTGTATAGTAATTTTCTGAAGTTCCTTTATACACCACAATCACTTTGTAACATCTCACTTAACATGTATTATTATTATTATTATTATTATTATTATTATTATTATTATTATTAACTCATAATTTTATTAACTAAAAATATAATACTAATTATACTTAGGTAAATCACTTACCCACTCTCATCTTTACTATATGAATCACTTATTCCACTAGGTAATACTAACCAAGATTCATGTAAATTACTTACTATAAATGTCTCAAGGCCAAAGACTCAGTCTCCCAAAAACTTAATCAACCTCATCAATTCATCCATTGGTCGTTCTCTACAAATTAAATTCACATACATATTCACTTAGAAAAATAGTCAAATAATTATATAAAATTGCATAGAATTATGACCAATTTTATTAATTTCCTCAATCATTTTTACCTTAAAAATGCTAGCAAGACTCCCAAAATTTTCCTCACTTCCTTTGCTGCTGAACCACCCAAAATGGTATTCCCTACCTTGGCTTAGCTCCTCTATCCAACAACTTCTGTCCCAGTCTATGTCAACCCTTACTAGTTACCTATTTTAGCATTCTTCAGCCTTGTTTAAACCCTTGAACTCAGCCTCCAAGCTCAATGCCTAACACTGCATTTCGACACCAAATTCCAACCTCCAAGATCATGTTTTATAGCCTTAAAAATGCAACAGTTCAGCCTTGCAACTAGCCCTGATCATCCTCTAAACTCAGCACTACTTCATGTCCCTACAACGCCAAGGTTCAAGGCTAGTTCTAGCCTTAAAACATCACCATTCTAGCATTGAGAAAACCTAAAACTCAGGCTTGATCGGTGCCTAAGAGGACAGCCATACTATGAGACCTGTTTCTACTGTACTGTACAGGATATTTTGTAATTATTTAATTAATGAAATATAATTTATTTTGTGAAATTAAGTGAATTTGTTATGTGGGCCCTACTTTAATTTTTATGGTCATGATGGAATTAAGACTGAGAATACAGTGTACGGTGAGTGAAATAAATATAATAAAATGGTTTTGAGGCATAGAAATAATTTTTATATTATTTGAGATTATTTTGTGAATTTTGGAATAACAAATTTGAAAATGACAGATACGTCCTGAAGGCATTTTTATAAATTACACCCAAACTAAAATGAGTAGGGACAAGGTAAAAATACCATAATAATCTACATAAAAAGGAGAATAATATAGTGCCAAGAGATTGATTGAAATAGTGGTTTAATCGAAAAATTTAGTTGGCGATCCATTAGAGGTAAAATAGTAATTTCTCATTATTGGTGCACTGCGCAGTGACAAAACCACTTCCAATCATTAAGGTACATTAAATATGATTATTGGCAGTGGAATCTGAAATTTTGGAGGACGATTACATAGTTTTTACGATTATGTAAGCTTATAAAGATTTTGTCCAAAATCTTTATAACTTGGGGCAAAATGGTCATTTAACATGGGTGGCTAGTCAAATTAGGCAGTAATGACCAGAAAAATTTAATTAAATAAATTAAACTTAATTAAAATAAAATTAAAAATCTGAATTTAGAAAACAATGAAATGTTGTGTGTAATATAAGTACGAAAATTAGGAAAATAAAAATGAGAAATATACTAGTGGACCATGTGGCAATTTCTTATTGGTTGAAACCTAAACAAATGGGACTTGAAACTCAGCTATTTGAGCTTTATTCCACTGACTTCCCCTACTCCATTTTCTGCTACATGATTTCTTTTTTTTTTTTTATTCCTCTGCAACTTCTTGTTTCTCCTTCTTTTCCCCCCGTTTCTTCATCATCTCCATGCAAAATTATCACTTTTCATATACCAAATCATTAGACTTCATACACAAAAGTAATTCCTCATCGAATAAACTATTTAAACCCAAAAATGGTGGCTAGAAACAGACATGAAATATTGTTGACCAAATGGGTTTTAGTGATTGGGCTGTTTGGCCAAAAAGAGAGGTGAGCAGTGAATGATTTTTGGTTCAATTCTAGTTGATGAATTGAAAGTTTAAAGTATGAATAACTGGTTTATGGCTTTAAAAATGAAAACAAAATCAGATGTGATTCCCTTATAGGTTTCGGTCATGACTTGAAAAATGGTGAATTAATGTGATTTGGTATATACTAGGTTGAGATTAGTAGAAGGTGATGCATGGAAACTAGTTGAAGCTTAACTTACGTGATTTTGGCAAAATCTGTGTGAGTGGCGTGACAATGGTATGTCCGGTTATGGTGTTGGCTGTGAGTGACAATGTAATTTTGAAGTATTGAAAGTATTTGTTGTAAGTTCTAAATGAGTAGAAAAAATTTTAAACATAGGGGATGAGAAGAGAATGAAAATCAAGGAAATGAGGCAATAGGAAACTAACGCCATGGCTGATTGGAAGGAAAATTTTGTGCATTTTCGACTATCGTTGTTTGAAAAATATATATAATTGTAAATATAAAATAGATATTTAATAAAATATTTAGAGAATGGAAATTGTTTCCTAAATTAAATTGGGAAGGAAACAAGTGAAAGACCATAAGAATGGATTCTCATGAAGTTGCCTACCATGGAAAATAGAGAAAGTTATGCTTTTCTACCGATGTAATTTACACTGATTAGTCATAAACAGTATCCTACATGGCTGCATTTAGTGAAAGTTAATAGCTTAAAAATAAGAGTAAAATTAATGATAATATTTGGTAAAAAATGTTTTGCTGCCGGGATTGATGGATTACAATTAGTGTTACTGAAAGGATCGGTAATACGAGACAGGTAAGGGATGAGTGTGTAAGCCGTAAGGATATCTCGAATGCGTGATTTTGATGAGTGTAATTTTATGAAATTATTTTGGTATTGAATTGCCTTTGAAAATCATGCAAATCTGTGGTTTATGGTTGGTAAAAATACTGTGTTTAAGTACAGGGGGTTAGAGTAATCGTAGCTGTTATACTGCCAAAAAATTATCAAAAATATTCTAAAATAGCATGAAATATTTTAGATGTATAAATTGAGTGAATTATGGATTTTGGAATTTAGTTCCATAAATTTTTCATAAATTGGAATTTTATTGAAAATTATTAATTAAATATTCATGTTATTAAATTTTATTAAAGTGAGAATAAAATATGTTCTTTAAAACATTTCATATTGAAAAAGGAACATTTATAAATTTTCTCACTAAAACATGAATATTTTATCGATTGTTTTTACTGTATTATAAATGTGAATTTAATACACCTTTTTAGAATTTTATTAAATTTTAATGATATTTATTTAAATTCCTTTAAGGTATTTTCAGTATACATGAAATGTTTTGAGACTATTAAGCCTCGTATCATGCTCACGTGTATTACTGTATTGTACTGTTACTGTGCTGATAGACTCGCCAAGTCACTAGCAGTCTTAGGGACACCTGGCAAGTGTTCTCTGAGGACACCTATAGACTATGGCCATAGATCTTATTGTTTACTATTACTGTTCCCTATGGGGATTATAGCATGATATATCAAGGGTGATGCCTAGTCGTCTCCACCTCCTGTTTACTGATACTGAACTGTGAATCACTGATTACTGTTTTATTGAACTACTATTTACTACTACTGAACTGTGATTCACAATTAAGGGTTTTATCGAACTGAGAACTACAGTTTATTATTTTACTAAATTACTGTTTACTGATACTGAGAACTACTGTTAACCGTTTTATTGAACTATGGTTTATTGTTTACTATTTATTGAATTATACTGAATTGTTACTGTTTTTAGAATTTAAAATGTTTTACGAAAATTATTACTGGCTATAAGAGTTTACTGTGTTGTGGAACTTAAGTGTTTACCATACTGAAACTGTTTTTACACTGTTTACTGAACTGTTACCGTATCTGTACTGAACCGGAATTGATAATGTTTTGAAATAAACATTTGATTGCTTCTCAAAACTACATGGTTTACTAGAAAACACAACTATTTACTGAACTATGATTTACTATCGAATGCTTACAAAAACGTGATTTATTGTCAACTGGTTACTGAATCGTACTGAGATATACTATTTACTGAAGTGAAAATAATTATGACAATATTATTGTTTTTGAAAGAATTATGGAACTATTACTGTGAAGTGAAATTAAACTGTTTACTGAACTGAACTGTTTCTTCACTGTTTACTGAAGTGTTTTATTGCACTGTTACTGAATCAATTTATATACTATTAACATTGAACAAACTCAACTGTTTACTGTCCTGTTTTACTACTGTCATTGTCACGTGTTTTAAAGTGTACTAAAGTGATGAAATTAAATAGTTTATTTACCATGTATTTATTGAAATTTTCATTAAATTGTTTTATAGCAACAATTTAAGAATTACTCCCTATAGTTGCTCTGGGTTTTCGGAACAAGACATGTATTTCAAAATACCTTCCATGCTTTGTCTAGATTTTTGGACCGACTATAGTATCCTTCCATTTACTATGCCTAGTAAACTATTTGAAAAAATACTGTTTTCCCCCATATAGATTTCGTTATGTCAGTCTTGCATACGATTCTTTTACTGAGCACGTTTCGCTCACCCCTTTATTTTCCAACTCCACAAGATATTAAAAGAGATTAGAAAGGGGTATACATTAAAGGATCAACTGAAATCTGGTTACCGAGACTACTTATGTCGAACTGGAAGGTAATTGAATTTTCTTTTATACTTTTAGGTAAATTGTATAGTACTACTTAAAGTGTAAAGTAGAAACAAGGGATGTAAAGTGTAAGGAATATTATAAGATTTTCATATTCCGAATTTATTAATTAAATAAATGTTTACTATTTATTATTGTTACTGTTCAAGTGTTAAAGGCATCATAGACAGCCCAACCATTGAATATGTGTAAAAATATGTTTTACTGTACATGTGGACTGTTACACATAGAGCCCCCTTATTTCTGGCCTTGAACACCTTCTAAACACATTTGAAGGAGTACTGTGGACGAGGTCCTAAAAACGTTGAAGAACTATTCAACCATCGACACTCTTCGTTGAGGAATGTGATTGAGAGAGCTTTGGAGTGTTAAACAAAAGTTTTGCAATTATTTAGGAATGACCGAGCCATTTTATCCTGTTGATAGAATGACAAATATAATTTTGGCATGTTGTATTTTACATAATTACATAATGGGTGTTGACCTTGATTATGAGTTAATTGAAAGTGTTGATAAAGAGCTAATGGTGGAAACTGAGCAAACTCTTGAGAGTAATTCTAGTAACAGTGGTGGTGATGGAGATGCTAGGCTAGGAGTTGCTATAATATAGCTGCTATAATGTGGCAAGATTATGTATCACAAAGAGGATAACTTTTAATATGTTTTTTCTTTAGCTTTTTTTTTTGTTTAAATACTTATGTTGGTTTGCAACTCTTTGTAATTAACTGTCATTTTCTAATGTTACATTTCTTTTCTGTTATAAATCTATGTTATAGTATTATTTCACTTGTTATAATATTAATTTTTTTAATTTCTTTCTTATTGGAGTTAAAGAAAGATTATATAAACATGGTGGTTTTTTTATAATTTAATATCTCATTTGTAAAATCTAATGAAAATTAAGATAATTCATTCTTTTTAAAAAATTTGGCAAATTTTTATTTAAAAAATATTTCATTGAAAATGAAAACTCAATAAAAAATGAGAAAAAAATTACACTTAATAAATATTTTTATAGAGGTAGGATGGTACAAATTTTTATTTAAAAAATATTTCATTGAAAATGAAAACTCAATAAAAAATGAGAAAAAAAATTACACTTGATAAATATTTATATAGAGGTAGGATGGTAAATTCTTCTTATTTTTAATTTTCTTTCTTCTCACTTTTCCACTCTACCAAACAATAGAAGGAAAGAAATTTATTTTCCATCTATTTTTCTATCTTTCCTACCAAGCACACCTAATGAAAAAAAGGTTTTCCATCTTTCCATTTTTCCCTCCCTCTAATTTTCCATCCTTTCATTTTTCTTTCCATCCTACCAAGCAAAGCCTTTGTGCCATAAGTACAAGCAATTCGCAGCCAGACCTTATCTTTACTTTTCGAGTAGAAAACATTATTTTGAAATAATTATTTGATTATTTAATTGTAAGCAATTCAGTTTCTGTCTAATTTGGTGAACACTAACTCAACTAGTAACTTGATATATTAATCTACAGGTTTCAGTTTCAGTTTCAGTCCCCCAACAATCTATATAGTGGGACCAAACATTCAATCTATTAATACCAAACATCCAGTGTAGTTCAACTTTGAAAGCAAGATGCTTAATTCATGTACTATGAAGTTTTTAGTCAAATCAAAGAAAATTGATAGCACAGTTGAACCAGAAAGGATAGTGAGTCTAAGCATGGATTTGGTATATAATCATGAATGGAAAGCTTGTTAATATATGCAACACTAAGCCATGATTCTGCTCAGGCTAGCCATGAAGAGATACTAGACAAAATGAGCTTGGAAACAGAAATACAAAACGCTGCTTGTTTGAAGCTGAAGATATCTTAGACAAAATGAGTAACCAGCCAGCCATTGCCTTCGATGTTGTCTGCCTCATATTCAGCCTGTTGCTTTAGTACTTACAAACTCAATCAACTTGGTTTGCAGTGCACCTATGAAAATTGGCTTGCGTTTGCGTCTGATCTGTCATGCTGCTCCAAAACTCTACTAGCTACTACAGTTAACTCCTCATTCATCTTTGTAAACATGTTACCAGAGTTGGCTGGTTCAAATTTATGCAATGAGGTTATATTTCTGTCAAGCATATGCAAAACCAAAATCATAATTACTGAAGCAGCAAACATCGAAATTGGACCAAAAATCCACAACAGCAAAGTAGTGGCATAATAAATTGCTCGTAAGCCAACCGACCAACAAGTACTTTCTCTAATCACAACCTTCTGGACATAACTTACAGGAATATCTGCATTTGGCATGCTGATGAGGAAACTAGCATGGACAAAGTTTCTAACACATTGAAGAAAAGTGTAGCTAATTTTAATAAGAAAAGAAAACCTGAGTATTGTTATAGTGAAGGTAGATGGAAATGTAGACCAATGTATTTTGAGGCAAAGAAAAACTTAACATAGTTTAACATCAGAAACATTACAATTTAAAGCTTAATTAATAACTACCCACTAAAAACATGATCCTAAGATTACGCCATGACCATAAACATGATAACAAAAACTAACCATTACACCATGACCACAAACAAAAACTAACCAACACTAAACAGCAGTCTTAAACACGTCTTCTAACACTCCTCCTTGCTTTAGGAGCTGCAAACACCAAGTTTTGTCCTTAGAAATTCGAACTTGCTAACCTGCAATGGCTTGGTGAAAATATCTACAACCTGATCTTTTGTTTTGCAATAGACAAGAACAATAGCTCCATCTTTCTGTACTTCCCTTAAGAAGAATAATTTAATATTAAAGTGTTTAGTTTTCCTATGAAACATAGGATTTTGAGAGATAGCAATAGCAGCTTGGTTGTCAACAAGAATCTCTGTGCTTTCCTCCTGCTCCAAGTTAAGATCAATTAAAATCTTCCTCAGCCACAAAGCTTGATTAATAGCAGTTGTTGCAACTACAAACCCTGCTTCAACAGTAGACTGAGCTACAATTTCTTGTTTTTTCAAGCTCCATGAGAAAACACCAAAACCAAGCATGAAACAGTAACCTGAAGTGCTCCTCATATCATCAATGGAACCTCCTTAATCTCTATCTAAGAAACCAACCAGCTTGAACTCTTTACTCCTTGCGAATTTAATACCAAAATCACATGTTCCTTTCACATATCTAAGCACCCTCTTTGTAGCCTTGAGATGCCGTTCACTTGCACAATGCATAAACAGAGACAAAAAGCTTATAGCATTCAAAATGTCAGGCCGAGTTGCTGTGAGATACATCAAGCAACCAACCAGGCTTCTGAAATATGCCTGATCAATCTTCTCTGTTCCATCTTCTTTACAGAGCTTTTCCTTTGAGTTCATTGGAGTGCTCATTTCTTTGCATTCTTCGAGTTTAAACTTCTTTAAAATCTCTTTGGCATATTTCTTTTGACAGATGAAGACTTCATATTCATTCTATTTAATTTCCATTCCAAGAAAGAAGGTCATCAATCCGAGATCTGTCATCTCAAAATACTTCATCATCTCTTGCTTAAACTTCTCTACTATACTTGAGTTGTTTCCTATCACAAGCAAATCATCCACATATAGTGAAATGATAAGAATGTCAGCTCCATTGTCCTTGACATATAATGTTGATTCAAATAAGCATTTAGCAAATCCCAAGTTCTGTAAAAGTTTGTCAATCCTGTTGTACCAAGCTCTTGGAGCTTGTTTCAATCCGTAAAGTGCCTTTTTAAGAAGATAAACCTTGTTTTCTTCTCCTTCCTTTACATAGCCTTTCGGTTGCTCTACATAAATCTCCTCTTGCAGAAAACCATTCAAGAACGTTGACTTGACATCTAACTGGTACACCTTCTAATTCTTTTATGCAGTAATAGCGAGTAAGAGCCTAATGGTGTCGCATCTAGCAACTGGTGCGAAGGTATCTGAGTAGTCCACACCGAATACTTGAGCATAACCTTTGACCACGAGTCGAGCTTTATACTTGTTGACTGAGCCTGTAATAGTCTCGGTGTACATGATTGCACAATATTTTCTCATATTTTTATCAGTTGGGCTGTCCTTGATGCATTAAAATAAACTAGTTAGTCTTAGTAGTAACAGTACATTTGTTACCAAAAAATTTAGAAATGTGGTTATTACACAATTTCTTCATATACTTACATTCCCTGCATTCTTTTTGAGTTCAAAGTAGTACTGTACATATTTTCTGAATATATAAAAGAAAAAAAAATATACCTCTTATAATGTAAATCTGCAAACTCGGTAATTGATCTACCCACAGATAATCTCAGATGTAAATCTCTTAATCCAAATTAATAACTTGTGGAGTGGAAATAAAAGGGTGAGCGAACCACGTGCTCAGTAAAGGAGTCGTATGCTGCTTGCTATAATGAAAACTATATGCCGTAAAACGATATATTATTCTAATAGTACTATGTACAATGAAGAAGGATACTATAGTCGGCCGAGAAATCCAGATGGAGTATTGAAGGTATTTTGAAATACATGTCTTGTCCTGAAACCCCAGAGCAACTATAGAGAATAATTCGTAAATTGTTCTGATGAACATTTTAATACTCGTTTTTACGTAAATGCACTTGAAATAAACCATTCTTTTCCTTTCTCTTCAATATCGATTCAAAACACATGATAGTACAATGGTAAAATAATAGATACAAAAACAATGTAAGTATCCAAATCACTAGATAAACAGTTCAGTAATTATTTCTATTTTAGAAATAATTCTATAACATTGCTTTTCAATAAACAGTGACTTCCTTTCAGTTCAATAAGCAGGAATTCACAATACAGTTCGATAAACAGTATTTAGTAAATCTATTCAGTAAATAGAAATCAGTAGGTTGAGACTAGGCATCACCCTAAATCATATCATGCTATAATCGTTCCCAAAGGAACACAGTAGTCATTCCCATAGAGATACAATAATAGTATATAATTAGATCTATGGCCATAATCTATAGGTGGTCCTCGGCGTACACTTGCCATGTGACTCCCGGACCACTGATGACTGGCGGGTCAATCAGCCACGTGAACAGTAACAGTATACAATAAAGCATGAATTCTGGGGCCTAAAGTCTCAAAATCACTTTATTTCTCATGAAATACCTTTAAGGAAATTTTATCATCAAATCATTTATTTAAATAAATACTTTCCAAAAAGGTATGTTTTCTCCATTTCCATAACTATAAAACAATCGATAAATATTCTTGTATCAAGTGAGAAAATCAACAAATATTCATTTTGAATATTTAATCTCATATAGCATATAATTTAATCCTCACTTTAGTAAAGTTAAAAACATGAATATTCTCACCTCCATGGTTCGTTCATATAAAATGGTACTAGCTTGCCCATGGAGTGCACTAGAGCTCGCCCATCTACATAAAAGGCATTAGCTCACCCATTAAAAATACACTAGAACTCACCTGTCATAGGTCGCCTAAAGCGGTAAAGTAGAGCTAGCCTATACAAAAGCAGTCAGTCATGTTTTAAAAGTATTTAGCTTGTTTGGGTGAGGTTTAACAAAACGTGGTCGCCAAATTTATAGTATAGAGACCAGTTTATAAATCAAGATCTTGCATGTTTTCAAATCAAATTAAGCTTCCATTATTTTCACAAAAATTTAGCTCAAGAAAACATGCAATTCATTATATCCCTACAACTCACACACTTCCCCTTTACTGGTGTTATGAAGTCGAGCTTTTCGGTTGCACTTACTGAAACTCGTAACTCCTAGCTGCAAAATAATTTTATCAAAATTTATTAATATTTTTCCTTTTTATTTTAAGTCACTAACTTTCATAAAATGCAACCCCTAATGTCATAGCCGAACTGCCTTTTTTTTATAGCCTTCTACTTGAATTCCAACTTTTTCTTAATTCTTATTTCCAATTGGTAAATGTTTGTCGATGTGAACCTTTCCCCTTTATTTTTCTGCATGAACCACTAAGCTTTCTATTCTCTCATGCCAAACCGAAATCTTCCTTCACTAGCTAAATCTTTTATTTTCAACCTTTTTATATTTCCAAGTTTTCTCTTTATATTATTCATATTCCTTTAACTATTTCCTCTCATCTTTACACAATTTTCAGCCCATTTTCTTGTTTGTTCTCATTTATGACAAAATCTCATCTTACTCTTATTTCATCGTCTAATAAGGCTTAACTAAAAATAAGTCTATAATCATGATTCTCATGTAAAGAAACACATAAATCCACCATTTAATATCAAGAAAACTTCAGAATTATTGAACTTACCTTAATTGAATTTCACCTCTAACACAGAACTAGTTTCTGCCTCACGTCAGCCTCACTTTGCTTATTTCTTAGTTGGTTTTAAGGTGGATGTAAAGTCTATGGAGAAGGTTAGATGATTATCTAGAAATATGATGAAGTTTTACTAAGGATGTAGGGAAGAAGCGGAAGAAATTGAGCAGAATAAACCTTAAACAGATTACTCGTAGAGTAGCAGGGAAAGTTGGTGAGGAAAAGAGAATTACGCTGAAGTTTAATCCTTAACCACAGGAATCTCTTGAATCTCTAGATGTTTCCTCTCTACATCCTCCACACTAGTAATATATCCTTCATAAACATTCATACACAACCACGATTTCAGTACACATGTCATTTCACAAACATATATTCACATACTTTTTATTAATTTACAATAACTTTACAATATACTTTTCGGGACGAGAGAAGGTAATAAACTTAGTATTACAATCCAAACTAACATGGTTCACAGCGAACCAATCCATACCCAAAATGATGTCAAATTCATATATATTCAACAAAATTAGGTTAGCTGTAAAAACTTTCTCTCCTATAGTCAATTTACAATTCCTATATACAATATCTGCCCTCTGAAAATCTTTAAAAGGGGTATTCACTTGCAAAGTATACCTTAACAACTCTGGCTTTACTGGGGTCCTGTTAGCACATGTAGGTGATAAGAATGAATGGGTAGAACCTGGATCAAATAAGGCAATTACAGGAATATCAAAGAGATAAACTTTACCTTTAATCACATCGATAGAGGCGTCAGCAGTCTCCTGATCCATCGCGTACACTCGACCCTGAGTCACAACCTTCTTACCCTTCTCTGCGGCTGTCGCCCGCCTAGGCTGTGAGGGTGTCACCTTGTCCGGCTCACTCGGAGCTGCCGGTGCCGCTACCTGAGGTAATATAGGAGGAATAGTAGAAGCAGCTGATTCTCTGAGCATCGGGCAATTCCTGATAAAGTGCCCCGTCTGTCCACAATTAAAACATGCCTTAGATATTAAAGGACAAGGGCGTGACCCATGTGACCTTCCACAATGTCTACATAAAGTCGCAACACTTCTCTGAGTAGCGATGGGGCCACTAGCAGGAGTAGAAACTACTGATCTATTAAATCTACCCTCTAATTTATATGCTCGTAGGTCTAGTCCTCTTAGGCTGCTCTCTACCTGATCTGTCCTCCATAAACCTCTTAGCCTTTCCCTTTGCTTTACCTTTACTCTTGCTACTGAAATCGAGCTGGTACTGCTCATAATCCCTCTCACATAGTTGAGCCCGTCGAACTATCTCATCATAAGTTTGTATATCAAATGGGGCTAGCTTCACTCTGATGGAGGGTCTCAAACCAGCCCTACACCTCTCAATCTTATATCTGGCATTCGTATTATTCTGTGGATCAAAATGGCTCAATGTAGTAAATTTGGCCTCATACTCGTCCACTGACACGCTGCTCTGAACTAAATCCATGAATTCCTGCTGTAATTTCTGCTGAGCAGTATCAGGAATATACTGCCTCTGAAAAACATCCACAAAAATATCCCATGTCAGATCCTGATGTTGAGCAAATAATACGGTTTGAGTGGCCTTCCACCAATATCTCGCATTATCTGCCAACTGGAACACTGCTAGGCCTACCTTCTCTGTCTCTGAACATCTCATAATCTTAAGTAATCTCTCGATCTCAATAACCCACTGTTCTGTTGCCAATGGATCCCTAGCTCCCTTAAATTTCAGTGGATCTAACTTCCTAAAGGATTTCACCAATGCCACATCACAATACGACTCCACATCTCTAAGCGGCTGAATCAATGGCTGTGGTGGAGCTACCTGTGGCTGAGGTGCCGGTGGTGGAATAGGTACAACTGGTGTCGGCTGTGGTGGTGCTGGCGCCTCTACTGGAGCTGCGGGAGTTGCTGCTCTCTCCCTCTTCGCCCTATCCGCGGCTCTATCCGCCTGATACATAGCCATGAAATCGGCTACTAACCTCTCTACTCGGCTCACACGAGCATCAGTGCTCTCTGGTTGTAAAGGACAAGTAAGTTTTGGGGCAGGTTCCGGTGTCTGCGGCTCCGAAATCTGTGCTGCCCTTCCTCGGCCTATATCTCTAACTGAGCGCGTCGCCCTCCTTCTTCCACTCATATCTGTACCACAGGGATCATTTATCACTTATCATTAGTATATCAATTATATATTCAGATTATACAGTACTACAGGAAATGTTTACTATTCACTTTTCGTTTTAAGCATCACTAAACATCCGACCAACCCTGCTCTGATACCATTAAATCTGTAACATCCCAAATCTACAGTATAACATAATATTTACTTATAAATTCCACTTACTTACCGGTTGGGCTGTCTGTGATGCTTAACAACTCGTAGCCCTTTAAGTATTTATTAATACTTTCATTTATATTACTATACAGAATTATAAATATTACGTTTGATTTATTTAAGATTGTTTACATTCCCTTCTACTCAAAATAGTACTGTACAATTTTACTGAATATATAAAAGAATATAATGTACCTTCGATATCGTATATTTGTTGACTCTAGCAGCCGATAACTTTGGAAGGTATACTGTTTACTTCAAATCAATAACCTGTGGAGTGGAAAATCAGGGGTGAGCGACGACGTGCTCAGTAAGGAAGGTGTATGCTGCTTTATACAAATAAAACTATATCCCCCAAAACATTTATTTTTCCTAACAATAAACCCAGTAGAGAAAACAATGGATATAGTAAACAGTCTTTGATAGTCAAATCATTTGCTAAACAATTTACAATATAATGTAGTAAACAGTAAATAGGATTCAGTAAATCCTCTTAGTAAACAGAAAGCAGTAAGTTGAAACTAGGCATCACCCTTCAAATAAATCACGCTATCATCGTTTCCCTAGGAACGTAGTAGTCATCCCTACAGGGATACAGTAGATCTATGGCCACAATCTATAGGTGGTCCTCGGGTACACTTGCCAGGTGACCTCGAGACCTCTGATGACTTTGCAGGTCAATCAGCCTCGTGAATAATAATGCATGAAACTCGGGGCCTAAAGTCTCAAAAATCACTTTATATCTCATAAAGGACCTTTAAGGAATTATTTCACCCATATTATCATTTCTCTTAAAATGATTTATTTTTCAAAAAAGTTTTATATTTTCTGTTTATAAACATAATAAAAACAGTCTGAAATCTCACCAATTTTTGTGTGAGAAAAATACAAAGTAAATCAGTTCGCCCATGGTCAGTTCGCCCATTCTGGCATTACCCATGGTCAGTTCGCCCATGGTCAGCTCGCCCATGGTCAGTTCGCCCATTCTAGCATTGCCCATGTTCAGTTCACCCATTATGGCATTACCCATGGTTAGCTCGCCATTATGGCGTGTGAATGGCCAGTTCGCCCGTTATGGCTCGTCCAAGGCCAGTTCACCCATTATCACAAAAAGGGTCGCCTATCTTGGGCTCGCCCGGATTTTTATTAAAACATGGGTCGTCCATAATTTGGCTCGCCCAAAACATCAGAAAGGGTCGACTTTGTAGCTCGACCGGAGTTTTTTAAAACAGGGGTCGCCCGCCCAAAACATCACAAAGGGGTCGGGTTTGTAGCTCGCCCAAGTCAAAACAATTTATTAAACTAATGCATGTCATAAACCAAAATCTTTTCTCAATATTTTTATAATATTTTACTCCACAGGACATGCATTTCACTTCACATACTACTCCCTTACCTGGTCCTATGAAGCCTAGCTTTCCGCTCGCCTTTGTCAGTTCTCAATTCCTAGCTGCAAAATAATTGTATCAACTCATTAGCTTAATTATCCTTGTATCTTTAAGCTATGATTCCTATCAAACTATAAGTAAGTCATACAGCTAAAATGGCTATTCTTCATGCCATTCTCTCTTACTTTATAACTCTAAGGTGAGATTCTCGCCAACTTGGACGAGCACTTTCAACTTGGTGAGTTCTTTATTTCCTACTCACCTCATTGGCGATCACTAACGTTCCTCATGGGCGATGACAACTGTCGCCATTCTCGCCCTTTTTGGGCGATCATACCTCGGTCCATTTAGGCGATCATATGCCCTCGCCTATTTTCACTCTTTTGGCAATCATCAAGTCCATACATTTTGGGCGATCATAAGCCCTCGCCCATTCGGGCGATCATTCTGACTATCCAAAAACGTTGGTGAACATGTATATCGCCGATTCATGCATTTCATTAAGCTCGCCTCATCCTTTGGGCGAGTATCCTAATTTCAATAGGCGAGCAGTTGGATAATCACGTTCGCCCATCGTGTTTCCTCTACTCACGTTACATATGCATAACACAGCAGCTTATGTTCAGCCATTAACATCCCCAACCAGTAAGAAATTTAGCCATGTTAACTTACTACATACTTTCATGCCAAGTAATATACCTACACATCTCCTACTTAGCATATCATCACTATAAACCAAGGATTAAATACATACAACGTTGGCTGGAAATTCCTTTACCTTTATTTAACCAAACCAGCACAACTCAAAGTTGTTGTTGTTTCCTCCTTCGTCAGTCCTTCATTTCTTGGTTTCTTGGATGGTTTAAGGGTGAAGGAAAGTGTATAGAGGAGTGTTAGATGATTAGATAGCAAGAGGTTGTAGTCTTGCTAATTAAACGTGGGAGAATTAAGAGTGAAACACAGCAGAAATGAGTAGCAAGACAACCTGAGTATAGTCGATCATGAAGAAGAATTATGTTTGAGTTTGTTTCACTTAGTCATATATATATATATATATATTCTATCGTCAAAGTCTCGTAACTTCTTATCCCTTTCTTCATCATTACCTTGTCTTATAGCTCATTAAATGGAGAAGAAAATATGGCAATCCAAGGAAATGGCGTGGTGCAATTTTCTACTTTCATTAAATGGTGAAGAAAATTCCAGCAAAAAGGAACGGCATGCAGCAAATATATTTCATTTTTTTTCTTCATGTTTTCTTGACTTATTGCACCTTTGTCTTATTTCTTGTCCAAGTAAAACACATCTCATATTGACTTAACATTTCTCCCTTCTCATTTCGTCCAACATAGCCGACTTCCTCTCAAATTAGAAGTGGCGTGCAGCAGCAAATTTTCTGCTGCCCATTGACTTATTTTCATACTTGTCTTTAATTTCTCTGCCATTAAACATCTTTCACATTGTATTAAAATAAATTAAACCATGTATCATACGACAAAAATGGCATGCAATAGGAATTTTTCTGCTACATGGTTTACTTGTTTCCCATTTCTTTTATATACTTCCCACCAATAGAAATTTAATCACATATTCATAAATTAAATTTCTCTTTCTTTATGTACAATGAATAATTTTCTTCTCTCATGAATCATTTATTCATTTAACTCCATTAAATAATTTATTTCCACTATTAATCATTTACAATTATGGTGTACAATGTAACAAATTTGGGTCTCACAGATTGGGAAAGCAATTTGCTCCTCCTCCAATAGATTTAGAGAAAAACTTTTCCCTCTCATTTTTACTTTGAAAATATCTTGGCCAACCGCATCCTTAATCAAGCAACTCTTGTCTTCAAACACAACTTTATAACCCTTTTCAATTAGTTGTCCAACACTTAACAAGTTTTGATCAATTTCAGGAACATACAACATATCATAAATGAATTTTGTACTTGAACAGGTTGAAATTGCAACTGTTCCTTTTCCTTTCACAGCTATATACTTGCGATTTCTAACTCGAACCTTCGATGAGTTTGCATTGCTGAGTTCCTTGAATAGATCCTTGTCATATGTCATGTGAATAGTACAACCACTTTCAATAAGCCAACTCTCACTTGATTCGATGCTAGAGAAACATGTAGCGACGAACAGATGATCCTCCTCCTCTTGATTAGCAGTCTTTGCCTCTTCACCATGTTGTTGATTTTCGTTTTTGCAAATAACAGCTTCATGCCCCAGCTGATTGCATTTAGTGCACTTAGCATCAGGTCTTTTTTAGCATCTAAATAGAGGATGACCCTTCTTTCCACAGTGTTGGCAAGGAGGAAAGGATTTCTTCTGATTTTCATACTTTCCTTTTGGATTTTCTGATGATGTACTTGCTCCATTTCCTTCAAAATCCTTCTTCTTCTTCCTTTTGTTTTTGGCCACCTTTTGATGCTTGGCTACCAAAGCTCCTTCGGTTGTTGTATCCTCCCTCATCAGTCTTCTTTGTTCTTGTGCTTGCAATGCGTTAAGCAATTCTACTAAGGAAATTTTTGACAGATCCTTGGTATTCTCCAAGGTAGTGATAGTTGCTTCATATCTTTCAGGTACTGTAACAAGAATTTTTTCTACAATTCTTGAGTCAGTAAATTCAGATCCAAGAAGCCTTACCTTGTTTGCGATATTAAGAAGCCTGTCAGAGTAATCTTTAATCCTCTCGGAGTCCTTCATTATTTGAAGTTCAAATTCTCTGATCAAGTTCAAGACTTGCATCCCTTTAATTCTTTCATCTCCTTTATATTCGTTCTTAAGATAATCCCATATCTCTTTTGCTGACTTCAAAGACATGATATGAGTGAAGATGGTGGATGAAACTGTAGCAAACAAGCAAGCCTTTGCCTTTGATTTCCTGGTCTTCTTTTCTTTTTACGCTTTTATCTGTGCCGTGGTGGGATTATGTGGAAGGGCAGGAATTTCATAGTCTTCTTCCACTGCTTCCCAAAGATCCAAAGCTTCCAAGTATGTCTCCATACGTACTGCCCAAGTTTGATAGTTGTCGTCGTCAAACACTGGTGGAGCAATCGCAGAGAGATTGGCTTCAGCTTCCATGACGCGTCAAATTCACACACAGATCCCTTAAGAAGAGAGCTCTGATGCCAATTGTAGCTAATTTTAATAAGAAAAGAAAACCTGAGTATTGCTACAGTGAAGGTAGATGGAAATGTAGACCAACGTATTTTGAGGCAAAGAAAAGCTTAACATAGTTTAACATCAAAAACATTACAATTTAAAGCTTAATTAATAACTACCCACTAAAAACATGATCCTAAGATTACGCCATGACCATAAACATGATAACAAAAACTAACCATTACACCATGACCACAAACAAAAACTAACCAACACTAAACAACGGTCCTAAACACGTCTTCTAACAAAACAAATCGAAAGCCGCCAGGAAACAAACAAGAAGACTGATGTATTTGATAGAAATAGTGGATGAGCTTGTGCTGACATAAACAAGACTGTTTCTAAAGAGATTCTGAGAAGAATCTACAAAACATGTTCCAATGAGAGAACTCAAAGCTAAAGATGTAGTTGCCAAGAAAGTTGCTGCTGATATTATGCTGTTGATTGTTACTAACGATAAACCTCTATCCTTTGCTTCAACCTACAACATTTTCATCATCATAATTACAAAGTGAAGAAATCTAAGCTGGATTTTGTTTAACTTTTAGCCATAAGAGGAGCTGACCTGCAATATTCTCTCAACCCAAGCTTTCCTGAAGTGGTTTTCATAGCCAAGGACAGTGGTTTCCCGGAATTTGAGGCATCTATACAGTAGAAAGACATGGTAAGTAGACATGAGCAATAACTGTGATAACCATAATTTAAGACAAGTAAGAAAATATACATTCATATTGAAGCATATAGAAATATATATAAATTAATATATATAGATATACATAAGTTTAAAATAAAATAATAATATAAATATCTACGTACATAGATAATATAAATAAAATATATTTATATATATAGGTACCATTCGGTTGGTTCCTACCAACCTTGAAATAAAATTATTATTTTTGGGTTAGTGCTCTGTCACGAGCAGAGCAACATAACCCCGTTAATTTTCCTTTTCCTTCTCATATACGCTTCAATCACCTTCATCTTCTCCACCGACCCTCCTTGCATACTGCATTCATTCTTCTTTCGTTTTTATTTTCATTTCTGCATATAGCATCTCCCTCATGTCTCATCATCTCTTTCACACTTTCCTTCTCTTCTCATTCCAATCGTTCTTCATCACATTCTGAAATCAAAAAGAATATATATGAAAATACAAAAGAGGGAGAGAGAGAAGGAAATGAATAGAAGGAGAAAGAGAAGGGCAATGGAGCCGCTGGAAAATGAAGCTAGTGAAAGAGAAGAGGAAGCTCAAGAAAGTAGATCTTTCGATTAGTCCAGGTGTTGAATTGAGCTGGGTTGCTTTGGGATAAGATGGCTTGACAAGGCTATTTGAGTGGCCTCTAGGAAGTTTATTACGGGTGGCCAAAACAAAACAGCTTTGCTGCTTTGACAGGGAAGGTGTGCGTGATACTTGGTGGTTTAAACAGTTGAAGCTCTCGGTGAATAAGGGATTGGCTAAAGGACGAGAGGGTGGAAAGAGTGAGTTTCTGAGCAGGTTTTGGACTATGTTGAAGAATCGAAACAATAGACTCTTAGATTAAGAAGGGCCGGTTGGGTGCTGCATTGAAGTGTTGAAAAAAAAATGTGTAATCTTTGGAGTCGAAAATAACACCGAAAAGAGGCTTTCAAGGGCGGAGCCAGCACCAATTTGGAGCTGAAGTTGGCAAAATTTGGGTGCTACACAGGAACCGAAAGGAAAGAGGAAGCTTGGGAAATTTTATTCAATTTAGAGTATGAAGGAAAAAAAAGAGGGTAAGGAAAATAATAAATTGCATTGATAAATTTTTAATATATTTTAGATTACCTTCTAATTGTACAAGTGTATGTGTTTGAATTGTAGAGTACAAAAAGTGGTAATTTGAGGCTCAAGCAAGCTTGGGAGGCTAAGATGCTAGCCTTGAAACACTAGGTAAGATACTTATATAAGGTAGTTGTAGATTTATGTTGGCTCTATAGGCTATACCGAGAGGGGGGGTGAATCGGTTTTTCGCTAACCTTAAGTTCGTTTTTCAGTTCCTCTAAGTTCTCTAGCTTAGATTGATATTTTCTAAGTTCTCTAGGCTACTCAAGCATGCAATATAAATTCAATTCAATAAGCACAATATAATTGCAAGTAAAGAGAGTAGGGAAAGAGAGATTTACATAAGTGATTTATAGAGGTTCGGCAACTTGCCTATGTCCTCTACCTTGAGACGCTCCTAAGGATTTTCTCCAAATCCACTATCTTGAATTTGTGATTACAATCCCTCTTTTTCTTAGGCTCAAGAGTAACCTCCCTCTTTTTCTAGGCTCAAGAGAAACCTCCCTCTTTTTCTAAGGCTTAAGAGAAACCTCTTCTCCCTCTTTTTCTAGGCTAAAGAGAAACCTCCCTCTTTTTCTTAGGCTAAAGAGAAACCTCCCCTTTTTCAAGGAATGAATTGGTTTACAAGAGAAGTAATCAAAGAAGGCCTCTAGATAGGCAAGTGATTACAAAGATTAAGCACAAGTAAAAACCTATACAAGATTTGTGCTAAGCATTACAGGGAATAAGAGAATGATAGATGATGAAGACTTTGTAGCTCTTGATTTGTTGTTGGGGCTTGAGAATTTGAGGAATATGTGTTTTGGAGTTGCTAAGTAGTTCCTCTTGCTTCCTTTAGCTTCTAAGCCTCTATTTATAGTCCCTTGGATGTATTCTAGCCGTTGGGTGGAGCCAAATCTCGAATATTACCGTTGTCTTACAAAAACTAGCCGTTATAGGCTATTTTCAGGCAAAGGGATCGATCCCTTTCCATAGGGGATCGATCCCTTTTGTCCAGAATCTTGATTCTGGGCTTCAGGGACCTTGGAAGACTTTCTGCCAAAAAGGGATCGATCCTGCTACAGTGGGGATCGATCCTTTTCTTCCAGAGGGCATTTTTCCTACACTTTTGGGTTAGAAATGATATGACCTTTGATCCTAATTCAACCCAAAATGTTTATAAGCTTTAAGGGAGTTTTTCTTGACTTTCTCAGATAAAAACATGGTCTAAACATTCATCAAGTGATTTTCTAAAATATTCAAAACATTTATAAAGAATTAAGACCAATAGGATGTATCATTAAATCATGGTCTTAATGTTTGATATGATCAGTTGAAAATGGATTAAGAAAATCATGTGTGATAAGGTAAATTTACAATATGAATTAAACCATTAAAGCTTACTTAAGTTTTTGTCATTTCAAAATATATATGGCAATTTAAAGCTAACAATCTCCCCCTTTTTGATATGACAAAACTTAATGTAAATTTGCTTTGAAAATTCTTTCATAAAATACTACCCCTCAAATAAAGCAGGATTTTACAAAGCTCCCCCTTAATATAAGTATGGGTTTTGAAGATGAATTTTCAAACTATTTCTCCCCCATTATCTCTCCCCCTTAATATCTCTCCCTTTACTATCTATCTCTCCCCCTTTTTGTCATAGCAAAAAGGAGGAAAAATAATAAAAAATATGCTCCCCCTAAAAATATGGCTTATGTGAGAAAAGATAAATATGCCCCATCCAACAAGAAACATGTTAGTACATGGGACTCATAGCACAAATTCATAAGACAATGTCCATAAAGAGTATGAAATGTTTAGGCATGCAAAGGACAAGGCTTATTTTCCTATACCAATTGTTTATAAATAATTTTGATACCAATTGTTGATAAGTAATTTTGCAAGAAGGTTCCAATTGTAAGAAGTTAAGCAAGCACCTAAGTATATCAATTGTTCTTTTAAGTCCAACTAAGGTGCATTGTAATACATCATGATTATGGGCTGAAATTAGATGACATATCATATGCAAGAGCTCATAAATCACGTTCAAGCAAGAATGTGCATAGAGTTGAATCATATATCAATTAATCACAAATTCTAGCACAAAAGTGTTTCATGCAAAAGTGTCTTATATGAATTCTTCTCTATTTGTCATTTCAATCTAAGGAGCATGAGAAGAATTGTCAATTTAAAGCTCATATCAATTGGCAATTTAGTTTTGGCTTACCAATTATTGAAAATATGGTTGCCAATGATATCAATTGTTATTTCAATCTAAATACCAATTGTTACTAATAGTTGACTTACACATTTTGCATGAATCCAATATCTATGTGTAGTGTGTTCATGTCAAGAAAATAATCATTCTAAGTATGCGAGAACACAACACACATCATCAAATATGCATATGGATCAATTAATCATTAGCACACTATCATAGAGTATTAATCCATATTCACAAAATTATACCATATGGAAGATTCAACAATAAGGTATTCAAGCAAAGACATTTTCTTCCATGGTTTAAAGTACAAAAATCCTATGCTCATTTTCCAATTCAAGTCCTTAACCAATTATGAGCAAGTAAAGATTCATTAAATCCCAAGTTCTTTAATAATTTGGCCATAAAAGAATTTTAAGTTCATGGATGATAAAGTTTCATGCATTTGAACATTTAGGATCCATTTACCATCACAAATTATAGGCCAATGACCATTACCAATTGTTGAATTTACATTTGGAATCAATCCACTAAATATATAATTATCATAAAACCTAGTGTGGAATGATAAGTCAAGCTAAGAGACATAATCCTATAAGCATGCTTGACTAAGATGAACAAAAGAAATCATAATCTATCATGCACATGTTCATCGTTAATTCTCAAATATATACACAAATAATTGAAATAAATCTCAAAAATATGTTTAAGCATTCATTGAAAGTATATTTCAAGATTATTTCAAGATTTATGCAATTCATGATCATTTTCAATAAGAAGAATGATTTTGCACTTGTGAGTTCAATAAAAATGATATTGATTGTTGAAAGTGATACCATTTTGTTGGAAATGATATTAATTGATGGAGTTGAGGCATAATATTAATGAAAAATGAATTTTAAAGATCATCACAAAGAAGTTCAAACAATGAATTTTATGCTTATACAAAAGATAGTGTGAAACTAACAAAAGATCCTCCTAATTTTCAGTTTAAACATGCAGGAAAGCCCTTTCTGGCTTGGGGGGATCGATCCCTTTAGGAGGGGGATCGATCCCTCATATGTTTCCTGCAGATTCTGCAGTTGTTTTGACAAAAAATTGAACTTGTGAGGTACCAAAACTCCGTTTTTGAGTAATTTAAGTCCAAGTAAAGGTTTAAACATTTGTAAAACATGATTTTGGACTTGTATGAATGAAAAACATGAATGAAAAACCATTTAACAATAGATTTTGCAATTTTGGTAGGATTTTCACTAATAAAAGCATTTTTGGCCTCAAAGGAGGTCATTTTGAGATTTAAGCATATTTTGACCAAACCAATGCATTGAATTACATGAATATGTCAAAACAAACTTGTTCGCATAGATTTTAAGCATATATATCATTAAAGCATATATCTTGTAAACAACATGCCATGATTTCCAATATACAAGTTCTTCATTAATGCTCATGACATGACATTTTGCATATATGACATATTTGACTTCTTTTGAGCAACTAAATATATTATCTAGACATATCAAACTTGCTCAAGATGCAGAAAACCAAAAATCATTTCAAATTCACTAAACATGCCTTTCATTCAATATATCAAGAACAATTCATCAAGCACTCAACAATCATTTATCATGCTTTTTGCTCAATCACAATGCATCATTAATCATTAACCAATTTTCTCATCAAAGCATAACTAATCAAAAAAAAAGTTTAAGGTGTAAGGAATTAAGCTTACAAAACTCCTTTGCTAAAGAATGCTTTGCCTTGACTAGAATCCACCTTGTGCCATCCTTTGAAGAATTGTTGTGATGGATCCTCAAGCTTTTTCTTTTTCTCATTAGCATAAGCAATCTCCATAGAGGTGTGTAGAGCATTCAAACTCCATTGTTTCTTTGTAACTCCATGCTCTATCACTCCTACAACAAACACATTCATGCATATTTTGGTACCCAAATTTTCTTAGGTCCATGAGAGTTAATGCAAATAATTTTTGATCCTTTTGGGATCCATTTCAAGCACAATTCATCATTATTTATTGTATGCTTTGGCATCCACATCTTCTTAACTACTCTTCCTTTAAATGTAGTTTTTTTATATGTGCATGCTTGTGAAGAGTGTCCTAGTCTATTGCATAGTGAGCATGTGAGAGATGTATCATGCATAGAATTTTTGCTCACTAAGAAATTCCTAAGATGAGTTTCTTTATGTATTTCATTATATCCTAGCCCATCTTTGTCAAAGAAAGCTCTTTGGGTCTCTAACATATGATCTAGCTTTTGTTGACCCATATAAAACCTAGTAAATGAGTTATGCAAATTTGTATTCTTTTCATTCAACTCATTTATTTCTAAGTTGGCCTCTTCTAGTTTCTTCTTTAATTCTAGCTTAACATTGGTCAAGGTTTCCTTTTCTATTTTCAAATTAGCAATGATTTTCTTATATTTAGAATTCATGCATTGAAATTCATTTGCTAATTCATTAAAAGCATTTTGTAACTCATCAAATGTAAAATCATTATCTTCACTAGAATTAGAGCTAGCCTCATCGTCACTAATAGCCATAAAGCATGAGTAGGCTACCTCATTATCTATGTTTTCCTCATCGGAGCTATCACTATCGCTCCAAGCAACCACAAATGCTTTCTTCCTAGGTTTCCTATCTTTTTCCTTCCTAAGTAAGGGGCAATCTAACTTAGTATGACCCGTTTCATTGCACTCATAACACACTAAGGGGTCTTTTTCTCTTCTACTTGACTCTCCCCTATGATGTCTCCTATTTTGCTCTCTCTCATTCATTCTCATGAACCTATTGAATCTTTTGGCAAACATTGCCATTTCCTTCTCTTCCTCATTTCCACTCTCATCACTATCATCTTCAAGGACCTCATGAGTGGAAGACTTAAGTGCTACCCCTACTTTCTTTGAAGGCACTTCATTTCTTTTCATTTTCATTTCATATGTAAGTAGGGAGCCCATAAGCTCATCTAGAGACAAGGTATTTGGATCCTTAGACTCTTCTATTGCGGTTACCTTTGCCTCCCAAGATTTAGGCAAGCTATTCAAAATTTTCTTTACCATTTCAACATTGGAATAAGCCTTGCCTAGAGCCTTAAGTCCATTAATTATATCATTAAACCTAGTGAACATTTCGCTAATGGACTCATTTTCTTTCATCCTAAATAGCTCATAATCATGTGTGAGCATTCCTACTTTGGTCTCTCTAACTTGATTTTTTCCTTCATGTGTGATGGCTAGTTTATCCCATATTTGTTTAGCATTCTCACATAGGGATACTCTATTATACTCATTGGGACCTAAAGCACAAAAGAGGGTGTGCATAGCCTTGGCATTCAATTGTGCCAATCTCATGTCATTGGTGTCCCACTCATCTTCATTCTTAGGGACATCTTTTCCATCTACTTTCTTTATTGGGATTCTAGGGCCATTAACTATTATTCTCCATACTTTATAGTCATTGGATTGCACAAATAGCATCATCCTAATTTTCCAATAAGAGTAATTCTCACCATTGAAGAGTGGAGGTCTAACTAATGAGTATCCCTCTTCTCCTAGGGGTGTGCCTACATTCAAGTGAGCCATTTAAGATCATTTTGCTCGATAGAGGTTAGTCTAAATCAATCTCGAGCCCAAGCTCTGATACCAATTGTTGGCTCTATAGGCTATACCGAGAGGAGGGTGAATCGGTTTTTCGCTAACCTTAAATTCGTTTTTCGGTTCCTCTAAGTTCTCTAGCTTAGATTGATATTTTCTAAGTTCTCTAGGCTACTCAAGCATGCAATATAAATTCAATTCAATAAGCACAATATAATTGCAAGTAAAGAGAGTAGGGAAAGAGAGATTTACACAAGTGATTTATAGAGGTTCGGCAACTTGCCTACGTCATCTTCCTTGAGACGCTCCCAAGGATTTTCTCCAAATCCACTATCTTGAATTTGTGATTACAATCCCTCTTTTTCTTAGGCTCAAGAGTAACCTCCCTCTTTTTCTAGGCTCAAGAGAAACCTCCCTCTTTTTCTAAGGCTTAAGAGAAACCTCTTCTCCCTCTTTTTCTAGGCTAAAGAGAAACCTCCCTCTTTTTCTTAGGCTAAAGAGAAACCTCCCCTTTTTCAAGGAATGAATTGGTTTACAAGAGAAGTAATCAAAGAAGGCCTCTAGATAGGCAAGTGATTACAAAGATTAAGCACAAGTAAAAACCTATACAAGATTGGTGCTAAGCATTACAAGGAATAAGAGAATGATAGATGATGAAGACTTTGTAGCTCTTGATTTGTTGTTGAGGCTTGAGAATTTGAGGAATATGTGTTTTGGAGTTGCTGAGTAGTTCCTCTTGCTTCCTTTAGCTTCTAAGCCTCTATTTATAGTCCCTTGGATATATTCTAGCCGTTAGGTGGAGCCAAATCTCGAATATTACCGTTGTCTTACAAAAACTAGCCGTTATAGGCTATTTTCGGGCAAAGGGATCGATCCCTTTCCATAGGGGATCGATCCCTTTTGTCCAGAATCTTGATTCTGGGCTTCAGGGACCTTGGAAGACTTTCTGCCAAAAAGGGATCGATCCTGCTACAGTGGGGATCGATCCTTTTCTTCCAGAGGGCATTTTTCCTGCACTTTTGGGTTAGAAATGATATGACCTGTGATCCTAATTCAACCCAAAATGTTTATAAGCTTTAAGGGAGTTTTTCTTGACTTTCTCAGATAAAAACATGGTCTAAACATTCATCAAGTGATTTTCTAAAATATTCAAAACATTTATAAAGAATTAAGACCAATAGGGATGTATCATTAAATCATGGTCTTAATGTTTGATATGATCACTTGAAAATGGATTGAGAAAATCATGTGTGATAAGGCAAATTTACAATATGAATTAAACCATTAAAGCTTACTTAAGTTTTTGTCATTTCAAAATATATATGGCAATTTAAAGCTAACAATTTATATTGTGTTAGTTGATTATTGAGAATCAAAAAGAAAAATTGAAATTGAAAATGTGATTAAATGTGTTTATGGACTATAGATGCGATAATTTATTTGATTTAAACTTTATAGGAGGTAATGGAGTAAATTAAGTGTGATTATAGTATTGGATTGTAAGAGATCTTCAAAAGAGAAAGGCTTAAGATTTATATATATGTATATATTTGGATTCAAAGGGTCAGTAGTGTACCTAAATGTCGTTTAGGATTAATTGTTATATATGGGAAATTTTGTGAAGATTAATAATGTCATTATTGGAATTTAGGATTTGAGAATATTTAAATCAATAATGAGATGACTTGATAGTAGCTGTAGTTTTAGTGCTAATTAAGAAATAAATTGAATTGATACTGTATTATGAATTTTGAGAGGTCTCTAAGATTTATGATATTACGGGAAAGTAATTTTGGAAATTTAAAATATTTAAATGACTTTCTGCAGTTCAGGAATAAGTTGGTGACGGGATTATACAAGCTTGATTGTTGAATATCGACTACAAGACTGCTTAACTTGATTACGGATAAGTTGCTTTGTGATTATTAGGTAAGGGATATGTATAAGGAACGTAGGAGATACTGGAATGATTTTAAGATCAATTGCATTGTGTTTTATGAACTGAGTATGCTTTGCAAGAGACTTTAGAAATTTAATACCGTCATGCTATCAAATTTTCGTAAGAATATTGATTTCTGCGATTTCAGCTAAAAGGCTAAGAAACCTTTTTAAGAATAGAACTTTTTTAAGGAATTCAGTCTTGAAAATATTAAATTGCATGATTTTAGCATATTCATGAATTTTTAAATTAAATTTTATTTTATGAAAATTACCAAACATTAGTGTTTTAGAAATATTTATGAAAAGTTATGAAGTTTTCGGATTTTTGGAATTCTTTGCATTTTAATTGGTTTCGAAACCTTTATGAGTTTTGAAAATGCTCTTTCGAATTTGGATTTATGAAACTCTGCATTAGCATGAATTATCAAAAGAATTCAGTTTTTATTGAAAGCTTATTAAATTGCATGATTTTAAAGACTTGTGACTTTTCTATCTTAAATTTGGTTTTATGGATTTATTATAAATCATGGCACTAAAACCTATTTCTTTATATATATTTTGGAAATTATTAAGTTTTTAAATATTTGGAAAATAATTCTGATTTTATGCAATAATCTGATTTATGAACTTTTATAAATATCTGTATGTTTTGACTTACGGATTTGAATTCTGAACTATGAAACTTTTGTTTTGAGACACTGGCTAATCGTCATCTTGCGGTATCTGGACTGCTGTATATTTTGGATCCAGCAGTATCTGGTTACAGTGTGACCTTCAGGCTCTGCAGTATCTGGCTATAGCGTGACCTTCAGGGCCTATAGTATCTGGCTGTAGTGTAACCTTCGAGGCCTACAGTATTTGTATTTGATATGTATTTTGCGTGTATGTTGCTGTGTGATTTGATCTAGTCCGCAGCGGTCACAGATGACACCTGATCAGTGTTCACTGTAGACTACTTGGACTATGGCCATATGTCTATCTGTTATTATCCTTATAGGATATCTTTGCTGCTTGATGTATATCGAGTTACTGCCATGTCTCCACTTTCTATTATTTTCTGATTTCTGAATGATTTCTGAACTTTTGATTTCCGAACTCTGAAATTTGAAAATGATATGTTATGGATTTATATGATTGAACTTCGAAATTTGAAAGTGATTTGATATGGATTCATATGATTGGACTCTGAAATCTGAAAATGATTTGATATGGATTTATATGATTGGTTTGAATTACGATATAATTTCTTAATTCGATTGATTTACAATATCTGCATAGCATGACTTTATTATTTGAATTTCTATTATATTGATTGGATTAACCCTTGATTTTTAGAATACATGGATTCCTTCTTTGACGAATCTCTCAGACTTCACTATTTTGGAAATATCCCTTACGTTTTAGAACTTATTAATTATTTTCAGATACTTGCATATGGTTTACGGTATCTGTCTCTTTATGTGTATTTCTTACTGGGCTTTCCAAAAAGCTCACCCCCCTTCTTCACCTTTCGGATTATTTGTAGTAGGTGCTTTGTACGTGGGGTTTAAGCAAGTCCTTCGAAGTTTTTGTACTACCCTTGAAGGTATGATGTACAGTATTCTCTTTTATATTCAGACTTATATTTTCAGTACTTTTAAAATATGAGGATGTAATTAAATGAAGTATAAGATATACTTATGGTTTATAATAATGCATGCAACTTGGGTGGTGTAACATCCCAAAGCTATTGTAAATCATGATACTTACTCATAACTTACACTTAATTACCGGTTGGGCTGTCTGTGATGCTTAACAACTTCCACTACATTATTATGTAAATATGAATTATTAATGTCTCTTCCTTGAGAGGTATATACATTCCCTTATCTTTAAAGTAGTACTGTACAACTTTGCTGAAGATATAAAAGAATATATAACATACCTTCGATATCCAATCTCAGGAAGGTAAGTCTTTTAGCCAAATCAGTGATCTGTGGAGTGGAAAAATAAGGAGTGAGCGACAACGTGCTCAGTAAGGAAAGTGTATGCTGCTTTACAAATATAAAACTATATTCTCAAAACCCCTTAATTATCCTAACGATTAGACTCATTAGGAAATATAGTTAACATTGAATAGGATTTAACAGATCCTTTCAGAAATCATTTAATTGAGACTAGGCAACAATTTAAATCATGCAAAGAACACAAGTCATCCGCTTTTGGGGTGCACCCGTAGGCCATCGCCCCTCACGGCTATCTCATCTAGATGTATGGCCATAATCTGTAGGTGGTCCTCGGGTCCACTTGCCAAGTGACCTCGAGACCGCTGAAGACTTGGCAGGTCCATCAGCCCGGTGACGCCCTAGGGTGCACTCGTTGGTCTATTTGACCCGAGCCATCGCCCTAGATGGTCACGCAAAGTATATGAATGATAATGCATGAACTCATGGCCTAATGTCTCAAAATCAGGTTATCATATGTATCATTTCCATAAAATGATTTGGTTTCCAAAAGGTTTTATAACTAGTAAAACAACCCTCAATTTCAACATTTTCTATGAGAGAAAGGCACATTTGAGCTGGTTCGCCCATGGCTAGTTCGCCCAGGGTCAGCTCGCCCATTGGCCAACTCGCCCACTGGTCAATTCGCCAATGTGGCGAATTAGTATTCGCCCGCCACTTAACTTATCAAAAACAAAAGTGACTCGTTGATAACGGTTCGCCCGCCTTATATTTAAAACAAGGGTCGCCCGCCCAAACACATTAAAAAGGGTTCGCCCGACTATGGCTTACCCGGATTTCTCTTTAAAAACCAGGGCACTCGCCCAGTTCTCATAAAAGAGAGTTCGCCACTTGGCTCGCCCGAGTTCTGCCTAGAACAAAGATACTCGCCCGCCTTAATCAGTTCGCCCAACATAGCAACATATGGCGGCTTGTAGCTCGCCCGAAAGCAAAACAGTTTATCAACCAATGCATGTCAGAAAATAAAACAATTTCTAATATTTTCTTAACATTTTTACTCCATAGGACATGCATTTGCATCACATACTACTTCCTTACCTCGTCTGACACAGCCTTGCTTCTCGCCCGCCTTCCTTAATTCCCGTCTGCAAAAGCATTTATTTAAACTATAAGTATTTTCCAAAAGGATTTATATTTTCCTAATAATAGTGGTTGTAGACACCTAATTTTGTCCGGATTTTACAAATTATTTTGACAAAATTTTGTTATTATTTTTTTATTATTTTCTTTTATTTTCATTTATTTTCATTTTTCTGGTTTATTTTGTTATTGCTCATATTACTATTATTATTAGTTTTATTACTATTATCTCTTATTATTATTATTATTATTATCTTTTATTAATATTATTATTATTATTATTATCATTATTATTACTACTATTATTATTATTGTTATTGTGTTTATTATTATTATTATTATGTATTTCATATTTTTATTATTATTATTATTGATATCTTATTATTCTTATTATTATTATTATTATTATTATTATTATTATTATTGTCATCATCATCATCAGTCCCGTTTGTCACAGAAGCATTAAATGCTTCGGATACCAAATCCCAGATCTGCCGGTGCCTGCCTTAGCCGCCGGCGTCTCATCCCCAAACCAAGATCCAGGAACCCCATCCCGTGAATCCCGCCAACAGAAACCTACCGATTCGGTGATTCTGAAAGGCTAGGGGGAGCTTCAACGTTGTTTAAAAAGACCCCAAGCAGAGATTTCGGATTTTTTTTCTGGGGACAGAGAGAAGAGAACCGAAACCACAACCACTCAGACACTCATCACCGTCACCCATCCGAGACCCTGGTCCCCTTCATCACCCTCAAAACATCTTCCCCTCACCACCGAAGCCTCCCAAAAAAAAAAAACACCATCACCCAAACCTAAACACAACCCCTAACCGAGAGCCAAAAAACCTCAGATCTGAAACCCAAACCAGATCTGAAAACCTGACAAACAAGAAAACAACAACCAAAAACCACAACACGATTCAACAACCAGATCCAAAAACCAAAAAGAAGAAAACAAAAAAAAAGGGATAAAAAAGGGGGTAGGGAGACTCTCGGCCTTTTCAGATCTATCAGGTTAGAGGGATTTTCGGGAGCTACGAAGCCCAGATCTGAGGAGAGGGGGTCGAAGGAAGTGTTTCTAGGCCATCGGGGAGTATCACCGGCGACCGGCGCACGACGGCGCACGGCGGCACACGGTGGCCGGAAATCGCCCGTAGGGGAGAAGGAGGTTGAGAGAATTTTGTTTTTTTTTTTGGTTGAGAACCGGAGGAAATGAAAGAAAAAAAAAGGAGGGCCTTTTATAAACGAGTAAAACGGTGCGTGTTGAGCCCCTGACCCGCGCGCCGACCCGCGACCCGACCCGATTTCCGACCCGGGTCCGTTTGGTATATTTCCTTTTCTTTTTTTTTTGTTTTACTTTTATTTATATGTTTATTTGTTAGTTATGGCAAAATAATAATAATAATAATAAATATAAAACAGAAAATATAATAAAGAAAAAAAAATAATAAACAAATAGTATAAAAATAGAATAAAATAAAATGAATACATGGTTTTAAAAGGAAAGACAAATTAATACAAAATATGTAAAATAAATAGTTTTAAAGTATATAGATTTCATAAAAAATACATATATTAATAAATATGAAAAAAATGTGTATAAATATATGGTTTAAAATATATGCAAATAAATGTGTAAAATATATACATATAAATATATAAAATGTATAGCTTTAAAACATATGAATATATTATGAATAAATATATAAAAAATGTATATGGATAAATTATATAAAAATGGAAATTAAATTTTATTAGATAAGTGAAATGGGGTTAAGAAAAAAGAAAACCATAATAATAAATGAAGAATAATAATAAAATAAATGAATAAAGTAAGCATGAATTCCGATGATGAGATATCGTAGAAGTCACAAGTAGTGATTCTTCGAGTATCTCTAGGTGAGAGGAATTTATCGAACGTCGCCAAAAGTATTGGGATACTCGATTCAATTTCTCAAGATTCAAATTCTTGTTTATTTTAAAATTATATATTTTGTAATAAAGAATACTTAGAAAAATACTAATTAAATGAAAATTAATAAACACAAAAGAGGTAATGGGGATAGGTGAAAAAAATTAATAAAAGATAAAAGGGATTTTAGAGATATAGGAATACAAAATAATTAAACCAATAGAAAAAATATAATTTTTCAAAGATGATTAAATTAACTAAATGAATGGTAAAATGATTTTAATAAAAGATGACAACAAAAGGATTAAGTTAATAAATCTAAATAAATAAAGACAAGAATTAAAGGAGTTAGAATAATTCATAAGAGGTAAAAGCTATTATCCGATGATGGGATGCTACGGAAGTCACAAGTAGTGATTCCTAGCTGATCCCTAGGTGAGAGGAGTCGTACTAATTGTTGCCAAAAGTATTGGAATATTTAGTATGATTTTTCAATAATTTTTATTAAAATGAAAATAAATAAGTTCTTTTAAAATTAATAAGAAAATTTAAAATTCAATTAAATGAATTTCCGATGATGGGATGTTATGGAAGTCACAAGTAGTGATTCCTTAACTGATCCCTAGGTGAGAGAAATCCTACTAAATGTTGCCAAAAGTATTGGAATATTTAGTACGGTTTTTCGATAATTTAAATTTTTACTAAAAATGAAAATGAATAAGTTTTGTTAAAAATAAAGAAATATAAATAAATCAACAAATAAATAAGGAAATTTGAAATTAAAAATTCATTTGCATCATTTTATCTGTTTGCATCATATGCATTCATAATAATTTTCGAAATGGGTGTGAGTCCTTCCGAGGATGAGATTCTGTAGAAGTCACAAGTAGTGATTCTTAAGAAATCTCTAGGTGAGGAAAATTATTTCAAATGCTGCCAAAAGTATTGGAGTATTTGATTTAATTATTCAATACAAAAGGGTTCACACTCACTTTCGATAAATAAAATTTAACCCCTTTTTTTTAAAATAAAAAAATAATTTTGATAAATAATAAAATGCTTCAAAAATGGAGTAAAAAGGAATTAATTTTAAATATTAAATTAAGATCATTTTATTAAAACAAAAAGGATAACACATGATTATTATGGTACCGTTTTTTAACAGGCGTCGTGGGGGTGCTAATCCTTCCCCACGCGTAACCGTACCCCCGAACCCAATTTTTGTTTCGCAGACCAAAAGGTTATCTTTTTAATAAAACTTAATTAATTTTGAGATTTTGTTGAAAAGATAAATGTTTTCAGGTGGCCAATCACACCTAATAAAAAAAGATTGGTGCCGACTCCATTTTTGTTTTTTTAAACGCTTTTTCGAAAATCGTCGAGCGCGAAGCCGTTACGACAGCTTGGCGACTCCACTGGGGACGCTTTTTGAGGGTCAAGCCATTTATTAATCATGTGTTATCCAAAGTTTTAATTTAATAGTTTTGATTGATATTTAAACTTAATTCACTTGGATTTTGAAAATGATTTTTGTTTGCATTTGCATTTTTTATGTTATTTATTTTATGTTTTATATTTGTATATACTTGTTGTTAATAAATTGTTAAGGCATTTAGGATAGAGATAATAATTTAATTTGAGTTTGACATGTTCCCTCATGCACACACTTGCACTTGCATTTGCATAACATGAGCTCTATACCCGGGTTCCGTCCTTCTTAGGAGGGAGTAGAGTACCTTTGCTCTCGTGAGGTAATCACCTCCGCAATGGCAATCGAAATACTCCCACTCAAATTAAATCTTACTAGTCCAGTGTGGATGACAGTGAGGTATAATTTGGGAACCTTTAGATTTGAAAACCCAGCTCAGCATGTAAAAGGCCCTAAGAAGCCGATCCTAGCTAGAGCCATGTTCGATTTTGTAGAAATTATCCCGAAATTAGGACACAAGAGGGAACATTTTACTACTTTTTTCGTATCATAACTCTGATAATTTTCAAATTCATGTTTTTTTAAAAAATAATAATAATAAAATAAAAATCAAGAGATTTTTTTTTTTCTTCTTTTTGTCATTTTCAAAATAAAATTTTACAAGTTTACAATAAAAAAAAAAGAAAAAAAGAAAACAAAGTTTCTTTTTTGAGAATAACATGGAAATATTCTTTGTTCTCTGGTGCTATTTGAAAGAAGGTAATAATAATGTGTGTATATATATATTTTTGAAATTTATGCATAGATAAAAAATAAAAAAAAGGGAAAAGAAATTTTTGGATAAAAATAAAAGGTAAATTCATTGTCACATTCCTTTAAAAATAGATTAAATAAAAAGGGAAATTAAAGAAAATAAATTGTGGTGTGAAAATAAGAATAAAAAAAATTTATTCTTTAAAAAAAAAAAAAAAAAGGGAGGAGAAATAATCAAATTCTAAAATAAAAAAGGAAAGAAAAGAAGAATTCATTGAATTTAAATGAGAAAAAATTTTGATTCTTTTATTCTTAAATTTTAGCATAACATATCTCATTACATTAATGCATTCACATAACATAATAAGGAGAGTATTTGTCTTTTTGGAATAAAAGAAGTTAAAGATATGGGAGATCAATTAGAAAGTAGACTATTTTGGAGAATAATTGAGAGGAGTTTGGACGTGATATACGAGAGATGAAGGGAAAGCTAGCTAGGATAATGCAGATGCTTGAAAGTTTTGGAGAGGCTAAATTGGTTCATTCTCAAGGATCGTTGTTGTTTCCAGAACGACTACATGTTGAATCATTAGCAAATGGAGACCAATTGACTTGTCATATAAGGAGAAAGGACTGATTGATGTAAAGTCCCCGATATAAGGGAGGTGGCTACAAAACTTTTTATAGGTTTGCATTCACTTCATTCATATGTGCATAACCTGATTTTGACAGAAAATAATAAGGCTAATAATAACTGTTTCCTTAAAGAAAAAAAGAAAAAAATATAAAAAAAAAGAAAAAAATAGTGGGTCAAGGCAAAGGAATGGTCAAATGACAAATTTCGGTTATAATTTCCCTTTTTTTAATATACAGCTTGTGATACTCTGAAATAACAACAAGGTTGAATTTTCTTTTTATTTCACAATTTCCTTACAATAAAAGCATCATACTAGCATGGCAAGCATGACATTTAATTTTAGTTTGTGACAGATTTGGTGGAAAGATAGCTTGATCATTGGAAAACTTTGAAGATAGTCTTGGGACATGGAAGAGATAGAAATGACTCGGATGGAAAGGATGGAAAAAGCTCAACAAGAGATGAGAGAGCAATTGTCACAGATGGCAGGTTTGTGGGAGAAACTGAACAATGGAAGAGTGGGACAATTAGCTACTCAAGAGGGGCATCAGTTACGAAACACTGAAGATTCTTTTTGTCCACTCAACACTGGCTCACGAGAAACCCAATCATCTCAAGAGCCACAAGTAATTCCCACCATGAATCCCCTCGAACCAATTCATGTTGCCAATCTGGATAGTCACAAAGAGCAAAGGATGCCACAAGTGGAAGGAGGCTCAAGTTCCCGACAAAAGATGGAGCTAATAGAAGAAAGGCTTCGGATTGTTGAAGGAAAGGATCTTCACGGATCTTTAGATGCTGCCGGATTATGCTTAGTACCTGGTGTGGTCATTCCGTTAAAGTTTAAAGCTCCAGAATTTGAGAAATATGATGGAACCACCTGTCCAAAGGCCCATATCACTATGTACTGTAGAAAAATGGCAGCGCATGTGCATGATGACAAGCTGTTGATCCATGTTTTCCAAGACAGCCTTAAAGGATCTGCTGCTAGGTGGTATACACAATTGGGCAGGGGCGATGTTCACTCATGGGAAGATTTGGCAAGGGCATTTGTCGCCCAATATAAGCATATTGTGGATTCGGCCCCAGATCGTTTATCTTTACAAGCAATGGAGAAGAAAGCTACTGAAGGCTTTAGAGAATATGCCCAGAGATGGAAGAATGTTGCCACCCAGGTCCAGCCTCCCCTCACGGAAAAAGAGACTGCAACTCTGTTTCTTAGTACACTCCAAGCACCATATTATGATAGAATGATTGGGAATGTTACTAAGAATTTTGCCGACATGGTGGCCTCTGGAGAGATGATTGAGAATGCAATTAGGAGAGGTAAGATCAAGATAGATGACATTGCTCATAACAGACTAGAAAGAAGGGAAGAAGAAGTACAAGTTGCAACATTTGAGGGGCAATTTCCCAAAAACACTGCTCCATCTCATCCCTGTTGGCCTCACCCATCATACGGTCCAACCTTGAATAATGCCTCCTATAATTCTTATCCTTTTTCACCAGTCCCACAACCAGGATTTCCAACAAACTTTTGCCCTTCAACGATTTTTCCTGTGCCTATCTTCATGCCTAGGCCAGTAACTCAACCTCCTCAACCATCAATAAACAACAGAAAAAGATCGAGAAGCAACCAAGGAAAAATCTCAATTCCAATCTCCGATCTTTTGCCCTTTTTGGTAAAAAACCAATATTTGGCCCCTATACCTTTGAGAACAGCACCAAACCCATTGGCCAAGAGCTATGACCCGAACAGCAAATGTGACTATCACATGGGGGTAATTGGGCATGCAACAGAAAAATGCAGACAGTTGAAGGAAAGGATTGAGGAGCTCATCCATGGTGGAATCTTGACTCAAGAACTCATGGAACAGTGGAAGTCCACTTTGGTGTAAAATCATGGCATGCTGGCAGATTAATCTGGAGGAAAACGAAGATTTTGAGATTTTGAAGCCTGTATTTTGTTGAAAAATGCTTGTTATTTTCATTGGCCTAGGTGATAATTGTATGAACACAACTTTTTGCATAATTTATTTTCCAGTGGCACACGACAAGAATGTTTCTTTTGTTCACAATAATGATAAAAATGATTCCAAGACAATTGGTGATTACGGTCAAAGATGAACGTCTTAAATCATTCTTGGATCACATCTCCATAAAATCTAAGTCAGTCGAAAGCCAAAAGGCCAGATTGGGGCATAAGACTTGAAAGTCCAATTTTGTTTTCACTTTAACCATGATAGGGCTTTACTGTTAATGATTTTCAAAGAAATGATTGATTTGCAAAACTTTTTGAGAATAATTTGGAAATCAAGGACAATCTCTAAATATTCTTGATATTGGTAATTTTACACTTGACAAGATCATTTTGAAATACCTTTCCACCTAAATTCTTGTACAAATCCCAAATTCTTCAATCTTGTACTCCCAAGATGCCTTTCGCCCATGATCTGGAGCAAGCCAAAAAGAAAAAAGAAGAGGTTGAGGATTTTTCACTGTTACGCATCGTCTTTTTCCTCAAATGACAATGTGGTGTGTGAGGTCAAGCTTTGTCATATTAAAGTGTTGCATTACAAAAAACAAAAAAACAAAAAAAAAACAAAGGAAAAAAGAAAAGAAAAAAAAAAGGAGAAGAAAAAATGAAATTGATTGTGACATCATGCAAACATGATATTCAGAGGATTTCAAATGCCAAAGGAAAAACTTATCCTAAGAATTGCTTTTCAATAGAAGTATCTTAATTTGAGATGACGAATGGCCGTCTTTCATATTCCATTCTCAAATATAAACGTTATCCTGTTGCTACCCTTTTTGAGCCTGATAGTTTCTTTCAAAATAAACCTCCTCCAAGGATCACCCTCCACACTGGGGGGCATGTGCAGAAAGTATCTTTTCAAAGAAGATGAATAATTCAACTTTTGTTTTTGATCAAATAAGATTTACTATGTTTTTGAAATCTTGGATATGAATCAATGAAAAAAGAAAAGAAAAAGGAAAGAGAAAGGAGTAAGGATACAGGTGAAAGTACGCAAAGAAAGATGCTTCAAAGGATGAATAGGATGTTGAAAAGAAAAAAGAGAAGAAAAAAGAAAAAAAGAAGAAAAAGAAAGAAAGAAAGGTGCTTCGAAGAGTGAAAATGATGGACAACCATAGGAGAAGAAATGATCCTTGGATTGATAACCTTCAAACACATTTTGGGCCTATTTATCCATTCTTTCAAAACCCTGAACCATGGCCTACATTACGTACTTAAAAGTCCATTTTGATCAAGTAGGGATGCTTGTATCGAAGAGCTCTTCTTTGGAAGATTCTCACCTTTCTTTGGTTTGAATAAAATTTGAATTCTTGAATACATGGTGGAGCAATCAAAAAAAAAAAAGAAGAAAAAAGAAAAGAAAACAAAGGAAAGAATGAGGCTCTAGGGTGAAAACCCGAAAAGGGCAATCTAGAACGAACAATGAACTTTTCATGCAACCAAGTCAAGCAGTGACATGAACTGAAAATGTGGAAAAAGAATTAACAAGCCTTGAGAGACCCTCCAAATATCCAAAGATTTTGATGTCATTTGATTGCTGACATTTTTTGAAAAAAAGTTTGAACCTTTCTTCTTGTAAATACTCTCCCTGAACAGGAAAGACCTCAGTCATTCGTATCATATCTTGGCATTTGTGGAACGCCATTATTCGAGAATTTAAGAGATTGTCAAACCAAGTTGTAAATTTCTTGTTTAAAATTTTGTTTTAAAAAAAAAAAAAAAAAGAAGGGAGAAAAAGCGATAGTATTTTGAGAAGACTATTTTAAACCACAAAAAAAAAAACAAAAAAACCATTTTTCTCTTTTTTGGATAAGGGGCAAAATGTCCCCCAAAAAGAACATCTTAGTGCACCAAACTTTCAATTATCCGGTTGAAAAGATCCAAACAAGATTTATGTCACTCATCCTGAAAAGTAATCACTAATTTCTCTAAAGGATCAAGTATCACTTGTGAAATTTAGATCCATTTCTCCTGGAAAATAGTTATGAGGAAAATTTAGTGCTATTAGTCAAAAGGCTGTGATGAGAATGCAAGAACTCTACAAAAATGGAAAATAGAAAGGAGCTTTCATGGTCATGTTGGGGGCAAAGAAAATAAAAAGGCAAATAATGTGTCTCTTTTAGCAAGACAAGAAAAAGATCTAAAGTTAAAGAATGTACAGGATTGAGTGTCATGCATACATGCATACATACACAATATCATACAGCATCAACATTGAAAGTTTTTGTGCAAAATTTTGAGATTAAAACATGTTTCTCAAGCTGAAGACTCAACACTATTTAATCTAGATTTTAAAGGTTATAAAACCTTTTTCGCCAAAAAAAAAAAAGAAGAAAAAGGGAGAAAAGGGAGAGAGAGAGAAAGAGAAGAGAGAAAAAGAAGAGAAAGAGAAGAGAAAGAAAGAAGAGAGAAAAAATAAAAGAAAAAAAGAAGAAAAAAGAGAGAAAAGAAGAGAAGAGAGAAAAAGAAGAGAAAGAGAAGAGAAAGAAAGAAGAGAGAAAAGAAAAAAAAAGAAAAAAGAGAGAAGAAGAGAGAAAAGAAAAAAAAAAGAAGAAAAAAGAGAAAGAAAGAAAAAAGAGAGAAGAGAAGAGAGAGAGAAAAGAAGAGAAAGAAAAAGAGGGGCAAGTTTGGTCATGATAAAGAAAATTTCAAATCCAGTTTTACCAGTGCCAAGTTTAATCAAAATTAAAGATTGATTTCCAGAAAAATATTTAAAGTTTCATTGCCTCTGCTGCAAGAGGAGCACATTTCAAAAGGAAGAAAACTTTTAAAGTTTCATCGCCTCTGCTGCAAGAGGAGCACTTTTCAGAAAACAAATCACAAGTCCTCCGGGCAACATTTTAAGACCTCCGGGCACAAATTCCAAGTCCTCCGGGCACAAATTCTAAGACCTCCGGGCAAACTTTTAAAGTTTCATCGCCTCTGCTGCAAGAGGAGCACTTTTCAGAAAAAACATTTTAAGACCTCCGGGCACAAATCTTAAGTCCTCCGGGCACAACGCATAAGTCCTCCGGGCACAAATCTTAAGTCCTCCTGGCACAAAGCATAAGTCCTCCGGGCACAAATCATAAGTCCTCCGGGCAACATTTTAAGACCTCCGGGCACAAATCATAAGTCCTCCGGGCACAAATTCTAAGACCTCCGGGCAAACTTTTAAAGTTTCATCGCCTCTGCTGCAAGAGGAGCACTTTTCAGAAAAAGCATTTAAGTCCTCCGGGCACCAATCATAAGTCCTCCGGGCACAAATTCTAAGACCTCCGGGCAAACTTTTAAAGTTTCATCGCCTCTGCTGCAAGAGGAGCACTTTTCAGAAAAAGCCTTTAAGTCCTCCGGGCACCAATCATAAGTCCTCCGGGCACAAATCATAAGACCTCCGGGCACAAATTCCAAGTCCTCCGGGCACAAATCTCAAGTCCTCCGGGAAAAATATTTAAAGTTTCATTGCCTCTGCTGCAAGAGGAGCACATTTCAAAAGAAAGCAAAATATTTAAAGTTTCATTGCCTCTGCTGCAAGAGAGTTTTCTCGAAAAAAGAAAAAAAAAAAAACAAAACAAACAAATTTAAATTTAAAGTTTCATCGCCTCTGTTGCAAGAGGAGCGCATTTCGAAAAAAAAAAGAAAAACAACATTTTAAGTTTCATTGCCTCTGCTGCAAGAGGAGTTTTCTCGAAAAAAGAAAAAAAAACAAAAACAAAACAAATTTAAATTTAAAGTTTCATCGCCTCTGTTGCAAGAGGAGCTTCTTAAAAAAAAAAAAATTTTAAAGTTTCATCGCCTCTGCTGCAAGAGGAGCACATCTCTAGGAAAAGAATTTAAAGTTTCATTGCCTCTGCTGCAAGAGGAGCTTTCTCGAAAAAAAAAAAAAAAAAACTATTAATTTAAAGTTTCATCGCCTCTGCTGCAAGAGGAGCACATTTAAAAAAAAAAAAAAGAGAGAGAAAATTTAAAGTTTCATCGCCTCTGCTGCAAGAGGAGCACATTTTCAGAAAATTTTAAAGTATCATCGCCTCTGCTGCAAGAGGAGCACATTTTTAGGAAGAATTTTAAAATCTTGTTACCTTTGTTATAAAAAAAAAAGGGGAGAAAAGATGAAAAAAAAAAAAGAGAAAGAAAAAAAGAAAGAAGAGAGAAGAAGAAAGATTAAGTTTTGAGTTGGACAAAATTGTTGTCTATTATCTTTGCTTTATTCCTGATCCTCAGCAATAAGCAAAGAGGGGCAGCTGTAGACACCTAATTTTGTCCGGATTTTACAAATTATTTTGACAAAATTTTGTTATTATTTTTTTATTATTTTCTTTTATTTTCATTTATTTTCATTTTTCTGGTTTATTTTGTTATTGCTCATTTACTATTATTATTAGTTTTATTACTATTATCTCTTATATTATATTATTATTATTATCTTTTATTAATATTATTATTATTATTATTATCATTATTATTACTACTATTATTATTATTGTTATTGTGTTTATTATTATTATTATTATGTATTTCATATTTTTATTATTATTATTGATATCTTATATTCTTATTATTATTATTATTTATTATTATTATTATTATTGTCATCATCATCATCAGTCCCGTTTGTCACAGAAGCATTAAATGCTTCGATACCAAATCCCAGATCTGCCGGTGCCTGCCTTAGCCGCCGGCGTCTCATCCCCAAACCAAGATCCAGGAACCCCATCCCGTGAATCCCGCCAATAGAAACCTACCGATTCGGTGATTCTGAAAGGCTAGGGGGAGCTTCAACGTTGTTTAAAAAGACCCCAAGCAGAGATTTCGGATTTTTTTTCTGGGGACAGAGAGAAGAGAACCGAAACCACAACCACTCAGACACTCATCACCGTCACCCATCCGAGACCCTGGTCCCCTTCATCACCCTCAAAAACATCTTCCCCTCACCACCGAAGCCTCCCAAAAAAAAAAACACCATCACCCAAACCTAAACACAACCCCTAACCGAGAGCCAAAAAAACCTCAGATCTGAAACCCAAACCAGATCTGAAAACCTGCAAAAGACAAACCAAGAAAACAACCCCAAAAACCACAACACGATTCAACAACCAGATCCAAAAACCAAAAAGAAGAAAACAAAAAAAAAGGGATAAAAAAGGGGGTAGGGAGACTCTCGGCCTTTTCAGATCTATCAGGTTAGAGGGATTTTCGGGAGCTACGAAGCCCAGATCTGAGGAGAGGGGGTCGAAGGAAGTGTTTCTAGGCCATCGGGGGAGTATCACCGGCGACCGGCGCACGACGGCGCACGGCGGCACACGGTGGCCGGAAAATCGCCGTAGGGGGAGAAGGAGGTTGAGAGAATTTTGTTTTTTTTTTTTGGTTGAGAACCGGAGGAAATGAAAGAAAAAAAAAGGAGGGACTTTTATAAACGAGTAGTAAAACGGTGCGTGTTGAGCCCTGACCCGCGCGCCGACCCGCGACCCGACCGATTTCCGACCGGGGTCCGTTTGGTATATTTCTTTTCTTTTTTTTTTGTTTTACTTTTATTTATATGTTTATTTGTTAGTTATGGGCAAAATAATACAATAATAATAATAAATAAATATAAAACAGAAAATATAATAAAGAAAAAAAAATAATAAACAAATAGTTATAAAATAGAATAAAATAAAATGAATACATGGTTTTAAAAGGAAGGACAAATTAATACAAATATGTAAAATAAAAGTTTTAAAGTATATAGATTTCATAAAAAATACTATATTAATAAATATGAAAAAAATGTGTATAAATATATGGTTTAAAATATATGCAAATAAATGTGTAAAATTATACATATAAATATATAAAATGTATAGCTTTAAAACATATGAATATATTATGAATAAATATATAAAAAATGTATATGGATAAATTATATAAAAATGGAAATAATTTTATTAGATAAGTGAAATGGGGTTAAGAAAAAAGAAAAACCATAATAATAAATGAAGAATAATAATAAATAAATGAATAAAGTAAGCATGAATTCCGATGATGAGATATCGTAGAAGTCACAAGTAGTGATTCTTCGAGTATCTCTAGGTGAGAGGAATTTATCGAACGTCGCCAAAGTATTGGATACTCGATTCAATTTCTCAAGATTCAAATTCTTGTTTTTATTTTAAAAATTATATATTTTGTAATAAAGAATACTTAGAAAAATACTAATTAAATGAAAATTAATAAAACACAATAAGAGGTAATGGGGATAGGTGAAAAAAATTAATAAAAGATAAAAGGGAATTTTAGAGATTATAGGAATACAAAATAATTAAACCAATAGAAAAATATTAATTTTTCAAAGATGATTAAATTTAACTAAATGAATGGTAAAATGATTTTAATAAAAGATGACAACAAAAGGATTAAGTTAATAAATCTAATTAAATAAAGACAAGAATTAAAGGAGTTAGAATAATTCATAAGAGGTATAAAAGCTATTATCCGATGATGGGATGCTACGGAAGTCACAAGTAGTGATTCCTAGCTGATCCTAGGTGAGAGGAGTCGTACTAATTGTTGCCAAAAGTATTGGAATATTTAGTATGATTTTTCAAATAATTTTTATTAAATGAAAATAAATAAGTTCTTTTAAAATTAATAAGAAAATTTAAAATTCAATTAAATGATTTTCCGATGATGGTGTTATGGATGTCACAAGTAGTGATTCCTTAACTGATCCCTAGGTGAGAGAAATCCTACTAAATGTTGCCAAAAGTATTGGAATATTTAGTACGGTTTTTCGATAATTAAATTTTTACTAAAAATGAAAATGAATAAGTTTTGTTAAAAATAAAGAAATATAAATAAATCACAAATAAATAAAGGAAATTGAAATTAAAATTCATTTGCATCATTTTATCTGTTTGCATCATATGCATTCATAATAATTTTCGAAATGGGTGTGAGTCCTTCCGAGGATGAGATTCTGTAGAAGTCACAAAGTAGTGATTCTTAAGAAATCTCTAGGTGAGGAAATTATTTCAAATGCTGCCAAAGTATTGGAGTATTTGATTTAATTATTCAATACAAAAGGGTTCACACTCACTTTTAAATAAAATTTAACCCCTTTTTTTAAAATAAAAAAATAATTTTGATAAATAATAAAATGCTTCAAAAATGGAGTAAAAAGGAATTAATTTTAATATATTAAATTAAGATCATTTTATTAAAACAAAAGGATAACACATGTTATTATGGTACCGTTTTTTTAACAGGCGGTCGTGGGGGTGTAATCCTTCCCCGCGTAACGTTACCCCGAACCCAATTTTTGTTTCGCAGACCAAAAGGTTATCTTTTTAATAAAACTTAATTAATTTTGAGATTTTGTTGAAAAGATAAATGTTTTCAGGTGGCCAATCACACCTAATAAAAAAAGATTGGTGGCGACTCCATTTTTGTTTTTTTAAACGCTTTTTCGAAAATCGTCGAGCGCGAAGCCGTTACGACAGTGGTACTTTGGCGAGACTCAGTTCGCCATTCGCCCAAAGAGCTCGCCATTCAAGATTAACTTATTTCTGGGAGTTCGCCCAGCTTGGGAACTCAACTCGCCATGCTTATCAATTCATAATTGGGCTCGCCCATGTATTGGATTACGTTTGCGACCTCTTTTTTCTCCTACTCGCCACATTGGCGATCATCAACATTTCACATGGGCGATCGCTGTTATCGCCATTCTCGCCTTTTGGCGATCATTCGTCCTCGCCCGCCCGGACCACAATACTGGTGAACTCACATAACAATTTCCCAAACTCGTCCTATCCTTTGGGCGAGTAGTCACCCATTTTGACTAGCAACTTTCTACTTGTCCCTCGTGTTTCCTTACTCATTCTTGGTTATTTTTCCATTTAGTTTCTTATATATTCAACCATATTCAACTACAACCATGCTATATTTATGATTAAATATCAAGAGAACTGTAAAACTATGAAACTCACCTTTACTAAATTGTTCTTCCAATAACAGAATGCTTTCTTCCCTTTCTTAGCTTACTTCTCTTGTTCCTTAGCTCTTCAACGGTGAGGAAAAGATTAAACTGGCAGAAAGATGAAACTCCTTGGTTATAAAAGAAACGGAAGAAACGAAATAAAATTTGCAGCAAACAGAATGGGCGATTAACAATTCCTCAGGTATGCTTCTTATATAGCCCCTCAAATCCACTTAGAAGTCGCCACCTGTTCTTATCTTGTTTCATGTCATCATTGCACGTCTTTCATGTAATTAAAACTCAGAGAAATTGGTGACAAAAAGGAACGGTGGTAAGGTCTCCCGTTGCAGTCCGTTTCTTTCTTCCTTTTTGACTAAAATTATTCTTCTCCTCGTCAACTTCTCTTCCAGTCCACGCCACTGTCAGCCAATGTTTATTGGCTTTCCTTTCATTTTTTTCTCCATTTGTCTGACAGCCATATTCTTCATTAAATGCTTTCATACTTAGCATTAATTTCATGGAGACTATTGTAGTAAACGAAATCAAGTAGAACTCTTTTCTTCTCACACGTTATTGACTTGTTTGCCATGCTTTCCCACAAAATTTCACTTTTATTTAATTTTTTTTTCTCAATCCGTCTGGGCGATCAGCGCCCTCGCTAGCTTGGGCGAACTGTTCTACTCGCCCTAACCAGCAACATTGGCGTTCTGTTCGCCAATTTAGCTCGCCCATTGGCGAGTAGTCTTCCTTGCTCGCCCATTGGCGAGTTTGCTCAAGGTTCTTGCCCATACATTATCACACCAACATTCTTCCATGCACATCTCAAATTAAGGAACTTTTCATCCAAGTGAAAATCAATACGCAATATTTACTTTATTTACATTATCAAATTTTATGAAATTTCGGTTTACAGTAGTATAAAATCGGATTTTACAAGTGGAGACATATCTAGTCAAGTAGGATGATTAGAAATTATAAATGCATGCTTAGTGAGAAAATTTGACTGGGACATAAGGTAATTAAAAGATATTAACTTAGCTAATATAAAATTAGCTTAAGAATTGATTAGTGACACTACGTACAGCCCAACCAAGTAATTGAAAAAGGAAAAAGTTAGTCTAGATTTTGGTATAAAGGGATGTTACAATAACCCACTTGGGACCAAAACTACATCCAAGTATTCCTTCGTCCAAGCCATAGTTCTGTCCAATTAACCGTAGAAAATCAAGGCTCAGTATTAATAAGCTTTTGTTATTAATTATTAAACCAGGGTATCTGTTATTAATTTCACAGTGGGTTTGTTTACTAATAAAGTTCTACTGCTCTGGTACTTTGTCTTTTGTTACTTCTGTTTGGATTAATTTTAGACACTGAGAATATGTGATATTTTTTTTTAATAATCAAACATTTAGCGTATTTTAAAACACAAATTATTAAAGGACAAGACAAAAAAAAGTAGTAAGCGTTTCCAATCTTTTGGTTTCATCGGCCATCCATCTATATATATTTTTTGTTCCATTGGTCAAAGCATTCCAAGATACAAAAGGTTGTTATTGATGCTTTATATCATATGGATTCACCTCCTAAATTGTACAAGTGTAAGGTCTGTGAACATAGGAAAAATTTTAGTTTCTACATGGTTCTGTTGTGTTTTTCTCTGGCATGTTTTTTTTCTAACATGCATCTGTTACGAATAAAGCACTTTTTCTTTATCTCAAAGATTGCATTATGTAATATGGTATGCAAACCTGCTCGATCATGTACTCTTAACCCTTTTACAACATGAGAATATAGAAGAAGAATTTTTGTTACGGAATAAAGTACCATACAAAGATTAAATACGTTATGGAATTAGATTAAGTTTTAATTCATATAACCAGTTTGTCTCTGAAATATGGAACTGCTTACTATACTCAGAACACCAAAAAAGAGAACAAATAAAGATCTGGAAATCAAATTCTAACGCTTACAACTCTTTATACCATCCCAAACCACCTCTTTTGTGAGAGCCTTCAGAATGATCGGCCTTCTTCGAGAGTAATATCGATTTCAGCAATCGTTATTTCAGCAATTGTTTCTACTTTGCTAGAGGTAGAAGCTGTGCTAGAAACATCGGTTCTCCTAGTCAGAAAGGCTGGTTGTTTGGCAGTGGAAAGGCTCACGGTTTCACTACCAAGGAAGAAAACAACATCCGACATGGTGGGGCGCTCGCTGGGATCTTCCTGCACGCATAACAGCCCAACATGTATGCACCTCAGAAACTTACTTGCATTGCAACTCAACCGCAGTGTCTCGTCCATTAAATCCAATGCCTTGCCATCTTGCCACAATCTCCATGCCTGCAATAAAAAAGCAGAAGTGCAGTTGGCAGGAAGAAGGAAAGTTGATAAAGGACTAAAGACCAGAAAAATTCATCCTTACTTACATAACCAATTAGGCTTGGAGAGTGTTCCACCTGATAAAATCTCATGTTCTTTTTTCCGCTAATAATCTCGAGCATGACCACACCAAAGCTAAAAACATCGGATTTTACTGAGAAAAGTCCATCTAATGCATATTCTGGTGCCATATATCCACTGCATTTTACAATAATCATTATGAACTTATGATTATAAGTGCATTACTTTCTTTTCTTACAGTTATTATTTTGTATAAATTTCTTGGAATTAAGTTTGTGCTGCTCGAGATAATTAGAAAATTTGCAACTCACTATGTTCCAACAACTCTAATTGTGTTTCCTTCAGTTTGTTTTCCTTGGATTATCTTAGCAAGGCCGAAATCAAATATTCTTGGATTCATCTCAGCATCTAGTAGTATGTTACTGGTTTTCAAATCTCTGTGAATGATTCTCAGCCTAGAATCTTGGTGAAGATAAAGCAATCTTCTAGCAATCCCCACAATGATGTTGAAGCGTGTCTCCCAATCCAAATGCTGGCTAGCTGATTCATCTTTAATATTCCTCATAGAAGACCATATCTTTACATTAGTAAAATCAAATAAAGTCAATAAGGACCAAATAATATAAAAGTCTAGATTTCAGTGGCTGACCAAATATCAAAGAATCGAAGCTTTTGTTGGGCATATATTCATAGAGTAGAATCTTTTCCTCTCCTCTTATGCAGTAGCCCAATAGTTTCACAAGATTCCGATGTTGAAGTTTAGCAATCAACACAACCTCATTCTTAAATTCCTCCAACCCCTGTCCTGAAACACTTGAGAGCCTCTTTACAGCAATCTCTTGACCTCCTGGAAACTTATCCTGAGACCATAGCCTTTGTAAGATGATAGAACCAATAGGAATAAATGACATGAGCTAGCTTATGGATCTAGCAAATAATACCTTGTAAACCGGCCCAAATCCTCCTTTTCCAAGTTTGTTTTCTTCTGAGAAATTGTCTGTTGCAACTAGAATGCTTTCAAAATCAAAGATAGGAACGTCTATGCCACTCCCATCCTTTTCTTCCAAATGGCTCGAGTCCATTAGCTCTTGAACAACTCTCTCAGTGTCATACCGATGAAGAATAGCTTTTCTTTGTTTTGCTGAATTCAAAAGAAACCAACATTTTGAGGATAAAACAACAACCTTTGTTAAAAACTAACTATACTAGTAATATTTTTACATTGGTGTCTAGTACATACCTTGCTTCCTTACCACCTTTGCTCTCCACATGTAAATAGCAAAAATGGCGCAAGAAAAGACCATTGCAATGGGCAGAATTACTTCAAGGATCAGAGTAGCTTGGTTTTACCGCCTTCTGCAAGAAAACCTGCACAAAATTAGGTCAGAGAATGTAATGCAAAGAGTGCTTTATTCTCATGCACAAATTTAAACTAACCTCGAGTACAGTTTAGAGCCGAGCCATCCCAACGAAAGTTACGATTGCAAAGGCACCGTTTTTGTCCATTTCTTGTATTGCAACTTGACGGCGGCCAATCCTTGCAGTCAGCTGATGAAGTGCAGGTCGGCTCTAACGGTGGCTTCCAACTAATTTCTACTTCAACTCTACCATTCAATGAAGAATCAACAGTAAAGTTGCACCTGGTGGTCACATTGAATGGCGATGATTGTCTCAGCTGCAGAATGTTGCTTCCTAACGAATGCATAGCATCAAAATTATCTGCTTCCCCGGCTTGCATTTGGATAACAAATTTTCGTGCCTCTGGATCGACACTAATGACATTATAGTTTCCACTACGTGCCTTGAAGCTTAGCTGGCCTGTGTCGTTATTACAGTAGAAATTGGAGTACATAGGATCACCGCATTTTGGTCCAGTGCTTAGAGGATAAGGGACCAAGTTCGTGCCACAAGTCCCACAGCTTCTATTTGTCGATTCTGTAAAGTAGAATAGATATTGTTAAATCGAGCTTTTGCTTAAGCGTTGCTCTGGTATTTGATTTTGCAATAGCCATTTTTGCTGCTTTTGCTTAAACATAAGTTTCTATAATTAAAACAATATTTAAGATTATGTAATCATGAATGGATTATTTTTTTAATTAGTTAGTATGAGAGAATAAATTATCTTAGGATAATCCTAAAAAGTGATTTTTTAGGATCCCATTAAAATTATGTCATCTCATAAAATTTTAAAGACACAGTTAGTATCATATATTGATCACCTATATCAAATTAATCTATTATGATCTTAACTTTGGTTAACAAATAATTAATTAATTTAGAAAAAATTAAACAGCACACTGTAACTTTTTAACAGAAAAGTAAACAACAATCGGATCACCCATTCTTTCATAAACTTTATGTTTCTCATATAATATATGATGATATGTGCAAGATTGCAATTTATTTTACCCAATAGCTTATAAAAAAAGTTGGTGTTTGCAGCCAAGCTTGGACTAGATGCTTCGATGCAAAGTGTTAACAGACAGAACTTAATGCTAAGCATTCAAGTTATTGTAACAACCCTTTTTACCAAAATCTAGACTAACTTTTTCCTTTTTCTTACAGTTGGTTGGGCTGTGCTTAGTGTCTCAGATTTATTCTTAAGCTAAATTTACATTAGCTAAATTAATATCCTATAATCACTTTGGTCCCAGTTCAAATTTTCTAACTAAGCATGCAATCACATATTAAAATTATACTACTTAACATTATTCATGTCCACCAAGATTGCATGCATCATTACTTACCATAAATGTATTAAGTGTTTCCTTTATTTACATCCCCCTATTATAAAAGTACTGAAAAGCAAGTCTGAATATAAAATAGATATCTATATATCATGTACCTTCAAGGACGATACAAAAACCCCGAAGGACGTGTCAAAACCCCTCGTACAGATCACCTACTGCAAATAATCTGGAAAGTGGAGGGGGGGTGAGCTTTTTGGAAAGCCCAATAAGGAATACATATAAAGAGACAGATACCGTAAGCTATATGCAAGTATTCTAAAACGATTAATAAATTCTAAATCATAAGGGATATTTCTAAAATATGGCATCTTATCCAGTAAGAAATTCGTGTATTCTGAAAATCATATATAAACCAAATCAGTACAACAGATCACTTTAACAAAGTCATGCCATGCAAATATGTAAACAGTCGTCTTCAAAAATTATATCATATTTCAAATCGAATCATAAAAATCTGTACAAAATCATTTTAAAATTTCAGAATTCAATCATATCAGTCTGTATCATATCATTTTCATATTCAGAGTTCGAAAATCAGATATTCAAAAATCATTCAGAAATCAGGAAATACCAGAAAGTGGAGACATGGCAGTAACTCGGTATACATCAAGCAGCAAAGATATCCCATAAGGATAATAATAGATAGACGTATGGCCATAGTCCAAGTGGTCTACAGTGAACACTGATCAGGTGTCATCTGTGACCGCTGCGGACTGGATCAAATCACACAGCAACATAGTGTGCAAAATTCATATCAGATACAAATACTGTAGGCCCCGAAGGTCACACTACAGCCAGATACTATAGGCCCTGAAGGTCACGCTATAGCCAGATACTGCAGGCCCCGAAGGTCATGCTGTAGCCAGATACTGCTAAATCCAAAATATACAGCAGTCCAGATACTGCAAGACGACGGTTAGCCAGTGTCTCAAAACATAAGTTTCATAGTTTAGAGTTCAAATCCGTAAGTCAAAACATACAAATATTTATAAAAGTTCATAAAACAAATCATTGCATAAAATCAGAATTATTTTCCAAATATTTAAAAACTTAATAATTTTCAAAATATATAAAGAAATAGGTTAGTACCATAATTTATAATAAATCCATAAAACCAAATTTAAGCTAGAAAAGTCACAAGTCTTTAAAATCATGCAATTTAATAAGCTTTCAATAAAAATTGAATTCTTTAGATAATTCATGCTAATGCAGAGTTTTATAAATCCAAATTCGAAAGAGCATTTTCAAAAACTCATAAAGATTTCGAAATCAATTAAAATGCAAGGAATTCCAAAAATCCGAAAACTTCAACTTTTCATAAATATTTCTAAGACACTAACGTTAGAAAATTTTCATAAAATAAAATTTACTTTAAAAATTCATGAATATACTAAAATCATGCAATTTAATCCTTTCCAGACTGAATTCCTTAAAAAGTTCTATTCTTAAAAAGTTTTCTTAGCCTTTTAGCCGAAATTGCAGAAAACAATATTCTTACGAAAATTCGATAGCATGACGGTATCAAATTTCTAAAGTCTCTTGCAAAGCATACGTAGTTCATAAAACACAATGCAATTGATCTTAAAATCATTCCAGTATCTCCTACGTTCCTTATACATATCCCTTACCTCAATCAAGCATAATCGAAATCAAATCAAGCAATCCTGTAGTCGATATTCAACAATCGAGCTTGTATAATCCACTCACCAACTTACTCCTGGACTGCAGAAAAGTCATTTAAATATTTTAAATTTTTAGATAATCACTATCTATTCAACTCAATTGAGAATTCCACAATTTAACATCTAACCATATAATCACCAACTCTCTATTCCATTTCATGCTCTATTGTATAATCATTCAATTTAATAATCCTTTATAGCTCATATAATATAATTCTACTGCGGACTTATATAAAAGGCTTACCTACTCCGAGCTTAGCGCGAGCACACACCGAGATTAGCTAAACAAGCGTTCGTCTTCCATTTGTTGTGCTACACATTCAAACATTATAAATTGACTTAGTACCATCTAACTAAAATTCTATATTATACTTATAAAAATTCAAGGCTTGTTATAATTATTTTCTTACAAATATTTATTCTAAAGCTTAAGCAAAGTATCATAATTTTCACCTTTATTTTCTTTTACTTTTCTTTCTTTCCTTGGCGTGAACAACCTTGGCAGCTCATCTTTCCTTGGTTACACCCTCTTAAGCATTTGAAATATCACTATTATTTAATGTCCAAACATCATCGTAATCAGCCTAGTAAAATAGCCCTTAACAGACCTGCTTCACGCCTCACAAACAGTCCACTTCCACCATGTTCTTCAGCCCTTGGTTCTGACCCCTATACCTCTTCCTTCTTGCTTATGTTTTTAGCCTTGAAAGACACGCAAATTAGCTACAAAAGCAGCTGAACAACACTTTCTTACGCCTCTATTCAGGCTACTCAGAGGCTCCCTGTTTTAGCCTTCTACAAATGCTCGAACACCACCCCAAGGCAACACCAAACTAACTTCCAAACTCAGCTCAAAATCAACCTCTGATCAGCTGAAACACAGCCTCCTGATGCTTCTGTTCCACCCCTGAAAATAGCCTTTTACTCCACCATGCAACACCTAAGATTAATCTTAAAACATTGCTAGCATTCCAAACACTCAACACCTAAGAAAGCTGTAAAAAAAACCTGGTCATTCTCAACACCCAAAGTGCCATCCGAAAGAGCCCCCTTGCTGCCGCATCATTGCTTCCTAACATGAAGTTCAACCGCGTTCTGCTTCCATCATCCAAACACCACTCGTTTCAGCCTTGTTCTGTTATACTCCCTCACGTCCTCTCTCTTTCTCCCACTCGGTTTCACCCTTTACTGCTTCTTTCTTTTCTCTTCTTCACCGAATGGTTGCTGCTCCTCTTCTTTCTCGGCTCCTTCCTTTGCTGCAATTTCTCGACCTTTCTCTATTCTCTACTACTACATTACTTTTTTTTTTTTTACACCGAGAATGAGGGAAGACCAGTGACTCTTGTTGTTGATCTACATTTTTTTTTTTGACCGACAAAATGAAGTCAGCAACCCCTACTGTTGCCCTGATTCAAATCGAAGGGAGAGACATCGTTTTACCCCCTGTTTGCACGCACCAGTCGACCTCTCCAAGAGCTTGGTTTTTCAGCCTCTTCTTCCTCACTTGTTCCTTTCAAAACACAAGAACTTCAGTCTTCTACACAGCCTGTCCAAACAGCCACCCAAAACAACAAATTTCATTTTCTTTTTCTTACTCATTTTAACCCGAAACCCTTACTTCAGGCAGCATTGCAAACGCCTGGCTTCATCTCTTTCGCCTTGAGTTCTCCTTCCTTAAACCTTGGCTGTCGATGCAAATGGGAAAGCTAAATGATGATACAATGGTGAGGAAATGGTGGTCTTGGTACAGTGGAAGATAAAAGAAAAGAGGAGAAAAGGGTGAGTGGCCAAGGATGATGATGGACGGTGATAGTGTGAAGATTTTGTGGCCGGTTGTGATGAGTGCTAATGGAGTTTTGTGCTGCCTTAAGCTTCTTCAAGAAGCCTTGTTATATTATTATTATTTTTATATACAGAATAGGGGAGGTTTGCATCGGGTTCGGTTTTTCACTACGTACATATATATATTTTTATAGTAGAGATGGTGAGTTGGCCTATCTCATGGCAGACGTGGGAAATGGAAAAATTGGGTTAGGTGTTTGCTTTTGTAGACATTAACCAACCGAACAAGCTTCTCACTGAAGCTTGTTTTCTTTTATATATATCTATATATATATATATATATATATATTCACTCGTATATTTATTTATATATGTTTTATGTGTGTGTAGATATATATACACATATACACGCACTTATATATTTCTTATTTCTTAATTGATATATATATATGCTTAAATTATAATTCCCTAGTGCTTAATATAATCGATTTCCTAGAATTTAGAAATCACTTAATTAAAATAAATCTTCATGTGATTTATCGAAATACTTTAATCCAAATACTATTTCCAAAAATCTTCAGTCCATCAATTTGCCTAATTTTTCAAAGAATTTCAAAATTATCATTTACTCCAAATCAATATATTGATTTCTATTTACTATGGTCAAAATTTACGGTTATCACAGTTATAGAGTTCAATTTTTAGATATTTGATCCAACAACATTAATCGTACGTGAAAATGCCTAAATGAAATCCAGTATAAATGGAAGAGAAAATTTACCTGCAAATCTCTATTCAGTATATATTCAAACATTTGACAGGTAAAATATTACTAAACAATGTGGGTACAAGATTATATACAAGCGTCAATACCCAAAATGAATTTTAAGACAAAAACAAAATAGAATCAATAATAAGTAAAATTTTGAGAAGCTTATAAATTGTGGAGAATGAAAAATTGCAGGAATTATATTTTGGAAGAATTGCTAGACAACAGTTATGCAATTTTTAAGTTTTTGCTTAAGCTTAGTTTCTTTTTTATCTTTCTATTATGCTCTCAATTAATATTAGGTGTCTAGTGTTTTTTGAGAGTACTTTGATTTCTTTTCACCATATTTTTAACATTAATTATGTTAAATAAATTAACCAAGGTTAAAATAAATAATTAATGAGAGTAAATGTGGTATAGGTGAGAATATGATACTAATTATATGTCTTTAAAATTTTATCAAGTGGCATAATTTTAATGAAACCTTAAAAAGTTACCTTTTTAATATCATTTTAATATAATGTATTCTCATTCTATAAAAACGAGATTCTATACAGTTTTATTCGGGTCAAGAAGCAAGAGATTTCTTCCAACATGATATCACAACTACTCTACTTAGTCCTCTATCTAAATTGGCCAAGATGACTATTGGAATGTGGCATGTGAAGAGTAAAATACCTATATTAGAGAGTGCCACAAGGACGTGGAGATCATAGCCATCATCTTGGTCCTCCTGAAGATTTCTGAGACCCTCTGTCCAAGTCCAACATGATTTTCGACGATTTTCGACCACAAATGAATATGCCTGGCACGGGCAATTTTTGCGGCACTGCTCTCTGCACTCTGTTTCATCCTTCGTCTCATATGATGTGCCTGAGTATCCCACTTTCATCCTTTTCAATCTCAAGAAGTAATCACCACACGATGGTGTATAGTTTCTGGTGCAACCCTCTGCAAAATCTTCAGCTTTCAACTTCTCTGAGAATTTGGGTTTGAAACCTGGCAAACATTTGCACGGTACCATATTGTTTCTATTACAGGTGCCAAAGTTCCCACAATAGTCGAACACATCGCACTTGTCTTTTGGCACCCGCCATACCAAGGACCAATTTTCTTTTTTGTATTTGACTCCCAACACTGTAAATCGCCGTTGAAATTCAGCACCAGTCTTTTATTTATGTAAGCTTCTTTCTTGTTCTCGCTAGAATTCAAGAAGTCGACTAATGTAGGAGTAATTTTAACGGATTTAAAGATTTTACCTAACTCCGGCCTGCTTGATTTCCAATGAGCGATAATTTTTCCCATGACTGAAAACTGATCCTTTACTCCAGGATCTCGCTTGAACGTGAAGTTTCCAGGTGTCGGATCTTCTTCACTGGTCCAGGAAGTTAAACTAAAATTTTCATTAATCTTCATACCAGAAAGAAATGTATCTGTTGGTTGGTCAAAGCTTTGTCACAGATTTTGCCTCGTCTGGTCATCAAACAGAAAGAAGTTAGCATCACTGAGCTTGGCTTTAAGTTCCATTCTTAAACGTTCAAGCTCAAGGTGTGTACACCAATAAAGTTTCCCATTCCCATCGGATAACTTGAGGTTGCCATCTGCAATAAATAAAACTCCACTTTTATCTGAAAGTGGGGCTACTCTATTAGCGACCCAGACAACTGTTTGTGGACTGGAGGTGTACCAGATTCCTACATATCTCTTCGCATTGGAGCTTTTGGATGGGCTAAAGAACCCCAATTCAAATATATTTCCAGCTGAAACAAGAGTTTCTCCATCAACTAGCATACTTTCTTTTGCTATAGTATCTCTAGCAGAGCAGCCATGAGGAGAAGACAATATCAGAATTGTGTGACAAAATAAGATGGTAGAGAGGATGTTCACTACTGACCAACTAGAAGTTCTTCTCATCATCATAATTTTTCTGCATACCATCACTCTGAAAGCGTACGAACAGATGAAATTTTCTTCATTACATATAATCATCCACTGACTAAAAAGTCTGCAGCCTGAGTTCCAACTTTCCTGCTACTGTTGTTCCACTAAAAATCTTAGTAGAGTTCCTCCTTTAGGCTGTGCTTGGTACAGCTGAAAATAGGAAGGAAATAAAATGATGGAGAGAAAAATGAAGGGAAAACAAATTTGAAGATGGTTTGGTAGGATAAAAAATGAGAAAGAAAGAAAAGGGGAAAGAAAAATGCTTTCTGTCCTCTTAAAAAAATAAATCTGTCCAAATCGGATAGAAAATAAGAAGGGAAATTTGAGCATGGGAATAAATCATGTAAAAATACAAAAATGCCCTTGACTAATTTTAAAATTATCAAAAAATTATTCTCTTCTTCCTCGTAATTCTCACTTCTCTCTCACCTAATCTCACTCTTTTCTCTATCACCTGTGTCGTGCTCTCTCCCACTGCCATCTAAGCCGTCATTTGGGCCGTCGTTTGCATCGCTATTTGGAGACGAAGAAAAGCCCCCTCTATATGGTTGAGTAGCAAGAACTGCACTTGCATTAGTAGAGGCGATTAAATATACTGTCCACACTCTTGTCTGCGAAGCAAAGCAAGGTTTTGAAAAACCAATTACTCCTCTAATAATGGCATCGGCGGAAAATTTCCTACGGTGAGCTCGAGCAGATCGCAATGGGTCGGTGATTAGAGCTTGAACATGGAGTTTCTTTCATTACATTCTATATCAGGTTTGTTTCGATTATTCATTTCTATCATGCAATCTTAACACTGATTGTGGAGAAAGGTAGTCGGAAATTCATGAAGGTGTGAGAAACGTGATTGTAGGTATTTGATTGGGTCTATATTGCTTACAATTGATTGATTTTCTCTGGTTGATAGCATGTACACTAAGGTTGAAGCAATTCGGCAAACAACTTCCAATAGAAGTTGTTAACCACACTAGTCTTTGGTGTGGCTGAAGAGGAATTAAATATAAAGCTTTGGATGATATGGTAGTATTTCTATTGTATAATTTATGCCCTTTTGAGTATGTCATATGAAACATTGCCAAAATTCCTGAAATTCAATCCGTTAGTATTGTCCAATATATGCTCTGTAGATATATGTCATGACACCACGAATTCTAAATCTGAAATGAAATGATGTATAAAATGGGTGCATTCTAAGTGGTAAACCTTTGTGATTGAAGTGATAATATGCTTATAATTAAAAGAATGGTGGTAAGTCAAAAGGTGGTTCTTGAGAGAACAAGTGTTGGGAGCACATGCAAATGTCACATTAGCATATGACTTCAAGTGAGTGTTTTTAGAGTTGCTTGTATGAGTCTATCATTAAGACAAAATGATATTGGGTTTCATCATTTTTATTTTCTGTAAAGGTTGGGTTTGAGTTTCTGTTTGTTTCTGCAAGTTTTGTGGAGATTGAGACTTTTCTTTTTGTCTTTCTTGTAAAGCAAATATTTTTATCTTGTTTGTTATGAGCTTATACTGTTATAAAAATTGCATGTCTTTTCCTACCAGCTGTTGTAAGGCCCATTCTAGATTCCTTAGATTCATCAAAGGAAGTCCATCCACCTGCTTTAAGAGATGTAAGTATGGCAGTTAGTGATATGAATCTTGTTATAGCCTTTGGGATTTTTTTTACTGACTCTTCTTTTATCTTTTGTTTTGCTTTCAAATATTCCCTGGATATATTTGTTGAGCAATATGCTTTTTAGGTGTTGAAGTATGTGATGACACTTCTCTTGACGAGGGAAGTAAAGATGAAGCTGAGCAATCAATGGTGTATGTAGTTTTCTTGCCAATTCTTGAAGGTGATTTCAGGGCTGTTCTTTAAGGGAATGAACAAAATGAGATGGAAATCTGCTTGGAAAGTGGTAAGAAAAGCATTAACTTAGATTTTACATAATTTGAATTTGGTTCATTTCATAAGTTTATAGAATTACTGGTTATTTGCAGGAGATCCTACTGTTGATAAGTTTGGGGGCAGCCATTTGGTTTTTGTAGCAGCTGGATCAAACCCTTTTGATGTTATCACCAACTCAGTGAAGTAAGCTTTTCCCATGTCTTCCAATGTATGTTTACATACGTATTCTTAATTATAGATTGAGCATGTTGTATTACAAATTAAACACATAGGACAGTCGAGAAATATTTACAACCCTTTTCTCACTGAGAGAAGAAGAAGGTGCTTTCTGATCTATTTCTGAAACGAAACACTTTAATCTTTGGAGTTCTTTCTTATACTATACCTTCATGACTCAGATGCTAGACATTCTGAACTGGTTTGTCTAGTGTACATGGGATGCTTTTTACACTACTATCACTGCTGAAGGTCTGAAGCAAGGATTAGAGAGGTTTTGCTCTTCTCTTTGGGGACACTTTGTAAAATCACATGGTTGTAGCTAGCATCAGAGAAGGGTTGTGACTAGTAGTTCTTTTGCAGCTTGGAGAAAGGTGGAACTCCGCCCAAGTTTGTCATAATTGATGATGGATGGCAAACAGTTGGTATGGATCTGTAAAATCCGAATTTTATTATACTGTATGCCATATGTGTACATTATTGATAGTGGAAATAAAAATTTTGTGAAATTAAATCGAATGTGAGTTCCACTTTTCAATCTAAGAGATGATTTATAGTGTAGTGTATAAAGAAAGAGAAACAAATATTAAAGAGTAACAAGAATTGTTGGAATTAATTTGGATAAAAGGTGTGAAAGCATTAAATGAGGTAAGACAAAGTTAATAATTGTGGTTGACATTGGCGTGGGAAAGAAGAAGAATAAAAGGAGAAATTGTAGTCAAAAATGTGCAGAGACCTTGTCGCCCGTTCCCTTTTTGACTGCAAGCCGTTCCTTTGGCTGGAAATTCTTCAACATTTAATGGGCTGTCAGACGAATGGAGAAAAGAGAGGAAGGAGAGCCAATCAACGTGGGCGGCTGGAAGAAGTTGGCGAGAAGAAGAGAAAATTTAGCCAATAACATGACGTCTTTTGCTGCATTTTTCTACCCGTTTTAATGCCGTTCAGATGTTCTCTTGATGCAATTTTCTTCATGAATTAATGCACTACCAGACGAGGTAATGATGAAGGAAGGGATAAGGAGCAGATGGTGAATCCTGGTTGGACTAACATGCCTATATAAGGAGGCTTCAAGAGGAAAAACGATGGAAGCAAACTTCTCCTCCTTAAACAACCGTCTCACCCAATCCTTGGATTTCTGCAAGTTAACTTTTCTTCCCTTTCCTCACGTACAGGAGCCGTGAAAACCTCACTCTTAACTAGCCAAACCTTCCTCTAATGTTGAAGAACTAAGGAAACAAACAACTAAAGCTAAGAAAGGCAAGAAAGCATTCTGTTGTTGGAAGAGCAGCTCAGTAAAGGTGAGTTTCATAGCTTTTACAGTTCTCTTAATATTTAATCATAGATATAGCCTGGTTGTAGTTGAATGTTGTTGAACAATATAAGAAAATAGATGGAAAAATAACCAAGAATGAGTAAGGAAACACGACGGGCGAGTAGAAAATTACTAGTCGAAATGGGTTAGTACTCGCCCAAAGGATGGGACGAGGTTAGGAGAAAGCGTATATGAGTTCGCCAGTATGTGGTCCCGGCGGGCGAGGACCCGTGATCGCCAGTGTGCGAGAACGGCGATAACAGTAGTCGCCCATGTAAAGTTGATGATAGCCAGTAGGGCGAGTAGGAGAAAAAGAAGTCGCCAACGTATTCCATTACGGGGGCGAACTCCCACGAATAAGCCGCTAATGGAAAGCGAGCTATGACGGGCGAATGGCGAACTGAGTTCGCCAAAGTGCCATATTTTTTAGGAAAAATATAAGTCTTTTTGGAAAATATTAATAATGTGAATAATGCTTTGCAGACGGGAATTTAGCAAGGCGGGCGAGAAGCTAAGCCGTGTCAGACGAGGTAAGGAAGTTGTATGTGATGCAAATGCATGTCGTGTGGAGTAAAAACGTTAAGAAAATATCGGAATTTATTTTATTTTCTGACATGCATCGTTTGATAAATTGTTTTGGTTTCGGGCGAGCTAGGAGCCGCCATAAGTTCTTTGGTTGGTCGAACTCACTAAGGCGGGCGAGTAGTTTTGTATTAGACAGAAACTCGGGCGAGCCAATAGCGAGCTCTTTCTTTGAGATCTGGGCGAGTGCCTTTGTTTTAAAGAGAAATCCGGTAAGCCATAGTCGGGCGAACCCTTTTTAAAGTGTTTGGGCGGACGACCCTTGTTTTAAAGTAAAAGGCGGGCGAACTATTTTCAGCCAGCCGTACTTCTGTTTTGAAAACTATGAGGCGGGCGACTATTATTCGCCGTCTTGTCGAGTAGTCAAGGCGAGCTGATAAAGGCGAGTAGGCTCTGGCGAACGGTTTTAAAATGTAATTTCGTAAATGAAAAATGAAGTATTTTAATTATTTTTGAAAATAGAAAATATCAAATTTTCGGGCGAGTAGTCCCTTGGGCGAATCAACTCTCGGGCGAGTAGTCCCTTGGGCGAATCGATTCCCGGGCGAGTAGTCCCTTGGGCGAATTGGCTAATGGGCGAGCTGACCCTGGGCGAACTAGCCGTGGGCGAACCGGCTCCCAACGTGCCTTTCTTTCATAGAAAATGTTGAAAATGGAGGGTTGTTTTACTAGTTATAAACCCTTTTGGAAACTAAATCATTTTAAGGAAATGATAACTTGATTTTGAGACATTAGGCCATGAGTTCATGCATTATCACTCATGTACTTTGCGTGACCTAACTAGGGCGATGGCTCGGGTCAAATAGACCAGCGAGTGCACCCTGGGGCGTCACAGGGCTGATGGACCTGCCAAGTCTTCAGCGGTCTCGAGGTCACTTGGCAAGTGGACCCGAGGACCACCTATAGATTATGGCCATACATCTAGATGAGATAGCCGTGAGGGGCGATGGCCTACGGGTGCACCCCAAAAGCGGATGACTTGTGTTCTTTGCATGATTTGAATTATTGCCTAGTCTCAATTAAAAGATTTATGAAATGATCTGGTGAATCCTGTTGTTATGTTAACTGTGTTTATTATTTCCTAATGAGTGTGATCGTTAGGATGATTAAATGGTTTTGAGATTTTAGCTTTTATATTTTTTAAAGCAGCATACACCTTCTTTACTGAGCACATTGTCGCTCACTCCTTATTTTCCACTCCACAGATAACTGATTTGAACTAAGAGACTTACCTTCCAGAGATTTGATATCGAAGGTATGTTATATTCTTTTATATATTCAGCAAAGTTGTACAGTACTACTTTAACTACGAAGGGAATGTATATACTCATTTAAGGAAGATACTTTATTAATTCATAATGTAGTAAAAGTTGTTAAGCACCACAGACAGCCCAACCGGTAAATAAGTGTAGTTTACAAGTGAATATTCTGTCGTATAGTGGTTTTGGGATGTTACAGATTTAATGGTATCAGAGCAGGGTTGGTCGGATGTCTAACGATGCTTAAAGTAAATGGTGAAATAGTATACATTCCCCTGTAGTACTGTATAAACTGAATATATAATGGATGTGTTAATGATAAGTGATAAACGATTTCTGTGCTACAGATATGAGTGGAAGGAGGAGGATGCGCTCAGTGAGAGGTATAGGCCGAGGTAGGGCGGCACAGACTCCGGAACCACAGACACCGGAACTTGCCCCAAGACCTCCACGTCCTCTACAGTTAGAGAGCATTGATGCTCGTGTGAACCAAGTAGAGAGATTGGTAGCCGATTTTATGGCTATGTATCAGGCGGATAGAGCCGCAGATAGGGCAGAGAGAGAGAGAGCTACAGCTCCCGCAGCCCCAGTAGAGGCACCTGCACCGCCACAGCCGGCACCAGCTGTGCCTGAGCCTGAGCCTATTCCACCACCAGCACCTCAGCCACCGATAGCTCCACCACAGCCACTGATTCAGCAGCCACGAAATGCAGAGTCATATTGTAATGTGGCATTGGTGAAATCATTTAAGAAATTGGATCCACCGAAGTTTAAAGGTACTAGGGATCCATTGGTGGCAGAACAGTGGGTTATAGAGATTGATAGATTACTCGAGATTATGAGATGTTCAGAGACAGAGAAAGTGGGCCTAGCTGTGTTCCAACTGGCAGATGATGCGAGACATTGGTGGAAGGCCACCCAGACGGTATTATTTGCTCAGCATCAGGATCTGTCATGGGATATGTTTGTGGAAGCTTTTAGAAGGCAATATATTCCTGACACTGCTCAAGATAAATTACAGCAGGAATTTATGGATTTAGTACAGGGTAGTATGTCGGTGAATGAGTATGAGGCTAAATTTACTACCTTGAGCCGTTTTGATCCACAGACCAGTACAAATGTCCGGTATAAGATTTCGAGATTTAAAGCGGGTTTGAGGCCATCCATCAGAGTAAAGCTAGCCCCATTTGTTATACAGACTTATGATGAGATAGTTCAACGGGCTCAGCTATGTGAGAGGGACTATGAGCAGTTCCAGCCCGATTACAGTAGCAAGAGTAAAGGCAGAGGAAAAGGAAAAGCTAAGAGGTTTATGGAGGATAGACCAGGTAGAGAGCAGTTTAAGAAGACCAGATCTTCGGGCATACAGATTTCAGAGGGCAAAATTGATAGACCAGCAGTTTCTACTCCTGCTAGTGGCCCCACTACCACTCAGAGGAGTGTTGCGCCCTTATGTAGACATTGTGGAAGATCGCATGGATCGCGCCCTTGTCCTGTAATGACTGGAGTATGTTTTAGATGTGGACAGACGGGGCATTTTATTAAGGATTACCCGATGCGTAGAGAGTCGACTGCTTCTACTATACCTCCTGCAGTACTTCAGATAGCGGCCCCGGCAGCTCAGAATGCACCCGAGAAAGCGACACCCTCACAGCCAAGGCGGGCGACAGCCGCAGAAAAGGGTAAAAAAAGTTGTGACTCAGGGTCGGGTGTACGCATTGGATCAGGAGACTGCCGACGCCTCTATCGATGTGATTAAAGGTAAAATTTATCTTTTTGATATTCCCGTAATTGCCTTAATTGACCCGGGTTCTACCCACTCATTCTTATCGCCTGCATATGCCAACAGGACCCCAGTAGAGCCGGAGTTGTTAGAATATACATTGCGAGTGAAAACTCCTTTTAATGATTTCCAGATGACAGATGTTATATATAGGGGTTGTAAATTGACTATAGGAGAGAAGGTTGTGACAGCTAACCTAATTTTGTTGGATATATATGATTTTGATATCATTTTAGGAATGGATTGGTTGGCTGCAAATCATGTTAGTTTGGACTGTAATACTAAGTTTATTACCTTCTCTTATCCCGAAAAGTACATTGTAAAGTTATTGTAAATTAATAAAAGTATGAGAATTTATGTTGTGAAATGACATGTGTACTGAAATTGTGATTGTGTATGAATGTTTATGAAGGATATATTGCTAGTGTGGAGGATGTTGAGAGGAAGCATCCAAAGATACAAGAGATTCCTGTGGTTAAGGACTTCTCGGATATATTTCCAGAGGATTTACCAGGGTTACCACCGGATCGAGAGACGGAGTTTGTGATTGAGTTAGTACCCGGTACGGAACCGATTTCTAGACCCCCATATAGGATGGCACTGACAGAGTTGGATGAGCTCAAGAAACAACTCCAAGAGTTACTAGATAAGGGATTTATACGTCCCAGTGTGTCACCGTGGGGAGCTCCAGTATTATTTGTTCGAAAGAAGGATGGTAGCCTTCGGTTGTGTATTGATTATCGGATGTTGAATCGGGCTACCGTTAAGAATAAGTATCCACTACCTCGGATTGACGATTTGTTTGATCAGCTCAGGGGTGCGCAGGTGTTTTCCAAGATAGACCTTCGATCAGGCTATCACCAGTTGAAGATTAAGGAGTCGGATGTGCATAAGACAGCCTTTCGAACTCGCTATGGCCACTATGAGTTCTTAGTGATGCCATTTGGACTGACAAATGCCCCTGCAGCTTTTATGAGTTTGATGAATGAGGTATTTCATTCATTTTTGGATAAGTTTGTCATAGTATTTATTGATGACATACTGATTTACTCTAAGACTTCAGAGGAGCATGAGCAGCATTTGCAGATTGTTCTACAGACCCTCAGAGAGCGAAAGTTATATGCTAAGCTTAGTAAGTGCGAGTTCTGGCTTGACCACATTATATTTCTCGGACATGTAGTGTCGAGAGACGGGGTATCAGTTGATCCGTCCAAGATAGAGGCCATTGTTCAGTGGGAGAGGCCTAACACGGTTACCGAGATACGGAGTTTCTTAGGTCTTGCCGGATATTATCGCAGGTTTGTGGAGGGATTTTCTAGACTTGCTGCTCCATTGACACGACTCACACGTAAGGATGTAAAGTTTGAGTGGAATGATGCGTGTGAGCGTAGTTTTGGTGAACTTAAGAAGAGATTGACTAGTGCCCCTGTATTAGCCCTTCCTAGCGGATCAGGTGGATTTATGGTGTATACTGATGCATCCGCTCAAGGTTTAGGGTGTGTGCTCATGCAGCATGGTCGGGTTATAGCCTATGGTTCTCGACAGTTGAAGGATCATGAGAAGAATTACCCGACACATGACTTGGAGCTAGCCGCAGTGGTGTTTGCACTGAAGATATGGCGACATTATTTGTACGGAGAGAAATTTCAGATATATACAGACCATAAGAGTCTGAAGTATATATTCTCACAGAAAGAGTTGAATTTGAGACAGCGACGGTGGATGGAACTATTAAAGGACTATGATTGTGAGATTCTGTATCACCCAGGTAAAGCTAATGTAGTAGCTGATGCACTGAGCCGTAAGCACGTTGGCATGGTATCGTACATGATGATCAGGGAACATGAGTTGATTGAGCAGTTCTCTAACCTCAGTTTGACAGTTGTTTCTTCTGACCAGTATGGGTTTACAGCTAGTTTTCGTATCGAGCCGGATTTGATGAATCGAATTAAGGAAGCTCAGAGGAGTGATGATTATTATATTGGGGTGGCCAACCAGATTCAAATGGGAGATGAGTTGGATTTTGAGATTGGCACCGATGAGATAATGAGGTTTAGAGGTCGGATATGTGTTCCCGGTGATCAGCAGCTTAGAGATTTGATTTTATCAGAGGCCCATACCTCTAGATACACGTTACATCCGGGTAGTACTAAGATGTACTAGAATCTCCGAAAAGTGTACTGGTGGCCTAAGATGAAAAAGGACATCGTAGATTTTGTTACTAGATGTCTAACATGTCAGCAGATTAAGATTGAGCATCAGAAGCCGGCAGGTATGCTTCGACCGTTATCGATTCCTACATGGAAATGGGAGCACGTAACTATGGATTTTATTATGGGATTACCACGAACCCGGAAGGGGTATGATGCTATTTGGGTAATAGTCGACAGATTGACTAAGTCTGCTCATTTCTTAGCCATGAGATCTACAGATTCAGTTAGTGCCTTGGCCGAGTTGTATGTCAGGGAGATAGTGAGGTTACATGGTGTTCCAGTGAGTATCACCTCTGATAGGGACTCTCGCTTCACCTCTCATTTTTGGGAGAGATTTCAGGAGGCTATGGGATCCCAGTTGAGTTTTAGCACCGCTTTTCATCCACAGACTGATGGGCAGTCCGAGCGTACGATACAGACGCTCGAGGATATGTTGAGAGCGTGTGCATTGGATTTTAGAGGCTCATGGGACGATCACTTACCTCTGGCAGAGTTTGCTTATAATAATAGTTTTCATACGAGTATCGGCATGGCACCATATGAGGTCTTGTATGGCAGACGATGCAGATCTCCGATAGCTTGGGAAGAAGTTGGAGACCGTAAACTGTTAGCTCCCGATTTGGTCGAGCAGGCTTCTCGTGATGTACGGATAATTTGTGAGAGGCTCCGAACGGCTCAGAGTCGGCAGAAGAGTTATGCAGATACTAGACGCCAACCATTGGAGTTTATAGCGGGTGATTATGTGTTTTTAAAGGTTTCACCGTCCAAAGGTATAATGAGATTCGGGAAGAGAGGAAAGTTGAGTCCTCGATACATTGGGCCTTATGAGATCTTAGATCGCGTAGGAGATGTGGCATATCGGTTAGCACTACCACCAGAGTTGTCAGGAGTGCATAACGTATTCCATGTCTCGATGTTAAGAAAGTACAATCCAGATCCTTCTCACGTGATTCGACACGAGCCATTGAAGATCAGAGAGGACATGAGTTACGTTGAGAAACCGGTGCGGATTCTGGATAGGAAAGATAAGGTATTGCGATCTAAGACGATTTCGTTGGTCAAAGTGCTCTGGCAGTATCATAACGAGGAGGAGGCTACTTGGGAGTTAGAGAGCCTTGTGCATGAGAGGCATCCAGAGCTCTTTCAGTGACAGGTCTAAGTTAAATTTGGAGGACCAAATTTCTTAAGGTGGGGAGAAATGTAAAATCCGAATTTTATTATACTGTATGCCATATGTGTACATTATTGATAGTGGAAATAAAAATTTTGTGAAATTAAATCGAATGTGAGTTCCACTTTTCAATCTAAGAGATGATTTATAGTGTAGTGTATAAAGAAAGAGAAACAAATATTAAAGAGTAACAAGAATTGTTGGAATTAATTTGGATAAAAGGTGTGAAAGCATTAAATGAGGTAAGACAAAGTTAATAATTGTGGTTGACATTGGCGTGGGAAAGAAGAAGAATAAAAGGAGAAATTGTAGTCAAAAATGTGCAGAGACCTTGTCGCCCGTTCCCTTTTTGACTGCAAGCCGTTCCTTTGGCTGGAAATTCTTCAACATTTAATGGGCTGTCAGACGAATGGAGAAAAGAGAGGAAGGAGAGCCAATCAACGTGGGCGGCTGGAAAAAGTTGGCGAGAAGAAGAGAAAATTTAGCCAATAACATGACGTCTTTTGCTGCATTTTTCTACCCGTTTTAATGCCGTTCAGATGTTCTCTTGATGCAATTTTCTTCATGAATTAATGCACTACCAGACGAGGTAATGATGAAGGAAGGGATAAGGAGCAGATGGTGAATCCTGGTTGGACTAACATGCCTATATAAGGAGGCTTCAAGAGGAAAAACGATGGAAGCAAACTTCTCCTCCTTAAACAACCGTCTCACCCAATCCTTGGATTTCTGCAAGTTAACTTTTCTTCCCTTTCCTCACGTACAGGAGCCGTGAAAACCTCACTCTTAACTAGCCAAACCTTCCTCTAATGTTGAAGAACTAAGGAAACAAACAACTAAAGCTAAGAAAGGCAAGAAAGCATTCTGTTGTTGGAAGAGCAGCTCAGTAAAGGTGAGTTTCATAGCTTTTACAGTTCTCTTAATATTTAATCATAGATATAGCCTGGTTGTAGTTGAATGTTGTTGAACAATATAAGAAAATAGATGGAAAAATAACCAAGAATGAGTAAGGAAACACGACGGGCGAGTAGAAAATTACTAGTCGAAATGGGTTAGTACTCGCCCAAAGGATGGGACGAGGTTAGGAGAAAGCGTATATGAGTTCGCCAGTATGTGGTCCCGGCGGGCGAGGACCCGTGATCGCCAGTGTGCGAGAACGGCGATAACAGTAGTCGCCCATGTAAAGTTGATGATAGCCAGTAGGGCGAGTAGGAGAAAAAGAAGTCGCCAACGTATTCCATTACGGGGGCGAACTCCCACGAATAAGCCGCTAATGGAAAGCGAGCTATGACGGGCGAATGGCGAACTGAGTTCGCCAAAGTGCCATATTTTTTAGGAAAAATATAAGTCTTTTTGGAAAATATTAATAATGTGAATAATGCTTTGCAGACGGGAATTTAGCAAGGCGGGCGAGAAGCTAAGCCGTGTCAGACGAGGTAAGGAAGTTGTATGTGATGATGCAAATGCATGTCGTGTGGAGTAAAAACGTTAAGAAAATATCGGAATTTATTTTATTTTCTGACATGCATCGTTTGATAAATTGTTTTGGTTTCGGGCGAGCTAGGAGCCGCCATAAGTTCTTTGGTTGGTCGAACTCACTAAGGCGGGCGAGTAGTTTTGTATTAGACAGAAACTCGGGCGAGCCAATGGCGAGCTCTTTCTTTGAGATCTGGGCGAGTGCCTTTGTTTTAAAGAGAAATCCGGTAAGCCATAGTCGGGCGAACCTTTTTTAAAGTGTTTGGGCGGACGACCCTTGTTTTAAAGTAAAAGGCGGGCGAACTGTTTTCAGCCAGCCGTACTTCTGTTTTGAAAACTATGAGGCGGGCGACTATTATTCGCCGTCTTGTCGAGTAGTCAGGGCGAGCTGATAAAGGCGAGTAGGCTCTGGCGAACGGTTTTAAAATGTAATTTCGTAAATGAAAAATGAAGTATTTTAATTATTTTTGAAAATAGAAAATATCAAATTTTCGGGCGAGTAGTCCCTTGGGCGAATCGACTCTCGGGCGAGTAGTCCCTTGGGCGAATCGATTCCCGGGCGAGTAGTCCCTTGGGCGAATTGGCTAATGGGCGAGCTGACCCTGGGCGAACTAGCCGTGGGCGAACCGGCTCCCAACGTGCCTTTCTTTCATAGAAAATGTTGAAAATGGAGGGTTGTTTTACTAGTTATAAACCCTTTTGGAAACTAAATCATTTTAAGGAAATGATAACTTGATTTTGAGACATTAGGCCATGAGTTCATGCATTATCACTCATGTACTTTGCGTGACCTAACTAGGGCGATGGCTCGGGTCAAATAGACCAGCGAGTGCACCCTGGGGCGTCACAGGGCTGATGGACCTGCCAAGTCTTCAGCGGTCTCGAGGTCACTTGGCAAGTGGACCCGAGGACCACCTATAGATTATGGCCATACATCTAGATGAGATAGCCGTGAGGGGCGATGGCCTACGGGTGCACCCCAAAAGCGGATGACTTGTGTTCTTTGCATGATTTGAATTATTGCCTAGTCTCAATTAAAAGATTTATGAAATGATCTGGTGAATCCTGTTGTTATGTTAACTGTGTTTATTATTTCCTAATGAGTGTGATCGTTAGGATGATTAAATGGTTTTGAGATTTTAGCTTTTATATTTTTTAAAGCAGCATACACCTTCTTTACTGAGCACATTGTCGCTCACTCCTTATTTTCCACTCCACAGATAACTGATTTGAACTAAGAGACTTACCTTCCAGAGATTTGATATCGAAGGTATGTTATATTCTTTTATATATTCAGCAAAGTTGTACAGTACTACTTTAACTACGAAGGGAATGTATATACTCATTTAAGGAAGATACTTTATTAATTCATAATGTAGTAAAAGTTGTTAAGCACCACAGACAGCCCAACCGGTAAATAAGTGTAGTTTACAAGTGAATATTCTATCGTATAGTGGTTTTGGGATGTTACAGGATCCTACTGGCATTGAATACAGATCTGATTACACAGCAAAGTAAGTACTTGAAAATGAACATTGATTAGTTTTCCTTCACTGGTCGATGCATTCTAACCATTTGGCTTCCTTCACAGTAAAGTAAGTACTTGAAAATGAACACCTCATCAAGAGAAGTGTCATCACATACTTCAAGGCTAGGAGTTGTTATACGCAACAATATAGCTACTACAATGTGGCAAGATTATGTTTCACAAAGATTATAGCTTTTTAATTTTTTTTAGTTTGTTTTCTGTTAAAATACTTATGTTGGTATGTAACTCTTTGTAATTAGTTATGATGTTATAATGTTACATTTTTTTTATTATAAATTTATGTTATAGTATTATTTCACTTGCTATAATATATATTTTTTTAATTTTTATTGGAGTTAAAAAGAGATTATATGAATATGGTGTTTTTTTATATATATTTTAATATCTTATTTGTAAATCTAAAGGAATTAAGATAATTTATTCGTTCAAAAAAAATTGACAAATTTTTGTTTAAAAATTTCTTTGAAAAATAAAAACTAAATAAATATCAAAAAAGGATTATTATATTTTTTATATTTATTTAGTCAGCTAAGTCATCTTCCCACCAAAATGTCCATGCGTGCTTGGTCCCGATGCCCATCCTTGGTTCCGAGGTAAACGATGATGTAGACACCTAATTTTGTCCGAGCAGTTTCAAAATAAAAAAATTTAAAATTGAAAAAATAATAAAATAAAAAAATAAAAAAAAATAATAAAATAAAAAAATAAAAAAAATAAATAAAAGAATAATAATAATGAAGGAGATAATTAAGGTGAAATTAAATATGAAAATTCATTGCCTAAAGTTAAAAAAAAAATGAAAAGGAAACAAATTAAAAAGAGTCAAACAAAAATAAATGATAAAATAAAAATCCCATGATTTTGGGGTCAATATATTAAAATCAAGATTTTTCTTTCTAAAAGAAAATAGGGTTACACGGTTTTAGGGGGGATTTTTATTTTAAAAGGAGGAGTCTGCTAGGTTTTAAGGGGGACGATTTTTACAGAGCAAAAAAAAGAAAGAACAGGTTTTTTTCACTTTTGGTCTGGCAGCCTCTTTCGGTGTTCATCATCAAACCACCCCTGTCTTGCTTTCATCTTCATCGGGCGTCCATTGCCGCTACTGCCTAGCACGCCACCTTGCTGTGTTCATAACCGAGGCTACCTGTTGCGCTATCCCAACTGCTATGTCCTCTAGCTTCAGCATCCTCATCATCACTGCTTGTCGGTCTTGCCAAGAAGTCCTTGCCGCTCCCTTCTACCATTGCTGCCTATCCCCGTTGCTGCTACTACACCACTGTCACCATAGCTATTTGCTGCAACGTGAAACAGAAACATAAAAGAAAAGGGGGAGGCACTATTCTTGCCCAACGGCTGGCCACCTTCATCATCCTCCCTGTACCGTCTGCATCACCGTTCACTGCTGCATCCTTCGCTTTGTTCGCGTGTCATCTCCTCTACTCATCTAGCACCGTCACGTTTTGCTGCCCCACCACCCTAAGCTGCTGTGCGCCCTTCACCTCGTTGCTTCAGGCTTGGGCACATTGATGCCTATAGGCGAATTCCTATTGCTGCAATATTCAAAAAGAGAACCAAGGAAACAGGAAGCTTGGACACTTTGCTTCAAGCCTAGACACGTTGCTACTTGGAGGTGACTCTTGCTGCTACAATATTCAACAAAAGAAACAAGGGAATAGAAAGGTAAGATACAGTGCTCACGTACCTATATTTTAATTGCTTCAAAATATTTGTTTGATGGTTTCATGTGTATTTATGATCAATGTTTATTGATTAGATCAGAATATTCCATGATTGATTATTTAACTTAGACAAGATTGAAGTTTAATTGTTGGTGAGTAGCTTAGGTGCACGTCTAAAGTTCATTCATAATGATAAAATAATTCTTTTAGTATTTTTTTATTTAAAAAATATATATATATATATATATATAAAAACTTTGTTATATTTAAATATATCCATATACAAGTGCAATAAAATTATTTAACAATATAAAAGTAAAAGAGAGGGATTACTCCGATGATAAGATTTCGAAGAAATCACAAGTAGTGATTCTTCGATAATCTTTAGGATTGAGAAAATTCATTAGATGTTACCAGCGTATTGGAATATCTAATTTGTTTTATCTCAATATCAAAGCTTCTTATAAATATAAAAAATAAAATAAAAAAAGGTAAAAAAAATAATAAATAAATATAAATTTAGATATAAATTTTAATAACAAATTTTAAATTTCCGATGATAAGATGTCGAAGAAATCACAAGTAGCGTTCTTCGACAATTTTTAGGGTCGAGATAAAATCTTTAATGTCACCAGCGTATTGGGACATTTAAATGATTTTATTCCGATATAAAGAAAATATTAATAAGATTTCCTAGTACAAAAAAAATATAAAAATGGTAATAAAAATAATAATATGAGAAATAAAAATAAATAAATAAATAAATCTAAATACATCGATAAATGCAAATATAAGTATTAAAATAAAATATAAGAATATACATCTTAAATATAAAAGGATCCCCGATGATAGGATTCCTTAGAAATCACAAGTAATGATTCTTTGATTATCCTTAGGGTCGAAATAAAATATTTGAATACTACCAGCATATTGGGGTATTCAAATAATTTTAGTTCGATATTAAGATTTCTAATATAATCAATTTATATGAAATAAATTAACAAATAAATATTTTAAACAAACAAATAAACAAGACTTCAAAATAAAGAGTAAAACAAATTAAAAATAAATAAGATATAAATAATTTTCGATGATGAGATGTTACGGAATTCACAAGTAGTGATTCCTAACTGATCTCTAGGTGAGAGAAATATGCTAAATGTTACCAGCGTATTGGAATATTTAGTATGATTTTTCAATAAAAACAAGATTTTATAAATATAAATAAATTACAAAATAACAATATAAGTATAAATGAATTAAAAATAATAAAACGAAATAATGGATTTCTCATGTGCATCATCTATATTTTGATTGCATCATTTGCATCCATGAAATGTCAAAATAAGTGTGAATCTCCCGAGGATGAGATTCTATAGAAATCGCAAGTAGCGATTCTTGAGAAATCTCTAGGTGAGGAAATTATCCGAAATGCTACCAGAAGTATTGGGGTATTTCGGAATAATTTTCAATACAAAAGGTTTTCATTTATTTAAATAAAAAAATAAAATTTAACATAAAAATAAATAATAAATAAATGATTGCAACATAAATGGAATTCTATTTAAATGTTTAATTAAGACCATTTTATTAAGATCAAAAGATAATACATGATTAGGTGGTACCGTTTTCTAACGGGCGCTGTAGGGGTGCTAATCCTTCCCTACACGTAATTGAACTCCCGAACCCAAACTTTGTTTTCGCAGACCAAAATTATTTTTTTGATAAAACTTAATTAATTTTAAGATTTTGTTAAAAAAATAAAAGATTTTAGGTGGCCAATCACACCTAGTCAAAAAAAATTGGTGGCGACTCCTATTTATTGTGTTTATCTAAAATTGTCTAGCGATCGAATCCACGGACGAAATTCGTTACGACAGATGACACCAAGCGAGGGTCAACACCTGAATAGATGAGTCATTTCTAACGATGCTAAGCTGAGTCCATGACTATCTGCCCTAGTCATGTGTTTCCCGTTTCGTCATGTGGGTCCCATTTGACCAAGCAGAGATTCCGTGATGAAAGACTAAAGTAGCCCTGGATTGATATATCCTACGTCAATTCTAGTAAAATATAATAATCCTAGATTGATGATCTTAGATTGATGTCTTTCGGCTAACTTGCAAAAATCGTGTGGTCAAGGTCGTCCTGAACTACCTTTTCAAATGGTCCCTAATTATGATGATTTTAATTTATAATATTTTTAAAAATAATAAAAAATTATAAAAAATTATTTTGAAATGTATATTAAATAATATGTTAAAGAACTTGATTCATATAAAGAATACACAAAAAAAAAATTAGAAGTTAAATACGACTTAGGAAGATTATAGAAAAAATTAAATATAACAAATCTTGAATATTAAATAAATAAATTAATTAAATAGTTACAATCTTAATGAAAACAATTTTTACAAGTTTAGTTATTAATAGATTATTGGTTTATATTTCATATATCAAACTATTTATTTTTAAAATTAGAATTTAAATGACTTCATCTCCATACTAATCTTATAAAATTAATTAGAGTTGAAAACTCTATTTTTACGGTTTTGAAAAAAAATTATTTATGATAGTCTCAAATATAAAAGTAAGCAAAGTAAAAATGTAAATAAAAATAAAAATTATTTATTATTTGAATTTTTTAACATTTAAAACAATTCAAAATTGTTAATGCAATATTTAAGATAATACAACTTTCAAAAGAATAAATAATCCATATAGATATTTTCAAATCATTGAACAAATAAATAAACAAAATGATTGAACAAATAAATCTGAAAAAGAAATGGAATGAAAATTGAAAAACAAAAGACATTAAAATTTAATTCAATGCTAAAATACATAGACTAGAATACCTAGCTTTAATTTTTTGATAAAAGATTTATCAAAAAGAAAATTTATCTTATCACACATGACACATATTCATACGAAAATACATGTCTTTTTCTTTAAAAAAAGTGTATCCAAACGAAAATTTTATTCCAAAATTATTTTTTTTGGTGAGACAAAATTAATTATTTCATAAATGTGTTTTTAATACATGTAAAGAGGAACAGTACATATATTGATAAAAATATGTAAAGAAATAGACAAATTATATGTGATTTTTTTAAAATTTTAATAGATATAGATATAGTTTTATATCTTTTAGAAATTAAAATAAATAATTGATTTAAAGTGATAATTAATTATTTTGTAATTTTAATATTTATATATATATTTAGATTCCTATCTTTTAGAAATTTGAAAAAAATATATAATTATTTTTTTACTTTAAAATATTACAAGCGCCTAATATGTGAATTATTCATCTAGAATGTTTTACTTGTAGTCAAAAGTTTAACTTTTATACATTTATATAAGATATGCCTACCAGTTTAATTCTAGATTAGGAATACAATCCAGTGGAGTCAACAATTTTAATGCCAAATTTGAGTTTTTGTTCAACTTGATTTAGAATTTTGGCTAAAACTTGATAGAACTTAAATTTTGAAGGTTGATTTGAAATAATATTAGAATTGTTCGAGTTCAATTTAATATGTTATTTTTCGATCATATACTACAAAGATAAAATAATAAATTAACAATTAAATATTAAAAATATACATTAAAAATTTGAATAATAGTCAAATATTTCTTTAACTTCTTGCACAAAATAGAATAATAGATATAAACTTTCAAATTTTTTATTACAAGCAAATTAAAGCATAAACTTATATCAATCCAAAATTTACTATTTTTGCTAGGTTGGAGTTTAATTTTCAAGGAAAACTTATATAACTTCCTATATAAGAGTTTTGCTAGGTTGGACTTGTGTATGAAAGAAAAGAGTTTTGCTTTCTCTAGAGATTGAGGTCATCAAGGACAAAGAAATCATCGAAGGCAGAGGCACTAGATAGCTTGAAAGCATTGGGGTCGGCTTCAATTGCAACTAAGTCGTCCACATCCTCACCAGTTCAGGCATTGTTGGGAAGCATAGCTGCAGGTGTCATTGCTCTTATTCTTTACAAGTTCACCACTACAATTCAGGCAGCTCTAAACCGCCAGACAGTTTCTGATAATTTCTTGGTTTGTCCTTTATTTGTTTTAGTTACTTAATTCTTTGAGTTAGTAATGCTGTCCATAATATTCTTTACTGAATCGAAAAACTATAACATTGCTCATGAAGGACCAAAGATGGTGACTTCATGTTTGTCCCATATGTGAATAAGAATATCATTAAATCTGTTTGATGTAGCCATGGATGTGATCTTCATGGGTGATTATTAAGAGCGCATATGCAATTTATGTTTTTCATGGTAAAATAAGGTGAGGTGATTCACTTTGAATGGGTAAACATAACTTAATGTCCTTGTTTTAAGCACTTTTACAAAGTTAGATAGAAGCACTTACTTAGAAAGCCCCCAGGAGTATACAACACTTACACTTTACAGTACGCTTCGTCATGCCTTGTAGGAAATATTCAGGTAGAATTTCTAGGGTCTTATACTTTGACGATTAATCATTATGGACCAGAAGACCTCGTACAGTTTATAACTTTTATGTTGTACATGGTTCCATTTCCTGTTTGAGAGTAGTTACTTTAACAGTGCCATTTTTCTCAAGCATTTTTCATCTTTATGCTTTGGAGGTTTGCCAGATAACAATAACTATCAGGTAGCACCTGCTAGTACTTCATTTCTTGCTCCTGGATGTAATTCTTTGTGGTTCTCATCCCTTATATGCTTGTTTGCAGGACTATTGTGAATGGATTGTGCTACCTTGTAACATTTGTTTTTGGCTTCAATTCTCTTGGCTTATTCCTTTATTCTGGTCAACTTACCACAAGTTCCTTCATGGAAGGTTCCATGGGTAATGAAAATGAGAGTAAAGGTGAGGAGAATGTAGGCTCGCTAAGTTCGGCGAAAGAAAATGCTGTAGAGGGGACTGAATTGACCAGTAGCAGGGAGAGGGAGGATCAGAGTCCAGGTGGTAAACAATAATGGTAGAGATAATGAATGGTATAGCGGAAGAAATAGGCTTCTGTAATTTTAACTCATTTACAGAGAGGAAATGTAAATGTTTTGCCACATTGTTTCATATTTATGACCTTCCTTTCTTGATAGTTATGCTGTTTCACATTCACAACCTTCCATTTTTTATACGTATGCATTCACTCCTTCAGGAATTTATTACCTTATATGGCTATAAACCGTGATTTCAGGACACCTATAAAGGCAATGGCATGGTATAGTCCATGCATTCAGGGGCGGAGGAGCATAGGGCCCAATGGGGGCTGAAGCCTCCACTGAGTGATCAATTTTAGGTTTTTTTGTTGATGTTTAGCCAATGATAAATATATTGTATTGTATTTTAAGTTTGTTTAGCCCCCACTGGACTTAAATTTTTTACTTTTGAATCTTTGAGTTTTAGTATTTTTTTTAATTTTTAATCAAGCCCTGGGTCAACAAAATCTTTGGCTCCGCCACTGCATGCATTAGACCCCTCATAGTGGGAAAAGTTCTGTTTATTGTTGTTGATTGTAAAATGTGATGCAATTCATAACCGCTGCCACAGATAGTGGTTTTTCTTCGAGCCTAACAGCCATGATTCATAAATTTTTATTCTCTGGGTTTCAGACTTTTAGTTCATTATATTCTTTTGGTGCAACAATAAAAGGTTGTTTCTTTATGATCTGGAGGTTACGGGTACAGAAAAAGCTTTTCTATTAATATAGAGGAAAAGTTATACACACATAATCTAAATCCCATAATGTGCGAACTTTGGGCACAGAGTTTTTTTTTTTTCCTTTTATGTTCCCTTTTTTTTGGCCAGTATTTTTTTTATTCCCTTTAGTTGTTGGTAATTTATATATTTGGATGGAGGGAGAGGAGTATCATGAAATCATGTCTTCTTTTACTGGTCCTTTTGAGATGAAACATTTATGTAAGGAGATGCAACCTACCATTCGGATGTTATTACCCTAGAGGTAACACCATACTTTGATAACATTGCTTTAATTGTAAGACCTTATCAGACCTTATCTTTTCTTTTCCAGTAGAAAACATTATTTTGATATAATTATTTGATTTTTAATTGTAAGCAATTCAGTTTCTGTCCAATTTGATTAACACCAACTCAACTAGCAACTTGATACATTAATATATAGGTTTCAGTTTCATTCCCCAACAATCTGTCTATTGAGACCAAATATTCAATCTGTTAATATCAATCCAGTGTAGTTCAACTTTGAAAGCAAGATGCTTAATTCATGTACTATGAAGTTTCTAGTCAAATCAAAGAAAATTGATAGCACAGTTGAACCAAAGAAGGATAGTGAGTCTAAACATGGATTTGGTATATAATCATGAATGGAAATATTGTCAGGAACTTGGATACTTATGTTATATATGCAGATTGATTAATGCAGCACTTGGCCATGAATTTGGCAGGGTAGCCATGAAGAGATCCTAGACAAAATGAGCTTGACAACAGAAATACAAAATGCTGCTTGTTTGAAGCTGAAACGATCCCAGACAAAATGATTAACCAGCCATTGCCTTTTATGTTTTCTGCTTCATATTTAGCCTTTTGCTTTAGAAATTACTCAATTCACTTGGTGCACCTATGAAAATTGGCTTTCATTTGCATTTGATCTATCATGATGCTCAATAACTCTACTGGCTACTGCAGTTAACTCCTCATTGATCTTTGCAAACAGGTTATCAGAGTTGGCCGGTTCAAACTTACGCAATGAGGTCATATTTCTGTCAAGCATATGCAAAACCAGCACCATAATCACTAAAGCAAACATTGGAATTGGACCAAAAATCCACAGCAGCAAAGTAGGGGCATAGTAAATTGCTCGTAAGCCGACCGACCAACAAGCACTTACTCTAATCACTGCCTTCTGGACATAACTTGCTGGAATATCTGCATTTGGCATGCTGATGAGGAAACTAGCATGGACAAAGTTCCAAACACATTGAAGAAAGGAACCGAAAGCCGCCAGGAAACAGACAAGAAGGTTGATGTATTTGACAGAAACGATTGATGAGCTTGTGTTGCCATAAATAAGACGGCTTCTGAAGAGATTCTGAGAAGAATCTGCAAGCCATGTTCCAATGAGAGAACTCAAAGCTAGAGATATAGTTGCCAGGAAAGTTGCTGCTGATATTGTGCTGTTGATTGTTACTAATGATAAGCCTGTATCCTTTGCTTCAACCTGCAACATTTTCATCATCACAATTACAAAGTGAAGAAATCTAAGCTGGACCTTTCAAAAAAAAAAAACTAAGCTGGATTTTGTTTATATTTTGGCCATAAGAGGAGCTGACCTGCAACATTCTCTCAACCCAAGCTTTCTTGAAGTGGTTTTCATAGCCAATGACAGTGGTTTCAGGGAATTTGAAGCATCTGTACAGAAGAAGGACATGGTGAGTAGACAAGATCAATAACCCACTTGGGACCAAAACTACATCTTTCCTTTGTCCAAGCCATAGTTTTGTCCAATTAACCGTAGAAAATCAATGCTCAGTATTAATAAGCCTTTGCTATTAATCATTAAACCACGGTCTCTGTTATTAATTTCATAGTGGGTTAGTTTACCTAATAAAGTTCTACTGCTCTGGTACTCTGTATTTTATTACTTTCGTTTGGATTAATTTTAGACAGTGACAATAGGTGATGATATATATTTTTTTAATAATCAAACATTTAGCGTATTTTTAAACACAAATTATTAAAACAAGACAAAAGAAAGTAATAAGCGTTTCAAATCTTTTAATTTCATTGGTCATCCATTTTTATATCTTTCCTTTGTCAAAGCATTCTAGGATATAAAAGGTTGTTATTTATATTTGATATCATATGGATTCACTTACTAAATTGTATAAGTGTAAGATCTGTGAACATAGGAAAGATTTTGGTTTCTAGATGGTTCTGCTATGTTTTTCTCTGGCATGGTTTTTTTTTTTGTAACATGCATCTGTTATGAATAAAATACTTTTTCTTTATCTCAAAGATTGCATTATGTAATATGATATGCAAACCTGCTCAATGATGTAGTCTTAACTATTTTACAACATGAGAATTTAGGAGAAGAATTATTGTTAGGGAATGAACTTTGTACCATACACAACTTGAATACATTATGGAATTAATTTTTTTTTGTTACAAGAGGAATATTAAATAATTGGGAATGGAGGTACTTGAATTCGAACCCAAAACTTACATTATCAAAATTAAATTTAGTTCTAATTCATATAAGCAGTTTGTCTCTGAATTATGCAACTGCTTGCTATACTCAGAACACCAAAAAAGAGAGCATATAAAAATAAAATTCAAATTCCAACGACTCTTTCTACCATCCCAAGCTACCTCTTCTGCGAGAGCCTTCAAAATTATAAGCCTCCTTCGAGAGTAACATCGATTTCAGTATTAATTTCTACTTTGTCAGAGGTAGAAGCTGTGCTTGAAACATCGGTTCTCCTAGTCAGAATGGCTGGCTGTTTGAGAGTGGGAAGGCTCACAGTTTCGCTACCAAGGAAGACAACAACATCCGACATGCTGGGGCGCTCGCTGGGATCTTCCTGCACGCATAACAGCCCAACATGTACGCACGTCAAAAACTTACTTGCATTGCAACTCGACCGCAGTGTCTCGTCCATTAAATCCAAGGCCTTGCCTTCTTGCCACAATCTCCATGCCTGCAACAGAAAAGTAGAAGTGCAGTTGGCAGGAATAAGGAAAGTTGAGAAAGGATTAAAGACCAGAAAAATTCATCCTTACTTACATAACCAATTAGGCTTGGGGAGTGTTCCACTTGATAAAATCTCATGTTCTTTTTTCCGCTAATAATCTCAAGCATTACCACACCAAAGCTGAAAACATCGGATTTTATTGAAAAAAGTCCATCTAATGCATATTCTGGCGCCATATATCCACTGCATTTTACAATAACCCTTATGAACTTATGGTTACAAGTGCATGCTGCTCCAAATAAAAAGAAAATTTGCAACTCACTATGTTCCAACAACTCTAAGTGTGTTTCCTTCTGTTTGTTTTCCTTGGATCATCCTTGCAAGGCCAAAATCAGATATTCTTGGATTCATCTCAGCATCTAGTAGTATGTTGCTAGTTTTCAAATCTCTATGAATGATTCTCAACCTAGAATCTTGGTGAAGATAAAGCAATCCTCTAGCAATCCCTACTATGATGTTGAAGCGTGTCTCCCAGTCCAATTGCTGGCTAACTGATTCATCTTTAAAATTCCTCATACAAGACCATATCTTTATATTAGTAAGATATACTATAGTCAATCAAGACCAAATAATATAACTATTGTGATTTCAGGGGCCAACCAAATATCCAAGAGTCTAAGCTTTTGTTGGGCATATATTCATAGAGTAGAATCTTTTCCTCTCCTCTTATGCAGTAGCCCAATAGTCTCACAAGATTCCGATGTTGAAGTTTAGCAATCAACACAACCTCATTTTTGAATTCCTCCGAGCCCTGTCCTGAAACACTTGAGAGCCTCTTTACAGCAATCTCTCGACCTTCTAGAAACTTACCCTGAGATCATAGCCTTTGTAAGATAATAAAACCAGTAGGAACAAATGACATGAGCTTCTAAAAGTTAGGTAAACAATACCTTGTAAACCGACCCAAATCCTCCTTTTCCAAGTTTGTTTTCTTCTGAGAAATTGTCAGTTGCAGCCAGTATGCTCTCAAAATCAAAGATAGGTACGTCTATGCCCGTCACATCTTTTTCTTCCAAATGGCTCGAGTGCATTAGCTCTTGAACTCCTCTCTCAGTGTCATATCGATGAAGTTTAGCTTTTCTTTGTTTTGCTAAATCCAAAACAAACCAACATTTTGGGTATAGAACAACAATCCTTAGTTAAAAACTAATTGTACTGGTAATATTTTTTACTTTGGTGTTTAGTATTTGTTAGATGTGTGGGGTCTAGTCCACATTTGTTATTAGAGTCTTACTTGGAGTCAGTTAGGGATTTTGTTTTCTCTATATAAAGTGTTGCATACACAATTTGTAAAAATAGTGAGAGAAGTTTTTTTTGGTGAGAGGCGACACAAAAGAGAAAAAGTAAGCTTTAGGCTTTGTGATATTCTTCTTTTACTATAGAGAGAGCAAGAGGAAAGATAAGCTTGTATGACAATTGAGTATTTTTTGGGTAGATTATCTTGGTGAATCCAAAGAGATAAACTTTATTGTTCTTATGTCAATTGTTGGAACCTTGAGCTTTGGGCAAAAAGCCTAGGGTATTGAAACTTGTAATTTGCGTATTTCTCATAGTGGATTTTTATTCGGTTTATCCCGTAGTTTCTCTCTACATTGAAGAGTTTTTCACGTTAAATTTTGGTGTCATTTTATTTATGTTTTATTGCCTGCATATTATTTGTAGCTTGGTAGCTTGATTTATTATTACTATTGGCTTGAGATATTGCTGTTGATTGTTGTGGGTATTGTTATTGTGACATTGCTTCCGCGAATTTGTCATTTGAGGCCCAACAACTGGTATTAAGAGCTCGTGTTAGTACTTCAAGATCATGGAAGGAGATACAGGATCCATGATAAAACTGACGGCTTCAAATTATTCAATTTGGAAGCCAATGATGGAAGATCATTTATACTATAAAGATCTATATGAGTCAGTATTAGGTGATTATGCTAAGCCAACAGATATGAAAGATGATAAATGGAAAAAGTTAGATAAGAAGGCTCTGGGAACCATTAAAAGATAGGTAGACATTAGTGTTTTTCATTATGTTGTGTAGGAGACAAGTGCTTCTCATGTCTAGGAAAAATTAGCATCATTACATGAGAGAAAGATTGCCTTGAATAAAGTTATACTTGTTAAGAAGCTTGCTACTCTACAATATAAGGAGGGAAGATCTATCTCTGACCATTTGAGTGACTTTCAAGATCTGTTCAATCAGATAACCACTATGAAACTGCAATGGATGATGAGATGAAAGCATTGTTTCTTCTGGGCTCATTGCCAAACAGTTGGAAGACATTAATTGTGACTATTCTTAATTCAGCTCCTAATGGCACGGTGACCTTGGAGATGGTAAAAGACAGTATGTTTAATGAAGAAGCAAGGCGAAAGGAGACAAACTCTGGGAATGAAGCTCTTGTCACAAAGAACAGGGGCAGAACTAAAGACAGAGGTCAGGATTCTAAAGGTCTAGTAAGTTCAAGAATAGACATAAGTCCAAAGATTGGGTGAAGTGCTTTCGTTGTGACAAACATGGTCACATAAAGAGGAACTGCAAGATGTTGAAACAAGAGCAGAAAGAAAAGAAAAGTAAGAATAACTCAGATGATGAAAATGTTACAACATTAAATTCTGATAGTGAAACAGTTTCTTTGATTTGTACACATGGTGAGTGTAACCATGTAGGGGATTTTGGCATTGAGTGGATAATTGACACCGAAGCTTCATATCATTGTGTTCCCAATAAAGAGTTGTTTACAACCTACAAAGTAGGTGATTTTGGTTATACCAAGATGGGAAACAAGAGTATGTTGCGGATTGCTGGGATTGGTGATATAGTGGTACAAACAAGCACTGGTTGTACATTGACTTTGAGGGATGTCAGGCACATTCCAGATATAAGGATGAACTTACTTGCAGTGAATGTCCTTGAAAAGGAAGGATATAAAAGTCAACAGAAAAATGGGCGGTGGAAGCTTCTTAAAGGGTCTTTGGTAGTTGCAAGAGGAAAGTTGTGTTGCACTATGTACAAGACTTGGATGAAGTTGATAGGCAGTCAGATAAATGCCGTTGTGGACGATGCTTCAATAAATTTGTGGCACAAGAGGCTAGCACACATGATTGAGAAAGGGTTAAAGGTTTTGGCAATGCAGTCCCTCATTCCCTCAGCCAAAGGTATTTCTCTTAGCTCATGTGATTATTGTTTATTTGGTAAGCATCGTAGAGCTTCTTTTAGGAGGACTTCTAAAAGAAAGAAAAATAAACTTTAGTTAATTTATTCTGATGTATGTGGTCCCATAAAGGTAGAGTCATAGGGTGGTAATAGATATTTTGTTACTTTTATTGATGTATATGTTGAGAAACAAAAGCCAGATATTGTAGTATTTTCAGAAATTTCATGCTATGGTGGAAGGGATGACAGGATTGTCCTTAAAGTGTATTCGTACAGATAATGGAGGTGAGTACACATTGAAAGACTTTGAAGCCTATTGTTCAAAAAATGGGATCAGGCATGAGAGGACAGAACTTGGGCACCAGAACATAGTGGTGTAGCTGCAAGGATGAGTCACACCATTATAAAAAGAGTTAGATGCATGTTAAGGATGGAGAAATTGCCAAAAGCATTCTGGGGTGAAGCAGTTAACATAGCCTGCTATTTAATTAATAGATCACCATCAGTGCCATTAGGCTTTGACATTCAAGAAAGGGTATAGATAGGGAAGAAAGTTTCATACTCACATTTTAAAGTCTTTGGCTGTGCAGCATTCGTGCATATGCCAAAAGAGCTGAGGTCAAAACTAGATAGCAAGGCTACTGCATGTATATTTTTTGGGTATGGTAATGAGGAATATGGTTACAAACTATGGGATCCAAAGAAGAAAAAGACAATTAGAAGCAAGGATGTGATTTTCCATGAAAATGAGTTCATCACAGACTTTGAAAAAAATGGAAAGACTACACGGGTTACAATTGAGTATGATGACTGAACAGCTACAGGAATTCCACCTAAAGATGCTACAAATGGTAAAAATGCACAAGATATAAAACTTGGGATACAGATGAGCCAGCCATAGTTAAAGGGAAAAGACCATTGAAGAACAAATGGTTGTTCAAGCTGAAAAAGGACAGTGACAAGCTAGTGAGATACAAAGCTTGATGGTGGTAAAAGGCTTTGGTCAGAAACCAGGCATTGATTTTGATGAGATTTTTTCTCCTGTTGTGAAGATGAGTTCCGTTCAAGTGGTATTAGGATTAGTAGCTAGTTTGAATCTTGAGCTTAAGCAACTTGATGTGAAGACTGCATTCTTGCATGGTGATTTGCAAGAAAAGATTTATATGGATCAACCCGAGGGCTTTGAAGTGAAAGGGAAAGAGCACATGGTTTGCAAATTGAAGAAGAGCTTGTATGGCTTAAAGCAAGCTCCTAGACAATGGTATAAGAAGTTTAATTCTTTTATGGTAAGCCAAAACTATAAAAGAACGATAGTAGACTCTTGTGTGTATATGAGAAAATTCATAAATGGTGACTTCATTATTCTCTTATTATATGTTGATGATATACTGATTATAGGGCAAGATGCTCGTATGATTCGCAGGTTAAAAGAGGCATTGTCTAAGTCCTTTGACATGAAGGATTTAGGTCCAGCAAAGCAAATTTTGGGTATGGATATCATTCGTGATAGGAAAGCTACAAAGCTGTGGTTGTCATAGAAAAAGTATGTTGAACAGGTGGTAGCGAGATTCAACATGTAGAATGCTAAGTCAGTTAACACGCCTCTAGCTAATCATTTTCACTTGAGTAAGAAATCTTGTCCGGTGACTAAGGAAGAAAAGGATGTTATGTCTATTGTTCCTTACTCCTCTGCAGTTGGTTTTTTGATGTATCTTAAGGTTTGCACACGGCTTGATATTGCTTATACAGTTGGTGTAGTAGGCAAATTTCTTTCCAATCCAGGAAAGGCTCATTAGGAATCGGTGAAATGGATATTCAAATATTTGAGAGATACTTCTACAATGTGTCTGAGTTTTGGGACTACAGAACCAATTCTTGAAGGATTTACTAATGCAGACATGGCAGGTGATCTTAATAGTAGGAAATCTACTTCATGGTACATATTTACTTTTGCAAGGAGAGCTGTATCTTGGCAGTCCAATCTGCAAAATTGTGTTGCCTTGTCTACTACAGAGGCTGACTATATTGCAGCAACCAAAGCAAGCAAAGAAATGCTTTGGATGAAGAGATTTCTTCTTGAATTGGGGCTGAGGCAGAAAGAGTATATGGTATTTTATGACAGTAAGAGTGCATTGGATTTGAGTAGGAACACCATGTACCATGCCAGGACAAAACACATTGATGTTCGATACCATTGGTTGCACTCAGTGATTGACGAGCAACAGATGCAGTTGAAGAAATTCACACAGATAAAAATATATTTAATATGTTGATGAAGACACTTCCCAAAAATAAACTTGAGTTGTGTAGTGACTTGGTAGGGATAAATAGGCCAAGGTGAACTCCAAGTGATAGGTAGTGGTGATGGATCTCCTCCTAATGAGGCTAGAGGGGGAGATTGTTAGATGTGTGGGGTCCAGCTCACATTAGTTATTAGAGTTCTACTTGGAGTCAGTTAGGGATTTAATTTACTCTATATAAAGTGTTGCATAAACAATTTGTAAAAATAGTGAGAGAAGTTTTTTTTGGTGAGAGGCGACACAAAGGAAAAAAAGTAAGCTTTAGGCTTTGTGATATTTTTCTTGTTCCATAGAGAGAGCAAAGGGAGAGATAAGTGAATCCAAAAAAGTAAACTTTATTGTTCTTATACCAATTGTTGAAACCCTAAGCTTTGGGCAAAAAGTCTAGAGTATTGAAACTTTGTAATTTGCTTATTTCTCTTAGTGGATTTTTATTCGGTTTGCCCCGTGGTTTTTTTCTCTACACTGGAGAGTTTTTCAATTTTTTTTAATGTCATTTTATTTACGTTTTATTACCTGCGTATTATTTGTGGCTTGGTAGCTTGATTTATTATTACTATTGACTTGAAATATTACTGTTGATTGTTGTGGGTATCGCTATTGTGATATTGCTTTTGTGTATTTGTCATTTGAAGCCCAACAGTTCTTACCTGTTCTCTTTACAACCTTTGCTCTCCACATGTAAATAGCAAAAATGGAGCAGAAAAAGACCACTGCAATGGGCAGAGTTACTTCAAGGATCAGAGAAAGTGGCTTGTTTTTATTAAAAAACCACTCTCCTGATTGTCCACCTTGTCCAAGAAAATCTGCAGAAAATTAGGTCAGAGAATGTAATGCAAAGAGTGCTTTATTCTCATGCAACAAATTTAATTCTAACCTCGAGTACAGTTTAAAGCCGAGCCATTCCAACGAAAGTTAGGATTGCAAAGGCACCGCTTTTGCCCATTTCCTGTTTTATTGCAACTGGACTGCGGCCAATCCTTGCAGTCAGCTGATGAAGCACAGATCGGCTCTAATGGTGGCTTCCAACTAATTTCTACTTCAACTCTACCATTCAATGAAGAAACAGCAGTAAAGTTGCACCTGGTGGTCACTTTATATGGCGATGAATGAATGAGCTGCAGAATGTTGCTTCCTAACGAATGCCTAGCATCACAATTATCTACTTCCCAGGCTTGCATTTGGATAACAAATTTTCGCGCCTCTGGATTGACACTAATGACACTATAGTTTCCACTATGTGCCTTGAAGCTTAGCTGGCCTGTGTCGTTATTACAGTAGAAATTGGAGTACGTAGGATCACCGCATTCCGGTCCAGTGCTTAGAGGATAAGGGACCAAGTTCGTGCCACAAGTCTCACAATTTCTAGCTGTCAATTCTGCAAAGTAGAATAGATATTGTTAAATCGAGCTTTTACTTAAGTGTTACTTGGATATTTGGTTCTGCAACAGCCATTTTTGCTGCTTTTGCTTAAACAGAAGTTTTTATAACTAAAATAATATCTAAGATAAGAGATTCTCTATTGTTTTATTTGGGTCAATGAGTAGAAGATTTCTTCTAACATGACATCACAACTACTCTACCTAATCCTCTATCTAAATTAGCCAAGATGACTATTGGAATGTGGCATGTGAAGAGTAAAGCAAGTACCTATATCAGACAGTGCCACACGGACATGGAGATCGTAGCCATCATCTTGGTCCTCCTGAAGATTTCTGAGATCTTCTGTCCAAGTCCAACATGAATTTGTGTAGCCTCTCTGAAGATTTTCAACGACAAATGAATATGCCAGGCACGGGCAATTGTGGCGGCACTCCTCTCTGCATTCTGTTTCATTCTTGGCGTTGTACGATGAGCCTGAGTATCCCACTTTCATCCTCTTCAATCTCAAGAAGTACTCGCCACACGACGATGTATAGTTGGAGCAACCATCTGCAAAATCTAGTGCTTTCCATTTCTCTGGGAATCTAGGTTTGAAACCTGGCAAACATTTGCATGGTATCTTCTTGTTGCTGTTACAGGCGCCAAAGTTCCCACAAAAGTTGAACACATCGCATTTATCTTTCGGCACTCGCCATATCATGGACCAATTTTTCTTCTTTGTATCAAACTGCCAATACTGTAAAGCTCCAGTAAAATTCAGCATCATTCTTTTATTCATGTAATCTTCTCTCTTGTTCTTGTAAACAAAAGAACCTCTTCCCTTGTCCACGCTAGGATTCAAGAAGTTGCCTAATGTACGAGAAATTTCATCCGATTTGATTTTACCTAACTCCAGCCTGCTTGATTTCCAATGAATGATACTTTTTTCCATGACTAAAAACTGATTCTTTGCGTCGGGATCTTGCCTGAACGTGAAGTTTCCAGGTGCTGGATCTTCTTCACTGGTCCATGAACTTAAAAGTTTTTCATCAATCTTCATACCAAAAAGAACTGTATCCGTTGGTTCGTCAAAGCTTTGCCACAGAGTTTGCCCCGTCTGATTATGAAACAGAATGAAGTTACCAGCATCATTGAGCTTTGCTTTAGGTTCCATTCCCAAACGTCGAAGCTCAACGTGTGTAGACCAATAAACCTTCCCGTTCTTATCGGATAACTTGAGGTTGTCATCTCCAATAGATAAAACTCCACTTTTATCTGAAAGTGGCTTGTCTCTGTTAGCTACCCAAACAACTGTTTGTGGACTGAAGGTGTACCATATCCCTAAATATCTCTTCACATTAGAGCCACTGGATGGGCTAAAGAACCCCAATTCAAATATATTTCCAGCTGAAATAAGAGTTTTTCCATCAACTAGCCTACTTTTGTCTGTTATAGTATCTATGGCAGAGCAGACATGAGGAGAAGAAGACAATATCAGAAATGTATAGCAAAATAAGATGGCAGAGAGGATGTTAACTACTGACCAGCTAGAAGTTCTTCTCATCTTCATGATTTTTCTGCATACCATCACTCTAAAAGAGTACGATGAAATTTTCTTCATTACAAATAATCATTAGTTGACTAAAACGACTTTTAGGCTCAAGGACTGTACACCAATAAAGGTTCCCATTCCCATCGGATAACTTGAGGTTGCCATCTGCAATAAACAAAACTCCACTTCTATCTGAAAGTGGGGTTACTCTATTAGCGACCCAGACAACTGTTTGTGGCCGGACTGGAGGTGTACCAGATCCCTACGTATCTCTTCGCATTGGAGCTTTTGGATGGGCTAAAGAACCCCAATTCAAATATATTTCTGTTATAGCATCTATAGCAGAGCAGCCATGAGGAGAAGAAGACAATATCAGAATTGTATAGCAAAATAAGATGGCAGAGAGGATGTTAACTACTAACCAGCTAGAAGTTCTTCTCATCTTCATAATTTTTCTGCATACCATCACTCTAAAAGAGTACCAAAAGATGAAATTTTCTTCATTGCCAATAATCATCCGTTGACTAAGACGAGTGAGCGGCCTGAATTCCAACTTTCCTGCTACTTGTTCACTTTACTGATGGATATAAAAAGTATTCTTTAATAAGCGTGTTAATAAGTGTGTAGCTGTCATATACCATTTTATTATATATTTAGAGGTAATTTTTTATTTTTTAAATTTATAATTCATTTTAATTTTAAATTAAAATATTAAAAATAAATTTAGACAAATGTTAACTTTTAGTTTCATATGTGATTTTTTTAATTCAAATAAAAAATATTTATTTTTAATTTTTTAATATTAAAATGTTAAATATACTGAAAAAACATATTGTCTATAAAAGAGAAAGACTATAAAGTTCGAAAAAAAAATCTGAAAAAAAATTAAATTAAATATTTATATTTTTTTTATAAATATTTATTATTTTTTTAAAATTTAAAAAAAAAAGTAAAAGATATGAAAAATCAAGAGAGAAAAAAATTAAAATTCAAAAATTTTTTTAAAGAAACTAAACCAAATAATCACACAAAAAAACAAATATTCAGAAATACTTATTAAACTCACAAATCAACTTCCAAAAAATTTGTTTTGAAAAAATTCAAATAAAATATTAAAAATAATATAAAAATTTAAAAAAGGGATAAAATTACAGTATAAAGTAAAAAATTTCAAAAATAATTTTTTAAAACTTAAACAAAAATAAACACAAAAAATTTATAAAAATTAAATTTACGAATAATATACGGATAATTGGGCTACCAATAAATCTTGGACACATTTGACGGAAGCAGTTAAACGCCGTTAAATCCCCATCCCGGGAAAGAGAGCCCGCCTTTCGTAATTAATTAATTAGCCCAGGAATTTTATTTTTTTTTATAATTTGCACCTCCCATCTGGTTCTGGTCCCCTTGACTCATACCCCCCTCATAAGCCGCTGAGATAAGGGAAGTAGTACAGGCTGATGCGGGTTGTGTCAGTGCGTTAGAAATTGACCGCGGTTAAAATGATTGCCATTGCCTCCACAGTTTTGACTCACCTTGGTTAAGTCTCTCGACTCATCATCAGACACACACAGAACAGACAGACAAAGGCGAGAAGATAGAGAGAGCTCTTTGGTTTCGGGTCTGTACGAGCTCTGATTTTTCAGCAGCTGCAATTAATATAGGTAGGGGAGAATTAGAAGAGAAGATTAGAGGCTGAGGTGTTGTCTGCAGAAGAAGGAGAAGAGTGAAAGCGACTAGAGATAGAAAGTGGAATGAAAAGAAGTGATTGATCAATTGATTCGTAAACAAAGAAGTTTTTTGCTGAATTCAGAGAAACACAGGCTTTCTTTGTGAGGTACTGGAAATTTATTGCGTCGATTTGATCAAAGGCTCAGAGAAAGAGAGTAGAGTCGGGTGTTTAGGTGAAAGAAGCGAGTTAGGGTTTCAATCACAGTGGTGATTCGAGCAGGGGGTTTTCGTAAGGAGTTTGAGTGTTATCAGATGAGAGATCTGAGCTGAAAATGTCGAAGAATGGCAACATCGGAGGTATCAATAAAAGGAAATTGTGGTTACGGAAGAGGAGAGAGCTTTACTTCTGCTTATGGTGAGCCGACCGATGCTAGGAAAACCATGGAGGGGCAAAACGGTCATTCGACTCGTATATATAAAAAGAATCCCCTCTTAGCTTTAGTTATTGACACTTGCTGAAGTTTATGGATTGGGTTAAAGAACTTGGACAATGACAAAATGAATATTATTGGTTTTAGATGCTTTCTGCATTTGGTCTGTTATGGGTTCAACTTGATTATTTTGGGCTAATTTCCTACAATTGCAAGTGGCAAATCAGCATTTGAAGAGGTTAGGTAATGTTGCAACGTGGTCAGGACTTGGATGTTGCTAAGAAGGCTAGCATTGTTTTGCTTGAAGGAAAATTTGTAATTTTGTTAATATTTATGTTGCTATTTTTTTTATATTTGAATATTGTTTTTATGTATATTTTTCCAATAAACCTAAACACATTTATTTTAATATTTTAGTGATAATTTTAATAATACAACTGCCATATTTCTTTTATCATGTATTATCTTTTGAGATTTCTTGAAATCTCATGTCATATTATTACTAATATTCAATTTTTTTGAAACTTTGTATTATTATTATTATTATTATTATTAGCATTTTTTTGTTGAGAAATGGTATAAAAAAAATTATTCTCTTTCTTCAAAATTTCTTTAAATTATGTCTTTTTTTTGTTTTGGAGCTGTGTATATCATATATATATATATATATATATATATATATATATATATATATATATATATTAAGAATTTTTTTTATCATTTACTAAAAATTCAAAAAAAAAACTAAACAAAACTTAAAAAGACATTTCAGCAATATTATCCCAATGAAGAAGTAGCACAAAACACCAAAAAAACTAAAAAAAATAGAGAGAGAAAGTCATAAAAAGGTTGGTTTGAAGGGTCTTACAAGATTTTAAGGGTTGAAATTTTGTGAGGAGAAATGAATGCAATTATACTTTAGATAGTTAATACATTTTTTCTGTTTTTATTTGATAGGTTAGTTGTTACACGAATTAAATTTATGAAATTGTTTCATAAAATAAAGAACAAAAAAATATTAATTAATTAAATTTTAAGATGTCAAAATTTAACATAATAATAATTTAAAAATAATATATTTGATTTATTAATACTACTATTATTTATATTGTTATTAAATTTTAAATTATTCCTCTTTTATTATTAATCAATAAAAAATATTTTATCTTTTAAATATTTGGAAAAAAAAAAAAACATAGCTGGCGGAATGGGGGCAACATTCTTGTCGAGGCTGAAGATGGTCCTAAGGAGAGATTGGAAATAAGAAGAAGAGTGTGAAGGTCGAAAGTCCCCTCTCCGACAAAGGGTATTTATAGGCGATGATAATATAGATGGGCAGATACTTGGCCAAATAGTAACCCGAGAAGAGCTGACAAGCATGACAGGTCAGCCAAGTCATCTTCCCGCCAAAATGTTCATGCGTACTTGGTCCTGATGCCCATCTTTGGTTTCAAGGTAAACGATGACACCCAGCGAAAGTCAGCACCTCGGGCGTTGACTTGAATCGATGAGTCAATTCTGACGATGTTGAGCTGAGTCCATGACTATCTGGCCTAGTTATTCATTTTCCCTTTCGTCGTGTGGGTCCCAATTAACCAAGTAGAGATTCCAAGATGAAAGATTAAAGTAGCCCTAGACTTAATGCTCAGCTTTTGGCTGATTGTATGGGGCTTACTTTCTCTATAAACTCTGTTTGTAAGCCTCCTTAAAAGTGTTCTGTGTTTAATTTAAAGATCTATTTTCCAAAAAAAAAAAAAAGGTAAAGTTGTACAAAACGGGTAAAACAAAATAAAAGTGGGCTATTCAAAAGCCTTTAATAAAGAAAAAGAAATAATATAAAAATGTGTCATTTATCTACTTATGCTATATATAAAAGGAACCCCTTTTTGTTTTGGTTGTTGACATCTGATCAAGTTTATGGATTGGGTTTACTTGGACAATGATAAAATGTATATCATTGGTTTTAGCTGCTTTGTACATTTGGTCTATTATGGGTTGAACTTCATTATTTTGGGCTAATTTCCTACTCTTGCAAGTGGCAAATGAGCATTTGAAGACGTTGGGTGATGTTGCAACGTGGTCAGCACTTGGATGGTTGGATATTGCTAAGAAGGCTAGCATTGTTTTGCTTGAAGAAACTTTTTAAATCTTTATTTTTTATATTTGAAATTTGTTTTCATGTATTTTTTTCCAATAAAACTAAACACATTTATTTTAATATTTTAGTGATAATTTTAATAATACAACTGCCATATTTCTTTTATTCGATATTAACTTTTGAGATTTCTTGAAATCTCATGTCATATTATTACTAATATTCAATTTTTTTGAAACTTTGTGTTGTTTTTGTTGTTGTTGTTATTCATTTCTAATAGTATTTTTTTTCTGTTGAGAAATGTTATAAAAAATATTATTCTCTTTCTTAAAGATTTCTTTAAAATTATGTCTTTTTTTTTGTTTTGGAGTTATGTATATCATATATATAGATTATTTTTTAAAATTTTTTTTATCATTTACTAAAAATTCCACAAAAAACTAAAAAAACTTTAAAAAAATTCAACAATATTATCCCAATGAAGAAGTAGCACAAAACACCAAAAAAAACTAAGAGAGAGAGAGAGAGAGTTATAAAAAGGTTGGATTGAAGGGTCTTACAAGATTTTAAGGGTTGAAATTTTGTGAGGAGAAATGAACGCAATTATACTTTAGATACTTAATACATTTTTTATGTTTTAATTTGATTGTTTAGTTTTTACACAAATTAAATTTATGAAATTGTTTCATATACTGAAGAACAAAAAAATATTAATAATTAAATTATTTTAAGATGTCATATTTGATTTATTAATACTACTATTATTTATACTGTTATTAAATTTTAAATTATTCTTCTTTTATTATTAATTCAATAAAAAATATTTTATCTTGTAAATATTTGAAAAAAAAAAAAAAAAAGGGAGAGCAACCATCTCTGGCGAAGTGGGGGTAATATTCTAGTAAAATATAATTATCCTGGATTGATGTCTTTCGGCTAACTTGCAAAAATCGCGAGGTCAAGATCTTTCTGAACTGCCTTTTCAAATGGTCCCTTATTCTTATTATTATTATTATTATTATCCCAATAATTCATATTTTAGGTACCAATAATAAATTATCACATTTTTTTTTTAACTTTTACATTACTTATTTTGCATACTCTCTCGTCAAATCAACACATTAACTAAATAATTTAATTCTAGTTAACCTAATTAAAATTAATAATTAATTTTATTAAATTAAAACTAGTGGTAATCGAAAATAATTACCCTATGTAGGAAAGAACTCTTAAACATTTTAGACTTTCTCTTGCAACTCGGTAAAGCCTTAAAATTGAGTAAAGCCTTACAACCTCAATTTTTTGTCTTTTATTTTCTTAGGATTTGACTTTCAATTTCAAATTCATGATATATATATATATATATATATATATATATATATATATATATATATATATATATATATTAAACTTAAGAACTCTTTCCCACAATGGGATTCTATATGGAAATAACAAAGGTTGAATGAAATATTTTTCTGTGAGAAATTACAAAATTAGAAATATATAATAGGATCAAATATGGTTGAATACATTTAGGTAGGACTAATCAACTTCTCTTTCTAATTGGTTTAATTTAATTATTTGGGAGCTTATAATTTTTGTAATTGAAAGCCTTTCTGATATAAGTGGGAAAGGTTCCATGAACTTTAGGAGAGCAAACACATGGGCCAGTATTCCAAATATTCGTTCTCATCCCACTTTCTATAAAGCTTTGAAGCACAATAGTTAAGATCCTAAACTACACATTAGAAATAGAAAGAATTCAACAATTCCATCTGTTCAGCCTTTTTATACTTAAAGTATACATTATACTCACTTCATCATGAATCCACAATTTATCTATACCCACTTCAAGAATGGTGCAAATAAAGTTGATGATGAGGTTGCAGTTCTTGAATACTCTCCTCCAATAAGTTTTTGACTCTTACAAAATTTCAACTTCTAGCAATGGTTTCGTTTGCTTTTATGGTCTCCAAAGTGGTGTTCGTGTGTGCAAGCCTAACACCAAAGACATAGTCAGACTCCCACATATTGATGCGGAAGGCTTTCTATCTTTGAGCTATGGATTTGGGTTTGATGAAAAGAGTGGTAAGCATAAAGTCATTCAATTCTTGGAGCCTCTGAAAGCAAAAGCTTCTGTGGTCAAACTCAAGATTGAAATATTTACCATGGGCAATAATTCTTGGAGGACTATAGGGCACCATTCTTGTTTTGACTTTCACAAACCACCCATGTTTGCTGGTGGTTCTTTTATTGGATAATAGCTTGTTCTCCTCTTTATTCTTTTAGTTTATTGGATGTGCCAAAGCAAATAGCTTCAATGATTCAAAACAGAGTATTTTACCAACCATATGGTGAAAGCTCATTGAAGCATTTTAACAACCATTAAACGATAACGTTTTTAACACTTAAGACAAAACCTTTAAATCGTTAAACTAAACCACATCAACCATCAATACACTATAAGCTTAAGAATCCTATCATAATTGCAGCAACATAAAGAATCCTATCATAAAGAATAAAACATCTCCAAAAGAGTAAATTTTGTGAAAATTAACCATGTTCACATCAATAATTGATTCAAGGTTTTAACAACTAGTAGAAAAAAAAACTCACAGCTTCATATTAGGCACAAAAACATCTATATTCTCACCAAATTTTCAACAAAGTCAACCTAACTTTACTCAAATCCCTAATCAAGAAGATCGAAACACACTAAATTACCAAATCTTCATCACCATGTCGACTGATTTAGAATGATTGGTATGGTATTTCTCAAGGAAAGAGGAAGCCGAGCACTGGTTTGAAAGTCAAACCCAAGGCAAACAAAAGAGAAAAATTGAAGATGTAAGGCTTTACTCAATTGTAAGGCTTTACCGAATTGCAAGAGAGAGTCTTAAACGTTCAAGAGTTTTTGCTTCTTCAGAGGCTAATTTTCTATCGATTAGCACTAGTTTTAATTTAATACAATTAGTTATTAATTTTAATTAAGTTAACTAGAGTGAAGTTATTTAGTTAATGACTTAATGTGCTGATTTGATGAGGGAGTGTGCAAAATAAGTTTTGTAAAAGTTTAAAAAAATATGATGTGGCAATTTATTATTAGCGCCTAAAATATGAGCTTTTAGGATCATCCTAATATAATGTATTTCCTATTATTATTATTATTGTTATTAGTAGTAGTAGTAGTAGTAGTAGTAGTAGTAGTAGATGTACAATGATGATTTTAATTAATAATATTTTAAAAATAATATAAAATTATAAAAAAAATTATTTTGAAATACATATTAAATAATGTGTTAAAGAACTTGATTCATGTAAAGAATGCACAAAAAAATAATAATAATTTGAAGTTAGATACTGTTAGCTTTAAATTGACAAGTATTTTGAAAATGACAAAACTCAAGCAAGCTTAGAAATGATTTTTATACAAGTAAATTTGCTTTGAATGAACTCAATGATTGAAACTATTTTAACAAAGTCTTGGATTGAGATTTCAACTGAAAAAGTCAGTAAATACTCTTAGAAAAGTGTTAGAAGATTTTTGAACTGACTTAAAATCACAAAAGCTATAAACTTTGCAGCATGTTAAAGTGCAGGAGGGCTACTGGACAAAAGGGATCGATCCCTACTGTAGAGGGATCGATGCCCAATTGGCAGAATGAAATGGAAACACCCGGGAGAAAGCTTGGATAGCATTCTGGAGAAAAGGGATTGATCCCTACTGTTGGGGGATCGATCCCTTTGCCCCAGACCTGACAGTAACGGCTAGTTTCTGAGTTTTTCAACGGGAAGAATTACATTAAATGCTTCACCAACTGTTCTATCCGTTTGGTGGGTTATAAATAGTGACATTTATGAAGTTTGGAGGTAGAACAAGCATTCCAAAGTATTCAAGCTTCAAGAGAGAATCTAAAATCTGAAAATCTTATTGTAACTCCATTTTGTGAGAGTGTTTTCTGTATCCTTCACCCATCCACTGAAAAAATCAGATATTCAAAGGGGTGAGCTATCCTTGTAAGGTCTGATATTGTAGAGTGTGGGAATACTACAAGGGTAGAGGATTAGAAGGAGACTTCTAAAGTCTCTAGAGAAATTGTAAGAGGTCTTGCCACACCTTCAAGTGGTTTGTAAGCTTTCTCAAGGAAGAGGTGAATCAAAACCTTGACAAGAAGTTCAAGGAGAGAGGACGTAGGCAAGAGATTGGCCGAACCTCTATAAACCTTGTGTTTGCTCCTCTTTCCCTTACTCTTATTTACTGCATTTATTTCATTATTGCTTATTTGACTTTGATTGTGCATTAAGAGTTAGGAAAAGTAGAAATAACTAGAAAAACCGATTCACCCCCCCTCTCGGTAGAGCCAACAGATACCAATTAGGAAAATTATAGAAAAATTTAAATATAACAAATATTGAATATTAAATTAATTAATTAATTAATTAAATAGTTACAATCTTAATGAAAACAACTTTTACAACTTTAGTCATTAATAGATTATTGGTTAATTTTTCATATTTGAAATTATTTATTTTTAAAATTTGAATTTAAATGACTACATCTCCATATTAACCTTATAAAATTAATTAGAGTTGAAAACTCTATTTTTAAGGTTTTGAAAAAAAATTATTTATTATAATCTCAAACATAAAAGTAAGTAAAGTAAAAATGTAAAAAAAAATAAGGTTTTGAAAAAAAATTATTTATTATAATCTCAAACATAAAAGTAAGTAAAGTAAAAATGTAAATAAAAATAAAAATAATTTATTATTTGAATTTTTTAACATTTAAAACAATTCAAAATGTTAATGCAATATTTAAGATAATACAGATTTCAAAAGAACAAATCATTCATATAGATATTTCAAATGATTGAACAAAAATATAACAAAAAAAAAATGATTGAACAAATAAATAAACAAAATGATTGAATAAAAAAATCTGAAAAAAAAGGAATGAAAATTGAAAGAAAAAGAAATTAAAAATTAATTCAATGCTAAAATATACAAACTAGAATACCTTGCTTTAATTTTTTGATAAAAGATTTATCAAAAAGAAAATTTATCTTATCACACATGACACATGTTCATATGAAAATACATATGTCTTTTTAAAAAAGTGCATCTAAATAAAAAATTTATACCAAAATTAATTATTTCTATAAATATGCTTTTAATACATGTAAAGAGGAACAATACATATATTAATAAAATATGTAAAGAAATAGATAAATTACAAATGATTTTTTTTTAATTTTAATATATATAGATATAGGTTTTATATCTTTTAGAAATTAAATTAAATAATTGATTTAAAGTGATAATTTAATTATTTTGTAATTTTAATATTTATATATATAGATTCCTATATTTTAGAAATTTGAAAATAAAAATATATAATTATTTTTTTACTTTAAAATATTACAAGTGCCAAATATGTGAATTATTCACCTAAAATGTTTTACTTGCAGTCAAAAGTTTTAACTTTTATATATTTATATAAAAGATGCCTACTATTATAATTCTAGATTAGGAATACAATCCAGGGGAGTCAACAATTTAATGCTAAATTTGAGTTTTTGTTCAACTTGACTTAAAATTCTAGCTAAAACTTGATAGAACTTAAACTTTGAAGCTTGATTTGAAATAATATTAGAATTGTTCGAGTTCAATTTGATATGTTATTTTTTGATCATATACTAAAGGTAAAATAATAAATTAACAATTAAATATTAAAAATATACGTAATGTGAATAATAGTCAAATATGCATTAACTTTTTGCACAAAAAAGGTATAAACTTTCAAATTTTTTATTACATGCAAATTAGAACATAAACTTATATTTAACTGTAAATAAATTCAATCTTTTAAAAGTATACAATTAAGTTAAAATCTATTAAAATGACATTGACATTTATTTGTGTTTCATATGTAATATGCCACATGGTAACCCTTAAAGTTATCCACGTCAGCTGCTATATAAGATGTCTAAATGGTAATTAATGTCATTTAACAAATTAAATTTAATTGTATTGTTTTGAAATGTTGAGATTTATTTACAACAAAATAAAAATTTATGAACTTATTTGCATGCAATAAAAAATTGAAGGTTTATATAATAATTAGTTTTAAACCAGTAAGATGCACGAATATACATTAATAAATCAGTAAATTTATTTATAATATAATTTTTATTGGAAGCTTTATAATATAAGTTATTATATTAACAAACAATACAAAATTTTTATCTTTAATATTTTTTTATTTGTATCTTGTATATTTTAATATAATAAAATATGAAAACATATATGAGATTAATTATACAATTTTGGTCAGGTTTAAATAAAATTTATATAGTAATTTAAATCGAAGTAATCCATAAACAAATTTTAATTATGTCTTTGATTTGAAAAAACTGAAAATTTTCTCATTTTTTAATTCAATTTCATGTACAATTTTTTAATTTATAAATAAAATTCAATTATGTTTTGGATTTGAACAAATTTGTCTTGATGTTAATAGACATATTCTTGTAGTTTAAACCTTCAACCTTCATTGATATCTTATTGGAGATATTCGTTCCAAGTAATAATGTCCTTGCATGGCTGTATCTTTAATTTAGGATACAATTTGATTAATATCAGAAAAAATAAGAAAAAAAAACATTTAGAAGAAATAGAACCCAATAAATCAAATATATATAAAGTTCTTTAAAATAAACTTTTTAAAGTTTTGAAATTTACATTATTTTTACTTCTTTATAATTTGTTAAAATTTTTATGGTATACTAACTTTTTGAGTATCCTTAATATTCATTTTTAAGTTCTTGAATTAATATCTTTAAATTTTAATTTTAATCTATAGAAAAAGATAATTGATTTTTTAATTTTAATTAAATGGGTAAAGAAATTGAAAAATATAACTTTTTTTTTCGTATATTAATCTATATGGGTAAAAAATTGAAAAAGATAAATAATTAAAGAAAACTTATACAATTAAGTTTTAGATAATACACATAATTTATTTTTTTAATTTTAATTTATAAAAAAAAGATAATTGATTTTTTCTTAATTTTAATCTATATGGTGAATAAATTTAAAAAAGACAACTATTTTTTTAATTTTAATTTATATTTCAATTAATGGTGTTCCAATATCATTAATTTAGGATACGATTTTATATATAAGATTAGATCTTTTAATATATGTAGAAATTGACAAAAAAATTAAAAGATATAGAAAAATAGAAGACAGATAGAACAAATATATATAAGCTTATTTAAAATAAATTTTTTAAAGTTTTTGTGTTAGTTTTACTTCTTTATAATTTGTTAAAAAAGTTCATGGTATACTATTTTTTGTGTATTATTGATTTTTATTTTGAGATTATTGAATTAATATCTTGAGGCCTTTAATTTAATTTATAGAAAAAGATAAATTTTTTAATTTTAATCTATATGTGTAAATAAATTGAAAAAAGAAAATTGATTTTTTTAATCTAAATTTACATGGGTTTAAGACATTGAAAAATGATAATTGATAATTTTAAAAATTTAATCTACATAGGGGATTTTGGATAATTGAGTTAAAGAGATAATTTATTTTTTTGTAATTTTAACGTATGCATATTCTTATCTTTTAGAAAATTAAAAAAAAGAAAGATAATTATTGTTTTAGTGTAATAAGTGCCACATGTCAAATAGATAAACAATCAACATATGATGTTTTTCTTTGAGTCAACTACTTTGGTTTTTATATATATTATATATATTTATAAGATAATAATATTATGCAAAAAATTGAGCATTTTAATTATTTTTTTTTGATTGAATGGAAATTTAAAGACAATAATTACATCCTAAAATGAGTGGCATCCCACTGGTTTGCTTTTAGATGTATTGGTTTGTTGGGGTTTGTTGAGTGCTAAATTTGAGTTAATTGGAGGCGATTTGCTTTGTGTGTATATTTTTGCTTTTGAGGCTTGTAATCCTATGACAAGTGTTGCTCTGTTTTGCCTTGTCCATGTCGATAGAGTAGGCCATTTGATATCTATTAATAAATTCATAGGCTTAATAATCAAATATGACCTCAATATTTACCACAAAATAGAATTAAGTTCTCAACGTTTAAATGCATGGAAATCAGTTCTGAACGTTACAAAATAATTGAATTAAGGACATTTTCGTTAAATCTTTTAATTTTCGTTACACCTACCAGTAATAAAACTTAATGAAAATTAAAAGATTTAACGAAAATGTCCTTAATTCAATTATTTTGTGAAGTTGAGGACTGATTTTCATGCATTTAAACATTGAGAACTTAATTATATTTTGTGACAAACGTTAAGGTCATATTTGACTATTAAGCCTAAATTCATATTGCATTTCAAAAAAAATTAATTACATCCTAAAATGCCTGGGGAAAGATATGCCCAAGTATCAGCAGCTAAGAAACTTTCCAGATAAGCAGGACGAGCCCCTAGACGCTCGTATTCAACCTCTTAACTCACAGGCCATCTTTGCTAACTTCTTTGCAGAAAAGTTACTCTTCCTGTAAGAATACCGAACCTCAACCCTCCAAGGTCTGCGGAGGAGTTCTCTAATATCACCAACGATGGTCCCTAAAGGATGAAACTGTATGTCTGCAGCATAAATTATATCAACAACAACTTTAGCATCAAATTTAGAAACAACCTTTCGGAAACCTGCATTCCAAGCTAAGAGCAGCCCCAATTTCAACGCTTGTAACTCTGCAACAGTAGAACAGAGGCCAACATGTGCCTGGAATCCCACCAACCATTGCCATTTGAATGTATTTGATAATTAAACGTAAATTTTTTATTAAATTAATAAACTATTTGGATTTTTATTAAAGTGACTTTAGAGCGAGTAAAAAAATAAACATATCAAATTTTTAATAGCGTGTTACAGGGTTGCACACTCTTGCCTCGGACATAAACAAAAAGCGTAAGTAAAACAAAATCCAAATCAAAGACAAAACCCTAGTTAAATCTTTGTCTCTGCCACTTCACTTCAAACAGCGGCAATAGAGGCCGCAGCCAACCCTGCAAAAACAAGAAACTAGAAACCCAACGATGAGCTGCTGCAAAAACTTTTCTTCTTCGCCTTCTCATTTCTTTTCTTTCTCCAATCATTTCCTTCCCAAATCCTCCGACTGCCTTTTTTTGTTCCCTTCCTCTCCCAACCTAAAACGAAAGCACAAATCTTTCAACCTCCGTTCATGGCCACCGCAACGCTGCCTGTCTCGTCGGGTGGCCAAACGCGTCCCAATCCAAGCAAATTCTACTGTCAATGCCGAAGAAAAGGGTCCCAAGTTAAGCAAAAGAACGGATTTGAAAAAGATAATGATTCTCGGAGCCGGTCCGATTGTCATCGGCCAAGCTTGTGAATTCGATTACTCGGGAACCCAAGCTTGCAAAGCGTTAAGAGAAGAAGGGTACGAGGTTGTTTTGATAAATTCCAATCCGGCAACCATCATGACCGACCCGGATATGGCGGACCGGACTTACATAACTCCGATGACACCGGAATTAGTCGTGCAAGTCCTCGAAAAAGAACGTCCTGACGCGCTTCTACCCACAATGGGCGGCCAAACCGCCTTAAACCTTGCAGTGGCTTTGGCAGAATCCGGGGTTTTGGAGAGATATGGCGTGGAACTGATAGGAGCAAAGCTGGACGCCATTAAAAAAGCTGAGGACCGTGAGTTGTTCAAGCAAGCAATGAAAAATATAGGTATAAAAACCCCACCTTCAGGGATAGGGAATACGTTAGATGAATGTATCCAAATAGCTAATGAAATCGGGGAGTTCCCATTGATCATTAGGCCAGCGTTTACTTTAGGAGGGACGGGGGGTGGCATAGCTTATAATAAGGAAGAGTTTGAGGTTATTTGTAAGGCAGGTTTGGCTGCGAGTTTAACTTCACAGGTTTTAGTTGAGAAATCATTGCTAGGATGGAAAGAATATGAGTTGGAAGTTATGAGGGACTTGGCTGATAATGTTGTGATCATTTGTTCAATTGAGAATATTGATCCAATGGGAGTGCATACTGGAGATTCGATTACTGTGGCGCCTGCGCAGACCTTGACTGATAAGGAGTATCAGAGGTTGAGGGATTATAGTGTTAAGATTATTAGGGAGATTGGTGTGGAGTGTGGAGGTTCGAATGTGCAATTTGCAGTTAATCCTGTTGATGGTGAAGTTATGGTCATTGAGATGAATCCAAGGGTTTCAAGGAGTTCTGCTTTGGCTTCAAAAGCTACAGGGTTTCCTATTGCAAAAATGGCTGCTAAGTTGTCAGTTGGGTATTCATTGGATCAGATTCCTAATGATATTACCAAGAAGACTCCAGCTAGTTTTGAGCCTTCTATTGATTATGTCGTGACTAAGGTAAGAACTTGTTAGTTACCTTGTTTCTTTGGATGCATTTTTGTGCTTTCAACTTATTTAAGATTAAGCAAGGTGTAGACTGTTTATCAACTATAAAAATTGACAGTGTATTGTTGTTTCTTTACTTAATGTTTATGATTATTCATTTATAGTGTAATGATTCATCTCACAGAAGGAACAATACACTAGAATCTCTACTTTTTACCTTTTTTATGTGAATAATGCTCTGTGAAGATTGAGATATAATTCACTATTTTGTTTAATTGCTCATGAATTTATGTTATCAGCTTATGTGTTTCTTATTTTTTCTAAAATTTTTTTCTACACAAATTGTAGATCCCACGGTTTGCATTTGAGAAATTCCCTGGTTCTCAGCCAATATTGACAACCCAGATGAAATCTGTTGGGGAATCCATGGCTCTAGGCCGAACATTTCAAGAATCCTTTCAGAAGGCAGTTAGATCATTGGAACATGGCTACTCTGGATGGGGTTGTGCAAAAGTTAAAGAACTTGACTGGGATTGGGACCAATTGAAGTACAGTCTCAGAGTCCCCAGCCCAGATCGAATCCATGCTATATATGCTGTGATGAAGAAGGGGATGAAAGTGGATGACATATATGAGCTGAGTTTCATTGACAAATGGTTCCTCACTCAGCTTAAGGAATTAGTGGATGTGGAGCAATATCTTTTGGCTCGGAGTTTATCTGATCTGACAAAGGATGAATTTCATGAAGTCAAAAAGAGGGGCTTTAGTGATAAGCAGATAGCCTTTGCAACTAAGTCATCAGAGAAGGAAATCCGAGCAAAGCGATTATCTTTGGGAGTTACTCCAGCATATAAGAGAGTAGATACTTGTGCTGCGGAGTTTGAGGCCAATACGCCTTATATGTACTCCTCCTATGATTTTGAGTGTGAATCAGCTCCTACTGAAAAGAAGAAGGTTTTGATTTTGGGTGGAGGACCAAATCGCATTGGTCAGGGGATTGAGTTTGACTACTGCTGTTGCCATACATCTTTTGCCCTTCAGGTTTGAATTTCCTTTTTCATTTTTATGCTTCCATATTTTTAATAAGGTGAAGCTGCTTGTGTACAGCATTTTCACTGTTCTGCATAAATTTTCTGTTTTTTTTTTTTTTTCAATCTATATTTTTGCCCTTTGCAGAAAGCTGGATTTGAGACAATCATGATGAATTCAAATCCTGAAACTGTATCCACAGACTATGATACCAGTGATCGTCTTTACTTTGAACCACTGACAGTTGAAGATGTTCTGAATGTTATTGATTTAGAAAGACCTGATGGCATCATTGTCCAGTTTGGAGGTCAAACTCCCCTTAAGTTGGCTTTGCCCATCCAGCATTACTTAGATAAGCACCGGCCTTTATCTGCCAGTGGGGCTGGGCATGTTCGAATATGGGGTACATCACCAGATTCCATTGATGCAGCTGAGGACAGAGAGAGGTTCAATGCAATCCTTAAGGAGTTAAAGATTGAGCAGCCAAAAGGAGGGATTGCCAAGAGTGAAGATGATGCTCTTGCCATTGCAAAAGATATAGGTTACCCAGTTGTTGTACGGCCTTCCTATGTGTTGGGTGGCCGGGCAATGGAGATCGTATATAATGATGACAAGCTTGTGACATATCTAGAGAATGCTGTTGAGGTGGACCCAGAACGCCCTGTACTGATTGACAAGTATTTATCTGATGCAATCGAGATTGATGTAGATGCGCTTGCTGATTCACATGGTAGTGTAGTTATTGGAGGAATAATGGAGCACATTGAACAGGCTGGGGTCCATTCTGGTGACTCTGCCTGCTCAATTCCGACGCAAACTATCCCATCTTCTTGCTTAGATACTGTGAGGTCATGGACTACAAAATTGGCTAAGAGGCTAAATGTGTGTGGGCTCATGAACTGTCAGTATGCAATCACAGCATCTGGTGATGTTTTCTTACTTGAGGCAAATCCCCGCGCTTCTCGTACTGTACCATTTGTTTCCAAGGCAATTGGGCACCCACTGGCTAAATATGCTGCTCTTGTTATGTCAGGAAAGTCACTTAATGATCTAGGTTTAACGAAAGAGGTGACGCCACAGCATGTCTCGGTCAAGGAAGCTGTTCTTCCATTTGAGAAGTTCCAAGGCTGTGATGTGTTGTTAGGTCCTGAAATGAGAAGCACTGGTGAGGTGATGGGTATTGATTTTGAGTTTGCAATAGCATTTGCAAAGGCTCAGATTGCTGCAGGGCAGAAGCTACCACTTTCTGGCACTGTTTTCCTCAGCTTAAGTGACTTGACAAAGCCCCATCTTGAAAGAATCGCAAAAGCTTTCTTGGGCCTGGGATTCAAGATTGTTTCAACATCTGGGACAGCTCACTTTCTTGAACTAAAAGGTATCCCAGTGGAAGGAGTGCTGAAAATGCACGAGGGACGGCCACATGCTGGTGATATGATTGCCAATGGGCAGATCCAGTTGATGGTGATCACAAGCTCTGGTGATGCATTTGATCAGATTGATGGCCGGCAGTTGCGGAGAATGGCTCTTGCATACAAGGTTCCCATAATAACAACTGTCGATGGAGCCTTGACAAGCGCAGAGGCAATTAGGAGCTTGAAGTCATGCTCTATTAACATGATAGCACTTCAGGACTTCTTTGATACTGAGGTAGAAGCCGGGAGGAGCAAAAATTTGCTGTCCACCTCCTCTCTATAGATTGAGTAGGCACTTTAGGTATGCAATTCATTTCTTTCTTCCTTTTTTGATGTTCTTTTAATATGTTTTCATTAGTCCTGCCTGGAATAGGTTGCTATTTCTTCCCTGATTTCTTGCCGTCTCATCTCCTATTCTGTTCTATGATTGATGACGATGAATTTTGAAGAATGCATGGTAGCAAATATTTAAGCACTGCAAAATGTAATATATATCTGTAATGTGGTGATGCAATTTTGAGGTACTTGTACCTATGTAGTATCTTATGCAACAGAGTTATTGTTGTTGAAAAATTGTTTTGTCCAACGCAAAAAATAAACTATAGTCAGAAGTCCTGTTTTTTAGAAACAACAATGATAAACAAGAGAAACTGAACATTGAAAACGACTAAGTGTAATCAATTTATAGTTTATAAGCTATGGTGTAAATCAAGTAGTTTAAAACAACGATGAGAACCATATCTTGACATGTTGGACAAGAATATTGCTGTTCTGGTTTGCTTTTCAGATAGCTCCAATTAACTGGTCAGGAATTTGACAGGAATTTGGTTCGATGGCTGCGCAAATTCAGTGTTTTAGACCTTTCTTATCATCTTATCCAGACGTTTCACATAACTCTTGATGCCGAACATGGACATCAACGCAAACTGTAATGCCCTCAGGCCAACGCAACTTGTCAAGACTACGGACATCAAACCAGAATATGAGTTTGAGATTCTCAATCTGGGAATGGGTTAAAATGTGAAGGCTGAAAGAGTTTGAGTTTGGGATAACAAGAGAATAAATATGTAATTTTTAAAATTTATTAATATCAAACGATAACTAACATTAAAACTGTATGTTAATCAAGTGACCTTGTTCACAGGTATAAATGAAAAAAATAAAATTTTGTTTATATTTGGAAATGTTTAAAAAAAGTATAATAATAAACAACTTTTAAAATGTTGTTCTAAATTTTCTATTTAAGTTTAATGAACAAATATAAACAAACAAAAATCGAATATATTTACAATTTACTCGATGATAGTTATATCTAATTTATATCATAGTAAATAGGAGGCTTGAGTTCGAATCATGGGAAGGATGGAACGGAAAATAGCTTCTTCCATATCATAAGCTCAACATCATATGAACAAAAAAAAAAATACTTGGTTCAAGTGATACCTTTCTCACATAAAGTTATAAAAGTAGTATTGTAGCCTAATTCCCTAAATTTAGGTTTTGTACCTAAGTCCCTAATACCTAATCTCCAACTCCCACCATAACTTCACATGATTTGGACATAAATTGGTAGAATCACTTAAAAAGTTTGGGTTCTTCATATAATAAAAAAAGGAAAAAAAAAGTAAGACAAAAAGGAAGGAAAAAGGGGAGGATCCATGGTTTACAATGTTTAGCATCTTTTCGATGTTTGGCTACTTTGTTTGGGGCTTTAAGACTTGAAACAAGGTTTAGATGGATGCAGACTAGGACCCCACTCACTGGCTCAATTTCAGAACAAAAGAAAACTATAATCAAGAGAAAAAGCCTTCTTTCCCTATGAAGGTCTCCATTTCATTAGACTTTTGTCTCAAGGTTTATCTTCTCTTTTAGTCTGCTTTTCATGTCAATATTCCACACGTTAATCATTAGGGCATCAGTGCTTTTAATTTGGTCTCATGTTTCCCATCTGATCCTGTTTTGTTACCTTATTAACTTTGTTTTTGTAAGAATGTATGCCAACAAAGAGAGGGTATAAGGATATAAGAAAAAGAAAAGGCTAATGTAAATGTTTCTTCTAAGAGAATAATTTCATTTAATTTGTAAGTGTGGGAAAATGCAAATTCACTTATTATTTTTCTTTCTTTTCTTCTATAGCATGAATGAATATTATTTTCCTCCATTTCTCTCTACCTTCATGCTTCTCTTCTCTTTCTACTTTTTCTCTTTACCAACAAAATGTAGCACAATTTGTCTAGCTCTACTTCTAAATTGTAAGTTAGAGCTAAGACATTTTTTTTATTAGGTAGAGAAAAGAATTCGAACTCTGTAATAAAACAGGATCATGCATTAATTATTGAGCTAAATGTTCGAATGCATCTATAATGCAATTTATAATTTAGACCATAACTGTTATCTCTTTATTTTGGAACTAAAATTATAGTTTTATAATAGGTAAAGATAAAAAAAAATAAAAATAAAAAGGTTTGAGCAGCCAGCTGTGAGATTTTTCTTTTCAAAGTGAATCTTTTAGTGGCTACAATTTCTTACCCAAATGCAAACATACAATAAAGCCAACAGAAACTGCATAAAAATACATAAAAAAAACCTTACAATCCCACTTAGGCAAATGTACAATGCCCAATTTAACATTCCTTGTAGTTTTCTTTATTTTAACTTTGTCCTTGTCCTTACCTTTAAAGAACAACAAGAAAACAAAGTTGAGCCCATGGTGGAAGAAAAACCTTGGCCAGTGAAAAGGCTGAAAATCTCTGGTAAAATAAAAGATGAGCACTAATTCTGTTGTCTTGAAACTTGATAATGACATTGCATTGCATGATTGACCTGTGCAATTGTGGATGCCTTGCTTTTGAAACTTAGCAAAGGTTTACTCAACCATGATTGCAATGCCAGGTCAATTATTTGATCTCTTCTGGTTCATGATAGGAAATCATGTGATTCTTAGGTGAAAAGCCAAGTAATTTCAAGCTGCCATGATAAGAAATCATGTACCAGCAAAGTGAATCAAGAAGCTGTCTTTAAGATTTGAACCAAAAAAAAATGTAGAACAACTCACCTTATTCAACTCCCTCCCTAAGAGTGGTTGAAAAATTGAATTCAAAATTATTTAAGACTCTGTTTGGTAAGTTGAAAAATGAAAAGTTGAAAAGTGAATCGTGGAAAAGGAAAAAGAAAATGAATTTTAAAAATGTTAGGTACAATAAAAACTAGAAAGGAAAGAAAGTGAAAGGGAATGTGTGTTTTCTTTTTTCACTCATAAAATATAATTAGTTCAAATTGGATAGAAATTGAAAAAGAAAATATGGTTCATATGAATAAATTAGGTAAAAATATTAAATTACTCTTAAATCACTTTATTTTTATTTTATTTTCTCTCACTTTTTTTTTAATTCTACCAAGTAATATAAAAAAAATATGTTTTTCATTCACTTTTTCATTTTTTGACTGAGCACATTGATTAAAAAAAATTATATATTTTCTATCTTTTCACTTTTTTCTTCCTCTATTTTTCTCGTCATTTCATTTTTCTTTCCATGATACTAAGTAAAGCTTAACTCAATTAGTAAAAATAAAATAAGGTTTTGATAAAAATATTAAATCTGAACCACGAAGTTTTGGTTCCACGAATTTATATATGTTAAAAGATTAACAAATTTTTAATGTCATTTGGTCATAATTTTATTTAAAAAAGTTTTTATTGAATAATTTTAATTTTAATTTAAAATTTGTAATTGTGATTAAATCACATCCAGAGCTCAAAACTCTTAACTATAACATACTCTCTTTCTTAAAAAAAAAAAAATCCATTTAATGGCTAACAACATACACATAAATTCTAAAATTACTCAAACTAATTCTTTAACATGACAATAATCCTAACATCCACATCAAAGTTATGTTCATTAACTCAAGTGATTTCAAAGTCTAATCCACAAAAATCAGACCAATTTGTGTACCTTGAAGGTCCTCTTTTGGACAAGAACATCCTCTAACCCTAAATTATTTAGAGACTTGAAAACATCCATAGCCAAGCCAAGCACCAACAGATTTAACAATTTTCATCCCATCAAATCATTTGCCTGAAACCAATCAGGCGGCTCAGAATTGAGCTCTGGTGGACCCCCTGGCAGCCCATTGGTAACATGCAATTTTTTTCTTCCATCGTCATCAGCCAGTCAATAATTCATCCATAAGAAAGATCAGAAATCAAAATCACACGTTTTACTGTGCTAGTGCTACCCCTGAAAAGTTACCGCACACTGAAAAGACAAAGAGACTACTATAACTGTTTTACAGCTTTTACAGTTTTACTGTACCTAAAATAAGGGGGAAAAAAAGAACTGCTTCAAATAAAAATGATTTACAAAACAAAGGTAGCAACGGTAAAAATAAAAACAATCCTTTTTTTTTTACTACAGCATTTACTCCTACAACTTACCAGTTACCACGATATTTTTTGACCTTTCACTGCTTTTTTTTACCAAACTCGGCTCATTAAAAACCAACTCCAGCCGCGCCAACTCCAAGTGTAGCCGGCTCGAGCTTCCTATTCTTCCAAAAGCAAGAATCCGGGGTGAGCTTAGCCGATGACCTCATCGGCTCTGACTTGCAGCGCGTGAGGACATACGGCTCATACCCTTTACCTCCAACAAGCTTCTGCTCAATCATGTTAGCCATAGGCCCACCACCGCCAGCACCATTAGTTGCAGTCGCCGTAGCCATTGGTGGAGCCGCGGGGAAAGAGCAAGATGACCTAGGTGGCTGTAACAAAATTGGAGCAGGTTTAGAGTCAATACAGATCCTTCTTTTGGGCTCATCTCCGCCGTCCTTTTGTTTGACCGTTGGCTGTTTTTTCCTCTCTGGTACCCACCTGATGAAATCTGTGCTACACACCCAAGTCTCCTTGGATACCTCCATTGACAGCTTTGGCTCACACATCATTAACAGTAAACAATCTGGCAATAAGTTCTGTTGACCTTCACTCTCCTTTGACTCATCCTCCGGGTCGGGTTGTCGGGTATCCGAGCATTCAAGTTCGGATCTTTGATGGGTTGTCTCAGTTTCTTTCTCCCCCATTGTTGAGGTTGAACCTCCTTCTTCTTCTTCAGCTTGATCTTCCCCTTCTTCCTCCAGTTTACCAACAGCATTGTCCTCTTCATCTTGTGCTTCTTCTTGTTCTTGTTGCACTTCTTCTTCAAGGCCATCTTCATTTTCTTCTTCCTTTTCTGGTGCATTTTCTTCACCCTGTAGCTTCTCAAGATCAAATGAAACTTCTGTGAAAGTTTCTTCTTTTATTGTTGATTCTTGTTGGTCTTCTTCTTCTACTTCATTCTCTTGTTCTTGACCTTGACATTCTATAATTGCCTCTTCTTTTAAGCTTCTTTCCAAACTTTCTTCTACTAATTCAGTTTTGTCCCCTACCAAAGCAGATTCTGCCTCTGTTTCAGCTTCAACTTCAGCTTCAGCTTCTGGTATTTCTTGTTCATCAGTTGCTTCACAAGAAACAAACATTTCACTAACTTCACTCACTTCTTGATGTTCCATTTCCTGCTCAAATTTCACTTGCCTTTCTACTCTTTCCGCTTCCACAGCATCCTCTTGGACCTCTTGTTCTTCCTCTTTCTCCTCAGTTTCTTCAGCTTCTTCTTCTTCCTCTTCTTCTTCATCTTTTGGCACTGGAGTTTCCCAAAACTTGTTAGCAAGAGCAGCCATTTTTACAGGATCAGATCTGCACCTCATCAACAACAAAGCATTCTTAGGTGGTATACAAATACTCACCCTGGCTTCTTCTTCATCACCAAAATTTTCATTGCCACAATCATTTATTTCAATATCCTCAAAAACATGTCTCCTTTGACTACTTCTCATCAACTCACTGCTTTCCCTTCTCTCATCATCTTCCCCACCAACAACCAATTCAATCTCCCTCTCTTTCCCTTCCTCTTCTTGCACTGCCACAAGCCATCTGGCAAAAACAGCCCCACAAGAACTCCCATTTCCATTCCCATTACTCCCACCAGATCCATCTGTTTTCTCTTCTTTGTCCCTTTGGTTAGCCATACAAGAAGACCTGCAGGGCAGAAAGCAGTTAAATTCAGCCCCAAATGCCCTCAATGCTTCACAAATAGTCAATGGCAAGTGCACCCATTTCTTGCAGTCCTGTTGCTGTTGCTGCTGGTGATGATGACTGTTATTGCTCAAGAAATGACCCCTGTTGTAATCCTGACAGCTACTTGAATCAAGACTGTTGTTTCCATTGTTGACATTGTTATGATCCACTTTTCTGAAACTAACTTCCCCTCGTCTTTTAGATCTGCAAGCTCTGAACTTCTTGCCCTGTTTCTTAGTCTTGACTCTAACTTGACCTATACAAGTAACCTTAGGGGAAGAAGGCTCGGGGTTTTCAAAAGCACAGCCTCTTTTTTTGCCATTTGTAGGGAACATTGGTGAAGCTTGGCCACCTTTCATACTACCATTACTTCTCAATCTCCTACTAAGGGATGAAGAAAGAGAGACTTGTGAAGGCTCCCTAGAACGACCAGGACTGAGGATGGATTTTGAAGAGATTTTCATTGATGAAGAAGAAAGGCGTGAAGTGAAGCAAATGAAGAGCTCGCTAGTGGCGCTTGTTGCGTTGCTGCTACTGCTACTGCTACTGTTGTTGATGCTAGTACTTCGATGGGGTCTCTCTCGATCCATTATTCTTTTCTGTGGTTTACTGTGATATGACCATTACAATTGAAAGAAGAATAAACCCAAAATAAAAGTAAAGATTTTGGGAGATTTTTTGTGGATAGTCAATGAAAGAACATGAGAAACATTGGGTTCCTGTTTGTTTGATTGGAAGTGGTGGGCTGCAAAGATTTACAGATAGAAAGATTAATGGAAGAGAGAGATAAATGAATGCAAACGGAAATAAGAGAGGGTTAATGGAAGATGACGAAATGCTGTTTTGTCTTTAGCAAGGTGTAAACTTTTCTTTCTGGTTCCATGAGGCATGGATGTTAGTGTGTGTGTTTTTATTTATTTTCCTTGGGTTGATAAAATGACTGTTTTAACCTTGAATTTTCTAGGAAAATCTTGGGAAACTTGTTCTTTTGGGACATTAAAACTAGCCAAGAAGAAACCTCCTACAATGGTGGGCTGAGATTTGAAGTCTGTCTCAGCAAAGTTTGGTTGTGTCTTGACACATAATGTTAGCCTTAAGGGCTGGTCAATTTTTTATAGGTAAAAACGAGGGGAAGTGAAGTTAAAAAGGAGAAAGGGATGTTTTTTATTTTATTTTTTCATAGAGGAAATTGGGAATAACATGGGAATAATCGTACAACTTGCTTTGATGTGTTTGGAATCTTGTTTTGGCACTACATTTCAAGAGCATTGATAAAAAATTATACCACTTGTTCTAACTTATCCCTTGCATAAATTTAACAAAAATTTTTAAGTTTTTTTTTCTTTTGTTGAGAATATTTTAATTAAATTCATTTTTTTCTATAATAGAGGTTTTCAACCCGAAGAAGAGAAGCACAAGTGTCGAAGTTTAAATTTTAAATTAACGAATTTTTACATTTTTAGCTTTACTCGGTGAGAAAAAGGTAAAAAATTTATTAATTCAATGATTAAAATTTATAATTATTTTTCTATTTTATAATTTAAGCACGGATTATCAAAATTTTCATACTCATTCATTTCTTTCTCACTTACAAAGCAAAGTCTAAGGTGAGAATAAAATTATTTGAATTCATGCTCAAAATTAGTTAAGATTGAGTTTAAGGTTTAGCTATAAATATTCATACAATCACTCAAGTGGCATCCAACTAGTTTAGAGTTCAAACTTTAAGATTTACAATTTTTTTTCTTATTATCACGATTCAACTTCCTTTGTTTAAAACAAATTAATTAAGATTAATTTGAAAATAAAGTTTACTTTATTACCAACTTAGAAACATGTTCCATCACTATTTGGTTTGTCATTCCTCTTTTTTGTGCTCTTATCTTTTGTTGTGCCCCATTCCACTACAAGCCATGTGCATGATCTTGATGCTAGGAGTTTCGTCTTGTAGAGGAAAAGGATGGCGTAACACCAAAAGTTAGCAAGTGACATTGACAAATTAGAACGTATGGATTGAAGCCTCTCAACTTTCAAAACTCATAGTTCTTGTCAATCTTAAACGTCGAATATTAGTTGAAATTCAATTATGATTCAATTATGTAATATGAAAGGACTGATCAGAGAAGATTGATTACAAGTTTTTGTCTTGTTGCTCATGGCATTATTTCATTGCATGATAGACTCATACGAGAAATGATACCCTGTTATTCTTACAACAAGAATTATGCTATTTCTTTCATACTTTTTAGTCCCAAAACCTAATCATTTGAGAAATGGTGATTAGAATCTAATTTTATATAGATATACATACACTACCGTCAAGGGTTTTTCAAGTTTTAAGGAGTTTGATCTTCGAATAATTTTAAAAATACATCATTTAAGTTAAAAACATTCAATACCTTCGTAAGAATTGAATCTTGATTGAAGAAAAAAATCCTCCTTTTGCCGATTAGATTAACTCTTTGTTTAAGTAAAGAATTTACATGCTTGCTATTGAGACAAATGCTTGTAATAAAACTTAAAAATTTTCGAAAATTAACATGTTTTTACACAAAATCAAGGAACTCTCGACCCTAAACAAACTTCCTGAACCCAAACCATGAGCATTTAGATTAATTCGCTTATAAATTCATTGGTTAGTCTTCATTGCTCTTGTACAAGCATTATTCATCTTGGCTTCCTTAGAACATGTGATCATTTTCTTTTCACTAATAAAAACCTAATAAATTACGAATTTGAAGCTTAATTTTAATGGTTTATGAGGCTATTGTTAAGATATAGTAATACAACAAGTGCATAATTTAAATCTTAATACCTACAACATTTTCATTATCCCTAAAATTACATCTCATTTATATATATAGAAAAAAAAAACTAACTAATAAACCACACATATGAGATAGAAAATGAATGAATGAAAATTGAACAGTGTTATCCAACGACAAAATTTTTGGCGGATCTGATATTTAGATCTTAATATTTGTAACTTTTCTCATATCGCTAAACTACAAACTCACATGTAATTTAAAAAAGAAAAAAAGAACCAATACACCACACATTTGAGATTAGAAAAATGAATGAAAGTTGGACCATGTTATCCGAAGGAAAGGCTTCTCCTACCATGTTATAAATGCACCATTAAAAACGTGGCCAGATCATGTAAGAAAATGACGGGACAAGAGAAACAAGAGGGTTGAGGAAATTACAAGTTGGGAAGGAAGCGAAGGGAGGGTAAAGTGTGTTGGGAATGTCAAATCACCATCCGTGCGCCCTCTTTTTTCTACCCAAACTTTCCTTTCGAAGCCAACGCCACGCCACAATGAAAGTAGCCGTTTTCCGGTGTGGCCAAAGGGCAAACAGAGAAAGGTTGGGGCTTTTGATGGGGGCAAGCACATGGGGGAGGGGGGGTGGAGACGAGGTGAAAACAGAAGAGAATCCCAAGGCACGCACGTGACCCGACTCCAAGAGAGAGAAGATGGGAATGGCAGCAATGCAGCATTAAACCCTACCTCCCATTTTTCATAATTATTTTAACCATTTCTTCTTGTACAATTAATTATTCACCCACTCGCCTCCATGTTGTTTGTGCATTACTTCCTTCAATTGCTACACCTTAATTAACTTAAATCTACTCTTTGATCGATGATAATGAGGTTTTAATTTAGTGTATGAGAGGATGTCGTGAGATTTTAAAGTTTTAGATTCAAGTTTTACTGAATGTAAGATTGATTTTAAAGTGCGCACTTCTACTGGGGCAACTCCTTTTTCTTTGGTTTACGGTATGGAAGCAGTGCTGCCTGTTGAGGTAGAGATCCCCTCCCTAAGAGTTTTAATGGAGCTAAACTTGGACGAAGCTGAATGGGTTCGAAGTCGCTTCGAACAATTGAATCTTATAGAAGAGAAAAGGCTTACAGCACTATGTCATGGTCAGATGTACCAGAAGAGAATGATGCGAGCCCATGATAAAAAGGTTCGACCCAGGCATTTCCGTGAAGGGGAATTGGTGTTGAAAAAGATCCTCCCAAATCACCACGATAATCGGGGCAAATGGACACCAAATTGGGAAGGACCTTATGTAGTGAAAAGAGCGTTCTCAGGTGGAGCGTTGATCTTGACAGAGATGGATGGGAATGATCTGCCTAATCCGATAAATTCCGATGCTGTGAAGAAATACTATGCCTAAAAAAAAAAGAAGCAAGAAAACAAACAAAAAAGAAAAGAAGAAAAGAAAAAGAAAAAAAAAAGCAAAAAAAAAAAAAACAAAAAACAAAAAAAAGAGGGGAAAATGAAAGGAGAATTCAAACTGAAAACCCAAAAAAGGCAGTTGAATAAAAGGGGAGTATCTAAGTTGAAAACCTGAAAAGGCGGCTTGGATGCAGAAAAGATCAACACCTGGATCAAAATCGTACGGAGCATGGCTTCAGTCGGATGAACTCAGCGTGACAGGGTGCATCAACGGATTAGTTTTTTCCAGAGAAAGCACCGGTCTAGTTCGTGAAGGGTTATCTAGACATTCATTATTTATTTTGAAATTCACCACTTGACCCTTGTAGCATTCGCTACCCAATTGTACTCTTATTGTCGTTGTCTCTTGTCATCTCAGTAACAAATGCTTTTCTTCTAAATTTGGTTGTTCTTTTGGTCATTCCATAACCAACCGATAAAGTGCAAGAATGCATTGCTCTTGTTAACAAAATGAAATGAAGATGATGATCAAAATAAGGATCTACTTGCTAACATTACTAAAGAAAAACAAAAAGGAGAAGAAAGAAAAAGAAGAAAGGAAGAAAAAGGAAAAGAGAAATAAAGGAATAAAACAAAGGAGATTGAAAATTGTGACAAGTACATGTTGTGAACCAGCTCCGATTCGAAGTCGGTGACAACTATTCTATGAAGCACGAGTAAAAGGATCAAAAGACACAAAAAAGACAGTTCTGAGAATTTGATTACCACAATAGGAATTGCATGACTTTGTCAATACATGCATTTGCATTTCATCCACATTATAAGAATTCAAGCACCAAAACAAAACAAAAAAAAATCAAAAAAAAAAACGTTCAAAAAAATCATCATCATTGATAAAGAAACGTGCATTGGCATTGTTGATATTACATTTGCATTCGCATCAGTGATCATGGCATCAGCCAAACATTGAAAAATGTGAATATAAGAGATTTTGGATAAAAAAACGAAAATGATGAAAAAATGAAAAGAAAGGAAGAAAAGAAGAAAGAGAAGGAAAAGAAAGAAAGAAAAGAAATAAGAGAAAGACAAAAGAAAAACAAAAGGAATTTAAAGTTTCATCGCCTCTGCTGCAAGAGGAGCACTTTTCAGAAAAAATTTTTTTAGAAGTTTCATTCATCGCCTCTGCTGCAAGAGGAGCACATTTTTAGAAAAAGAATTTAAAGTTTCATCGCCTCTGCTGCAAGAGGAGCACATTTCCAGGAAGAATTTAAAGTTTCATCGCCTCTGCTGCAAGAGGAGCACATTTTTAGAAAAAAGAATTTAAAGTTTCATCGCCTCTGCTGCAAGAGGAGCACCTTTCAGAAAAAAGGAATTTAAAGTTTCATCGCCTCTGCTGCAAGAGGAGCACCTTTTAGAAAAAGAATTTAAAGTTTCATCGCCTCTGCTGCAAGAGGAGCACATTTCCAGGAAGAATTTAAAGTTTCATCGCCTCTGCTGCAAGAGGAGCACATTTTTAGAAAAAGAATTTAAAGTTTCATCGCCTCTGCTGCAAGAGGAGCACATTTTCAGAAAAGGAATTTAAAGTTTCATCGCCTCTGCTGCAAGAGGAGCACATTTCAAAAAAAAAAAAAAAAGAATTTAAAGTTTCATCGCCTCTGCTGCAAGAGGAGCACATTTCCAGGAAGAATTTAAAGTTTCATCGCCTCTGCTGCAAGAGGAGCACATTTCAAAAAAAAAAAAAAAGAAAAAAGAAAAAGAATTTAAAGTTTCATCGCCTCTGCTGCAAGAGGAGCACATTTCCAGGAAGAATTTAAAGTTTCATCGCCTCTGCTGCAAGAGGAGCACATTTCAAAAAAAAAAAGAAAAAGAATTTAAAGTTTCATCGCCTCTGCTGCAAGAGGAGCACATTTCCAGGAAGAATTTAAAGTTTCATCGCCTCTGCTGCAAGAGGAGCACATTTCAAAAAAAAAAAAGGATATTTAAAGTTTCATCGCCTCTGCTGCAAGAGGAGCACATTTTTCAAAAAAAAAAGGGATATTTAAAGTTTCATCGCCTCTGTTGCAAGAGGAGCTTTTCAGGAAGAATTTTAAAATTTCGCTACCTCTGCTGTAAGAGGAACACCAAAAAAAAAAAAAGAGAAGAAGAAGAAAAAGAAAAAAGATTAGGTTTTGAATTGGACAAAATTGTTGTCTATTGTCTTTGCTTTATTCCTGATCCTCAGCAATAAGCAAAGAGGGGTAGCTGTAGACACCTAATTTTGTCCGAATTTTACAAATTATTTTGACAAAATTTTGTTATTATTTTCTTTTATTTTCATTTATTTTCATTTTTCTTATTTATTTTGTTATTATTCATATTACTATTATTATTAGTTTTATTATTATTATAATATTAATATTATTTTTATTATTATTATTATTTGTTTTTGTTTTTATTGTTATTTCTATTATTATTATTATTATTATTATTCATTTTTATTTCTTTTGTGTTTATATTTTATTCATCTTATCCCATTTATTATTATTATTATTATTATTATTATTATTATTATTATTATTATTATTATTATTATCATCATCATCATCATCACCAGTCCCGTTGAAGCATTAAATGCTTCGGATTTTTCGGATTTGCCGGTTCCCTGCTCCAGCCGCCGGCGCCGCAACCCTCGGCAAAATCATCTTCCCCATCCCGTGAATCCCGCTTCAACAGAAACCTATGGATTTGGTGACTCTGAAAGGCTAGAAGGGGAGGCTCGAAAATGGTTTTAAACCGAAACCCAGATCTGAAACAGAGAAGGAGGAGAGAACGAAAAAAAACAGAAACCCCAAACACCATCACCGATCCTCAATCACTCGGCAACCAGCAACCCCAAACACCACCTCCGTCACCACAACCAACATCACGCGACCCTAAAACACCCAACTGACAACCCTAAAAACGCCGTTCATCACCATCATCACTGTCCACTCACCACCGAAACCGCCACTGCCCCATACCCTAGACCAAACTACAACAGAACCCTCAAAAGCCATCAGACCGCCAACATCATCTACCAAAACCTAACCAAAAAAAAAAACAAACCCCTTAGCCCAGATCCGAAAACCCTAGAATCCGAGGACCCCGGGGCCCCCAGATCTGAGATCCAAACCACCACCTGCAAAAAAAAATGAAAACAAGCAAAGTATAGCAACCTCAATAGCCAAAACCATCAACCAAAAAACAGAGATAAGAAAGAACAAAAAAAAAGGGGAAGGGAAAGGCTTCGGGAAAGCTAGATTTGTGAGGATAGGGTGATTTTTGGGGGAAACAAAGTTCAGATTCGGGAAGAGAAAGGAGAGAGAAGAGTTTCGGAGGGTTCGGAGAGCTCACCGACGACCGGCGCACGGCGGCGCACGGCGGCCGGAAATCGTCCGGGGCTGAGGAGGCTTGAGAGAATTTTTGGAGTCTTTTTGTTAAAGAACCGGTGGAAATGACGATTTGAAAAAAAAAATTTGGGTTTTATAGAGGTGCAAAACGCACCGTTTTGGAGGCCTGACCCCCGAGCCAACCCGCGACCCGACCCGAGATCCGCGCGACCCGCTTCTGCCACCCGCGAGCCGACCCGACTCCACTACCGCCTGCGACTCGGGATCCGCGATCCAACCCGCTCCGGCCCGTTCACCTTGGCAAGCTTGGGCCCTGCTGTTTGGGCTCGATTTTAGGCCCATTTTTTGGGCTGTGGGGTATATTTCTTTTCCATTTTATTTATTTGTTTTATAAATTAATTTGTTCTAGGTGCTTTTAAATGTATTATTATGGCCAAAAAAAATAAATTAATAATAAATAAGGAAGTAATACCATATATAAAAATAAAATACACATATAATTTCAAAAGAAAATATATAAATTTTATGTACATAAAAGGCATATATTAATAAATATAAAGAAATGTATATATATATAGTTCAAAATGTAAAACAAATATATATAAAGTGTGTAAAATAGATATAGAAATATAATACATATGTAGAAATATAAATAAAAATACATAAAATAGGTATATAAATTACACATAACCATATAGTTATTTGTGTGTAATAAATGTTTTTTCAATTTAATATAAAAATCTTTTTAGGAAGTTAGGAAATTTACATAATTTTAAAATGTACATAGGATATATAAAATGTGTAAATAAATAAAATATTTAATTTTTTTCCTTTTATTATTAAACAATTTACCATAAAAAATATATTTTAAGAAGCTAAAAATAAAATAAAAATACAAAAGTAAAATAAATGAATAAAGTAAGCATGAAGTCCGACGATGAGATATCGTAGAAGTCACAAGTAGTGATTCTTCGAATATCTCTAGGTGAGAGGAATTTATCGAATGTCGCCAGAAGTATTGGGGTATTCGATTCAATTTCTCAATATCCAAATTCGTGCTTATTTTAAAAATATATAATAATATATATTGTAATAAAGAATATTTAGAAAAAAATACTAATTAAATGAAAATTAATAAATATAAAAGAGGTAATGGAGATAGGTGAAAAAGGGGATTTTAGAAACATATAAATACAAAATAATTAAACCAATAAAAAGCAATAATAACAAAGTTTCAAAAATGATTAAATTAACCAAATAAATGGTAAGAGGATTTTAATAAAAGAAGATAACAAAAAGGATTAAGTTAATAAATCTGAATATATGAAGACAAGAAGTTATGGAGATAAAAAATTTCATAAGAGGTAAAAGCTAATGCCCGATGATGGGATGTTACGGAAGTCACGAGTAGTGATTCCTAACTGATCCCTAGGTAAGAGAAATTTCACTAAATGTTGCCAAAAGTATTGGAATATTTAGAGAGGTTTTTCAATGCATAAGTTTTTATCTTAAAAGTATTTAATAATAAATAAAAAAAATAAATATTAATCATATCGACAAAAATAACAAAATAAATAATGTAAAATAACAAAATAAACGATGAATACGTCAAATAAGAAAGTAAAAATCTATATGCATTATATATTTGCATCATATGCTTCAAATGTTAATATTAAAGAATGGAATTCGTCCGATGATGGGATGCTACGGAAGTCACAAGTAGTGATTCCTAGCCGATCCCTAGGTAAGAAGAGTCTGCCAAATGTTGCCAAAAGTATTGGAATATTTAGTGTGATTTTTCAATACACGAATTTTCATTTTTTTAAAAGTAAAAAAAAAAAACACAAATACCATAAAGAATAAAGAAATAATAAATGAATGGACATGCATGCGCATCATTATCTGTTTGCATCGCATGCATTCACGTGAATTAAATAATGTGGGTCCCACCGATGATGAGATTCTATAGAAGTCACAAGTAGTGATTCTTTAGAAATCTCTAGGTGAGAAGAATTACTTCGAATGTCGCCAAAAGTATTGGGATATTCGACTTAATTTTTCAATAAAAGGGATTCATATTACTTTTAAAATAAAACTTATTTTTAATTATATAATAAAAACTTATTTTAAAATATATAATAACTTTTTATTCAATTACACAAAAAATGTGAATCCTCCGAGGATGAGATTCTATAGAAGTCACAAGTAGTGATTCTTTAGAAATCTCTAGGTGAGAAGAATTATTTCAAATGTTGCCAAAAGTATTGGAGTATTTGATTTAATTTTTCAATAAATGGGTTCATGTTAATTTTCAAAAGAAGTTTCTAAACATACATGTAATAGCAACTTTTAAGCCAATACACGAGTTTTCTAAATAAGCAAATTGGTGTTAAATCAAGACTCTTTTATTAAAATCAAAAGATACCACGTAGTTAGGATGGTACCGTTTTCTAACGGGCGTTATGAGGGTGCTAATCCTTCCTCGTGCGTAACCGTACCCCCGAACCCAATTTTTGTTTCGCAGACCAAAGGATTATCTTTTTAATAAAACTTAATTAATTTTGAGATTTTGTTGAAAAGATAAATGTTTTCAGGTGGCCAATCACACCTAATAAAAAAGATTGGTGGCGACTCCATTTTTGTTTTTAAACGCTTTTTTTCGAAAATCGTCGAGCGCGAAGCCGTTACGACAGCTTGGCGACTCCACTGGGGACCAAAAGAGGGTCAAGCCATTAATTAACTATGTGGTGTCTTAAAATCTGATAGTCTTGGTTAACACTTAAGGCTAATTTTTCATTTTAAAACAAATTTCTTTAAAACCAAAAATAATAATCCTTTCATCCATTTTTTTTTTGAACTCTTGATTCATTACATTCTTTGTGTGTGAAGGTATTGTAAATAAAGTAGAATATATGCTCATTCATTTTACATACATAAATGCATTGGCATAACATGAGCTCTATACCCGGGCTTTGTCCTCCTTAGGAGGGAGTAAAGTACCTATGCTCTCGTGAGGTAATCACCTCCGCAATGGCAAGCGAAATACTCCCACTCAAATCTGTTCCTTACTAGTCCAGTGTGGACGACAGTAGAGAATGGTTTGGGAACCTGTTAGATGGGTGATACCTCAAACAAGCATATAGTGTGTTGCGAGGAGACCAACCTAGGATAGAGCCATTTCCACCTCTGTGAGAGTGACCTTTGATAGGGCATAAATAAGCATTTCATTTTTTTTATCTGCTTTTATTTCTTTTGTTTATATGTTTTATACACATACTGATTCGTATTTGTTTTCCTGTTTTCTTTTGCATAAAATCACCTTGCATCACATAGTCACATAAGGGGTGTTTTTAGTCATGGCTCTCTTCAACGAGGAATTTTTCACAGAATCCATAGAAAGGTTGGCCTGTTCATCATCCGTGAATGTTCCGTGTGATTCCTATAGAGAAGTGCAAATGTGGTCCGAAAAAGTTCAGCAAGTGAAAGGAGATTGTTTGACTGGAGATTTTGTGTCCCCACTACCGCAAGAGGTGAATTTGAATTTGAAACAAAACAACCTAATAGACTTAGCCAATTTATGGAATCAAATCAGTGAGGAGGGGAAGAAGGATTTTCGAGAGAAATATGGCCAAATAGAATCCTTGATTGCTGTGAAAGTTGAAGAACCTATGATTAGAGCAGCCATACAGTTTTGGGATCCTTCTCACAAGTGCTTTTCTTTTAATGGGTTAGACTTAACACCTACGGTCGAGGAATACTCCGTTTTGTTGGGAATAGATTTGAAAAGTCCGGATAAGATATACGTTCGGAAGCCAAAGTCCGGATTTCGTAAGAAGCTAGCTAAGCTTTTGGGAGTCAGACCGGAGGATGTAGATCTCCATGTGAAGCATAAAGGGTCCAACATCTGTGTGCCGTGGGATTTTCTTCATGAATTCATCAAGGGGCATATTAATGACGAGCAAGGGTTGACAGTTTTTGCTTTGGCAGTCTATGGTTTGGTTATCTTCCCGAAGGTACTAGGACACATTGAAATAGCAATAATAGATCTTTTTGAGCAAATCGAGAATAATGGAAATCCATCGCCTGCTATTCTAGCTGAAACTTTTAGATCTCTGAATCATTGTAGGCGAAATGAAGAAGGTCGGTTTGTGGGGTGTATACAGTTACTTCATGTTTGGGTGAAGAGCCATTTCAAGTGCGAGGGAAAAGCGTTCAAGAGAACATTCATCCATCACCGTGCCCCGGTCAAAGAGTTTTGCAACAGCAAGTGGCCGACACCGAAGAACAAAGAAGAATGGGTCGATTTTCTGCAAAGACTCAGGGAAAATCAAGTAGTGTGGATGGCACCATGGATGCCTCATGTACCTGTCTTATATCGATGCGGAGAAGAGTCGTGGGTACAACTCTTGGGACCATGGGGAATTGTGAGCTACGCACCGCTTATGGTACTACGACAATTCGGAGCAAAACAATTCATTCCTCCGACACATGGACTCAATGACGTGGAATTTCCCTATGGTGAATCAAAGGCAATGAAGAAAGTCGAGCAAGCTGTTCGATCGTGGAAACAAACCCGAAGAGTCAATCTTGGACCCCTCTCTGATAAGGCTACCCCAGAATACTTGGTGTGGAGGACAAAGCAAGTGAGGGAGGTAGTCTTTCTCCCAAGAGAATGCAACATGCCTCTTGAACCGGAACTAGAAATATCTGAGGTTGAGATTGCTAGGCAGCAATACAAGATAGAGGAGGAAAGGTGGAGACAAGAGAATTTGAGGCTTCGAAAAGAGATGGAACAGCTCAGGTATGATGCGGAAATGCGAGAAGCCAAGCTCAAGAAAGTCCAACAAGAACACAATGTCACCAGCAAGGACCTCAGAAGTCTGCACCTAGAGAACAAGAAGTTGAGATCTGAAATGAGGGTTGGAGGGATTATGCAAACTTCAAATGAAAGGAAAAAGGAATTAGAAGACTTGCACAAAAGAGCCGAACATTGGGCACACAAAGCAAAGAAAAGTGAAGAAGAAGTTGCCTATCTGTCTCGGGAGCGGCAAAAATGGGAAAGCATGTATTCAGCAAGTGCAACAAAGTTGAATCAATACCAAAAGGAGAATGAGGAACTAAAAGAGAAATTGAAAAAAGGAAAGCAAGTGGAAGTAGATGATGAAAAAGCTACATTGCAACAAAAGGTTCAGATGTTAGAGGAACAGCTACAAGAACATAAGAACCACATCAAAGTGATAATAGAAGATTGGGAACAAAGTGAAAACAACTGGAGTTATGGATATGACGTGGCACAGGATGCAAGCATGACATGGAGAGTAGAAAATCTGGGGAGACAGCAATATATTGAGCATATGGCCACTCAAATTTGCAAGGCCGTGACAAAGGCAAGGGAAATGGTTGATAAAGCTGAAGCTCTGAGACAAGAAATCCTTCCGACAGAAAAATATGGGCAAAGGCTGCTGAACTTTTTAGACGAGGCTAGGGACCAATATCAGCAAGTTAGTCGTTTTTATGGCTTTAATCAGAATATGATCGGAATGTAACAAGTGACTTTTTGAATGAATGAAAGTTCCTTTTTGTTGAAATTGTTATGGCTTAAATATCCCTTAAAGTATCATTTACTTAACATCACATTCATTCATCTAACATCACATTCATTCATTCCTTCATATAGTTTAAATAAAATATTGCATCATGTAGTAATTAGTTTCTTATTGTGGTAATCAAGATTCAAGGGTAACTTCAACATTCAAGATTCCAGCCCAAATTCCCAAACACTCATACAATACCCGGTCACGCTCAAGAGCAATGGAGGAAGAACATGGTAACAGGATGGATAGGATGGAGAAAGCGCAAGAAGATATCCGAGGGCAGTTAGCCGCTTTGATGGAAATGATGACAAGGATGAACCGAGAGAAGGAAGTGGCTAGAGAAACACCTAACCCAGGGACAGATCAGCCCCGAGAAGATGATGATCCCCAATACCCTCCAGGGTTTACCCCATTTCATGCCCCATCCTCACAAGGCATACCTCCACCCCCACCTTATGTCCAAACCTCACAAGGCATACCTCCACCTCCACCTGCTCCACAGCCTATGGGCAGCTACGCTTATGTGTACCCGGGAGCACCGAGCACCTCAGCACAGCCTCATATCACAGTGCCTATACCTCTCACTCAAGGGACAAGACCTGTGGATCCAATTCAAGTCCCTGACTTAGATGATCCAAGAGAGCAAGAGAAATTGAAGGGTAGCGTGTCGGAGGTAAAAGGCGATTCCGACTCTAAAAAGTTCAGCATTATAGAGGAAAGGCTGCGGGCCATCGAGGGCAGTGATTTCTATGGGTCAGTGGATGCAATGGGATTGTGCTTAGTTCCAGATGTGGTGATCCCTCCTAAGTTTAAGACCCCTGAGTTCGAGAAGTACGATGGGACCAAGTGCCCCATCACTCATGTGACAATGTATTGTCGCAAGATGGCCGCTTATAACCATGATGACAAGCTGTTGATACATGTGTTTCAGGATAGCCTCACGGGGTCCGCTGCTAGATGGTATGTACAGCTAGATGGGACGCGTATTCATAGTTGGAGCGACTTGGCCAGGGCATTTATTGCTCAGTACAAGCATGTCACGGACATGGCCCCAGACAGATTGTCCTTGCAGAACATTGAGAAGAAGGCTAATGAAAGCTTCAAGGAGTATGCTCAGCGTTGGAGAGACTCGGCAGCACAAGTCCAGCCACCTCTGACTGAGAAGGAGATTACGGTGCTATTTGTTAATACTCTGAAGGCCCCCTATTATGAACGTATGATAGGGAACGCAACAAAGAATTTCGCTGACATGGTCATCACGGGTGAAATAATCGAGAACGCAATTAAGAACGGGAAGTTGGAAGGCAGTGATTCAAAGAAAGGTGGGTTATCCAAGAAGAAAGAGGTTGAAACCCAAGCAGTCACCCATACAACACCTCGGTATAGGGGGTATGCACCCTACCCACCTCGATTTCAACCACAGCCTCAGCCTTACCCATATTACCAACCTTATTTCCCGGCCTCAAACAATGTCTCTCCTGCTCCCTGCCAAAGCCCATTACAACCACCAACTTTTCGGCCAAATTTTCGTCCTCCAGCACCGTACTATACACCAACACCTACTGCCCCGCCTTACCAACCAAATAGTAACCCAGCTGCTAACCAAAGGCCTCCTCGAAGAATTATTGAAAAGCCTCCTATTGATCCTATCCCCATGTCATACACAGACTTATTCCCACAATTGGTGAAAGGTCACATGATCGCACCACTTTACATGGAGCCAATGAAGCCACCTTTTCCAAGATGGTATGACCCCAGCGCTCGATGTGACTATCATGGTGGAAACCCGGGTCATTCTACGGAGAATTGCATGGCTTTGAAATATAAGGTACAAGATTTGGTCAAGTCAGGAAGGTTAACTTTTTCCAAGGAGGTGGAACCCAGTATCAATGCTAACCCACTGCCCAGCCACAGTGGAGGATCAGTTAGTGCAACCGAAGTTCAGGGGAAGTGTTGCATAAAAAGACACGTGGAAGAGGTTAAGACTCCAATGAGTCTAGTATTTGATGTTCTAACCAAGGCCAAGATGATTCAGCCTGCACCTGCACCTGCACCGTTGGAATCGAAAGTCCATCAAGATGAATTCGACCCGGATCAAGCATGTGAATATCATATGGGATCTGTGGGCCACTCTATCCAAAACTGCCTTCATTTTCGACAAGTAGTCCAATCGGTGATGGATTCATTCTTAATAGAGTTTTATACGGAGGAAGAGGGAGATGTAGTGAGCACTGCCTCGAATGAATCTTTGGGGTATGATTACCCTTGGGGGAAACCGCTGACGATTTTTTACAAAGAAAAGTCGAGTCCCAAGAAGGAGGAATCTAGCCTTGTCACTCCTCCGACCATGACAATCAAAGTTCCGAGCTCTTTCCCTTACAAGAGCAATAATGCTGTCCCTTGGAAGTATGAGTTCAAAGCAGTGATGGAAGGGTCTAGCGACATGAGCTCAGACAAGTCAGATATGCCCGATAATGCCAACATAAGTGGGGTAGGAGGAATCACACGAAGCGGAAGATGCTACACGCCGGAGATGTTAGACAGGGCCCGAAAAGGGAAAGGAAAGGAGAAAGAGGAAGACAACCAGGCGGAGAAAGAAAAGGAACAGGCCTCGTTATCCAAAGACCAAGGAGGAAACATGCAAAAGCCGGTGTCGGATGAGGATGCAAGGGAATTTTTAAAGTTGATCAAGCACAGCGAATACAGTGTAATTGAGCAATTGAATAAGATGCCTGCTCGGATTTCGCTGTTATCTTTGCTACTGAATTCAGAATCGCATCGGAACGCCTTAATGAAAGTGTTGAATCAAGCATATGTGCCTCATGACATCCCGGTTGACAGTATGGACCAGTTGGCGGGGAATATCACAGCGGCAAACTTCATATCTTTTACCGATGACGAAATTCTGCCGGAAGGGCGAGGGAGTATTAAGGCCTTGAATATCACTACCAGCTGCAAGGGCCATACGATCGCCAAGGTGTTGATTGATAATGGCTCATCGATAAACGTCATGCCTATGGCCACACTAAAAAAGATGCCGGTTGACCTATCTTACATACAACCAAGTAACATGGTTGTAAGGGCCTTTGATGGTTCCAGAAGGGATGTAGTAGGTGATATCGAGATCCCAATTGAAATCGGGCCGGTCACTTTCAATGTCCAATTCCAAGTTATGGATATTTCCCCGTCATATAGCTTCCTACTGGGGAGACCATGGATCCACACGGCAGGTGCTGTTCCTTCATCATTGCATCAGAAAGTGAAGTTTGTCGTCGGTGATAAGCAAATTTCTGTCTCTGGAGAAGAAGATCTTTTGATCACCAAGCCCTTATCTGTGCCCTACATTGAGGCAGCCGAGGAAGCGTTAGAGTGTTCTTTCAGGGCTTTTGAGATAGTGAATGCAACATATGTGGGAGAAGGATCAAGAATACCCACCCCTCGGTTGTCAACCACTGCTAAGATGATCGTTAAACAGACGCTGCAAAAGGGCTGGCGTGTCGGAAGAGGCTTAGGGAAAAACCTCCAAGGACAAAAGAAGCCTGTAAAGATTGAGGAGAACAAGGATAGGTTCGGCCTCGGATACAAGGCCACTAGTTCAGAAAGAAAGAGGATTCTAGAAGAGAGAAGGAAGAAAAGAATAGCCCGCCTCCAATGCTACAAAGAAGAATTAGAGAAGATGGTGATCCCGTACCTCTATGACACTTTCCGCTTTGGCGGATGTTACCACCCTAATTCGTTAGAGACAATGGAAGCGAGACCCATGAAATGATCCTCGCATGGGTTCATAGTCTGAATGGTGCATGGGAAAATGACAACTTTTGTTATAGAAATGATTGTGTTGATGGGGCACAGAGCTGAAAGACTGAATTGTTGAAAGGATACCTTCCATCTTTTGTTTTTCTTTTGTAATGTAGTGAGGTAGATTATCAACATCTCGGTCTAGAGAGCTCTAGAAGATTTTTTGTAAACTTGATCTTCATCATCATTTCAATAAATTAACAATTTCAATGCATTTTGAGCACTTCCTTCTCATCCCTCATCATATCTATAACTGTTTTGTTTTCCTTTTCCTTCACTACAATTGGTAAGAACAACCAACCATATCTGCCAAATCTTTACTTTTTCAGGAAAATGAATAATGAATGTGAAGATAATCTTAGCAACTATCCGGGGTTTGATTTTGAAAATCCTATGCACGTTGGTGAACTCAATAACAATGAAGATTCAGACGATGATGCTTTGTCACCAGATCTATTGAAAATGATTGAGCAAGAGAAAAAGCCAATTGAACCCCACAAAGAGGTAATCGATATAGTCAACCTAGGAGATGATGAGAACATCAAAGAAATCAAAGTGGGCACAGCACTTCCATTGGTTGAGAGGCAAAGACTAGAGGAATTACTTCGTGAATACGTTGATGTGTTTGCTTGGTCTTATCAAGACATGCCAGGGTTAAACACTGACGTTGTGGAGCACCGTCTGCCCTTGAAAATGGAATGTAAGCCAGTACAACAGAAGCTTAGGCGCATGAAGCCGGAGATGTTGTTGAAGGTGAAGGAAGAAGTAAAAAAGCAATTCGATGCAGGGTTCTTAAAAGTAGCCAAGTATCCGGAATGGGTGGCTAATATAGTCCCGGTACCAAAAAAGGATGGGAAAGTAAGGATGTGTGTAGATTATCGGGACTTAAACAGAGCTAGTCCCAAGGATAATTTTCCATTGCCGCATATTGATACCCTGGTGGATAATACAGCCCAACACTACATGTTTTCGTTCATGGATGGTTTTTCGGGCTACAATCAGATTAAAATGGCTGAGGATGACATGGAGAAAACCACTTTTGTGACAATCTGGGGCACATTTTGCTACAAAGTTATGCCTTTTGGTCTAAAGAATGCCGGGGCCACCTACCAAAGGGCAATGGTAACTCTCTTTCATGACATGATGCATAAAGAGATAGAGGTGTATGTAGATGACATGATTGCCAAGTCCCGAGGAGAAGAGGATCATATAGCCAACCTTCGAAAGCTGTTCGAAAGGCTACGGAAGTTTCAGCTCAAGTTGAACCCCGCCAAATGCACTTTTGGCGTTAAATCGGGAAAGTTGTTGGGGTTTGTAGTCAGCGAAAAGGGAATTGAAGTGGACCCAGACAAAATCAGCGCAATACAAAATCTGTCGCCTCCACGCACACAGAGGGAAGTAAGAGGCTTTTTGGGAAGATTGAACTATATTTCCCGCTTTATCTCGCAACTCACGCTTAAATGCGATCCTATTTTTAAGTTGCTTCGGAAACAAGATCCGGGAGAATGGAATGAGGCATGCCAAGAGGCTTTTGAAAAGGTGAAAAGGTACTTGTCAAATCCACCTGTTCTAGTACCGCCGACGGCTGGAAGACCCTTGTTGTTATACGTGACTGTCAATGAACACTCTATGGGATGCGTACTGGGCCAACATGATGATACGGGCAAGAAAGAACGGGCTATCTACTACTTGAGCAAGAAGTTCACTGATTACGAGGCCAAGTACACTACAATAGAAAAAATGTGTTGCGCATTGGCTTGGGTAGCTCGTAGATTGAGGCAGTATATGTTGTATCATTCGACTTGGTTGATAGCTAGATTGGATCCCCTCAAATACATCTTTGAGAAACCCTCATTGTCAGGAAGACTAGCTAGGTGGCAAGTTATGCTATCCGAATATGACATTGTGTATGTGTCCCAAAAGGCAATCAAAGGTGGGGCAATAGCCGACTTCCTGGCGGATCGTGCTACTGACGAGTATGAGCCTATCAAGCTAGATTTTCCAGATGAAGATATAATGTCTGTCTTTCAAGTGGAGAAAGAAGAGCCCGATAGCAAACAGTGGAGAATGTTCTTTGACGGCGCGTCCAATGCCTTAGGGCATGGGATAGGAGCAGTTTTAATATCTCCAAATGGAAAATATTACCCGTCCACAGCCAGATTAAATTTCAACTGCACCAACAACATGGCTGAATACGAAGCTTGTGCAATGGGCTTAGAAGCTGCAATCGAGAGGGAAATCAAGAGCTTGGAAGTCTACGGAGATTCAGCACTGGTTATTTATCAGTTACGAGGTGAATGGGAAACAAGGGATCAGAAGCTAGTTCAGTACCAGAAGTACATAGCTGACCTTGTACGACAATTTGACGATATCGTCTTCCAGCATTTATCTCGAGAAGAAAATCAGGTTGCCGATGCCTTGGCAACACTAGCTGCAATGTTTAAAATAGAGACGGAAGCAAATGTTTCACCAATCATACTGCGCATGAGAGATTCTCCATCCACTGTTCTAGTATTGAAGAGGAAGCGGATGGACAACCTTGGTATTATGACATCATGCAATACCTTAAGAGTCAACAATACCCAGAGCATGCATCGGAGAACGATAAAAAGATCCTTAGAAGATTGGCAATGGGATTCCTCGTTGATGGAGACGTTTTGTATAAAAGAGGTAGAGATCAGATGTTATTGAGATGTGTAAAAGCGTCTGAAGCCAAAAGGATTCTGGAGGAGGTACACGATGGAACTTGTGGGGCACATCCAAATGGTCATTTCATGGCTAGACAGATTATGAGGGCAGGCTATTATTGGACTACACTAGAAAGAGATTGCATAGATTATGCTAGAAAATGCCACAAGTGTCAAATCTATGCTGACAAGATTCAAGTTCCCCCAACTTCACTAAACGTCATGTCACCACCGTGGCCTTTCTCTATGTGGGGAATGGATGTGATTGGACCCATCTCTCCCAAGGCATCAAATGGGCACAGATTCATTTTCGTGATGATAGACTACTTTACAAAATGGGTCGAGGCTGCCTCTTATGCGAACGTGACTAAGTCTACTGTTTGTAAGTTTCTAAAGAAGGAGATAATATGTCGGTACGGGCTCCCAGAAAGGATCATATCAGACAATGCCCTCAACTTGAACAATGACATGATGAAGGAAGTATGTGCACAGTTCAAAATCAAGCATCACAACTCAGCCCCATATCGCCCGAAGATGAATGGAGCCGTTGAGGCCGCCAACAAAAATATTAAGAGGATTGTGGGGAAGATGACCAGCACATACAAAGACTGGCACGAAAAGCTACCATTTGCTTTGCATGCTTATAGAACGTCAGTGCGCACTTCTACTGGGGCAACTCCTTTTTCTTTGGTTTACGGTATGGAAGCAGTGCTGCCTGTTGAGGTAGAGATCCCCTCCCTAAGAGTTTTAATGGAGCTAAACTTGGACGAAGCTGAATGGGTTCGAAGTCGCTTCGAACAATTGAATCTTATAGAAGAGAAAAGGCTTACAGCACTATGTCATGGTCAGATGTACCAGAAGAGAATGATGCGAGCCCATGATAAAAAGGTTCGACCCAGGCATTTCCGTGAAGGGGAATTGGTGTTGAAAAAGATCCTCCCAAATCACCACGATAATCGGGGCAAATGGACACCAAATTGGGAAGGACCTTATGTAGTGAAAAGAGCGTTCTCAGGTGGAGCGTTGATCTTGACAGAGATGGATGGGAATGATCTGCCTAATCCGATAAATTCCGATGCTGTGAAGAAATACTATGCCTAAAAAAAAAAAAAGAAGCAAGAAAACAAACAAAAAAGAAAAGAAGAAAAGAAAAAGAAAAAAAAACAAAAAAAAAAAAAACAAAAAACAAAAAAAGAGGGGAAAATGAAAGGAGAATTCAAACTGAAAACCCAAAAAGGGCAGTTGAATAAAAGGGGAGTATCTAAGTTGAAAACCTGAAAAGGCGGCTTGGATGCAGAAAAGATCAACACCTGGATCAAAATCGTACGGAGCATGGCTTCAGTCGGATGAACTCAGCGTGACAGGGTGCATCAACGGATTAGTTTTTTCCAGAGAAAGCACCGGTCTAGTTCGTGAAGGGTTATCTAGACATTCATTATTTATTTTGAAATTCACCACTTGACCCTTGTAGCATTCGCTACCCAATTGTACTCTTATTGTCGTTGTCTCTTGTCATCTCAGTAACAAATGCTTTTCTTCTAAATTTGGTTGTTCTTTTGGTCATTCCATAACCAACCGATAAAGTGCAAGAATGCATTGCTCTTGTTAACAAAATGAAATGAAGATGATGATCAAAATAAGGATCTACTTGCTAACATTACTAAAGAAAAACAAAAAGGAGAAGAAAGAAAAAGAAGAAAGGAAGAAAAAGGAAAAGAGAAATAAAGGAATAAAACAAAGGAGATTGAAAATTGTGACAAGTACATGTTGTGAACCAGCTCCGATTCGAAGTCGGTGACAACTATTCTATGAAGCACGAGTAAAAGGATCAAAAGACACAAAAAAGACAGTTCTGAGAATTTGATTACCACAATAGGAATTGCATGACTTTGTCAATACATGCATTTGCATTTCATCCACATTATAAGAATTCAAGCACCAAAACAAAACAAAAAAAAATCAAAAAAAAAAACGTTCAAAAAAATCATCATCATTGATAAAGAAACGTGCATTGGCATTGTTGATATTACATTTGCATTCGCATCAGTGATCATGGCATCAGCCAAACATTGAAAAATGTGAATATAAGAGATTTTGGATAAAAAAATGAAAATGATGAAAAAATGAAAAGAAAGGAAGAAAAGAAGAAAGAGAAGGAAAAGAAAGAAAGAAAAGAAAGAAGAGAAAGACAAAAGAACAAACAAAAAGGAATTTAAAGTTTCATCGCCTCTGCTGCAAGAGGAGCACATTTTCAGAAAAAATTTTAAAGTTTCATCGCCTCTGCTGCAAGAGGAGCACCTTTTAGAAAAAGAATTTAAAGTTTCATCGCCTCTGCTGCAAGAGGAGCACATTTCCAGGAAGAATTTAAAGTTTCATCGCCTCTGCTGCAAGAGGAGCACATTTTTAGAAAAAGAATTTAAAGTTTCATCGCCTCTGCTGCAAGAGGAGCACCTTTCAGAAAAAAGGAATTTAAAGTTTCATCGCCTCTGCTGCAAGAGGAGCACCTTTTAGAAAAAGAATTTAAAGTTTCATCGCCTCTGCTGCAAGAGGAGCACATTTCCAGGAAGAATTTAAAGTTTCATCGCCTCTGCTGCAAGAGGAGCACATTTTTAGAAAAAGAATTTAAGTTTCATCGCCTCTGCTGCAAGAGGAGCACATTTTTAGAAAAAGAATTTAAAGTTTCATCGCCTCTGCTGCAAGAGGAGCACAATTTCAGAAAAGGAATTTAAAGTTTCATCGCCTCTGCTGCAAGAGGAGCACGTTTTCAGAAAAAGAATTTAAAGTTTCATCGCCTCTGCTACAAGAGGAGCACATTTCAAAAAAAAAAAAAAGAATTTAAAGTTTCATCGCCTCTGCTGCAAGAGGAGCACATTTCCAGGAAGAATTTAAAGTTTCATCGCCTCTGCTGCAAGAGGAGCACATTTCAAAAAAAAAAAAAAAGAAAAAAGAAAAAGAATTTAAAGTTTCATCGCCTCTGCTGCAAGAGGAGCACATTTCCAGGAAGAATTTAAAGTTTCATCGCCTCTGCTGCAAGAGGAGCACATTTCAAAAAAAAAAAAGAAAAAGAATTTAAAGTTTCATCGCCTCTGCTGCAAGAGGAGCACATTTCCAGGAAGAATTTAAAGTTTCATCGCCTCTGCTGCAAGAGGAGCACATTTCAAAAAAAAAAGGATATTTAAAGTTTCATCGCCTCTGCTGCAAGAGGAGCACATTTTTCAAAAAAAAAAAAAAAGGGATATTTAAAGTTTCATCGCCTCTGTTGCAAGAGGAGCTTTTCAGGAAGAATTTTAAAATTTCGCTACCCCTGCTGTTAGAGGAACACCAAAAAAAAAAAAAGAGAAGAAGAAGAAAAAGAAAAAAGATTAGGTTTTGAATTGGACAAAATTGTTGTCTATTGTCTTTGCTTTATTCCTGATCCTCAGCAATAAGCAAAGAGGGGCAGCTGTAGACACCTAATTTTGTCCGAATTTTACAAATTATTTTGACAAAATTTTGTTATTATTTTCTTTTATTTTCATTTATTTTCATTTTTCTTATTTATTTTGTTATTATTCATATTACTATTATTATTAGTTTTATTATTATTATCTTTTCTAATATTAATATTATTTTTATTATTATTATTATTTGTTTTTGTTTTTATTGTTATTTCTATTATTATTATTATTATTATTATTATTCATTTTTATTTCTTTTGTGTTTATATTTTATTCATCTTATCCCATTTATTATTATTATTATTATTATTATTATTATTATTATTATTATTATTATTATTATTATCATCATCATCATCATCACCAGTCCCGTTGAAGCATTAAATGCTTCGGATTTTTCGGATTTGCCGGTTCCCTGCTCCAGCCGCCGGCGCCGCAACCCTCGGCAAAATCATCTTCCCCATCCCGTGAATCCCGCTTCAACAGAAACCTATGGATTTGGTGACTCTGAAAGGCTAGAAGGGGAGGCTCGAAAATGGTTTTAAACCGAAACCCAGATCTGAAACAGAGAAGGAGGAGAGAACGAAAAAAAACAGAAACCCCAAACACCATCACCGATCCTCAATCACTCGGCAACCAGCAACCCCAAACACCACCTCCGTCACCACAACCAACATCACGCGACCCTAAAACACCCAACTGACAACCCTAAAAACGCCGTTCATCACCATCATCACTGTCCACTCACCACCGAAACCGCCACTGCCCCATACCCTAGACCAAACTACAACAGAACCCTCAAAAGCCATCAGACCGCCAACATCATCTACCAAAACCTAACCAAAAAAAAAAACAAACCCCTTAGCCCAGATCCGAAAACCCTAGAATCCGAGGACCCCGGGGCCCCCAGATCTGAGATCCAAACCACCACCTGCAAAAAAAAATGAAAACAAGCAAAGTATAGCAACCTCAATAGCCAAAACCATCAACCAAAAAACAGAGATAAGAAAGAACAAAAAAAAAGGGGAAGGGAAAGGCTTCGGGAAAGCTAGATTTGTGAGGATAGGGTGATTTTTGGGGGAAACAAAGTTCAGATTCGGGAAGAGAAAGGAGAGAGAAGAGTTTCGGAGGGTTCGGAGAGCTCACCGGCGACCGGCGCACGGCGGCCGGAAATCGTCCGGGGCTGAGGAGGCTTGAGAGAATTTTTGGAGTCTTTTTGTTAAAGAACCGGTGGAAATGACGATTTGAAAAAAAAAAATTTTGGGTTTTATAGAGGTGCAAAACGCACCGTTTTGGAGGCCTGACCCCCGAGCCAACCCGCGACCCGACCCGAGATCCGCGCGACCCGCTTCTGCCACCCGCGAGCCGACCCGACTCCACTACCGCCTGCGACTCGGGATCCGCGATCCAACCCGCTCCGGCCCGTTCACCTTGGCAAGCTTGGGCCCTGCTGTTTGGGCTCGATTTTAGGCCCATTTTTTGGGCTGTGGGGTATATTTCTTTTCCATTTTATTTATTTGTTTTATAAATTAATTTGTTCTAGGTGCTTTTAAATGTATTATTATGGCCAAAAAAAATAAATTAATAATAAATAAGGAAGTAATACCATATATAAAAATAAAATACACATATAATTTCAAAAGAAAATATATAAATTTTATGTACATAAAAGGCATATATTAATAAATATAAAGAAATGTATATATATATAGTTCAAAATGTAAAACAAATATATATAAAGTGTGTAAAATAGATATAGAAATATAATACATATGTAGAAATATAAATAAAAATACATAAAATAGGTATATAAATTACACATAACCATATAGTTATTTGTGTGTAATAAATGTTTTTTCAATTTAATATAAAAATCTTTTTAGGAAGTTAGGAAATTTACATAATTTTAAAATGTACATAGGATATATAAAATGTGTAAATAAATAAAATATTTAATTTTTTTCCTTTTATTATTAAACAATTTACCATAAAAAATATATTTTAAGAAGCTAAAAATAAAATAAAAATACAAAAGTAAAATAAATGAATAAAGTAAGCATGAAGTCCGACGATGAGATATCGTAGAAGTCACAAGTAGTGATTCTTCGAATATCTCTAGGTGAGAGGAATTTATCGAATGTCGCCAGAAGTATTGGGGTATTCGATTCAATTTCTCAATATCCAAATTCGTGCTTATTTTAAAAATATATAATAATATATATTGTAATAAAGAATATTTAGAAAAAAATACTAATTAAATGAAAATTAATAAATATAAAAGAGGTAATGGAGATAGGTGAAAAAGGGGATTTTAGAAACATATAAATACAAAATAATTAAACCAATAAAAAGCAATAATAACAAAGTTTCAAAAATGATTAAATTAACCAAATAAATGGTAAGAGGATTTTAATAAAAGAAGATAACAAAAAGGATTAAGTTAATAAATCTGAATATATGAAGACAAGAAGTTATGGAGATAAAAAATTTCATAAGAGGTAAAAGCTAATGCCCGATGATGGGATGTTACGGAAGTCACGAGTAGTGATTCCTAACTGATCCCTAGGTAAGAGAAATTTCACTAAATGTTGCCAAAAGTATTGGAATATTTAGAGAGGTTTTTCAATGCATAAGTTTTTATCTTAAAAGTATTTAATAATAAATAAAAAAAATAAATATTAATCATATCGACAAAAATAACAAAATAAATAATGTAAAATAACAAAATAAACGATGAATACGTCAAATAAGAAAGTAAAAATCTATATGCATTATATATTTGCATCATATGCTTCAAATGTTAATATTAAAGAATGGAATTCGTCCGATGATGGGATGCTACGGAAGTCACAAGTAGTGATTCCTAGCCGATCCCTAGGTAAGAAGAGTCTGCCAAATGTTGCCAAAAGTATTGGAATATTTAGTGTGATTTTTCAATACACGAATTTTCATTTTTTTAAAAGTAAAAAAAAAAAACACAAATACCATAAAGAATAAAGAAATAATAAATGAATGGACATGCATGCGCATCATTATCTGTTTGCATCGCATGCATTCACGTGAATTAAATAATGTGGGTCCCACCGATGATGAGATTCTATAGAAGTCACAAGTAGTGATTCTTTAGAAATCTCTAGGTGAGAAGAATTACTTCGAATGTCGCCAAAAGTATTGGGATATTCGACTTAATTTTTCAATAAAAGGGATTCATATTACTTTTAAAATAAAACTTATTTTTAATTATATAATAAAAACTTATTTTAAAATATATAATAACTTTTTATTCAATTACACAAAAAATGTGAATCCTCCGAGGATGAGATTCTATAGAAGTCACAAGTAGTGATTCTTTAGAAATCTCTAGGTGAGAAGAATTATTTCAAATGTTGCCAAAAGTATTGGAGTATTTGATTTAATTTTTCAATAAATGGGGTTCATGTTAATTTTCAAAAGAAGTTTCTAAACATACATGTAATAGCAACTTTTAAGCCAATACACGAGTTTTCTAAATAAGCAAATTGGTGTTAAATCAAGACTCTTTTATTAAAATCAAAAGATACCACGTAGTTAGGATGGTACCGTTTTCTAACGGGCGTTATGAGGGTGCTAATCCTTCCTCGTGCGTAACCGTACCCCCGAACCCAATTTTTGTTTCGCAGACCAAAGGATTATCTTTTTAATAAAACTTAATTAATTTTGAGATTTTGTTGAAAAGATAAATGTTTTCAGGTGGCCAATCACACCTAATAAAAAAGATTGGTGGCGACTCCATTTTTGTTTTTAAACGCTTTTTTTCGAAAATCGTCGAGCGCGAAGCCGTTACGACAATAATCATATCGTATTTATTGAATAATATTTTATACTTGAAGATCTTGGGAAAAAAAAATCTTTGATTTGCTCTAAGTAGTAATAGTCTATATTTATTTATGTTGTACTAACATTGTAGTTGGATAATGACGAAATAATAGTATTTCAAGAAATTATTCGGAAGTTCATGGCTAGTTGTACAATATCCCAAACTTTCTTTGGTTTTTTCTAAGTTGCCTGCCTTCCAAAATTAGTAAATTCTTCCTGCTAACCTAAATCATAAAATCTTTTATTAAAACAGCCATCAACATTTCCTTAAAAAAACAGACACCATGAGTATTGTTATTATCCTAATTGCTTGTTCTTGCCCCCATGTCCAAATTCAAACTAAACATTAATTAATCTTATGGCTAGTTCTTGTCCCCCAATGTTAAATTTCGAATTTGCTTTTGCCACGTAATAAAGTTGAAAATTATTCATGTCAAATTTCATGTTACGAATATAAATTTAGGAATGTAATTAAATTGAAGATTACAAATAATCCAATATCAAGTTCAAGTGAGATAATTTAAAATTGAAAACTCAACTCGAATTTGATTAAAAATTCGATCCGACAAAATACTATACTATTTAAATTTGATTTGATAGATTTAGATTTTTTATTTTTAATCATATATTATGAAAATAAAATAATAAAATATTAAAAATATATAATTAAAAAATAATTAAATTCACGGACCATTCAAGTGGAAGGTAAAAATACTCAAACCATTATTCAAGTGGTTGAAACTTAAATTTGATTAAAAAATAAGGTTAAATAATAAAAAAACAATTTCATTCCTCAACAAAAAGGCGTATACATCCATTTACAATTGGCAAACGCGTGGACAAAAAACAAGAAGAAATCGTGGGTACGAAAACCATGAGCAGTTGAAAGAATCAAAGACGCGAAGGCCTTGCTGTCGTTTGCCAGAAAGCCAGAGAGACAGCCCCCACGCATTACATTGAAAATCACACTTAAACAGTGCGTGAGTTTAATTAACATCTACTCCCATTTAGTGTTAGGGGAACTCCTCAGTTTCCAACAATTTAACCAACCATAACTCGCCACCTCAACATTGCTAACTGACAAGCATAGCCTATTTGCCTACCCACATGTCAGTTTACCTTAATTTATTACTTACATTTAGCAAGCCAAGCTGCCAACAAGCCTTTTGTTTTGTTTAAACCAAGTTCAAAGCGGAAATGATGAAAGGCAATAATGATACAGAGTAAAGGGTTTTACTTGAAAAGAAGTGTGGGTTTTGACCAAAGCAGAAGAACAAGACAAATCAAGTATTGAAGTTTGAGGTTAAGATTCTTTGATAAAAGAAAACTGGGATTAAAGTATATGATTTGGCATTCTAAATCAAGCCCAAATTCAAGGTTGATCCAACTGTAATGTCACAAAAACAAAGTGAGGGATAAGACATACTCAGATTTTGATCCAAAATCAGGAGATTTTGCCATGTTAAGTGGGAGTCAAGTCAAACTTTTGCCATATGCATGGTTCAAGATCAAGTGGTCCAAGCTTGGACCACTTGCTTTCAGTTGATTTATTGGCTAGTTGGGGTTAGGGGTTTGGAGGCATGGCTGGCCAGGGCTTGATTAGAGCTGTTGGTGATCGGATTGGATCTCATGATTCCATTACCATTAGGTTGGGTTTGATGGATGAACTATAAGCTTTGAGTAAATGGATAAGAAATAATGGAAAATTGGTTCACTTCCTCCCCAAGAAACACTAGATTTCTTCTCTTACACTTAAAAGAGTGCTGGTGCTGGCCTCCACCCAAGATCCGGAGACTTCATTATCTTTTTTTTTTGTTAGAAGACTTCATTATCAATGTTGCTCAGGTCTGATCTTCTTTATTGTTTTCTTGTTTTTTGGTAGTAGAGAAAAATAAGTATATTTTAATTTAAAACTTTGAATTTTAAGTAATTTAAAACTTTGATTTTTAAGTAAAAATAGGTGATTTTGCAAGTAATTGTTTGACATTGGTTGAATTTTAAATTTTACAACGAAAATTTTAAAAAATTACATAAATATTGAGACTCGACCGTCGAATTTGTAATATTTTTATGTTTTAAAAGTGAAAACATAATATTGAGTTATTTGGGTGATGATGATGATAATAATAAAAAATTATCGATATTAATAAAAGATGGTATTAATATTAAGATAGATACTCTAATGACGATGATGATAACCTATCATTAATGGTATTCAAAATGCAATTGTGGTCAAGATAAATGGAACAACAGTACATTTATGTCTGATCTAGGATTGGAACAACAAGATTTAAAAAAAAAAAAAAAAACCCGAAGAAATTGCCATCAATGCCTATAAAGTTCACTCACTACTGTTCTATTGCCTCGGAAAACCTTGAGACTGAGATGAGAATAAATGGTAGATCCCATATGTTCCTCTATATATACCATTGAAATGAAATAATTGCAACTTATTTATAGCATTTTTTCCTTGAAACACAATTGTTGTAAAATATAGTGAATGGCATAAAATGTCATCAACGTAGACAGGGTTGAACCTTGTCGAGTACGACTTGCCATTGTGCAATGCAAGTCTTCGACTTAACAAGAATATACTATTAAGAACTTGAACTAGAGGTCTAATCTAAATGTTTCACGTACAAGCAATATTAATAAAAGATGCAAAAGTGCTATGAATTAAAATTTGATAAACTTTATATATGAATATGAGAAAAGATAAAACAAAATTATGTTTAATGTTTCTAAACTAAATTTGACACAATAGTTTTGAGTTTTACATGATATGAACATTATTTTACATAATACAAACACGAATTATATACATGAATTACCGTGTTTAATTTCATGTAACTTTTTAAAAAAATAATTTTTAGTAGATTTAGTGTTCAAATCTCGGTATTTGTAATTTTTTTCTTTTTGTTTTCAAACTATGATTTTTTTTGTTTAATAGATAAATATACACTCAATTTGTTTGTATAAAATGGATATAAACCCTCAACCTTTAAATTTACTGTATAAGGATTATTATCCATACAATGTAGTGAATTTTTTATTCTATAAGCGAGATCAAAAAGGTGCTAAGACATACTTCACTTTATTATTTAAGTGTTTGTTTAATATTCCTAAAGGGTTATTGTTACCATCTTATCCCATCTGTAGGGTAAAAAAACTTTAATGATAGTACATTGAATAATTATTAATTATCCAATATCAACAAATAGGAGAAAGTGGGGTGGCACAAACTTATATGGTTTCAATATCATATCCCAAGACACTCACTTATTGCTTGGTTGACTATCTTAAATAAGCTTCCAACGAAGGAAAAGTTGAGAGCTTGGGGAATGAAGGTTGAAGAGAGTCGTTGCTTATGTCAACAAGAGGGAGAATCACGGGTAGGGCTGAGAAAAAAATCATAAAAATTGAAAAATCGATTCGAACTTGAGTATTAGGATCCGATCGGTTCAGTTTTTAAAAAATTCGGATCGAATTTGGATAGATGATATCATCGAAACCGTACAAATTCGAATCGGATCAAATTATTTCGAATAGGCTTCGAAAATTCGAATCAATTAGAATTTTTTTTTGAAAAAAAAAGCCCAAAAAAAATTTGAAACCCAACTTAAAATTAAAACCCAATTAAAATAGAAACCTATTTGAAATAGAAAAGCTAAAGCCTAACCACAAAGTTTAACATACATTTGCTTGCTAGGCTCTCATCTCTGTTAACAAGACAATATTTTATGAAGTATGCTTTTCAAAAAAAAAAAAATTTATGAAGTATAAAATGTAAATAGTTTGAAAAGTCAAACACTAGAGATTAAAGAGTAAATATGTAATTAGTAAAGTGATATATCTCTCTCAACAGCTCTTATCCCATCTTATCTCAGAATTCTAAAGGATTAAATAGTAAACACTTACCATTCGTCCCACACGCATACTATTACAGTTTAACACAGTTTTATTTGACATATTCATGCATTTAGGCATTTCTTGATTCATACTTCATACCCAATGATTCTCTGTTCAAACATGATTTTTGTCAATGACAAAACGGTAAAGTAAAGAATAAATTGGGCTGCAAGAAATTGAAATAAATTAAATTTTCATTTTTCTAAAGAAAAAAAATTTGAATATCCGATCTGGTTTTACCCGGATCGGATATATCTGGATATTTTATGAAGGGTGGCTCGATACAGATCAATTTTTCATTATCCAAATAGGTTCGGATTGGATTAAAAAAAATCTGAAAATCCAATTCAATCCGATCCGATATCACTCCTAATCAAGAGATCATATGTTTTTTGGTTATGACTTCACGAAAGAAGTTCGGCAAAAGATCCTTCAGCTGCTCAGGATTAATAAAAGAGCGGAGAATTGGGCTGTTGATTTGAGCTGGGCTATGAGCAAGCTCAAAGAGAAAGTTTCGATTTTCATTATTTTGCGCATTACTTAAAATACTAGTATATACTAAATATGGAGGGAAAGAAATTGTCGGTTTTTTCAACATATAGAAGAGACTCCAATACAAGTGATTGATCGGATCAAAGATGCCGTCAGAGTTAGATTGCACCGCCTACATCAAATCTCTGCTGACACAATCTAAAAAAATTATGTGATGCTTAGAACCTTAATGTTGCTATCTTAGAGTAAGTTGCTATGAGAACTGATATTTTGTTTAGCAAAAATTGTTGACTTCTTGTATTTGCAGCAGAATCTCTGCTAACTTGGATAAATGAAATTATGACTCATCCAAAATAAAAAATAACTATCCAATGATAAAACAGCTATGTGTGTGTGTATGTTGTTCTAGCAAATTGAGTTATATTTAACATTCATGCGGGGAAACCATCGTTTCTGAACAAGATTGCACATAATAAGGAAGAGCGACTGATTCTCTGATCCGACCCTCAAACGAGGAAAAAGCTGTTCAAGCTGCTTGGGTCTCCTTGGGGAATTATTGTCTTTGTAATAACAAAAATTACTTGCGTACAACGGAAAGTCATAAACATATTCATGAATCTGCTGCCATGTATCGAGTATTTGCTTCAATACTTGGTGCATAATTCTGTCTCAAAAAACAAAATTTGAATCCATTTTATGCAAAGATTACTCCAAATTCTGGCATTCGAGTGCCCAAAGTACTTGGATTCTGAAGGCTAAATTATGGCTGGGAACAACACATTGAGTCATCTCGTAGTGTATATGGTCAATCTGCATCAATATTGTGGTCTTAACTTTGAAGTTCCTTGAGTAACCACATGCTTTACTTTCTAAAGCTTTGCTTGGTAAATCCCAGTTTGACAGAAATTCTGGGTTCCTAGGATTTCAGATGAACAAATGACAGGAGTGTTCTACTGTATCATACTTGGAACATGGGCAAGATGACAACTATGGATGGTTCAATCAAGTACCGACATCAAATGAATTTCATTTTTCGATTAGAAATGCTTAGCAACTAGTATAAATTTTCAGTAAAATGAAGGAAAATGAATTTATGCTCGAGAATTTACAGATTCCCACAGAACACTGAAGGCTTACACCTGAAGGTTTCCCACATTATATACAAAATCCTAGCATATTGAGGGCAAGGCAAGAAAACCATATCCTATCTGTTGAAAGAACGAATTGCAAAATTTCAAAGTTATTTGCAAGTTTTCGAAATTAACTTCAATCAAGTTCGAGCACTACTTTACCAAGGATTCGCCTCTTGTCTTTAGCTTCATGAGCCTCTCTTACTTGAGTAATGGAAAATGTTTTTTCTACAGGTATATGCAGCTTTCCAGCTTCTGATAATCGCCGTATCTCATGTAAACCTTCTAAGTCAGCCCTCATGTATATCCACGAATATTCTGCACCACCAAAAGATTATGGAATGATGTAGCGATGAAAAGATTCAGCACGGATTTATTGAAATCGTCAAACTATTCAACATACAAACAAAAATATTGAGGAAAGAAGAAAACATAGAAAAAGTCTTTCATGAAAATTCATAATTAAAATGATTAATGCTCCAACAACCTGGTATATAAGAAAAAAATGGATGATGCAGTAACCTATGAAACTAGGGGCTGAGATAATCTTTTACGGAAATATAGACAACGGCCTTGTTACTTCTTTTCAGACTTGCAGACCAAAGCTAGTTATGGATTACACATGCATAAAACATCGGCAAAGCTCAACAAAATGGGAACTCGTTATTGAGATAATAACAAACTGACAATTTTTACACATTCTCAGGGTAAATTTCACCACAGGTCACTAAACTTATAACTCATTCCCACATAAGCCATCGAAGTTTAATTTGCACCAAACAGGTCATCGAAGGTTAATATTTCCTTCTCTTTCATTCCTATATCTTCTTCCACTCTCACTTAATGCTCTTTCTCCTCTAACAAAACCAAAGAAATTAAAAAATTTTGAGAAAATGAGATGAGATCATCTCCCTAATAAGAACAGCTTGAGTATTCTGTAAAAATAAGAGAGAAAAAGAAAATAGAGAAAAACGAAAAGTAGAAAACAAAATATGGATCCACAAAGGCCCCGAATAAGCTGACTTGATGTTGATGTAGCATCCAAATCAGCATTTTGTATTCAAATTTTAATAATCCTTGACTGAGTGACCTTATTTGAAACTTCTTAGTTTGGCCACTTATTCAATACAAATTAAACTTTGATGAACTATGAGGAAATGAAATTTACTCTCATGCTCTTATTATTCCTTCTTAGACCCTCTCTTGTATAGCTTTTAACTAGAGAAACGAGAGTAAAAACTATTAATTTTTAACAAACAGTACGTTCATATATCGTAAGATGACATACCTATTCCATGAGAATATTGGTATTGAATCCTTTTCTTCAGTAAAAGAGCCGTCGCCATAGGAAGCCCGATTGGTAGTCCATACCTGTCACTCAGAGCTGCTGCTTCCCCCTACAACAATTGAATAATTGGCAACTAAACATTCAATAATTGCATCAAAGAAATCATAAAATATGTATTTAAAATTGCACCTTGGCCAGGATAAAGTTCCAGGCACAGCCCAAAATTTGGACTAGAAAAAGGATTTAAACTTAAAAAAAAAAAAAAAAATTCCCTTGTAAAAACAACGATAATTGCAACATTCCCCATCTTACCTGAAGTGTCATATAGTGTCCGCCTCTACTTAAAAGATTGATGCCTAATCTTTCCGTCTCTGGTACACCAATGGTATCTAGAACAGCATCAAATTTTCCCTTAATTACCACTTCAAGGTCCTGTAAGTAAGCATGCAAGTGAACTCAAATTAATAATCAACATAAGACATATCAATTCAAAGTTCAAACAGCTACCATCATGGGGCCAAACAAAATAATAACTTGGTAAATTATTGATTCACCACCTCAGCAGTGTAATCAACAGCCTGCTCAGCACCTGCTGCCATTACTCGATTAATACTTTGACTCCCACATGTGGTTGTCGCTTGGCACCCAGCGGCTACAGCAAGCTGGATTGCAGAAAAACCTACTGCTCCTCCACCGCCTACCACTAGCAGCCTTTGCCTGTTGAATGAGAATTCAATCATGGGAGGATGAATTGTAACAGTTTCCCAGAAATTTAGTGGTAAATTTCAGTTGGGAGAATGTATAGAAGATGAGGCACAGAAATAAGATGATGTACTTCAGCAATATCATTATCTGGTTACTTTTATTTGCAATCTGTAAAAAAGGATATACATATTTGGACAAAAATAAACAGATAAATGAAATGAAACAAAATAAATTGAAGCCAAAGACATCGAACCTAAACAATAATCAAGAAAAATGGCATGGATTAGAATTTATAATCCAGGAAAACAATGTTTGTGGAGATTGTATTGAAGATGAGGAACAGAAATAAGATGGCATAATTCAGCAATATCATTGTGGTTACTTTAATTTGCAATGTAGTAAGATGGAGATTCATATTTGGACAAAAATAAATAGATAAATTAAATGAAACAAAATAAGCTGAAGCCAAAGGCATAAAGCCTAAACAATATTCAAGAAAAATGGGATGGATTAGAATTTATCATCCAGGAAAACAATATTGAGGGAAAAACTAATTTAGGTTGCCATTGGTCGGATCTAATAAGGCCCTTTAAACCCACTGATCTATAATGATGAATATTATGCAACTCAAAGATGATCATATCATTCCATGAACATACCAAATAACTTATGGTTAGTTAAACATTAATAATGAAGACAAAATATTTTCCAATAATTTGCCAAAGAAGAGCAAAATTTCAGACATACAAACCTACCCTTCGGTTATCCTAGCAGTACTTTTTAAGGCACGCCATGCAGTCAATGCAGCAAAAGGAATGGCACTTGCTTCCTACAACACCAAAAACTGATACTTAGATTCAAGTTACATAGCTAAAAAGTAAAATGATGAAAATAACAATACTCTGAATTATGAAAATAAATGCAGAGAAAAAAAAGATAGGAAGCCATAAATCAGACTAGTTGATGATAAAAGAGTGTCTGAGAATGGTTAAAAAAAATGTTTTACTTGCAAGACAACTACGCACTCAAGAAGTCACTAAGGTAAATAGAAAATTTCATCCACCTAGAGTCAAGCAGAATAGATGAAGAAAATGAAAAATCAAAAGTCGGATAAATCTATTCTTAAGAAAAGCAACCAAAAGTAACATAAATTTGTTCTCTACCCAGAGAATGCCTAAAAGATATAACTTTTACCACATGAGTAACTGATGCTGGTTTCGGAGAAAGTTCGTCTTCTGAAAGAATTGCGTAGTCAGCATATGTGCCTCTCACAGCAGTTGGATGCAGAGCACCAAAAACTTCCTCCCCAACAGTCAGTGACTTCACTGAAGCTCCAATGGCTGCAACAACGCCGCTAATGTCACGTCCCAAAATGAGAGGCAGAAGTGGTTGAAATATGGAACGACCATAGCCTGATCGCATCTGAGAAAACAGAAATTCAGAAAATTCTTTTAGCAAATTTGAAAAAAAAATTAAAAACTAAACATTAGTTCCATCAAATTTATAGAATTTCACATTTGCACAACTCAAAAATGCATTAAGGAATAAAAAAAAAAAACCCAGTGTCAACCAACAATATTCTTTTCTTTTCTTTTCTTCTCACATTTTCATAGCATCCAAATAACCAACTCACAAATGAATTAAGCAAAGCAAATAAATTCAAACGAATTAAATAATAATAAAAAACACCTCACATGCATCAAGGAGATTGACTCGAATAGCTATTTAAATCAACAAAAACAAACAATTCACTAAAAAATTAACAAAAAAAAAAAATGCGCTGTTACATGAGTCAATAAAAGATTGAACCCAAAATAAGCGGGGCTTACTCTGGTATCAAGGGGATTAATTGAGACAGCTCGAGCTCGAACGAGGACCTCATTGGGCTTAAGATCAGGAACTGGCACATCGGGTCGGAGCTCCAACACCTCAGGTCCACCGAACCGAGGCAACAACACCGCTCTACAACTGCTGGAGTAGCATCGAATCGAACCGACTTTCATTAATAACTCCGAAATGGGTCTGGGTTTTACGCTTTGAGATTTCAAAACTAGCATTTCTTTTTCCTTTTTCTCCCCTTTTTTCAACTTAGGTTTTCTGGGCTTCAGCTCTTAGTTTATATATGAATTGGAAAATTAGTGAAGAGAGTAAAGGAGGGACGTGGAAGTGTTTTAGTCCGCAGAGAAAGCAGTTGCGACTTGTAAGCTTGGGGCGTGGAAGAAGAACACTGCAGCATAAACAATTGTTGCTTTGTATTTATATACATATATAATTTGAGACTAACTAAACACACCCTATTTTTTTTTCACACACCCATTTTTCCCTTTAGTGAACAGTACCCTGTAGTGTAAAAATAGGGTGTGTCAAGACAAAATCAGGGTGTGTTTAGTTGTAATAATTTTAAGGATAAGTTTCATTAGAAAAAAAAAATTGCTTGATATTGTTAATATTAATATTTTTAGAAATCAACTTTAAATTTAATAATAATTTATTTTGTATCCATTTAATAAAGTTTGTTATCATTTCAATCTATAATAACATTTTTTATACATTTAATATTATTGCCAAACATACAATTAAATATTTTTATTAATTTAAAAATTAGACGTACATTATTTACTTGAATAAAATATATAATTAATAGTCAATTTGTAAAGTATAATTGTATAAAAATTATGAAATGATGTAAAACTAAATTAATTTTATATTAATATATAAATAAATCTCTCTTTATAAATATATAGCATAAAATAATTTCACATAAAATTTATTAATAAATTTAAACAATTTTTTAAAAAAATATTTAAAAAATTTAAAAGTTTTTTATTCTCAGATAAAATAAATAAAATTTTAAATTATGTTAATATAAGATAATGTGCTTAAAATATCAATTAAATATTGTTGTCAGAATAATTGGATCAACTCTGCTATTAAATTTTCTGGAAAAGGAAAAATACTTTTTAAAAAAAATGAAAATATACTCCCGTTTTTACTCTTTATACCCCATTTTCTCAACAATAAACAGTAACTCAATGAAGAGAAATGGGTATAAAGAGTAAAAATATGGGTATAAATAGAAATTCTCTACTTTCAATACTAATACCTATCCTAATAAAATTTAAACTCAAATGCTAACTAAATTTTAATGGAGACAAAATTAGAACTTTCTTGCACTCGTCATAATTACATATTAATATCATCCAAAAAGATTTAAGATTTCAGTGTACATCAATCTCTGAACCTACTACTTTCCTTGCTGCATGTTTTGCCCAGGGCCACTGGTAGCAGCAGCAGCAATGCTCATTACGGGATTGGTTACATTGGCCGTCATGGTTCCAGGATTCTTTGATTCTGGATTTGTAGTTTGTGCAGCTACAAAAACATTAGCTTGTGAAGCTGGGGCAGTCCTGGATAGATCTGGATTCTGCTGCTTCTGCATTGTTTCGGTCATACTAGTAACCTTTGAAGCAGGGGTTGTAGAAGGATCTGTGCTAGTTTTCTGCTGATCGGTGACTGTCAAGTTATTGGAGGCATGCAGTTGCTGCAACCTGTAATCGGTTTCAGGCCGACGACAAACCTTCCTTAAAGGGACAATTTCCTAAGGATTGAAAGTTAAATGTTATTACAGTGAAGATATAGGAGCCATCAAAATGCAAGACTCAAACAATGCAATGTAGAGGTAATCACTTGGGATGATAGTTTTTTTTTTTTTTTCAGTGTTTGTATGGGGTGTGCGTGCGCGCAAGTGGTGAGGAGAATGTCTCTCATGTCTAGTGTTCCCTGCATAACAGGAAAGATCCATGCCGGAACAGCCGATAGTCGCCTGCATTCCTCACATGCATTTAGAAATTAACTAATACCTCAGACTGATCATGATCATAGCGCACCAAAAATCTACATCGACAGCCTCTTACATCATGCCTCCGCCTTTGTGCATCAAGGACATGAGCATCAAAGTAAAGAGCCTGATCTTTACCTTCCTGAAAATTTTGAGAGCATTAAAAAAGTTAAATCTAAGAAAAGGTTTGGTTAAAAGAAAAAATATTCTCTTAAGGATTGCTTGCAAGCTATCGTTGATTGGCAGTTCTAAGCAGAAGCAAGAAACCCACCTGAAAACAAAGTATAAGGTCTCCGGGAAGAACTGCAACACACTCGGATGCTTCACACGGGAGGGATCGTTGCCTGACATGTTTGCGAATGTTAACCCACTCATCCTCCTCTGGCCCAAAACCAGCAAAACGAACCTGTACTTCCTGCAAAAGACAGCAAAATATTTTAGGACTTCTTTTTCTTAGATGGCAAATTGTGGTATTATTGAGTTCTTCATAAACCGTTAGAATATTAATAGACAAGAACCATCAGAACATTTTATTTGAAAGTGAAGCAGAAAAAGACATACTGATGGTTAAGTTTCAAAACTATCTAACCATTTTCAGGTCAAAAATAGAAAGATGGGATCAGATAAACATAAGAAATGAGAAGAGAATAATCAGTTGGTAATTTATGCAACTCCTGCCACAGTAAATAAGTACTTGCACCCGGCATATGAAGTGAACTGGGCTAAAAAAATTACCGGATCACCTGTGTCCAAATATCTATGGGCCAAAAAGGTTGCAACATCATACCTGAAAAAGGAGATTAAGAGAATTGGTTGACTGCAAATGATTAGTTTATCAGATAAACAAAATGTAGATAAGACAAAGATAAGCTTTTGCTTCCAAACTTTCCAATCCAAATTGGAAACTTACCATGCACCATCCCTTGAAGATTTAGCTTCAAATTCCATATAAGAATCTGACATATGCCTTCCTGCAACTGGAACTGGGCACAGAAAATGAGGGCTATTAATATTATGTGTGATGACACAAAGACAATATTTAAAATTTGGAGGCACGGAAGGCTCAAAGTGAAGTAGGACTCTAGTTTCTATCTAAGTACTAATTAATTGGGCTTCTTAATCACTTTTTATGCTACGAAGAGGTTTTAAGTTTTTCCTCACTTTTACCTCCTAGAACTGATTGACACTTTTGCAAACCAGTGCAACCTCCTATAAGACAATGTAAGGAATTTCCAGTGTGAGGCTAATGCATCTATAGATGTCATATAAAATGCTGAACCTGTTGACTGTGCATTTAGGAGATATCTCATGCATAAGGGCTATTTCTTAATTGTTCTGCTGATCATCACCCAGAAGACTCGACATTATCCACTAAAACTTAGATTAGACATCGTGCTTTAAGCAGAAATCAATCTGTTGATTTGATTCACATAGTGAATAAGTTATCTTTTCATAAAGCCATTTTGCTCCTTTCGAAAAATGGATTTCTGAAGTGGAGATTAGTAAAATCCCTCCCTCAGGAGTAAATTATCAATGTATAACTAGAGAAGAAAAAAAGACAGAGCAAAAAAGTAAAATGCACGTCATCCTCACTGTTTTTTTTTTTTTTTTGAGAGAGAGAGAGAGAGAGCCGGTGCTTGCCCCTAAAGTATCTTAAAAAGTTAACCTAGTGATTATCTTAATTAACTTGTAATAAATAATTTAACAAAAATGTTAAACTAACGTTTATGATGAGGCAATATATTCCAGTTATCTTATGCATTACATTTTAAAGACCTATCTTTGTGAATCGATAATACCACAGACATCTGAAACATAAAAATACATCAACACACAAAGTGCCCCATTACTTTCTTATTCAACATCTCACATAAGTAACTATATGGACCGTGGAGCATCCAATTAGTAACCCCAAATTTAGGAAAAAGAAAGGATGACTTTAAAGACGGAATCAGAATCCATTTTACCTGTAGAACCAGGCATAGTAGCAGAAACTGGAGCAGTCATAGGGGGAGGCATGGGAGCAGCAACAGGTTGAGGCACATTTCTCACAGGATTTGAATCATCCCGAGGAATAGATGTAATATTCAACTTCCCAGGAACCTTACTAGATTTTGCCCTTATTGCATAGCGCCTATTTTGGAACCAATTCCATACCTACACAAAAGTTTCCAGTGTCAAGGACTGTAATATTTCCTCATTACACAAAAACGAAATCAAGTTCTTACTTGCTTAAATTGCACAACAATCTTCCCTTTCCGATCTGCTGACTCACTACAGCCAAAGAAAATTTCCTCTCAGTTTTGATTGCTTATAAGGAGGAAAGAATTATACATCATGCTAGATAATGGTCTTAAGGAAATTAATGCACACCTGAACTTCTCTGCAAGAGTTACAAGGATCTCCCGAGCTGGCATTTGATTATGGTGCTCTTGGAGAATAGACTCCATCTCCGCAACCTTGATGTAGAGATTATTTTACAAACTCATCTCTAGAGAATTAAAAAACAGGAGAAAAGATGCTAAACCAAAAAACTATATTACCCTATTCAACTACACATTGGTTTCATTATTACCTTAAGCTATAACCAAAGAAGCAGCTGATTAAAAATTACATTGCATCATAATTGAACACACCTCATACAGAGTACAGACAGATGCAGAGATAGTTATACCAAATTCTATTTACAATCACTTTCTTTTTTCATAACCACAAGGAGGCATATTCTCAAAGTATCATGTTTCCCATCCATATGTTTATTAAAACGGCATTACACCTTAAACTCAAAAAAATCTGACTTCCCCATAATCGCAACTTTCAGTTTTAATTCCATCAGGAATATTACCTACTGGGAATTTTCATTTAACCCCCACATCAAAGATTCCAATTTTAACAGCATGAGCATAGCACTACTTTTATTGTTGGTAATACAATCAACGGTATCCCCAGTCTTAGCCTGAGCATATCTTCCCAATCGATTTTAAGGGTGTGTGCCTAGCACAATGGTTATTTACTAAAAATACCGAAATCAGATTAAAAACGGTAAAACCTTGAAGTACTCTATGCATTTTAAAACTTAATAATTCCTAGCAATAGCTTATACTATTAACAAAGAACAGTCTTTGCTTGGACCTATCCCGTTCCCAGGCAATCTTAAGGGCACAAGCATGGCAACATGGTTATTTACCAAAAATACTAAAATTACATTTACAAAGGTAAAACTTTGAAGGAGTCTAAGCATTTAGAAACGAAAGAATAAACCCAAGCAATAACGAATACTACCATTAAAAAAGAACAATAATATCAAAGCTAATTAATAAAGAATCTATCAAAACAACCCAATTAATCGAAATAATCAAAGGCAGGAAATTAGCATACAACTTTAAATCAAGAACCCAGAAATGAATTGAATAAAACAAGCAATCTAACTGACCCACTTGACATTTTGAACCAAACAAATCCAAACAATACTATCCGACATCCATATTCAAATACATACAATGTAACTCTAAATTTTGAAAAAAAAGAAAAGGGTACCTCAATTGGGGTGAAACGAAAGGCAGGGCCACCATTGCTCGGAGGCCGACCCATCTATTCCAACTCTCCTGCGCGGGCTTCTTTTCTTTTTTATTTTTTGTCTTACCTGAAAAATAAAAATTTAGCTTACTGTTTTGGAATTTATTAAGTGTAGATTTTTTTTAATTTCTTTTCTGTTTTTGGGTGTGTTTATGAGGGAGAGAAAGGTGGGAGATGGACAAGATTTTGTTTTGACAATGGCTGAGAAATTCTTATAGAACTAGAAAAACAGAGTAAAGCTTTTTCTTTTCTTTTTATTGTTGGATTCGACCCTAACTTTGTCGCTGGTGCCTTTTATAATTATCGTTTCGTCAGGTAATAAAACAAAATCGATAGTTTTAGCTCAGGATCATCCTAGGAGGATAAGACATATTTTATTTTATTATTTCCGATTTGTATTATGTTTTTTTTTTATTAAATAGGTATAAAAAAAAATTATCATATCGAGCCTATTTTTAAATATAAAATTGATTTTTTAAAAATTTCTATTAAAATTTTAAACTTTATCATTTTAATATCAATTTTATATTATCACGTCTCATATTTAAATTCTCCCGTTAATATTAAATGATCTAAATGCTACAGAGAGGAAACAAAATTTTATGATTGATAATTTGTATTAATAATATAATTTTCTTTAAAAATAAATATTTTATTTATATTATTTAAAATTTAGTTAACGACTTAATATGAAAACATATATTAATTCATATAACCTACTCTAATATTAAGATAAAAACTCTGATAATGATGAGTTAAAATTTATAATTAAAAAGTCAAAACCAACACTCAAATCAATATCTAACTTTTATCATTTATCTAATTTTTTCTTATTGTAACTTTTTTTTTTTTTTCTTGTAACTTCTTAATCATAAAAACATTCCCCAAACCATGGTTTCCTTCACTTTCACAATCCCTTTTTTTTTTTTTTAAGGGGGGGGGGGTTGGAGTTTATTTCCTATTTCTCGGTCCATGATATAAAATTTTTCTTTTTGTTATTTTGAGAAAATTTCATGTATAATTTCTTTATTCTTCTTGGACAAAAATAGTGAAATACCGTCTCATAGGTATAGATTTCCCACTCAGATTTTTAACAAATTCAGCAGATTTTCTAATATGATGCTTAATACATGGTATTTGGATTCTTCATAAAGAAAGAACAAGATATTTGAAATCTTAGCCGAAATGTATTTCTCAATTTTAAATGGTTTGTATTAATCTTAAATATTGGCTGCACTGCAAATAGACCTGATAATTTTGAAGTACAAGAAGAAACAATATGACAAAAAGACAAATAATACGGATTAAAGTTATAACAAAAATTATATATGAATTTAATAAAAAAATAAAACAAAATTGCATGTTTAAGGTGTTTACACGAATTGTGACATGATAAATTTCATGTTTTACACATGTTTAACACGAAATAAATATGACACAAATACATGAAATGACCGAACTAACTGCAAATTACTTATGCTTAATGACACAAAAACAAATCAAAATATTATCATAACAGTTAGACATACCGTAAATGTCATAAAGCTATAATTACCTATATCTCATTCTAACACTAACCAGCCAGTTGAGCAAATTGTTTGGTAATGAACAAGATTAAGCAAAATCTCACTGGATGCTGCATCGTCGTTTCCTTCAGTCCCATTTCATGGCATAAATTCTGTAAATTTCTATGAAAGCGATCTTACTGAGATTCGGGAATTCAAAGTATAACAATAAAGCAACACACCACTACTGAGATGCAGTTGGAACATGGTTGCTGTCTGACTTTGGTTTCTTTCTGCGCTTGAGCTTCTTCTGCTTTTCTTGGAGCCGTAACTGATCCTTAACACTTCTCTCCCATTCCTTTCTGTGTTTCTGGTAAAGGAGCATCGCAGCTCGAGCATCATCTACCTGAAAAATGAGAATACGTATTAGTCAGAAAAGGTTGCACAATAGTTTCAGGGCAAAAATATGGAAAGCAGTCGCCCTAAACACATTTGAGCTAACACACACTAGCAAAAATGCATGGTAATTCTCGACCGAACCGAATATGTTTCAACTGAGCAATGATTCAGTTGGTTCATGTTTTCTGCATTTTCTTGCATATTAGCTCTATAAAAACAAAATTATTCCTTCTAATTAAGTTATCCACATTAAGGATCATTTGAAAGTTTATCGAAGAGCAGCATCCTAGAAAAAACAGGACACATGAGAAGGTGCTTTCCAGCTGAGTAGTCTTCCAAAGAAAACTGGCCTCTTTCTCTAGCGATGATGAATTTCAGATAATAGAGCATCATAGTGCCACTTTATTGCCAGGACATATTGACAGCATTCTTAGCACTTCGGCCTTCAGGAATGAAGTACTAGATCCTCATAAAATGCTAGTAATGAACAAAAAATATCACTCTTTACATAAGATTATAACCAACAACTCGAACCATTTACAAACCTCTGACTTTCAACACCTTGGATTTGGATTAGTAATGTCAACAACCTCTCAACAAACAAGTTTACAGCATAGCAGATCAATCAACCGACAGGTCTTCATACATAATTTAATGTAATTATTTCATGTTTTGCTAAGTGTTCGAAAACCAAGTACATAATGAACATTTTACTCACTGGGCAGTGCTCCCCATTCTGGATCTCAGCACCTAGAACCTCTGCTGCAAGATGCCGAAGTGCCTTTCTGCGTCCTTCCCTGTTGCAACAACAATGCCTGACATAAGATGACACCATAGAAACTGTAGGGAGAAAGTGTATTATAATGCAGCCGCCTAGGCCATTGTAGCTAAGGGACGAAAGACTGATACTTTAGAAAAGGTTGGTACACTGAGGTATCCCGCAGGTCCTTCTTAGGATGCGTCAGTAGTAATACCTATAGAAAATGAACAATCCAAATCAAATCTCATAGCCAGTTTTCTACTTGAAACAACCAACAAAACAACATAGTAGATATTGGAAAACCTAACCTTAAGGTCATTGTGCAAGGCATGACCCACAAGAATCCTTCCCTTGATCAACTCAGCCACTTTCTTCTGAACAGCTTGAAAATCCTTTGCTGCAGAGACCAAAAAAAAAAAGCATGCATTACGCCCAATTGTTATTCCACAAAACAATCATTCCCCCCTGTACCTCACTACGCATCCCTTTTCTCATGAAATTTATATTTTACAGGAAACCTTTACTTGGAAAGACACTGGCTATATGAATGGCGAAGGAGAACATTCCATCTATGGAAGGGGCACAACCTCCCAAGCACAAAAAAAAAGCACATAAACAATGTATATGCAATATAAAAAGAAAAATAGTAAGCCGAAGGCTTTCTCAGGAGATGATGCTCCAAATTTCAGAGCATTTCATTAATCAGCAAAGCAAATTAAAACCAACCTTTTCTCAAGTCTCGAGGTCGAATGCCACTAATTTTTGTTCGGAAGTCAACAATGCGTTCTACTGGCCGCACAAACTCATCATATATGATATTTCCCCATTTATTTACCTGTCATTAACTGAAGTACTAAGTAATCAATGAACCTAAAAAGAGTACAATATTAAGCTCATAGTCTAATTAAAATAGATTAGTTTAAATTGAACCATAATGGAATCTAATGTTTCTTGTGCATTAACTGCAGTTATATCTTACTTTTCTGATAAAAGGACTAACTAAACCTGAACTCTAAAGATGATCAGATAACATTTCACTCGCTTGAAAGTAAATCAACCTACAAAAGACTAGAAAGAATGGGAAAAAAAACTTGAGAAATCAATATGTTACAAGTGCAATTAACCCAATGCAAGAGTATTACACTGCATCAGATATTATTTGTTCTTCTTAAAACTCTATGTTTAACAATTGCAAACTAAACAGGGAAAAGAGAGATATATTTTATAATTGCCTATCCCATCAAAGCATTTCAACTATGGGTAACATATGATCATAATATGTAAAAAGCAAGATTCAAATGCAGGGAGAGCTAAATTACCAGTGTAACTCGGCCAAGAGCACTTTGGTTCCCCTGACCAACACCAACCATTTCACAATCCATAGCTAGCACGTCTGTCACACTGTCATACAGTTGATGAGTCATTGAAATGGCACATAAAAGTAGAGGTATAGAGACTGATTACAAAAACCACATCAAATCTACTCAAATGAAAGCAGAATGGAGCTTCTAGCAGGCATTAAAGTTATGGTAACATCTCTACTGCTCGATAAAACCAAAAAATAAGCACCAAATAGACCTACTCCTACTTCCTAGCTTACATAAGTAAAACCTAAACGATACAAAGTTCTTCTTGCATAAAACCCCAAGAGCAATCAAAAAGATGGAGACGTTATATAATTGACCCATATTCTTAATTGTTTTACTAAACATTCTAAAACCAACACCATTGCTTCCCATTTTCAGTTGAATCACCTCTTTAATCAAGTCAAACAGAAAAAGTCAAGTTAAACTGGTAGTTGGTACACTTGCATATGTTGGAACATAATCTATTTGTCAACTGAATCACTATAACCAAGAAATAAAATAAACAAGGTGGAAATTCACAAAACTTTGATTGATTTTGAAGTATCAAATAACAAATAAACCACCTGGAATCATCATTTGTTGGGATTAAAGGATTAGGCTTAGCATCATCAGACTCTGAATTTGGCCTCTCCTTACGCTTTCCTAGAAACAAAACAATCCCACCCAATATCAAAATGCTGACAAAAAACGTAACAAAAAAAATCAAAATTTAATCTTCTCTTGCTTTGACCCAAAAAAATTAAAAACCCATTTGTTTCTTGTTCTCCAGAGCAATAAAAAAGAAACAAATATAGCTAAATTACTAGTAATTTTACCTAATATTGAATTTGGGATTTCTGATTGTGGGTTTTTGGAGAACCTTGAAGGCTTAGCTGAGGACTTCAGTTTCTATAAAAAGAAAACCAAAGAGAAATTGAGTAAAAATCTTTAATAAAAAACAAAGGAAAATACTTCTTAGAGATAAAAAAAAAAAACTTGTTGGAGTTGAGCCCAATTTGGGTTTAGCTGGAATATCTTTGGGATTTTCTTCACTTCACTGCTCATCTTCCTCTTCCTCTTCTGCTGCTACTGCTAAGGCTTTGGCAATTTCAGGGACATGAAGGAAGTGAGGAAACCTAAGGATGCTTTCTTAGGTCAGACTTAACAGTGGATGTCGTTTAGGAACAGAAGTGCGAGGGTTTAAGACTTGAAAGAGGGTTTAGACTTTAGGGCTTTGGGCATGTTTGGTTTTGGAACATAAATTAGATTTGTGCTTTCAAGGGTTTTTTAATTTGCAGAGAAATTTTAAATGTAACCCTTATTTTACTATTTGACGACCAAAGTTTTATTTTTTAGATTAAAAATTTTTAAATAAAAAACTCTGTTAACCTAAATAAAATTACTAAATTAACTCTAACACACAAATTCCTAAATTTCTCTTCTCTTGATTTATTTCTGCCAATTTTTCGCATACAAAATCAAAATTTCAATTTGAAAACAATGAAGATATGTTCTATGTTATTTTTTGCTGTTTTTATATTTTGAAAAAAATTAAGGAAAATTTGCAAGAAAAAAAAAAGTATAGTGTATTAATGGATGATTTTGACGGTTTTTGTGAATTTGGGAATCAGAAATTTTGAAAAGTTTAAATTTAGGATTTTGGATTGGAATTAGATAATTTTAAAAAGTTTTGGATAAAAGAGCAGAGTTTTAAAGAAGGGCAAAACCAAAATTTACTTATTTTTTAGGTTGTAAAGAGAAATTTATTTTTAGAAGTTAGGTTTCAGAATTGTGTTTATAATTTTTCTTATTTTTTAATGTTGAGCTGATGAAAAGAATTTGAGATTTTGTGTCAATGGGAAAAATTAATACTAAAGTATAAACAGTTGTGGAAATTGTCATTTTAGGTTGTGGGACAAATATTTAAAAATAATTAATATAGTTGTGCAAGGGTTAGTTTATAGAAAATGATCATTAAAAACATTAAATTAAAGTTTGTATATAATGAAATTTGTAGTATATATTTGATATTTTGTCAATTAGATAAATAATTACAATTTATTAAAGTTATTTTATATCAAATAATTTTTTAATAAATTAAAAATTATTTATATATCAAATATATATTTGCTATTAAATATTTAAAAATATTGTGTATATTTATACACATATTAATTTATTATATAATAATAAATATTAAAATAATAAAATTAATCTAACAATTTAAAATAAAAAATAAAACTATTTTATAAAAATAATTATAAATATAATGCAAATTAAAAAAAATTAAAAGGTATTTTGAGAAATATCCCACTCAACGTGATGAGATTTCTCACACCGTATCGTATTAGATAATCCAAACAAATCATTCTGGTGCTATGAGATCCAAATGCACCCTAAATAAATAAAGACAAAAATTAATGTAATACAAAGTTGTTGATATTTATAAGGAAAAAGAAAGGAAATAATATATATCAACTATTAAATTAAGAGTGCATTCAAACCAAATGAAGTAGAGATTATAAGATATTCGAGTATGTTAAAAAAAAAAAACACATATTCCAGTAAACGCAATAAAATCACCAAGGCTTAAAAGCTTAGTGCAAGCTTTTTTGTTTTATTTATTTTACTAAACTCAATTTTAAAAAATAATTAAATTATTTAAATTTTGTTGATTAAATATCATTATTATTAATCAAATAAGCAGTTTTGAAACTTAACAATAAATCAGTCTTCAATTTAAAAATGTTCATGGATTGAATTTATGTTCGAATTCGATTAAATTGAGACACATCTACGAAATTATTTTTTGACGTTTTTAATTAAGCTCAAGTGTTCATCCAATCAAATTAAACTTAATAATTCATCAATAATTTATAATTTACATTTTTTAAAGTAGATTATTAAATATCATTTTTATATAGAAAAAAACTTAAATCTTTTAAAAAAAATTTAAATATTAAAAATATTGAGAATCCAATCCTATTCTTACCATCCATCTCCTTAAAAAGCTTAATTTTGTTTATTAAATTATTTCTCACAAGATATTCCTTAAAATATATGATGCACCAACCACTCCACATCTTCACAAAAAGTAAAGAAGCTTTTTTCACCTTTTGTTCAAAAGTTTTGGAATAAAATTTTGGCACTTGATGGGGGAATATTGGAATTCCATTGGTAGCTTAAATGAATTGGAAGATTGCATCCAAAACTATGAAAGAAAAAAAAAGTCTCTCACACCATGCTTTCAAATTATTCCTCGACTACTCTACGCTTTTGGAAGAGATGACAAAGGAAGAAAGCATCTAAGTAGCTTAAATTTAACCTAATAAAGTGAAAACTGAAATCTAAAATCAAAAGATCACGATCTTGCAGAGGGCAAAGAAGCATGTAACTTACCAACAGACGTGGATTGTAAATTCTACAAAGTGGAAAACACCAGCTGTCAATTGCGGCATTATATCAAACACCAAACATGCAAAGGATGACAATGAGTGAACAAGTAGAAAGCCAACGAGAAAGGACAAGCAAAGAGGATGATGCTTTCATCCATTCAAAGAAGAAAAAAGGTTCTTCCAATCTGGATGGTTCCCAAGGGACGAGGAATAAAGGTCAAAACGGTGAACAGGTGATTTCGTTCAAAGATATGGTCTTGGGAAACTATAGAGATACAACTTTATACGGCGCTGAAGGCATGGAAGATAGTAGTGATGGAGATAACTTCATCTCCATCTCTCAAAAAGACTCATGGCCTAGTATTTCATTGTCCAAGGAGTTCAAGGAGAGAATTCAAGAGCCATGGAAGTCTTGTTTGATTATTAAACTTTTAGGGAGATCCATCGGATATAAGATGCTAAATCCGAAAATTAGATCACTCTGGAACCGTAAGGGAGAATATGAACTCATAGAATTGGAAGATGGATATTTTCTTGTAAGGTTCTCTTATGGTCTGGACTTTCAGTTTGCTATGGAAGAGGGCCCTTGGATTATATTCAACCATTACCTCACAGTCAGGAAGTGGTCTCCAGAGTTCCGTCCTTCTACTGCTACGATTGATTCAACAGTAGTTTGGATTCGCTTCTCGGGTCTCCCAATAAAGTATTATAATGAACGCATACTATTTGCAATGGGGAATACAGTGGGTAGATCCTTGAAAGTAGATTCAAATACTTGATCAACATCGAGGGGGAAATTTGCATGTGTGTGTGGAAGTGGATTTGAATAAACCTCTAGTTCCTAAGATTTTTCTTGATGGTGTGTGGCAAACAGTAGAGTACGAAGGTTTAAATCTCATTTACTTCTCGTGTGGAAGGATGGGACATAAAGGGGTTTGTCCTTATCTTGGAGCGAATATTGGTAGGGCTAATGTCCAAGAAACAGTTCAGAATGTGTAAACTCCGGTGGAAACTCATATGCAGGAAGAAGGAGGTAAGGTGCAGGAAGAGACTGTAGAACAAAAGCCACAGGATTTTGGCCCATGGATGTTGGTTACTAGACGTAGACAAAGGAGAAATCCAAGGAGAAATGATAATCATGTGACAGTTAAAAATACTGATGGTTCGAGGTTAGACATTCTTTTAGAGGGTGAGGAGAATATGGAGGTGAATAATGCTAAACACATAGGAAATACTGATGTTCACATACAAAGTGAACCAAAGGAAGTTAATGGGCATATGGGCCAAACACAGGCTATGGATCTGACTGTATCAAAAGATGTTGGACTAAGAGGTTCTCGTGTCTCCAATGTGGAGATAACTAAGATGCTTGGAGAGACAAGTGTACTCATGCAGGCATCTTTTAACAGAGGAGCTACTGAGGATATGCGTAACTGGGTTAGTAAAAGTGATCCACTTTTACAGACTAGAGCAGTTTCGACTTCTAATCTTCGAGGTATGGGTGTGGCTGATGACCTTGAAGGTTTGAGTAACGTTCTAGAGACTCAGTTGGATGTAACATTGCCTGGGAATAATGCTGATGTACCTGATGTGGTTTGCATGGAGGAAGTGGAGGCTATGCCTTAACAGCTATAATCTCATCCATGAATATCTTGCTTTGGAATTGTAGAGGAGCAAGGAATAAAAAATTCCTGCGTAATTTTAGGGAAATAAGACTATGTGAAGATCTTTCTGTAGTAATTATGGTTAAGCCTAAAATTAAAGGAGAAAGAGCTAGGCGAATTGCAAAAAGACTAAACTTTGATAGTTATTGTATTGCAGATCCGGAAGGATATTCTGGTGGCATATGGTTATGTTGGGACTTGACAAGGGTTGAACTAGAAGTGATATCTACCTCTCGGCATATCATTCATTCCTTAATACGAAACGAAAACCACTAATGGATGATATCGGCTATTTATGCAAGCACTAGTTTTGAAGCCCGTTGTGGTCTTTGGAGGGAGTTAGCAGAGTTGTCAAAAATGGTGCATATTCCATGGATGATGATAGGTGATTTTAATGAAATCAGGGCTGCCTTAGAGAAACAGGGAGGGAATGCAGTTTCAATGAGTAGAATTTCTGCTTTTAATGAGATGATGATGAATTGTAACTTGATGGATTTGGGTTTCCATGGCAACAAATTCACTTGGTGTAACCGGAGGAGGGGAATAGAGAGAATTCAGGAGCGCTTGGACAAGGCACTCGCAAACCCGAAATGGAAGCTGTTGTTCCTAGAGGCCTTTGTTAAACATCTTCCACGCATGCATTCAGATCATTGTCCGCTGGTGTTGAAGTGTACACAAGACTGGAAAATGGATAAATCTAGGAGACCATTTCGTTTTGAATGCATGTGGATGAGTAAGCCTGAGGTGGAGGATATAGTGAGAAGAAGTTGGGCTGGGGATAATGTTGACTTGATACCAAAGGTAGACCACTTACAAAAGTCCTTGAGAGAATGGAACAGAAAAAAGTTCGGGAATGTGTTTGGAAATAAAAAGGTTTTACGAGCAAGGATTGTGGGGTACAGAAAGCAATCAGTGGAGGTGGTTCCCATCAGCTTGAAATACTGGAGAGATCCTTGATAAGAGAGTATAATGTAATCTTGTGCCAAGAAGAACTCTATTGGTTTCAGAAGTCTAGAAAAAGTTGGATTCATGATGGTGATCGCAATACAAAGTTTTTCACTTATCTACTATGTGTAAAAGGAGTAAAAATCGAATTACTATGCTTAAAGATAGCAACGGTGAATGGGTTAAGGAGCAGGATGGTTTACAAAGGCTTGTCTATGCCTTCTACAAAGAGCTTTATACGTTGGAGGACCAGAGGCATGTACCACTTAATGCTCCTTATCCCATTTATTTATAGCCAAATCAAGCGGTTGAGTTGGATAAACCGGTTGAGATTGAGGAGGTTAGGTGTGCGTTGTTTCAAATGAAACCATGGAAGTCACCAGGGAATGACGAGTTTCAAGCTGGCTTCTATCAGACATATTGGGATACTGTTAAACAGTCTTTGTTCCAGCTGGTAAGTGATGCTTTAGCAGGGGGCACTTTCCCAAGGAGCTTAATGAAACTCTGTTGATTTTAATACCAAAGATAAAGAATCCTGAAAACATTAAAAGTTTCAAGCCAATTAGTTTATGCCTGGTCACCTATAAACTCTTCACAAAGGTTTTGGTGAATAGATTGAGACCATTTATGGAAGGTTTAATTGCTCCTCAACAAAGTAGCTTTATCCCGGGTCGACAGGCTACAGAAAATGAAATTTTGGCACAGGAGGTTCTCCACACTATCAGGAAATCAATGAGGAAGAATGGGCTGTTAGCCATCAAGATTGATCTTGAGAAAGCATACGATAGAGTACAATGGGACTTCTTGGAAAAGACTCTAACCTTCTTTGGTTTTTCTGCTAAATGGGTGAGTTTGATTATGTTCTATGTTCGTAGTACGTCAATGTCAGTTCTCTGGAATGGGGAGAAATTAGATAGTTTCAATATGTAGAGGGGGTTAAGACAAAGTGATCCACTATCACCTTATCTTTTTGTTTTGTGCATGGAAAGGTTGGGTCATCTCATAAACTTGAAGGTTCAAAATAGGAGTTGGAAGCCTATATTGGTTGGAGGAGGAACTATGGGGGTCTCACACTTATTTTTTGCAGACGATATATTTTTGTTTACTAGATCATCGTCTAGTCAAGTCTGTCATGTCAAAACAGTTTTAGATGAGTTCTGTACTTCTTCAGGGGCTAAAGTGAATTTACAAAAATAAAAATTCATCTCACCTAGAGCATCTGCAAGGAGAGCCAGAGAGGTATGTAACATTCTTGGCATTAGTAGCACCAATAATCTTGGTAAATATCTTGGTTTTCCCTTAATACATGGACGTTTAACCAAGCAAACGTTTCAAGAAACAATTGATAAGGTGCAGAATCGATTAGCCGGGTGGAAGGGCAAGTGTTTATCCTTAGCTGGAAGGGCAACGTTTATTCAGTCAGTTACTTCAGCTATCCCAACTCATCTTATGATGACAACCTTTCTTCCAAAGAATGTATGTGAGACAATTGATCACTTGAACCGAAAATTTTTATGGGGCGGAGATGATCTGAAAAGGGGTACTGCCTAAGTTTGTTGGGATGATGTATACTGTCCTAAGTGGTTAGGTGGTCTTGGACTTAGAAAAATGGAAAGGCAGAACCATATTTTAATGCAAAAAACAACATAGAGGTTCTTGATGGAAAAGGATAGCCTTTGGGTTAAGTTTATTAAAGAAAAATATCATGTTCAGGGTGATGTATTGAGATATTTACAGGAGTTACATGGTTTGAAACAGAACTGGTCAGGTTCTTGGAAGCATATTGCTACAGCCTGTAACTTGATTGGTAAAGGATTAGTTAGAAAGGTTGGAGATGGAAGGAATACTAGGTTTTGGACTGATACTTGGCTGGACAAACCTATCTTAGAGCTTCTAAGTGAGGTGAACCCTGTAGTGGATTTAACAGAACTAGTGATCAGTAACTATATAAGACCAACAGGTGGGTGGAACATGGAGGCTTTGTTCTCATGCTTACCAGCAGATATTGCTTTGAAGGTTATTGGTCTTCCTTTACCGAGATTCAATGAACTGCAAGATAAATGGATATGGAAGGATGTTGTAGACGGCTTATTCACCACTAAATCTGCTTATAGAAGTGAATTTGAATTAAGAGAGGTGGAACAATCAGAGGATTGGACATGGTTATGAAAACCTCTAGCACCGTCACGATGGCTTCACTTTATATGGCTAGTTAAAAAAGGTAGGATTTTAACTAATGTGTTGCAGGCCAAATGGGGCTTGACAGACAATCTAAGATGTTCTTTGTGTGGGCGTGTTGATGAAACAACTTTGCATGTACTTAGAGACTGTGCTCTGCCAGAAAAGATTTGGAGGCAGTTGTTAAATGATGGTGTGGTGGAGTTCCTTAATCACTCACTGGAGGAATGGTTATGCTATAACTTAAAATGGAATGGAGTTAGAACCTGTGAAAAAATAAGTGGTAGTGTGTTTTCATTACAGCATGTTGGTATATTTGGAAGAAGAGATGTTCGATGATCTTGGGAACAGTAAATGGAGTTAGGGATGCAACTGTACAGAGTTCTAAGATTCTCTCTGACATACTAGAAACTGCTAAGGAACTATCTTGCTCATTCTCGAAGAATAAGCCTATAATGGAGAACAGAATGATAACATGGCAAGTACCTCCAAAAGATACAATTAAAATTAACACTGATGGGTCTTCCTTGAACAATCCTGGTATTTCGAGAGCTAGGGGAGTCTTAAGATCCAGCGATGGTAAGTGGTTGGCAGGTTTCATCTGGGTATATGCTCCAACACAAATGCTGAGCTTCAAGTTGTGAGATTTGGCTTGCTATTAGCCTGGAACAAGGGCTACCGGAATGTGATCTCTGAGATAGATGCCATGATTGTACTGAACTTAATCAAGTCTGGGGATGTTGACTACCATCCACTTGGAGGAATCATTGAAGATATTAGGAAACTTGCTGGAAAACCTTGGACATGCCAGTTCCAACATGTGCTCAGGGAGGGTAACTTTGTTGCCGATGCTTTAGCAAAGTCTGCGTATGAGATTGATGAAGACTATGAAGAATTGCAAGATCTACCTGACTTTGTTTTCTCAAAGCTGTTAGCTGAAGAGAGGGGAGTTTGTTTCCCTCGTGGCTTTACATTAGTGTAGTTCTTTATTTTCTCTTTGTAACCACAAAAAAAAAATTAACCTAATCCAAAACTAAATTAGCTTCTCCAATTAGGTTAAATTATCATAGTAATAATCCAAAATTTTAAACTTCTTCTAAAGCTTGATACTAATACCTACTGATGTGGGTCAGGTTAAAGACTACTGGGCTTTTCTATAAGTCAAGCTGAAAAACATTGGGCCAAATGATAATCTAAGACCAACAAGAAAGAGGACTCAGAAGGCCCATAAATGATCCATTAAATGACCATTTAAGCTATGGGTCATAAAGGTAATAACGCGCAATCTAACTCCTATAAATAGGTCACAGGTAATATCTTTAAACCCTAAGCTCTATTTGCCTACTGAAACCCTGCCAAAACCCTGTCTGACTTAAGCATCGGAGTGCCCGCGTAGGGGAAAGCCCCTGCGCCCCTGATGGTTTTCTATTTTGCAGAGTTCATAGAGACACGTGGAGGAAGAAGACAAGGATCGATGTCAGCAATCAATCATTGTTGTTTTGGGCAACAACAATTGGCGCTGTCTGTGGGAAACAAACAAAAAGTCGAGTATAGAAGTCTGGGAAAGGATGCGGAAGACCCGCGAGAGACTTAACACCTGCGAGAGACCTATTACCTATGGAAGACCTAAAAAAAAAATATTACAATGGCACGAAAGAGTGGCTATGGCTTGCAACAGGCTTGGGCGAGACATAGCCTCTCACACGCGACATGTAGTGGGCGAGAGAGTGGATCTCGCCCGCAACAGGTCCTGGAGCGAGAGATAGGCTACACGTGACAGGTAAAAAATGGCAAGAGAGGGACACTACACGCGAGACACATTAGGTAGAACAAGCAGCAAGCATAGCTACGAGCGACAAGCTTGGGCGAGAGAGAGGCTCCTGCCCGCGATAGACGTTGAGCGACTTCTTCAAATTTTTTCTAACCTTTATTGCAAAATTCTCGATTGTTCAATGGCATTAAAAGATGTCGATTTGTAATAATAATAATAATTAAAAGAGTTTAGCATCCTGACAATACTTGGATGGGACATGTTTGGGGTAGATGGCTTTGCAAGCAATTATGCAAAGACTAATGATCTGCAGCAAAAGCTCTAGAAGCACGTGCGGATGGCTTTGCAAGCAATTAAATGCAAAGACTAATGATCTGCAGCAAAGGCTCTGGAAGCACATGTAGATGGCTTTGCAAGCAATTAAATGCTATATATAAAAAAAAATCCTCAATTAGTTGAAGTTATGCCAATGCATCAAAAAAAGAGAAAGGAAATGTCCAATATTAGTAAAGCAGAAGAGAGAAGATTGTTCATAGCAGCGGGTTGCAACAGAATAGTTAACAATGTCTCATGGGATGCTTTTGATTTCGTGTCCTTCGATGCCCAAAACGCTGTCGCTATTTTCTCACCCAAGTCTGCGCAGATTTTGACGACGCTTCCAAGCTATAAGGCAGCTGTGAACTGCACCCATTGGCTTCCAAGTAGCAAGTTTGCATTCAAAGCGAAAGACTTAGGGCGGCATTATCTACTGTCTGGAGATGCTGAGGGCGCTATTATTCTATGGGAACTATCTCTTGCTAACTATAAGTGGATGCATGTTTTATAACTGCCACAATATCATAAGAAGGGCATTACATGCATTACTGGATTCATGGTTCCTCAAAGTGATGCAATATTTGCTACTTCTTCTTCTGATGGCATTGTTTGCGTATGGGATGTTATGTTTCCATCTTCTTTTGAAGGTGACTGCAAATTGTCATGTGTGGAAACTCTTATTGTTGGCTCAAGACCAATGGTAACACTATCACTTGCGCAACTGCCTAGAAATACAGGGCTTATAGCCTTGGCAATGGGGGGATTAGATAACAAGATATATCTTTATTGTGGTGAGAGAACAGGAAAGTTTGTTCGTGCCTCTGAATTAAAGGGGCATACAGATTGGATCAGGAGTTTAGACTTCTCGTTACCTATATTCAGTGGTGAAGCGGATAGTGTTCTACTTGTAAATTCATCTCAAGACAAAGGTATACACATATGGAAATTGACTCTCCGAGGTTCTCTAGCTAACACAGAGGGTACATATAGAAGAAGTGAAATAAGCCTGGCATCTTATATTGAAGGTCCAATTTTTATAGTTGGCTCGTTCTCTTACCATATATCTTTGGAATCTCTTCTGATTGGACATGAAGATTGGGTATATTCGATACAGTGGCAACCACCTTCAAAGGCTGATGAAGAAGCAGTTGGCTTCTATCAACCCCAAAGCATTTTGTTTGCATCAATGGATAAGACAATGATGATCTGGCAACCTGAGAGGAAAACTGGAATTTGGATGAATGTTGTCACTGTTGGAGAATTAAGCCATTGTGCTTTAGGCTTTTATGGTGGCCATTGGAGTCCAGATTCACTTTCTATCTTGGCACATGGATATGGTGGACAATTCCATATGTGGAAAAATATTGGTGTTAGCACAGATAATTGGCAACCACTGAAAGTCCCTTATGGGCATTTTTCAGCAGTGACGGATATTGCATGGGCAAGGTGTGGAGAGTACATGCTATCAGTTATTCATGATCAGACAACCCGTATTTTTGCTCCATGGCACAATCAAGATCCTCATTCTGATGGGGACTCCTTGAATGAAACTGCTCGGCCTCAAGTTCATGGGCATGATATTAATTGTGTGGCTATCATCCCAAGAAAAGGGAACCATCATTTTGTCAGTAGAGCAGAGGAGAAAGTTGCTAGGGTGTTTGAAGCATCTTTATCCTTCTTAAAGACACTGCATCATGGTACTTTAGAACAGTCTAGTGTTTCCGAAGACCTCCAAGCAGATGTCCATGTGTTGGGTGCCAATATGTCTGCTCTTGGTCTGTCACAGAAACATATTTATGTAAATGCAACCCATGAGATCCCAGATAATGTTGGAAATGATGGTGTTGACACTCTCGAATATATTCCTGATGCTGTCCCAGTTGTTTTAACTGAACCTCCTATCGAGGATCAACTTGCATGGCATACGCTATGGCTTGAGTCACACAAACTATATGGTCATGGAAACGAACTGTTTTCATTATACTATGACCATCAGGGCAAGCTCCTAGCTTCATCATGCAAGGAGTACAACACAAGGACTTCCCAGGAGGTCACCCATCCTAGTACTACTCTTGTCCAAGCACGCTAGCGACGAGCATTGGCGAGAGAGAGCCTCTTGCTAGCGGCAGGTCCTTTTAGGCGAAAGACCTGCTCTCCCACGCGACAGACCTACTCTCCCAAAGCGAGAGCCCATGAGAAAGGCAACGCGAAACGAGTTGCTCGTGTGTGCAACAGAGGGATGCCAGTGAGCAAAAGGCTCAATTGATAGATAGCTCTGGGCGACAGAGCAATTCATGAGACAGGCCACGTAGCAGAGTAATTCACGCGACAGGCCACGCGGCAGGCCACTCAACCATGGTGACTTGGCAGGATGTGTGAGCGATAGGCATGCGAACATGCGTAGCCTAAGGCGTGCGAACATGCGTAGCCTAAGGCGTGCGAACATGCGTAGCAAAACACTCTGTTGCACAGTAAAGCAATATAGGGGATCACAGTTGCCACACATAAGTGTTGGCTCTATAGGCTATACCGAGAAGGGGGGGTGAATCGGTTTTTAACTAACCTTATGTTCGTTTTTCGGTTTCTCTAAATTCTCTAGCCTATATTGATATTTTCTAAGTTCTCTAGGCTACTCAATTATGCAATATAAATTCAAAACAATTAACACAAATATAATTGCAAATAAGTAAAGAGAGAAGGGATAGAGAAATGTACGCAAGTGATTTATAGAGGTTCGGCAACCTTGCCTACGTCCTCTACCTTGAGACGCTCCCAAGGATTTTCCCAAATTCACTATCCTTGAATTTGTTACACTCCCTCTTTTCAAGGCTCAAGAGAAACCTCTCTCTTTTTCTAGGCTCAAGAGAAACCTCTTCTCCCTCTTTTTACAGGTTAAAGAGAAACCTCCCTCTTTTTCTTAGGCTAAAGAGTAACCTCCCTCTTTTTCTTAGGCTAAAGAGAAACCTCCCCTTTTACAAGGATTGAATGTGTTTACAAGAGAAGTAATCAAAGAAGGCCTTTAGATAGGCAAGTGATTACAAAGATTAAGCACAAATAAAAGCCTATACAAGATTTGTGCTAAGCACTACAAGGAATAAGAGAATGATAGAAGATGAAGACTTTGGAGCTCTTGATTTGTTGTTTGAGGCTTGAGGATTTGAGGAATATGTGTTATGGAGTTGCTGAGTAGTTCCTCTTCCTTCCTTTAGCTTCAAGCCTCTATTTATAGTCCCTTGGATGGTTTGTGGACGTTGGTTGGAGCCAAAACAGAAACTAGCCGTTGTATCTCACAGAAACTAGCCGTTGGGGGCTTTCTGGCATAAAGGGATCGATCCTTTTACCAAAGGGATCGATCCTTTTCTTCAATCTTGCCTTCCGGGGCAATCTGCCAAAAAGGGATCGATCCCTTTCCTTAGGGGATCGATCCCATTCTTCCAGAATGGGTTTTTCCTGCACTTTTGGGTTAGAAATGATGTGGTCTTTGATCCTAATTCAACCCAAAACATATTGGCACTTTTGTGGGAGTTTTTCTTGACTTTCTTTGATGAAAACATTGTCCAAAAATTCATTAAGTGATTTTCTAAAATATTCAAAACATTTATAAAGAATTAAGACCAACAGGGATGTATCATTAAATCATGGTCTTAATGTTTGATATGATCACTTGAAAATGGATTGAGAAAATCATGTGTGATAAGGCAAATTTACAATATGAATTAAACCATTAAAGCTTACTTAAGTTTTTGTCATTTCAAAATACATATGGCAATTTAAAGCTAACAATAAGGTTTGCCCAATTCGGGTGAGCATAGGTCCCACGCGAAAGGCTACTTTGATGACACAGTGCTCAACCAAGCGACAGTCAAAATGGGCGAACAAAAGCCATAAGGCAGACTGCTTAGGCGAGAGGGTGCCTCGCCCATTAGACAACCAAAGTGGCAAGCAAGGTCAACACGACAGGCTTCATGGTGAGAGTGGGGCTCGCCTGAGCGACAGCTAAAGTGGGCGAGCAATGATTCCCGCACGCGACATCTCCCCTGGGGGAGAGGAGTCTCCTGCACACTGACAGGGAGAGAGAGGCTCCCGTGCTCAGCATCCCCTTTTATCTAGAAGTGGCAAGCGCGGCAGGTGCCCCAGTAAAACATGCATGCAAACAAAGCCTAACTAGAAATGCTTGTTTGGCAATGACGAACAAAAAACTGTTACGTTGGCTCGCGCTAGGGGCGGAATGCCGGCGAGCAGGACTCTTTGGCGAGAGATAGCAACTCACGCATGCAAGGGAGGTAAGGTGCCGCACAAAGAGCACATGCAGGCGTGAATGTGCCAAGCATGTTGCATCGCAAGCTTTTGATGCGAGATTGTGGCTCGCCTATTGACAGCCAGAACAGGCAAGCACAGTTAAATGCAGCACGAGTTTTGGCAAAAGAGTAAGCCACAATGGCAAGCACCGCACATACACGACAGTCTTGGGCAGTAAAGAGATGATGGCAAGCACGACCTGTAGAGTAAAAGATCGAAAAAACAGCTAACGTATGGCAAGCACTGCCGCAACAAAAGGGCTCTTGCCACAACAAGTCAATCCACGTACGCAAGGCGGTAGTGCAAATACACGAGCACTGATCCCAAGCTGCAAGCTTGCCCAATAGGTAAAAGGTAATGGTGAGTAGGGGTGTAATCGAGTCGAGCTGAGTCGATACAATGAAGTGCTCGAGCTCGAGCTCGACTTGGAAACTCGGAGCTCAATACTCGGCTCGAGCTCGATTGAACATTAATTTTTGAGCTCGATCTCGACTCGAGATTAAAGTCGAGCTACTCGAGCTCGTTCGATTAAGCTCGTTTAGGTTTGTTTATTTATGCTCGTTTTTCTGCTCGAACTTAAGCTCGAGCTCGAATTCATTTATATATAATAATATTATCAATTAAATATAATAAAAATACAAATATTTTTTTACATGTCTAGCAAATAAATAAAACTATAAAACAAACTAATTACTGCATAAGGTGATATTAAACCAACAGGACAATAGGATAGAAATACAAACAACAAATGACTCAACTTGCTTTGACATAACATATTACAAGGATGACTTGTAAACACCACAATCCATGGGCCAATTGAAATCATCAAATTTCAATGAAACTGCAGGCTTATTACTCAAATCCATTAACCAAGCCGAACGCCACCACCACTTGTTGAGAAAAATTCACGAACACTTGGTGTGCAGCAATTGCTACCTTACATAACCAACCTCCACAGCACTAAAAAACCTCCAATAATCAATCAACATTCAAAGATGCGTGCCCATATCACAACCCATCAAACAAGCTCATCAGAGAAAGCCATTGCAAGGAGACATGAAAGTCTAAAATGAGCTTGCTACAAAAGAACCCCTTACACTCAAAGTTGCAGAATACAAATAATAAAAATCCAACGACACTTTCTACAACCAACAATGAATAACAAAAAAATCACTCAACTCAGACACATCAAACATATCACCACGGGATTTTTTTATCAGCAAAGAAATGTCATTATAAAAAATATTACAGCTGACAAATCCTAACAAAAAAAAAATCAGGCGTGCATGTCTCACTATCTTACCAGCAGCACCGAGGCTCGTGAAGGTGCATGTGTGACTGAAGAGAGCGGCTAGGGAGTGGAGTGCTTGCTGTGTGCGAGCGTGAGGGAAGAGAGGCGACCGTGCGTGACTGCGTCGTCGGACTTGAGGGAAGAGAACTAGATCTGAGCGAGGAGAGCTAGATCTGAGCGAGGAGAACCAGATCTGAGGGAGGAGAACTAGATCTGAGCGAGGAAAGCCAGATCTGACGAAGGAGAACCAGATCTGAGGAAGGAGAACTAGATCTGAGCGAGGAGAGCCAGATCTGACGGAGGAGAATCAGATCTGAAGGAGGAGAGTCAGATTTGAGGGCTCACGGTTCGCCGACGTCGGATCTGACAGTTAAAGGGCTAGTCAACGTCGAATCTGTCTCTAAGAGCCTAGGGGCTTGTCGACTTTAGATCTTGGTATGGCTTTAGAGCAGGGCTTGTTTGGTGAGGAAGGGAGGCAGGATCTGAAGGTGAAGGTGCCGTCGAAGTTGAGGCGAGGGTGTCGACGTGTCACGGCTGACGCTGGTGTGGAGTGTGGGCTATCGACGGCAGTGCTGAATGGGATGGCGAAAATAATGGTGCTAGAGAAGAACAAAGTGGGATGAGAATTCGGAAACTCAAAAAAGTAAAATATATTAGGGTTTATATGAGGGTATATATGTAATTTAATAATAAAATAATAAAATACTAAAAGCTCGATAAGGCTCGTGAGCCACTCGAGCCGGGTATATTATTACTCGAACTCGACTTGCTCGATAGCTCGAGTTCAAGCTCGGCTGGACAAGAATCGAGTCGAATTCGAGTTTTTTTCGAGTCGAGGCCGAGTAGCTTGCGAGCACCACTATATCGTTTACACCCCTAATGGTGAGCACATTCGATAAGTTATATTGCGATAAAGCGGTTCGTCCTATGCAACAGTCATGCGGGCAAGAAAAAGTCACACAACAGGCATTCTAGGCGAACAAACGGCTCCCGTGAGCCCAGCATCCCACACACAAAGCGTGAAGCAATGCTGACGAATGCAGTGTCATGTGGCGAGCACAAGACCACTGCAGTAGACACTTTCGGTGATTGAGTGGCATGTGGTGATTGCATAACCAACGCCACAGCCTAGCCTCCGTAGCAAGGCTCGCTTGGTAAAACACTTGCCAAGGTGCGAGAAGCAATCTAGATGGATAAGCAAGGAACAAGCAGAAGGGTTTGGTAGAGATGCGCACACAATGCTAGATAAGCTCGTCCAGGAAAGGAAAAAGCTGGATGAAGAGCTCAAAACGAGCGAGCGTAAGTCCATGGGAGCTCTATTGGACAAGTCCCAACCAAAGACCTCGGTGAACACGCCAAAACTTCAAAGGCCAACTCGTGCTTGCTCGGGTGCATAAAAACATAGACAAGCGGCTAAAACCGAGCAAGGCACAAAAGGTCAGACGAGCCAACGACTGCCACGCGAGTATGGTTGTGGGTGGCGAGCAAGAATACGACCATCCTTAGACTTAGGCGAGCAAGTCCTTTGTCGATTGAGACAGGAACTCACCTAGGAAAGAGAACTCTATGGACGAGCCATTTAGAGTGACCAAAGCGAGAAAGGATTAGGCGACTCTGTACATCATCAAGTGCACGCCCATGTAATGAAGGACCGAGCGAGGATGCACTCTCCCAGACAATGAGAACTCCGGTTTGCAAATGAGACTTTGGCGAGCCCAGCCTCAAAAGCTCTCCATGAACACAGCAGAGCTCGATTGGTGATCTACCTGAACGTCCAGCAAAGAAGAAATCAAGATGGCGAGCACATTTCAAATGCGACAAGCTCTCCACTTTAAGCAAGACAAGGATGTGCCAGCTTAGGGTGTTGAGATCAAGGCTATGTCTCCCTTGTAAGCCCCCATACATAGCATTCTTGAGTATCAATACAAGTGAATGCTTGGCACAGCGTAAATTACAAGCACACTCAAGCAAAGACGCACAATGGTGTGGGGGAATTGTCAGTGTTGTCAAAACATAGAAGATCAAAATTTTAAAAAAAAAGAGCACGCGGCCAATTGCTTGGATACAAGGTTAACGAAGTCCCTTACACATTGTTATAATCTTCATCGACCAAACCCTGACATACGAGTGGTAGCTAGATTTGAGGTGTCCGAGGCAGGCACTAGCCACTGTTGTGTAAGGCAGCAAGCTAGGGAGAGCTTGGTTCGATATAGTTTGATCGAAAACAACTTGTGGTAAGCTCGTGAAGATTTTACAAAGACAAAGACTTGGAATTGCACTAGTGGTAAACATTTGCTATTATTGTTTTAACATTTGCTGCAATTATATTGTTACTTACTCCATTTAACTGAAAATACTACATTATGAAACGAAAGGCCAGTTATTTTCATCTGTACTATGATAATCCTCCATGTTTGATAGACATGTTGTAGGAATAGAAGAAGAAAAAACGGAAGCTGGCCAAAGAAACGGGCAAAAATAAGTCCCTAAGCGAAAAATGCGCGAGACGGGCAAAAATAAGACCCTAAGCAAGAAGAAGACACGAGACAAGCACAAATAAGACCCTAAGTGAAAAATGCGCGAGACGGGCAAAAATAAGACCCTAAGCGAAAAGAAGACCCTAGACGGGCAAAAATAAGTCCCTAAGCAAAAAATGCGCGAGACGGGCAAAAATAAGACCCTAAGCGAGAAGAAGACGCGAGACGGGCACAAATATGTCCCTAAGCGAAAAATGCGCGAGACGGGCAAAAATAAGACCCTAAGCGAGAAGAGGACGCGAGACAGGCGCAAATAAGTCCCTAAGCGAAAAATGCGCGAGACGGGCAAAAATAAGACCCTAAGCGAGAAGATACAAAACGGGCACAAATAAGTCCCTAAGCGAAAAATGCGCGAAACGGGCAAAATAAGACCTTAAGTGAGAAGAATACGCAAGACGGGAACAAATAAGACCCTAAGGAAAAAATGCACGAAACTGGCAAAAATAAGACCTTAAGCGAGAAGATTACGCGAGACGGGCACAAATAAGACCCTAAGCGAAAAATGTGCGAAACGGGCAAAAATAAGACCCTAAGCAAGAAGAGTACGCGAGATAGGCACAAATAAGTCCTTAAGCGAAAAATGCGTGAAACGGGCAAAAATAAGACCTTAAGTGAGAAGAGTACGCAAGCATGCAAAAATAAGTCCCTAAGCAAAAAATGCGCGAGATGAGAAAATCAAAAGTCCTCAGAGATGCAGAACGTAAAACTTGTTACGAGGTACGTTACCATATATATATATATATATATATATATATATATATATATATATGCTGCAATTGATTAAAAATATATATATATATATATTGTGATTGGCTTATCAAATCTAATAAGTCCTTAAGCGAAAAAGAGCGAGATAGGCACAAATGCTCGAGAAAAGTATTTGATATTTCTAACGCTTTAATGCTGTTATTTAGAGTTTTGTGATGTAATAGTTTTGAATACGAAATATTCATTCAAAGAAAAGAAGAAAAAGCTATAAAAAGCAATTGTACTTTTCATTAAGAATGAATCTTTACATTGAGTTAACAAACAAAATGAAATACAAAATATCCTAATCTATGGTGAGGACCAAGTTAGCCGGCTGAGAAGATGCCGCATCAGCACCAGAGCCTTCAGTAACTAGAGGATCAAGAATTTGAGGAGCCTGAGGATCAGGAACTTGAGGAGTCGAAGAATCAGGGTCTTAGGGAGCCGAAGAAGCCATCCCGGAAGAGGGAGCATCACCTGAAGGCCCACCCACAACCACAGAGTTTGGCACGGGATCAACGGCTGCAGAATCAAAAATTTGGAACTCATCGCCGTCTAACCCTAGCAATGCCTTGATAGACTCAGGTTGATCGCCCGCCTCGATAGGATCAAGCTTCAACCAATCAGGAGCATGCCAAGCACAAATCGCATCTGATGAAACCAATTAAGAACATATGCATCCTCTTGTGGCATTTCTTGATGATGCGCCCCCATGGCTTTAACCTAGATTTGGTTTTCTTTTTCTTGGCTAATAGAAAGCTTTGGTGGCTCTATAATCTTGTAATTTCTCCTTATAGCTCTTGGTTTCGGTCAGCTAAGACCTTGAATTTGAAAAGAAGGCTGGTATATTCCACTTGAGAAGCATTTAGCTCAGAGGAGAAAAACAAATCCTGGTAGTGTCCTGAAAAAGGCACTTGACAAAAGAAATGATGACACGATGTCGTTTCTGTTACAAATAATGATGAAGTCCACTAGTTGAGCCTTCAAATGAAGATGAAAAAACTCTTGTGATAATCCCAGAAAGAGAGTAGCAAAAGAATTTGAAAAGCCCATTCTTTATATACTCTTTCACAGGGTAAACCCTGAGAAAGAGTGGGGAGCAATTGATGTGGGTCAGGTTAAAGACTACTAGACTTTTCTATAAGTCAAGCTGAAGAACATTGGGCCAAATGATAATCTAAGACCAAGAAGAAAGAGGACTCAAAAGGCCCATAAATGATCCATTAAATGACAATTTAAGCTGTGGGTCATAAAAGTAATTACGCGCAATCTAACTCCTATAAATAGGTTATAGGTAAAATCTTTAAACCCTAAGCTCTATTTGCCTACTGAAACCCTGTCAAAACCCTGTCTGACTTAAGCATCGAAGTGCACGCGCAGGGGAAAGCCCTGTGCCCCTTAATGGTTTTCTACTTTGCAGAGTTCATGAAAACACGTGGAGGAAGAAGACAAGGATCGACGTCAGCAATCAATCATTGTTGTTTTGGGCAACAGCACCTACCAATATTGCATTCAAAAATATAAAATCTAAGCTATATTAAACTGCAATGCTTCATAAAATTTTTATATATATTTACAAAGGGGTTTACATTTTAAATAATTTTGAGAGATTATTGATAGTTTAATAAAAAATAAAAAAAATAATTTCGAGAGATTATTGATATATTATCTAAAATGATTTGATTTTTTTGGCACTTTAATAAAAAAAAAAGTTCAATTCGGCTTTTTGAAATATATATATATATACACACAAATTATTAAAATATTTTTTATATGTTCAATTGCTTGAGAAAAAAAAAGGCTAATGTTAATATTTGTGTCAAATAAGGAAAATTTTCGGTGGTTTACTAATATTGTATATTGGTATTTCTTATCATTTAATTTTTTATTTATTCATTTAAAAATAAAAATAAAAAATAAGAAGAGCGCGTGGAAAAACGCTCTAATCTGATAAAAAAAAATTAAATTATGAATATGATAGAAAACTTTACAGTGAAAAAAGATATTCAAAGTTTTAAGAATCTAATTCAAAAGGCATAAATTTCGCACTTTCAGCTTCTTCTTCTTCACCTTCCTCCTCCATTTCTGTTTGTAATCCGAAAAGAAAAGTGAAGGAAATATGGGAAGAGGAAAGTTCAAGGGCAAGCCCACCGGCCACCGCCACTTCTCTACTCCCGAAGAGCTCCGTAACACTCTCTCTCTTTCTCTTTTCCTTTTCTACGTATTTATCTTATTTTATTTTATTTTGAATCCTATGCATGTACTTATACGTATTTGTATACGGTTTCCTGGTGTCAGATCTAACGAACCTTTCAGCTGCTGGATCAATAGCTGTAGCTGTTGTTTTTAATTCATTCTTTTTTTTTAATGTGAAGTTTTAGATTTTAAATAGAGAATAGAGAAAATAGAGAAATTTATTCTTTAAAAATCAAAACTTTCTACTTTTACACTCAAGTTTTAGCTTTGAATGAACTTGGAAGTGATTGTGTATTTAATCCATGAATTGTTAAATTCGGAAAATTTTCTATATTTAAATATGCATTTCTTTGAATTTAATCTGTTCAGCTAAAAATTGGAACTTTGAATCAATTTCAAAGTAAGAAAAATAATTTAAATTTGTGCTTTTCTTTAGTGGTTTTATAACTTTTATTATTGATCTCACTGTGTTTTGTTATTTAACGTTTTAATGGTTGAACTTGTAGTTGCCGGTACCTCTGCTCGTCCCCGTACGTTTAAAAAGGTAAGATTTTTATGCTATATTTTACGCTTGTGGCTATAAATTTGAAAAATAATATGTATGGTGAAACTAATCTTTAATTATTAATATTTTTTTCTCTTTATGGTAATTTGTTTGTTGTTATCATGTCATGTCGCTATATTTGCATGAAAAAATGTATACTTTTAATCTTGATGGTGATTTCCGTGGAGAAGAAAATACTTAAAAGTTTAAATGACAAACCATAATTTATGCTTTGTTTAAATTTTGGGCTAGTTTTGTTGGATGTCTTTCCGGGCAGGGTGGATGACAGCTTGGATGTTGTAATTTTCATGGGTTTTGGCTGCTTGGGTTATTTTAAATTATGTTATTATCATCTTTGTTGGAATTTACTGTGATTGAATGTTAGGTTAGAATTGGACTTTTTATGTGTGAAGACTTATCTTTTGATTGTTGTATTTAGATGCTTGTAATGGTTGGGAAATTGAATTTGGCGTATAATGTTTGATTATAACAGATTTATAAGCTAAGTTTGATGATGGTTGTTTTGTTTCTTTTTCAAGCTTCAGAATCAGTTGTGTTGAGTGTTTAATTGGAAAAACTAATTTTATCATCTTAAATATGTTCTTTGCTATTATCTTTGAACCTATGCTTCTCTTTCTTCCCTTATGAATGTGCATGTGTGTGTTTTTTATACTTTATTTCACTTGATAAATGAGATGGTATTTTATCTTTCATTCTAGGAAGAAGCTGAAGTGGAGGAAGAAGAAGAGTCTGAAGAGGAAGTAGAAGAAGAGTCTGAGGTCATTACATTTTTATGCACTTTTTTGGTCTAATTTCAACGACATCGGTTCTGTTTGCAATAAGTTCTTAATGTCTTATTTACCTTTTATAATTCTTCTTCGATATTGGTGCTAATATGGCAGAAACGAAAAGGAACTCAAGGGCTTATTGAGATTGAGAATCCAAATTTGGCTAAACAAAAGAATGTTAAAGCTAAAGATGTTGATGTAAGTTTTAACACTCCTCTAATTCACAAAGTCTGTATTAATCATGAAAAAATATATGAATTTATAACCGTATTGAGTAATTGAAATTTTATGTTCCAGATGGGGAAAACAACTGAACTATCAAGGCGTGAAAGGTTTGTAATTCTCTTTCTTCATTGAATCTTATTGATGACTGCTTTATCATGTGTTTCTGGTCAATTTTTTATTGCTGAAATAATTTTACTAGTTTGTAACAATTGGCATTTTGCTGAAGTATTTGTTTTTCTGTTATACCCTACAAAAAATTAATATTTACTATTCTCAATGTTGTTATAGTTTGAATTTCTAATTGTTGGTCCAGTTTTAGTTTTATGAAGAATTGTAACTCTTTCTCCTTTGGTTGAATCTAGAATTAATATAGCATAGGAGTGCTTTTATTTTGCTAAGTTAAATTTTGATAACTTTGAAGGTGGAAAGGCAATAGGCTTTTGGACATTAAATTTGACTCTTATTGGGTAAGAGAAAGAACTTCTACAACGTAAATATATGATGAGGATATGTTATGTGTCTAAATCATTCTCAATAACTCTACCAACTCGGGGATTAACATTTGTTACTCCAAAGTTGAAATTACCACACACGCGTAACTTCTTGTGTTTCTGACCATAGCTTTTATATAAACATGTTGAATCATAACATCAACACTTCAAAAGTTCCTTGATGTCTTTAATCAGAGACCACAATAACAGCTTGTTAATTATATAGTCAATATTAGTTCTAGGCTTTCCTTAGAGTTGCATATGACTGTTAAATCTTAACTTCCTTTGAGACAGAATATTTTGTAGACTATGATCCTACTTGGGAAGTCTCAGGACACGATAAATTATTCTGTCTTTTCATTTTAGTATCTAAGCAACCAGAAGCCTTTTCATTACTTCCATGTTTTGAAACTATACATCTCTTACTTATTATGAAATTTTTGTTAGCAATGGTGGCATATACTAAAGCATGTAATTCTAAATTTGAATTGTTTATTTCCTTTGAGAACAGCTTGGATTTTGCCCTTATTTTACTATTTATGACTGCAGAGAGGCGATAGAAAAGCAACAAGCACATGAACGATATATGAGGCTGCAGGAACAAGGGAAAACTGAACAAGCAAGAAAAGATTTAGGTAACTAGTGGACAATGATATGATTCACAGATTATTTATCTCCCTTTATAAGGTTTTACTGTAGTGAGACCTAAATTGAGTGTTTAGGTGCCAAGACTTCTGATAGTCCTAGACTTTTTCTATCCTCTCCAAGGAACTGTTTTACTTCTTTGGGGTTAATTGAATTTGCAAATGTACAGCTTAGGTTGAAATTATGTTCATTTACTATGTGCTGAAGATGGGAGATAAAATAACTCATCTCCCTTTTGAGTCATTATAGGGAGTAGTACTGTATGTTATGCATAAACAATCCACCATATAAGTGTAATGAAAATGATAATGTGGTTTGTCTGAGCATTGGTACCAGATCATTGCCTATGGACCTAAATGGTTACAAATTCTATATGGAGCATTATGATGCTAAAGAAAGACCACTGTTTGATTGCTGAGTATGTTCGGTTGACATGATTTCAGTAGCTGTCTTAAGTCTTAGCACATTATACATGTGAGGTTTCTAAAATTTGGCGGGAACCCATGGGAAAGGTGTGTGTCAGAAGTCATATAAGATCTTTTCCCCATGTTTTATTGAACTGGACTCTTCCTGTTGTAAGTGTTATATTCTAAGGTAGTAAATTTTGTACAACTATTATTTTTTTTAATGGCCATAGAAAGTTGCACCAAAACAAAAACTGAGGATGTTGAAATCTCATGTATGTTTGTTGACGGAACTGCTTCCCTTGCTCTTTACCACTTATCGATCTAGATCAGTCTTTCATGGAGGTGTTGAGAAGGAAGAGGTTAAGAGATGAATAATTCTGGTTTACATGTACCCAACCGAGTTGGTTTCTCCTAGTTGGTGGAGGAAAACTCCCCATTAGCTGACTATATTAGTATAATATAGAGGTATCACCTTGACTACTCATAGACACTACTGTGCACTTCGCTAATGGCTGAACTCCTTTCTTTTCTTTTTCTCCCCTGTTTCTGTGTTCTTTCATTGAATGTATTCTCTGATGATAGCAATAATATATTTTTTTTATTGTAACTAAGGACACTCCCCTTTCCCTGCACATTTTTATTCTATTGTTTTATTGATTTTGAACTGATTGCTATCTCAGAGCGCTTAGCCCTGATAAGGCAACAAAGGGCAGAGGCTGCTAAGAAGAGAGAAGAAGAGAAGGCTGGTATAATTCTTCTTGCTAATTATCTCCACTTTATATTATAATACGCATTTTTTGCTCCTCTTTGTGATGCTTCCTCTCTGGTTAGTTAGTTACTCAAAATCTTCTGATGAAGAGAATAAGCATCAGATTTTGAATCAGAAATCAGAGTTAGACCTGCCCCATATGCATATTTGCAATTTCTCATGAAGCTGATTTTGTTAATTCTATTTTGTCCTTACAGCAAGAGAACAGAAGAAAGGTGAAGCTCGCAAATAACGAGGTTGAGAACCATTATGATCAGTTTACTGTCAGTTTTCTCGATCTTTTATATTTGAACTTTACATTTGTATACTGAAGCTTTTACTCCCATAAAAAAGGGTTTTGAAGCTGATAGATGCTATCAATCGTCTAAACTTAATTGTACTTTATATTTGCTTTTGGATCATCTCAAATTACTAGCGAGCTGTTTGCATTTCTTATTAATTTGTTACTCTGTTGTACTAACATTAAAACATGCTAAGCATGTAAACCAAGAACATATATAGATTTGGCTTGCTAGGGATATCTTATGCTAAGTGAGGAGGGTTCATGGAGTAAAGTAGTTCTTGCTTGCCTCATTGTTTGAAATTCGAACACCTAGTTTACTGTTGCTAGGGTTTTCCCTTGCTATTTTGGGGGTTTAGACATTAAGATTTTAAGTAAAACTACTTAAAATTTGGATTATGAGCTCAAAGTTAGGTTCCATAAAAATTTTCATGCAGGAAGAAAAAAAAGAAAGGTTATTCATTAGATTCCTTTGTATTATTAGTCCTTTCCTCTTCTCTAAGAGGTAAAAATGAAGCTAGCATGCTTTTTGAGTGGCTTGTAAGTTTGTTTATACTTGTTTATTAATTTAAGCAAAAGAGTTTGTTGAAACTTGTTTAACAAACATGCTAATTTTGAGTATATGTAAGCTTGATTTATTTATCTTCACCAATAAATTTGATCTTCCTAGTAGTTTACTAGCAAACTCGATAAGCAGCTTCTTAAAAGTTTAATATGTGCACGCGGGGTATAAGCAAAAGTTTAGCATGTGCATGTATGTGTTCGTATTTAGAGGTGTAAATCAACCGAATATGAATTGGAACAATGAATGGACTTATTATGTTCCTGATTTGTTCATTTATATTTTAAGTTATTTGTGTTTGATTTGTTTTTGTTGAATTCAAACTGAGAAGTAATGAGCTTGCTATGTTCATGATCTATTAATTTATTTTTTAAAATTATTTATATTCGGTTCGTATTTGTTGAATTCAAAGTGAGGGGTAGCTGAGTCATTTCAGCTGATTGCAATACTCAAATTTATTAAAAGCTTATATTTAATACATTAAAATAAAAAAACTTTAATTTCACAAGTGAAATTAAGATATTGTTACATGCCTTTTTTGTAATATACTTTAAGAAGTATATATCGTACTGTAATTTCATTCATGGTGTATCAAATAATTTTGTATTTATTAATCCATAAATGAAACTTGAAAGGAGGAAGTTTTCAAAGCTGATTCGAAAGAGGAAGCCGGTTGTGCTTAAGTTTATCGACCCTTACCAAATAAAGGAATATTAAAACCAATTTCATTAAAAACGATAGCTATAAAATAAGGATAGAGGAAGTTGTAGGTGGTGTAGATGGCCTTTGCAATCGACAAAAGGCCAGCACAATGCTCCAACATTGTTCTTTGGAATTAATAAAGTGAAAGAATGTGGTCTCAGCTCACACATGGAAGCAAATTACAAGCTGGAGAAGGAAGATGCCATTTTAATTAGACTAGTTCCTTCCACTTGGATGGCTAGAACCTAGATGCAAATAACCTTTTTTTTGTGTGGGTAATCATAAGTATTTTCGTTCGTTTTATGATTTGAGATTAATTATATTCGAGCAAGAAATGGTAAACGATAAATCACTTCCAACAGTGATGATTCTAGAATTCAAATTACATTCAAATGCTCGAGAAAGATGCAAAGAACTTCCTTACCACTTCAACTCCCCTTGGCACCTTTTGACCTTTAACTCCCTTAATAAAACAGGAAAGGAATTTGTCTCAAGCACAAATTAGGTATTGTTTAGGTTATATAAAAGTTTGAAATTGCAGTATAGCACCATTGTAGGAATTGCATCCTTATAATAGTCTCAAAATAGGTTTCAATCTAAATAAAATTTAAAGCATCTGATCCTGATAAAAAAAAAGTATTAAACTGACAATCGTAAATGGGTTTTCAATTGTTACAAATATAAACAAAATTAGAAATATATGATTCAAAATAAGCATTCCTAACACATATGACTATTGTTGTCTCGTTAGGATAACGAGATTTGCATTTTTCTCTCTTTTCAATTTTCGTCACTTGTGCTAGTGATTTTTCTTTTTGTTTACAGGGAGGAACAAAAGGGAAAGAGAATTTGAACATTGGACTTAATTTCTTATAAGAACAATTCTACATCCAAGTCTTGATTAATTGTGCTCATGATTTTTTTTTGTTCATAGGAAGAAGAAGAAGATTTGAATTTTGGATCTAATCTTTTTTAAAGAGGATTAACAATTGTTAAATCAAGTTTTAATTGTTGTGCTAGTGATTTTTTTCTTAGAATTTGGAATAATTTTATTTCATGACAAATATAAAAAGAATTAGAAGTATAGAATTTATACCAAGCAATAACGAATATGATTAATATGATTGTTGTTATTTCATTGAAATGAAGAGATTCACATTGTTTTCTTTTTATCGCTCAGGTTAAATGGTCTTCTTTCTAGAACTTGAATAATTTTATTCCGTGGCAAATTAGATAAGTTGGAAGAATATAAAACTATAGAAAATCAATGTGGGATAAGGTTAAGCAAGAATTAGGATGAAATTGGGTAGACTTTTAGAATGGTGGGATGACTAAGATCTTTCTTATCATGTGGTTGATGGCCACTTCATCTTTCCTCAAGTGGGTCTAGCTTGCAATCTTGAAAAAAGTTATTAATTTAATAAATCAGAAGTATTAATTAAGTGTATGCAATTAACTACCAAATTAACTAGTGACAAGTGGTCCAATCGTTTCCCTTTTCCTTCTCTTCAGTGAATCAAGCCATCAATGGAATAAGTGGACAGATGATAGCCCCCGATGTCTCAAATTCAACCATTATTTCGTACAACAAGAAAATATCTCCATTTTTTTTAATAAAGGTTCACTTATCTGAAATTAGGTCCCCCATTTTTTGCCACCTTTCATTCCACTTTCTTGCTTCGTCGTCGTCAACATCATCCACAGCATTTATTTCGATGGATGGAAATAAATTATATGGATTAATATTTAAATTTAAGTTGTTCATATAAATTTTTTTCACACATTTTTATTTAAAATAATATGTTCATCAAACTATAATGCTTCCATATCTTTTTGAATAACTTTTTTCATGTTTTTTTTGTTTTTCCTCTAACATTGACTATTTTTTCATTATTCATAATCTCCAAGTTTTCTATTGAAGCATTTACAGATTTTTATCTGTCTAAATCAACGTATACGACTTTCACATATATTGTCTTCAATAAAAACCACTACGACTTTTTCATGAATGTTTTCATTTTTCATTCTATCATTTCTTGTATATCCGCACATCTATCGCAACATTTGCATTTCTGCTATACTCATATTTTATGTATGCAATCTATTAGTCGTTTAACATTCGCTATCATATAATAATGTTGGTTTAACAATTATCTTATAAAACTTGTTTTTCAATCATGTTATGTAAAAATTTATTTATCTCACAACACATTTATAGCGCTTATCCACTCACTCCATTCAACTTAGATCTTATGAATCATATCACCATCAATTTTTCTATCCATATTGAAAGTAGACTAATTTTAATGGTTAATTGTTTAAACTTACCGCTATCTTTTTTTATTTGAGTTTAGGACTGACTGCATTAGCACTAAACACAAGTGAAGTTTCCTTCTCCCTTTTGCATAAGTTCTTAAAATTTTCCAAGATCTACTTAAGTTACAAAAGTTACGATACGTAGCCGTCCTCGTATTTGAATTCCTAAGGTAGTTTTCTTCATAATTTTCATGTCTTACAAAAAATCATGTAGAAAATCATTTTTTATATATTTTAAAGTCACGTTAGTGATGATTTTTGAGGTAAAAAAGTTATTGGTATCAGCATTTCAAATGATAGAAATACATTTTTTCAAACAAGATTTACTTGATCTTCAAATATACCAAAAATCTAATATGGGTATTGGGCAATAGTAATTGGAATGAAATTTTTTAATGTAAAGCTCGCTTGGTTCATTAAAAATGAGTTTTGAAAAGTTATTTTTGAAAAATATTTATATATTTTTGGAAAGCTAAAGTTTTTTATTATTTGAATAAGTAAATGAAAAATGTTTTCTATTGTTGGGTTATTTTTTGAAAAATATGTTTTTTAAATGATATTAACATAACTAATAAATTATTAAAAGTATTAATTATTTATTAATTAATTTATTAATTTTAAAATAAATATATTTTGAAAATAATTTAATCTTGTATTATTAATCATTTATGTTAGCTTTCAATTGACAATTAAATATTTTAAAATGACAAAGACTTAAACACAATTAAATGCTTAATATTTGTGTAAATTTACATAAAGCTTTCACAACAATATCAAGTGCAAGTGTATATTGAAATTGTTTTATTACAATGCACTTGGAAAATATGAGATAAAGTAATTTTCTATTGAGCTATTTGATTAAAATTTTGAGAAAATTACTTAATAAATATTTGAACTAAATTTTCATTTGACTAAGTTAATAAATACTTACATGAAATTGTTAGGCCAAAAAAAATACTTACATGAAATTGAAAAATGATTTGTGACTAAAGATTACATGTGTTTCAACTTAAAATTGCCTAAGAAAATCAGATTTTGAATGAAAGGATCGAACTCCTCCTTCAATGGATCGATCTTTGAATGGTAGAAAGGTCCCAAAAGCACACCATGACTGAGAGGATTGATCCCTACACCTAGAAATTGATCCTAAAAAGGCAGAACCTTAGAGAAAGTTGCCCGAAGCTGTAAGATCGATCCTCTTTACCTAAGGATTGATCCTCTTTACGCGAAATGTGCCCAACGGCTAGTTTTTGAGGGTTTCAATGGAAAGATTTGCATTAAATGTTTCAGCAATTGTCTTCAGCTCTAGGTGGACTTTAAATACATGTATTTATGAGCTTAAAGACAAGAACAAGCACTATTCATCCTCTTCTATCATCAAGCAAGCATCAAAAAGCTCAAATTCAATCTTCTTTAATCGTATTATTCATCTTGTAAATCTAGCCTACAAGAGGCTTATTTTGTATTCAATCTTTCTCTACAAATCACCTTTTTGTACCAAAGGAAAGAGTAACCTAGTAAGGTTCATTTTGTGAGTAATTGGGTAGTCATTCTAGAAAGGGTTCAAAAGGTTTCTTCCTAATCCCACAAAAGAAAGTAGTAGGATTATTAAATTCCAGCTTCTTTTTTTTTTTTCTGTTTTCTATTTTAAATAGATGCTGATAAGTCTAGGATAGTTTTTTGTTTAAATTTTAGGATAGTATCCAAGTGATTAGGATCAGAATATCTAACATTATCTTTTGTTTGTATTCCTGATTTTCAGGATATTCTACGTAACCAATATCTCTTTAAATAGAGATACTTCAGTGGAATAAAAAATAAGCTCGAACATATAGTTCAGCTTTCATAATTACTCATTTCTTTATGGTATCGGAAGTGGACCTGATCATTTGAAAATGCCAAAAGCCAGCATGACATCAGACAGACAGACTTTTGCTGAGGTAACCTCAGGTTCCTCAGGTTCAACTCTTGCTGTTACAGCACCTTTTCATGGGCAAACAACTTCTGATCATGGGCTATCTGAGACTTCTTTGCCCATCACTGGATATAATCTTAATGGTCAAAATTATATCTAGTGGTCTCAATCCGTTATGATGTTCATTTATGGAAAAGATAAAGATGACTTCCTCACTGGAGCTGCCGCTGCTCCTTCACCAGAAGATCCGAAGTTTAAAATCTGGCATTCAGAGAATAATATGGTGATGTCCTGGCTCATCAATATCATAGAGAATGATATAGGCCAAGACTTTATGTTCTACAAAACAGCAAAAGAAATTTGGGATGCAGCAAAGGTAATGTACTCAGATACAAATAATACTGTTGAATTATTTGAGATCAAAGGGCTCCTCCATGATCTAAGGCAAGGTGAACACTCTGTCACCACTTATTTCAATTTCCTTACACGTTACTGGCAGCAATTGGACACTTTTGAGGAATACAAGTGGCAATGCATGAATGATAGCATCTTATACAAGAAAATTATAAAGAAGGAAAGGATTTTTGAGTTTTTGTTGGGTCTTAACAAAGATTTAGACGAAGTCAGAGGCAGAATTCTAAGTCTAAAGCCATTGCCCTATATTCGTGAAGTATTTTCTGAGGTACGAAGAGAAGAAAGTAGAAAAAAGGTTATGCTGCACCAAACTCCCTCCGAAGGAGTGGACAGATCTGTCCTTGTTGTTAGAGGCAACAATTCTCAAATTCAAACAGAGAGAAGAAAGAGGCATCCTTGGTGTGAACACTGCAAAAAACTAGGCCATGTCAAAGACAAATGCTGGAAGCTTCATGGGAAACCTGCAGATTGGAAACCATCTAAAGGATCTCAAGAAAGCAGCAGCTACAATGTCGAGGTTGAACCAGCCACCACAACAAAACCTGATGTTGAGAATTTTGTCTTCTCAAAAGAACAAATGAATCTCCTCCAGCAATTACTTAAACAAATACAATCCAACCCCAACGTCAGCACAAGTTCTGTAGCCTAAAGAGGTAATTTTTTGAGTGCCTTTAATGCTGAACTGGATAAACAGAAAGAATGGATTGTTGATTCTGGAGAGTCAGATCATATGACTGGTAATGCCATTTTATTTCATAAGCTTCATTCGTGCCCAAGTGGTTTATCATTTAAAATTGCAGAAGGATCTTTGTGAAGTGTAAAAGGTGTTGGGACAATAGTGGTTTCTCAAAATCTAGTCTTAAATTCTGTTCTTTATATCCCTAATCTTAAGTGTAATTTACTTTCGGTTAACAAACTCACAAAAGACATGAATTGTGTTACTAAATTTTATCCTACTTGGTGTGACTTTTAAGATTTGGACTCGGGGAAGATGATTGGCAGTGCTAAAGAGAAGGCTGGGCTATACCTTCTACAAGCTGACATCTCCAAGTCCCCAATTCGAACAGCCTGCAATGCCCTTCCTACACCGTATTTTTCCTATTCCATTCCCAATAAAAGTAGTACTGTTTCTTTATGGCATTATCGCATGGGTCATCCTTCCTTTCAGTATATGAAAAAGATGTTTCCATCTTTGATTAAAAAAAAAACAGATTCCTTTCCAATGTGAAATTTGCCATTTATCTAAACATACTCATGCTATAGCCATATAAAGCATCCCAGCCATTCAATGTTGTTCATAGTGATATTTGGGGACCTACAAGGGTTAAAAACATTACGGGTTCTAGATGGCTTATTTCTTTTATAAATGATCATATTAGAATTACTTGGGTCTTTTTGATGAAAGATAAATCTGAAACTTACACCATATTTGAAAACTTTCATACCATGATCCAAAATCAATTTCAAACTAAAATAAAGGTCCTTCGAACTAACAATGCCAAAGACTATTTCAACCTGACCTTAAACAAATATCTCTTAGCCAATGGAATTATCCATCAAAGCTCGTGTGTTGACACCCCACAACAAAACGGGGTAGTTGAAAGAAAGAACCGTCATATTTTAGAGGTTGCCCGATCCCTTCTATTTACCTATAATGTTCCAAAACATTTTTGGGGGGAAGCTGTTCTTACCGTCACATATCTAATTAACCGAATGCCTTCCAGGGTGTTACAATTTCAAACCCCATACCAATCACTTTTGAATACCTACCCACAACTCAAATTCCTCACTACCCTCCCACTTAAAATTTTTGGCTGCACCACCTTTGTTCATATCCACTCCTAAAATCGTAGCAAACTTGATCCTAAGGCTACCAAATGTATATTTCTTGGCTACTCATCAAACCAAAAAGGATATAAATGCTACTCACCAACCAACCATCGATTTTATAATACCATGGATGTGACCTTTCTTGAACGTCAGCCATACTATACAAAAACTGATATTAAGGGGGAGAATAACACAACCAAACAACAAGAATATCAGTTTTTACTTTCGTTCACAATAACCCAATCACCCACATACTATCCTGAACCTGAAACAGCACCTGAAACATTGCCTGAAATCCAAACAAAGCAACCAGCAATTAAATAGAGCCAAAAATCCAAGCAGAGCAACCAACAGCACCTAAAATAGAGCCTGAAATCCAAACAAAGCAGCCAACTGCACCTGAAACCGAGACCAAGCCTTTTGCAACCAAAATTGTTCCTCCTCAAATCCAAGTATACACACGGAGACCATGGACTTGTGAGAAGGTAGAGTCTGATTCTACTCCTAGTCAACACCATGATTCTGAACCAGGTTCCAAAAACCAGGAACTCACATCAAGTAACACCGAGGTACTCCCTATTGAATCTGAATTTGATGATCCTGATGTTCCTATTGCAAAGAGGAAAGGAGTTAGGACTTGTAGTCAACATCCTATAGCTAACTTCCTATCCTATGAAAGGTTATCCTCTAAATTTAGAGCTTTTACCACTAAAATGTCTAATGTTGAGATTCCACAAACAATAGGAGAAGCTCTTAGGAAATCAGAATGGAAACAAGCAATCAACGAGGAAATTTAGGCCTTGAGGAAAAATGGTACTTAGGAAATGGTGAAGCTGCCAAAACGAAAGACCCCAGTAGGATGCAGGTGGATATTCACTGTGAAATATGAAGCTGATGGCAGTATTGAAAGGTATAAGGCCAGGTTACTTGCCAAAGGTTACACTCAAACTTATAAAATTGATTATCAAGAGACATTTGCTCCAGTTGCTAAACTAAATACTATACGAGTACTTATCTCTATTGCAGTAAATCTGGACTGGGAGTTACAACAACTAGATGTGAAGAATGCCTTCCTCAATGGAGACTTAGAGGAAAAGGTATATATGGAGGTTCCACCTGGGTTCAAGGGAGAGCATAATTCAAATTTGGTTTGCAAATTACGAAAATCTCTCTATGGTTTGAAGCAATCTCTACGGGCATGGTTCGAAAGATTCACCAGAGTACTCAAGCATCAAAGCTATCAACAGGGACAAGTCGACCACACCCTTTTCACTAAACATTCCCTTACAGGTGACATTGTTATTCTTATTGTCTATGTTGATGATATTATTTTGACTGGAAATTATATTGAAGAGATGATCAAATTAAAGTTTATGTTGGCAAAAGAATTTGAAATCAAAGATTTGGGGCAACTAAGATATTTCTTAGGAATAGAAGTGGCAATATTAGAAAAAGGCATTGTTATGTTTCAAAGAAAATATACCCTTGATTTATTTAAAGAAATAGGTATGCTAGGGTGTAAACCAGCTGATACACCTATGGATGCAACCTGTAAAGTTGGAAAAAAGGAAGGATGTTCACCTATTGACAAGGGAAGGTATCAAAGATTAGTGGGAAGACTTATCTACCTGTCTCGTACTCGGCCTGATATAAGTTTTTCAATAAGTGTTGTCAGTCAATTCATGAACAACCCAAATAAAGAACATTTTGAATTTGTGTACCGTATCCTACGGTATCTAAAGATGACTCCAGGTTTGGGTTTATTTTTTAAAAAGGGTGTTAGTAGAAGTATCGAAGTGTTCACAAATGCAGATTGGGCAGGCTCAATGACTGATAGATGATCAACTTCAGGTTATTGTACTTTCTTATGGGGAAATATGGTTACTTGGAGAAGTAAAAAGCAATACTTCTACTAACACCCTTTTTAAACTGTTTTGTGACAATCAGGCACCTATCAGTATTGCTAAGAATCTAGTTCACCATGATCAGACAAAGCATGTGGAGATTGACCGACATTCATCAAGGTGAAAATCGAACAAGGAATTGCTACTCTTTGATATATCTCTACAAGTCATCAAGTAGCAGATATTTTTACCAAAGCTTTGTTTAGGGGGTTGTTTGAAAAATTTGTTAACAAGTTGGGTATGTTAAACATTTACAACCCAACTTGAGGGGGAGTGTAGGATTGTTTAATTCCAGCTTTATTTTCTGTTTTCTATTTTAAATAGATGCTGATAAGTCTAAGATAGTTTTTTGTTTAAATTTTAGGATAATATCCAAGTGATTAGGATCAGAATATCCAACCTTATCTTTTGTCTGTATTCCTAATTTTTAGGATATTCTATGTAACCAATATCTCTTTAAATAGAGATACTTTAGTGGAATAAAAAATAAGCTCGAATATATCGTTCAGCTTTCATAATTACTCATTTCTTTAAAAGTGTTAGAGGTCTCACCACACCTTGAAGTAGTTTGTATTCAATCTCAAAGAAAATGGAATCAACATCTTGACAAGAGGATAAAAGGGATAGGACATAGGCAAGAGATTGGCCGAACCTTTATAAATCTTGTGTTTGCTTTTTCTTCTTTACTCTTTATTTATTGTTTTTATGAATTTATTATGCAATTTGTTAAAGTAGCTTGTTAAGCTTTAAAATCTAGAATTTAGTTCAAAAGTAGATTCACTCCCCTCTCAGTAGAGCCAATAATTTAAAAGAAACTATTTATTATTATTATTTATATTAATTTTTTAAAAATTTGAAGTAATATTACTATTTTAATATATATAGATAATATTAATAATGTATTAATATTTATTTTTGAAATATTAAAATAGTTATACTATTAAAATTATTATATTTATACGGAAGGTATTTATTATTAAACCATAACAAAAGTATTATTTATATTATTTATTAAATTAGTATTTATTATTAAAATAATAATATAATATTGTTTATTATTGAAATATTAAAAATATTCAAGATTAATAATATACAAAACAAAATATTTAAATTGTAAATATTGAAAGATTTTTAATGTTAATATTTTAATATTTAAATTTTTAAATCTAATTAAATAAAAGATATTTTTATTAATATAATAATATTTTATGTAGGTTTAAATTAAATCAAAATTTAAAAAATTATATTAAATGTCGAACTTGAATAGAATTATACTCACAAGTTTAGTAAATAAGGATAATTATTTTTTGAAAAATATTTTTATTTTTAAGAAGTGCAAGACATTTTCAAAGAAAACGCCTAATTCTTCATACTAAACAATTATAATAGATTGATGAATTAAATTTTTACCAATCAAATATCAAAAAATAATAAAAAAAGTTATTTTTCGAAGCCTAATATTGTGCATAATTCTGCGTTGATCGGAGGAGGAGAGGGAAATGAAAAGGAAGGCGCATGGGATATGAAATAATGAAAACAACTTAAACAAGTCATGCTGGATTGCCAGGCGTGCCTACAAAGAGTGGGATCTTCCTTTCAATAAAGTTTTTCATTTTTATCAGTGTGTTCTTGCGGCTAGAAATTAGGGGACCCACAACATGCCTAAATCTGCTGAAAATGCAAGCTTTTGCATAGGAATTGAAGATAATGCATTTGGTATTTTATCATACCATCGCCCTCAAAATGATAACCATTAGATTTGGTAATTTTAAATACAATATAATTGCATAACATAAAATTAATATAAATAAAAGATATAAAAATGTTACAAGTTAAAATTTGATAAAAATTGTAAATAATATAAAAAAATTTAAAAAATAAAAATATGAAGCTAATATTAGTTAAAATTTAATAAAAATTATATATAAATATGATAAAGATTTAAAAAATAACAAATCACCAAATTTATCCTTTTACTCCTCTCTACGGCAATTTTTCCCCAACACTTTGGCAGCCAAATGAATGCCCCTTTGCCTAAGAAACCACACCCAAAAACGAAGCTAATGGCCAATTGGTTTTGCTTTTATTTTTCTTTGTTTTTTTGTCAGAAAATAATACAAGAACTTATATTCTAAAATCGACTCAAGAAGAATTAATACAACTGATAAAAAATGCATTTTGTATGTCAATCATGATTAATTTTTGCGAGAAACAATTTGAAAATAAAATTTTGAATATATCAAATTATATCTTAAGAAATAATTATATCAAATGATTATACTATGTCAACCTATGTAATTTTATTCAAATTATGTCACATAATCATATCATTAAAAAATAAATTATTTATTTCTTAAGTTATTACTAAATATATTAAAATAAAATATTTATTATTAATTATAACACGCGATGTGTAAGAAATTAATAATTTTTGGAATAATATGATTATATGAAACGATTTTAATAAGAGTCACAATTTATTATAAAATAATCATTTTATACAATTATTTTGTCTATATTTTAATAATAATCATTATAATCAGAGTCTTTATCTTAAGAGATTGATGAACTAATATCTAAACTCTCGCTAGATTGTTCATATGAATTCTCATCCTCGACACATTCTTATCCAAAGCAATGTGCTCATTCAACTTTAATGCCTTCATATCCTTTTGAATTACTTTATTTAAAATATTTTTCGGTTTTTTTTAGTCTTATCTCTTCTCTTAACATTTTTAACAGAAATATTCATAGGTTTACGTCGTGCGTTTTTAAACCAATGTAAATGATAAATAATTAATATAAAAAATAAAAGTCAAAAGTGGATGATTATGCCTCTCGAAAAACATAGTGAAAACATTGTGTGTGTGTGTATAGGGTTTTTGCGGTCAACAACAATGTAATTTGTGTAGTGAGTTAGCCCACCTGCAATTTGGAGCTAGTTGTTTGGTGATTCAGGAGTCCCTTTTGCACGGGCAAAGTCGAATTTTTTATCCATTGGTCGAATTTGACTTTAGGTTGGAGATTTTGATTTCGAACCATAAACACACACACATATATATATATATATTTATAAATTATGAGATGAATGAATTTGAAAAATTATGTTTATTTATTTCAAGTGATAACGTAATCATTTTATATATTAGATAATTGAAGGATGTTTTTAGCTTGGGATATAATTTACGTAGAGTTTTTAAAATTATATATATATATAATATCATTTATTTTATATAATACAAAAAACTAATTAGATTTTTTTAATAATTAAAATTGATATAATTCATCGAATTTGTCTACTTAATAAGTTTAAGTTATTTTCTATTAATTATTTTAATTCGATTCGACTCAATCAATTACAATAGAACTCCTCTAAATTAATATATTTTAAATCAATAATCTTTTTAAATTAATAAGAAATTATGGTTTCAATTGGACTTCTATAAAAAATTAATAGATCCTTCTATCATAATAATTAATATTTTTATTTGAAAACCTATTGTAAAATCTTAATCCTGACTATCGTATAAATTAATAATTTAATAAAATACAAAATATTCAAAAACTAAAAGGTATTTTGAGATGTTAATTTATAAAAGACTACCATATTTAATTTTTTTTTATTTCAAGAACCCAAAAAATATAAAATATATTACAAAAAATATATATGCAAGGATATTTAAAAAAAATTAATGGCTATAGACTTAATAAAAGAGTTAAAAAATATAAAAATTTAAAAAAACATCTTTTTTTTACAACAATAACAATATATAAAGAAAAATCATTTAAAACATTTTGAGTAAAAATTCTTTTAAATTAATAACCCTCTAAATTAATACTCAATAATAACCTTCACGAGTATAAATTTAGAGGGATTTTAGTGCATATCAAATAAAGTTGATTAATTCGATATTTAGATTTTTAAAAACTGATTAAGGTTAACAAGAAAGAAATATCAAAAACTTATTTTGAGATTTAAATTTGCAAAAAGTATGAACTCCATTGAAAACGAGGATAACCACCAACCAACCTTTGTTAAACACAAATGGTGGGGAATGCCAATCTTCTTCCTCTTCTCTTTGATGGGGCATGTGACTTGAAAAAAGAAAAGACAATAAATTGTACATTAAGTTTATATAGGACCATAAAATTATTATTTTTAACTATAAATTAACCTAAAAAAAAAAATTCTATGATGCCTTCGTAATGATATTAAAAATTCACTCAAAATATCCTTAAGAAAACTTTATATATATATATATATTTTATTTGTTGTTAAAATTTAAAAATATGAATGAATGAATATGTATATTTTCCAGTACATTTTTTAAAAATAATCAAAAGCTGAAGATTACTCCCATTAGGCTTGGAGCAAATTTTGCAAAACTAAAATTTTAGTAAATTCACGAGCATTTTTAGGACAAATAATAATAATAATAATAATAATAATAATAATAATAATAATAATAATAATTTCACGCTCATTATCTTTTACAAGTTATTATTTTATATTTGTTCATAATTGATATAAATTTTAGATTTTATTAAGTTATAACAACTTACTAATTGTTTTAGAAAAAAAATTGACAAAATGTTTGAAAACTCTCAATTTTACTAATGAAATATAAAAATTTTGTCGACATACAAAATAAATTTTTTTAGTTTATGAATAACTAATCAAAAATTAATTTGAGTTGAATTGATTATGATTCTTTTGTTGTTTAATGTGTCATAAAAATAAAAAATTCATTAAATACGTAAATGAATAAATCAATGAATTGATCTATGAACACTTTTAATCGATATTAATATTCACAATTGAAGTTACCACTTCGAGTACAATAAAACCATAAAATAAAAACAAATAGTTTTTATCATTAAACTGTCCTTTTACAATTTATATTAACAATCATATAATATTGACTTAACATCTAATTAGTTCTAAATAATTAAAATTTAACTCTATTATTTAACTTTCTATTTGCAATATGTTTAAGTTTTCTAATTTTTTGTTGTAATAATAATCAACTAAATATCCTATTATAAATGAGTTAAATATAAATTCTATCAAAATTGAATTTAGCATGAATACGAATTGTTTTTAATATTACCTTGCGTGCATTTTCTTAATTATAATATTATTAAATAAATATTATTAAAGTTTTTAACTTTTCAATCTTAAAATGTCTAATGAAAAAATTATTTAAAATTTAAATTCTCACTCACATTTCAACAAACCAATAAAAAAATCATTAATAATTAATAAAAATAATTTATTAATAATCACAATTTCCCTAAACAGAAAAGCCCTAATTTAAATAGATTTATTATTATTACGTAATAATTTACTGTGGCTGTAAAAAAAAAAAAAAGCAAAAAGCCCTGTTTATAAAAGTAGAAATGCGTCTTAGCCTCTAAATAATATTAAGTTCTTCAGATCTCTGGATCTCCCGTTCTCTTTCTTTACCCAATTTCGCTTCGTTTCGGTTAGTCTCTGTTTTCTATCTTTTTCTTCGTTATTTTAAGGTTTTTTTGTTTTTGAAGATTTTTTTAATTCTACGGTTAATATTTGAATCCCTAGGGTTCTACATTGTCTGAATTTTGATTAATGCGGTTTTAACTAACAAAAAATTTTGATTTTTTTGCTGGGTTTCTTTCAGGGTTACTTTAAGATAAGCTGGTGTTCTCTTCTCTTTCTGGGCTGTGATTTTGTTCATGATTATAAGGTATGGCAAAGAAAGAAACCCATCTATTTTCCTTTCTCCTAGTCCTTCTTTTTTGGTGAATTTGCATGCTGTTAACATAATTTTGGTTGATAATTATTTAATAGATGATGGGTTTATTCGAAGTTCTGAAATTAAGATTTAAATTTTTTTTCAAACTTTACTTTTTATTTTTTATTATGTTTTAGTTTATTCGAAGTTCTAATTGAAGGAGGAGCTTGGTAGGATAATTTGTGGGGTGCTCTTTAGGATTGAGAATAATTATGAACAGGAAGTTGAATTTTTTTTTTTCAATTTAATCCATAATTGATTATGGACTTTTTTGATCAACATGTTTAATGTAGTTGTACAGCGAGGTAAATACTGGAAGTTTTCCCATTCTAATAGCTTGATATAGGTGATTCTGTTGATTGAAAATTTTTGAAGATGGGTTGTTATTTATTTTTCCTATTTTGGTAGTGAATTCTTTTTAGCATTTATTTTTAGGGGAAAATTAAAGTTTAGATCATGTGATGATGTTTTATTGTGCGGGTAATGATGTTTTATTGTGCGGTTGATGATAAGGAGGAAGGAAATGTATGGTGGTATGTATGGCAAGATCAGTGTTTGGAACTTTGAGAGTTGGGAAGATGTCAAAAGGAACTTTTGTTTAGAAGGAAAGCTTGTTTCTGTAGATTTTAATCTTTATGACTCTATTTTGGTAATGGAAAATTAGTTTTTACTCTGACAAATATTTTTTAGCCTGGGTTAAATTAGTGGAAAATGTGACAGCTAAAAGATGAGAAGGTGTTATTAGCGGATCGTGGTTTGCATCTCTTGTATTTCAGCTCTTAAGTTTGATAAATGACATAGTATACCAATTTTCAGATGTAGGTTTTATATTTGCCAAAGTTTCCTTTCGCCATGTTTCTTTTGATGATTCAAAATTTATAGCTTTGTTGATATCTTTCAAGTTGCATTTTGTATTTTTATGTTTAAGTAAATGAATCAATGCATGGTGATCAGTGATCTCTTTCTTTTCTTTGGTATATAAATATTTGATGTCAACTTATAATATGGTTTATAATTCTGAACTGGGCTGAGTTGTTTTCTTGTTCTTTAATTTTGAAACAGGGATAAATTGCAGCAACAATTTATTGGAACAGCATGGACCAAAGAAATATGCTATGCCCTAGTCAGATGATTGATTTAGAAATGGATCAGCGAGGTCTGGGTTATCTCCAACACGAGCCCCGCATCTTTGTCGGCGGCATAACAAGCTACCCACGACCTGATATCCAGATGGCGGTCACAACTCCAGGGAACACAACTAGTCTTGATACTCATCACTTACCAGAGCATTATGAAAGCGGTATGTTCTATGGGATCCCCCAGTACCCTGGTGCTCAGCATCATCATCACTCCCCAAATCTTGATCTTGGTATTGGAAGTACATCCAACTTTTATGTTCCCTTTGTGGCTACCCCTTCAACTGTTGTTCCTGTAAATCATGGACCTACTGACCAAATACCATCTTCCAGCAACTACAGTCTCCTAGGAGTTTCTGCAGATGAATATGCAAGGAATTGCCACTTCATGGATAATGTTAGAGGCTTGTATAAGAGAAAGAGTTCTGAAGGGATCCCAGGAAACTTTCAGCATTTTAATGCCTCATCAAGCTCTAGTTCCTCAGTTATGCCCTTAAATACTAGGCATCCTGATGGGGTAGGTGCAGTGGATGCTGCATCCTTTACCATTACTCAGTATAGGGGGAATGGCCCCCCACCAGTTAGAGATGCAGGATCTCAAATAAGTGCGAGGAACAGATTAGGGGCAACTGCAGTGGATCCTGTTTTGGTGCATAGTGCTAACCATTTTTTCCAAGGAAATTACATGGGTCAGCCTTTTCAGCCAACCATAACAGATGGAGGTGCCTCAGCTTGGACTCAGGCTCCTGGTGTTCCTTATATGCATGGTAGTTTCTCAATCCTTCTATTCTTTCCTTTGAGGTTGTTATTTTCTATTTTGTATGACTCTTTTTTAGGAACTTTAATTCTACATAAAACACTTCTGTAAATATATTTCCTTTTATTGAAAGCAGCTTCGGTGTAATTGATGTCATTCGGGATTATGTTTTTACCTAGAAGCTGATGGCCTTCGAAGCTTTACCAACTTGTATTTGTACAGGTAGCAATGTTGGTGGATCTATGGAGACTAGGCATAGAAGTTCCACAAACTTTTCACTTTCTTCTCCCGTTGACCTTCGGAACCATAACTACCGTCGCCCTGCACCACCTATTGAAGGGGTAAGAGCCCACAGCATTAATGTTCATCCACATGTAGCAGCAGTTCCTTATCGCTTTCCAGCAAATTATGCTTCACAGAGCACCATGAACCCTGCACAAGATGGTTTGGAGATGGGGCGTAGGCATCTGGGACCAGTTCCACCTACTGGCTTTAGGTATCAGTCTCGCCATGATGGTGGTGCTGTAACTGAGACAACTCTGAGACACCGCAATCTTTCTCATCTGAGAGTTCTTCCACCAGATGTAAGTACCTAATTGTCATTTCTGCTATGTTATTTCTGATCATTTTCCGTTTGTTTTCTTTTCTGAAACTAGGAAAAAGGAGTTAATGTATAGCTGACCTTTTTTTTTGTTATTTTTTTGGTTTATGAATATGCTGATATCTGTTAGTTGATTTGTGCAGGGAGTTGCTGTGCTGGAGTTCCCAGATTTTTATGAAGTAGGAAATTTTGTTGATCATCACAGGGATATGCGCTTGGATATAGAGGACATGTCTTATGAGGTAAGTTGAAATCCATTAATTTTGTTTTGTCTTGCATGGTTTGATTTTACATTTACTGACTGTTTTCTGGAAAATTTTCCATATGACAATAGGAGCTACTTGCTCTGGGAGAGCGGATTGGTAAAGTGAACACTGGATTGTCAGAGGAAACCATTATGAATAAATTGAAAACAAGAACTTTTTCAACATTTGCAACTAATATTAATCTGGAAGAGGCGGCGTCCATTGATCAAGAGCCTGATTCTTGCATTATTTGCCAGGTAATTAGAGAGTATTTAGAGCTAGTTTTATTATTTGCTGAAGAGCTTAAAGTGCACATCTCTTTGTTCGAGTTTGAAGCACACCTTTTCCTCACGCGTCGCCATTCACTCCTAACATATGGTACTCGCAATTTCTCTTGGAATTTTGCAGGAGGATTATAAGAACCAAGAGAAAATTGGGACTCTTGACTGTGGACATGAGTATCATGCAGATTGCTTAAGGAAATGGCTGTTCGTGAAGAACGTGTGCCCCATCTGCAAATCCGAGGCATTAGCCACAGAGTCCAAGGATGTACAAAACATGGGGTGACTTAAATCCAGCAAAAGTAATAAATTACACAAAATGGTTGATGGTGGGATGATCAATAGGAGGAAGCCCTCCCAGATATCTTGTGACTAGTGTTTACTATAAACTAAATTGATAATCTTGCCCAGTATTTTGTACATGAACTTGCAGATATATCTAACGGACGGTCAATCATTCATTTGTTGGCTCTGTAATTATCAAACAATTGTACAGACTCTCATCATACAGTCTCATGCTGTAATATTAACTTTCAGCTATAATGTGTTTTTCATTTTTTTTCTTTCTTTCGATTTTCTGCAACAATAAGTTGAATTTGTTATATTTCCTCCCAATATTTCCTTCTGTCTAATGTTTGTATTTGCAGGGTCGGAGTGTTATGTTTCCTGTAGTTTGGAAAGCAAAATTTGTGCTGGATTCTTATTTATGCTTTCCTTTCAGAAGGATTTTATCTGCTAATTGATGAATTTCTGTCAAAATTCATCTTACATCGTCAACTGTTGAAATGAAGCAGAGCAAGCTTTGATAATATGGATTTAAAATTCATTTGGATCAGATTACTTGAGCATTTCAATGAAAGCCTTGCACAAGTGATGAAATTGGAATCTAAGATTTATAGAATGTTTATACTTGTAGATATGATAAATTTATAGATTTATAGAATTTTTATATTTGAGTTAATACTTAGCGTGATTGAATTTGATTTTATTTTTCCAAAAAGCCAATAAACCAAGAAATTTTTGAAAAATGGATGGTTTTCTTTTCTTATAAATTCAATGAGTTTTCATTGTTTTAAAATATTTTTCTCTTTTATATCTCAACATGATTTCTTCCAAATCCAGGGCAAGCATGAATGAACCCTGCACCTTTCTTCAAAAAATAAGAGGCAAATTCTTGATATTCATATGGGTTTTTAATACATCTTGGTTCTGAGATAAAAATGAAATAATATTACCTATATTACATTTAAATTGCCTTTAATTAATGTACAGTTAAAATGGTTTTTTTTTTATTTTATCAAAAAACAAATCTATATTATAAAAGTTGTAGAGAATGCTGCTTCCACATTATGCCACGTTTTTTGCCATCATTTTTCCACTTTCTGCCACTGGTTTGCCTGGTTTGTTTTGTTTGCTTCTGTTTCCAAAGGTAATTTCAGCAAGCATTCACCCTCTTATGCCCTGAAATTGGCGCATGCTCTGCCTTGCAGTTCCTCTCCCCTTTGTATCGCTGTGTCTAGACCTGTTAAGGGTTGGGCTACCTGCTCAAGCCCGAAGGTTCGTCCGATATTTGGTCGAGCTTGGACAAAAATATCTAATATAATAATCGGGCTTGGACAAAATTTTAGGCCCGTTTTAAAAATGGGCTAGGGCTCGGGCTTAGCCTTTCAAAGCCTGGGCCCGACCCGACCCGACCCGACCCGACTTGATATTAATATATTATTTTATTTTATATTATTATATATATATATATTTATTTAGCATAATATAATTATATATATATAAAAAACATTATTGATTAATAAACATGATTATAAATATTTAATATGAAAAATGACATAAATTTTGACAAATTAAATTAAATGTTAAAGGAAATAAATAATAAAAATAAATAAATAATTAAAAATTTAAAAAATAAATAAAATTATATTTGGGCGGGCTCGAGCTTATAGCACAAAAACGAAAACGAGCTTGGGCAAAAAAATCAGGCTCGAATTACGGGTCGAGTTGGGCTTGGATATTAACTAAACTTATTATTACATGTCACATGCCCGACCCGAACCCGGCCCGACCCGAACCCGGCCCGACCCATGATCAAGTCTAGCTGTGTCCCATTCTCGGCCACGCTCGACTTTGCTTTTGAATTTTTTGGTTCTCCAGTACATGATTCGGTCATGTACAATGATTTTTCTTGGTTCTTTCTTCTCTTCCTTCTTGAATATACTATCTTCTTCTTATTGTGCTTCAGAACTCAATGCTCTTTGTGGGTTGTTAGGAATCGAATTTTTCGGTTGTTTGTACTCCCCTCTCCTTGGTTGATTTGATTTTTCACTAGGTCGGCTCCATTTGTTGGGTCTTGAACCAATTCGCTCATCTTATACTCTTGACGGGAAATTATGGATCATCCTTCCGACCTGGCTTCTTTGCTCTCTCATTATCCTCTTTGTTCTTTTCTGTCCTTGGCCTTTCTTGTGCTGTTTTATCCATTCTCATGGAACGGCTTTCCTAATGTTTGTATCATGTTTTCCCTTGAGCCCCTCAAGCCCTAGTTCCAGTCCCTTTGCTTCTTTGTTTGGGTTTCTTCCTCTTTGAAACAAAAAACCAATTGTGCTCTGAGAGTTCTCTCAATTGTTTACAAGCAAGCACCCTTTTCATTGATTTTTTTGAATACCCTTTGTTTTTCCCTCATTGATGTAGTTGTTGATTTTTGATTGTTGTTCAATTTCCCAAGTGTTCCCAACATCATCAAAGTGGGTATAGTCTTATTCCACAAATGTTCCTTTCCTTCCCAATAGGTCATTTCCGCTTCTCTTTTCCCTTTGCTTACTTTGTTCTTCCTCAAGGTCGTGAGAAACATTTCCTGTTATGTTTAATATTTGTTGTTTAATTCTTCTGTTGCACACTTTGGTTTCAAGCAAGCCCTCTTCTCTTTCTACGCAGGTAATTCCCACTCTCTTTCTTTTTGTGTTCGCTTTGTTCCTTCCCAAGAATGTGACAAACATTTACCGTTGCTTTATTATTTCTGATTCTTTGCTCTGTTATCTTTTTGAATCTTTTTTGTCTCACGTATAGTTGGTTTGTGAGTGCAAGTCTCATTTCCTGTTCACTTTTTTTATCTGATGGTAAAGGAAAAAAATGGAAGAATTAAATATGTGAACAAGGATCATGTCTGAAGTAGTTTTGAGTTTATTTCCTGGAATTTTAGGTGCTGCCTCCTTTTTGGTTGCTGATCTTAGAATGTTGTATGCTTTCTTTGTGTTTTTTTTTTTGGTGACCTCTTAGATTTGTCATATTATGCATGTTCTATGAAGTTGCTTTTGATTGTTTGATCTTGAGTCAAAACTGCTTTCACTTTCTTATGATTTGCAATGCTTTGCTTAATTTTCTCTTCCATTTTTGCCTTTGGTAAAGTAACCAAATTGAAATTTTTGTAAATTGATCAATTTTTAAGGATTGTTAAGGACCTTTTCTGGAAAGATGAGGGTAAAACTAAGGTGAAATTAAATTGTAAATTGTGGGTAGATGAAAAGGAAAAAAGCGCATTAAAATAAAATGTAAATGAGGAAGAAGAGCTTAGAGGGTCAAAATTTATTGAAGGATCCTTTCTCTTTGTCCCTTGAAAGTCAGTAGATACGAAAGAGATGTCTGATTTAGCTTTCAGTTTCTTTCCCTAAGATCAGCATGTATTGTTGTGAATTATAGGAGTTCAATGTTAAAAATAATAAAAATAAAAATAGTTATCTTGCATTTCTGAGAACATTGAAATTATTAATATGTGAATTAATTGAGATGATTAGAAAATTATCATGGCTTGTTGAAAGTTAAATTATGATATGAAAAAATGCATCTCAAATTGTTCCTTTTGGCCAATAGGAACAATTTAATGCTATTGTTAAGTATCAATTTAAAATATGTATCTCAATTTGTATCTTTAAACTGCACAATGTTCATGAAATATATAGCTGTGATGGATTATTTGGATGATTGTAAGATAAGCAACATTTTCTCTTATGCTTACTTGGAATTTAGTTGAAGGTTGTTGAGTGTCTTTTTGGCCTTATGTATGGCAGCTTTTTTAGTGCAAGTTTCCTTTAACCTTCTTTCCCTTAAGCTCAGCAAAAATTTTTTTGAAGAATTAATTATGTTAGCAAGGAACATACCACTAGGAGATTAGAAGAAGTTTTCTTAATTTTCATTTTGAATGTGCCACTTTGATTATTTGCTGGAATTTGCAGTATCCTCACAGTGAGTGGACTTTGATGCAAGTAGCCTTTCTTCTCTTTTGCACAAGTAATTGTCACATTTTCTTTTGTTTTAATTTGCTTTGTTATTTGTCGAGCTTATAGATGACATATTCTGTAATGCTCGCTTAGAACTTAATTAGAAGGTGGTTAATTATCCTTATCTCCTCCTCTTTTCTCCTTATTTTTGCAGCATCGCGCGAACATCATACTAGTGTATATTTTTCATATACTTTGCAGAGAATTACAATGATACAAATTTCAGCCTATGGAACAAAAACACCTACACCTCTCTAAAACATGCCAGACGTAGATAAAATATTAGAGGAGACTATTGACAAATTCCCTTAAATGAACTAAAGACAACTGCAAACCTCGTCTAATGGGAAGCTGGAAAACCATCTCTGCTCAAGATATTTACAAAAGAAGGGGGCAAATCCACTCGATTAACCATGCACATCTTCTTCTTAACTTGGTTAGTCTGCTACTTGATTGGCCTCTCTATTCATCCACAAGCATTTAAAACGTTCAAACTTTAGCATGTTCTGCTGTATGTTCTTGACTATTCTCTTTATAACCAATATCCAGTCCAAACCAAATCCCCATTGTCCATTCACACAACAAAAGATCATGCTCGACTGTTTCTTCCTCCTGCATACAAATTGGAAATGTTGCCGATGCCTTCACTTTCTTCATGCATAATCTTCTGCTCGTTCTTTCTCCTACGCAGGTCCAAGGACAGTCAACATGAAGTATTCAGAGCATGCTTCAACAATGCAGTAGTTTGGTGTAACGGAATTGAGCGCTGGTTCACATCCATATCAATTTTATTGCGTTTACACATTGTACTTGTGAATTGATGAGCCTACGTATAGTTTCAACAAAAGATGCATAAAAAATTGGTAACTTGACGGAGTAAATATAATTTGTTTCTCACTTAGACATTAATAAAGACAACAACTTTTCAAAGCTAAGATAATAGAGATTGAGAAATTTGAAGGCAACAATAAACATTGCATTATTTCGTACTTGAATCTGATGCGAGACATTAAGAAAGCTAGCCAAACTATAACACCACTAAAGCATGTTCACTAAACTTAGATTCTAAATTGGAATCATCTTCTCTTGCAATTTGGAGTCTATTTGATAATATCTAGTAGACCTGAAATGAAATTGTTGATATATTCTTCTTGAAGATCTTGGTTAGAAAGAACTTTCTTCAGATTGGCATGTTTTCTCTCTAACAGACCAGCCATTTCATTGTCCTTGTCCATCACCAACTTGATGGCTTTGCTCAAGTTTTCCTTGCAAATCCGCCTGTTTTCTCCCCTCTCAACTTCAACTGCGACCTTGAATTCATTTACCAATAGTCTGGTGGTTAAAATTTGATCTACTAAGAGGGGAATCAACACAATTTGGCAGTCACTGAGCAAAGATTCCCACATTGATCCATAACCACAGTGATTCACAAAACACCCAACAGATGGGTGGTTGAGAAACAACTCTTGGTAAACCCTACCACCATGCACCAAGCCTCTTCCTTGAACCCTTTCTTGAAATCCCTCAGGCAATGCCTCTTCGATCGTAGTGCATCCGTCTGGTGGCGCTAAAGCTACCAGAAAAGGCTGGCCAGATAACTCAAACCCAAGAACCAACTCTTGAAACTCATCTTTCTGCAATTTAGTCTGGCTTCCAAACGCACAAAACACTACAGAACCTCGATCAAAGTTGCTTAGCCAATTAGCCCATTTCTCTTCAAGCTGTGTGGCCTCGGCTTCAGACAAGCATGGCCCTGTTAGCACAACAAGCTTGCCAAAATATTGAGAAAGATAGTCACAAAAAGGACCCTCAATTTGACGGTAAGTCCTACAGGCTATGACATCACTCTCTTTCATGCTAGTCAATATCCTGTCCTGGAATGACAATCCTATTCCAAAAGTTTCTGCCATAAATCTAGCTATAGCAGCCTCTTCAGGTTTGAGTTTCACTTTGGAAGAAGGATAACCAGGAGGAACTTCTATCATCTCTTCTATACTCATTTCCTTTCTTATTTTCTTTGTGATATGAGAGATTACGGTTGCAGACACCACGGCATAGTGTATGGACTTGCTGCCGATTTGCTGAGCCAAGGCTGGAATCCAGTGCCCCAAATCATAGAAAACCATATCAGGCTTTGTAGCCCTTAAAATGGCTTCTACTTGATCTCGAGTTTGATCAAACGCAATAGCAAACAGGCTGTGTAGCTGTTGAGGAACATCAGATACAGTCTCAGACCCTGGAGGGATACCATCAACATGAGAAACAACAAGAGGAAAGAATTGAATAAGATTTGGGTAATGGCTAATTTTTTCCAACTTTGATTGTGCTCCTTTAGGCAGTAAGAAGGAAATCTTATGGCCTTTCTCAGCAAGCTTGTTTGAGAGGTGAAGGTAAGGGATGAAATGGCCAAAGGCAAACCATGGAAACATGGCAATGTGAAGTTTGGAGCGGTTGGAGTTGCTCATCTTTTCTGGCAGCATGGAGGTGGGAAGTTGCATAAGCGTTTGCGCTGTATATTTCTGGCAAGACAAATTTCTGACTCCTACAGCGCGACAAAGCACAGGCACCACCATTATTTTCTGTCAACTAAAGCTTATTTCCTGAATGCAGACAATTTTATTTTGTCCTGTTTGAAATAGACAAATTCTTGCCATGAAAGTTCAAACATGGCCATGTGATGTGAGGTTGGGAGAAGTTGGGAGTTGCTTATCTTTTCTTGCAACGTGATGGTGAGCATAGGGCTTTGTACTGTATATTTCTTACAACATTATCTCTAACTCCTGCAGCGCGACAAAGCATAACCACCACCATTATTTTCTGTCAATTAAAGCTTCTTTCCTGAAGACAGAGTTCAGACAATTTTTATATATACTAGATTGACACCCCCGCTTTGCCGCGGGAATAAGGGGAATCTGAACATTGACACCACTATATAATTTATATTAAGGAGCATAATATATTTTTTCTCTAAACAAACATAAGAATCATAAAATAACAATAAGAAAGCAAGAAACATGAGCTGAGTAGCTTTAAAAGAACAGTAATTTCATCAATGGCAAACATTCATAGATTTAACAAATATAAAACTAATTGCAATTAAAAAAAATGTAAAACCAGCTTAACAATAATGCAGCTTGGTTTGAATACAAAGATCATTGCTACAAAACAATGCTGAATTCTAGAAGTAATAGTTTTGGCAAGAGCAAATATACTACCCACTCAAGGTCACGGTTCGCAGGGGTACTTGCAGTTGATGCTGAAACATTTTTGCCACCTGCATTGCAAGAGCCAATAAGGCTTGTCAAGTCTCTGTGATTAAGAAATTTGACCTATACAAAAAAAATTGATTGTTTTAGTTTGATATAAAAAATGAGAAGAAGCTTTCATATAGTTTAGGCTCTTATACCTGTATTTGAAACTACTCATAGCCTTGAATAGATGATTGAGATAGCATTTTTACTGCCACTTCAGTGTCATTCTCTGCACTACAGAAAACACGAACCTCCTATTCTTTGACTACAGTTATGGATATGAGTTTTGGTATTTATCGTCCATATTTGGGCCTGATAATAACAGCTTAATCTTGTAAGCATAAATTATTTTAGAATATTTCCAGCAAGAGCATGAAAGAGGCTCGGCTTAATGTTTCAACAACCTAGGTTTATAATCATAACACATCATTTTTCAGATTTCTTGCTTCTTATTTATCAAATACAGGTCAACACATACCGTATAAGTACATTATATATATATATATATATATATAAAGTAATTTAAAGATGTGAGACTTTTTTGGACCATTAGGTTTTGTATTATTGCATCTCACCACTGGGCATTTTATTACCTTGGTAAAATTACAACTTGCAGCCACCAAATCAAAAGACAAATTAGTATAAAAAAAAACCCTTTGCTTACATGCCTCATATAAATTCATGGCATAAACCAAAATTAACCTTTTTTAATACCCAATTAGGTAATAATTAAAAAAATAAAGCAAAGAATGAAGAATACCCATTAAGGCACTAATTAAAATTTCCAAAATCCATGAAACCATATCATAGCTATCCTTTAGTTAAGCTAATTTTATCCAAAACCATTTCATAGAGAATGTAAAATAGAGGGTATGAGTTGTATATAATATTAGATATATATATATATATATATATATATATATATATATATATATATTTATAAGTTGGAAGAGTATACATAAGTTGGAAGAGACTTTGTTAACCCCTTACAATGAACAAACTATAAAATCATCCTACATCCCAACAGAGCAATGGTATCAAAGAGGCATTTTATCAAACATGACGAATGTAACATGTAAAAATGGTTGATAAACTTAAAATAATCACACAGCACATATTAAACATAAAAGATTAGCAGAAGTCAAGATTCAGATTTCTACATAGAGTAAGGTAAAGTTAAAACATACATACCGTCAAAGGGATTGGATTTGGACTTTGGAATTGCTGAGCTTAAAAGCATATTGAGCCGTATCTGCTATGGCTCTGTATTGAATTGAAGGAACCACATTAACAAATACATAATCTTGAAAATATTATAAAATATTAGAATAAGTTGGAATAATTGATGGAGGTCTAGATTGAGTAGCATATGCTTTCCACTTAAAAGAGCATAGAAACAACTATAGCATCAACTCCATCCAATACTGTTTCTCGCAACTTTTTATAATAAAATCTCTCAAATCAATTTATAATAGTTTTTTTTTTCTAATTCCTCTTATCTCATGTCACGACCCGGAGACCGCGACTTTCACTCGATTCTTATACTTTTCTTAGTCTACAAATTTATGGACTAAATTTTTCTTTTTCCTTTTAAGGTTTGTATTCGGTGTCAGTGTAGTTACTATACTATCTAGGTGACTTATAGTCATTCCATTTAAATATTAAACAAACACGGAAACGGTTCTTAGTTACATCCCGACTTGTTAAACAAAATATGTACTGTGCATCAATTAAAGTCATACATGTAAACAAGTATTTATAAGTCCCATATACCTCAGAAAACTAGTACCAAGTCCATACACCGTCTCCGATGCCCACTTAGCAGCTCACACGGCAGATGTTAACTTCAATAATCTGAAAGAGATGAAATTTAGTGGGGTGAGCAAAACCACGGCTCAGTAAGATACTAATATAAATACAGGAGTAGGATTACACTGTCTTAAACTGCAATACTTAAACTTGCAATGATGCAATTACAGTTAATCCTTTCTCATCGATACATCTCATTATTACTTCTCATTTTCACTTTTCATTTCATAATCATACTCTGGTATGCTATCATCTCATATCAGTTCTCATATTGTGGATCATGATCACGGTGGTATGAAGTCAGAATTCTCTTCGTGTATTTCTATATTCATGTTTCATATCATATCATGACATCATATCGATGAAATATCGCTACCACCGAGTCATGATGCTCCTCATACATTCTTCATGTTTAATTGAGATATCCTATCGAGTCAGTTTACATTTAACAATCATATTCCCGTCTTATATCAATTCATATCACTTATCGCATGGGAAATTTATGATCACGATAGAGTAAGATCAGAATTCTCTTCGTATCAATCTTATGTTCATATTTCATATCGTGTCATGTCATCGTATAGATGAAACATCATTAACGTCTAGTCATGACATTCCTCATGGAATTCTCATATACTAAGCATATTATCATATCAGGGTTTAATATGCAATTCATGAAATTTTTCTGTATAAACCGCTATCTTTTCAAATCATATCATATATACTTTAGGACATGCTCAACATATGAATTTTCAATTCATTTCTAATTTGCCTTAAAGACATGATAGAAACATGTTCATTTTCAGTTCATGTATTCGTTTTCGGAGCATGTCTAAAACATGTGCGGTTTTACAACATTTTCATATACTATAAATCATATCAAGTTTAGAGTTCATATCAAATCAGTCTATACTCTAAACCGCATGTCATTTCAAATTCGACACAAAATCTTATATAAATCATGTAAGTGTCGAAATCATTTATCATGTACTTTTAAAACATATTCTGTAAATCATTTCAGGTCTAGAGTTCATATCAAATTAAACTATACTCTAGACCACATATCATGCCATGTTCGACACAAAATCACATATAAATCATATAAGTGTCGAAATCATAACTCATGGACTTTTAAACATGTTTAAAACATGTACTGTTTCAAAACATATTTTATTTCAAATCTGTTTCATGTACAGTATAAATCATGTCAAGTCTAGAGTTCATATCAATAAAATCATACTCTAGACTTCATATCATATCGGTTAGAGACTAGGCTAGATCCCTATCATCTCTCTATCAATAAAGACTTAAATCACTGTAGCTAGCAGTGAAAATCATGTCATCGTCCCCTGGAAACCAACTAGGGCGCTATCTATGGCCATAGACCTCATCTCTCTCAGCCTCACTGATCAGGCGTGACTGAGACCTGTCCACGACTATTGTCGGACAAGCATATCTGCCTAATGAGCAAAGCTCCAATTAGGCGGTTTCCACTATGCTTTATTGAATTTAATTCTTTTAGGGTGCCTACAGTCTCATAAAACATTTAAATCTTTAGCTTTTCTTTTAAAATCATGTAAAGCATATGGTGAAGTTCTTTAAGAGGTTTCGTATATAAAAATACGTATATACCATATACTTTCTTTTAAAGCTAATCTATACTTTATAGCATTTATATAAATGCTATTATAACATCTGAAACTATAGCAAATTATGCTTAAAAGCGATGCTATGAAATCATTTCCGTATGTAAATTTGATAATATTTTCATCAAATACAGAGAAGCGATTCATTCAACTTATCACCATCAACTATTCTATTTCAAGACTTTCTTTCTGTCAAATCAGTAAATCACTATTTAATTCATTCACTATTCATTTAATTTAGTATTCAATTTTGCTCAGTACTCAATTCATTCGGAAATCGAATCACTTGGTATTCAGACCATTCGGTATTCAATATCCTTTCTCAATCGTCATCAACTATTATAATAATCATTTATACATCTCATCATCAATATTAGGATCGCTTCATTTGTATGAATCCTTTAAGTTTCTATAAGCATTTAAACATCATTTTCTAAATAGTCATCAAGTTACCGAAATTATGCAAATAATAATGTCATCATTCAATATCTGTTCCAAAATCGACATCGAGGATAACAGAATCACAAAATCGATAGTCACTTATCAAATCCATTTATGATTTGATCTATTGATACATGTTCATCATTTTCGAATTGAGGTTCAATTTCATTCACTATCACAAAATCGTATCTAAATCCTCAAATCAATTTTCATGTGGCCTTTATGGTTTTATCCGAACTTATGCAATTGTCGATCTTATTATTCAAGATCTATTCTAAGGTTATAAGCACAATCATCTTTTCACATATTTATCACTCATTTCTTTGAATCCATAATTGATCGGATTGTATCGTAATTCAATCTCCATTTCGATCTCTCGAATTTGTCCATATTATCACGTTCGGAATTATTTCAAAAATCAAGAAACCGAACTCGGTAAATTCTGGAAATCACTACTCCGTTAAGAGCTTCACAATCCAATCATTTAACCATCAATTTTCAACTATGATCTTCTCTTCAAGGTAATATCGTATAATCATCGTTACTTCCATCAATACTCCAATTATCGATATTCCACCTCAATTTCTGCTCGATAGTCAACTTATAATATTAAAATAACTCGAATCATCAACTCTATAAGATTCACAACAAAATTTCTCACATTATTGTGCTCATCCATTAACCTTCTCAACTATTTAAAAATCCATTTTTTTTTGACACAGTAATATCCTTTCAAGCTTATCTTCGATAATTCTTTCAAAATTCCATTTAGATGAGAAATTAATATTTTTCCTTAAACATTTTCGTGGAAATTTCGGCAGCATAACGGCTTAATTTCCTCTAAACCTCCCGCAAGGAACTACAATTTATACTTGCAGCCGTTGATTCTCACCAATTTTTACCTCTTACTAAGACCTCCACCATCAGTTGTGGGTCCTCTTAGCATTTTTTAGCAAATCAATTTAAATGAATGCATCATATATAAAAAAAATCATAATTCCCACATACAATATAAAGCCACTAATGCTTTATAAAAGTATCTTACTTGGTGTTGAAGCTTAGCGCCTTGACGAGCTCCTAGCATCGTCGGACACCAAATCACGTCTTTGTCACCTCCGCTACAATTTCAACAACACCAATTGCACTTGCATAAATACATATTAATAAACTTATTCAATAAATATAAATCAATTTATTGTTTCTTCCTTACCAATTTCTTTTCCTTTTCTTCTCTTTCTTTTTCCTTTCCTTCTTCTTCTTCTTCCTTCTTTTCTTTCTCCTTTTCTTTTCTTTTCTTCTTTCTTTTCTTTTTCTTTCCTTTTTCTTTTCTGTTCTGTTTTTTTTTCTTCTAGCCTGAACCGGTGTTCACCTTCGCCTGGCCGGTTCAGCCACCGGCGGTCACCCTCTCCGCTGGTTCAAGCCTCCCACAGCTAGTCGACATCGTGAGGATGCCGGATCTGGCCTCCGTTTCTCGATCGGCGACACCGGCGGTAGCAGATCTGGGACGGGCGGCGGCGGCTCCTCTCTTTTCTTCCTCTCTTTTCTCGCCGTTTTCTTCACCGTCGGGCGTTCCTCCCTCTAGATCTGGCTTCACCGGGGCTTCGCAAGGCGGCGGCGACCGGTGGATCGGCCGGCGTCGCCTCCTTTCCTTTTTCCTTCTCCTTTCGGTTTTCCTTCCTCCCGCTTCGGTCTCCGCCCAATTTTTCTTTCCTTTCCGCCTCGCGCCGTCACCGCTTGCTTCTTCTCCGCCGGTGACGTCGCTCCTCCCTTCCCCTTTCTCTTTTGGCCGGCCGGCAGGGGCTGGCATTCATTTGGCCTTTCTCCTCTGTTTGCAACAGAGGAGAAAGGAAATGGGAAGGGGGGTGCCCGACCCTCCTTTCCGTTTTTTTTTTAATATTATTTATTAATATACTTAATTAATAATAGTAAATATACACATTATAATTATACATATAATTATAATTATATATAAATATACCATTATAATATGTATTTAAATACATATTTTTTTTTGTATCAAAATACATATACATATTTTTACACTTTTAATACAAAAATAATATTTATATTTATCAAAAGTATATTTATATAATATCATTATATAAATATATCAAAAAAATATTTTTATTTCTTATGAAGTTTTGGATTTCCAAATATCCAAAATTATTTTCTCCATTTTCTTATTTAATTTGGATTTTCATTTATCCAAATTAAATTTCCTCCTTCATTTCTTATTTCCAATTTAATTTTTCCTTTTCATTTCTTATTTAAATTTGGATTTCAATTTGTCCAAATTAAATTTTCCGGATACCTTATATTTATTTAGAAAATTCTCGGTCTTCACATTCTCCCCACCTTAAGAAATTCGGTCCTCCGAATTTTAACTTATATTTAGAGATGGTACAGTTCCGTATACTTTTGGTTCCTGTCCTCTCAATCATCCTTTAAGTAATACTACTAGCATACTTTCAACATTTGAATCACCTTTTATACCATTTCATATCATCTTTCCACCATATATTCATACTCTCTAAAATTTCTTATCACCTTGGGAGTTATCACTTTCTATCTCTTTTCACATAATAGCTGTTTCACACCATTTATCATTTGTTTTTCTCATTTGGCGCCAAGTCGATATATTTTGGTATCTATCGTTTACCGATTTAATCAGTAGTATGTAATTATCCCAGTAGCTTTTAAATTCAGTGCACCCGCTCTCAATATATCTGTAAGCGTTCACATATTGCGCTCGAATATTCATATCAATACGGAGCAGTGCTATAAATAAATTTGGAAATCCCAAAGCCTTTTGCTATTTCCCATAAGCATATGGCAATTCAAGATTCCATCACCTGTAACGCTCACTAGAACTTCACATACATTCTCTCCATTTCATATTTATATTTCGACTAAGGCATTAGAGAAATCTAGAAGTTTGAAAGTGGAAAAGTGATTCAATTTAGTCAATCAGTCAATAATCACTTCCATAATATCATATTCCTTTTGGGTTTCGTATTATCCCCCAACACTCATTGTCACATCGATAAATCAAAGCTGCACCTCATTGCAGACTTTTCTGTTAATCATCTCTTACCAAAATGCAACATTTATTAATCATTTTATCTCTATATCTCTTTTCATGTAGTATTCTTATTACATCTCGATGTGATAACCAAAGTGAAATCACTTTCAGTCTTAAATTCGAAAACTGTTTCATATTCGTGCTCCCTTATAACTCGAAATCATAGTTTCAATTTCCAATAGTCCTCATAATTAAGGTGGGATTATACTTTCAATTAAACCATATACTTTTGTTCGATCATTTTCAATGGCGATTCCTTTACCTCTTTCAACCCCTTTTCAGATCACATATCGATCATATTCTATACCATCATTACATTATCTTCCATATAACTGCCACAATCAATCATTCTCGATCATTCATATTCTATTCCTTTAAGGAGATACACAATTCTTCTATACCATATCGATACCATTCATTACCGGTTTCCAGTCCGTTTCAATAGCTCATCGATTGGCATTTTTTTTTTCAAAGCCCAGCCTGTTTCAATAGGCCGTCGACTGGTATCACCATACCAATAGCTGACAAATCTTGGTACAGATTGAAAATCAACAAGTTTACATGTAGACACTACACAGTACATGGGATGAAACACTATCACTGTCTCAACTACACCGACACGTACTAGACAAACCGTGCTCTGATACCATTAAATCTGTCACGACCCAGAGACCGCGACTTTCACTCGATTCTTATACTTTTCTTAGTCTACAAATTTATGGACTAAATTTTTCTTTTTCCTTTTAAGGTTTGTATTCGGTGTCAGTGTAGTTACTATACTATCTAGGTGACTTATAGTCATTCCATTTAAATATTAAACAAACACGGAAACGATTCTTAGTTACATCCCGACTTGTTAAACAAAATATGTACTGTGCATCAATTAAAGTCATACATGTAAACAAGTATTTATAAGTCCCATATACCTCAGAAAACTAGTACCAAGTCCATACACCGTCTCCGATGCCCACTTAGCAGCTCACACGGCAGATGTTAACTTCAATAATCTGAAAGAGATGAAATTTAGTGGGGTGAGCAAAACCACGGCTCAGTAAGATACTAATATAAATACAGGAGTAGGATTACACTGTCTTAAACTGCAATACTTAAACTTGCAATGATGCAATTACAGTTAATCCTTTCTCATCGATACATCTCATTATTACTTCTCATTTTCACTTTTCATTTCATAATCATACTCTGGTATGCTATCATCTCATATCAGTTCTCATATTGTGGATCATGATCACGGTGGTACGAAGTCAGAATTCTCTTCGTGTATTTCTATATTCATGTTTCATATCATATCATGACATCATATCGATGAAATATCGCTACCACCGAGTCATGATGCTCCTCATACATTCTTCATGTTTAATTGAGATATCCTATCGAGTCACTTTACATTTAACAATCATATTCCCGTCTTATATCAATTCATATCACTTATCGTATGGGAAATTTATGATCACGATGGAGTAAGATCAGAATTCTCTTCGTATCAATCTTATGTTCATATTTCATATCGTGTCATGTCATCGTATAGATGAAACATCATTAACGTCTAGTCATGACATTCCTCATGGAATTCTCATATACTAAGCATATTATCATATCAGGGTTTAATATGCAATTCATGAAATTTTTCTGTATAAACCGCTATCTTTTCAAATCATATCATATATACTTTAGGACATGCTCAACATATGAATTTTCAATTCATTTCTAATTTGCCTTAAAGACATGATAGAAACATGTTCATTTTCAGTTCATGTATTCGTTTTCGGAGCATGTCTAAAACATGTGCGGTTTTAAAACATTTTTCATATACTATAAATCATATCAGGTTTAGAGTTCATATCAAATCAGTCTATACTCTAAACCGCATGTCATTTCAAATTCGACACAAAATCTTATATAAATCATGTAAGTGTCGAAATCATTTATCATGTACTTTTAAAACATATTCTGTAAATCATTTCAGGTCTAGAGTTCATATCAAATCAAACTATACTCTAGACCACATATCATGCCATGTTTGACACAAAATCACATATAAATCATATAAGTGTCGAAATCATATCTCATGGACTTTTAAAACATGTTTAAAACATGTACTGTTTCAAAACATATTTTATTTCAAATCTGTTTCATGTACAGTATAAATCATGTCAAGTCTAGAGTTCATATCAATAAAATCATACTCTAGACTTCATATCATATCGGTTAGAGACTAGGCTAGATCCCTATCATCTCTCTATCAATAAAGACTTAAATCACTGTAGCTAGCAGTGAAAATCATGTCATCGTCCCCTGGAAACCAACTAGGTCGCTATCTATGGCCATAGACCTCATCTCTCTCAGCCTCACTGATCAGGCATGACTGAGACCTGTCCACGACTATTGTCGGACAAGCATATCTGCCTAATGAGCAAAGCTCTAATTAGGCGGTTTCCACTATGCTTTATTGAATTTAATTCTTTTAGGGTGCCTACAGTCTCATAAAACATTTAAATCTTTAGCTTTTCTTTTTAAAATCATGTAAAGCATATGGTGAAGTTCTTTAAGAGGTTTCGTATATAAAAATACGTATATACCATATACTTTCTTTTTAAAGCTAATCTATACTTTATAGCATTTATATAAATGTTATTATAACATCTGAAACTATAGCAAATTATGCTTAAAAGCGATGCTATGAAATCATTTCCGTATGTAAATTTGATAATATTTTCATCAAATACAGAGAAGCGATTCATTCAACTTATCACCATCAACTATTCTATTTCAAGACTTTCTTTCTGTCAAATCAGTAAATCACTATTTAATTCATTCACTATTCATTTAATTTAGTATTCAATTTTGCTCAGTACTCAATTCATTCGGAAATCGAATCACTTGGTATTCAGACCATTCGGTATTCAATATCCTTTCTCAATCGTCATCAACTATTATAATAATCATTTATACATCTCATCATCAATATTAGGATCGCTTCATTTGTATGAATCCTTTAAGTTTCTATAAGCATTTAAACATCATTTTCTAAATAGTCATCAAGTTACCGAAATTATGCAAATAATAATGTCATCATTCAATATCTGTTCCAAAATCGACATCGAGGATAACGGAATCACAAAATCGATAGTCACTTATCAAATCCATTTATTATTTGATCTATTGATACATGTTCATCATTTTCGAATTGAGGTTCAATTTCATTCACTATCATAAAATCGTATCTAAATCCTCAAATCAATTTTCATGTGGCCTTTATGGTTTTATCCGAACTTATGCAATTGTCGATCTTATTATTCAAGATCTATTCTAAGGTTATAATCACAATCATCTTTTCACATATTTATCACTCATTTCTTTGAATCCATAATTGATCGGATTGTATCGTAATTCAATCTCCATTTCGATCTCTCGAATTTGTCCATATTATCACGTTCGGAATTATTTCAAAAATCAAGAAACCGAACTCGGTAAATTTTGGAAATCACTACTCCGTTAAGAGCTTCACAATCCAATCATTTAACCATCAATTTTCAACTATGATCTTCTCTTCAATGTAATATCGTATAATCATCGTTACTTCCATCAATACTCCAATTATCGATATTCCACCTCAATTTCTGCTCGATAGTCAACTTATAATATTAAAATAACTCGAATCATCAACTCTATAATATTCACAACAAAATTTCTCACATTATTGTGCTCATCCATTAACCTTCTCAACTATTTAAAAATCCATTTTTTTTGACACAGTAATATCCTTTCAAGCTTATCTTCGATAATTCTTTCAAAATTCCATTTAGATGAGAAATTAATATTTTTCCTTAAACATTTTCGTGGAAATTTCGGCAGCATAACGGCTTAATTTCTTCTAAACCTCCTGCAAGGAAATACAATTTATACTTGCAGCCGTTGATTCTCACCAATTTTTACCTCTTACTAAGACCTCCACCATCAGTTGTGGGTCCTCTTAGCATTTTTTAGCAAATCAATTTAAATGAATGCATCATATATAAAAAAAATCATAATTCACACATACAATATAAAGCTACTAATGCTTTATAAAAGTATCTTACTTGGTGTTGAAGTTTAGCGCCTTGACGAGCTCCTAGCATCGTCGGACACCAAATCACGTCTTTGTCACCTCCGCTACAATTTCAACAACACCAATTGCACTTGCATAAATACATATTGTAGACACCATTTTTGTTCGGTTCTTTTTCAAAACATTCTTAATTAATTAGTTTGTATATATTTTATTATTGATTTTTAAATTTTATTTTTTATTTAGATTTAGAAATAAAATTTGGATTTTGATTTTGATTTTTATATAATAAAATAAAAAAAGAAGGAAATCTAAATTAATTTTGATAGGAAAGTAAAATTAAATGAAACCATTAAAAGATTGGAAATTAATTTGAATTTGGAATTGATATTAAATTTAAGATTAGATTCTTGAAATATAAAATTTCCTAAAAAAAAATTGATTCTAGATTTCCAATTATTACCAAAAATAAAATTAAAAAAAATATAAAAAAAGGAAAAAACCTAGGTCTATAAAAGGAGAAGGAAACTAGGGTTTTGAAAAAAAAAAGATAGATAAAAGGGGAAGAGAAAACCCTAGAGGGAGGGGGGAACAGACACAAAAAAAAAGAAGAACACAGGAGGAGAAAACCCTAGAGAAGAAACGTAAGGAAGAAAAACCCCAGAAAGTTAGAGAGAAAACCTAGGAAGGAAACTTAGAAAAACCGGGGAGGGGGAAGACACAGAGAGAAAGAAAACCCTAAAGAATTTAGACTGCTTTTATTTTTTTTACTAGGGGGAACCGGACAAGGAACGATCCTGGGCACCTTCCTTCACCATCACTGCGCCACTTCCACTGTTCTTCAACCCAGCCTCACCTAACCACCCTTAGCTACCGAACTGTATCTTTCATTATTCATCAAACCACCTCTGGTCACCTCCGTCTTTGCTGCTACTGCACGAACACAGCCAAATCATCTACTGCACCTTCTCCCAAGCCGTCCAACCTCTGCTGTCAGATCTCCTGCCCACCTCCACCGTTTGCTGCATCAAGTTTCTTGCTCTGTTTACATGTTCCCGATCCTGCCTCGTTCTCCATCACTATTTGCTGCATCATCTTCGCCAATCACCATCATCACAGTCCAGCCAAGCCTTGCCTACTGTACCACTCTCTGTTGAAGATCCAGGTCTGCTGCACACCATACCATCATTCGTGCATCACCCTTAGCTGTTCGTTGCTTCTTGCTGAGTCGTCCCTCCACCAGTAGCTGCATCCTCGCTGCTGCTCTTCCTGCTTCAACGCCGTCGCCCGTACCTGCTCTTGTTGCTGCTCATCCCTACTGGTTCTTGCTCCTTTTTGCTAAACGAAAGCTGCAGTTATTAAACGATAAAAAGAGCCACGTCAAACCAACCAAAGAAGACAAGAGAGGTTTGCTTTATTATTAACGTTGATAAGTTCATATGGCTGGCAAGTTGATGCTTGATATGATGTTTCATGTATAAAGGGGGTTTCAACTATTTGTATGAGGATTCCATAACCTGTGTCGTTTTATAAATTAATTTAATAAACTAACAATGATGATTTGGTAATAATTTGTGGGAAAATTCATATTCAATTTGATTTAATAATTAACTTAATAATAATTTGTATGCTAATAAGTGGATTTAATGATTGATATTCTATTTAATATTAGCTTGCTTGTTAATTCATATGAAATTCAACTTAGTGTATATAATTGGTTTGACTTAATAATCTTTAAATATTAGTTTTGCATATTAGTAATTTGTATATTTTTATATAATTTGATTTTGCATGATTATGGGATAATTTGATAATTTTGCATGATTTGTATATTTGTAGAACTAAATTTAGTTTGCATGTAATTTGTATGAATAATGTGATATATTTGCATGAGAATATTATGATATTGTGATAACTTGACTTGGCTTGCATGTGTCGTTAGGATTTAACTAAATAATGAAATTGTGTGATTTACATTGTCGACTTAGGAATTTTATTTTAGAAAATATGGCTTATAAAATAAGATAGATAAAACAAAAATTAGAAAAAATAATAAAATCATAAAATATGGAGATAAGTTGAGATTATTCCGACGATGGAACTCTGAGAGGATTGCGATCGAGTAATATTCTCGAAGATCTTGAGGTGAGGAGGTCCTTTTTAAGTCTTACCAGCTCGATGGAAGATTTAAAAAGTCATTTCCGATATTTAAAATGCAAATTTATTAAAAAATTGAAATAAGAATTAATTAAAATTAATTACAATTAAAAGAATTAATAATCAAATTAGAAATTAAGAGTCATAGAAATTAATATATTTAAGAAATAGAATAAAATAATACAACTATAAATATTCCAACGATGGAATTCTAAAAGGACTGCGCTTGAGTAGTACTTTTAGATATCTTGAGGTGAGGATGTTTCTTTTAGGTCTTACCAGCTTGATGGAAGATCTAAGGGGATATTTCCAATATTTAATAAATCAATCTAATTATAAAATATAAAATTTAATTAGATTGAAAAAATAATAATTAAAATTAAGTTCATTATAATAGATAATAAAAATCAAATTAATTAGTTAGAATTAAAATTAGGAAAGAATTAAAATAAATAGAAATTAAATTAAATTAAATATTTTAATAAATGTGAATTATTCCGAGGATGGAATTTAAAGGAAATTGCGCTTGAGTAGTTTCTTTAAAAATTCCTAAGGTGAGAAAGTTTCTTTAAGGTCTTACCAGCTTGATGGAAGGTCTTTAAGAAAATCTTTGATATCAAATAATTCATGTTTATTTTAAGATATAAAAATGTATGAAATAATAATTTATAGAATAAAATAAGATAAAATAATAAATAAAAATTGGATAGGAGTCAAAATAGGTTTTGCATAAAATATTTAAACAATCCGACGACGGAGCCTCTTCAAGAAATGCGATTGGTCCTACTTGAATACTCTTGAGGTGAGAAAAACTTTTATGTTATCCAACCAGCTTGATGGAGGAGACTTAAAAGATTTTTCAATATTTAATTATATCGAGATTAAAGTAAAAAGGCAAAATTAGGATAACCTTAGATTATTTGGTACCATTTTAGGATGGGCATTGTGAGGGTGCTAATCCTTCCTCACACGTAACCGTACTCCCGAACTTAGAACTCTTAACGTAGACCAGGCCTTATCCTTAGTTTGAATAGGTGACCAATCACACCTAGGTTAGAATGGTTGGTGGCGACTCCATAGTTTTGTGTCTAGCTATTAGGTTTCCCCCGAAACTTAATACGTTATGACACATTTTAATAAACTTATTCAATAAATATAAATCAATTTATTGTTTCTTCCTTACCAATTTCTTGTCCTTTTCTTCTCTTTCTTTTTCCTTTCCTTCTTCTTCTTCTTCCTTCTTTTCTTTCTCCTTTTCTTTTCTTTTCTTCTTTCTTTCCTTTTTCTTTTCTGTTCTGTTTTTTTTTCTTCTGGCCTGAACCGGTTCGGACCGGTTCAGGCCGGTTCGGGCCGGTTCACCTTCGCCTGGCCGGTTCAGCCACCGGCGGTCACCCTCTCCGTCGGTTCAAGCCTCCCACAGCTAGTCGACATCGTGAGGATGCCGGATCTGGCCTCCGTTTCTCGATCGGCGACACCGGCGGTAGCAGATCTGGGACGGGCGGCGGCGGCTCCTCTCTTTTCTTCCTCTCTTTTCTCGCCGTTTTCTTCACCGTCGGGCGTTCCTCCCTCCAGATCTGGCTTCACCGGGGCTTCACAAGGTGGCGGCGACCGGTGGATCGGCCGGCGTCGCCTCCTTTCCTTTTTCCTTCTCCTTTCGGTTTTCCTTCCTCCCGCTTTGGTCTCCGCCCAATTTTTCTTTCCTTTCCGCCTCGCGCCGTCACCGCTTGCTTCTTCTCCGCCGGTGACGTCGCTCCTCCCTTCCCCTTTCTCTTTTGGCCGGCCGGCAGGGGCTGGCATTCATTTGGCCTTTCTCCTCTGTTTGCAACAGAGGAGAAAGGAAATGGGAAGGGGGGTGCCCGACCCTCCTTTCCGTTTTTTTTTTAATATTATTTATTAATATACTTAATTAATAATAGTAAATATACACATTATAATTATACATATAATTATTAATTATATATAAATATACCATTATAATATGTATTTAAATACATATTTTTTTTTGTATCAAAATACATATACATATTTTTACACTTTTAATACAAAAATAATATTTATATTTATCAAAAGTATATTTATATAATATCATTATATAAATATATCAAAAAAATATTTTTATTTCTTATTAAGTTTTGGATTTCCAAATATCCAAAATTATTTTCTCCATTTTCTTATTTAATTTGGATTTTCATTTATCCAAATTAAATTTCCTCCTTCATTTCTTATTTCCAATTTAATTTTTCCTTTTCATTTCTTATTTAAATTTGGATTTCAATTTGTCCAAATTAAATTTTTCGGATACCTTATATTTATTTAGAAAATTCTCGGTCTTCACATTAGTCCAATGGTTAGTCGTTACTCGAATCGCTTGGATGTCAAGGGTTCGAGTAGCGGCGGACGCGAAAGAAATCCGTGAGGACCTAAGTGCCACGTCAGCTGAACTGACGGGGGCCTCCTCTAGAATCCAAAGCGGACAATACTGTTGAGTGCGACCGGCCCCACATGATACTGGTCGTCACATCTCATTTGTAAAACATATGTCAGAAGTTTCTATATGTAAATTTTAGGAGATGCATAGCAATTGAAAGAGAAAAAGAATATTTGATAGGTAACAAAAGGATAAAAGAACACCATAAGTAATTTAAATTAGTTAAGGGAATATAATTGAACCTCAAACTTATTTTTCTCCCTAAGCAAATCATAATACAGGAAATATTGAATATAAACTACATAGAAACATTGGAATAAAGTCAATAGCAAAAACTACAGAGAAATCATTAATTTTACATCAAATCAGTAACCACTATACAACCATAAAAAGGGTGGTGTAAACATCAAACTCATATATTGCTCATATATTGAAAAGCAGATTAAGTCTCATGGTTCTACTTAAAACAGAAGAAAAGTAGTACAATTTACAAAAGAAATTACAATCAGTAATGTTTATTAGCATCATAAGTTGCAAAACAGAAACTTCAATGAACCTTGACAGTAGATAAAATTCTTAAAATAACTAAAGAGAAAATGTTCAAACAGATAATATCAAATAAGACAAAATGTAAAACAAAAATCATTTGGACTAAATTATGCAACTACCAAATTGGACTTATCATCCTTAATTTCACTCACTCTCGAAAGCAAAAAAATGAAGTTCACAACCACTCTTTTCAGTCTTCTTGATGAACAGTGTAGAATAGGGTACCACCTCAAATGCCATCGCAGAACAATCCTCATAGAAAGATGCAATTATATTGATAGACTGCAAGATTCCAATTGGAAATTACAATAAGAAAAACTTAAGTGAGCAATATAATGCAATAAATAAGAGAGAGATTATCATTAAAAGCAACTAAATGATGCAAAAAAGTTTTGAAACAATAACAAAAGAAGAGAACAAAGGATAATAAAGGATTTTTTTTCCGCCTGTTCACCTCATTCTAAGGAAGAATAAGAATCATGTAGTTGGTACGGAGCATTCATAAACATAGTTATACCATTCTCCTCGTTTCCTTTCTCTCACTCCCAACACTATAAGAATCTCTTACATATTTGGAATACATGTCCGAAATATTTACAGTAGCAACAAAAAAATATTCACAAATAATTGCACCCAGGCAAACCATAAGAATTCACGATTTCTATGGATCTAAGGGCAGTAACGGAGGTAAGACTCATTAGCAAATAAGATTAATGGTTGAGGGTAAACATCATCATAGCTATACTCATTTTAAATTAAATTCAATCTTACACAGCATATGTTAAGAATACATTTTACATGCATCATCCATTCTAAATTTTACCCTACCCTTTCAATTCCACATAGTAATGGACTTGAGATACAATCTTAATATTATTATCATGCTTAACTTTTCTAGCATGGAAATGTAATATCATCAATGTAAGCTTTTGATTTTTGATATTGAATTCCTAGAATTCACTAATATGCATTCTGATTCTAGGCAAAAGAATAAAAAACAAAATTAGACATTCACCTCCATCGCTCCTAATTTTGAAGGAAATAAAACAAAGCATTCTTCATTTAGTTTAATTCTTTTTCTTCTTCTTTAACATTTGCATTTCACTTTATTACCATTTTTATTCCTTTTCTATTCACCATTTCTAATTTTTTCTTAAATCAATAGTCATCTCATCAGTTCAAAATCTTTCCCAGCAATCCTTCAAAACTAAATTAATTTATGAAAATTTTGGTTTATTTGTTTTAATAAGGGAAAAAACAAAAATGGAATAAGCAATCCATTGTCACTCACAAAGAAGAGAAAGATGGTTTTAATCCCATATCTAACAAAAAAAATGAATGTTGCGTACAATGAAATACAACATATCTAAGATGCTGGAAAAGGAAAAAGAAAAGGAATGCACATAGCATGGCAAAGTCAGTAGCTAGAAAGTAGTTGCACGCAGAATTATTAAAAATGGTAATCAAGCAAATCTTTCCTAAACTCCAATCATTCTCTTAAGGAAGAAGACAGAATATTCCTCGCAATCTTCATAGAAAACAAAGAAGACCAAAACAATAAAAGTAGTGGAAATTACCTGTGTAGGAGGCCTCCTTGGAATCAAGGTATAACCACGGTGTGAACTCTAAAAGAACCCAGGACAAAAGGAATTAAAATAAAAATCAAGACGTAAATGAGCAAGTTATAACCCAAAGAAATATTTAAAAAAAAGGCTTAGAGCACCTGGTTTTGCTTGGAATGGAACCGCAACAACTGCAAGAACTGTGGAAGCACTAAAAAAATTTACAAACAATGAAAATTCAAAGGTGCATTAGCAAGGAAGATTGCAACGGAATTAAAAAAAAACAAAAATCACCTCAGCAAGAAAGAAGTTTTGTCGCAAACAATCGGGAGAACTTGGGAGAATAATATTTTTCTTGGATTTTTTAAAGTAGAACATAACCCAAACAAAGCAATAAACAAATTGAAATCGGCATTTGGGAGGGGCTCGAGGGAAGAGATGGTACAAAGAAAATGATAAAAAGGCGTAGAAGCAGGCAGGTCGGAATAGGAATCCAACATTTTTAGATAGAAGCCTGGAATGCAGGACTCGGTTCAAGACTCGTGTGAAAAATCGATCAAAATTGGAAAATGGGGCAAACCAGAGCCAAATCAAATCACTCTAGCATACATAGGAGACTACAACGATCTGGGAAATCAATTCCTGGTTGCAGTTTTTGTAGAAAGAAAATCGGTAAGGAATACACACGCCAAATGAAGTGCACAACTTGTTTATATTACCACATCATCCAGAAAGAGACAAAAAACAGCAATCAAACTAGGGGCAAATAGTGAAAAAAGGATGGCAAAAAACGTGGCTGAAGGTGAGAATGCGTGGTTTTACAACTTTTATTATATTTATATATATATTTCTCTTTTCCAAGTATTTTTCAAAATAACTTTTTTTTCTCTTAATAAAAGAATGCAAAATATTAAAATCAATGGGAAAAAATTGTTGGCCTTTTGTTCTAAAGGTTGAATTGAAAGAACCATATTTTGTTTTTGTTTATCGGGTTTTGTGAGGGCAAAAGAGATAAACAAAAGAAGAGATGACAAAATGGGTAGAAAGAAGATAGAGATAAAGAGAATAGAGAATGTTATTAGGTTAATAATAGGCAAGTCATATTTTCCAAGAGGAATGATAGTTTGCCCAAGCAGGATAAGGAACTCGCCATTCTCTTCCAAAGTTGCTGTCATCATTTTCTTCACAATTGGTAAGCTCATTGAATTCTCCAGCTCTAGGTATGAAATAAAATGTACAACTTGTTATTTTTAACAAAAATTTAATTTTTTTTGAAAATTTTCATCATTGCATAAACTTATCCATGGATCAGGTTAGGCCGAGTTCGAACTTAGCCTAAATAAGATATTAATAGGGTATACATAAGCCTAGGATTGACCCAACTCGATTATTCGGACATGACAAGTGGAGCAAGTGTGTCAAGCCTAGTCCACAAGTAAGCCATATGAATCAATATATGAACTCACCTTAAGTCATTAACATGAATTCTCTTCTTCCACTTATTTCTATTTAAGGCAACGTGTTCTTCCAATTTTACTGCTGCCATATCTTTTCGAATGACTTTTTTCCAAACCTTTTGGGGCTTTTTTAGCCATAACCTTTTATCATCATTCTTAGTCTTTACTCTCCCTATTGGAGCACCTACAGGTCTATGTCGTATATGTCCAAATCAACCCAAAACGATTTCATTCATCTTGTCTTCGATAGGTACTACTCCAACCTTCTTACGGATATTTTCATTTCTCAGTTCATCCTTTCTCGTATATTCTCAAATCCACAATAACATTCGCATTTCTTCTGTAGTTATCTTTTGTGTATACAATCTCTTGGTCGGTCACATACCGTAAAGCAATGTTGGTCTAACAAATGTTTTGTAAAACTTACCTTTCAACCATATGAGAATTCCTTTATCATACAACGCACTTGTAGTGTTTCTCCACTTGCTCTAGCCAGCATAGATCTTATGGGTCACATCACTTTCAACCTCTCCATTGACCTATATGATCAATCCCAAATATTGGAAATGATTTCGCTTAGGTATCGCCATCCCATCTAACATAACTTTGTTTAATCTTACTCTTTATTTAAACTGAATTTATATTCAACGTATTCAGTTTTCACTTTGTTTAGTTTGAACCCTTTTGATTCTAACTGCCATCTCTATAGTTCTAACTTTGCGTTGACCTTCACTCTAGTCTTAACATATAGGACAATATCATCTGCAAACATCACACACCAAGACATCTTATCCTAAATGGATTTTGTCAGTTTTCCATCAATACAATGATCAAGAATGGTCTTAGTGCCAACAACTTGATATAGTTGCACTGTGATAGAAAATTCACTTGTGTGCCCCTTCCATGTCCTCATTCGTGTCCTTGTATCTTTATCCATGTCCTTAATTATTTCAATATATTTCACAGAAATTCATTTATTCATTAAAGACCACCATAGCACTTTCTTAGGTACTTTATCATATGCTTTCTCTAAAGACCATATAAAGATTTTTACCTAGTACTCGAGAACGCTCAACCTGTTGTCTAAGCAAGTGTATAGCCTCCATAATTGATCGGTTAGGTATAAAACTAAATTGATTCTCCGATATTTCTATAGTTTTCCTTAATCTTTGTTCTATCATATTCTTCCATAGTTTCTTCGTGTGACTCATCAGTTTTATGCCTCGATAGTTGAGCAACTTTGAATAATTCTCCTTTGTTTTTACCGAGAGGTATTAAGATTCAAGACACTTTTCCTCAATTCCTTAGACATTTTAATAGTGTTTTAAATCTTGTTAAGAAGTTCTGCCAACTACCTAACTCTCACCTCTCTAAGCATTTTCAAACTTTAATTAGAATGTCGTTAGTTCGAACAGTTTTCTCAGTATTCATTTTCTTTAATGCTTTCTTTATTTCTATCTCTTTGACTTTAGGCATAAAAATTCGATTCAAATTCTTGAGAAGAGCCAAGATATTACCTAAAATTTGACGTTGTTCGTCGTTGAATGATTTGTCGAAATAATAACACCATTTTTATTCAATGTCATTGACCATTATGAGAGTTCTTTAGTACTCATACTTGATATATTTCATGACTTTTAGGTCACGACTCCTCCTCTCTCTTACTCATGCCAATCTAGACATACTTTTTTCTTAAATTTTTTATGTCTAACTTGTCGTAAATCTTTTTTACAACATTCGCTTTAACTTCTACCACCATCTTTTTTTATATTTTTTCTAATTAACTTATATTTTGTAAATCGTCTAAAATACAAAAATCGTTAATGATAAGTCAAACATAAAATATAGTTTAATTTTTATCAAATTTATATATAATTTTATCAAAATTTTAAGTCTAATAATTTTTTGTTATTTTCCTATTGCATCATCAGATGATGTTAAAATTATCAAATTTAATTTGAAATAATTTAAATTAAATAAAAGCAATGAATATTAAATAATTCAAAATAAAAATTTCCCTTCTTTGTTATTTGTGTGAGAGAAACATGAAACACTGCTGAAAATCTGGCCAAAAAATATCTATCACTTATGGTATGTTTCACCAAGGTAATTAAAATAATGCTATGAAAAATTCTAAATGCAATCTGTATTTTTTTTTTCACACAACCATTTTACTTCTACAACAATATTTTTCTTCTTCTTTAATATGGTTGGAGGGAGTAAAAAAGTGATTGTATTTAGTGACTCTAATGCCATTTTTAACGAATGAGGGGTTATTTGATTTTTATTACTTATACAAACGATTCGAGAATAATAACTAAAAACTTTGTTAATTTCAGTTCCTTATGGATAATTAGATTAATTTTGTATCTCCTGTGAAGCACATAAATCTGTTGTTTTTTAATTAAGACCCCAAGATTAATAACCTCATTTTCATTTACAAAGCAATGTTTCATTTCATGAACCGTTGAGAACCTTGAGACATACAATACAAAAGATGAAAAAAATACTACTTAAAATTGAGCGGTTATATAAATCATTCCTTAATTTTTTTTTATAAAAAAACACGAGGTATCTACATATCGCATTAGGTATAAAACTATTTTCTGCTCTTATTTCATGGTTGATGTTGACCTTAAGTGAGGATTTAAACATTATCCTCACTTATAAATTCAATAAAACTTCATACCACTGAACCAACATTCCTTATCCTTTGCCACTGAACTCTCATTCAATATCCACATCAAATTAAAAGGAATTAATTGTTTAATTAAGACCCCAGGGGAAATAGATGAAACAATATTGCGTGCATAGCAGACATGTCTACATGCAAAAGAAGTTTGGCAGCAACTTAACTTTCCCTGGGAGAGTAAGTAATATTGGTGAAGAAGTAGCTGATGGGTTAACAGATGTATTGGAGAAGCCTACTCATGAACAAGCTCAATGTATGGAATAGCAGGAATGGTGAGCTGGGAAGAGAAGGGATCTCCTTTCATAGCAGCTAACTTCATCAGACGTTATTCGGAGGAAAACCATGAAGCTTGACTGACGGCGAGAGTAGAAGAACTAATTAAGGGTAGTCAGAGATGCAAACCACCTGTGATGGAAACATACAAGGTATACTTCGATGGTGCGTTTAACAAATAAAATAAGATGGGATGACTAGAACTGTTGATTTGAAAATCAAAGGTGAAAATATGGGAGTTTTTGTGTCAAGTTTATCACATTTAACAGACCCATTTATGGTAGAGTCAATGGCTGTCTGCAGAGCTATGGAGTTCACTTTGAATATGGGACTGGAAGATATCGAGCTTGAGGAAGATGCTTTTAAAAAAAAAAAGGTTGCGGACAGTGGAGACTGATCTATTAAAAGCCAGATTTTCATCCCGTCAGGAGCCAAAAAAAATTTATCTAATGAGATTTCGTTTAAATATATTAAATTATAAAAGATTAATAGCAACAATAATGATAAAATAATAATAAAAAAAACTAAAACTTTTTGTATCTAGTCATAAGTATTAAAAAATTTTCAAGTATTTGCTATACGATTTTATATTTTAAAAACCATGCATAATAGTTTTGTTATGAATGTTTTTTGTTATGAATGTTTTGAAGCATATCTTTTTAAGGTATATAACTAATTTATCATTCAATCATTAATTTCTCATTTGGTTACATAAATGATTTGTCAACTTATTCATTGTTGAAAATGCATTATTTATTGTGACAATGACAATGGATAGAATTAATATTAGTGTCAACAATAAATAAACTAATAAATATATTTTATTTTTATTTCAATCTCAACTATTTTTATAATAAAATGTCAATTTTTTAAAACCTTAAAATCTAAATGATAAAGTACATAAAATTGAATTTCTTCTATCGAAGTTTCATCGAACAAGAATCAAATAAATTTGATAAAATATAATCACTTATTTATATAATTTAAATTTAGTTTTTTTAGTCCCACTAGGCCGGATCGGCCCTACCCTACTTTCATTTATTGGCACTATTATCGAAAAAGGCAAGCTTATGTTTTAAAACTTTATTATCAATTGCTAGACCTATTTATGGCTTTATGTCCGAGCTCGACCCGAATTAATTGTTTGGGCTCGATTTTTAATCTAAATCCATTTTTGCATTTATGATACGAATCTAAACTTGACATGGCTCGACCTGGTTTGTCAATTATTAGTTTTCATCTGAGCTTGTATCATTGCATCTCAGCTTATTTGAACATCAAATTTCAAGCTTTGGATTCAGAGACAAAAGTAGTCCTAACTTCAATGAAAAAAATTGAAACAGCAAAACTTAAAGTAAAGCAAAAGTCGAAACAAAGAAAAAAAAACTTGGGTTGTAAATGAAATAGCTGAGAAAGAGGTTATCTAGACTGAATTTATCTTGATTGAATTAAATGATTACCAACAAAAGAAGAGAGAATTCCTGGTTGCAACGAAGAAGCCCCCACCATTTTTGTTTTCTTTTTGTTAACCCACTTTACTTCCCTCTTTTCCATTTCCATTTTTCTCATTTTGTTGGGACTATTTCGGTGAAGAGGCCAATTACGTGGGCTTTGCCCCATATATTGATACAGAACTAATGGATTTTTGTTCCGAGGGGGGCTGGGTTTGGGATTTTGAGAGTAAAATTCAAGTTTGACCTGATTTTTGATCGGATTTTATATTTTTGTCTAAACTAAATTTTTACATTGGATATTTTTATCCAAATCCTCTCAAAAATTGAACAAGCTTAAGAGCTTCAACAAGTCGCTTGGCCCATGTACAAGTTTAATTTTTGCATACATTGCGTGGAGTGAAGGCTGCAACATATATTCTTGTCAATTATGAAATTGATGTACTGCTCAGGAGATATTTTGGGTAGAGGATTATCCAAATTTAATTAAACATGTTATTGTTGAAGAAGCAAATTATAAAATTCTTATTTAAAAAAAGTCTTATATTATAATTTAATATTGAATTTTATCATTATATTTCGGGTTTTATTGAATTTTACCATTGAATTTTTATTTTTTAATTTCTAATAAAATATAACAAAATTAAAATATTTCATAAAATATTCTATTAATGCAAATGACAAATTTAGCTATTATGGGTTCAGTTATATGACAAAAGATTCTATTTTTTAAGGTTTTTTTTTTTAAAATTTGAAACGATACATTACAAGATAGATTACAATCATAAATGAACCAAACAAATCGGTATATAACTAGACATACAATTAATGGTTGATTTTGACATTTGATTTTTTTTTTGGGAGGCAACTAAAAATTTAAAATTATAAGTATTTTTCATTTCATGTTCATCACTATGTTTTAGTAACATAAAACATATATGCAAGTAATATGCTAAAACTTATAATAAGAAGTAGATTTGTTCAAGGGCCGAGATATTCGCCTAAGCCCGAAGGCTTGCCCATTTTTTTAGTGGGTTTAGATAAAAATATTAATCAAGGCCAGTTAAAAAATGGGCTAGGCTTGGGTTTATCATTTCAAGCCTAAGCCTAGCCCGACCTGTCCATTTATTATACTTTTTTATATTAATATTTTTAATTAATTTTGCTTTTTTTGTGTAATTTATTTTGAGTTTGTATTAGTTTTTATACTTTAATTTAAATTTTCACGTTTCTTTTTGTTTTTATGTAAAAATTTATTCAAATTTATTGAGTTGTACTTATTTACTATTATGTGTTTTAATATTTTTTTAATATTTTGTTATATATATATTTTTAAAAAATTGATAGTATTTGGGTGGACATGGACAAACTTAGGCTTATTCATTATAGGTAAAAACGGGCTTGAACAAAAAATTAGGTCAAAAAAATGGGCCAGTTGGGCTTACGCATTTTTTCACTTTCTTAATATTTTATCTAAGCTAGTTTTGGTTCATAAACTGGTCTAATAAAAAATGATGGTGAAGGCGAACACAAAAAGGTAATAGTGAAAGCTTTGAGGCAATTTTCAAAACAACAAGACGATAGGGATGCTACAAGGCTTTATGGTATTTTTAATTGCTATATTGGTTTGATGAAGACGAAGGTGATAAGGCAAGCTTATGCCGTGTGTATTTTATGTGATGATGGATGAATTAAACTATGGATTTAACCCCTCTTTATAGTAAAAAAAAATTAGTCTTAGTACAACTAAACTTCTCTATCTATTTTCCTCCTTTTTATTATTATTTTATCTATTAAATTCCTATACTAACTCCAGCCTAATATTAATTCTAAAAAAGTCCAATTTTAATCTAATAATAACTCTAATTTAAAAAAATCTAAAAATTATTTTAATTAGTAAATTAATAAATCCGAATCTAAACTTAATTTGTTGTACTATTTTTTCACAAGTTAATAGTTTATTTTCTTTCTTTTTATTTTCCAATTTCTAATATCATTTTTTATTTTTACTTTTTATTTATTCCTAAATCCTATTCAACCCTAATTCCAAATTTATAATATTTTCTTAATTAATCTTAAATTTTAATTTTAATATTCATTCTAATCTAAAAAATCATAATTTAATTCTAAGTTAATTCTAATATTTATAATTATACTAATTAAAATATACAATTAAATAATTCTCCCAATCTAATGTTAATTACAAGACCACCTAATTAATTAAATTAATTATTTTTATTAAATTATTATAACCACCTAATTAATTAAAAAGAACCTTTGTAACCACCTTCATCAATGAAATTCATTTTCTGATTTAGAAAAAAATAAAAAAAAAACATTACATATTACATTTAAATTGCTCAGTTAATTTACATTTAAACTAGTTTAGTGCAATTTGCGTGAGAATTTATTATTAAAAATTGTGGGATTCTTTATCTTTATCATGTTCAACGTAATTCTGTACAACATAATTATTTACATGCATTACTTTTTCGATGAAGCAAGAAACAATGGTTTCATACACTATTAACTTACTTTTGCGGGATTTGGGCAGAGAGATGCATAAAAACTTGATAACATGATGGAGAATATATAATTTGTTTTTCATTTAGACATTAATAAAGAAAAACAACTTTTCAAAGCTAAGATAATAGAGATTGAGAAATTTGAAGGAAACAATAAACATTGCATTATTTCGTACTGGAATCTGATGCGAGACATTAAGAAAGCTAGCCAAACTAGAACACCACTAAAACATGTTCACTAAACTTAGATTCTAAATTGGATTCATCTTCTCTTGCAATTTGGAGTCTACTTGATAATATCTAGTAGACCTGAAATGAAATTGTTGATATATTCTTCTTGAAGATCTTGGTTAGAAAGAACTTTCTTTAGCTTGGCATGGTTTCTCTCTAACAGACCAGCCATTTCATTGTCCTTGTCCATCACCAACTTGATGGCTTTGCTCAAGTTTTCCTTGCAAATCTGCCTGTTTTCTCCCCTCTCAACTTCAACTGCGACCTTGAATTCATTTACCAATAATCTGGTGGTTAAAATTTGATCTACTAAGAGGGGAATCAACACAATTTGGCAGTCACTGAGCAAAGATTCCCACGTTGATCCATAACCACAGTGATTCACAAAACACCCAACAGATGGGTGGTTGAGAAACAACTCTTGGTAAACCCTACCACCATGCACCAAGCCTCTTCCTTGAACCCTTTCTTGAAATCCCTCAGGCAATGCCTCTTCGATCGTAGTGCATCCGTCTGGTGGCGCTAAAGCTACCAGAAAAGGTTGGCCAGATAACTCAAACCCAAGAACTAACTCTTGAAACTCATCTTTCTGCAATTTAGTCTGGCTTCCAAACGCACAAAACACTACAGAACCTTGCTCAAAGTTGCTTAGCCAATTAGCCCATTTCTCTTCAAGCTGTGTGGCCTCGGCTTCAGACAAGCATGGCCCTGTTAGCATAACAGGCTTGCCAAAATATTGAGAAAGATAGTCACAAAAAGGACCCTCAAATTCACGGTAAGTCCTACAGGCTATGACCTCACTCTCTTTCATGCTAGTCAATATCCTGTCCTGGAATGACAATCCTATTCCAAAAGTTTCTGCCATAAATCTAGCTATAACAGCCTCTTCAGGTTTGAGTTTCACTTTGGAAGAAGGATAACCAGGAGGAACTTCTATCAGCTCTTCTATACTCATTTCCTTTCTTATTTTCTTTGTGATATGAGAGCTTACGGTTGCAGACACCACGGCATAGTATACGGACTTGATGCCGATTTGCTGAGCCAAAGCTGGAATCCAGTGCCCCAAATCATAGAAAACCATATCAGGCTTTGTAGCCCTTAAAATGGCTTCAACTTGATCTCGAGTTTGATCAAACGCAATAGCAAACAAGCTATGTAGCTGTTGAGGAACATCAGATGCAGTCTCAGACCCTGGAGGGATCCCATCAACATAAGAAACAACAAGAGGAAAGAATTGAATAAGATTTGGGTAAAGGCTAATTTTTTCCAACTTTGATTGTGCTCCTTTAGGCAGTAAGAAGGAAATCTTATGGCCTTTCTCAGCAAGCTTGTTGGAGAGGTGAAGGTAAGGAATGAAATGGCCAAAGGCAAACCATGGAAACATGGCAATGTGAAGTTTGGAGGAGTTGGAGTTGCTCATCTTTTCTTGCAGCATGGTGTTGGGAAGTTGCATAAGCGTTTGCACTATATATTTCTAACAAGATAAATTTCTAACTCCTGCAGCGCGACAAAGCACAACCACCACCCTTATTTTCTGTCAATTAAAGCTTCTTTCCTGAAGACAGTGTTCAGATAATTTATCTATATAATATAATTCATATCAAATATGAATTAAATAAAATACAAGTTATGTTAAATCATATAAAATGCAAAAATCGTTATAATATAATTCGTATGATAAATCAAACATAAAATATAATATAATTTTTAATAAATTTGTACATAATTTTTATCATAAATTTAATTGAAATAATATTTTTTATTATTTCCTATTGGATCATCAGATGATGTTTATAATTATCAAATTTAATTTAAAATAATTTAAAATAAATAAAAGCAATGAAAATTAAATAAGTCAAATAAAAGTTTCCCTTCTTTATTATTTGTTGAGAGAAACCTGCAACACATTTGAAAATCTGACCCAAAATAAAATCCATCACTTATGAAATGTATCACCAAGGTAATTAAAATAATGCTATTTTTATTAAAAGACTGATAGTTTGATTTTTATTACTTGATGCAAATGATAAGAGGATAATAAATGAAAATTCATACTATAAATTTTGTACAAAAGCCTGCGTTTTTGTGCTTTCACGTTATTTTGAATTTTTTTTTTAGCCATCGGTTGCCCTTACATCGCGTTTGGTTGGTTGGAAAGACGATTCTTTTCCTTCTTGTTTCGGATGACCCCACTAATTCCGCGTTTTGGTTCGGCATTTTGCGCAGAATGGCGTTTCCACGGATTTCCTCGATTCCAACTGCGGGAAGAATTCAAAATCCGATTCTTTTACCCAAGATTTGTTTTTCTGTGCGGTAGAAATTGGTTTAATGAAATTTTAATACCAAGCGTGGCCTTCAATATTTGTCTAAATTACAAGTCAAAATCAGGTTCAACTCTCCTCTTCTCCGCTTGTATGTTTTCCTTTCTTCATGAACGACATGAAACTCTGGACATATTTTTCTTTCTTCATCGGCTATTTGGACATTTTTGCAGTTGAACCAAAACTTTGATAAATTAATAAATAATGGTGTTTTAGACATGTTATTAAAATAAAAAATAAGAAAATGAATAGAGAAAATATAACAAAAATTTGATAAACTAAGACAGAATGATATTTTAGACATTTTCTTTCTATTCCATCTTAATTCTTTGTTTCTATACTTATCAACCAGGCAGAAATAAATTTAAAAAAATTATTTTATTCTACCAACCAAACAACAGAATATATATTTTACTTATATTCATCCTGTTTTCTATTTTCACAAAATAGATTTTCTATTCTCTCCCTATTTCATACGGCGAATCAAATGTCTAGTCAGTTTCTTTTTCTTTCAGTTGCCTCATTTTGTCTGAATCGAACAACTTATTGAGTCTGACAACGGAAAAAGACAAAAAAAAAAAAAGAAGCAAAAGGTAAGTATGGAGCTTAATTTTCAAGTTTTAAGATAAGACTGACTCACCAAGTTGAAAATGATGAATAAAAAAATACAAGTTGGGCCTGGAGATAGATCCCATCAACACATGAATTCATTTGCCATTTCAAGTCACAATGCCTCCATTTTTTTTTTGTTTTTCGACTGTTTAAATTTGACAATTATTTCTCTTTTCCAAGTATTTTTCAAATTAACTTTTTTTTCTCTTAATAAAAAAAGCAAAAAATTAAAATCAATGGAAAAATTGTTGGCATTTTGTTCGAAAGATTGAACCGAAAGAACCATATGTTGTTTTGTTTTTGGGGTTTTGTGAGGGCAAAAGAGACAAACTAAAGAAGAGAAGACAAAATGGGTAGAACATAGAGATAAAGAGAATAGAGAATGTTATTATGTTAATAGTAGGCAAGTCATATTTTCCAAGAGGAATGATAGTTTGCTTACGCAGGATAAGGAACTTGCCATTCTTTGCCAAAGTTGCTGTCATCGTTTTCTTCAATATCCGTAAACTCTTTGAATTCTCCGGCTTTGGGTATGAAAATAAAATGTACAGCATTTTATTTTTTTTAAAAAAATTAATTTTTATAAAATTTCATCATTGCATAAACTTGGCCATGGATCAAGTTAGGCCGAGTTTGAACTCAGCTTAAATAAGATATTAACAAGCTATACATAAGCCTAAGATTAACCTGACTCGATTATTTGGACATGATAAGTGGAGCGAATGTGGCGAGCCTAGTCCACAAATAAGCTATATAAACTAATATATGAACTCACCTTAAGTCGTTAACATGAATTTTCTTCTTCCATTCATTTCTATTTAAGGCAACGTGTTCTTCTAATTTAGTTCCGCCATATCTTTCTGAATGATTTCCTTTCAAGTTTTTTTTTGGGCTTCCTTAGCCTTAACCCTTTTATCATCATTCATAGTCTCTACTCTCCCAATTGAAAGATCTACAGGTCTATGTCATATGTGTCCAAACTAACGTAAATGACTTTTACTCATTTGTATTCGGTAGGTACTACTCCAACCTTTTTAGGATGTTTTTATTTCTCAGTTCATCCTTTCTTCTGTATCCTCACATCTACAATAGCATTCACATTTCTTCTATAGTTATCTTTTTGTATGCAATCTCTTAGTTGCTCACATACCATAGAACAATGTTGGTCTAACAAATGTCCCATAAAACTTACCTTTCAACCATATGAGAATTCCTACACAGCATACGTGGTAGTGTTTCTCCACTTGCTCTAGCCAGCATAGATCTTATGGGTCACATCACTTTTAATCTCTTCATCGACTTATATGATCGACCCCAATTATTGGAAAAGATTTTGCTTAGGTATCGCCACCCCATCTAACATAACTGTTTTGATCTTCCTCTTTATTTGAACTGAATTTACATTTCATGTATTTAGTCTTTACTTTGCTTAGTCTAACCTTCCTGATTCTAACGGCCGTCTCCATATATCCAACTTTGCATTGACCTTCACTCTAGTCTTAGCATATAGGACAATATCATCTGCAAACATCACACTCCTAGACACTTTATCCTAAATGGATTTTGTCTATTTGTCCATTACCATAGTGAACAAGAATAGATTTAGCGTCAACCCTTGATGTAGTTGCACTGTGATAGAAAATTCGCTTGTTTGCCCCTCCACTTGTCCTCATTTTTGTTCTTACATTTCTATACATGTCCTTAATTAGTTTAATATATTTCACAGAAAGTTTTTTCTTCATTAAAGACTACCATAGCACCTTCCTAGGTACTTTATCATATGTTTTCTCCGAATCTATAAAGATTATATAAAGATCTTTACCTAGTACTCGAGAACACTCCACAAGTCGTCTAAGCAAGTGTTTAGCCTCCATAGTTGATTACCTAGGCATAAAACCAAATTGATTTTTTGATATTTCTATAGTTTTCCTTAATCTTTGTTCTGTCATATTCTTCCATAGTTTCTTCCTGTGACTCATTAGTTTTATGCATCGATGGTTAGAGCCACTTTGAATAATTCTCCTTTGTTCCTGCCAAGGGGTATTAAGGTTCAAGATACTATTTCTCCATGCCTTAGACATCTTATTAGTTTGCCAAATCTTGTTAAGAAGATCTATCAACTACCTAACTTCCACCTCTCTATGGTAATTCTAAACTTTAATTAGAATGTCGTCAGGGCTAACAGTTTTTTCAGTCTTCATTTTCTTTAGTGCTTTCTTTATCTCTATCTCTTTGATTTTGCATGTAAAGATTCGATTTAAATTCTCAAGAAGAGCCAAGATATTATCTAAAATTTGACGTTGTTCGTCATTGAATGATTTGTCGAAATAATCACACCATTTTTCTTCAATGTCATTGACCTTAATGAGAGTTCTTTGGTTTCATAACTCTTAGGTCACAACTCCTCATCTCTCTTACTCAAGTCAATCTATATATCTTTTTTTCTTGCTCCGTTATGTCCAACTTATCATAAATCTCTTTTACAACATTCACTTTAACTTCTGTCATCACCTTTTTTATCTTCTTTCTAGTTAACCTATATTTCATAAATCATATAAAATACAAAAATCGTTAATGATAAGTCACAAATAAAATATAATTTAATTTTTATGAATTTATATTATTTTTTTATCAAAATTTCAACCTTAATTTTTTTCGAAAGCCAATGGCAGCTACTTAAAGAGGATATATTAAGGTTTATGAATGACTTTCACAATTCTGTAGCTATTGGTAGAGGCATAAACTCATCTTTCATTACTTTTATCCCTAAGATTCTAAATCCTGTCAACATTTCTGATTTTAGACCAATTAGTTTAGTGAGTAGTCTTTATAAAATTCTTGATAAGGTTTTAGCTGCGAGATTCAAGAAGATTACCTCGGATGTTATCGGCCCTTCCCAATTCACTTTTATTCATGGCAGATAGATTGTTGATTGTCCACCCATTACAAATGAAGTTATTAACATGATGAAGCATCACAGTCAGGGAGGTGTGTTGTTCAAAGTTGACTTTGAGAAGGCCTTTGATATGTTAGTTGGGATTTCCTTGATTTCTATTTAGGCAAAATGGGTTTTGGTTTGAAATGGAAGAAATGGATAATGGCTTGCATTTCATCAGCTTCGGTTTCTATTCTTGTTAATGGTTCTCCCTCTAGGCAATTCTCCACCTCTAAAGGACTTAGACAAGGATGCCCACTGTCTTCGTTTTTGTTTAATATCACAGTTGAAGCACTCAACTATTTGATTAAGAAAGCTCTTTCTCTTAATCTTATTAGTGGATTCTCTTTTGGTAGAAACAGTTTCACCACCTCTTACCTTCAAATTGCAAATGACACTCTCATCTTCTTAAAGCTTGACCTTGATCATTTGTTAGCAATTAAAAGGATCCTTAATATCTTCCAACTTATCACGAGGTTGAAGATCAATTTTGCTAAATTAAGTTTAGTGGGAATAAGGGTCGATGAGCATGAGATTTCTCAATGGGTTGCAATGCTTAAATGTAAACAAGAATCACTTCCTGTTAAATATCTCAGCCTTCCTCTTAGTGCTGATCAATCAAAGCTTTCTACTTGGAGACCTATCATTGATAAATTTAGAGAAAAACTTTGTTTTTGGAATAACTCTTACCTCTCCACTGGAGGTAGACTTGTCCTCATCAAGGCAATGCTTGGTAGTCTCCCCCTTCATTACATGTTTCTATTTCAACTTCCGAAAGGCATCATCTTGGAGCTTGAAAAGATTTAAAGAACTTTCTTTTGGAATGGAAATGGTTAACGAATGAGACTTCATCTTCTTGACTGGGACATTCTTTGCTTGGAGAAAAGTTTAGGTAGACTTGGGATCCCTAATCTTGAAATAAAAGACAGAAGCTTACTGAACAAATGGATTTGGCCATTTGGAATTGCTTCTAGATGTCTTTGGCAAAGGGTTTTAGTGGAGAGACTAGGATGTGAGCAAAGCTCCTTGTTTCCCCTATTGGGAACATCATCAAATTCCTCAAAAGTTTGGAGAAATATCACCTCCCCCTTTACCCCAACTAATAAATTCTTTAATTCTGTCTCTGTAGGTCTTGGTTTCTCTGTTAGTAATTGTGAAAACATCAAGCTTTGGATTGATCCTTGGGTGGACTCTCTGTTAGTAATTCTGTCTCTGTAAGACTTTTAGCGACGGAATTTTAGCGAGAAAAGTAAGCATTAGTGATGGATTAGCGATGGAAATGATGTTAAGCTTAGCGATAGAATTAGCGACGGAAAGAATTTCATCACTGATTCTGTCGCTAATTATGGTGCCAAGGTACTATTCATGAGGTGCCAAAATTAGCGATGGAATTAGTGATGAAAAATTCCGTCTCTAAATTCTAAATGGTGCAAAATTACATATTTGAATTAGCGATTGAATTTTTTGTCGCTAATTCCGTTGCTAATGACTATTAGCGACAGAATTAGAGACAAAAATTTCCGTTGCGAATCCAACCTATTTATATTTTGTTTATTTTATTTTTTACAATATTGAAGCATTAGCGACAGAATTTTCTGTCACTGATTCCACAATATTGAAACTTATTTTAATTTTGTTATTTTTTTAATTTTAAGAATTATCAACAGAATGTTTCTGTGGCTAATTCTGTCGTTGATTATTTTTAGTGACAGAATTACCAATGGAAAATTTCTGTTGTTGATTCTAACATAGAAAATTGATTTAAAATTTGTTTATGTTATTTTAGCGAAACAGAATTTTTCGTCGCTAAAAGTTTTAGCAACAAAATATTCCATCGCTAAAACTCCTTGGTAACCGTTCACATAGTAGCTGAGGAGTGTCAGAGAGGAATTAGCGGCGGAATTTTCGTCACTAGTTCCTTGTTAATGCCAACTTCCCTCCACTTTTTCATATTCCCGCTTGTCCCATTTTCTCTTTTCTCTATTTCTACTGCTCTTTCTCTAGTTCCCACGAGTGCCTGCTTTATTCTTTTTTTTTCTTTCCTCCGGTCGCTAGCTAGTTGGCTGCAGGTCGTTCTACCGCTGGTGCTTGCGGCTGCTTCTCTTTCCTCCTTCGTTCTCTTGTACTCAAAACAAAAAAAAAGACCAAAAACCCAAAATCTTCATTGTCCTACTGCCGACAACCTCCCTATCGTTGAACATCTCTCCACCGCCTACTGCCCCAACTGTCAGCCGCCCCAAATGCTAGCCTTCATAGATCTCCATTGTGGTATATATGTATTTATTTATTTTTATATTTAGTAGTATATATTATTTATATATATTTATTTGTATATATAGTTATTTCTATATATTTGTATATATATACACTTCTGTTATTATTTATTTGTATATATATATATATATTTATTTGTGTATATTTTTAATTAGTTGTGTATATATATTTATTTATTTGTATATATTTAATTGTGGATATTTGTATATATTTATTTGTGTATGTTTATATATATTTATTTATGTATTTTTATTGAGTATATTTAATTAGTTGTGTAGATATATTTATTTGTAGTTGTGTATATATATTTATTCATTTGCATATATTTGTATATATTTATTTGTGTCTGTGTGTGTATATATATACTTTATTGTTATATATTTGTATAATTATTTATTAATGCTTTTAATGTTGTTGTTATATATATGTGTGTGTGTGTGTGTGTGTGTGTATTTATTTATAGGAATATTGTTAGGAATTTTTATTTAAATGTAAATAGTTATTTTTGTTAGCTTTGAAATATATAAATTTATTTATGTAGATTTAATTTGGTTATAATATTATTAATTATGAAAATTTATTGTTGTTTTTGTGTATCTATTTACATGGTATTAATAGATTAATAGAATTAGTATTGTTAATTTTGTTTAATGTTAGATATACATTGCTATATATATATATATTGTATTTATTTATATATATATTATATTTATTTGTGTACGTTTGTATATATTTATTTTTTGTATATTTTTATTTGTGTATATTGTCGTAACGATTTTCGTCCGGGGACTCGATCGCTAGACGATTTTGAAAAAAAAACACAAAGAGGAGTCGCCACCAATCTTTTTTGACTAGGTGTGATTGGTCACCTAAAATTATTTATCTTTTTAATAAAATCTTAAAATTAATTAAGTTTTATCAAAAAAAAATTTGGTCTGCGAAAACAAAGTTTGGGTTCGGGAGTTCGGTTACGCGTAGGGAAGGATTAGCACCCCCACAACGCCCGTTAAAAAAACGGTACCACTTAATCATATATTAACCCTTTGATCTTAATTAAATGGTCTTAATTAAATATTTAAAAGAACTTTATTTATTTCAAAATCATTTTGTTATTTGTTTTATTTTTGAAATATTTAAATTTTATTTTTTTATTTGTAATAAGTGAAAATCTTTTGTATTGAAAATTATTCCGAAGTACCCCAATACTTTTGGTAGCATTTCGGATAATTTCCTCACCTAGAGATTTCTTAAGAATCGCTACTTGCGACTTCTATAGAATCCCATCCTCGGGAGATTTGCACTTATTTTGGAATTTTATGAATGCAAATGATGCAAATAGGTATGATGCACATGAGAAATATATTATTTTATCTTTTTATTATCCTTTATATTTATATTATTGCTTTTGAAATTTATTGATTTTATAAAATTTTTTTTTATTGAAAAATCATACTAAATATTCCAATACGCTGGTAACATTTAGTAGATTTCTCTCACCTAGAGATCAGTTAAGAATCACTACTTGTGAATTCCATAACATCCCATCATCGGACATTATTTATATTTTATTTATTTTTTAATTTGTTTTACTCTTTATTTTGAAGTCTTGTTTATTTGTTTGTTTAAATTTTTTATTTATTTATTATTTTTAGTGTTAGTTTATTTCATATAAGTTGATTATATTAGAAATCTTAATATCGAACTAAAATTATTTGAATACCCCAATACGCTGGTAATATTCAAATATTTTATTTCGACCCTAAGGATAATCAAAAAATCACTACTTGTGATTTCTAATGAATCCTATCATCGGGGATTAATTTATATTTTGTTTATTTATTTATCTTAAAATTTATATTTACATTTATATCTATTTATATCAACATTTAAATTTATTTAGTTTTACCATTTCTTACTTATTTTGTTTTTTATATATTTTTATCAAGATAAAATCGATTAGATGTCCCAATACGCTGGTAACATCTAATGTTTTTTTTTCTCGATCCTAAAGATTATCGAAGAATCACTACTTGTGATTTCTTTGAAATCTTATCCTCGGAATTTCTCATTATTTCTCATTTTTATATTCTTTTAATTTTTTTTTATCGTTACTATTAATAATTCATATTTAGAAAATTGCGTGAAAAATATTTATTATTTTTTTAAGATATTATTTACAGTATGTGTGTGCATTGAGTAAATGAACCATACTAATGAAAATAATGAATAAAATCCCTTTTTTTATTTTTTTAGTTTTTAAAAGAATGAATGAATTAAAATATAACATGTAATTAAAAATAAACTCAAAGTAAAATAGCATGTACCTAAATGAGTGCTCTCCTTTTTGCCTTCCTTGTCAACGCCACGTCTCTTTCCTGTCTGCAAAGTTTTGCAATATCTTTTGCAAGAAAATATAGGCAATAGTCTAGGCTAGTGAATGAAGATGACGATGGTGCAGCAGTCTGCAAACTTGTCCGGGCGGTAATGGACGAGCAGCTTGGTGGTGAGATTAAAGATGGCGTAATGATGAAGACTGAAGGCTCGTGTGGCAGCAATGCAAGCAAGCAACGGACGTTAGAAAAGTGGCCAGGAACGCAACAACAACGACAGAGATGCTAACAGTGTAGTATTGTAGGCATGGGTGCAGCCAAGGAAGGAGAAAGAAGGGTGGTCGATGATCAGCTGCTATGGACGATGGTGCAGCAAAGAAGATGATGTAACCGAGCCGTCTGTCCGTGGGCTGTAGCGAGGATGACCAAGGATGGTTGCTTGGAGGTGGCGATGAATGAATGAAGCAGTAGCAAAGACCGTGGCTGATGGATGCAGGAGGAATTGGCGTGGATGGCTGGACTGGTTGTAGAACTCCAGAAAAGAAGATGAAGTTGCACTGTTTTATAAATGGCCTTTCTATTTTTGAAAGTTTCTTTTCTCCTTCATGTGCGCCTCACCTCTCTTGCCTCTTCACGTTGTAATAGGGGGCAGAATAAGAATAACAGAGCAGCAAGGCTCGATGCCGTGGACAGCAATGAGGCGAGCAAAGAACGAAGCAAGCGCTGCAGCAAGGGCTGGTTTCACAGTGATGCAGTGGCGTGGGGAGGGGCGCGAGCAGACCAGAACTAGCAAGAACTGGCAGACGTGGGCAGTGAAAGAAGCTGCTGGCTCCAAAAAAAATTCTGTTCTCTCTTTTTTTTCTGTGTCTCTCCTCTTTTTTTTTCTGTCCCTCAAAAAAAAATCCTCCCTTATGCTTTTATAGCCATCCCTAAGCATGAGTAACGGAAAGAAACAACATCCCGCCATTCATGTCCTTAAAATATGGCTACCATTATGCAAGATTGATATTTTTTTGGTGATTCAGTCTTGATTTTTCCTTTCTTATTAGTTTCACACTTTTAATTTATTTCTTTCCTTCTTTTTTTTTTTTTTTTTTGAAATGAATCTTCTTGGTCAACTCTTTTATTTGTCAATTAATTTTTAGATAGGAAGAGGTTAAAGGTTTGCATGGAGTTTTAGGGTTTGCATAAAAACATTGACGTATTTTTTTGTCTTGTTTTTATATTTATTTTATTTATTTTTTTTTGTGTTTTTTTTTTAATTTTTATTTTTATTTATTATTATTATTATTATTTTTTTTTTACTCGGACAAAATTTGATGTCTACAGCTGCCCCTCTTTGCACATTGCTGAGAATCAGGAATAGGGCAAAGACTTTAGACAACAACTTTGTCCAATTTTTTTTTTTTTTTTGAAAATTTTGATCCTCGAAGATAATAACTTGACTCCCTACAAAGGATCGATTTACTATGAAAAAGTGAATTTGACTTTAAAACCTTGACTCCCTACCAAGGCTCGATCCACTTTGGAAAAGTGAATTCGACTTTGACACATAATACCTTGACTCCCTACCAAGGCTCGATCCACTGTGAAAAAGTGAATTCGATTTTGAAACATAATACCTTGACTCCCTACCAAGGCTCGATCCACTGTGAAAAAGTGAATTCGATTTTGACACATAATATCTTGACTCCCTACCAAGGCTCGATCCACTGTGAAAAAGTGAATTCGATTTTGAAACACATGATACCTTGACTCCCTACCAAGGATCGATCCACTATGAAAAAGTGAATTTGACTTTGACACATAATACCTTGACTCCCTACCAAGGCTCGATCCACTGTAAAAAAGTGAATTCGATTTTGAAACACATGATACCTTGACTCCATACCAAGGATCGATCCACTATGAAAAAGTGAATTCGATTTTGACACATAATACCTTGACTCCCTACCAAGGCTCGATCCACTATGAAAAGATGAATTCGATTTTGACACATAATACCTTGACTCCACCAAGGCTCGAAAGTTTAAATTTTCTGAATCAGGAGTTACGCATCAAATTATATAAGTGCAGAGGGCATAATTGCAGATGCAATATTCATGAATGTGAATGCAAATCATAACAAGTGACCTAATTTGCAGGTACACATTTGGCTGTAAACGCATATTTCATCGTCACCCTGGCTGCTCGAATCAAATTACCAAACTTTGAGCTTACAAGATATCGTACTCCCCTTTTTCTTTGAAAGTAATTCCTCCTTATACGATTTCTGTACTTCTGGTCTATATACTTGCAGAGTTGGGTTTAAACCCTCATATTCCCATTTTATTATTCATATAGCAATGCAAACTACTTTTATATTTGGGACTATTTATTGAATCAAAATCATTCACATTTGCCAAGCAAGATGCATTTATTATGAATGTAAGGCAAACAAGTCCATGTACAAGGTAGTTTCAATGAAGAACAGTTTGGCTTTGTCTCAAAATATCTAAGAATTCATGAAGAAGGGACTATGAAAAAAAATGTATGGTGGCAGAAGTTCCCTTATAAGAAAAAAAATTCGGAATTTCTCTATCGAATAATCCAGAATCCTTATTGTATGAACCATTGATTGATGACCCCAATGTGTAGGAGATGTTTCCTATCATCTTTAACCCCTTTAGACTTGCAACACTAATGCCCCTTTTTATCTAGGCCGCCCTCTCGGGTTTTCGACTTAGATACCTCCTATGGGTTTAAGCCGCCTTTTTTTTTTTTTTTTTTTTTTTTTTTTTTTTTTTTTAAGCTTTTCAGGTTTTCAACTTAGACCCTTTTTCTTTTTTTTTTTTTTTAATCTAAGCCGCCTTTTCAGGTTTTCAACTTAGACCCAATTTCAAGCATAATATTTTTTTACCACATCACCATTGACCGGGTTTGGTAACTCATACCCATCCATCTCCGTCAAAATCAATGCTCCCCCTGAAAAGGCCTTCTTTACCACATACGGGCCTTCCCAATTTGGTGCCCATTTTCCTCGAGGATCATGCTGATTAGATGGAATCTTTTTCAAAACTAATTCCCCCTCCCGAAATTGTCTAGGGCGGACCTTTTTGTCATATGCTCTCATCATTCTCCTTTGATATAATTGGCCATGACAAAGTGCTTTAAGCCTCTTTTCCTCAATCAAATTCAACTGTTCATATCGAGCACGGATCCATTCTGCTTCTTCCAATTCTACCTCCAGCAATACCCGCAAGGAAGGAATCTCAACCTCAATAGGCAGAACGGCTTCCATTCCATATACCAACGAGAACGGAGTGGCTCCGGTGGATGTACGCATTGAAGTCCGATAAGCATGCAAAGCAAAAGGAAGTTTCTCATGCCAGTCCTTATAGGTGTCTGTCATTTTTTGAATAATCTTCTTGATATTCTTATTTGCAGCTTCTACGGCCCCATTCATTTTCGGGCGATATGGCACTGAATTATGATGTTTGATTTTGAATTGCTCACAAGCCTCCTCTATCACCTTGTTATTAAAATTCATAGCATTGTCTGAAATAATCCTTTCAGGGAATCCAAATCTGCATATGACTTCTTTCTTAATGAACTTGCACACCACTGACTTCGTCACACTAGCAAATGTTGCAGCTTCCACCCATTTTGTAAAGTAATCAATCATTACTAAGATAAAACGATGTCCATTCGACGCTTTTGGAGTGATCGGCCCAATTACATCCATTCCCCACATTGAGAAAGGCCAAGGAGCTGTCATGACGTGCAAAGATGTTGGAGGGACGTGTATTTTATCCCCATATATTTGACACTTGTGACATCTTTGAGCATATTTAATGCAATCACTCTCCATGGTCATCCAATAATAGCCCGCTCTCATGATTTTTCTAGCCATCATATGCCCATTCGCATGAGTCCCACAACTTCCTTCGTGAACCTCCTCAAGGATCTTTCTAGCTTGCATAGCATCCACACACCTTAACAAAACCTGGTCCCTCCCTTTCTTATACAGGATATCACCATCGAGAAAGAATCCCATCGCCAATCTTCTTATGGTCCTCTTATCGTTTTCCTTGGCTTGCTTAGGATATTGTTGGTTCTTAACATATTGTAGAATATCATGAAACCAAGGCTTATCATCAATTTCTTCCTCCACATTTAAGCAATGAGCTGGGGAACCACGTACACTCATCTTAATGAGCTGAACTTCAGTATTTGCATTTACTTTGAACATGGCTGCCAATGTTGCCAAAGCATCTGCCATTTGATTTTCTTCTCGAGGTAAATGGTCAAAAGAAACCTTTTCAAATTGTTTAATCAAGTCGATGACGAATTCACGATACAAGACCATTTTTGAGTCTCTTGTCTCCCACTCCCCTCGCAATTGGTAAATTACCAATGCAGAATCCCCGTATACTTCCAACGCCTTAATTTTCTTTTCGACGGCCGCTTGTAGTCCCATGATACATGCTTCATATTCAGCCATGTTATTGGTACAATTGAAATCCAATCTTGCAGTGAACGGATAATGATCCCCTTTTGGAGATATTAAGATTGCACCAATACCATGCCCCAGAATATTTGATGCTCCGTCAAAGTACAACTTCCATGCCTTATCTCCCACTAACTCTTCATCAATCTTGAGGATAGTCATCAAATCCTCGTCCGGGAAGTTGAACCTCATAGGCTCATATTCTTCTGCAACTCGATCTGCCAAGAATTCAGCTATCGCACTCCCTTTGATGGCTTTTTGACTTACATAGACAATATCATATTCGGAGAGTAATACCTGCCATCTTGCTAACCTCCCTGACAAAGAAGGCTTTTCAAAAATGTACTTAATGGGATCCAACTTCGCAATCAACCAAGTGGTGTGATACAACATATAATGCCGAAGTCTCTGGGCAGTCCAGGCTAGTGCACAACACATTTTTTCTAGTGAGGAATACTTGGATTCACAATCCGTGAATTTCTTGCTCAAGTAGTAGATTGCACGCTCTTTCTTGCTTGCTTCGTCGTATTGCCCCAATACGCAACCCATCGAGTGCTCATGAACTACAAGATACAGAATAAGCGGCTTTCCTGGAATAGGAGGAACTAAAACTGGTGGATTCGAAAGGTATTCTTTGACTCTATCAAATGCTAGTTGACAATTTTCATCCCACTCTCCTGAGTCATGTTTTCGTAGAAGCTTGAAAATTGGATCACACTTAGCAGTGAGATGAGATATAAAACGGGAGATATAATTCAATCGTCCGAGGAAACCCCTCACTTCCTTCTGAGTACGCGGTGGCGGTAAGTCTTGGATAGCCTTGATTTTATCCGGATCCACCTCGATCCCTCTTTCACTAACAACAAAACCCAATAATTTTCCTGATGTAGCCCCGAATGTGCATTTAGCCGGGTTGAGTTTAAGTTGAAACTTTCTTAATCTTTCAAAGAGCTTTTTTAAATTGTCGACATGGTCCTCCGCTCTCCTCGATTTAGCGATCATATCATCTACATAAACCTCAATCTCCTTATGCATCATATCATGGAATAGAGTTACCATGGCCCTTTGATAGGTTGCCCCAGCATTTTTTAAACCAAATGGCATTACTTTGTAACAAAAAGTTCCCCACATTGTCACAAACGTGGTCTTTTCCATGTCCTCTGGTGCCATCTTGATCTGGTTATATCCCGAAAAACCATCCATGAAAGAGAATAATGAATGCCTGGCCGTATTATCAACTAGAGTATCAATATGTGGTAACGGGAAATTGTCTTTAGGGCTAGCTCTATTCAAATCCCGATAGTCAACACACATTCTCACCTTTCCATCCTTCTTAGGTACTGGGACTATATTTGCTACCCATTTAGGGTATTTTGCCACTTCTAGGAATCCGGCGTCGAATTGCTTTTTTACCTCCTCTTTTATTTTCAACAACATTTCTGGTTTCATCCTCCTCAATTTCTGCTGAACCGGTTTGCAACCTGGCTTCAAAGGTAATCTATGCACTACAATATCAGTATTCAAACCTGGCATGTCCTGGTACGACCAAGCAAACACATCTGTATATTCGCGGAGCAAGCTCATTAATCTTTGTTTAATTGGCAAGGAGAGAGAGGTCCCAATTTTAACTTCTTTCTTTATTTCTTCATTCCCCAAGTTTATGACTTCTATTGGTTCTTGATTGGGCATAATTTGTTTCTCTTCTTGTTGTACTAGTCTTAACAAATCTTGAGGTAAAGCATAATCATCCACATCTCCTTCATCATTAAGTTCACCAACACAAACAGTTCTTTCAAAATTAAGTTCTGGATTATTGTTGAGAAGGTCCTCATTTTCATTATTGGGATACCTGGAGATAATTAAAATGGGATTGATATGGAGAAGGTATAAAAATGAATGAAGAGAAACAACACGGATGAATGAATAAAATGCATCATGCTTGTCATTTATTGAATGATAAAGACTAAATAAAAGCCCGTACATAAAAGACCCTAATGCCTTTGGGCAAAAGCACTTGGATAAGTTTATTGCATTACATGGAACATGATTTGAAAACGACGGGGAGCTCAACAGCACGCCAATTCTCCAATTTGTAGTCGGGAGGACAAGGACGAATTCCGGAACTATCCATCTCTTCTAGAAATTCCTCTATTCCCACCATATTGATAGAGAGATCTGTGAAAGCTCTAGCCATTGCTGGGATAGACCCGCCTTCTTCAACTTTTGCAGAGCTATTGTAGATGTATCCCCCCGAATAGAAAGACTCATATAGAGGAGGGAAACCCATTGGTTCAAACTCTATTTCGTGCCCCATAAAATTAGCCAACTTGCTTTTCTTCTTCCTTTCTATGAACTTTTTCTTTTCAAGTCCAGTGGGTTTATATCCTAACCCAAACCTATCCATCTTAGGAGTAACAGACACTGCTCTCTTCATTCCTTGTAACTCCTTTCCTAAACCTGCTCCAGCATGACATCCCTTTCCCATCGTTTGTTGGATCCCGAGCTTGGTGGCTTTTGACAAATGTGGTACGGGTATTTTCATCCCTTCTCCCACAAATGTAGCATTAACAAGTTCTAAAGATCTAAAAGAGCATTCCACCGCATCTTCAGCAACTTCTATGTATGGGGCACTTGTAGTAATGGTCGCAATCATGTCTTCTTCTCCTTCTATACTCACCAAATGTCCATCAACCACGAATTTGACCTTTTGATGCAGAGTTGAAGGAACTGCACCCGCTGAATGGATCCAAGGCCTTCCAAGTAAACAATTATAAGAAGGAGTGATATCCATAACTTGAAATTCAATGTTATAGACACATGGACCAATCTGGAGTGGCACCTCTATATTCCCAACCACTTCTCGACGAGTACCGTCAAAAGCTCTCACAACAATGTGACTTCTCCTCAAATTTGACTTATCTACAGGCAACCTAGACAGTGTAATCATGGGCATAACATTCAAGGATGACCCATTATCAATGAGGACTTTCGGAAGGATATGATCTTTGCAAGTGGTGGTTATGTGAAGGGCTTTAGTACTCCCTCTACCGTCGAGTGGGATCTCATCATCATTGAATGAAATGAAGTTATCTGCCGCAATATTTCCCACCAGCCGATCTATGTTCTCTACCGACGCATTGTGGGCCACATAAGCTTCATTGAGCACTTTCAACAAAGCATTTCGATGAGGCTCTGAATTCAAGAGTAACGAAAGTAAGGAAATCCTTGCTGGTAAGCGATTTAATTGTTCCACCACGTTGTATTCACTGTGCTTGATAAACTTCAAAAACTCACAAGCCTCTTTCTCCGTTACAGGTTTCTTTCTTTCAGAATCTACTGGAACCATTGGTCTGACCTCTTTTGCTTGGCTATCTCTATTGTTTTCGCCCTTTCCATCTTCTTTAGCCTTCCCCATCTGAGTTTTCTTCAACATATCTGGGGTATAACACCTACCACTTCTCGTCATTCCTCCCGGGCCCGCAATGTCTATTGTATCAGCAGTATAAGTAGAGGGATTATTGAGAGAACCTTGAGCTGTGACCTTATAATTGTAATTCCACGGGACTGCATGGTCACTCTTATACGGGAATGGGCTTGGAACTTTAACAATTAGTTTCGACCTAGCATTTTCAGCAGTTATGCTAGGTTCCATTTTACTCTTATCCCCACAAACGACCTTCAATGGTTTGATTGGCTTCCCAAACATTGATGGCTCTATAACATTCACTACTTTCCCTTCAAGAGCTTCAGAGAACTCAATTTCTCCTAAGTCCATCATCTTTTGTACTATACGACGAAACTCCTCACAACTTTGGACGGAATGCCCCATCATTTCTCCATGAAACTCACAATACTCTTCTTCTTGCATTTCAAGCCCAAATTTTGCCTTCTTAGATTGAATAATCTTTGCCTTCCTCATTGTTTCCAGCACCACCCTCATCGGTGTTTTCACATCATTGACATTTCTTTTTATCCAACACCCATCATCCTCTATTATTGCGTTTACATTGGCCTCCGTGTGATTTGGAAGGGGATTCGTATTTACGCTTGGCTCATTATCCTTCCCAAATTCCAAGATTCCAGCTTTCATGAGATCTCGAACTTTGTACTTAAATGCCGTACAATTTTCGATCGAGTGGCCTTGGATCCCGGCATGATAATCGCAATGAGCATTTGCATCATACCATTTTGGATAAGGGGGTTTAAGGGGTTGTAGAAAAACAGGGGCAACAAAGTGATTCTGCAATAATTGGGGGAATAGTTCAGCATAGGATATTGGTATTGGGTCGAATTGGGGCCTCTCCTTATTAATCTTGGGAGCTCTTTGGTTATTTCCTTGGTTGTTAGGTTGATAAGTAGGTCTTGGTGCTTGTGCAGAGGAAGGGGTACCAATATTCATTGGTGCTTGTAAATTCATGGGGTGGGTTGGTTGAGGTTGGTATGAGTAAGGGTTTTGGGAGATATTGTTCACGGGTGAATAATAGGGATGGTATGAAGGGTAAGGAAAATGGGGTGCGGAATTCATCTTCGATCGTCTTTCAGTGGTAACAGCTTGCGCTTCCCCATCTTTCTTTCTACTCATTCCACTCCTTTTTGGGGCTGATGTGTCTTCAATCTTGCCACTTTTAATGGCATTTTCAATCATCTCCCCGAAATGACCATATCAGCAAAATTTTTAGTAGCACTCCCCACGAGTTTATCATAATAAGGGGGTCGCAAAGTACTAACAAACAAAGTTGTTGTCTCTTTTTCAGTCAACGGAGGCTGCACCTGAGCTGCCAAATTCCTCCACCTTTGGGCATACTCTTTAAAGCTTTCACCAGATTTCATCTCTAGGTTCTGTAAGGATAACCTATCAGGTGCCATATCGGTCATATGCCTATATTGTGCCATAAAGGCTTTTCCTAAATCCTTCCATGTATGGATACGACTCCGATCCAACTGATTATACCATTTAACAGTAGGTCCAATCAAGCTATCCTGGAAGCAATGGATGAGCAACTTATCGTTGTTCGTGTAGCCAGACATCTTCCGACAAAACATAGTAATATGAGCAGCTGGGCAGGTGGTCCCATCATACCTCTCGAATTCAGGGGCTTTAAATTTGGGTGGTATAACCAAATCTGGGACAAGGCTAAGCTCGTTGGCATCTACGCTCCCAAAGAAATCCATTCCTTCAATTGCCCTTAACCGTTCTTCTAGCAAAACATACTTTTCTCTTGTTTCTTCATTCTCCTTCCTTAACTTCTCTTGCTCTATTGGGTCATCCAAGTTAGGCACAAAAATAGGATCCACAGGGCTAGATCCGGGATACTTTCCTTGATTTTGTGGGTTATTCAGGAAAATTGGAACTTGGGGATAAGCTCCTTGGGTAGCTTGAGCTTGGGGCGGTGTAAACCCAGGCGGGTGTATTGGATCTTCTCTTGAAAGTTGAGGTTCCTCCCTTGAATCATCAGCAACTCCTTTCCCTTTCATTAAGCTCATCATCATCTCCATCATTTTTGCCATTTGCTCCCGAGATTCTTCTTGGGACTTGATAAGTTCTTGCTGAACTTTTTCCATTCTTTCCATTCTTGCTTGTTGTTCGGACTCCATGACCTTAGATTGGGAGCGAGTTTTGTACCGATGTTGTGCTGGTGGCTTCGCTATTCTGACACCTAAATGAGCCCGCAAATTAGGATCACATGTTATTTTTTTAGTTTTTGCCATAAAGAAGGAAAAGATAAAATCATCCCAATACTTTTGGTGAGATATTAAAACTTTTCCTTTTCACCTCAACGATATATGATGTCATTACTTATGATCACCAATATCTTTTCATTGGTAGGCATGTGTATGAAATGGATGCATGACATGCATGGGAGTAAGAGGTATTTAATCCATAACGATTTCAACCAAAGAACCTTCATTTATTCAAAAGAACTTTTATTACATGGCTATTGAATTCGACTTTCATTTATTCAAGGAACTTTTATTATATGACTATCGAATTCAAAATTACATAGCTAACATTCTCCTATTATACCCATAAAACTGACTAACTTGCTGATATTGATCTTTAGCTTCCTCAAGAAAATCTAACAAACGCTGTCCAATCTCTCCAGTTGGGTTAATTTCCTGCCTCAGAGCTTCCGCCTTTTCCACCATCTCTCTCGCCTTGCGCACAGCTTTGCAGACTTGTGTAGCCAAATGTTCTATATATTGTTGTCTTCCAAAACTCCTTACTCTCCATTTCATGCTTGCATCTACGACCAAGTCGTATGAATACCTCCAATCATTCTCCCTAAGTTTCCATTCTTGGATGATCAAAGCAATGTCATTCTTGTAATGTTGCAAGTGTTCCTCCAAAATCTGGACTTTTTGTTGTAACAGATTCCTTTCATCTTGAAGTTTGACATAGTCTTCGTCCTTCAGTCCAACTTTCAGAGCTTCATTTTCCTTTCGACATTGCATCAATTTTTCAGTGTTAACTGTATACATTTGTTTCCAATATCGCTGCTCTTGAAGAGTAATGGCAGTTCCCTCTTCATTTTTCTTTGCCTTGTTTCTCCAATACTCCACTTTCCCACGAAGATCTTCTATTTCCTTCTTCCTCTCATTAGAAGTCATAACAATTCCTCCGATCCTCATTTCTCTTCTCAACCTTTTATTTTCCTGATTCAATTCTTGAAGGTCATTGTGGGCAACATCTCGCTCTGCTCTCATCCTCTTGAGCGCAGCTTCTTGTACTTCAAACTTGACCTTTAAATTCTCTACCTCCTCTTGAAGCTTTAGATTCCTTTGCTCCATCTTCTTTTCTTCCTCTTTGAATTGCTGCCGAACAATCTCGATTTCGGATATATCTGCCTCAGGTTGTACATACGCAAGTGACTCCCTGAATACAACATCTTTAACCCGTTTAGCTCTCCACATCAGGTAATTTGGAGTAGCTTTATCAGATAAGGGTCCTGTCGCAAATCTTCGAGGTTGTTTCCATGCTCGAATGGCTTGTTCTGTCTTTTTCGTTGCCTTTGGTTCACCATAGGAATACTCCATCAAATTAAGCCCATGCGTTGCCGGAGTAAACTGTTTTGCCCAAAACTGTCTCTGCACCATAAGTGGGGCACAACTTGTTATCCCCCATAATCCCAATAGTGGTATCCAAGATTCTTCTCCGCATCTATATAGTACTGGGACATGATACATCCACGGGGCCATCCAAGTCACTTGATCATCTCTAAGCTGTTGAAGGACAGACACCCATTCATCTTTAGGTTTTGGTTTTGGCCATTTACTTCTACAAAATTCTTTGATCGAGGTATTTCCACGATAAAAAGGCTTTGAGAATTCTTTCACCTCACAGTTGAAATGGCTCTTGCTCCATATGTATAAGAGTTGTGCGCATCCCATGAAACGCCCTTCTCCTTTTCGTCGGCAATAACTCAATGATCGAAAGGTCTCAGCCAAGATTGCTGGCGAAGGATTTACATTATTAACAACTTGTTCAAAGAAGTCTATCACGGCTATCTCAATGTGCCCCAAAACCTTAGGAAAAATAACCAACCCGTAAATTGCCAGGGCAAAAACAGTTAACCCCTTCTCATCATTCAAATGATCTTTAATAAATCCATGGAGAAAATCCCAAGGTAGGCAAATGTGTTCTCCCTTTTGCTTCATATGAGGATCTATTTCTTCCGGTTTCACTCCCATAATCCCAGCCAACTTCTTACGAAACCCAGACTTAGGCTTTCTGACATATACCTTGTCAGGGCTCTTTAAATCCAACCCTATCAAAATAGAGTACTCTTCTATAGTGGGCATCAAATCCACTTCGTTAAATGTGAAACACCTGTAGGATGGATCCCAAAACTGGATAGCAGCTTTCAGCAAAGGTTCTTCAACCGCCACTGAAATCAACGAAGCTATTTGGCCATACTTGCTACAAAAGTCTTCTTTCTTCTCCTTACTGATTTGCTTCCATATGTTAACCAAACCTGTTAAGTCATTCTGCTTAAGGTCCAAGCTCACTTCTCTAGGTAATGATGATATGAAGCCTTCTATCAAGCAATTCCCTTTCTCTTGCTGGGTCTTCTCTGACCAAAACTGCACTTCATTATATGGATCACACATGACAGTCACAGTTGATGAACAAGCCCAACATTCTTTGGATTTCATGAAGGATTCTTGGTTGTAATAGGCCATGGAGAAAATACCTCTCTTATGCAACCTTCATGATGAGAAATGATTCATGCAAAAAGGAAAAACAGAACATTTATTAGTACAAAAACAAAAGTAACATCAAATGTCTTATACAGGGTTACTTTCTAAGGGTAAGGTTCTATCTAAGGTGAACTTTTTCTATGGTTCACTATATGCTTGGTTTGGGTCTCTAAAAGGACAAAAGGTTCCCAAATTGTTCCTTACTGACGTCTACGCTAGACTAGTAAGGCACCCCAATCCTCACCCATGACAGGCTACAAACGGAAAGGGTTCAACTTGAGTGAGAGTATTTCGCTTGCCATTGCGGAGGTTATCACCTCACGAGAGCAAAGGTACTATTCTCTCTCCTAAAAGGGACAAACCCGGGTGTAGGGTTTATGTATGCAATGAATATGTCATGTATGCAAAAGAACAAAATTCAAAGTGCATCCCAACAAAATGCAAATGATAAAGATGATTCACACATTTTTTTGTTTGTATTTTTTTTGTTTTTTTAATTATTTTTTATGAAAAGTTTTATTAAATATTTATCAAGACCATTAACCAAGATTTTGGATAAAACATGATTAATCATGGTTCGACTCTCTTTGTCCCCAGCGGAGTCGCCAAGCTGTCGTAACGATTTTCGTCCGGGGACTCGATCGCTAGACGATTTTGAAAAAAAACACAAAGAGGAGTCGCCACCAATCTTTTTTGACTAGGTGTGATTGGTCACCTAAAATTATTTATCTTTTTAATAAAATCTTAAAATTAATTAAGTTTTATCAAAAAAAAATTTGGTCTGCGAAAACAAAGTTTGGGTTCGGGAGTTCGGTTACGCGTAGGGAAGGATTAGCACCCCCACAACGCCCGTTAAAAAAACGGTACCACTTAATCATATATTAACCCTTTGATCTTAATTAAATGGTCTTAATTAAATATTTAAAAGAACTTTATTTATTTCAAAATCATTTTGTTATTTGTTTTATTTTTGAAATATTTAAATTTTATTTTTTTATTTGTAATAAGTGAAAATCTTTTGTATTGAAAATTATTCCGAAGTACCCCAATACTTTTGGTAGCATTTCGGATAATTTCCTCACCTAGAGATTTCTTAAGAATCGCTACTTGCGACTTCTATAGAATCCCATCCTCGGGAGATTTGCACTTATTTTGGAATTTTATGAATGCAAATGATGCAAATAGGTATGATGCACATGAGAAATATATTATTTTATCTTTTTATTATCCTTTATATTTATATTATTGCTTTTGAAATTTATTGATTTTATAAAATTTATTTTTTATTGAAAAATCATACTAAATATTCCAATACGCTGGTAACATTTAGTAGATTTCTCTCACCTAGAGATCAGTTAAGAATCACTACTTGTGAATTCCATAACATCCCATCATCGGACATTATTTATATTTTATTTATTTTTTAATTTGTTTTACTCTTTATTTTGAAGTCTTGTTTATTTGTTTGTTTAAATTTTTTATTTATTTATTATTTTTAGTGTTAGTTTATTTCATATAAGTTGATTATATTAGAAATCTTAATATCGAACTAAAATTATTTGAATACCCCAATACGCTGGTAATATTCAAATATTTTATTTCGACCCTAAGGATAATCAAAAAATCACTACTTGTGATTTCTAATGAATCCTATCATCGGGGATTAATTTATATTTTGTTTATTTATTTATCTTAAAATTTATATTTACATTTATATCTATTTATATCAACATTTAAATTTATTTAGTTTTACCATTTCTTACTTATTTTGTTTTTTATATATTTTTATCAAGATAAAATCGATTAGATGTCCCAATACGCTGGTAACATCTAATGTTTTTTTTTCTCGATCCTAAAGATTATCGAAGAATCACTACTTGTGATTTCTTTGAAATCTTATCCTCGGAATTTCTCATTATTTCTCATTTTTATATTCTTTTAATTTTTTTTTTATCGTTACTATTAATAATTCATATTTAGAAAATTGCGTGAAAAATATTTATTATTTTTTTAAGATATTATTTACAGTATGTGTGTGCATTGAGTAAATGAACCATACTAATGAAAATAATGAATAAAATCCCTTTTTTTATTTTTTTAGTTTTTAAAAGAATGAATGAATTAAAATATAACATGTAATTAAAAATAAACTCAAAGTAAAATAGCATGTACCTAAATGAGTGCTCTCCTTTTTGCCTTCCTTGTCAACGCCACGTCTCTTTCCTGTCTGCAAAGTTTTGCAATATCTTTTGCAAGAAAATATAGGCAATAGTCTAGGCTAGTGAATGAAGATGACGATGGTGCAGCAGTCTGCAAACTTGTCCGGGCGGTAATGGACGAGCAGCTTGGTGGTGAGATTAAAGATGGCGTAATGATGAAGACTGAAGGCTCGTGTGGCAGCAATGCAAGCAAGCAACGGACGTTAGAAAAGTGGCCAGGAACGCAACAACAACGACAGAGATGCTAACAGTGTAGTATTGTAGGCATGGGTGCAGCCAAGGAAGGAGAAAGAAGGGTGGTCGATGATCAGCTGCTATGGACGATGGTGCAGCAAAGAAGATGATGTAACCGAGCCGTCTGTCCGTGGGCTGTAGCGAGGATGACCAAGGATGGTTGCTTGGAGGTGGCGATGAATGAATGAAGCAGTAGCAAAGACCGTGGCTGATGGATGCAGGAGGAATTGGCGTGGATGGCTGGACTGGTTGTAGAACTCCAGAAAAGAAGATGAAGTTGCACTGTTTTGTAAATGGCCATTCTATTTTTGAAAGTTTCTTTTCTCCTTCATGTGCGCCTCACCTCTCTTGCCTCTTCACGTTGTAATAGGGGGCAGAATAAGAATAACAGAGCAGCAAGGCTCGATGCCGTGGACAGCAATGAGGCGAGCAAAGAACGAAGCAAGCGCTGCAGCAAGGGCTGGTTTCACAGTGATGCAGTGGCGTGGGGAGGGGCGCGAGCAGACCAGAACTAGCAAGAACTGGCAGACGTGGGCAGTGAAAGAAGCTGCTGGCTCCAAAAAAAATTCTGTTCTCTCTTTTTTTTCTGTGTCTCTCCTCTTTTTTTTTCTGTCCTTCAAAAAAAAATCCTCCCTTATGCTTTTATAGCCATCCCTAAGCATGAGTAACGGAAAGAAACAACATCCCGCCATTCATGTCCTTAAAATATGGCTACCATTATGCAAGATTGATATTTTTTTGGTGATTCAGTCTTGATTTTTCCTTTCTTATTAGTTTCACACTTTTAATTTATTTCTTTCCTTCTTTTTTTTTTTTTTGAAATGAATCTTCTTGGTCAACTCTTTTATTTGTCAATTAATTTTTAGATAGGAAGAGGTTAAAGGTTTGCATGGAGTTTTAGGGTTTGCATAAAAACATTGACGTATTTTTTTGTCTTGTTTTTATATTTATTTTATTTATTTTTTTTTGTGTTTTTTTTTTAATTTTTATTTTTATTTATTATTATTATTATTATTATTATTATTTTTTACTCGGACAAAATTTGATGTCTACATATATTTAATTAGTTGTGTATATATATTTATTTATTTGCATATATTTGTATATATTTATTTGTGTATATATATTCTTTGTTGTTATTTATTTGCATAATTATTTACTAGTGCTTTTAATTTTGTTGTTATATATATTGGAATATTGTTAGGAAATTTTTATTTAAATGTATATATTTATTTTTTGTTAGCTTTGAAATATATAAATTTATTTATGTAGAGTTAATTTGGTTATAATATTATTAATTATGGAAATTTATTGTTGTTTTTATGTGTCTATTTACATGGTATTAATAGATGGATGGAATTAGTATTATTAATTTGTTTAATGTTAGATATACATTGTTATACATATTATTCTTTTCTTTGTATAAATGAATATATTGTTGTATTAATAGTTTTAATATGTAGTGTAATGAAAGTTGTATGTATTGTAATAATTATTTTTTTATATTTTCCAGTAAAAGAAAATAGTATTTAATTTTTAATATCTCACGCATGGAACAGTACCCAAGGAGGCCCTCCAAATCTTGGTGATAGAAGCTTGCCAAACCTCGGAGATTGGCCTTTTGCATGAATCTCTATTTTGTAAAAATTATTCAGTACTTTGTTCTTTTTATGTTTTAATAATTTCATGATTGTTGACAGATGTTATGGATTTTATGAATTTTAACAATGTTTTATAATTATGTACGAATCTTATGGATGTTTTATGTTTATGGATTACGGTCTTTTAAATGTTGCTATATACGAATCTTGTAGTATGAATTTAGTGTTTTATGTATAAATTTAGGTATATTTTGGGAAAATTCTGGAAAGAATTTTGAAATTTAGCATTTTGGTAGCAAAAAGCATAAAAAAACAACCAAATAAAAGAATAATTAGGGACAGAATTCATTGTATCAGTGACGAAAATAATAGCATCAGCGACGAAATTCATTAAATTAGTGTCGAAATTCATAGAATCAGTGATGGAAAATTCCGTTGCTATCACTATCAGTGACGGGAAATTATATCTCTAATTCCATCAGTGACGGAATAAGTATATTATCAACAATAGAATATTCTGTCGCTGATTACCTTCAACGATAGATTTCTTATTAATATAAAAATTACATATATTATCAGCGACGGAACTTTTTGTTGCTGATTACATTTAACGATGGAGTTTTGTAATAAAATAAAAATAAATAATTATTAGTGACGGAAAAATCAGTTGGTGAAAACTTTTAGCGACGAATTTTTATAAAATTAGAAAAAATAAAAATATAATCAGCGACAGAACATTCCGTCACTAATACTCTTTTCCAACGTATTTTTAAAGACAAAATTTTGATTTCAGCTACGAAAATTTTCGTCGCTGATAATAGAAAATTCGTCACTGATAGACAAGAGTTCTGTCGCTAATGAAACTTTCAATGACGGACAAAGCATTAGTGTCTTCGATTTTTCCAATAGAAAATTTCTGTCGCTAATATGTCGCTAAAAGGCTTTAGCGATGGAATTTGACTTTTGGCGATGGAAAATTCCGTCACTGAAGGTTCATTTTTTTGTGGTGTTTGGAATGTCCTCAATTTAAATTTTCTTAGACAAAAGACTTCTGGACAAAATCATTTGGAGGCATTCCACTTAAGGGAATTACTCACCAAGGTCTTTCATTTGCCAAAATCATTCGCCACTATCACCAACGAATTCTGTTTGGTTGGGTCTTGCACCACCTAAAGTAGAAATTTTATGCTGGCAAGCTTTGCATGAGAAAGTTGCTGTTAAAACAGAACTTGTCAAAAGAAATCTTCTTAATTGCAACCAAGCTATCTGTGCTCTTTGTAAGCAAGAACTGGAAACTATTTTTCATCTTTTACTCATGGAAGATGTGGTCTCGTCTTGCTAAATTATGGAATTTTCATTTGGTTTGCCCCTCGAAAGGTTTAGTTTGTCTTTGAATTTTGGATTTCAGCCTCTTCGACAACAAACACTTTTGATGTTTGGAAAATGTAATTCTTTGCAATTATTTGGACCGTTTGGATCTTCAGAAATGATATGGTTTTCAACAAGAAGTTCATAGATGAAGACCAATTTTTTTTTCATGATTTGCAACAGAATTGCTCACTGGTTCAACTCCAAATGGCCCTAAGGATCACAACAAGTGGACACTTTCATCACAAATCCTAGCCTCATTTCAACTCCGGCTCATCCTAAACCACCTAGGACAAACTGCTCTTGGACTAAACCACCACTCGATTTCATGAAATTCAACGTTGACGGCTCCTCTCTTGGCAAACAGGGACTCGCGGGTATTGGAGGAATCCTTAGAAATCATTAAGGGAAGTTAATAGTGTCTTCTCCAAATTGATTGGCTTAGTAGACTCTAACATGGCTGAGTTTCTTGCAATTAAAAAAGTTGTCTCTTTCATCTTAAACTTAGGTTTCTCTAATAGCCACTCTTTGCTCATTGAAAGTGATTCTAAAAATGCAGTTGGTTGGGGCTAACACTTTAAGTTTTGTTCCTTGGCAGCTGAGAAATGCCTCAAATTAGCTGTCCCAGCTTTCTAATTCTATTAGATTGGTGAATATCTCTTACATTCATAAAGAAGCCAATTCTATAGCTGACAACTTGGCAAAGGTTGGGGTCAACAGTATTAGGATCCTTCATGTATATCTCTAAAGTTTGCTTTTCCTCTTCATTTTCTATGTTTGTACTATGGTTATTTTACTTTTCCATGCATGACAACATGCCTCTATACCAGTTCCATTTAATTAATCAAATCCAATTACATTTGCCTTTAAAAAAAAAAAAGTAATACTAGTGAAGAAGCAGTTGATTGGTTAATAGATGCAATGGAGAAGCTTACTCATGAACAAGCTCAATGTAGGGAATAGCAAGAATAGTGAGCTGGGAAGAGAAGAGATCTCCTTTCATAGTAGCTAACATCATCAGATGTATTTGAAGGAAATCCATGAAGCTCGACTGATGGAGAGAGTAGAAGAACTAGTTAAGGATAGTTAGAGATGCAAACCACCTGTGATGGAAACGTACAAGGTATACTTCGATGGTGTGTTTAACAAATAAAATAAGATGGGATGACTTGAATTGCTGATCTGAAAATCAAAAGGTGAAAATATAGGAGTTTTTGTGTCAAGTTTATCACTTTTAACAAACCCATTTATGGTAGAGTCCATGGCTATCTGCAAAGCTATGGAGTTCATTTCGAAAATGGGATTGGAAGATATTGAGCTTGAGGGAGATGCTTTAAAAAAAATGTTGCGGACAATGGAGATTGATCTATTAAAAACTTGATTTTCATCCACTCAGAAGCTAAAAAAATTTTATCTAGTGGGATTTCGTTTAAATATATTAAATTAAAAAAAATTAATAGCAACAATAATGATAAAATATAATAAAAAAACTAAAATTTTTTGTGTCTAGTCATAAATATTAAAAAATTTTCCAGTATTTGTGATACGACTTTATAGTTTGAAAACCATGCATAATAGTTTTGTTTTGAATGTTTTGACACATATCTTTTTAAGGCACAAAACTAATTTATCATTCAATCACTAATTTCTCATTTGATTACATAAAAGATTTTTCAATGTATTCATTGTTGAAAATGTATTATTTATTGTGACAATGACAATTGATAGAATTAATGTTAGTGTCAACAACAAATATACTAATGCATATACTTTATTTTTATTTTAATCTCAATTATTCTTATAATAAAATGTCAATTTTTTAACAGATAATTATTCTATACACCAACAGTGAAGTTTTCTTAACTCCACAAGCAGGGTTAGAATGATGACACATATATTATTTTATTTATTTTTTTATTTTTAAAATATTTTAAGAGAAATATGTCATCATCTTAACTATGGATGTAAACGGGACAGGTACCCGTTAATTTTGAGATACCCTAACCCGATTATTGATCAAAGAACCCGAACCCTATAATTACCCGATTATTTTTTAAATACACTACCCGAACCCTACCCTAATAAATTTCATACTACCCGTTTATTACCCGAACCCGTTTAATTACCCGATTATCAACTAAAAATTTGAAAAACCTGTTAAATACCCGAACCTAAACCCGACTCATGCAAGAAAATCAATTATTCTAATAAATAATTTTTATTAATTAAAAACATAAAATTAAATAATCAACAATTTTTCATAATTCAACAACTTGAAACTCATGGAAATATGTTAATGAAACTAGAAACAAACATAATTTAATAAAAAAACACAAATATATTTAATTAAAAATTAATCGGGTTCGGGTTTAGGGTACCCTATGGGCACTACCCGAATCCTACCCGAACCCGACACGGGTAGTGAAATCACTACCCTAACCCTATTAAAACCCGATTATAGGGTACCCAAATCCTACTTAATCGGGGCGGGTAATCCCAAGTACCCTATTAAGTAGTACCCATTTACATCCTAATCTTAACCCGTTTGTGGAGTAAAAAAATTCCACTGGCGGTATATAAAATAATTATTCATTTTTAAAACCTTAAAAACTAAAGATAAAGTACATAAATTTGAATTTCATCTACCAAATGTTTCATTAAACAAAATTCAAATAAAATTTGATAAAATATAAAAACCTATGGATAATTATTTCATATATCGTTGGTAGAGTTTTTTTTTATTCCACAAGCGGTATTAAGATCATAGCACATGTCCTATAAAAATATTCAAAAATAATAAATAAACAAATAAAATAAAACATATGTCATGATTTTAACCTTTTTTGTGGAATGAAAAGACCCAACTAGTGATATATTAAATAATTATCCAAAACTTATTTATATAATTTAAATTTAGTTTTTTTTAGTCCCACTAGCCGTATGGGTTCCACCCTACTTTCATCTATCGGTACGATTATCGAAAAATGCTAGCTCATGTTTTAAAACATATTTATCACCATTAGGCTTAATTATGGGCTAGGTCATGCTTACGTAGAACTATATATAAATCTGAGTTCGACCCGAATTAATGGTGCGGGCTTGATTTTTAATCCAAATCAGTTTCAACATTTATTATACACACTCAAACCCAACATGGCTACACTAGACTTCTTTAGGGGTCGGGTTACTCGTCTTAGCTCGAAAGCCTGTTTAATATTTGATCGAATTTGGACAAAAATATATGATGCAATAATTGGATTTGAACAAAATTTTTAAGCCCGTTTAAAAATTTGGTTAGGCCTCGGGCTTGATTTTCAAAGCTCACACTCGGTTCGAATTTATATTTTTTATTTTTTTTAATATTAATTAAAATTTTTTATATATTTAATAAGTATAATATAATTATATGTATATAAAATATTATTGATTAATAAACATGATTATAGATATTTAATATGGAAATTGATATACTAATTTTGACAAATTAAATTAAATTTTAAAGGTATAAAATAATAAAAAATAAATAAAAAATTAAAATATAAAAAAATTATTTTTGAACCTGGTCGGATTGGGCTCAGGCTTGTTTATAAAAATAAAAACGGATTTGGACAAAAAGTCAGACCTAAATTTTCGAAATGAGCCAGACTTAGACATACAGATTATACATTAATATATGTTATAAGCCCAACGCAGCATGACCCGTCCCATGACTAGGTCTAGGCTCGACCTAGCATGTCAAAATTAATATCATTAGTTTCCATCTGAGCTTTTATTATTGCATCTCTACTTATTTGAACATCAAATTCCAAGCTTTGGATATAGAGACAAAAGTAATCCTAACTTCGATGGAAAAAATTGAAGTAGCAGAACTTAAAGTAAAACAAAAGTTGATACAAAGAAAAAAAAAACTTGGACTGTAATGAAATAGTTGAGAAAGAGGTTTTCTTGATTGAATTAAACGATTTCCAACAAAAGAAGAGAGGATTCTTGGTTGCAAAGAAGAAGTCCCCACCAATTTTGTTTTCTTTCATAGTTTCTTGTTATTTGTTAACCCACTTTACTTTCCCTCTTTTCCGTTTTCGTTTTTCTCTTTTTTCTCATTTTATTGGGACTTTTTCGGTGAAGAGGCCAATTACATAGTCTTTGCCCTAGATATTGATACAAAACTAGCGGATTTTTGTTTCGAGCCAGGTTGGATTTGGCTTGGCTTTTTTAGGGTAAAACCTAAAACTAACCTAATTTTTTATCAAGCCTTATATTTTTGTCCAAGCATTTTTTTTTTACATTTGATATTTTTGTCCAAACTCTCTTAAAAATTAAATAGGCTTTCATGCTTCAATAGGCCGCTCGGCCCATGGATAGGTCTAATTTTTGCATATATTGCATGGAGTGAGGGCTGCAACATATATTGTTGTCAAGTATGAGATTGATGTATTGCTCACGAGATATTTTGGGTAAAGGATTACCTAGATTTAATTAAACATGTTATTGTTGAAGAAGCAAATTATAAAATTCTTATTTAAAAAAAGTCTTATATTATAATTTAATATTGAATTTTATCATTATATTTCGGTTTTATTGAGTTTTATCATTGAATTTTTTTTAATTTCTAGAAAAATATAACAAATTATAATATTTCATAAAATATTCTATCAATGCAAATGATAAATTTAGCTATTATGGGCTTATTTATATGATATAAGATTCTATTTTTTAAGTTTTTTATTTTATTTGAGACGACAAATTACAAGAGAGATTACAATCATAAGTGAACCAAACAAATCTGTATGTAATTGGACATACAACCAATGGCAGATTTTGAAATTTGATTTTTATTTGGGGAGACAACTAAAAATTTAAAATTATAAATATTTTTCATTTCATGTCCATCAGTATATTTTAGTAACATAAAACATATATGCAAGTAATATGCTAAACCCGTAATAAGAGGTGATGGTGCAGGGGAACACAAAAAGGTAATAGTTAAAGCTACAAGACGATTTTCAAAACAGCAAGACGGGTGGCACAAGGCTTTAAGATATTTTTAATTGCTATATTGATTTGATGAAGATGAAGGTGATAAGGGAAGCTTATGAATTGAACCATGGGTTTAAACCGTTTTTATAGTAAAAAAATTATTAGAGTCTTAGTATAACTAAGCTTCTCTATCTATTGTCTTCTTTTTTATTGTTATTTTAAGTATACCTAAGCTTCTCTATCTATTATCTTCTTCTTTTTTATTGTTATTTAATCTATTAAATTCCTATATCAACTCTAGCCTAATATTAATTCTAAAAAATCCAATTTTAATCTAATAATAACTCTAATTTTAAAAAATAAAAATTATTTTAATTAGTAAATCCTAATCTAAACTTAATTTGTCCTACTATTTTTTCACAAGTTAATAATTTCTTTTCTTTTCTTTTCCAATTTCTAATTTCTAATTTCTAATTTCATTTTTCATGTTTTTATTTTTTATTTATTCCTAAACCCTATTGCAACCCTAATTCCAAATTTATTCTAATTTCTCAATTAATCTTAAATCATAATTTTAATTTTAATTCTAATCTAAAAAATCTTAATTTAATTCTAACTTAAGTCTAATATTTATAATTATCATAATTAAAATATCTAGTTAAATAATTTTCCTAATCTAATGTTAATTATAAGACCATCTAATAAATTAAATTAATTATTTTTATTTTTATAAATTAATATCTAGACAAAATAAAGTGTCTACACTAAGGCAAAACTTATTATTGGATCTGACTCAAGAAATGCTATTGGTTGGTGTGAGAGGATCGTTGACAGACCTTGGATTCTTTAGGAGACTTTTCATTATATTGATCTCTTGACAGGCAAATTGATTGATTCATCAATTATTTGTATTTTTTGGGAGTCTAATGGAAATGCTGACGTATTGGCAAAGGCTGGTGTGGATAGGAAGGTGCTGTTTATGGCATGGTAGTGTGAGTTCTATTGAGGATTGTTCTTTTTTTTTTTGGGTACCGAGGATTGTTCTTTTTGTGTCTTTGATGTATGATCATTTTGAGTATTTGGTATCCTGTTCTCATGATTTTCTACAAGTCAAAATTGGGTGGGATTTGTTTGGGCGACTTGAGAACTGAGTTTTTGTCTGTTTTTGTAACCACCTTCATCAATGAAATTCATTTTCTGATTTAGAAAAAAAAACAATTACATATTACATTTAAATTGCTAATTAATTTACATTGGGCTCTAATGTTTCCTATACTTGGAGGAGCATTTGGAGAGCAAGAGAGGTGTTAAAAAAGGGTTTACAATGGAGGGTGGGTGATGGGAAAAGGATCAGAATTCTGCAAGATACTTGGCTGACCAGTAGAGAAGAGGTGATTGCGTGATAGACGAAGGAGGCTGTATCAAAAAATGCAAAAGTGGCTGAGCTGATCGACGTTGAAACTAGAACATGGAGGCTCAGTAAGGTGCAAGAGTTGTTCCCAAAAGATGTTGCCAACCAAATTCTCTCAATACTGTTGAGTAGGTTTGAGCATGATGCTGAACAAATATGGGGCTTTGAAAAGGACGGAATCTATAGAGTACGGAGTGGATACATGATTCTTACAAGGCAGATTGGAATGACCGAGGTGTTGTATTTAGAAAAACTCCTTAGTGTGGATGGTGTACTGCTACAAACAAGTTGAAGAAGAAATTTGGTAGGCAAGGCACTTCCAGGAAGCTATCTTAAGAACAATAGTTTCTCCACACTGGTGCAAATGGTTCAGGAAACGTTGTTCCCAGGATACAATGCCTACTCCAAGAGAAATTCAATTGCACTTTGAGTTTCTCTCTTGAACTCACTTGAACCAAACCAAAGAAAAAAGAGTGCAAGAAGAGAATTTGATTTTGAGTGAAAGAATGTAGAAGATTGTTGTTAAATTCCATGAAAGTGAAAGTATTTATAGACTCAAAACGGTGTTATAAACACCCTTTCATGATTAGACATCATTTGAATGAAGAATCATGACTTTTGGAATGAAGAAACATGTCTAACGGACATGTTTTTTGAATTTCCAGAATGGGAAGTCGGATGCCCGAGAAAGGGAGTCGACTTCCCTAGTGTTTTTTCAAAACAGAATGTAATTTTTCTTGGGCAGTTGACTGCCCTTTAGGGCAGTCGACTGCCCTATATGTAACTCAAATTCTCATGCGAAAAAATATTTCCAGAAAGCCCCGACACATAGAGCAGTTGACTGCTCTTTTGAGCAGTCGACTAATCAAGTAATTTCTTCATTCCAACTCCTTTTTCATACTTTCAATTTCATTTTTCTTTAACATATATGCAAACTAAATGATTTTAAGATATAACTTTGGTAATATATACAACAATCCCCCACTTATTACCAAAGTATACAAATGTATGCAATTTATGCAATCCTAAGAAAGATGCAAGCTGGTTCTTATGTAAGGTGTATATCTAAAGGTGGCCAAGGCTTGAACCTTTAGATTGAATATGAAACACTAGGAAACATATTCAGCCCTTACATTGGTTCGTGAGTGTAACATCCCAAAACCACTATACAACAGAATATTCACTTGTAAACTACACTTATTTACCGGTTGGGCTGTCTGTGGTGCTTAACAACTTTTACTACATTATGAATTAATAAAGTATGTTCCTTAAGATGTATATACATTCCCTTCGTAGTTAAAGTAGTACTGTACAACTTTGCTGAATATATAAAAGAATATAACATACCTTCGATCTCAAATCTCTGGAAGGTAAGTCTCTTAGTTCAAATCAGTTATCTGTGGAGTGGAAAATAAGGAGTGAGCGACAATGTGCTCAGTAAAGAAGGTGTATGCTGCTTTAAAAAAATAAAAGCTAAAATCTCAAAACCATTTAATCATCCTAACGATCACACTCATTAGGAAATAATAAACACAGTTAACATAAAAACAGGATTCACCAGATCCTTTCATAAATCTTTTAATTGAGACTAGGCAGTAATTCAAATCATGCAAAGAACACAAGTCATCCGCTTTTGGGGTGCACCCGTAGGCCATCGCCCCTCACGGCTATCTCATCTAGATGTATGGCCATAATCTATAGGTGGTCCTCGGGTCCACTTGCCAAGTGACCTCGAGACCGCTGAAGACTTGGCAGGTCCATCAGCCCTGTGACGCCCCAGGGTGCACTCGCTGGTCTATTTGACCCGAGCCATCGCCCTAGTTAGGTCACGCAAAGTACATGAGTGATAATGCATGAACTCATGGCCTAATGTCTCAAAATCAAGTTATCATTTCCATAAAATGATTTAGTTTCCAAAAGGGTTTATAACTAGTAAAACAACCCTCCAATTTCAACAATTTTTATGAAAGAAAGGCACGTTGGGAGCCGGTTCGCCTATGGCTAGTTCGCCCAGGGTCAGCTCGCCCATTAGCCAATTTGCCCAAGGGACTACTCGCCCGAGAGTCGATTCGCCCAAGGGACTATTCGCCTGAAAATTTGATATTTTCTATTTTCAAAAATAATTAAAATACTTCATTTTTCATTTACGAAATTACATTTAAAAATCGTTCGCCAGAGCCTACTCGCCCTCAGTAGGTCGCCCTGACTACTCGACAAGACGGCGAATAATAGTCGCCCGCCTCAGAGTTTTCAAAACACAAGTATGGCTGGCTGATAACAGTTCGCCCGCCTTTAACTTTAAAACAAGGGTCATTCACCCAAACACTTTAAAAGGGTTCGCCCGATTATGGCTTACCGGATTTCTCTTTAAAACAAAGCACTCGCCCAAATCTCAAACCGAGAGCTCGCCATTGGCTCGCCCGAGTTTCTGTCTAGCACAAAACTACTCGCCCGCCTTAGTCAATTCGACCAACCAAAGAACTTATGGCGGCTTGTAGCTCGCCCGAAACCAAAACAATTTATAAAACGATGCATGTCAGAAAATAAAACAAATTCCGATATTTTCTTAACGTTTTTACTCCACAGGACATGCATTTGCATCACATACAACTTCCTTACCTCGTCTGATACGGCGTAGCTTCTCGCCCGCCTTGCTCAATTCCGGTCTGCAAAGCATTTATTCACATTATTAATATTTTCCAAAAAGACTTATATTTTTCCTAAAAATATGGCACTTTGGCGAACTCAGTTCGCCATTCGCCCGTCATAGCACCCTTTTCATTTGCGGCTTATTCGTGGGAATTCGCCCTGTAACGGAATACGTTGGCGCCTTCTTTTTCACCTACTCGCCCTACTGGCTATCAGCAACTTTACATGGGCGACTACTATTATCGCCATTCTCGCACACTGGCGATCACGGGTCCTCGCCCGCCCGGACCACATGTTGGCGAACTCAACCTCGTCCCATCCTTTGGGCGAGAACTATCCCAATTCGACTAGCAATATTCTACTCGCCTGTCGTGTTTCCTTACTCATTCTTGGTTATTTTTCCATCTATTTTCTTATATTGTTCAACAATATTCAACTACAACCAAGCTATGTCTATAATTAAATATCAAGAGAACTATAAAAGCTATGAAACTCACCTTTACTGAACTGCTCTTCCAACAACAGAATGCTTTCTTGCCTTTCTTAGCTTTTCTTCTCTTGTTCCTTAGCTCTTCAACACCTTAGAAGGGTTTGGCTAACTAAAAGATGAAATTGTATGGCTCATTTATGAAAGAACGGAGGAATGAAAGATGAATTCACAGAGGAACAGATTGGGCGAGAATGATTCTGAGGAAAAATGAAGTTTTCTTCCATCGATCTTCCCTCATGAACTCTCTTTATATAGCCCAATATAACTTGTTAGAAGCAACCACCTGTTATCTGTTATCATTGCACGTCTTTCATGCAATTAAACCCAGAGAATTTGGTGACAAAAGGAACGGCAGTAAGCTTCCCGTAGTAGTCTGTATCTTCCTTGCTTTTTGACAATTTTCACTTGCCATTTATTGCTTAATCCCCTTGTCAGGAGAGGCAATTGGCGAGAAGTCTTCACCGCCCCTTTCCTTGACTTTTCTCTTTTCTTTTCTTCCCTTCTCCACGCCAACCTCTCTTCCAGCCACGTTGATTGGCTATCCTTTCTCTATTTTCTCCATTCGTCTGACAGCCCATTAAATGTTGAATTTTTGACTACAATTTCTCCTTTCATTCTTCTTTCCCACGCCAATATCAACACACAATTATTAACTTTGTCTTACCTCATTTAATGCTTTCATACCATAATAATTAAATCCCCACAATATCTTATTACACTTTAATATTTGTTTCTCTTTCTTTATACACTACACTATAAATCATCTCTTAGATTGAAAAGTGGAATTCACATTCGATTTAATTTCACAAAATTTTTATTTCCACTATCAATAATGTACACATATGGCATACAGTATAATAAAATTCGGATTTTACATTTCTCCCCACCTTAAGAAATTTGGTCCTCCAAATTTAACTTGGACCTATCACTGAAAGAGCTCCGGATACCTCTCATGCATAAGGCTCTCTAACTCCCAAGTAGCCTCCTCCTCGTTATGATACTGCCAGAGCACTTTAACCAACGAAATCGTCTTAGATCGCAATACCTTATCTTTCCTATCCAGAATCCGCACCGGTTTTTCAACGTAACTCATGTCCTCTCTGATCTCCAATGGCTCGTGTCGAATCACGTGAGAAGGATCTGGATTGTACTTTCTTAACATCGAGACATGGAATACGTTATGCACTCCTGACAACTCTGGTGGTAGTGCTAACCGATATGCCACATCTCCTACGCGATCTAAGATCTCATAAGGCCCAATGTATCGAGGACTCAACTTTCCTCTCTTCCCGAATCTCATTATACCTTTGGACGGTGAAACCTTTAAAAACACATAATCACCCGCTATAAACTCCAATGGTCGGCGTCTAGTATCTGCATAACTCTTCTGCCGACTCTGAGCCGTTCGGAGCCTCTCACAAATTATCCGTACATCACGAGAAGCCTGCTCGACCAAATCGGGAGCTAACAGTTTACGGTCTCCAACTTCTTCCCATGCTATAGGGGATCTGCATCGTCTGCCATACAAGGCCTCATATGGTGCCATGCCGATACTCGTATGAAAACTATTATTATAAGCAAACTCTGCCAGGGGTAAGTGATCGTCCCATGAACCTCTAAAATCCAATGCACACGCTCTCAACATATCCTCGAGCGTCTGTATCGTACGCTCGGACTGCCCATCAGTCTGTGGATGAAAAGCGGTGCTAAAACTCAACTGGGATCCCATAGCCTCCTGAAATCTCTCCCAAAAATGAGAGGTGAAGCGAGAGTCCCTATCAGAGGTGATACTCACTGGAACACCATGTAACCTCACTATCTCCCTGACATACAACTCAGCCAAGGCACTAACTGAATCTGTAGATTTCATGGCTAAGAAATGAGCAGACTTAGTCAATCTATCGACTATTACCCAAATAGCATCATACCCCTTCCGGGTCCGTGGTAATCCCATAACAAAATCCATAGTTACATGCTCCCATTTCCATGTAGGAATCGATAACGGTCGAAGCATACCTGCCGGCTTCTGATGTTCAATCTTAATTTGTTGACATGTTAGACATCTAGTTACAAAATCTGCGATGTCCTTTTTCATCTTAGGCCACCAGTACACTTTCCGGAGGTTCTGGTACATCTTAGTACTACCCGGATGTAACGTGTATCTAGAGGTATGGGCCTCTGATAGAATCAAATCTCTAAGCTGCTGATCACCGGGAACACATATCCGACCTCTAAACCTCAGTATCTCATCGGTGCCAATCTCAAAATCCAACTCATCTCCCATTTGAATCTGGTTGGCCACCCCAATACAATAATCATCACTCCTCTGAGCTTCCTTAATTCGATTCATCAAATCCGGCTCGATACGAAAACTAGCTGTAAACCCATACTGGTCAGAGGAAACAACTGTCAAACTGAGGTTAGAGAACTGCTCTATCAACTCATGTTCCCTGATCATCATGTACGATACCATGCCAACATGCTTACGGCTCAGTGCATCAGCTACTACATTAGCTTTACCTGGGTGATACAGAATCTCACAATCATAGTCCTTTAATAGTTCCATCCACCGTCGCTGTCTCAAATTCAACTCTTTCTGTGAGAATATATACTTCAGACTCTTATGGTCTGTATATATCTGAAATTTCTCTCCGTACAAATAATGTCGCCATATCTTCAGTGCAAACACCACTGCGGCTAGCTCCAAGTCATGTGTCGGGTAATTCTTCTAATGATCCTTTAACTGTCGAGAACCATAAGCTATAACCCGACCATGCTGCATGAGCACACACCCTAAACCTTGAGCGGATGCATCAGTATACACCACAAATCCACCTGATCCGCTAGGAAGGGCTAATACAGGGGCACTAGTCAATCTCTTCTTAAGTTCACCAAAACTACGCTCACACGCATCATTCCACTCAAACTTTACATCCTTACGTGTGAGTCGTGTCAATGGAGCAGCAAGTCTAGAAAATCCCTCCACAAACCTGCGATAATATCCGGCAAGACCTAAGAAACTTCGTATCTCGGTAACCGTGTTAGGCCTCTCCCACTGAACAATGGCCTCTATCTTGGACGGATCAACTGATACCCCGTCTCTCGACACTACATGTCCGAGAAATATAATGTGGTCAAGCCAGAACTCGCACTTACTAAGCTTAGCATACAACTTTCGCTCTCTGAGGGTCTGTAGAACAATCTGCAAATGCTGCTCATGCTCCTCTGAAGTCTTAGAGTAAATCAGTATGTCATCAATAAATACTATGACAAACTTATCCAAAAATGAATGAAATACCTCATTCATCAAACTCATAAAAGCTGCAGGGGCATTTGTCAGTCCAAATGGCATCACTAAGAACTCATAGTGGCCATAGCGAGTTCGAAAGGCTGTCTTATGCACATCCGACTCCTTAATCTTCAACTGGTGATAGCCTGATCGAAGGTCTATCTTGGAAAACACCTGTGCACCTCTGAGCTGATCAAACAAATCGTCAATCCGAGGTAGTGGATACTTATTCTTAACGGTAGCCCGATTCAACATCCGATAATCAATACACAACCGAAGGCTACCATCCTTCTTCCGAACAAATAAGACTGGAGCTCCCCACGGTGACACACTAGGACGTATAAATCCCTTATCTAATAACTCTTGGAGCTGCTTCTTGAGCTCATTCAACTCTGTCAGTGCCATCCTATATGGGGGTCTAGAAATCGGCTCCGTACCGGGTACCAACTCAATCATAAACTCCGTCTCTCGATCCGGTGGTAACCCTGGTAAATCCTCTGGAAATACATCCGAGAAGTCCTTAACCACAGGAATCTCTTGTATCTTTGGATGCTTCCTCTCAACATCCTCCACACTAGCAATATATCCTTCATAAACATTCATACACAACCACAATTTCAGTACACATGTCATTTCACAACATAAATTCTCATACTTTTATTAATTTACAATAACTTTACAATGTACTTTTCGGGATAAGAGAAGGTAATAAACTTAGTATTACAGTCCAAACTAACATGATTTGCAGCCAACCAATCCATTCCTAAAATAATATCAAAATCATATATATCCAACAAAATTAGGTTAGCTGTCACAACCTTCTCTCCTATAGTCAATTTACAACCCCTATATATCACATCTGTCATCTGGAAATCATTAAAAGGAGTTTTCACTCGCAATGTATATTCTAACAACTCCGGCTCTACTGGGGTCTTGTTGGCATATGCAGGCGATAAGAATGAGTGGGTAGAACCCGGGTCAATTAAGGCAATTACGGGAATATCAAAAAGATAAATTTTACCTTTAATCACATCGATAGAGGCGTCGGCAGTCTCCTGATCCAATGCGTACACCCGACCCTGAGTCACAACCTTCTTACCCTTTTCTGCGGCTGTCGCCCGCCTTGGCTGTGAGGGTGTCGCTTTCTCGGGTGCATTCTGAGCTGCCGGGGCCGCTATCTGAGGTACTGCAGGAGGTATAGTAGAAGCAGTCGACTCTCTACGCATCGGGCAATCCTTAATAAAATGCCCCGTCTGTCCACATCTAAAACATACTCCAGTCATTACAGGACAAGGGCGCGATCCATGCGACCTTCCACAATGTCTACATAAGGGCGCAACACTCCTCTGAGTGGTAGTGGGGCCACTAGCAGGAGTAGAAACTGCTGGTCTATCAATTTTGCCCTCTGAAATCTGTATGCCCGAAGATCTGGTCTTCTTAAACTGCTCTCTACCTGGTCTATCCTCCATAAACCTCTTAGCTTTTCCCTTTCCTTTGCCTTTACTCTTGCTACTGAAATCGGACTGGAACTGCTCATAGTCCCTCTCACATAACTGAGCCCGTTGAACTATCTCATCATAAGTCTGTATAACAAATGGGGCTAGCTTTACTCTGATGGATGGCCTCAAACCCGCTTTAAATCTCGAAATCTTATACCGGGCATTTGTACTGGTCTGTGGATCAAAACGGCTCAAGGTAGTAAATTTAGCCTCATACTCATTTACTGACATACTACCCTGTACTAAATCCATAAATTCCTGCTGTAATTTATCTTGAGCAGTGTCAGGAATATATTGCCTTCTAAAAGCTTCCACAAACATATCCCATGACAGATCCTGATGCTGAGCAAATAATATCGTATGGGTGGCCTTCCACCAATGTCTCGCATCATCTGCCAACTGGAACACAGCTAGGCCCACTTTCTCTGTCTCTGAACATCTCATAATCTCGAGTAATCTATCAATCTCTATAACCCACTGTTCTGCCACCAATGGATCCCTAGTACCTTTAAACTTCGGTGGATCCAATTTCTTAAATGATTTCACCAATGCCACATTACAATATGACTCTGCATTTCGTGTTTGCTGAATCAGTGGCTGTGGTGGAGCTATCGGTGGCTGAGGTGCTGGTGGTGGAATAGGCTCAGGTTCAGGCACAGCTGGTGCCGGCTGTGGCGGTGCAGGTGCCTCTACTGGGGCTGCGGGAGCTGTAGCTCTCTCCCTCTCTGCCCTATCAGCGGCTCTATCCGCCTGATACATAGCCATAAAATCTGCTATTAACCTCTCCACCTGAGTTACACGATTATCGATGCTCTCTAGCTGTATAGGACGTGGAGGTCTTGGGGCAGGTTCCGGTGTCTGTGGTTCCGGAGTCTGTGCCGCCCTACCTCGGCCTATACCTCTCACTGAGCGCATCCTCCTCCTTCCACTCATATCTGTACCACAGAAATCGTTTATCACTTATCATTAACACATCAATTATATATTCAGTTTATACAGTACTACAGGGGAATGTATACTATTTCACCATTTACATTAAGCATCACTAGACATCCGACCAACCCTGCTCTGATACCATTAAATCTGTAACATCCCAAAACCACTATACAACAGAATATTCACTTGTAAACTACACTTATTTACCGGTTGGGCTGTCTGTGGTGCTTAACAACTTTTACTACATTATGAATTAATAAAGTATGTTCCTTAAGATGTATATACATTCCCTTCGTAGTTAAAGTAGTACTGTACAACTTTGCTGAATATATAAAAGAATATAACATACCTTCGATCTCAAATCTCTGGAAGGTAAGTCTCTTAGTTCAAATCAGTTATCTGTGGAGTGGAAAATAAGGAGTGAGCGACAATGTGCTCAGTAAAGAAGGTGTATGCTGCTTTAAAAAAATAAAAGCTAAAATCTCAAAACCATTTAATCATCCTAACGATCACACTCATTAGGAAATAATAAACACAGTTAACATAAAAACAGGATTCACCAGATCCTTTCATAAATCTTTTAATTGAGACTAGGCAGTAATTCAAATCATGCAAAGAACACAAGTCATCCGCTTTTGGGGTGCACCCGTAGGCCATCGCCCCTCACGGCTATCTCATCTAGATGTATGGCCATAATCTATAGGTGGTCCTCGGGTCCACTTGCCAAGTGACCTCGAGACCGCTGAAGACTTGGCAGGTCCATCAGCCCTGTGACGCCCCAGGGTGCACTCGCTGGTCTATTTGACCCGAGCCATCGCCCTAGTTAGGTCACGCAAAGTACATGAGTGATAATGCATGAACTCATGGCCTAATGTCTCAAAATCAAGTTATCATTTCCATAAAATGATTTAGTTTCCAAAAGGGTTTATAACTAGTAAAACAACCCTCCAATTTCAACAATTTTTATGAAAGAAAGGCACGTTGGGAGCCGGTTCGCCTATGGCTAGTTCGCCCAGGGTCAGCTCGCCCATTAGCCAATTTGCCCAAGGGACTACTCGCCCGAGAGTCGATTCGCCCAAGGGACTATTCGCCTGAAAATTTGATATTTTCTATTTTCAAAAATAATTAAAATACTTCATTTTTCATTTACGAAATTACATTTAAAAATCGTTCGCCAGAGCCTACTCGCCCTCAGTAGGTCGCCCTGACTACTCGACAAGACGGCGAATAATAGTCGCCCGCCTCAGAGTTTTCAAAACACAAGTATGGCTGGCTGATAACAGTTCGCCCGCCTTTAACTTTAAAACAAGGGTCATTCACCCAAACACTTTAAAAGGGTTCGCCCGATTATGGCTTACCGGATTTCTCTTTAAAACAAAGCACTCGCCCAAATCTCAAACCGAGAGCTCGCCATTGGCTCGCCCGAGTTTCTGTCTAGCACAAAACTACTCGCCCGCCTTAGTCAATTCGACCAACCAAAGAACTTATGGCGGCTTGTAGCTCGCCCGAAACCAAAACAATTTATAAAACGATGCATGTCAGAAAATAAAACAAATTCCGATATTTTCTTAACGTTTTTACTCCACAGGACATGCATTTGCATCACATACAACTTCCTTACCTCGTCTGATACGGCGTAGCTTCTCGCCCGCCTTGCTCAATTCCGGTCTGCAAAGCATTTATTCACATTATTAATATTTTCCAAAAAGACTTATATTTTTCCTAAAAATATGGCACTTTGGCGAACTCAGTTCGCCATTCGCCCGTCATAGCACCCTTTTCATTTGCGGCTTATTCGTGGGAATTCGCCCTGTAACGGAATACGTTGGCGCCTTCTTTTTCACCTACTCGCCCTACTGGCTATCAGCAACTTTACATGGGCGACTACTATTATCGCCATTCTCGCACACTGGCGATCACGGGTCCTCGCCCGCCCGGACCACATGTTGGCGAACTCAACCTCGTCCCATCCTTTGGGCGAGAACTATCCCAATTCGACTAGCAATATTCTACTCGCCCGTCGTGTTTCCTTACTCATTCTTGGTTATTTTTCCATCTATTTTCTTATATTGTTCAACAATATTCAACTACAACCAAGCTATGTCTATAATTAAATATCAAGAGAACTATAAAAGCTATGAAACTCACCTTTACTGAACTGCTCTTCCAACAACAGAATGCTTTCTTGCCTTTCTTAGCTTTTCTTCTCTTGTTCCTTAGCTCTTCAACACCTTAGAAGGGTTTGGCTAACTAAAAGATGAAATTGTATGGCTCATTTATGAAAGAACGGAGGAATGAAAGATGAATTCACAGAGGAACAGATTGGGCGAGAATGATTCTGAGGAAAAATGAAGTTTTCTTCCATCGATCTTCCCTCATGAACTCTCTTTATATAGCCCAATATAACTTGTTAGAAGCAACCACCTGTTATCTGTTATCATTGCACGTCTTTCATGCAATTAAACCCAGAGAATTTGGTGACAAAAGGAACGGCAGTAAGCTTCCCGTAGTAGTCTGTATCTTCCTTGCTTTTTGACAATTTTCACTTGCCATTTATTGCTTAATCCCCTTGTCAGGAGAGGCAATTGGCGAGAAGTCTTCACCGCCCCTTTCCTTGACTTTTCTCTTTTCTTTTCTTCCCTTCTCCACGCCAACCTCTCTTCCAGCCACGTTGATTGGCTATCCTTTCTCTATTTTCTCCATTCGTCTGACAGCCCATTAAATGTTGAATTTTTGACTACAATTTCTCCTTTCATTCTTCTTTCCCACGCCAATATCAACACACAATTATTAACTTTGTCTTACCTCATTTAATGCTTTCATACCATAATAATTAAATCCCCACAATATCTTATTACACTTTAATATTTGTTTCTCTTTCTTTATACACTACACTATAAATCATCTCTTAGATTGAAAAGTGGAATTCACATTCGATTTAATTTCACAAAATTTTTATTTCCACTATCAATAATGTACACATATGGCATACAGTATAATAAAATTCGGATTTTACAGTGAGTTCCTCAAATAGGGCAGCGCATTTTTGTCATGGGACTTCGCTTTTATCCTGTGTTAGCAAGTACTCTAGGATCAACCGGGAATCCATAAGAAGCGTCCTCTCACTTCTCTACTTGCATAGGAAGACTTATCAAGAGTGCATCACAACCTTCCTTTTTTACAAACACTCCACTCACAAGAGCTATAAGTCAATTATGGATTTTAATCCAACCAATCATTGTGATTAACAATGCATCTAGATATGAGATCTTATTAGGAATAGTCTTTAATTTAATTACCCCTACTATTCCAAGAAGTTATGCATTGGGAATATCATATATCTCATATATGAATTCCTTGGATGATTCATGATTGAATGCCTTTTGAACTCTCATACACAAAGATCATCAAATGAGGAGATTATCCTTTAAACCTAAAGGATCAATTTCCTAAGTGACATCAATGAGATAGAGTTGGAATCAATCAAGATCATCTCTAGTAACCGATAGTAATCCCATACCTCTCATAGTGCTAGCAATCTAATTACCCGATAAGGGTTTAGTTAGGGGATCCGCTAACATTTGTTTGATAGGTAATACCTTATCTACCTTTACAACAAATGATTGTTTCTCATAGCAATGTATTTGCTACTTTTAAACAATCTTTTGCTCTTAGTGTTGTTTCTCATACCAATCTAAAGTGATCTCATCATTTAAGATAAATAATCAACCACTTGTTAATTTTGAATTCATCTCATCCAAATTCAAACTTATTTACATCATGATAGATTTAAAATCTATCTCCTTAAAATAAACATACCTCGTAATAGGAAGACTTTTGATTTGATCCTCTTTATTTGTCTTACCTTGTCTTCTTGTTTAGAATTCCTACCTTTCACTTGATGAATTTAAGTCTTCAACCACATCATTATTAAGGACAATACTTTCGTGCTTCTACTTGGAGATTTTCAGGCTTGTAGATTAGAGTATCAATATAACTCCTATAAAGATAATTTTAATCACAAAAGAAAAGTTGCAACTGGTCCATATCTTCCTTTAGATTATAACCTTTGGTTATAATTATCTTCCTTTGAATTTTCTAATTCACCAATTGGTTTGACATAGAAAATTTCAAACTCACAATTGTAAGTTAAGTTAGAGGAAGATCTCATTGTAATTCTTAAAGGTGACTCATCATTCTCACTTTCACAAAAGAATTTTAGTAAACGTTTATAACCATATCATCACCCACACTAATTTGTTTCCAAATTAATCACCTTTGCTTAAATGATACACTTTTTAAGTGTTCATTTACATGATATGGACTTTGAAATCTTAACTCAAGATTTCTAAAAAAAAAATGTTAGGAACACAAATCTCAAAAAAATATATAAATATTTAATCATATTTAATCATGAATATGATTAAATTCATGATGCATAAATATCACAATATAATTCTTAAGTTTAATAATATATCACAATACCACAATGCATGTAAACTTCATGGTTCACAGTAATCATGCATCAATAACATATTCATGACTAAAACTATATTTAAATGTATTTCACTATTTTCATACTTGTTAAATTAATGTTAGCATCATGCATGTTCACAATTAACATTCTAAAATAATTTTTAGAATAATCATATAATGACTAACAAAATTGTGAATCATAGCAATTTAAGCAATATAAACACACATTATGCTAACTTATCAACTCTTCAAAAAATAATAAAACAATCCCATCTTACAAGTCATAGCAGATTATCATAACTTTCCAATGTATATTATAATTACTATTACCACTAAATATATTTAGTAACCTTGATAATTCAGTCATAAAATTTTTGGTGTTTTTGACTAAATAAACACATCTTTTCATATTGTGTTGATTAATCAACCAATTCATATATCTTGAGTTCACATCTTTTGAACCTTAATAGTTATCATTGACAATTCTTAACAAATAAAAGATTTTTTTAAAAAAAAAAAAAATAGACATTATGTGTTGATTCACACACCCATTCAAAATTGTTGTGGTTTTTTCACACAATTTTTTATATGTTGTTTTTCAACATTTCATTTCCATTTTACATGAACATGATTCTTTGATCAAGTATCAAAATATAGCGAAATGAAAACTTAAATAATAACAATTCATATATTTATCTATCTATTCTTTTAAACTTCAGTCTATGATTTAAAAAATTATTTAAAAACACTATCAAGAATTAAATATTCAACACATATGAATATAGTTCATATTACTACCATCATATAAAGTAGTGCAATAAATATTAATTGCGTACCTTGATATTCCAAAGAAAATATTTACTCTTCATGGCACTTACCAGTTTTCTTCTTTGATCTTGAATTATACTTACTCTTATTTGAGTTCAAGATTTGAAGAAGAAGAAATTCAGAAGATGAACTTTCTATCATGCTTGATTATCTTTAATAATTTCTTCACTTCATCAACATGAGGCTTGAATGCAGAAGTCTCCATCTTGAAGTACTATTGTTCTTAAATTGTTGTATTTAGAAAAACTCCTTAGTGTGGATGGTGTACTGCTACAAACAAGTTGAAGAAGAAATTTGGTAGGCAAGGCACTTCCAGGAAGCTATCTTAAGAACAATAGTTTCCCCACACTGGTGCAAATGGTTCCGGAAACGTTGTTCCCAGGATACAATGCCTACTCCAAGAGAAATTCAATTGCACTTTGAGTTTCTCTCTTGAACTCACTTGAACCAAACCAAAGAAAAAAGAGTGCAAGAAGAGAATTTGATTTTGAGTGAAAGAATGTAGAAGATTGTTGTTAAATTCCATGAAAGTGAAAGTATTTATAAACTCAAAACGGTGTTATAAACACCCTTTCATGATTAGACATCATTTGAATGAAGAATCATGACTTTTGGAATGAAGAAACATGTCTAACGGACATGTTTTTTGAATTTCCAGAATGGGAAGTCGGATGCCCGAGAAAGGGAGTCGACTTCCCTAGTGTTTTTTCAAAACAGAATGTAATTTTTCTTGGGCAGTTGACTGCCCTATATGTAACTCAAATTCTCATGCGAAAAAATATTTCCAGAAAGCCCCGACACATAGAGCAGTTGACTGCTCTTTTGAGCAGTCGACTAATCAAGTAATTTCTTCATTCCAACTCATTTTTCATACTTTCAATTTCATTTTTCTTTAACATATATGCAAACTAAATGATTTTAAGATATAACTTTGGTAATATATACAACACGAGGATGCTCAGACTTTTCAAAGTCAACACGAAAGGTACTAGAAGAGTTTAAGGCGTTTAAATATTCCACCTAAACTCAAGATATTTGGCTGGAAATTGTTTCATAAGATCTTTGTTGGGGTTTGTCTTAAATCCCACATTGAAAGTATATGAGAAGTTATAAGGGGTCTTCCCTTATAAATGATGTGTCAGGCTTGGTTTGTAAAGTGTCTTAAAGAGTTGTAGACACCGATAGAATAGCTAGGGTTTGGACTATTAAAAGGGTGTAGTTGGGTTTTGGGATCTTTATTAGGAGTTTGCAATTTTTCTCTTTAAAAATTGTATGGGTGGGCTTTGTTAAGAGTTTGCAATTTTTCTCTTCTAGAAATTGCATAGTTGTAATTAATTGTTTGATTGGTTATTAGATTAGTTGGGTGGTTATAGGCAAAATTGGTTGGGCCAAACCACATTAAAAATTATTGTGTTTGTTTTTTGCTTTCTTCTTTTTTTTGGGTGTTTGGTTTGAGGGATATTTTTTTCAACAATCTTGCCAATCTATAAGAATCTATAGAACGGAGGAATTCCAGTGGAGTCATTATGTTTGAGATGTAAGCAGGGAGAGGAAACCAAAGCATGTCTTCCATGAATGTGCTATAGTGAAGGACATTTGGAAAGTGGCTAAGTTGGAAACGGGCTGGTTAAGGGAAGAGCAACATAGTGTCAAAGAATGGCTGCTTAACACAGTTCAGAAAACATCCAAAGATAATATGGGAAAGGGCTTGGTAATTTGCTGGATGATATGGCATGAAAGGAACCTGGATATTAAGGAAAACAAGAGAAGACCAGTAGAGATTCTACTACGGGTTGTAGAGAATTTTTTAGAAGAATATCAGCTCACTTAGATGAGGAGATATAGTATGTTTATAAGGGAGACAGCTAAACGGAGGCCTCCACAATGTGACTTTTTGAAGGCCAATTTTGATGCAGCTCTTAATACAACTGAAGGAGGATGCAGGGTGGGATGCGTCATTAGGAATAACACAGGACAGGTCATTGGAGCTATATCAGTCTTCAAGGACAAGATTAAGGATGTGACAATTGCAGAAACTATTGTTGTAGTGAAGGCGTTGGATTTTGTGAAAGAGCTAGGAGTAACATCTTTAATTTTGGAAGGAGATAGCTTGGGAGTGATTTCACATATTAATGACTCACGACCTGTTCTCTCACTTGTAGGGAATCTTATAATTGATGCCAGGAATTTATGTAAGGAATTTAATGATGTCAGGGTAGTTCATACTAGAAGAGAAGCTAATGTAGCAGCACACTTATTAGCAAAGCATGCACTTGAGGCACGAAAAGAAGGTGTATGGCTTGATATTTATCCTTTAGCTATTAGCCAAGCACTACTCCTTTACGATAATGCAAGTTACTCTCACTATTAAAAAAAAAATAGCGCAATTTGCAGGAGAATTTATTATTAAAAATTGTGGGATTCTTTATCTTAATCATATTCAAGGTAATTCTGTACAACATAATTACACATGCATTACTTTTTTATGGGGCAAGAAACAATGATTTCATGCACCACTAACTTACTTTTGAGGGATTTGGGCAGAGAGATGCATAAAAAATTGATAGTATGATGGAGAATATATTATTTGTTTTTCATTTAGACATTAATAAAGACAAACAACTTTTCAAAGATAAAACATTAGAGATTGAGAAATTTAAAGGAAACAATAGACATTGCATTATTTCATATTGGAATCTGATACGAAACATTAAGAAAGCTAGCTAGACAAAAACACCGCTAAAACATGTTCAATAAACTCGGACTGTAAACTGGATTCATCTTCTTATGTGATTTGGACTCTATTTGATAAGATCTTGCAGACCTTGAATGAAATTATTTATATATTCTTCTTGAAAATCTTGGTTAGAAAGAACTTTCTTCAGGTTGGCATGGTTTCTCTTTAACAGACCAGCCATTTCATTGTCCTTGTCCATCACCAGCTTGATGGCTTTGCTCAAGTTCTCCTTGCAAATCCGCCTGTTTTCTCCTCTCTCAACTTCAATTGCAATCATGAGTTCCTCTACCAATAATCTGGTGTTGAAAATTTGATCTCGTGAGCGGGGAATCAACAGAATTTGGCAGTCACTGAGCAAGAACTCCCACATAGTTCCAGGGCCACAATGATTCACAAAGCACCCAACAGATGGGTGGCTGAGTAACAACTCTTGGGGAAACCAACCACCATGCACCAAGCCTCTTCCTTGAACCCTCTCTTGAAATCCCTCAGGCAATGCCTCTTCAATCGTTGTGCATCCTTCTGGTGGTGTTAAAGCTACCAAAAAAGGTTGGCCTGATATCTCTAACCCAAGAACTATCTCTTGAAAATCATCCTTCTGCAATATAATCTGACTTCCAAATGCACAAAACACCACGGAACCTTGCTCAAAGTTGCTTAGCCAATTAGCCCATTTCTCTTGGAGCTTTGTAGCTTTTGTTTCAGGCAAGCAAGGCCCTGTTAGCATAACAGGCTTCCCAAAATTTTGAGCAACATAGTCACAAAAAGGACCCTCGATTTCACGGTAAGTCCTACAGGCTATGACATCACTATCTTTCATGCTAGTTAATATCCTGTCCTGAAATGACAATCCAATTCCAAAAGTTTTCGTATAAGATATAGTTGTAGCAGCCTCTTCAGGTTTGAGTTTCACTTTGGAAGAAGGATAACCAGGAGGAACTTCTATCAGCTCTTCTATACTCATTTCCTTTCTTATTTTCTTCGAGAGATTAGCGATTTCGCATGCAGACACCACGGCATAGAATACGGACTTGATGCCGATTTGCTGAGCCAAGGCTGGAATCCAGTGGCCCAAATCATAGAAAACCATATCAGGATTTGTAGCCCTTAAAACGGCTTCTACTTGATCTCGAGTTTGATCGAATGCAATAGCAAACAAGTTATGTAGCGGTTTTGGAACATCAGATGTAGTCTCAGATCCTGGAGGGATGGCATCAACATGAGAAACAACAAGAGGAAAGAATTGAATGAGGTTTGGGTAATGGTTGATTTCTTCCAACTTGGATTGTGCTCCTTTGGGCAATAAGAAGGAAATCTTGTGGCCTTTCTCAGCAAGCTTGTTTGAGAGGTGAAGAAAAGGGATGAAGTGACCGAAGGAAAACCATGGAAACATGGCAATGTGAAGTTTGGAGGAGTTGGAGTTGCTCATCTTTTCTTGCAACTTGGTGGTGTGATTAAGTTGCATAGTGCCTCTTACTTATAGTTCTGACGATCAATTTTTACCTCCAGCAAGCACAACCACCACAAGTTTTTTTGACAATTAGTGCTGGAAATAGACCTGACATTTTTAGTGTATGTATGTATACATACGTATATAAATATATATATATATATATATATATATATATATATAACACAATAATTGTCATATTGTAATTCGTGTGAGGCCTGATATATTAAGCACAAAATATATTTTAATTTATATTAATTTCATAAATAATTTTTCCATTATGTTAACACTTGTTATTTTTGTGTTCATTTCGTATTATTTTTATACTATATAATCATATCATATCTAACATTATGACGTTTAATGTGAATTGTTTCAAATTAAATAAAAGCAATCTAAACAAGTCAATCAAAAATTTTCCTTTTCATTATTTGTAAGAGATAAACACGAAGCACAGTTAAAAATCTGGCCAAAAGAATATCCATCGCATATGAAATTCATCACATTTTCTTTCTGTCAATCATTAAAGCTTTTATTCTGAATGCAGACGACTTGTCACTTTGACATTCATGCCATGGAAACAGGCATTTTGAAGTTTGGAGAAGCTGGAGACTTGCCTTTCTTGTTCCTAATGATACAGTAAACATAATTTTCGATTTAAATTTTGTTATATTCATATATAATTTTTATCAAATTTTAACTTACATCATTTTTCGCATTTTTTTCGTATTATATATTTTTATACTGTGTTATCATTGCCGTTTAAGGTTTTCAAGTTTATACAAGGTGGTGCTATTAATCTGTATAAGGCTAGTTGGGATGGATGCCATTGCAACTGTGAGGTAGAGTTGGAGACATTGCGGTTGCTTCTGTCCTACATTCTCATTGTCCTCTCAGTGAGACATTGAGAGGGCAAATCAGTGAGGCAATTGTGCCTCCAACTGAACTTTTTTATTTTGAAATCTTTTAATCCTTTTGTTTAAATAAGTTATTTTATTTTATTTTAATAAATTTTAAATTATTTAATTTCTTAACTGTCTCACTTGTTCTTTTCATTTTATTATTTTTATTTTAAAAATTTCAGTTATACATTTATATAAAATATGCATAAGTTTTTTTTTTTGATTGGAAAATATTAATAAGTTTATACATGTAAATTTATTTTTCCGGATAATTAAAGTAGCATTATTATCTGTAAAGACAGTAATGAACATGTAAATTCATATAAAATATTATTTTATATTTATAATATAAAGTATTAATTTTTTTTATTACTTAAAATTTTAATATAAAATAATGTGTCACTATTTATTAAATCAAACTTTAAAGATTTTAAAGGCTACATAATTTTAAAATATGCATATAAATAATTTTCAATTATTGAATAATAAAATATCACAAAATAATAATTTTTAATTTCTCATCTTACAATTATTTGATATGAAATAATTTTAATAATTTTCAATTGTTTATTAATTTTACAAAAATCAAATGTATACTATAAATTTCATTATATAAATTTTAATCTAATGTACTAAATGATCATTTTCTCTTCTTATTACATTTCAACTCACCGTTATCTTTGAGTTTGCATCCAAACACATATCCTCCAATTGTTTTTTTTCTTTTAAAAATTCTAATTATTGATTTTAATTTTACCATTTCAGTAACTAATCTTATCATCACTATTGTTTTCAATCTCACATTGTCAATCTCATCATCCATCTAAATGGACCCTAGAGCTTCTTGAATACAAAAAATTTGTCCTTAAATAAATAAAACACTTTGTGTGTAAATTTTGTATTCGGGTCATATCAAATGATAAATACAAAATTTTCATGTCATAAATTGCGTTCACACATCAAATAAAAAATATATATTTTTTAACTTTTGCCAAATTTATATTCAGATTTTTTCAAAATTTTAACTCATCTTATTTGTGTGTCATATCATCCAGCAATATCTAAAATTTTCAAGTCTAAAATGGACAACCCAATGCACTCTAGCCTTTCGATTTATGAGCTTTGGAGAGGATCAATGTATGCACCCTTCCTTTTACATTAAAAATATCAAATCCAATTTAAAATAATTCAAATTAAATAAAAACAATGAAAATAATAATTCAAAATCAAAATTTTCCATTCTTTATTATTTGTGCGAGAGAGAAACATGAAACACGGGAAAATCTGACCAAAAATTATCTATCACATATGAAATTTATCACCAAGGTTATTAAAATAATGCCTTTTCAATTAAACGACAAATAATTTGATTTTTATTTCTTAATACAAATGATCAGAGGATAATAAATAAAAATTCATGCTATAAATTTTGTACAAAAGCCTATGTTTTCTTGGGTCCACGTTATTTTTGTCACTTTTTTTGCCATCTTTTGCCCTTAGCTCCCTTTTCTTCGGTTGTCTTAGTTTGTCTGCCTGAGACCGACAATAGAAAAAAAAAAAAGAAAAGCAAAAGCAAAAGATAAGTCTGGAGCTTAATTTTCCAAGTTTGAAGATAAGTGAGACCCACCCAGGCATCAAGTTGACAATGATGAATTAAACAAGAAAAAGTTGGGCCTAGAGATAGGTCCCATCAACACAGACTCGCTTGCCATTTCAAGTCCCAAAATGCCTCCATTTTTTTTCTCCCAATGTTTAAGTTTGACAATTATTTCTCTTTTCCAGGTATTTTTAAAATTAACCTTTTTTTCTCGTAATAAAACAAAGCAAAAAATTGTTGGCTTTTGTTATTAAGATTGAATTGAAAGAATCATATTTTGTTTTTGTTTTTGGGGTTTTGTTAGGGAAAAAGAGACTAAATGAAGAGAAGATGACAAAATGAGCAACAGAAGATAGAGATAAAGAGAATAGAGTATGTTATTATGTTATTATGTTAATAGTAGGCAAGTCATATTTGTCAAGAGGCGTGGTAGTTTGCTCAAGGAAGATAAGGAACTCGCCATTCTCTGCTAGAGTTACTTTCTTCATGTTCTCCAAAGCTCTTTGAGTTCTCCAGCTCTGGGTATGAAAATGAAATGTACAACCTTTTATCTTAAAAAAAATTTAATTTTTTGAAAATTTTCATCATTGCATAAACTTGTCCATGGATCAAGTTAGATCAAGTTTGAACCTAGCCTAAGTTAGATATTAACAGATAATACATAAGCCAAGGATTGACTTGACTCAATTATTTGGACATGATAAGTGGAGTGAGTGTGGCGAGCCTAGTCCACCGGTAAGATAAGTTATATAAACCAATATATGAATTTATCTTAAGTCGTTAACATGAATTCTCTTCCTCTACTCATTTCTATTTAAGGCAATGTGCTCTTCCAATTTTAGTGCTGTCATATCTTTTTGAATACTTCTTTCCAAGTCTTCTTTGGGCTTCCTCTAGCCTTAATTGTCACAGTCTAAGTACACAATATTTTACACTTTTTCACACATTTTCATACACGTGGATTGGTTGGGCTGTTTTCGATGCCTTGATTTCTCACTTTTATAACATTAGTGAATAGTAAATACTGCATTTCACTTTAATTTACATAAATAAAATTAATTATAAATAGTATTTAAATATTTCATATACATCCTCTATCTAATATAACATTGTAGTATTGTAAACAAGAATCTAAACATACAAAATAAAATAAATATAACTCCAGGATAAACAACAGCTGCCTCGAGGTGCTCAATATGCAGCCATTAATCCTTGTATGATATAACCGTCGGTCACTGAAAGTACTCTAGAGAGATAGAAATAATAGAGTGAGCAAACCACGACTCAGTAAGAGAGTTGTATACAAATTCTGATACCTCGAAGACTATATGCAGTAAAATCCTTAATTCCTATTTGTATGCTAGGCACACTAAAAAGGAAAGGATACTATAGTTGGCTAGGAAATCTAGATAGAGCATGGAAGGTATTTTGAAATACCTGTCTTGTCCCGGAAACCCAGAGTGACTATATGACTAAAATAATTTTTAATATAAAATTCACTAAAATATTCACTGCATATAAATATTTCACATGTTTAAGTAAAACAACTTATTTAATCGTGTGAACAATACTTGAAAATATTTTGAATTCCACCATTGAAATCATCACTTTAAACGCATGTAACAGTAAAAATAAACTGTTCAAATATTTCACCAATTAGTGATAAAATACCACAATAAACAGCATATCTCAATAATTATCACCAAAACCAATAATAACACATGGAATCATAGTGAAGACCAGGCAAGACCCTGACAGTATCATGCTATAATAACTCCTGTAGGGAGTAGAAATAATAAACACGTGAGATCTATGACCATAGTCTATAAATGCCCTCGATCGTACACTGAGTGGGTGACAACCAAGACGCTGAAGACGACTCAAAGTCAACAGCTTCACACATGGGTAACACATGAAACACGTGACACGTGAGCATGATATGGGGCCTAACAGTCTCAAAACAGTATTTACACAGTGATAAAGCCTTATGGAATTTACTACACGTGATAAAATTTTATTTAACCCATAAAGGAAAATCATAATAAATTAGTGAATATTATACTGAAAATCATTTATAAAATATTCACTATTCACTATTTCACTTTACCAATCACACATTTCACTATAAAAAACGTGGGATGAATTTTCGGTAAATTAACTTTTACCAAAATCGATATCATGAATATTTAATAAATACTTTTCAGTAAATTCACCATTTATGAAAAATAATTAATTTATCACTTTTAAGGCTAGGAAAAATATCAATAATGCACTAAAATATTTTATAACATTTTTAAAAATATTTTAGTTCATTTCGGTAGCATAACAGCTGCCATTGTCCTAGCCTCCCTGCATTTTCAAACACAGTTCACCAGCCAGAAAACCACAATTTCATAGCAATTCGAGGCAATTCAGTATCCAAATAATCTTATAAAATTCATAACATGGAAAACATGCATTTGGATATCCCTACAAATTCACACAAGCATCTCTTACCTGTTTGAGATATACGCACTTCTCGACTGCACCACACGAAATCCAAAACTCCCGGGCTGCAATTAAGTTCACCAAAATTATTAGCTTATTTAATTCTTATTTTTAAGCTATAATTTATACCAAAATGTAGCCACATTAGTTACTGCAAATATTTTTGCAATATAATTTCTACTGGTTGTATAACGTAACTTCTTCGTTTTGTGTCAAATTTTAAGTCCGAGCATACCGGCAGATTCCTCGTAATTTCTACAAGTCTAAATCTACCTGCAAACCTTCAAGAACAACCACAAATCTTCTCCCCTTCACCTAGGCCGAAATTGGTGGGTGATGAATTTACTTGATTTTCAACAATCTAATTTTCCTAAGTTAATTTTCTAAGCTTAATGAATTATTTGGCACCTTTTTTAGGCTTGAAACACCATGAAACCCCATACTTCCATGCTTGGCCGAATGCCTCTTCAATGGTGGGTTTTTATTTTTCAACAATTAAACAAAACCATGGCTAGAAACATGCTCACTACACTTAAAGGATTTGTTTTATGCCATTAAACTCCAGAAAACATAAGCATAGGTAAACTTACCAAGCTTGGCCGAAACTTTGAGGACTTGTTTCTCCTTGTATAATGCTTGGTAGGATAAAATATGGGTGTAGGATTGTAGAGGAGAGAGAGGAGATTAATTTTGGTATATAAATTATGTTGAGATTTTAAGTGCAGTGTGAGCTAGGAGACCTAGAAATTTTTTCTCCTCTTTCTTGGTGAAGATGGCGTGAGAGTTGGCTGAAGAAGAAAGTGAATAGTGACCCTCAACAGCTGGGGAAAAAAAAAGGGAAATTCCTAGAGCATGGCCAAATGACCAAAATACCTTTAGTTATGAAATTTTGGATGATTTTGCCCTTACGGTCCTGTTGGCCTAAAAACCATGTAAACGAGCTTCAAAAATTTTGGATTCCAGTTTCAAATGGTCATATTAAACATATCTTAATGATTGGAAGTGGTTTCGTTGACGTACGGTGCACGGATAGTGAGAAATTACGATTTTACCCTCGTGACCCGACAATGAAATTTTCTATTTTTGTGACCATTTCGACAAATCCGTTGACACCATGTTAAAGTACTTTTCATGTAGAATAACATGATATTTTTACTTCATCTCAATTCATTTTGATTTGGGAGAAATTTACAAAAATACCCTCAAGACGTATCCATCATTTTCTAATTTGTTCCTCATATTTCACAAAATAATGCAACTTGGGTATTTTGACTTCCAAATCACCATAATATCATTATTCAACCTCCCAAAAATTATTTTCTCACTCATATCATCATCTAGACACTAAAATTTAAGTGAGGCCCACATGGCTCTTCACTTAATATTTATAAAAATATACAAAAATAATTTATTTATTAATTAAAATTTATATTTCCGTACATGTACAGTACAAAATAATGAGTTCTCACATTAACTCTTTTATCATCATTCATAGTCTCTACTTTCCCAAGTGGAGCATCCACAGATTTATGTCGTATGTGTCCAAACCAACATAAACGATTTTCACTCATCTTGTTTTCGATAGGTACTACTCTTACCTTTTTACGAATGTTTTTATTTCCCAGTCCATCCTTTCTTGTATATCTTCACATCCACAGTAGTATTCGCATTTCTTCTATAGTTATCTTTTGTGTATACAATATCTTAATCGCCCACATACCATGAAGCAATATTGGTCTAACAAGTGTTTCGTAAAACTTGCCTTTCAATTATATTGAGATTTCTTTATCACACAGCACATCTGTAGTATTTCTCCACTTGCTTTAGCCAGCATAGATCCTATGGGTCACATCGCCTTTAATCTCTCCATTGATCTATATGATTTACCTTAGATATTGGAAATGATTTCGCTTAGGTATTGCCACCCCATCTAACATAACTATGTTTCGATCTTCCTCTTTGTTTGAACTAAATTTACATTTCATGTATTTAGTCTTCACTTTGCTTAGTCTGAACCCTCTTGATTTTGATGTTTGTCTCTATAGTTCCAACTTTGCGTTGACCATCACTCTAGTCCTATCATATAAGATAATATCATTTGTAAACGTCATACTCCAAGATACCTTATCCTAGATAAATTTTATCAGTTTGTCCATCACTACAATGAACAAGAATGGACTCAGTGCCAACCCTTGATGTAGTTGTATTGTGATAGGAAATTCACTTATTTGCCCCCCACATGTCCTCAGTTGTATCCTTACATTTCCATACATGTCCTTAATTAGTTTAATATATTTCACAGGAATTCTTTTCTTCATTAAACACCAACATAGCACCTCTCTAGGTACTTTATCATATGTTTTTTCTAAATCTATAAAGACCATATAAAGATCTTTACCTAGTACTCAAGAAAGCTCCACAAGTTGTTTAAGCAAGTGTATTACTTACATAGTTGATCGGCTAGGCATAAAATCAAATTGATTCTCCGATATTTCTATATTTTTTCTTTATCTCTATTTTATCATGCTCTTTCATAGTTTCATTGAGTGTTCATTAGTTTTATGCCTTGATAGTTGAAGGGACTTTGAATATCTCATTTGTTCTTACTGACAAGTATTATGACTCAAGACATTCTTCCTCTATTCCTCAAACATCTTATTAAGGTGTCAAATCTTGTTAAGAAGATCTGTAAACCATCCAACTCTCACCTCTCCAAGGCATTTTTAAACTTTAATTAAAATGTCGTCAGGCCTAATAGCTTTCTTGGTCTTCATTTTCTTTAGTGCCTTCTTTACCTCTATCTTTTTGATTTTGTGAGTAAAGGTTCGATTCAAATCCTCAAGAAGCATCAAGATATGAACCTAAATTTAACGTTGTCTGTCATTGAATGATTTCTTGAAATAATCACACCATTTTCCTTTAATGTCATTGTTCTTAGTGAGAGTTCTTTGATACTCATACTCGATAGTTTTCACAACTCTAGGTCATGACTCCTCCTCTCTCTTACTCACACCAATCTATATATCTTTTTCTCTTTATCCTTTATGTCCAACTTAACGTAAATCTCTTTTACAACATTCGCTTTAACTGCTGCCACTGCCTTTTTATCTCCTTTCTAGTTAACCTATATTTATAAAGCTTTCTTCGGTGTTGTTCTTTTTCAAAATCTTGTAACACTTACTTAGTCTTTATAGCTTTCTTTATTGATGCAGTCTACCATGTTGCATCCTTTCCAACCAGTGTTCTTCCATTTGATACTCTTAGTATCTTTTTTGCCCACCTCCCAAACACATTTTGCCATTTTGTTCCACAGTACATTTGGGTTCTACTCTGCCATCTAGTCCTCCTTTTGAGATTCAAATATCTTTACATACTACATGTCAATCTTATTTTAGCTTCCACCTTAGAATCCTTGCAATTCCTTTCTATTGGTTTCTATGATGTCATCTATGAATCCTTATGTTTAAGACCAGAAGTCTATGTGAAGTGGTATGACACTTTCCTGAGATAACCTTGCAGTTTAAACATTTGCATCTATCCTTACTCTTAGTTAAAAAGAAATCTATCTGACTTGCGCTTCGTCCACTTTTAAAGATTACAAGGTGAGATTCTCTCTTTCTAAATAGTATGTTCACTAAAGTTAGGTCGTAGGATAAAACAAAATCTAAGATAGCATTCCTACCGTCTTTTCTTATCTTGTAACTAAAATACCTATGTACGCTCTCAAAACCCTTTCTACTAGCATCTACATGGTCATGTAGGTCACCACCAATAAAAAAAGTTTTCTCTTATAAGCACTTCTTGTAATCCTCCCAAAACTATCGTTTACTAGTCTCATCAACTCATATCTACGGTGCATACATGCCAATGACATTTAGAACCTCTTCTCCAAGAACTATCTTAACCAAAATAATTTTTCCCATTGTTTTCTAGCTACACAACATCCTTATGATACCTTTTATAAATTTTTTGTTTCTTATAAATAATTAGATTAATTTTGTAAATCATGTGAAGCACATATCTATTATTGTTTTTTTTCTTTAGACCCGAGAGTAATAACTTCATTTTCATTTATAAAGCAATGTTTCAATTCATGAACCTTTTAAGACTTTCTTTTTATAGAAAGGTGTAAGGGGAAAGAGGGATTCAAATGGGGGAACCTACTCCCTCCTAAAAGGGTAACAACTGCTAGATATATGCATACAAAAGATATTGAATTTCACCACTCTCATTCAGTATCCATATCAAATTAAAAGGAATTAAATGATTAGATTATGACTCAATATTGAATTTTACCTTTATATTTTGATTTTATTGAATTTTAGCATTGTGCTTTAAGTTTTTTCTTTTCTAACAAAATATAACAAAATTAAAATATTTCAAAAAAATATTTTGTTAATGTAAATGATAAAATCTGCTATTTTGGATTTAATGTATGATATAAAATTTTTTTTCTTTTTAAATTTTGAGGTTCTCAAGATCACAAGATTGATTATATTATGATTCAATATTGATTATCCATCATAAGCTTTCATTCATCCTTTTCCTTTTAGTTATAGTTTCCATGTACAGAAGGATTAATGTGCCAGTGAATCTCTCCAAATTATCTGTAAATCTCTTTAACAAAATAATTGTAACATGAATGATGTTTTCCTTCATAATTTACTATTGAATTTTGACAGCTAATTTTGGATTAAAAATAAAGAGTAGGTGATCCTATCGGTAATTAATGTGCTGTATTGATCCATGTGATAATCACATGTACACCACCTTTAGTTTTTGTTGTTATTGCAATTTATACAGTATTTGGGATAAGATCTTGTAGACCTTGCATGAAACTATTGATATATATTCTACCTGAAGAACTTAATTAGAACCGATTAGTTTTAGCTTGGCGTGATTCAATTTTAAAAGACCAGCCATTTCACTGTCCTTGTCCAACACACTTAGTGGCCTTATCCCACTAATTTATTGGATAAGGATGATCTATAGCGGAAAGCCTCTTATTCGAATTTTTTCAAGATCAAATTTTTTTGGACTAGTACCAGTCATGGACACTAATGGAGATTAATCTCATACCCAATATAATATGAAAACACATCGTGATTTACATATAAAAAAAAAAAACCTTAGTGGCCTTACTCAAGTTCTCCTTGAGAATGTTCCAGTTTCCTCTTCTCTCCACCTCAACTGCAACCTTGAATTGCTCAACCATTAATCTGGTGTTTGGCATTTGATCTACCAGGTTTGGGAACAATACAATTTGACAGTCACTGAGCAAACTCCCACATTGTTCCATAACCACAGTGATTCATAGAACACCCAACTGGTGGGTGTCTTGGTAACAATCCTTACAGAACCCAACCTCCATGGACCAACCCTCTTCCTTGAACCCTCTCTAGAAACTCCTCAAGTAGTGCCTCTTCAATTGTAGTGCATCCAATGGGTGGTCTTAATGCCAACAAAAATGGTAGCACAGACAATTCAAACACAGGAAATAACTCTTGAAACTCTTCCTTTTGCAATCTAATATGGTTTCCAAAAGCACAAAAAACCACAGGACATCTCTCAAACTTGCTTAGCCAATTAGCCCGTTTTTCTTCAAGTTGTGAGGTTTGTGTTCCAGGCAGGGCATGCCCTGGTAGTAGAATGGGCTTCTCAAACTTTTGAGCAACATAGCCAGAGAGTCCAAGGATGTACAAAATATGGGGTGAGGGTGACATAATCCGGTAAATGTAACAAATTATGCAAAATGGTTGATGGTGGGAGAATCAATCAGAGGAAGCTCTCTCACTTGTCTTCTGACTAATCTGTTTACTATAACTAAATTAATATATTGTAGAGTATTTTGTACATGAACTTGAAGAAATCTAACAGACAACAATCTCTTATTTGTTGGCTAAGTAATTATCAACAATTGTACAGACTTCTCATTCTGCAGTCTCATACTGTAATATTAACTTTCAGCTATAAAGTGTTTTCCATTATTTTTACTTTTCCTTAGTTTTTCAGCTATTATATGTTGAACTAGTTATACTTTCCCCTATATTGTGCTGGTTGCTTATTAGTATTTTCTTTTGAAAAGGATGATTGAACCTCGGATGACCTTACTGAAAAAGAGGCCAGCTCTTAATATTCATCTGGGTTGTTAATACATCTTGGTTCTTTGATAAAACTACTTCATCATCTTCTGTGTTCCAAAACTACCTAAATCACTTTACTTCACCTAAACATCGTTGAAGCTGCCAAACCGTCAGTGTTCTTTTCCTGCCAAGCTTGCTGCCGTGTCTTGATTTTGCATTGTATCTCTACAGTTTAGCACCGCCCCTGTTCCCTGCTGCGTTCCCTACTGTCCTCCTAAATCGCTCTGTTTCATCTAAGTCAGGATTAGGCGGCTTGAAGACTGGGTTTTTTCACTCTCTTCTTGCTTTATGCTGCTTTGGTAACCAACTTCATCAATGAAATTCATTTTTTTGATTTAGAAAAAATATAAAAATGAAAAAAAAATTACATATTACATTTTAATTGCTTTCAATTAATTTACATTTTAAATAGTTTAGTGCAATCTGGGGGGAATTTGTTATTAAAAATTGTGGGATTCTTTTGTCTTAGTCATATTCAAATTTCTTACTAATAATATTCAAGGTAATTGTGTACAGCATAATTATTTACATGCATTATTTTTTCCATGGAGCAAGCAACAATGATTTCATGCAGTATTCACTTACTTTCGAGGGATTCGGGAAGAGAGATGCATAAAAAATTGATAATATGATGGAGAATATATATAATTTGTTTTTCATTAAGATATAAATAAAAACAAACAACTTTTCAAAGCTAAGACATTAGAGATTGAGAAATTTGAAGGAAATAATAAACATTGCATTATTTCAGATAGAAATCTGACAGTAAGAAGGCTAGCCTGACAAAAACACCAGTAAAACAGGTTCACTAAACTTAGATTCTGAATTGGGTTCATCTTTTCTGCAATTTAGACTCTATTTCATAAGATCTTGCAGACCTTGAATGAAATTGTTGATATATTTTTCTTGAAGATCTGGGTTAGAAAGAACTTTCTTCAGGTTGGCATGGTTTGTCTTTAATAGAGCAGCCGTTTCATTGTCCTTGTCCATCACCAGCTTGATGGCTTTGCTCAAGTTCTCCTTGCAAATCCGCCTGTTTTCTCCTCTCTCAACTTCAATTGCAACTTTGAGTTCCTCTGCCAATAATCTAGTGTTGAAAATTTGATCTCCTAAGCGGGGAATCAACAAAATTTGGCAGTCACTGAGCAAGAATTCCCACATAGTTCCAGGGCCACAGTGATTCACAAAGCACCCAACAGATGGGTGACTGAGTAACAATTGTTGGGGAAACCAACCACCATGCAGCAAGCCTCTTCCTTGAACCCTTTCTTGAAATCCCACTGGCAATGCCTCTTCAATCGTTGTGCATCCATCTGGTGGTGTTAAAGCTACCAAAAAAGGTTGGCCAGATAACTCTAACCCAAGAACTAGCTCTTGAAAATCATCTTTCTGCAATATAATCTGGCTTCCAAATGCACAAAACACCACGGAACCTTGCTTAAACTTGCTTAGCCAATTAGTCCATTTCTCTTCTAGCTGCATGGCCTTTGTTTCAGACAAGCAAGGCCCTGTTAACATAACAGGCTTCCCAAAATGTTGAGCAGCATAGTCACAGAAAGGACCCTCGATTTCACGGTAAGTCCTGTAGGCTATGACATCACTCTCTTTCATGCATGTTAACATCCTGTCCTGAAATGATAATCCAATTCCAAAAGTTTCCGATAAAAATATAGCTGTAGCAGCCTCTTCAGGTTTCAGTTTCACCTTGGAAGAAGGATAACCAGGAGGAGCTTCTATCAGCTCTTCTATACTCATTTCCTTTCTTATTTTCTTTGTGAGATTAGCGATTGTGCATGCGGACACTATGATATAGAATACGGACTTGATGCCGATTTGCTGAGCCAAGGCTGGAATCCAATACCCAAAATCGTAGAAAACCATATCAGGCTTTGTAGCCCTTAAAATGGCTTCTACTTGATCTCGAGATTGATCAAATGCAATAGCAAACAAGTTATGCAGCGGTTGAGGAACATCAGATGTAGTCTCAGATCCTTGAGGGATGCCATCTACATGAGAAACAACAAGAGGAAAGAATTGAATGAGGTTTGGGTAATGGTTGATTTCTTCCAACTTGGATTGTGCTCCTTTGGGCAATAAGAAGGAAATCTTGTGGCCTTTCCGAGCAAGCTTGTTTGAGAGGTGAAGAAAAGGGATGAAATGACCAAAGGCAAACCATGGAAACACGGCAATGTGAAGTTTGGAGGAGTTGAAGTTGCTCATCTTTTCTTGCAGCTTGGTGGTGTGGTTAGGTTGCACAATGCCTTGAACTTCAGATTTCTGACAATCAGTTTTTACCTCCATAAAGCACAACCACCACCAGTTTGTTTGACAAATAATGCTTCTTTCCTGGTTAGGAGGCACTTACGTTGCTTGAAATGGATCTGACATTTTTAGTGTATTTACGAATGTATGTATTCATATATACTTGTATAAATATATACAACACAAAAATTATCGTATTTTAAGTTGTGCGACGTCTGATATGTTAAACACATAATATATTTTAATTTGTATTAATTTCATAAATAACTTTTTTATTATGTTAACACAAATTATTTTTTTATTTTTTTCGTATTATTTTTACATCATATAATCATATCATATTTAAAATTATCACATCCAATTTAAATTATATCAAATCAAATGAAAACAATCTAAACAAGTAAATCAAAACTTTTCCTGCACTATTAATTGTAAGAGATAAACACGAAGCACGGTTAAGAGTCGCATATGAAATTCACCACATTTTCTTTCTATCAATTCAAGCTTTTATTGGGAATGCAGACAAGTTGTCCTGTTTGATGTAGACTTGACATTCATGCCATGGAAACATGGCATTGTGAAGTTTAGATAAGCTGGAGACTGACCTTCTCTTGTTCGTGTCCATACGCTTAACATAACTTTTATTTTAAATTTTTATTATATTTATATAGAATTTTTATTAAAGTATAACTTACATCATTTTTATATTTTTTTATTCGCATTATTGTTACCGTCTAAGGTTGTCAAGTTTAAACACGGTGGTCTTATTAATCTGCATAAGGCTGTGTACTTTACCAATTTTAACTCTTACTGCAGCCATATATATATATATATATATATATATATATATATATAAAGGGTAAAAGAAAATTTGAAATTTTGAATACGATTGATGAAATTTGGATAAATAGATTTGATTGATAATAAAACTTGATTTACAAAATAAGAAAGAGTGAGAGCTTTCAGAATCCTTCAAACTTGAAACTATCCGTCCTAAAAACTCTGCCTCTTAATGGTTTGAGAATCCTTTTTATAGAAAGGATTCTTTTACATCAGATGTTTCATGATTACAAAGTTTGAACAATTATCTGTTGATGGAGCTTTGATTGATGGGAATCTCACTGTGCTTGTCAGTGGGCCATGCCTTTGTCTATTGATGGAGCTTTGACTGATGGGAATCTCATTGTGCTTGTCAGTGGGCCACGCCTTTGTCTGTTGATGGAGCTTTGACTGATGGGAATCTCACTGTGCTTGTCAGTGGAATCTTTACTGTTTGCTTTTTCTTTTTGTTTTGTCAGTTTTGATTGAAGGTAAGACTCCGAAGCAGTCATCTTCATTGTTTTGAGCTAAATCCAGCGAGAGTAAAGATCCTGTGCTGCTTTCATGATTGCTACTCTGTTCACTATTCTCTTCATCATCTGAGTTGACTGATTGGAGGATCTGCTTCATCAATTCTTTGTATTCTTTCTTTGTTTTGGCTTGTGCTAACAGTGCACTGGCATGTGACTTGGCTTGGAGAAACTGTGTGGTACCTGATGTTTGAGCTGATTTGCAAAACTCTGGGTGTTTCTGGAACCAGTCTTTTACACTATCTCTTAAGCATTTTGAGTAGTCAAATTTCTCCCACCACTTTGTTTTGAATCTTCTAATGATTTGTTTGTGACTTGATACTGGATCATTCATAAATTCATAGTGCCATGAAGAAATCCAAGACAGACTAAAGATTGAGCAAAACATCAATGATTTCTGGAATCCTTGTTGAGTTTGTTCTTCTTGGAAATATTCACTGAAAAATTCATAAGCTTCCCATACTTGAGGGGGAAGGATTTCATGATTTGGTTCGTACCACTGCCACTAGTGAGTAAACCAGACTGGGAATTGGTATTTGGTGTCTTTTTTGAAGTAAATGAGCCATGAATGGCGATTGTGTTGGTTTTCAAAGGTGAAAGTATTGAACCAAGCTTGTTGATAATCCCAGTAATTAAATGTGGGGCAATGGTGAAGTCTGGTGTTATAGCTAGCTGGAAACTTTTTGAGACTGTTTGGATCTTACCCCAGTCAATTGGTCTGAGGACTTTGAGAATTTGAGCAGTTGAATGGGTGATAAAGTCTGGTTGGTCTTTGTTGGCATAATGTTTAATTGCCAAGGAACCTGTTTCAATCAAAATATTTTCATAAAAACTTTGAGGTTTTTGTTGATCCCATGATTTGTAATGAAAACCTTTGAAAATATTTTTGATAACAGTGTTTGGATTTTCATGAAAATATTCAGGCTCAACAAGAACCATATGTTGAAATTGCTGTTTTGAAAAATATTTTTGATCAGCTTTAGGACGTGGATATGTAATCACCACTCCTTGTTTTGGGAAAATAGTTTGGAGAGGTTGGGTTTTTGAAATCATGACCTCTCTATTTTTTGAAATAGATTGTATCTCTGAAGAGGTTTGTGGTAATGACTTGGAGAATTGATGAATCATTTCCAGTTGTGACTCTTCAAAATTGGATGATGACTCCTGTCTTTGGTGTTCTTGGGCAAAAATCTGTTGCCATGTTGGTATAGGGGATTGGGAGATAAGTGATTTTGATGGGGAATGAGTTTGCTTTTGCTTACCCTTGTCTTTTTTCTCTCTTTCTTTCTCTTTTTCTCTTCTTTCTCTGGAAGACATTGTGAAGGATTCTGAAGAAACTCTCTTGTGAGGAAATTTGGGAGAGAGTTAGAGTCCCCTTTTATAAACTCAATTTCAAAATCGAAGATTGATAAAATTGTTTGCCATCTCGCAAAAATTTGTTTGGATGCCATATTTTTCACATCTTTTTGAAGAATCTCTTTTGCAGATTTGCAATCAATTCGGAGAAGAAATTTTTGATTTAACAAGTCACTTAGAAACTTTGTGATGCATAAAACGATGGAAAGAATCTCTTTTTTTATTGTGGAATAATTCTTCTGGGTGCTGTTCTAGTGCTTGGAAGTATACTGAACTATACTTTCTTTGTTATCTTTTAACTGTTTGAGGATTCCTCCGTATCCTATGTCAGAATCATCGGTTTCTACGATTTTGAAGGTATTTGGGTCTGCTAAATGTAGACATGGTAATTCTTTGATTTGGGCTTTAACAGATTGAACTACTTCTGTATGGGCTTGAGTCCATGGTGGAGGATTTTTCTTAAGTCTTTCATGAAGAGGTTTAAGAATTTTATTGAGATTTGGATAGAAATCTAAAATATAATTCAGACTCCCTAAAAACCTTTGAAGTTGGGTCTTATCTAAGATTTGATCAGGAAACTTATCAGCAAATTGGATTGACCTTTCTATTAGAGTAATGGTTCCTTGATAGACATAATGTCCTAAAAACCTTACTCGTGTTTGAAATAAACTAATTTTGGATTTGGAAACAACTAAACCATTTTGTTTGACGGCTTTAATGAAAATTGACAAATGTTTGAAATGTTGATCAATAGTTGTTGAAAATATTAATACATCATCAATGTATACTATCATAAATTGTGAATATTGGTGAAATATTTCATTCATTATTCTTTGGAATTCTGATGGAGCATTTTTAAGTCCAAATGGCATTACATTCCACTCATATTGTCCAAACGGGACTGTAAATGCTGTTTTATACCTATCTTTTTCTGAAATTTGAATTTGCCAAAATCCTGATTTCATATCAAATTTTGAAAAGATTTGAGCATTGCAAAGTTTTTGAAGTAAATCTTTTTTATTTGGAATAGGATATCTAATCCATTTTAATGCTTCATTCAGAGGTTTGTAATTAATGACAAGTCTTGGTGTTCCTCTCTCTAGTTCCGCATTTTTATTGACATAAAAAGCTGAACAGCTCCAAGGAGATTTACTTTTTCTGATAAGTTTTTTGTTTAGCAGTTCTTGTATTTCTTTTTTACAGTATTGCTCCATTTCTTGATTCATTTGTATTGGTCTTGCTTTTGTTGGAATTTGTTTTTCATCATAATCTTTTTCATATGGTAATTCTACCACCTGTTTTTTTCTTTGCCAAAAAGCTGTTGGTAAATCAGAACAAATTGTTTTCTCAATTTCTGTTTGCAATAACTTTATCTTATTCTGTATTTGAGGATTTTGTAATTGCTGTTGGATTCTTTTGAAATTAATGTCTTCTTTTAAATAGAATATTTGTTTTTGTAGATATTCCATTATTTGTTACTTTATATGGTTTGATTAGGGATATAAATGGTAATCCTAATATAACATTTTGACTAATATTTTTTATTATTAAAAATGGTGTCTTGAATGTAATTTGGTCTTTACAGATTTCTGCTTTTATTAATTTGTATTGGATTTGGAGTTTTTCATTGTTTGCTGCTTTTAAACTTTCAAAAGTTTTCTCACAATATTTTGTTGGAATTATTCCTTCTTTAATACAATTTTGATCAGCTCCTGTGTCAAATAGAGCAATTGTTTCTACTAAAAATTCATTATTGATTAAAATTGATATTTTTATTAAGTATTTTTGGATTGAGACTTCAGTTAGGATATTTAAAAATTCCTGTGATGGTTGTTTGTCTTCATCAGAAGATTCACTGGAAGTGTTTCCATTTGAGTTTGCTAAAGTTTTTAGTTGTTGACTGTGCTGCTGTTGTTGTTGTTTAAGCAATTTTATTTCTGTTTTAATATTGTGGATTTCATGTTGGAGGTCTTGGATAGTGATCTCTTTGTTGGAAGTTTGTATTTTATCAAAGATTATATCTTTTAAATTATAAGATTTTGAAGTTGATGAGATAAAGGTTGGTGTAGAGAGAGATTTTTTTAATTGTTCTAAATAATCTTTCTTAATTTGAGGATCTTGTATTTTATCAATTATCTCCATCATCAATTCTTGGTCTTTTGTTAAGACATTGAGTGTGTCTTGATCTGAAGATGTCTCTATATCATCCATTTGATTAACTTGTATATCTGATGAAGATTGTGATTCAGTATCTGAAGTTTGTGTCTCTGAAGTTGTATATGTCAGAAGTTCACAAATTTTCTGGTTTGTTTCTTGGTCAAGTTGTATTTGGTTTATTCTTCTCTTTATTTTACAATATTTTGAAATATGTCCTGTTTTCCCACATCTATAGCATTTTATGTTTGGATTTTTCCATTCCGTTTTAGGTTTGTTTTCTTGGCTTTTAAATTCCTTTTTAGTTTGAATTTTATTTCTTTTGGGTTTTTGGTAATATTTGTCTTTGGAAAAGTTTCGTTTGTATTCAAATTTCTTTGTTCTACAACATTTTGTTGAAGAACATTCTGGATTATAGTTTATATCAAATTGTTTGCAAAATGTTCCTAATTCTTTCTTAGATTATCTTTGTTCTTTTTTCAATTGTTTTTGTAGTTTGATATCCTGACAAATTTTTAATCCTTCTTTTTGGGTGTAACTAATTAGTTCACCATATGTCAATTTTTCGTAAGGAATTATTCCTTTGAAGTCTTCTCTTATTTTGTTTCTAACTTTTGCTCCTAGCAGATTTGGTAATCCAGCTAGAAATTTTTCTTTCCAAAAGGGTTGGTTATTATCTGTCCTTTGCATGACTCTGGTGATAAAATTATCCTTATACCATTTAAATTCGCCTAATTTCTTACATTTGAGATTGGACAAAAGTTCTGCATTTTTATCCCTTAAATGTGATGGATCTCCAATGAAATGTTTAGCAATTGCAAAGATTAATGTTGCAACAGCATTTTGTATATGTTGATTTTCTTCATCTAAGATTGGATTATTATCATTATCAGTTTTGATTGCATTAAGTATTTCTTTTTGTTCTTTGGAATTGAGATAATTATCCCACCATCCTTTGAGTTGTCCGGAAAATCCAGATACTAATAAATCAGCTATTGCCCAATCAGATATTGTTTTTTGAGTTTTATAAACATTTGATACCATTGTCATTTGTTGCAAAAGATTGAGAATGTTATATTCAGACATTCCATCTATGTTCCATTCATAAACTGTATTTGCATTATATTTGTTTTGGATTAAGGGTTTTTCTTCTAATACTAAATCTGGTGCAGATGTTTTTGGGTAGTACAATTTTTGTGGTTCTTTCCAATGAAGTTTTTGAATTATTTGTTCATCAGATGATTGAAATTGTTCACTATTAGTTTCTGAATCTTTTATTGTATTAATTGACCTTTGTTGTGTTCTATCAGGTGTATCTGGTATATATCTTTCATTTTCTCCAGTTATTTCTGAGTTTAATGCATTAAGTCTTTGTTGAATTTCTTGCAAGAAATTTAATTGAGTGTTTGATGATATTTCATGTGGCTTAAATAAAGGTTTTGAATTTTTTGTTTTTTGTTTCTCTTCACTTAGTTTGTCTTTTTTAGAAGTTTGGATGTTTGAATTGTCTATTTTTGTTTCAATTTTCTCTAAATGCTGGCTTATTGTATGGAGATTTAGATTTGAAAAATTATTTTGCTCGATTAAGAGTTTAATATCTTTATAAGTGACTTGGGAATTTTCTCTTTCAGGATTTGTAACCTTGAGTGGGGATGCTTTCAATCCAGATCCTTTATGTTCATATTGAATTTCTGTCAATGGTGGATGTTGAGATTCAACTTGAGATTTATTTGTTTGCCATACTTTAACTGTATTATTTGTGTTAATACACTTATCATAATACTGTTCATACCATTTGAAAAATTTTATTTGAATTTTATGTGTATTCATGAAATCATAATATTCCTCTTGGATTTCTTGTTTACTCTCTTGATGATTTTTAAAAAATAGTTCACGTTTGATTTTATTCTTTTCAGAATAAAATTCTTTTCTTATTTTTTCTTTATCAATAGAGAATTCTCTTTGTAAAACGTTTAATTCTGGATTATTTGTCATTGAAGAGTAAGTTGGGGAAATTGGTAAATCTTCATCACTTTGTGATTTGGTTTGGGGAGACATGGGCTGTCTTTGCCTTTGGTAGATTGGTTTAGGAACACTTGTAGATGTATTTACAGATTGGAGATTAGTGGCTACAGATTGAAAATCTTGTAAAGTTGAAGGAATATATGATGTTGAATATCTAGGAGTTTGAAAACTTGAGGTTGATCTCAAACTTTGATATGGTAGATGTATCGGAATATGGGAGGGATGTCCAAAGTTTATAGAATTTGTTCTATTAAAAGAAATCTTGACGTCTCCATTATCAGTTTGAGAGACAACTCTTAATTCAGTTGTTTCTTGTGTTATAGGTTGGACTGCTTTTTTCTAAAACCCATTCATCTGGAAAAGAAACTTCATTCCACTTAATTGGTTTGGGAATATGTATCCTGGATCTAGTCATGTCTGTTTGGAAAAGAAGTGTCTCTCCTTTTGGGCTATGGATTAAGGCTCCTGAACCTAAAGCTGAAATCATGGCTTTATAATATATACTATAAGCTAAAGCCAAAGGTACAGATCCTGGTTTCATTTTATAATTATGGGTTTTTATTTGAAGAGTTAAAACATCTAAGATGTTTTTATCTTGTAAAGAAACAGTATAGTTTGGAAAACAATTAAAATAAATTGGACCATTACAGAGACTTGATTCAATAGTTCCTAAGAGGGAATCATTGAAATCTTCAAATCTGGTGTCTTTTAATGTCATAAAGATTGAAGTGTTTAGACTTTCTTTTGAGAGTGGTTTAACTGCGACTTGAATTAATCCTATATGAATATATTTATATTTTCTTTGAATATGTTTGTTAATTGATTCTCTTTCTAATAATTGGATTGATTCATAAGAATTTGTAATTGGGAGATCTTTTTCTTTTAATTGGATTGTATAGTCCGTTTTTAACAGATGACTTATTAAAGATTTATTTTGTTTGTATATTTCGTTTAGATGTATTTTAGGAATTTCCCAATTATCTATGTCTTGAATTATGTTTGTCATATTGATTTCTTCTTCATTATCGTTTGGTTCATGGGCTCTTAAGCTACTGGAAGCAGAAGAACTAGATCTAAATAAAGAATTCATTCTTAAAACAAAAACTTAACTCTATATATATATATTATATATATATATATATATATATATATATATATATATTATATATCACAACAATTGGAATACCATTGCAGTTGTGCAATGATTTATCCGACGGTCTCACTGTCCTTCCAGTGAGGCATTGAGGGGGCAATTGTGCCTCCCACTGAACTTTTTTTTTAAAAATCAATTTATTATTATTTTTAAGTAACTTATTTTATTTTATTTATTTGTTTTTCTATTTAATAATTTTTAAATTATTAAATTTTTTAACTGTCTCACTGTTTTTTTTCATTTTATTATAATTTTCAATTTTACATTTATTTAAAATATGAATAATTTTATACATGTAAATTTATTTTGTTTAAATAATTAAAAAAGTATTATTGCCTAAAAAGATAGTAATATATATATATATGTAAATTTATATAAAATATTATTTTATATTTACAATATAAATTATTAATTTTTTTATTACTTAAAATTTTAAATATATTATTTTAATATAATATAATATGTCTCTATTTATTAAATCAAACTTTAAAGATTTTAAATGCTACATAATATCAAAATATGCATATAAATAATTTTCAAATATTTAATAATAAAATATCAAAAAATAATAATTTTTAATTTCTCTACTTACAGTGATTTGATATAAAATAATTTTAATAATTTTTAATTATTTATTAATTTTACAAAAATCAAATATATACTATAAATTTCATGATAATGTAAAATTTAATCTAATCAACTAAATGGTTGGATAATTATTCCATGCACTGTCAAAGAAGTTTTTTTTTTATTACATAAATGGTGTTAGGATCACAACACATATCTTATTTTATTTATTTTTTATATTTTTAATATTTTTATAAGATATGTGTCAGATTCTAACATCACTTGTAAAGTAAAAAACTCTACTGATGATGTATGGAATAATTTTTTTTTTAATTCATTCCATTTCACATCACCGTTATTTTTGGGTTTGCATCCAAATACATAAACTCTCATTGTTTTTATTTTTTAAATTCCAATTATTAATTTTAATTTCACTGCTATAGTAACTAATCTTATCGTTATTATTGTTTTCAATCTCACCATGTCAATCTCATCATCCATCCAAATAGACCCTAAAGCTTCTTGAATACAAACGCTTTATGCATATATTTTGTATTCGTGTCATGTCAAATAATATAAAATAAGAAAATTCTTGTATCTTAAATTGCATTCACGCATCAAATAGAAAATATTTTTGTCTTTTTTCTTTTGGTTCATAGAAAGTACAAGAGAAGAAATAAGGAATCGACCCTTAGACCTAAGCTCTCTTAAGAAGGGATAATAACCACTTTCCTACGGTACAAAAATCATATGTTTTAAGGACACATTTTTGTCAAAATCTTAACTCGTCTTATTTGTGTGTCATGTTATTTTGCAATGTCTAAAATTTTCAAATTTAAAAAGGACAATTCAACGTACAAAGCTTTCCATTTATAAGATCTAGAGAGGATCAATGTACATGCCCTTCCTTCTGCTTTAAAATTTTCAAATCTAATTTCAAAATAATTCAAATCAAATAAAAGCAATGAAAATTAAATAATTCAAAATAAAAAATTTCCATTCTTTATTATTTGTGTGAGAGAGAAACATGAGACACGGGAAAATTTGACAAAAAAATATTTGTTAATAAACATGCAGAATTACCAAGTTAACTAAAACTTAATCAAATTAAATAACAACTTAGAGATTAATCAACTTAATTTATTATTAAATAAAACTAATTCACATTTAAAAAGAACAAAAAAAAAAAACACTTATTATGAGTTCCCTTTCTCCTAAAGCTCAGATGCCACTGCTCCTCCCCACTGCTGGTACTCATAAGGATGTAAACAGATTTATCTTAAACGGGTACCCAGAACTACCCATCCCGTTTAGATTGGGTTCAGGTACCCGTTAATCGGATTTTAATTGGGTTAGGGTAGTTCTTTTACTACCCATGACAGGTTCGAGTAGGATTTGGATAGTACTCATAGGGTATCCTAAACTCGAACCCGATTCCCATTTTTTCATTTTAGCAAAATATGTTGTTGTGAGGAGTTGAACCCTTGTTCTTAAGTCATTTACCAAGTGAGCCACATATTGTATTTGACATAATGTGTTAAAAAAAATATATTTATACAATAAAATTTTGTTGAGCCTAAAAAAAATAAAGCATAATAAGAATAATTATGAAATTAAATTATTTAATTATACCTAAGATAATAAGTTTTTTTAATTTTAAGCATAAGACATTGAAATTAAACTAATAAAAGTTTCATTAGTTAAAGTGCAATTCTTACACATTTACCACTTGCATATATGATACCATAGTATATTATATATCAGAATTTGTACTTAAAATTGTAATTTTCAATTTTAATAAAATATTGTTGACTAAAAAATTTAATGAAAGATAATAACAATAATACTAATAAATTAAGTGTGGAATTAAATTAGTTAATTATGCTAAAGATAGCATGGCAATCTAATTAAAATAATAAAAGTTTTATAATTAATTAAGATGCAATTCTTACCCACTCACCATTGACACACACACACACACACATATATGATACTGTAATATATGTATTTGATACAAATTATATTTAAATTTTAATTTTCAATTTTAATAAAATATTGCTGGCTAAAAATTTTAATGAAAGATATTAATAAATTAATTGTGAAATTAAATTAATTAATTATGTTTAAGATAATATGGTATTCTAATTAAAATAGTAAAAGTTTCATAATTAATAAAGATGCAATTTAAAGTAATCGTATAGCACAAAAATTAAATTAATAATGATTTACAATTAGCTAAGATGTAGTTATTAAACGTTAGCCATTTACATACATGATATTATAATATATGTGTATAATACAAATTGTGTTTAGAATTCTAATTATCAATTTATGATCTGTGACTACATCCATCCATTCTTTTAATATTATGATAATTGATCAAATTAACCTAGACTACACAAATATATCCTAAAAAATCAAATGGTTGAAATTAGATATACAACATTATATTCTAATCTATGATAATAGATTAAAACTAAAAACATTTTACGTTAAGCTAAAAGTTGAATAGTCTGCAACTTTAAATCAAATAATTAATGTAAAATATCAAATAGATTATATTGATGGATATAGCATTTTGTTATTATAAATTCATCAATTATCCTTAAGAGTTAAGACTATTTTAGAAAAAAAATAGTGCAACATGTGAAATTAAATTAGTTAATTATTTTTATAAATTTAAGGTATTGATATTAAATTTATAAAAATTTTATGATAAGTTAATCTATTATTGTTGCATACTTAAAATAAGTTAGCTAAACTCTAATTAAAAGAAGATATGGAAATAATTTTATTAAAAAAATCATTATATAAAAAATATTTATGTGTATACTATAAACTAATACTATTACTATAGACTATAGACTATAATATTTTGTTTTTACTAAAATAATTAAAAGTTAAAAAATTGTCAAAAAAAAAAAATAAAAAAAGGGCAGAAGCACACGGTCGGTCCTTTACCCCTTTTACACACACTCATTGTTTTAAATTGCGGTCGCGGCCGCGTTTTCGGTCGCGTTGCGTTTATCGCGGTTGCGGACATAACGGCGGTAATTACGGTCATCGCGGTCATCGCGGTCGTGAATTTTTTTTAATTTCGCACAATTCTATATAAAGTGTAGTAATTGTAATTATAATCATGTAAAGTCTTATTTTATAGTTTTTAAAGTAATTTATGATACCTCAAGTCTATTATTTATGTGAAAAAAAGTTATTTATAATTTTTTGAATTATAATAAAACATTCATATTTAAAAAATTACTTATGATTTTTTAAAAAATAACAAATATTGAAAATAGAGATAAATAATCATGTACTAATTATTTAGCATTAATTATTTTTTATCTAAATTATTAAGGAATTTTTTCATCTAAATTTTGTCAAATCTTTTTTTACCTAAATTAATTATGTCAATATTTTTCTTTTTTTCTCTTCCACATGAATTTCTACGAATATTAATAATTAACAAATAGAACTTGTTAAATTCAATTCAAGGAAACTAAAAAAAAATACACTTTAAATCTTACCGATTACCACATAGTGGAATGACGAGGAGCATCAAATTCTCCCTCTTCACTTTCAGAACCATGGCGACTCGATCTTTGTGACCTTTGTCCAGAATTCGAACCATATCCTTGTTCTTGATACATTTGTGGTGGTGGTGGATACATTTGGGGTGGTGGATACATTTGGGGATAATAGGGCATGGGATAATTAGGATATGGCTGGGGTGGATAATAACCTTGTGGAGGTGGATAGTAACCATAAGGAGGTTGAAAATGTAAAGGTGGTCCCGATGGATAATAGCCTTGACTACCAAACGATTCATTACTAGAAGTTGATCTTCGAAATGAAGAGCCTCCAGACGTATCATGTTGGTGCTTCTTGGCTTTTCCCTTTGATCGAGCTCTATCTCTACTTCTATCCCCACTAGATTCAACAGATGGATGTACTCCGTATTCTGACAAATCAAGGAATAATCCACCGGTAGCAGCAAGCCCAAGTTCTCCGCCAAGTGGACTAAAAGGCCTATTTTCATTTGCACCACCACTATAATCAGCACCACCACTATAATCAGCACCACTACCATCACCACCGGGTCCATCACCACCAGTTGGACTTGAACCCTCATCAGCATCACTCTGAGTTGGTGATCGGCTTGTACTTGAGTGAGGTAGATTTTGTTTTCCTGATTGATATGATTGTTCAACATTCATTTCATCATCAGAATTATCAAGAGGCAACCAATCAGAGTTTTGCCCATCTAACAAAGGATTTTCTTTCTCTTGTAGCCATTCTGAAAGTGGATCATCTTCTTCAAAGATATGGTCTAGGCTAATAGGATTGAAACTATCATTTATCTCATCAATACTCCTCCTTTTTTGATGTCTCATCCTTAGCCTCATATTGTAATAAGTGTACACCATCTTATGAAGTCTTTCATATTTCAACCTGTTTCTTTTGTTGGTGTGTATATAGCTAAATGTGCTCCAATTTCTTTCACAATTAGATGCAGAAGTTGTCTGACTAAGCACTTTAATTGCTATTCTTTGCAATTCAGGAACACATGTACCATATATCATCCACCATTCAGCTGTATAAAATAATTTAAAATAAATTTAATACCAATATATAAATAATATTAAAGAAATTAAAACTATTTAATTAATTATTTACCTGGATTCATTTGCTTCCAAGCTCTCTGTGCTTGTGGCGTACCGAATGTTTCTCTTTTATCTTGAAATACAAACAACTACATTGATAAAACATTACAATTATTAAATAAATGTAAAAAAAGTAATTATATTTCTAACACATAAAATAAAATTTTCAAGTATAAAATAGTAGTAAACACTAACCTGATTAGTCATCTGGATTTGATTATCTATAGAAGGTTCTAGTCTTTCTATCACTGCTTTTATACCTTCTCTTGTTTCTATTAACACATCCGACGAAGATTTCACACCATATTGAAATTGGGGATTAAGATAATAACCTAAACATAGTTCATAACAATAAAAAAAATAAGCAATAAAAAATATATAAGAAATTTAAGCATATAACACAAAAATGTTATTTTAATTACAATCCACATTTTTAGTCTACTTACCAGCTGAATGCAAGTGAGAATGCATAAATGTCCATCTATTATCGATAATCCTTTCATATTCAGTGAAGTATCGACATTCTTGTTCAATTGCCCGTTTAGCTCTATCCATTGCCTCATAAATAAAGCCCATTGTTGGTTTTTCATCACTGTCCGTAAGGCGCAATACTTTTACCAAAGGCTCATAAACTTTTATTATTTCACTTTTTTTTCCAAAAATCTTTTCCCAAAATAATTTTTTTTGCTTCATAAGCAGGTCCCGACTTTTGTTGCCCCCATTTAGATTCTTTAAATTCCTGCATATTTTAAATTAAGATTTAAACAAGATATCAAAAAAAAAAACTAGACTTAAATAATTGTACTAATTATTAAATACTAACCTTTGAATTGAACATTTCTCTTAGACCTTGTTTATGCTTTGTTATTTCTTGCAATTGGATGAAATGGGTAGCAAATCGAGTGAGAGCAGGACGAAGTATTTGCCTTCCTTGAGTATATTTCTTCATCAAGTCAACTGTCCAAATATGATTGTATATGAAACAAGTGACTTTCTTCGCCTCGTCCAATACTTTTTCCACGCTTTGCTTCTTCCCAATATCTTCAAGGCATAAATCCAAGCAATGAGCTGCACAGGCAGTCCAAAACAAATGTTTTCTTTTCAACATTAATTTTTTTCCAGCAGCCTTAAGTGCTGCCTCATTGTCAGTGACTATTTGAACAATATATTGCTCTCCGATTTCTTCCACAACTTGATCTAATAATTTGTAGTAAAATTTAGTATCTCTAGTCTGAACACTAGAGACATCAACAGATTTCCAAAAAATGGTCCCTTTACTACAATAAACTAGAAAATTTATTATATGCATTTGATTCAAGCTATTGGTCCACCCATCACACATTAAGGTAGCACCTACTTCACTCCAGTGAACCTTTAATCCATCAACCCATTCTTTGACTTGTTGATACTCTGATTCCAAATATACATCAGAAACCTCATAAGGTGTTGGAAGCTTTACATTTGGCCCAATTTCTGCTGCTACAGAAACCAAATTGTGCAACCATGGAGAGTTTGCTAAATGAAAAGGAAGTCGATCGTGTATCAAAAATTTAGATACTGATTCACCCAGCTTCTTTCTTAATGTCTTCATAAAAGAATCACTTAACTTCGGTTGCTTTAAACTCTTGCTTCTAACCAATTCAGGTACTGCTCCCCTTAAAGAAATTTCAGAGTCACTTGGAGTAGATTTCCTTATTCTTTGATCAAAATAGTCAGCAACTGAGCCATGAGAGCTTCGTCCCTCTTCATAAGTATTATTAAAACCACTAGTTCTTTGCCTAAATTCTTGCCTCATATGCCACTCACGTTGTGATTGAACACTTTCTCGCATGGCTTGTCTCATAGCAGCATCTTCGTCTATGAATCCTTCATAATCATAATCTTCCTCTCCTCTTAATTGAGAAAAGAATTCATCTTTTCTCTTTTTGTTATCAATTTTTTTCTTTTTACTTTCTTGGAGGAGTTTCATCATACTTTCTCTAACAGTACCTTTTAATAATACAGTTAAGAAAAATAAAAAAAATTAGTTGTACATGTTAATGTAATTTTATAATCTTTATTTAAAACTTAACATAATATTTATAACATACCAGTAACATTGGGGCATGGTGCAACATTGCCAGTCTTATGAGCAATATGCTCCTTGAAGCGTGTTATTCCTCCTCTTACAATTTTCTCACAAAGTTTACATGACACATTTCCTTTTGAATTTGGTACAGGTATTCCGAAATGCCAACCGATATCATCACTTGGCGCACCTTCTAGTCCCTTACTTGGAAAATCCTCACTTCGTGGTATGCTTGACATTTTCTGTTAAACAAATAAGTATAAACAAATGAGATAGAATTATCACATTTTTTTATACAAAAAAATTGAATCTGAATCATTAATTAACCACATGTTCAATTGTTTAAGAAGTAATAATAATTTATTAATTACATTTACATTATATATTTTTCTTTAATTACAATAATGTTAAACTATATCAAAAAATTAATATTAATTTGCCACAATCAATTAACTTAAACAAATATATTTATATATGAACATCAAATTATCAATATTAACTTTTTCTTAAGTTATAATAATATTTAATACAATATATTTAATTGCACTACAAATTTTATTTTAAAAATTAAATTAATAATTTAAATTCAACCTTATCTATTTTTTTTTAAATTCAAATTACTCATTTCATAATTTTTTTTAATCATGATTCATCCATTCTTAAACTTTTAATTTAAAGCCCATCACTATTAATAGTTTAATACATATTAAAACAAATTTTTTTTTGGTTTGCTGATGATGATTGATGATGGCAACGACAGTAGCAAATGCTCAAAATAAATTCTAGCTAAAAAAATTGCTCAAAATAAAGATAAAAAATAATATGCTAAATAAAAGTAAAGACTAATTAAAATTAACATGATATTATATCTCAAAAAAATCTAAACCTGTAACCAAAAAAAAAGTTCTAAACCGGCTAACCCCTGGCCCTTCAGTCTTCTTCACTCTTTCGGTCTTTCACTTCACAACCCAACAAAAACCGACACAGTCCCCAACTCTCCACCCACCCAAGTTCCGTCCGTCTCCCAACCCAACCGAACCCTCGATCCTCCTCAGTCCTCTCAGTGGCTCAGTAACGAGCCGCCGGCAGCCTCCCTCGGCCTCCCGATCACGCCCTCAGCCCCTCACCTTAGCGGCTAGCCTCCTTTTTTCCTTTCACCTCCCCTCACGCACGGCCTCACGTCAGCGCCTCAGCCTCGCCTCCGTCTCCGTCGGCTTCGTTTCGACTTTCACCGTGACTCCCTCGGTCCCTTCCTCCCCTTCTGTCACGGATCCAACCGCCATGTTCGTCAGCATCAGCGGCGGCGCCTCCTTTCATTTCGGCTCCAGATCTGACTCTTCCGATCTGATCTGATCTCAGTCTCTCAAAGACTCAAACATCCACACCGCCCTTGCCATCACCCACTGTCCCACGCCATCACCCACTGTCCCAACTCCCACGCCATCACCTTCAGCCTTCTCATTCTCTGATCTGATCTAAGTTTAAAAACAAAATGCTTAGTTGCTTACCTTTGCCCAGATCTTGCTATGTTGTTGTCGGTGAGTTGTGATTCTGTGTGAGTGATCTCTGTTTGCTTGAAGGATTTTTCTTTGTTGTTGACTTGTTGTCTCTCACTCTGTTTGCTTGAGTTGTGTTGTAAATGAATTGAGTTGTTGTGTAACTTGTGTTGTGTGTGACAGTTCGTGTGTGTTGTGAGAATGAGAATATGGTCTGTGTCTGTGAGCTTTGTGAAATTGTGAATCTGTGACTGTGAGCCTGTGCTGTGATCACTGATGAACTTGTGTTGTGATTTGTGAATTGTTTTTTTGATTCGAAGCTGAATATATTTTAGGTTGATGATTGATGTTTGAAAGCTTGGGCATTGTACTTGGGAATCTGATTCTTGCTGTCGGGCCGACTACTCTGCTTCTGAAATTCTTTTTCTTTTTTTTTTGGTCTTCTGTCTGAAAGGTAACGGTGATAGCGGCGATAACGGACCGCTATCACCGCTAACCTCCGTTATGGCGTTATAAAACGCCCGTTATCAGCCGTTATGGGTGTGAGCCATCCTCACACCCGTTATACCTGCAATAGCGGTGGCGGCCACCGCCGCTACCGCTAGATAGCGGCCGCTATTTGACATAGCGGCCGCTATTTGAAACACTGCACACACTCACTGCCAGTGCTTCCCGTTGAACCAGATACCCACCAACGGCGCCGGCGACTTCTCTGGCTTGACCATCACTAAGCTCAGGCGCAGCAGCTTTCTCTCCCATCCTCTCATCGCACGAGGTGGAAACCTCAGATCTAGCAAGGGTGAGCACAGATCCGGCGCTGGCGAGCTCAGATCAAATGGCGATGGGCTCAGATCCGGCGACGGTAGCAGTCCTTCCTCTCTCCAGCGGTGCAGCAGTAGCCTTTCCACTCTCCAGCAGCAGCGGCTGTAGCAAACATCCCTCTCTCCAGTGGCGGCGCCGATGGTCGTAAACCTTCCTCTCTCCAATTGCAGTGGCAGCGGCTTTCTCTCCCTCCAGCGACGGCTGCTTTTTGAATCCAGCAACAATGCAACACCATCATTTGCTATATAAGTAAATAAGCCAAATATGAAATTTTTAGTCAATGTGTTGAAAATACTTGCTTATAATGAATTGTGTTTGTCTTGGAATTTATTGATACTTATTGCTAAATGGATTGTTAATGTGTTCAATATATTTGTTCCTAAATGAACTGTAAATATGTTGAAGATATTTGTTAAGTAAACTGTTGTTGTGTTAAGGATATTTGTTGCTAATGACAATGAAGATGTCACGAGACTCGAATGATTTCAAATTTATTTGTTTTTTTATTAAATTATGTTTGTTTGTAGTTACATAAGCATATTTTTATGTATTTAATTTGTTTGTTGAACTATCATATTTTGTTGAATTGTTGTAATGGTCCTTGTATGTTTTTTAATTTTATGCTTTTAATTAACAAAAAAAGAATTAATTTAGAAATGTTTTGGGTTCAGGTTAATAATTGGGTTATCAAAAAATTTGAAAGTATAAATGAGTATTTAAACAAATTCAAATAATAAACGGGTAATATAAAAATTAATAGGATAAAATTAGGATAATACATTTAAAAATTAATCCAGTTTTTATAAGATTCGAGTTTTATCAATTTTAAACGAGATCGGGATCGGATACTTTGAAATTGACGGATACCCACCCTATTAAATCCCTAGGTACTCAGCCCCATGCCTTTCTCGACCCTATTAAATCCCTAGGTACTCAGCCCCATGCCTTTCTCGCTATTCGTCTACTTCCTCTGTTCTGTTTTTTTGGTACATACTTCCTCTGTTCTGTTTTTTTGGTATAAATAATTGCCACTTTGTGCTGCAATGTGCAGCTGCTACGGCAGCTCCTCACAACGGCCTTTACGTAACTAATAGCAGCTGGCAGCCAGTGGCAAATCTCGACATTTGATTTTGAATGGATCAATCAATATTATATTTTATCTTATGTTTCTCATTAAACATATTTTTATCATATACTATATATATATATATGCAAAAGGTATATTAATAATAAAAAGAAACAAGCTCATAAAATTATAAAATAAAAATATTATTATGATAACATTTTTCTATAAATTATGAAAACTTTTTTGATATTTGTTAAACAATTTCAAACTAATATAAAAAAGGTATAAATAAATCAATGGTTTAACAATATAACTGAAACAAGAAATATGAATATACTTTTAAATGAAGTTGAAACATTGAAATTCATAGTTAATATATTTTCATAAAGTGATTTCAATTTATTTTTTAGTTGAAAAGAGATTGCATGACAAGATGAAATAGAGATTTAGAGTAAAACGAAAAATTACAGGGAGAGGAGAAATTATAGAAAGTCATAAAAAAAAGAAAAATGTTTAGCTTCCCCTATTCTCCTTAAGTTTTTGACCACCTTTGTACCAAAAGAGCAAACAAAAAAACATTTGATACTTAGTTGAATATGTAGAGTTCTTTGAAAAAAATTTAAAAGTTAATTTGATTTTTGCTACATTCTCGTAACTGTGATTTAAATATTATAATAAATCTTTTGATTTGAAGATTTATAGGTAGTGATTGATGGATATAATAAATAGACAAAAACCAATATGATTTTAATTCCTCTTAAATTGTAGTCCGTAATTAAATTATGAAGCAAAACAATGAATGAATGAATAAATAAATAAATTTAAATTTGAGAAAATCAATTTAAATCAATTATTATTATAAAATATATATTTATATAATATACATGCACACTTGGTAAAACTTTGCATTAACGACGGTCCTCCCGTCCATGACATGAAAAAAATAGGAACTTAGGGAAGAGAAGAACTTGAGAAGAAAGCCAGAAAAAAGAAAATAGAAAAAAAGTCCTAATAAAATAAGAGAAAATTCTCATGTAGGGAGACTCTCAGATAAAGATAAAAAGAGAAAACCATTTTGATTTTTTGAAAAAGTACTAAACCACTGTTACGCTAAAATTGTTTAATGCTTACAAAAAATAGTTTAATGCCATTTGCTAGAGAATTAATTATTAAAAATTGTGGGATTGTCGACTCTTGATCATATTTAAATTTATTAAATACTATTCAGGGTAATTATGTAAAGCATCAATTATTTGAGAACCTTTTTGCAAAATTTTATGGAACAAGCAACAATGATTTCATGCTAAGAATTTGGTGAGAAAGATGCATAAAAAATTGATAACATGATGACGGAGTTGATAGAATTTATGTGTCCTTTTTTTTTTTTTTACAATTTATGTGTCCTTTTACATTAATAAAGACAAACAACTTTTCAAAGCTAAGATATTAGATGTCGAAAAATTTGAGGGAAACAATAATTAAACATTGCATTATTTCATTTTGGAATCTCATAAGAGATATTAAGAAAGCTAGCAGACAAGAACACAACTAAAACATGTTCAACCAATTTAGATTGTAAATTGGATTCATCTTCTATTGTAATTTGGACTCTATTTGATAAGATCTTGCAGACCTTGAATTAAATTTTTGATATATTCTTCTTGAAGATCTGGGTTAGAAAGAACTTTCTTCAGATTGGCATGGTTTCTTTTTAACAGAGCAGCCATTTCATTGTCCTTATCCATCACCAGCTTGATGGCTTTGCTCAAGTTCTCCTTGCAAATACGCCTGTTTTCTCCTCTCTCAACTTCAATCGCAACCTTGAGTTCCTCTACCAATAATCTGGTGTTGAAAATTTGATCTCGTAAGCGGGGTATCAACAGAATTTGGCAATCACTGAGCAAGAATTCCCACATAGTTCCAGGGCCACAGTGATTGACAAAGCACCCAACAGAGGGGTGGCTGAGCAACAACTCTTGGGGAAACCAACCACCATGCAACAAGCCTCTTCCTTGAACCCTCTCTTGAAATCCCACAGGTAATGCCTCTTCAATCGTTCTGCATCCGTTTGGTGGTGTTAAAGCTACCAAAAAAGGTCGGCCAGATAACTCTAACCCAAGAACTAACTCTTGAAAATCATCTTTCTGCAATATAATCTGGCTTCCAAATGCACAAAACACCACAGATCCTTGCTCAAATTTGCTTAGCCAATTAGCCCATTTCTCTTCAAGCTGCGTGGCCTTTGTTTCAGACAAGCAAGGCCCTGTTAGCATAACAGGCTTCCGAAAATGTTGAGCAACATAGTCACAGAAAGGACCCTCGATTTCACGGTAAGTCCTATAGACTATAACATCACTCTCTTTCATGCTAGTTAATATCCTGTCCTGAAATGACAGTCCAATTCCAAAAGTTTCTGACATAAATATGGCTGTAGCAACCTCTTCAGGTTTGAGTTTCACTTTGGAAGAAGGATAATCAGGAGGAACTTCTATAAGCTCTTCTATACTCATTTCCTTTCTTATTTGCTTCGTGAGATAAGAGTTTGCGCATGCAGACACCACGGTATGGAATACGGACTTGATGCCGATCTGCTGAGCCAAGGCTGGAATCCAATGTCCCAAATCAAAGAAAACCATATCAGGCTTTGTAGCCCTTAAAATGGCTTCAACTTGATCTCGAGTTCGATCGAACGCAACAGCAAACAAGTTATGCAGCGGTTGAGGAACATCAGATGTAGTCTCAGATCCTGGAGGGATGCCATCGACATGAGAAACAACAAGAGGAAAGAATTGAATAAGATTTGGGTAGAGGCTAATTTCTTCCAACTTGGATTGTGCTCCTTTGGGCAGTAAAAAGGAAATCTTGTGGCCTTTCTCAGCAAGCTTGTTTGAGAGGCAAAGATAAGGGATGAAATGACCAAAGGAAAACCATGGAAACATTGCAAAGTGAAGTTTAGAGGAGTTGGAGTTGCTCATCTCTTCTTGCAAGATGGTGGTGTGACCAAGTTTTTTTTTTGGTTACAGTGGTGTGACCAAGTTGCATAAGGCTTTGCACTTTATATTTCAGCCGGTCAATTTCTACCTCCTGCAGCTACAAAGCACAACCATGTTGTACCACCTGTTTTTTTATTAAATTATGTTTGTTTGTAGTTACATAAACTTTTTTCTATGTGTTTAATTTGTTTGTTGAACTATCATATTTTATTGAATTGTTGTAATGGTCCTTGAATGTTTTTTAATTTTATGCTTTTAATTAACAAAAAAAGAATTAATTTAGAAATGTTTTGGATTCATGTTAATAATTGGGTTATCAAAAAGTTTGAAAGTATAAACGGATAATTAAACGGGTTCAGATAATAAACAGATAATATGAAAATTAATAGGATAAGATTCGGATAATACATTTAAAAATTAATTAAGTTTTTATAAAATTCGAGTTTTATCAATTTTAAATGAGATCGTTTTGGATACCTACCCACCTTATTTACATCCCTAGGTACTCAGCCCCATGCCTTTCTCGCTATTCGTCTACCTCCTCTGTTCTCTTTTTTTGGTACGTACTTCCTCTGTTCTGGTTTTTTGGTATAAATAATTGCCACTTTGTGCTGCTTATTAGGCCGGGTTGGCCCGACCCGGTTCGCAACCGGATCGGGTCAATCCGGCCCAAAGTTCGAACCGATACTGTACCGGTTTTAGATTCTTAAAACTGGGCCCGGTAAGGGCCAAAACTGTTAAGGGCTCGGCTCATAACCGGACCGGTTCGAACCGGTCCGGTTAAAAAAAAAAAAAGACTGCAGTCTGCAGCAGAGGCAAGTTTGTGACTTACCTCTGCGTTTTGATGGGCAACGGCCATTTCAATCTTTATTTTTTTTAATTTTTAATTTTAATTAAATTAAAAAAAAAAAGCTTGGCTGCCACTACGCAGTGCCTCTTGGCTCTTGCAGTTGCACTGGTGCAACTGCAGTATGCAGAGCAAAGGCAAGTCACAGACTTGCCTCTGCTCTGTGTTTGATGGGCATCAATCCTTTTTTTTAATTTTTTTAAATTTTTTTATTCTAATTTTTTTCCTATAAATACCTCTATAATCTTCTATTTTCATTTACATTTCTTCTATATTTTCTCTCAAATCTACTATCTATATTCATCTACTCTTATTCTCTTCACTCACATACTCTCTCAATATTCACTCAAACTCTCTCAAATTCACTTAAATTCCCTTATTCTAAATTTATAATATCATCATTTCCTTTCTAAATTTCATTTTTCTTTTTATTTTATAATTTTACAAATTTTACTTTTAATTTTCAAATTCTAATATATTATATATATTCCTTATTCCAAATTTATAATATCATCATTTTCTTTATAAATTTCATTTTTCTTTTTATTTTATAATTTTATAAATTTTACTTTTAATTTTCAAGTTTCAATTTTCAAATTTCAATATATTATATATATATATATATATATATGTATATAATACATCTATTTTTTTAATTTTTAACATATATTTATTTTCAAAAAAAATATAAAAATGTCAAATTTCTTTCGTCGTTCATGCTCTGTTTCTCGACCTTTTGGTTCCACTGAAATTTCTAGTTTGAGTGACGAATCATTTAATGAAATCGAACCCGATATTCATCCGGAGGAGGAGCTTCCTTTGGCGGCGCCATCGGTTGGTCGTGGTCAACGTGGAGGTCATGCTCAAACACAATCATCAGCTGCCACCACTGCTGCTACATCATCAAGGCCGAAGTTTAGTCGAAAAAAAACGAGCAGGGTATGGGAGTATTTCGATATTGTAGCAAAAGAAGGTGAGACGAATAAATATTGTGCTATCTGTAAATTGTGCCAAGGTGTTTACTCTTATAAGTCCGGTGGAGGTGCTGGCGCTACAGGTATGTATAAAAGACATTTAATTACTGCACATAAAATTAATCCTGATGCCGAAGAAGATGAAATTTTAGAAGGTAAACAATCTCAAATTAATACACGTGATGGTGGAAAAAATTTTATTTTTGATAATGTTCAAGCTAGACGTGGTTTAGTTAGATTTGTAATTAGGACTGAACAACCATTCACAATTTGTGAAAAATCAGGATATTTAGAATTTGTTTGTAACTATTTACAACCCGCATATAAATCTATTTCTAGACATACATTAAAAAGAGTTTGCATGGATATGTTTAAAGAATATAGACAAGCTTTAATTGATAAACTTAGTAATATTTCATCTAGGGTTAGTTTAACTAGTGATATATGGATTAGTACTAATGGTATAAGTTATCTTGTTATAACTTGTCATTGGATAGATGAAGATTGGTCCATGCAAAAACGAATTTTATCTTTAGATGTAATAGAAGAAGCACATAATTCATATACTATTCATAAATATATTACTAAAGTTTGTAAATTATATGGACTAGAAAATAATAAAGTTTTTGCTATTACTTTTGATAATGCTTCGAGTAATACTGCAGCTATTCCTCATTTAATTAAAAGTTTAAACCCTGTTATGCAAGGCATATTTTTTCATGCAAGATGTGCATGTCATATTATAAATTTATGTGTTCAAAGTGGTTTTAGTTCTAGTGGTACTGGTACTGGCATAGGTCCAATTGATAAAATTAAAATTTTAGCAAAATGGATTCGCACACCAAGTAATAAATGTGAATGGAAGCAAATTTGTATAACAAATAATATACCTGTTAAAGCATTTCCACTTCCCGTGGAAACAAGATGGAATTCACTTCATCGTTTGCTTTCTTCTATTTTACCTTATAAAGAACTTGTTACTCCTTTTTATAACAATTATACAAGTAGCACACATTTAGTACTTTTTGAAGAAGATTGGACTTTTATTGAATATTGTGTTGATTTATTATCTACTTTTAAAGATGCAATCGAAAGATTTTCAACTCAAATTTATCCAACTACACCGTATTTTGTTCTTATTATCTACACAATGTTTGACAAATTTGTAAAATTTAGGAATCATGAAACTTTAAGTTCTTTTGTATATGATATGGAGGAAAAATTTAAAAAATATTGGGAAATAATTCCTCCTATTTATTGTATTGCAACTTTACTAGATCCTAGTCAAGGTGAGGTAAATATAGAAATTTTTTTTGATTGTTATAAAGAATTTCTTGGTCTTGATTCTATTGAGGATCAAAAGTCCTCAATTAACAATCTTTTTCGAGAATTGTTTAATGTTTATGAAACAGAAAGGGAGCAATTCAACTTTAATCGAGAAGAAGAAGATTCATATGAAGAAACCGAAAGTAGCAAAAAAGGAAAAGGAAAAGGAATTTTAAACGCAATTAAGGAAGCAGCAAAGAAGAGAATGAAGCTAAAAGGAAAAGCGAGCGGATCGGGATCGGGATCGGGATCAACAACTCGACGAAGTTCTAGCTTCAATGAGCTAGGATTTTTCTTAAGTCAAGATTTTTCTGTAAATGATAACTTTGATCTTCTCCAATGGTGGAAAGAAAACCAAAAACAATTTTCAGTTTTAGCTTCCATGGCCCGAGATGTTTTTGCGGTGCAAGTTTCTTCTGTTGCTTCGGAATCCGCATTCTCGACGTGTGGAAGAATTATTGGAGACCATCGAACCACTCTTAATCCGGATTCATTGTTCATGTTAACATGCCTTAAAGATTGGTTTGATGCGGAATCGCGCAATGTCGAACTTGGAATGACCAATGAATTTGCTGATAATAATTCAGAAGAGGAGGAAGAAATTTCCAAGGCAATCCGTATAAATTATGAAGAGTAGAGAATAATCTTTTTTTTTGTAAATTGTATGTAAAATTGTAAATAAGTTTAGTCATAGTGATATTTTTATGGACTACGGTCCCGTGGTTTTTACCTTCTAACTTTTGAAGGGGTTTTCCACGTAAAAAATCTTTGGTCTCCTACTCTCTCCTTTTTCTCCTTTGTTGTTGTTGTTGTTGTTGTTGTTTGTTATTATTATTATTATTATTATTACATACCAAATTAATTAATGTTATACTTATCTATGTTTAAAATAAATAAATATTTAAAATACAAAATGAATTAATATTTAAAAAACATATTAAATAAAATGAATAAATAAAATAAATGAATAAATATTAAGTAAATGATATTTCAAATATAATAAATTATTTTAAATGCAAAATGAATATAATAAATGAATATAAATAAAGATATGCAAAATGAATATAATAATAATATTCATAATATCATTATTTGTATTTTGAATCAAATATCATTTTATCATAATATTATATTCATAATATAGTTTAATTTATTATAACAATAATTTTATAGATAATTTTATAATAGTTTATTTTTACATTCTTGTTATTAATTAAATAAATTAAAATATATACTTTATAATAATTATTGTTAAATTAAACTATTAACATTATTTATTATAAAAAAATTTATTAGATTAAATTATTAAAATATATTAATATATATTAAAATAAATTAATATAAATTTTTAAAAATAAAAATTTTAAAAAGCAAAAAAAAATGGATCGAACCGGTCCAACGAACCGGGCCGGTTCGTCTCTTATAACATATAGAACCGGTCCGAACCGGACCGGTTTAGTACCGGTTCGGACCGGTTCTCTTTTGGTTAGGGCCGGAACTGGTGAAAATCGGCCCGGAACCGGTTCGGTCCGGCCCGTAACCAGCTCTAGCTGCTACGACAGCTCCTCACAACGGCCTTTACGTAACTAATAGCAGCTGGCAGCCAGTGATAAATCTCGACTTTTGATTTTGAATGGATCAATCAATATTATATATGTATATATTTTTTGGTTCATTAATATTATATTTTATCTAATGTTTTTCATTAAACATATTTTTATCATGTACTATATGTACATATATATATATATAAATATATGCAAAAGGTATATTAATAATAAAAAGAAACAAGCTCATAAAATTATAAAATAAAAATATTATTATGATAACACTTTTCTATAAATTATGAAAACTTTTTTGATATTTGTTAAACAATTTCAAACTAAAATAAAAAAGGTATAAACAAATCAATGGTTTGACAATATAACTGAAACAAGAAATATGAATATACTTTTAAATGAAGTTGAAACATTGAAATTCATAGTTAATATATTTTCATAAAGTGATTTCAATTTAATTTTTAGTTGAAAAGAGATTGCATGACAAGATGAAATAGAGATTTAGAGTAAAACGAAAAATTACAGGGAGAGGAGAAATTATAGAAAGTCATAAAGAAAAGAAAAATGTTTCGCTTCCCCTATTCTCCTTAAGTTTTTGAGCACCTTTGTACCAAAAGAGCAAACAAAAAAACGTATTCAAATTGTTTGAAAAGAGAAAAACATTTTGATTTTTTGAAAAGTACTAAACCACTGTTACGTTAAAATTGTTTAATGCTTACAAAAAATAGTTTAATGCCATTTGCAAGAGAATTAATTATTAAAAATTGTGGGATTGTCGACTCTTGATCATATTTAAATTTATTAAATACTATTCAGGGTAATTATGTAAAGCATCAATTATTTGAGAACCTTTTTGCATTAACAAGCAACAATGATTTCATGCTAAGAATTTGGTGAGAAAGATGCATAAAAAATTAATAAATACAAACAACTTTTCAAAGCTAAGCCATTAGAGGTCGAAAAATTTTGAGGGAAACAATAATTAAACATTGCATTATTTCATATTGGAATTTCATACGAGATATTAAAAAAGCTAGCAGACAAGAACACAACTAAAACATGTTCAACAGACTTAGATTGTAAATTGGATTCATCTTCTTTTGTAATTTGGACTCTATTTGATAAGATCTTGCAGACCTTGAATTAAATTTTTGATATATTCTTCTTGAAGATCTGGGTTAGAAAGAACTTTCTTCAGGTTGGCATGGTTTCTCTTTAACAGACCAGCCATTTCCTTGTCCTTATCCATCACCAGCTTGATGGCATTGCTCAAGTTCTCCTTGCAAATACGCCTGTTTTCTCCTCTCTCAACTTCAATCGCAACCTTGAGTTCCTCTACCAATAATCTGGTGTTGAAAATTTGATCTCGTAAGCGGGGAATCAACAGAATTTGGCAATCACTGAGCAAGAATTCCCACATAGTTCCAGGGCCACAGTGATTGACAAAGCACCCAACAGATGGGTGGCTGAGCAACAACTCTTGGGGAAACCAACCACCATGCAACAAGCCTCTTCCTTGAACCCTCTCTTGAAATCCCACAGGTAATGCCTCTTCAATCGTTCTGCATCCGCTTGGTGGTGTTAAAGCTACCAAAAAAGGTCGGCCAGATAACTCTAACCCAAGAACTAACTCTTGAAAATCATCTTTCTGCAATATAATCTGGCTTCCAAATGCACAAAACACCACAGAACCTTGCTCAAATTTGCTTAGCCAATTAGCCCATTTCTCTTCAAGCTGCGTGGCCTTTGTTTCAGACAAGCAAGGCCCTGTTAGCATAACAGGCTTCCGAAAATGTTGAGCAACATAGTGACAGAAAGGACCCTCGATTTCACGGTAAGTCCTATAGACTATAACATCACTCTCTTTCATGCTAGTTAATAACCTGTCCTGAAATGACAGTCCAATTCCAAAAGTTTCTGACATAAATATGGCTGTAGCAACCTCTTCAGGTTTGAGTTTCACTTTGGAAGAAGGATAATCAGGAGGAACTTCTATAAGCTCTTCTATACTCATTTCCTTTCTTATTTGCTTCGTGAGATAAGAGTTTGCGCATGCAGACACCACGGTATGGAATACGGACTTGATGCCGATCTGCTGAGCCAAGGCTGGAATCCAATGTCCCAAATCAAAGAAAACCATATCAGGCTTTGTAGCCCTTAAAATGGCTTCAACTTGATCTCGAGTTCGATCGAACGCAACAGCAAACAAGTTATGCAGCGGTTGAGGAACATCAGATGTAGTCTCAGATCCTGGAGGGATGCCATCGACATGAGAAACAACAAGAGGAAAGAATTGAATAAGATTTGGGTAAAGGCTAATTTCTTCCAACTTGGATTGTGCTCCTTTGGGCAGTAAAAAGGAAATCTTGTGGCCTTTCTCAGCAAGCTTGTTTGAGAGGCAAAGATAAGGGATAAAATGACCAAAGGAAAACCATGGAAACATTGCAAAGTGAAGTTTAGAGGAGTTGGAGTTGCTCATCTTTTCTTGCAAGATGGTGGTGTGACCAATTTTTTTTTTGCTTACAGTGGTGTGACCAAGTTGCATAAGGCTTTGCACTTTATATTTCAGACGGTCAATTTCTACCTCCTGCAGCTACAAAGCACAACCATGTTGTACCACCTGGTTTTTTGTTGGCAATTAATGCTTCTTCCCTGACTAGGGACCACTTATTTTGTTTGAAATAGACCTTACATTTTTATTGTTTATATATATATATATATATATGTATATATGTATGTATGTATGTATATATTGTGTGGCATATGACATGTTAAACACAAAATATATTTTAATTCTTATCAAATTCAAAAGTAAATTTTGTCAATATGTTAACGAACAACCTGAACCACAAATATATATATATATATATATATATATATATATATATATATAGATATTAAACTAAATCGAGCAAAATAATTTTTAGTTTGAGAAATAATTTTTCACTTATAAAGATATTAAACTCTTAATCGAGCAAAATAATTTTTCAAATCTAAATCTCCATACAATAAGTCAGCATTTAGAGAAAATTGAAACAAAAATAGACAATTCAAACATCCAAACTTCTAAAAAAGACAAACCAAGTGAAGAAAAACAAAAAACAAAAAATTCAAAACCTTTATTTAAGCCACATGAAATATCATCAAACACTCAATTAAATTTCTTACAAGAAATTCAACAAAGACTTAATGCATTAAACTCAGAAATAACTGGAGAAAATGAAAGATATATACCAGATACACCTGATAGAACACAACAAAGATCAATTAATACAATAAAAGATTCAGAAACTAATAGTGAATAATTTCAATCATCTGATGAACGGATAATTCAAAAGCTTCATTGGAAAGAACCACAAAAATTGTACTACCCAAAAACATCTGCACCAGATTTAGTATTAGAAGAAAAACCCTTAATCCAAAACAAATATAATGCAAATACAGTTTATGAATGGAACATAGATGGAATGTCTGAATATAACATTCTCAATCTTTTGCAACAAATGACAATGGTATCAAATGTTTATAAAATTTAAAAAACAATATCTGATTGGGCAATAGCTGATTTATTAGTATCTGGATTTTCCGGACAACTCAAAGGATGGTGGGATAATTATCTCAATTCCAAAGAACAAAAAGAAATACTTAATGCAATCAAAACTGATAATGATAATAATCCAATCTTTGATGAAGAAAATCAACATATACAAAATGCTGTTGCAACATTAATCTTTGCAATTGCTAAACATTTCATTGGAGATCCATCACACTTAAGGGATAAAAATGCAGAACTTCTGTCCAATCTCAAATGTAAGAAATTAGGCGAATTTAAATGGTATAAGGATAATTTTATCACCAGAGTCATGCAAAGGACAGATAATAACCAACCTTTTTGGAAAGAAAATTTCTAGCTGGATTACCAAATTTGCTAGGAGCAAAAGTTAGAAACAAAATAAGAGAAGATTTCAAAGGAATAATTCCTTACGAAAAATTGACATATGGTGAACTAATTAGTTACACCCAAAAAGAAGGATTAAAAATTTGTTAGGATATCAAACTACAAAAACAATTGAAAAAAGAACAAAGACAATCTAAGAAAGAATTAGGAACATTTTGCAAACAATTTGATATAAACTGTTATCCAGAATGTTCTTCAACAAGATGTTGTAAAACAAAGAAATTTGAATACAAACGAAACTTTTTCAAAGACAAATATTACCAAAAACCCAAAAGAAATAAAATTCAAACTAAAAAGGAATTTAAAAGCCAAGAAAACAAACCTAAAAAGAAATGGAAAAATCCAAACATAAAATGCTATAGATGTGGGAAAACAGGACATATTTCAAAATATTGTAAAATAAAGAGAAGAATAAATCAAATACAACTTGATCAAGAAACAAACCAAAAAATTTGTGAACTTCTGACATATACAACTTCAGAGACACAAACTTCAGATACTGAATCACAATCTTCATCAGATATACAAGTTAATCAAATGGATGATATAGAGACATCTTCAGATCAAGACACACTCAATGTCTTAACAAAAGACCAAGAATTGATGATGGAAATAATTGATAAAATACAAGATCCTCAAATTAAGAAAGATTATTTAGAACAATTAAAAAAATCTCTCTCTTCACCAACCTTTATCTCATCAATTTCAAAATCTTATAATTTAAAAGATATAATCTTTGATAAAATACAAACATCCAACAAAGAAATCACTATTCAAGACCTCCAACATGAAATCCACAATATTAAAACAGAAATAAAATTGCTTAAACAACAACAACAGCAGCACAGTCAACAACTAAAAACTTTAGCAAACTCAAATGGAAATACTTCCAGTGAATCTTCTGATGAAGACAAACAACCATCACAAGAATTTTTAAATATCCTAACTGAAGTCTCAATCCAAAAATACTTAACAAAAATATCAATTTTAATCAATAATGAATTTTTAGTAGAAACAATAGCTCTATTTGACACAGGAGCTGATCAAAATTGTATTAAAGAAGGAATAATTCCAACAAAATATTGTGAGAAAACTTTTGAAAGTTTAAAAGCAGCAAACAATGAGAAACTCCAAATCCAATACAAATTAACAAAAGCAGAAATCTGTAAAGACCAAATTACATTCAAGACACCATTTTTAATAATAAAAAATATTAGTCAAAATGTTATATTAGGGTTACCATTTGTATCCCTAATCAAACCATATAAAGTAACAAATAATGGAATATCTACAAAAATCCTTGGAACAAAATTAATATGGAATTTTACAGAAAAACCAAAGATAAGAAATATAAATTTATTTAAATCAAAAACAATTACAAATCAACAAATTAATATAGTAATCAAAGACAAACAAAATCAAATATTCTATTTAAAAAAAGATATTAATTTCAAAAGAATCCAACAGCAATTACAAAATCCTCAAATACAGAATAAGATAAAATTATTGCAAACAGAAATTGAGAAAACAATTTGTTCTGATTTACCAACAACTTTTTGGCAAAGAAAAAAACATGTCGTAGAATTACCATATGAAAAAGATTATGATGAAAAACAAATTCCAATAAAAGCAAGACCAATACAAATGAATCAAGAAATGGAGCAATACTGTAAAAAAGAAATACAAGAACTGCTAAACAAAAAACTTATCAGAAAAAGTAAATCTCCTTGGAGCTATTCAGCTTTTTATGTCAATAAAAATGCAGAACTAGAAAGAGGAACACCAAGACTTGTCATTAATTACAAACCTCTGAATGAAGCATTAAAATGGATTAGATATCCTATTCCAAATAAAAAAGATTTACTTCAAAAACTTTGCAATGCTCAAATCCTTTCAAAATTTGATATGAAATCAGGATTTTGGCAAATTCAAATTTCAGAAAAATATAGGTATAAAACAGCGTTTACAGTCCCGTTTGGACAATATGAGTGGAATGTAATGCCATTTGGACTTAAAAATGCTCCTTCAGAATTCCAAAGAATAATGAATGAAATATTTCACCAATATTCACAATTTATGATAGTATACATTGATGATGTATTAATATTTTCAACAACTATTGATCAACATTTCAAACATTTATAAATTTTCATTAACGCCGTCAAACAAAATGGTTTAGTTGTTTCCAAATCCAAAATTAGTTTATTTCAAACAAGAGTAAGGTTTTTAGGACATTATGTCTATCAAGGAACCATTACTCCAATAGAAAGGTCAATCCAATTTGCTGATAAGTTTCCTGATCAAATCTTAGATAAAACCCAACTTCAAAGGTTTTTAGGGAGTCTGAATTATATTTTAGATTTCTATCCAAATCTCAATAAAATTCTTAAACCTCTTCATGAAAGACTTAAGAAAAATCCTCCACCATGGACTCAAGCCCATACAGAAGTAGTTCAATCTGTTAAAGCCCAAATCAAAGAATTACCATGTCTACATTTAGCAGACCCAAATACCTTCAAAATCGTAGAAACTGATGCTTCTGACATAGGATACGGAGGAATCCTCAAACAGTTAAAAGATAACAAAGAAAATATAGTTCAGTATACTTCCAAACACTGGAATAGTACCTAGAGGAATTATTCCACAATAAAGAAAGAGATTCTTTCCATCGTTTTATGCATCACAAAGTTTCAAAGTGACTTGTTAAATCAAAAATTTCTTCTCAGAATTGATTGCAAATCTGCAAAAGAGATTCTTCAAAAAGATGTGAAAAATATGGCATCCAAACAGATTTTTGCGAGATGGCAAGCAATTTTATCAATCTTTGATTTTGAAATTGAGTTTATAAAAGGGGACTCTAACTCTCTCCCAGATTTCCTCACAAGAGAGTTCTTCAGAATCCTTCACAATGTCTTCCAGAGAATGAAGAGAAAAAGAGAAAGAAAGAGAGAAAAAAGACAAGGGTAAGCAAAAGCAAACCCATTCCCCATCAAAATCACTCATCTCCCAATCCCCAATACCAACATGGCAACAAATTTTTGCCCAAGAACACCAAAGATAAGAGTCATCATCCAATTTTGAAGAATCACAACTGGAAATGATTCGTCAATTCTCCGAGTCATTACCACAAACCTCTTCAGAGGTACAATCTATTTCAAAAAATAGAGAGGTCATGATTTCAAAAAACCAACCTCTCCAAACTATTTTCCCAAAACAAGGAGTGGTGATTACATATCCACGTCCTAAAGCTCATCAAAAATATTTTTCAAAACAGCAATTTCAACATATGGTTCTTGTTGAGCCTGAATATTTTCATGAAAATCCAAACATTGTTATCAAAAAGATTTTCAATGGTTTTCATTACAAATCATGGGATCAACAAAAACCTCAAAGTTTTTATGAAAATATTTTAATTGAAATAGGTTCCTTGGCAATCAAACATTATGCCAACAAAGACCAACTAGACTTTATTACCCATTCAACTGCTCAAATTCTCAAAGTCCTCAGACCAATTGACTGAGGTAATGATCCAAACAGTCTCAAAAAATTTCCAGCCAGCTATAACACCAGACTTCACCATTGTCCCACATTTAATTACTGGGATTATCAACAAGCTTGGTTCAATACCTTCACCTTTGAAAACCAACACAATCGCCATTCATGGCTCATTTACTTCAAAAAAGACACCAAATACCAATTCCCAGTCTGGTTTACTCATTGGTGGCAGTGGTATGGACCAAATCATGAAATCCTTCCCCCTCAAGTATGGGAAGCTTATGAATTTTTCAGTGAATATTTCCAAGAAGAACAAACTCAACAAGGATTCCAGAAATCATTGATGTTTTGCTCAATCTTCAGTCTGTGTTGGATTTCTTCATGGCACTATGAATTTATGTATGATCCAGTATCAAGTCACAAACAAATCATTAGAAGATTCAAAACAAAGTGGTGGAAGAAATTTGACTACTCAAAATGCTTAAAAGATAATGTCAAAGACTGGTTTCAGAAACACCCAGAATTCTGCAAATCAGCTCAAACATCAGGTACCACAATTTCTCCAAGCCAAGTCACATGCTAGTGCACTGTTAGCACAGGCCAAAACAAAGAAAGAAGACAAAGAATTGATGAAACAGAACCTCCAATCAGTCAACTCAGATGATGAAGAAAACAGTGATCAGAGTAGCAATCCTGAAAGCAGCACAGGATCCTTACTTTTGTTGGATTTAGCTCAAGACAATGAAGATGACTGCTTCGGAGTCTTACCTTCAATCAAAACTAACAAGACAAAAGGAAAAAGCAAACAGTAAAGGTTCCATTGACAACCACAGTGAGATTCCCATCAGTCAAAGCTCCATCAACAGACACAGGCTCCGCCTTTCAATCAATCAAGAAAAAGCAAACAGTAAAGATTCCACTGGCAAGCATAGTAAAGATTCCCGTCAATCAATAGACAAAGGTCCCACTTTTCAATCAATCTTCAATCGAGACAGGCGTGACTTCACAGGAATATGTAGGCCATTGTTTATTCAAACTTTGTAATCATGAGACATCTGATGTAAAAGAATCCTTTTTATAAAAAGGATTCTCAAACCATTGAGAGGTAGAGTTTTTGGGAGGACAGATAGTTTTCAATCTTTTAGAATTCTGAAAGCTCTCGCTCTTTCTTTCTTATTTTGTAAATCAAATTTTATATCAATCTATTTATCCAAATTTTATTTCATCAGTCATATTCAATATTTCGAATTTTAATTTACTCTTTCAAATTTTATTATTATTAATTTTGCCATCTTCTTGATTTTTTCGAATCCATCACTTCATCATTGCTACAGCAGATCCTCGGGAGATATATATATATATATATATATATATAATATATATTTCTGTGGGATCTACTTGGATGCCATCGCACTCGTGCAAAGACAGCCACCCGATAGCATGTAGAACACTCTCACTGCCCTTCCAGTTAAGAATTGGAGAGGGGAGAAAGGTCCAATGGGGCAATTGTGCCTCCCACTGAACTTTATTTTTTTAATTTTTTATCTTTTTATCCTTTTATTTAATAATTTTTTATTTTATTAAATTATTTTTTATTTATTAAATTATTTTTAAATTATTTATTTTTTAACTATCTCACTTTTTAATTAAAAAAATTTCAACCATACATTTATTTAAAATATAAACAAGTTTATACATGTAAAATTATTTGTTCGAATAATTAACAGAGTATTATTATCTAAAAAGACAGTAATATACATGTAGATTTATATAAAATATTACTTTATATTTTTAATATGTAATTATTAAATTTTTTATTACTTAAAGTTTTTAATATATTATTTTAATATAACTAATGTGTCACTGTTTGTTAAATCAAAATTTAATGTTAAATAATATTAAAATATGCGTATAAATACTTTTCAAATATTTAATAATAAAATATCAAAAACTAATAATTTTTAATTTCTTGTCTTATAATTATTTGATATGAAATAATTTTTAATTATTTATTAATTTTACAAACGTCAAATATATATAATAAATTTCATTATATATAAATTTTAATTTAATGTACTAGTTAGTAATTTTCTGCTCTCAATACATGTCACCTCACTGTCACCACTGGTTTGCATGCAAACACATATCTGATCATTGATTTCTTTTTTAAATTACAATTATTGATTTTAATCTTACTGCTACAATAACTAATTTTATCGTCACCGTTGTTTTCAATATCACCTAAGTCAATGTCATCGTCTGTTTAGATGGACGTTAAAGCTTCCTGAATTTGTCCTTGAATAGATAAAACACTTTTTGTATATTTTTTATTTTTGTGTCTTGTCAACTAATATAAAATACAAAAATTCTTATATCATAAATTTTGTTCATACATCAAATAGAAAAATATTATTTTAATTTTTGTCAAATTCATATATAATTTTTAACTCATTTTATTTGTGTGTCATGTCATTGTACAATGTTCAAAATTTTTAAGTCTACTCGTGTGTGTGTGTATATATTATATTAAAAGGTACATACTTAAATGTCAAATATTTATGATGTGAACTCTTATGTGACAAGTTATATTTTTGACATATAAGCTATATAATAATTGCTAAATATATATTAAAATGTAACCTACAATTCACTCAATTTATTTTTATAAAAGTTGCACCTTCATTAGTGGCAATATATATGGATTTCATAATGAGATTGCCAAACAATTATTTTTGAAAATATATATTAACTAACTTTTACTGGTGCGATGCATGAATTAATTTAAATTATTTAAATTTGTATATATATATATATATAGAATAATATTATTTAATTTATATATTTAAAGTATATATAAAATGTTTATTATTCAATATATTATTAGTGAAATTTTTAAATTTCACAAAAGATGTTAAAATAATGGCACATACCTTTTTATAATTTATTTTTATTTATTTAATATTCATAAAGAGTATATATCATCATCTAAAAGCTTGATTCCAAGCACCTCCATCTCCAGTTATTTAATATTCCTTTTGTAACAAAAAAAATAATAAAGATATCCAATCATAAAAGAATTAAATTTTTAATTAAAAATTATAAAATTCAAAATATAAGCTAAACAAATATTGGGAAAAAATGAAAACATTATAAATAATATTATTAAAGACATCAAATATTAAAATAAAAATTAAAAGTATATTTTAAAAATTTTCAAGTGTTAGATCAACATTTTGAGATAGATTTTCATTATTGACCTAAATAATTGTTATTATAAATATGCATTTTATATACACATGCATTCTTTTATATATATAAATATATATATATATATATATATATATAAAATATATAATTATTACCAATTTTATATGGATTTCATAATTAGATTGCCAATCAAATATTTTTGAAAATATGTAATAATTATTACCAATTTTATTGCATTTATTGTCTCGTACTGAAGCAAGTTAGAAATAGTACTTTCACATATTATGGTTGAGTTGTCTGTAGTGTCACTAAATATACTTATAGTATTACCTTTTTCATTCTCAATGATTCAAATAATTATTTCAAAATTATACAACAACTTCAATAATTTGCATCAGAATTCTAAATTCAATTTGCATCCCAAATATTGTTTTACATAATATAGTACTGTACAAATAAAATCTAAATACATAAAGAAAATAGTACACCTCAACGGATAATGAAAACCACCTAAGGGATACCTAAAGATAAAGAATCCTCCTGAGCGAGCAGAAAACTATTGCAAATAATTTGTGAAGAAGATAAGGAACTCACCCCAAGTAAGAAATATATATACGAAAGCTGATAGAAATTATCCTATATGCAAGTATTTTCAAAACATAAACTTTACTAGGAATTTATAGTCACAAATTAGGCACAATTTTCGGAAAGGATAGATAATTAGGTTGAGTACAGAAGGATATTTTAGAACACTCCACTTGTCCTAGTATCCAATTCCGACTATCGGGAGTTTTGTAGCTCATTTTAATTCACAAGGTTCAATAGACATTTAGTAATAACTTCCATTAAACATTTCACCACATCATTTAAAACAATAATTCTAAAACTCTCCGTAAACAGAATCATAATCCAATTCCAGTAGTTCATATCAAAATCATAAAACACATTAAATCAGCAACTAGTAACAGAAATCAATAAAGTTTGGGAGTGCTTGGAATACTAGGAATTTACTACCCCAGTAAAATATATAATGGAGACAAGGTAACACCCAATAGACTCATGCAATAATAGTAATAGTGATATATGGCCATAGTTGGAAAAGATCCACAATGTACATGGGTTAGCTAACAGCTGTGGTGCTGAAGACGTGACCGGGGTCTATCAGCAACAGTAATAAGTACTATCAGTAATGGGAACATGTGCCCGTAGGCAGCTATGGGGCCAACAGTCTCAAAATAGTTCATAAACCATTTCAAAAGGGTTTACGGAGATTAGATCAGTAATAATATCTTCAACCACTCCATAAAGCATTAAAATCTCAATTTCATTATTCCTGAAGAATAAAAATTGACCAAATATTCTCATTTCAATATCAGTTGTCCAAAGTATTTTATTTGCATATCGTACAGGCATGGGAGCATGAACGTATTAGAAAATGTGTAAAACTCATAAAAATTCCAACGAAAACTGGGTTACAAATTTCGCATGCAAATAAAATCTTTGGAAACTATTACGCAAACTTTATTTTTCACTTCATTTCTAGCTTCCGAAATAATACTATTGAAAGTTTTAGAGATTTAACGCTATTTCTAGAAAATTTCAATGACATAACAGTTATAACTATCCTAGCCTCCCTGTAAGAAAACACAGTTTATAAACCACAACTCCAGTTCACAATTCAATCACATCATGATGTTTAAATCTCATAAAATAGCAGAGTTTGTCCTATTAGTGCAACGTAGTATTCCTATGCTTCATACATATATTCCTTTCCTTTTAAATTTTCGCAACAACGTTCGCTAGCCCAAATATTACGGTCTGACTCTGAACTTGCAAATTCATTAACCGAATGTCATCAATTTCAATACTCCAATTTTTAAAATTATTTGATGCTTATAATCGTAAACTAATTCTAGTATTTTTTCTTCTTAAACTGTCCTTGCTATAGGCAGTCGACTGGTTTTGAAATAGAATGCTTCTGAGTAAAAAGCAGTTGACCAGTGTAGGTGGTAGTTGGTTAGTTTTCAAACAGAATGTTTTTGAGTTAGAAGCAGTCGACTGGTGTGAATAGCAATTGATTGACTTAAGTCGTTTACTGGGGCAGTTGGTCGCTATTCAAGGCAGTCGACTAGTCTAAGGTGGTTATGATGAAAATATCTAAATTCTATGTCTGAGCAATTGGTTGCTATTCAGGGCAGTCAGCCGCTCCTAGACATATTGCTATCCCAACTTTGAAATTTAGCTTCCATTTTCATCAACTACCCCATTTCTTCCATTTTTAAGCTTAAATCTATGGGTTACCTTTACTCCATATTAACTCTACATCATTTTCACATTCAACCACGTCATATTCATGCAAGGAGAGTATTGACTCATAACCCTAAAATGATCATCCTCGTGATTTTAGCTCAATTTGAATTGATCTACATTCTTAAACATCTCAAACACATAACCATGAAAATATAAGCTTTCTCTCACTAGCTTACCTTGATCGAACCTTGTGGGGGTCCTCTCACCGTGCAAATGGCCACTTTAGGCCTTGATTTAGATGCCAAGATGTAGAGCTCTGAAAACTGAATAGGTTTACTAAAGAGTGTTTTGAGTTTTGAGGTGGTTTGGATAGTGTTTTGTTAGTTTTCTCTTTCTTCAAGCTCTTAACAATGGTGGCAAGTAAGAAAGGGAGAGTGGCTGCCGAAAATGATGAAAAAAGGCTGGAAATTTTCATAAAATTTGGCAATTTATGGTGCAAATAACCAAAATGCCCTTACACTTAAGGAACCTTTCCACTTTCGCCTTTCACCCTTTGACTTTATTGAAAACAGTCTATCCAACCTTCAAAGTATTTCATTTAACCATAAAACATCTCTACTTAACTTTCTCTAATCAATAGTTGAGCTTTGATTGAGATTCGTTTGGTCATTTGGGTGAAATTACTAAAATACTCATAATCCTTCAACCACATAAATTTATACTTTCATGCCTTATTTATTCTATCAATCCACATGGCCATAAATCTCATTACATAGAAAATATTTCATCACTGATAGTTGGTCAAAAGCCATCTCTGTTTGACAGTTGTTTACAAAAATTCTGATGGCCTATAGACTTAACTGTTATTTCCTAAATTGTCTCACACTTTCCAAAACACACCAAAATAAGTGAGTTTGAGATGCAGATTTTTATCATTATCATATTTGACTCAAAATATTGAGTCCTTCAAGTTTAACCTCCACCGGAATATTAAATATCTAGTGGGTCCCACCTTCCCGTTCCCCTTTCTTATCTACAAAAACATTAATATTTTAAATAATTATAACCTATCTCGTATTCCCAATGTCATAAATAATAGTTAACAATGATTATAAATGTGGAATCTCACATTTCTTTATTTAAATATATACACCAATCAATTAGTTTCTGACATAAATATGGCTGTAGCAACCTCTTCAGGTTTGAGTTTCACTTTGGAAGAAGGATAATAAGGGGGAACTTCTATAAGCTCTTCTATACTCATTTTCTTTCTTATTTGCTTCGTGAGATAAGAGTTTGCGCATGCAGACACCACGGTATGGAATACGGACTTGGTGCCGATCTGCTGAGCCAAGGCTGGAATCCAATGTCCCAAATCAAAGAAAACCATATCAGGCTTTGTAGCCCTTAAAATGGCTTCAACTTGATCTCGAGTTCGATCGAACGCAACAGCAAACAAGTTATGCAGCGGTTGAGGAACATCAGATGTAGTCTCAGATCCTGGAGGGATGCCATCGACATGAGAAACAACAAGAGGAAAGAATTGAATAAGATTTGGGTAAAGGCTAATTTCTTCCAACTTGGATTGTGCTCCTTTGGGCAGTAAAAAGGAAATCTTGTGGCCTTTCTCAGCAAGCTTGTTTGAGAGGCAAAGATAAGGGATGAAATGACCAATGGCAAACCATGGAAACATTGCAAAGTGAAGTCTGGAGGAGTTGGAGTTGCTCATCTTTTCTTGCAACATGGTGGTGTGACCAAGCAAAAGATGTCAATTTCTACCTCCTGCAGCTACAAAGCACAACCATATTGTACCACCTGGTTTTTTATTGTTAATTAATGCTTGTTCCCTGACTAGGGACCACTTATGTAGTTTGAAATAGACGTTACATTTTTATTGTTCATATATATATATATATAGATTGTGAAATATGACAGGTTAAACACAAAATATATTTTAATTCTTATCAATTTCAGAAGTAAATTTTGTCAATATGTTAACGCGTGTTATTTTTCCTTTTTTTTTTTTAAATTTTTTTGTATATTGTAATTTTGAATTATTTCAAATTAAGTAAAATTAGTCAATCTTTATTATTTGTGAGAAAGGGAAACATGTAGCACAGCTGAAAATCTGGCCAAAAGATTGTCTATCGCTTATGAAATTCATCACATTTTTTTTTTGGTCAATTAAAGCAATTCCATAATGCATGCAGACAGCTTCTCTGTTTGAAATAGACTTTGACATTCGTGCCACGGAAACATGGCATTGTGAAGTTTGGAGAAGTTGGAGACTCTTGCCTTTTCCTGCAACATGGTGGCGGTATTAAGCCTCATAAGGCTGACTACTTTATTTTGCCATTTTTAGCTTCTCTTTCTTTCCCATCTTCTCTCCCACAAGCCCTAAATTTGACTGGGGTACTTTATTATTGTTTTCTTTAGTATAAACTGTGAAATATTTTCATAATACATTAATTATAATATTAATTTTCGTTCGAAAAACTTTGGTTTAATTTTTCGTTATAAATCATCCAAACAATTACTTTCCTATCCTGACAACACTAATATTAACTCCATCTGCAGCCACAAAGCACAACCTGAACCATATATATATATATATATATATATATATATATATATATATATATATAAAAATAATTCTGTCACATTACTTGGATGCCATCGCACTCCGGCAATGACAGCCGCCCGATAGTATCTAGAACATAGAACACTCTCACTGCCCTTCCAGTTAAGCGTTAGAGGGTGGAAAGGTCCGGCGGGGCAATTGTGCCTCCGACTGAACTTTTTTCTTAAAATCTTTTTATCCTTTTATTTAATAATTTTTAGTTTATTAAATTATTTTATTTATTTAATGATTTTTAAATTACTTATATTTTTTTTAACTATCTCACATTTTTATTTAAAAAAAAATTTGAACTATACATTTATTTAAAATATAAATAAGTTTATACATTTAAATTTCTTTGTTTGTATGATTAAAAAAAGTATTGTTATCTAAAAGACAGTAATATAAATGTAAATTTATATAAAATATTATTTTATATTTTTAATATGTAATTATTAAATTTTTTTTATTACGTAAAGTTTTAAATATATTATTTTAATATAACTAATGTGTCACTGTTTGTTAAATCAAACTTTAATGTTAAATAATATTAAAATATGCATATAAATACTTTTCAAATATTTATTAATAAAATATAAAAAAATAATAATTTTTAATTTCTCATCTTACAATTATTTGATATGAAATAATTTTAATAATTTTTAATTATTTATTAATTTTACAAAAATCAAATAAATATAATAAATTTCATTATATATAAGTTTTAATTTAATGTACTAGTTGGTAATTTTCTCCTCTCAATACATGTGACCTCACTGTCATCACTGTATTTACATGCAAACACATATCTGATTATTGATTTTTTTAAAATTACAATTATTTATTTTAATTTCACTACCACAGTAGTTAATTTTATCGTCACCATTGTTTTCAATATCACCTAAGTCAATTTCATCGTCTATTTAAATGGACGCTAAAGCTTCTTGAATTTGTCCTTGAATAGATAAAACATTGTGTATATATTTTATTTTTGTGTCATGTCAAATAATATAAAATACAAAAATTGTTATGTCATAAATAGGGGTGTAATCGAGCCGAACCAAGCCGATACAGTAAAGTGCTTGAACTCGAGCTCGACTTGAAAACTTGGTACTTGATACTTGACTCGAGCTTGGTCGAGTTTTAATCTTTGAGCTTGAGCTCGGCTCGAGATCGAAGTCGAGCTACTAGAGCTCACTCAATTAAGCTCGATTATCTAGTCTCATGCTCGATTAAGCTCGTTTGAACTGTTCAAACTCAATTCTCATACTTAATCAAAATTGACCCCTTTTTCAACCAAGGCACAATTTCACAAGAAATTTCAACAAATTGAAGCCAAATCCAATATCAAATAAAATTCTTCAAATTCAATGAGATTTCAAGCCAAAGAGAACATTCATCTTAATTAATTTACATTCAAACCCAAAATTCTCTCATTCGAAACACCATCTCCTAAGAAAAACTAAAACCTATGGTTGAAAACAATTCAAATAGAAACCCCTAATTCCAGCAATAAATCAATACATAAATAAGAAACCTAAAGCCAAAAACAACATATCAATTCAAAGCATACCATTTTATCATCAAAGCAAAATCAGCAAAATGTTAAAAGATAGAAACAACAAAAAAACAGTAAAACAAATAATAATAATTACAAAAATAAAAAATAGAAACTCGGCAAAAAACACAACTCAAAGAGCAAGTGGCTTTTTTTTAAGGGCTAGAAAAAGAGAAAATCCGTTTAGTGGAAGAAAAGAAATTTCGGATCTGTGGCTGTAGACGGCAAGCTCGACGGGAAAAGAAAAGATAAAGCTGCAGAGAGAAACTGCAGACACTGGAGAAAAGGAAGAGCTTGGGAGATGGCAGCTTTGTTGGGATGGAATCAAGTGAGAGGAAGGGGTGCTGACAGTCAGATTTATGAACTTGGGACTTCAAAAGAAAAGTTTTTTCAAGTCTAGGCAGACAAGGCTAAAGGTATAACAGAGAGACAAGAATAGAGATGCCAAAGGGTGACTATGGTTGCCGAAAGGGGTGGCGGCTCTTAGTGGGATGAGATCGATATTTAGGGAAAGAATGATAGAGGAAGAAAGGAACATTGTTACAGGCAAAAGAAAGTCAGGATATAGATTTAGGGTCTTGAGTACAGTATATAAATTTTAAGGGTATAATTGTAAATTTACTATTAAAATAATAACATATATTAAAATAGAAATACTCGATTAGGCTAGCGAACACTCAAGCCAGGCATTGGGGTGCTTGAACTTGACTTGCTCAACTAGCTCGAGCTCGGCTCGACAAAAATAGAGTCGAGTTTAAGTTTTCTTTGAGTCGAACCCAAGTAATTTGTGAGCACCAGTGTATCATTTACACTTCTAGTCATAAATTATGTTCACACATCAAATAGAATAATTTTTAACTTTGATCAAATTCATATATAATTTTTAACTCATCTTATTTGTGTGTTGTGTCATTGTACAATGTTTAAAATTTTTTAGTCTAATCATATATATGAGTTTATATATGATGCACTGACAGTGTATAGTTTTGATACAATTTCAATGTATCAGAGGTTGACACATCATCAATTAGCAAATTAAAAAATATGTCAAGTCTTTAAAAGTAAATATAAATAATTTTTTTTAGATTTACTTAAAAGGACTTATTGATGAGGTGTCAAACTTTGACGCATTGACAGTGTATAGAAACTATATACTGTCAGTGCATCATATATAAATCTTTTATATATATATATATATATATATATATATATATATATATGAAAGGGAATCCACTTATACCTATATAAAACTTTGTAATTTTGCACATTTTTCTAACCCTTAGATTGAATTAAAAGCATGGTTCAGATTAAAACACCCTCTCTCTCACTTTTCTGCCTATTCTCTCACATTTTGTATCTATCGTCTCTGTTTCCCTCTCATATTGCCTCTTTGTTTTTGCCGTCCCTCTCCCTCTCTCACACTGCCATTGTCTCTCATTCACTGTAGTCGGCTTCCCAATTCATAAACTGACCTTCACAGCAATCTCAGTAAGTTTTCTCAATCCCAAATCGCATGGGTATGTTTTTATTTCACTTATGTGTTAACAAAATTGAATGGCTGCGATTCATGGAGAAGAATATATATAGTTATGAATTGAAATTTTTGAATTTGTTCAATTAGTTTAGTTCCTAATTCCTTTATACATGCGAGAAAATGATAATACTTCTTGTAAGTACTCAGCTTTGAGAAAGGAATATATAATGGTATAACAAGTAACTTAATAGTGAAATTAGCACATAAAAAATAAGAAAAAGAAAATATGTAAGCTTCTAAATTAAGTACTTACAATGGAAACAGCAAAGATGGTGTCGGGTTAAGAAAAGATGTGTTAATTGGTGTTAATTGGTTAATGGGTATTAATTGGTGTCGGGTTCACAAAAGATGATTAAAACCTGATGGACATATTCTTACTGACGTAATGTTTTTTTTTTGGCCAATAAAGAATCAACAAAAGAGCAACCATTGTGAATTGAAATGATAAAAACAACTAATAATATATATTTAAAAAAAATACTATTCTCAATCGAAATGATAAAAATTTTGAAATGACTCAAAAATTTACTTGCATTATAAATACAACTAAATTATTATTTCTAACAATTGATTTGTAAAAAAAAATCTTACAAAAAGTTTTAAAAAATGAGTAAAATAATTTGTTTCAAACTAGGGGGTATAGGAGAGGTCCATTTACACTAGTGTAAAACTAATTTAGTTTTATACACTTTTATGCATATTTATATGTATTTTGGGTTCGATCCCCAATGGAGTCACCGAAATATAGATGAGTTCTTTTGTTGTGGAGAGGAAATGTTGCAAAATAGTAGAATGGGGTGTGCCGGGAGGCGGCAGAGAGAAAAACTAGAGCAGACCCTAAAGAATGAATACAGCAGCAGGTGGTAGTAGAAGGCTGAGCAAAGCTGAGAACAAGGCTAAAGAGAGGATTTGAGAGAGTTTATGGATTAGCTAATTTCCCAAAAGTCCCTTTAAGGATAACAAGAACTCCTATATATAGGTGTGGAGAATGGGAGTTACATATCTTTGGTTTTAATGACATAATAATGAGAATTGGCAGTTATAAAGCATTAATGCTTTGTCTAATGGGAGTAATACTTTGGGAGAAAGTGTATTGAAAAAAATAGAGAAGACCATTCATACTTCAGAGAAAGGTTAAGAGAAGAACTCTTAACTATCTTCATATCTGATCCTCCAAGCCAAACACTTCAGGACATCCCAATAATGAAGTTAACTCAAGAACTCTGCCCTATTCCGGAGTTATCTTCACTTCTTCTTGAAAGCGTTCTTCAATAAATGAGTTATTCTGAGAACAGGTTGTTTTGTGAAGAGTTGTTCTATGAAGAGCTGTTTTGAGAAGAGCTATCCTGAGAAGAGCTATTATGTAAATAAGTTCTTCTAAGAAGAAGTAATGAGTTCTTCTGACAAAATGCTATTCTTGTAAAGGAGTTCTTCTGAGAAAAAAGTTATTCTTGTGAAATAGTCCTTCTAAGAATAAGTTGTCTTTCACTATAATATGAAATAAACATTAGTTTCCAAAATTAAGTATCTACGTTATACAATTTATATATTTTTATACAATTTATATATAACTGATTCGTCAATTACCTGCATTTTCCTTGAGTCTAATGTCATGGCTGTCGTATTGGCAAAGGCTGATGTTGGATAGAACGGATCTGTTTATGGCATGGTGGCTATTTCTATTGAGGACTCCTCTTTTTGTGTCTTTAATGTTTGATCATTTTGAGTCCTTGGTATCCTTTTCTTATGATTTTCTACAAGTCAGGATTGGATGGGATTTATTTGGCTGGCTTGAGCAACATAGTCACAGAAAGGACCCTCGATTTCACGGTAAGTCCTATAGACTATAACATCACTCTCTTTCATGCTAGTTAATATCCTGTCCTGAAATGACAATCCAATTCCAAAAATTTCTGACAAAAACGTAGCTGTAGCAGCCTCTTCAGGTTTTAGTTTCACTTTGTAAGAAGGATAACCAGAAGGAACTTCTATCAGCTCTTCTATACTCATTTCCTTTCTAATTTTCTTCGTGAGATAAGAGTTTGCGCATGCTGACAACACTGTATGGTATACGGACTTGATACCGATTTCCTGAGCTAAGGCTGGAATCCAATACCCCAAATTATAGAAAACCATATTAGGCTTTGTAGCCCCTAAAATGGCTTCAACTCACTACAAAAATCCATGCCTTTGCCAACACTTTCATAGTGGCGTTCATAAAACGTGCCGCTATTTGTTGAGTGTAACGGCACAAATTCACGGGTCGGCAGTGCTAAGACATTTAACGGCACATTTTAAAACTCTTGTTTTTCTAATAAAACTAACTTTCCTAATGTCCTTTAACCCAAAAAAACCTAATCTCCTCAATTTCTCTCCACATTCCCGATCTGCATTTCTGAGCTCTCCATTGTTGAGCTCTGTCTCCTCTTTTCATCTCCATTGCTACTCATTCCCCATGTCTTTCCATCGCATCGCCTAACTTCATCGTTCTCTCGTCTCTGTAGTTCTCCCGTCTCCTCATATTTTGGGCCTTCGCCGACACCTCTTCTCGCAAGCCATCGATCGTCTGCTCCAATCATCTCTGTTCTTCGGTCCTCTACTTGAGGTAAGTCCGATTTTTCCATTGCTTGCTTAAAACATCAATGTCAGAGGAAGAACCAGTACAAATGGCAGAGGAAGAGAGTGAGGATGATGTTATTGAGTTGTAATTGTTTTCAACCGAGTTTATGTTGGTTTTATGTTGATGTGAAAGTGCAGCTATGCTTTCTGATTTTTAGTAAGTTGAATGAGTTTTCATCAGTTTGAATCCTTCTTTGACTGCATCAGATCCACAATTTTCCCGATTTTAGTTTATGTTTTCATGATGATTCTTCCGGTTTTATGTTAATTACTCATGGTTTTGAGATGGAAAAGAGAATAAGAGGGAAAAAAATTCCTTAATGGAGATTGGCTTTTAATGCTGTGATCAAACAATCACCGAAAACAATTAGAAGATGACTAAACAAGTGTTGCTACCATTGTTATACTGAACAAGTTAAACATTCTCCTGATGACATACCATTGTGAAGTGAAAATGTTATTGGAAGTTATACACTTCACATATAACCATTCCTTTTTTCTTACATATCAAAGTTGCATCAAAAAATTCTTAGAGAACACAGAATCTATTACCTAAATTTGGTGAAGCAAGCCTACTCGCATTAGGAAGTACACTTGGTAGTCCATATTGAATGGCCTAGAAACACAAGACACTCTTAACTGCAAATAGAAATTTTAGCTAATGTTGGTAAACTAATGTTGTTATTGATTGAAATCTGGTAACTTGTTAAGGTAATTACTCTAGATATCATGCAATAATAATTTAGTTGGTATCAAAAAGCTCTGATTATTTGTTAAATGTTCTATTTCATTTCATTGATGTGTAATGGCTTAGTCTGACATTGTTGTTCTTGTGTTGCATACATCAAAACAATCTTGAGAACAACAAACGAGTTGTTCTCTTTGATGGGCCCAATGAAGGCTTTGGGGAAGAAAATGTCTTGTTAGCTTCATGTAAGTATATCAGCTTTTCTGATTTTAGCTGATTTGTTTATGCGGAAGTTCAAGTTGAAAATTTGTGTGTAGATAGTGGCATAGATAGAGATCTCTCTTCCCTAGTCTGTTTTTTGCTGGCATTAACAATATACACAGATGCGCCAACTCACTTGCACAGTTGTACAAATATTATCTCTTTTATTTTTCATTTTACTTTTAAGCGTGGCCATTACAATTCTCAATATCTTGTTTAGCTTAGACTGATTATCTAATGTAGTGGTTGTAATATGTGCCAGCAATTTTGTGCTATTGCTGGAATATATGTTGTCTAACACACTCAATCTGACAGGGATGAGATGCTTGACAAAGAAACCTCTGAATCTGATCACATCCTTGTAAATAAATTCAAGGTGTTTGTAATCGTACCTTTATGTTTTGTCAAACTGGGAAGGAATAGTGCAAGCCTTGGTTTGTAAATAACCATTGGAGTGTCAGATCAGAGCTTATCTAATGGCTAAAACGTATTTTTATAATATGATTTTATTACAGAATGAATTTATAGATGTTATTTAAATATGAAGCTTCATTTTGGTTCTGACTCCTTTATATTAATAGCTGTTGTAATGTTGGAACGTTAATGGGAACTGATTCGTAGGTGTCATACTTTGCTTCAATTTTAAACTGTTTCTGAGACAGAGCCTGTATGTTCTGCAGCTATGACAAATCAACAGCTAATGGATAGAGGAAACCAGATGATGGATGAGACTGATCAAGCCATTGACTGGGCTAAGAAGGTTTATATTAATATCATTGCTTGTACTGTCATCAAAGCAATTCAATGCAGTTTTTTTAATGTTGATTGTGTAGCAAACCCATATGATTCCCAAGCACCAACAACAATTAAAAAATGAAAAAGAAAAATGCAAGGAGAGAATCCCTTTTTTATTTCATGGCCCATGCTAATACTCCTACCAATACATTATTTTTACTGCTTTTAGTATCAACAATCTCAGTTCTTATCTTCAACTTTGCGATGTATTTATATACATTATTTTTACTGCTTTTAGTATCAATAGTCTTAGTTCTTATCTTCAACTTAGCGATGTATTTATTGCTTTTAGTATCAACAGTCTTAGTTCTTATCTTCAGCTTAGTGATGTATTTATATCAACTTCTTGCATATCTTGTATGTATACATTTTTGATGCTTCGAAAGCTTAGCATATCTCTAATTTGCTTATTTGAGATTATGGGTATCTAATATTCCTATTGGATTTTCTTATTAATTTAAATTGTTTTTGAATATGAATGTGTTGCAATTGTTGATTTGAAGATTGTCTTTCTGCCCCTGCTTGCATTTGAAATAGCTATTTTGGTAGACAATATCATGTACTTCTTTTGCGCATTATGATTGTCGTCATATTTTGTTGGTCAAGTACTTAATTTGTGCTATGAAATCTTATGCCTATTAACTAAATTGATTTGCTACGCTTCTTGGCTTCAGTCAACAGAATCTGAATGAAATCTTACCAAGTTAAATAGAGACCGACGAGCCAAACAAACCATGCTTTACACTACAGGCTCAAAGAGTTTTGCTTCTTTTGTGGACGAGAAGGTATGTTTTTAATTTTAAGTTACCCAAGTAGTCAAGTTTTGATAAAAATTACCTAAATCTCAGCCTTGTTTTCAACAAGTTCTGATTTTTCTTGTATTTATCCTTGCTCATTAGTACTATATTAATTTAAGATAAGGATGTTTTGTGATAATAGAAGCAAAGTGGTGGTGTGGAGCCAAACAGGATAGAACTATTTGCGATGACTCGTCAACGTAAAGATGGAAGTTTTGTGGATGATTCTACTGCACAAGCTGCTGTAAGTGGATGCTTGACTTTTTTATGAATTCCTAAGTTGGTTTTTAGATTTTTTTAGTTATTTTTTCCCTATATCTATAAATCTCTTTTAACACAGCAGATGAATTGTAATGAACTAACATTTGAATCATGTTCATTGTCAAAGATGAGTACAAATCGTTGCTTTCATGTTGGAGTTTGGCTACACCATGCTACAACTTACATTCTCCTTGTCCATTTCACTTGATTCTGACTGCAAATCTGTTGTTGCTGCTACTTTTGTGAATATAGGATGGTGATAACAGTTAATAGGTTTCGTTTTCTTTTATTGTAGGTTTCAGACGCGTCTAGTTCGTTTGGGTCACTACGTGCAAATACTTAAGTGAAGATGGAAGCTCTAAGGATAATCCGTATACAATTCAGCTAGAAATTTTATACTTGTATTAGACTTCTAGGAAGTTTAGAAAGCTTTGTGGCTGTTGTGCTTGGTTCTTGAGGACATTTTTTTGGGTTTGGTTACTTTGTGAAGTTAATTGTTACTTTAAGGATGATAATTAGTATTTTGAACAAATGAAATTCACAATTCTTAGGAAATTGTTAATGCATGTGAGTGTTACAGTGCAAATACTCCTTAGGAACTCTCTCTCTTTATTAGTGCAATAGACATGAATTAATTGAGTTACCAAATGAGACATGCTACCAATGCCTTCATATATACTATTCATGCATTAACAATTATTTTATTAACAAAAAATTGCATTAACAATTTATTAACTTATTAAAAAAATTGAATTAAGAATTAAAATCATTTTATTATACTATCAGTGAATAATGATATTAACATAAAGAATTAATTAAACTTTTAAATTTAAAATAAAATTTAATAAATATAAGAATTTTAAATTTTAAATAAGACTTTTAAATGCCGGTAAAAACTTATAAATTTAAAATAAAATTCAATAAATATAAAAAATTTAAATTTCAAATAAGACTTTTCCCGGCACTTTAAAGTGTCAGGAAAAGCCTTTTATTTTTAAAGGCATTTAAAAGCGTCGAAAAAAGTCATGCCGTAAATTATTAAGGCTTTACCGGCATTGGAGCACATCACCGCCGGTAGACCTTCACCGGCATCTACCTAGCCGGCGGTTAGTTGACCGCCGGTAAAAATTGGTTTGCCCTTTACCGGCACTTATAAGTGCCGGTAAAAGTGATTTGTCTTGTAGTGACTTGATCTCGAGTTCGATCCAACGCAACAGCAAGCAAGTTATGTAGCGGTTGAGGAACGTCGGATGTAGTCTCAGAACCTGGAGGGATGCCATCGACATGAGAAACAACAAGAGGAAAGAACTGAATACGATTTGGGTAAAGGTTAATTTTTTCCAACTTGGATTGTGCTCCTTTGGGCAATAAGAAGGAAATCTTGTGGCCTTTCTCAGCAAGCTTGTTTGAGAGGCGAAGATAAGGGATGAAATGACCATAGGAAAACCATGGAAACATGGCAAAGTGAAGTTTGGAGGTGTTGGATTTGCTCATCTTTTCTTCCATAACTTGATGGTAAGATCAAGTTGCATAAGGCTTCGTATTCTATATTTCTGACAGTCAATTTCTACCTCCACCAGCCACAAAGCACAACCACCATCTGTTTTTTTTTTAATTGCTAATTAGTGCTTCTTTCCTGATTAGGGACCATTTATGTTGTTTGAATTAGACCTGACGTTTTTAGTGTTATATATAATGCAAAAATTAAATTGTTATATTTTGTGTCATGTATAATATGTTAAATACAAAATATATTTTAATTTTGATCCATTTTATGTATAGCTTTTGTTAACACGTTGACACTTGTTATTTTTATTTTTTTCATATTATTTTAATATCCTGTAATCGTACTTTATCTAAAATTATCGCTTTTATTTTGAATTACTTCAAATTAAATCAAAACAATCTAAATAGTGTTTTCCTTATTTATTATTTGTGGTAGAGAAACACAGTTGAAAATCCGACCAAAATAATATTTATCACATATGAAATTTATCACATTTCTTTTTCTGTCAATTAGAGGTTCCATCCTGCATGCGGACAACTTGTCATGTTGGAAATAGACTCTGACTTTGTTATTCTGACAAACTTAACTTTTACTTCTGTCGCAGCCACAAAGCACAATCCGCGCTGTCCGTGAGAGTTGAAGTGATTAAAGTTAGAATTAGTACGAAAAATATCAAGGTTCAAATTTTTATGATTTTTCATTGATAAGTGATGTATAATTTTAAAAAATTTATAGATAATAACTTAGTAAATTTTTAAATTTTGAAATAAATTGACAATTTATTTTGATTTTAAAAATAAAATAACTTATTTTAATCGTAAGTTTATATGTGTAAATTTATTTGTTTTGGATAATTAAAAAAGTATTGTTATCTAAAAAGACGGTAATGTACATGTAAATTTATATAAAATATTATTTGATATTTATAATATATAATTATTAATTTTTTATTACTTAAAATTTTAAATATATTATTTTAATATAAAATATTGCTTCACTACTTAGTAAATCAAACTTTAAAGATTTTAAATGTTAAATAATATTAAAATAGACATATAAATAATTTTCTAGTTTTAATATAAAATATAAAAAATAATAATTTTATTTTGTCATCTTAAAATTATTTGATATGAAATAATTTTAATAATTTTTAATTATTTATTCATTTTACAAATATCAAATATATAATGTAAATTTCATTATATATAAAGTTTAATCTAATTTACTCTATGATCACCATCTCTTATTATTACATTTCTCCTCATTGTCATCACTGCGTTTGCATCCAAACACATATTATATTTTTTTTTTTTTAGTTCCAATTATTAATTTTAATTTCACCACTATAATAACTAATCTTATCGTCACCATTGTTTTAATATCACCCATGTTAGTCTATCGTCCATCCAAATTAACCCTAAAACTTCCTAAATACAAACAATTTGTCCTTGAGTAGATAAAACATTTTGTGTATATATTTTGTATTCATGTTATGTCAAATAATATAAAATATAAAAATTTTCGTGTCATAAATTGCGTTCACACATTAAATAGAAGCTTTTTTTTAGTTTTTGTCAAATTTATATACAATTTTTATTAAAATTTTAACTTGTCTTCATTATGTGTCATGTCATCCTACCATATCTAAAATTTTCAAGTCTAAAAAAAACAATCCAATGTACAAAACTTTCGATTTGTAAAGTTTAAAGAGGGTCATTATTCACAACTTTTTCTTTGCATTAAAATTTCAAGTCTAATTTAAGATAATTCAAATTAAACAAGAGCAACGATTTAAACTCGAATTACTTGTGTGAGAGAAACATGAAACACAGCTGAAAATATCACATATGAAAATTATCATCAAGGCAATGTTATTTTAATTAAAGTTCCATTTAATTCGTTGAAAATGACTTAAAAAAATGATTTTTGAAAAATGTTTACATTTTCTGAAAAACAAAAAATTTTTCATTGTGTGGTTAAGTCAGATGGAAAATATTTTTTATTGTTTGATTGTGTTTTGATAAATTTATTTTCTTTGTTCTAATAATCTTAACATAACTTATAAAATATTAAAAATTATTTATTATTTATTATTTGATTTATTAATATTAAAAATAATTATATCTTCAAAATAATATATTTAATATTAAAATATTATATTATTAATCATTTAAAAAAACTATTTATTATTACTTATATTAATATTTTTAGAAACTTCAAGTAATATTACTATTTTAATATAAGTAATATTACTTATATTTTAATGTTCATATTTAATATTACTTATATTAATATAAGTAGATCTCTCTCTTCATATTCGTATATATTTATATAAATGTATATTTATATATATGATGGCAAGTTCAAATCTTATAATCCAAAACTAATAAAAAGTATTTAAAATACAAAACTAGATCTGTCTGAACAAACTGCGTATTCTAAAGCAATCAAATACAACAAAAATTATAACTAATAAATGGAACATTACAAGAGGAAGGAAAATACCTTAAAAGAACCATGAAAAAGGAACTGAAATCAAATGAAGGAAATTTGGAAGGCGCAGCGTTTTCTGACTCTAACCTCAAATCTTGGGGAAGCTCAAGGACCATAATACAATGAGGAAGGTCTTGTGCTAAAAAGAGATGAAAAATAGAGGAAACTTGGACACCTAAAATCATCTAACATTTAAACAGAACAGCAGCCAACTTTCTTGATGGCTGAAACATCATCTTTGGCTCCAACATTGATGGTTTGTCCCTTGGGCAATGCTGCAGGATCATCCCCTACTTCAAGTGCTTTTCGACTGACCACGTGATATATTTGCGTTAGCACCTCAGAGAATGCATTCTCAACATTCAAAGACTCAAGGGCAGATGTCTCCATAAAGAAGGTATTTTCTCTCTCGGCAAAGGCCTTGGCATCCTCAGTGGAAACAGCACGCAAATGTCGGAGGTCAGCCTTGTTACCAACGAGCATAATAACGATATTGGCATCCGTGTGATCTCGTAGTTCCTTCAACCATCTCTCAACATTCTCAAATGTGACATGTCGAGTGACATCATAGACAAGCAATGCACCAACAGCTCCTCGATAGTATGCACTAGTAATTGCACGGTATCTTTTGAAAAGAATATAACAAGAAATCAACTCTCAAAAAATATAAAACACCCCTATTTATTAGGAGAAAGTGTGATTCAGGTATTCATAAATAAATGATGGTAGAAAATCATTTATATTTTCATTTTTCACCAATTTCACCTCAAGCAGGGCCTTGTTTTAATGCCTCTCAAGCCAAGTTATCAGTTTCTTATACTAAGCAAAAAAAACACTACAATCTTCCATTGAGTTCTCATTATCAAGCATAAGTGTCAACAAGAACTGTAATTTCACGATTTCCTCAACTAACTTATGGCAATAAAAACCATTCTATTGCGAGTGATTGACCAAGCAATTAATAACAAAATGTTGCACAGCTTATTGGAAATTCAGGCACCAAAACATTTGATTTCAAGGAGACAACACGGAATTTTCATTTTATGCCCTACAGGTTCTCAACACAGTTCTTATTTTATTTGAAAAAGCATTAGGTTTGTCAATATAGAAAATAAAGTATATCTAAAGCTTTTGTAATTGAAATTTTCAATTAATATATATATATATATATATATATATGATATTGTGAAACCTTACCACAGTATCATTATCCCAGAGAAACATCACTGAGAAAATTATCTGTGCAACCAGAAAGTTCTACTGCCAAACATCAGAGTATGCAATACAACACTTCTTCCTGCTTCATGCAAGATACATAGAGTAAAAGCAGACTAGAAGACATGCCCTCAAAAGGCATGTAAAGATGCTTTTCAGAAGTCCAAGCATCAAAGCTTACAGATAATAGGACATTCATCAGAACTAAAGCAGACACTATAGCAGCGTCTAAAATTTCTGGATAACATAAAGAGCTTTAAGACTAGAAAAAGGTTAATTTATAGACTTAATACAACAATAAAAGAGAAAATAACAGACAAATCCTGCTAAAACCAACCACGAAAAAGACAATGATCCAGAGATTGGATATACAAAGGATATCCTCTTCAACAGAACTATGTTCCAAAGATGCTCACAAATACAGTTTGATGATTCAACTAAGACTTTCAAGACAACAAGGTTTATTCCACCTTTTCATTAATGAATCAAGTTGTAACATTTATCTGAATTAGACCCAAATGTAATTTTCTTTGTGACTCATCCGTTAGTAAATCTACAGTAGGATTTTGTATATAATCTATCACATGCTAATTTCCAAACCAAATCAAATTTGCAACATGCTAATCGAGAAAATAGTCTTTCACACACAATTCAGACAATACATCAATCCAAAAATGCAAGTAGTTTTCAAACAACAACAACAACAATACCCTTTTCACCAAACCAATAAAATAATGTAAGAAACACCATCTCTAAGAAAATTCCAAAAATACCAGAAAGTCCAGAAACCCCTTACAAAAACAAAACAAAACAAACAAAAATGAGAAGATGATAACTAATTTGAATGTAATTTTCATACATTTTCTCAGTAACCAAACAGCCCCAAAAATACAAAATTCCAAATACCAATTCAGCCATTCTACCAATCCAATGTACCAACCCCGAAAACACCTCATTTACCTCAAATCTCTAAAAATTCCAAAAACCTTAAAACTGATAAAAACTAACAGAAAACAAAAGAAATGAGAAACAAGAATGATGATACAAATGGAAAATATGTTTAAAAAAATTACCTTTCTTGTCCAGCGGTGTCCCAAATCTGGGCCTTAACGATCTTATCATCGACCCGAATACTTCGGGTGGCGAATTCGACTCCAATTGTGGATTTGGATTCAAGGTTAAACTCGTTCCTAGTAAATCTGGACAACAAATTCGATTTGCCAACACCCGAATCTCCGATCAACACCACCTTGAACAAATAGTCGTAGTCGTCATCCGCTCTATACGCCGCCATCTCGGGTCACCGGCGTTCTTGTCAGTTTTTGTAAAAAAATATTTTTTTTTTGAGGAAATATTATCAAATGGCGCTGATCGGCGGCATTAAAGAGAGATTTTAAAATTGGAAAAAATAAAGAGAAATGGGCGATAGATTGAGGTCTGAGGGGAGGATAAGAGTCGGATTCGGGTCGGTCAAGCACTTGATTTGGCGGCCCGGGCCAGATTATGAGTTAGTGGCCCAATTTAACGGAAAAGTGGGTTTTTGAAATTTTTGGAGCGTCCACCCTAATTTGTACAACTTGTGTATATTAAGGATGAGTGTTAAAAGTATTATTGTTAGGAGAGTTTATTGTCTATTATTTTCGGTTTAAATAAAATTAATTTTAAATCGTAAAAAAAAATAAAAAATATTTATACTTACATCAAAAAAGAAAGGACGAGTGTCGAAAATTAGGGGTGTAAACGAACAGAACGTTCGACGAACCGTTCGTGAACTCGTTCGGTTTCTGTTCGTTTATGTTCGTTTATTAAGCTTAACGAATGAACACGAACAACATTTTAATGTTCGTTTGTTAAACGAACCGAACATGAACAGAGGTATGGTTCGTTCGTTTTTGTTCGTGAACAGGCTCGTTTATGTTCGTTTATTGTTCGTTCGTTTAAAGTGTCATTTATTGTTCGTTTATTGTTCGTTCGTTGTTCGTTCGTTTATGTTCATTTATTATTCGTTTGTTTAAAGTGTCATTTGTTGTTCGTTTGTTATTCGTTCGTTTATTGTTCGTTTGTTATTTATTAAAATACCAAAATTACTTATATTATATAAGTTATATAATATATACCCTATTTTTAAGACATTAACTTAAAAAATTAGTACCTAATTTTTAAATATATTTATACAATATAACTTTTTTGGTTTAAAAAATTAATAAAATATAATTATAATATAATTATAAAATTAAATTAGTTAATTATACTTAAAATAATTATTTTTTAAAAATTTTAAATAATACACTGAAATAAAATTAATAAAAGTTTCATAATAAGTTAAAATTTCATTCATATGAGCTATCCATTGATCATTTACATATATATATATATATATATATATATGTTACACATATTTGTGTATACACACACATATATATGATACATTAATATATGTATATGTGTATAAATTATACTTAAAATAGTAATTATCAATTTTAATAAAACATTGTTGACTTAAGTTGTATTAAAGATTTTGTATTAGATGATTTCAATTTACATGTAAAATTTAATCTTTATGTAAGATTTTTAATATTTAATATTTAGTTTGTTCTTATGCAACTTGTTCATGAACATGTGTTCGCGAACACGTTCGTTTAAGTGTTCGCGAAAGCGTTCGTTTAAGTGTTCGCGAACGCGTTCGTTTAAGTGTTCGCGAACGCGTTCGTTTAAGTGTTCGCGAACGCATCCGTTTACATGTTCGCGAATTGTTCGCGAACATTAACGAACAAGCCTTACCAAACAAACGAACGAACACGAACGCACTCCTTAACGAACACGAACGAACACGAACGGCACTGAAAAACAAACGAACGAACAGAAACATCAGTTCGTTCGTTCGTGTTCGGTTCGTTTACAAGCCTACCGAAAATTGAAAGAAAATATGGTTTTTTATGATGACGTGTCATCAGATTTTTGGTTTTGATTGTTTTTAATTTGTTGATTAATTGACTCTTTTATGTTTGCGATTGTAAAAGTTGTTCTTAAAATTGGCTGCTTCGTTTTACATGGAAGACAAATGTGGATTTGTATGAAAGACAGTTGTGGCATTGCATGATAATATTAATTTTTTTTATTTCTTTATTCTTTTAGCCACAAGCAAAGAGAAGCATCTGGTTTCTTCATTTTTGTTGCTTTTTTAGGGAAAAAAAAATAAAAGAGAAGTTAAAGAAAAAAATTTCACGTACATCATATTTTAATAAAAGAGATATATAAATAAATGATTGTTAAAATCCTATTAGCATGTTTTGAGAAGGGATAGTATTATAGGAGATAATTGCACAGTAAAATTGGTCCTCATCATTGGCGTAACTTTTTTTCACTAAGAAGAACATTGAAAAACATTAGGTGAAAAAGAGAGAAATACAATTTTTCTCATTATCAAAAAGTGAATCATAATCTTCAATAAATAATTTTCATGAAGCAAAGTATGTCTAATAACTTATTCTATAATTAGTGAAATTTATTAAATTTAAAGACCTCATTAATTAAAAAATTTAAGATTGATACAATAAAAGATTTATACGTAACATTATTAGAAAATTATTAGCCATTCCATGTTTGGATTGATTGTGTTTCCTGATGTTTTGACATTATCATTAAGCATGAACAACTTTTTTTTTGTCTACTTATGAAGTGTTTTTATATCAGATTTGGTATGAGATTCATTCTTATTCGTACTACGTGACTTACGTTGGCTCAAAAATATTTGACTTAATAAAATTTGAATAAAAGACTTTTCGCTATAAGATCGTTCTTATTCAAAAGTTCAATAGCCATTACGTCGCTAATTTACAAGCATAAACAACTAATTCACATTACCAGTTTCCTTTACCCTTAATTACGCCACCAATCAATTAAAAATGAGCTAAGAGGTTTCTCAGGTAAAAATTCCTGCTGATATGTGGAAAGTACTTGACTCTGTCTTGTACTAACAAAACGAATTCACCAACTACACTACAGAATTACCAGATTCCTACAATTGTACTTATGAATCTATTTAGATTGTAGACGCATCTTTTGGGAATTAAAAGCGTCGGGGCCTGTTTTCAACATAAATGTCTTAGTTTAATGTTTATGTTACGTAAAGTTAGTTTGAATGGGCGAAGTGATTCACTTTGATGAAATTAAAAAAAATACTATTAAACATATATATAATTTTTAATAAAATATTTAAAAACAAAGACAAAAAGATAACTTTACCTTTTAAAATTTATCTTCTTCTTTTTTTAATCCCATTGCACCGGTCTCACATTGCTAACTGGGGATCCAAATTAGCCAATGATCTTTCCGTGTTTCAAGTCGAGTAATATTGCTTACTGCCAATGGTCCCTCGTCTGCATTTAACTGATCAATTAATGAAAATAAGATTTTTCCATATTCAGATATTCTCTAGTCCAACCCATCAATCTCATTTAGTAATGGAAAGGTATAGGCATACCTGTGCTAACAATAAGACGCAAGCCTTTTGCTAATTTGACAAGTTTTGGGTAATTTGCCTACCGTTTTATAGAAAATAAAAACGAATTAAGGTAGCTGTGATTTAGATTAAAAAAATTACAAAGACACTTAGAAAAATAGAATTCTTTGGTTTTATTTATTTATTTTTTTATTATGATAGAGGCCTCTATCTCTAAATCAAGATTGAAAAATATAAAGAGATTAAAATTTTAAATTTACATAATTTTTTTTCACGTTCTAAAAACGTAATCAGTTGGACTAATGTTCAAAATCTAATTTTTAATTTCAAAGTCTGTCAATTTTTCTACTAACCTTAATTAATGATGGCTGCCAATGGTCCCTAAATTGCACTTACTTGATTGGCTAACAAAAAGGTTTTTCCCCTGTGCGATCTTAGTCCAACACTCCAACTCATCAACTTCAACTTCATTTTGTAACGAAAAGGCATAGGCATATCCATTCAATCAATAAGATACAAGCCTTTTTTTTTTGGTTAATTTGACACGTTATAGTTTGCCTACCATTAAATGGAAAATAGAAAATTGAGAAACCCTATGAAAGATAAAATTTAATTACAATAGAGGTATCTGTATCAAGAGAATAGACGATGTAAATTTTTATATTAGAATTTCAAATTTACATAATTTTCACACTCTAAATGCTAAAATAGTATTATTTCACATATGTTATATATTTTGTTCCCAGTGATCTTATAATCAAGTTGAGCACCTCTACCTATTGTCAATTGGTTTTTAGTTGAATGTCTAACATAATATCAGAAAAAATGTTCTATTTTGTGATTCCTACATGCTACCCCTTTCAAGATTGTCACATGATAGGCTTCCATGTCTCTCTGCCTATATGTGATGAGAGCCTATTAAAATGATATTATCTCGCATCTATTAAATACTTTACTTCATGTAATCTTACATTCAAGTTGGACCCTTCATTATTGTCAATTGATTTTAGGTGCATTCATGCAATCAATAAAATAAAAGTTTTTTTTTGTTAATTTGGGAAAATGAAAAATTGAGATGACCCTTTTAAAAATGAAATTCCTTGAGTCTAATTTTATTTTTTTATTATAATATAGATTTATGAATCAAGAGTAAGGAGAATGTAAATAGTAAAATTAAAATTTCATATTTACAAAACTTACCATTTTAAAAACAAAGACTTGATCATTTAAACCAATTATCAAGATTTAATTCCTGACTCTGCTGGTTTTTCTATCACTTGACCTTAATTAATGCTTGCTGCTAACTGTCCCTAAACTGCACTTGACTATTAATTAATGCTTGCTGCTAACTGTCCCTAAACTGCACTTGACTAACTATCAAAAAGATTTTTACTCATTCCATTCTCTAGTCCAACCCATCAACTTCGATCTCATTTAGTATATGATAGGATATCGACATCTTTTTGGGTAACCATATACTTCAGATCATTTAAAATATCAATTCTTTGATAATTTATTATTTTTATCATATAAATATATTTTTTATTATTTTTAATGACAAAAATATTGTAATGAAAATATTGTTTGCAACAATGATATTGGTTATTAATTTTTTTTTACATTGTAAAACAAATTAGAAAAGATAAAATTGCGATGTAGTAACGACAATAGTCATTGTGAATAAAATTACAAACAATAGAATTATTGTTTCGTATTTATTTATAGCAACGACTATAGTTGTTTCTAAACTAACTATTGCAACAATTAAACAACTGTTGCCAAAAAAAATTGCAACCAAATATATTTCATTGCTAAAAAAGGTACAGAAAAATATTAAGTAATTGTTAAAACAATAATTTATTTAGTAACAAGAAAAAGTCATTGTGACAAATTTTTTTTGCAAAGATTTATTTTTCGATGAAAGTCGTTACATATAGTTTTAGCAATGGAATTTTATGTAACGACCTTGTAACAACTAAAAATCGTTATAAAAAAGTTTTAATAACGATAATTTTGCATTTTGCAATAACTTTCAGCATTGCAAAAGACTTATTTTCTAGTAGTGCAACAGAATTGATCATGTTGCTTATGCCATATATACAAGGAGACAAATTCATGTGCAGATTACCTAGTTGGTAAAGCTCATGACAGCTCTTATGATATCCAATGACCAGAAGAAGTGCCCTTTGGTCTAGGAAGTCTCTTAAGTTTGATGCTGTGACGTCCTCGTCAATACATCTTACCATCTAACTTTTTCCTTATTATCTTATACGACTTGATTTGACTCGTTCATCAATGTCATTCATTCTTCTTCTTCTTAAGCTTGATATTTAATAGCTCAATATAAATAATTTATTTCCAATAAAACAGAATAATGATATGTATATATATCATTCCATACCACAGGATCTTACATATCATTCCTAACTTAAATCCCCGACATCTTATATACAAAAGTGTTAACTTGTACTGTACCATAGCTGAATTACAATTTATTTTACATAATTACATAAGTATACCTTCAATACTAACTGGGAAGCGTCTCTCTAAGGTAAACTTTAAAGATCCACTAGTAGGCTCTTCTATCTAGAGCAAGGGATCACTTCAGATAGTCTGTAGGAAAAATATTCGTAAAATGGTGAGTTTACGCCAGTAAGAAAAATATGTAAAAGAGCGTACTATGGTTAACCAGGCCAGCTTGAGACCGATGAAGAACAGAGAGACCGCGCTTTGGTCACCATGGCCGCATATTAACAAAGGGTGGCCAGATATCATAATAGAAAAGTTAGGCCAAAAACCATCAAAGAAGGAGATCTTGTCTTGCGGAAGGTTGAAGCATCAGGAAGAGACCGGGATGGGGGGAAGCTAGCCCCCAACTGGGAAGGCCCGTATATTATCAAGAAAGTAATAAGATCGGGATCATTCAAGCTGCAAGACCTAGATGGTAATACCGAGGACATGGAACGCTGATAACCTGAGGAGTTATTATCAGCAAAGTCGACCTCAGCTGAAAATTCACTCGACTTTTGTTCACTTCAGCTGGATTTTTCACTCAACCTTTGTTCCAAATAGTTTTTTTTCTGAGTTTGTAAAGGCTACCTCGGTACACGATTGTATGTGCAGACAGTAAGGTTCTTACCTCGACCTATCAATATGACCGAGCTAATTTATGACAGAATTTTTGCCTCGGCAACTTTTGTTAAGAACAGGATTTGGATTCTTTCGCCTAACCTCTTGAAGAAGTTCTAAACAGCAATTCATTCAAAAAAGGATAAAATCCAAATAAAAACACATGATCGTTCCAAGAGACGTACACATCTTCTAAACAAAAACAAAACAAAAGCTAAATACGAAAAACATGAAATCAATCCCTCGCAGCCTCGTCCTGCACCTCGACCTCCCCTTTATCATCCGCCAAAGTGGCCTCGGTCACTTCTAGGTCGGTGCCATCATCCTCAGCTAGCTCGGGCTCATCGCTGACTGTCTTGAGGTCATCAATAGACACCATCGACAAATCGATGTCAGGATGGACATACGCAACCTCCTGAACAGCCAGTGCAAAGGCCTTTCTTACACCCTCAGCATTGGCCATTTTAACGATGGCTTGGAACGCAAGGGTGTCCTGGAAGTTGGCCAAAGCCTCTTCAGCCACAACACGTCAGATCTCCTTCTCCTTCTCCCCAGCACGAGCTAGCTCAGCCTTCAGCTTCTCCACCTCGGTCTTTATTTCAGCCAGAAGACGCTCAGACTCGTGAACCTTAGCCTCCGACTCCTTCAATTTCTTCGATACAGAGTGGCACTTCTCTCGGTAAGAACTATAGTCTTTATGCAGCTTCTTGGACTGCTCTTCGACCTTAGTAGCGTGAACCAAGGCAAGCCACGCGTAGTGGAGACTTGCGCTGGCATTGACCGAGAAAGGAGAATTCATCTTGTCCTTGTCTACGAAAAGAAAAAGAGAAGGATGAATAAACAAATGACCAAGGAAAATCCAAAACATGAGCAAGTAACCTACTAGAAATTACCTATTGGGGGAATCATGGACCGAGCTACCTTACGAGCCACCGAGGCACTCTCGAAGGCACTGTCAGCGGGAGCCAGGTCAACACCAAGATGCACAGTCTTGGGGGTCCCGGTCCCCGCCTCACCATCCTGTACTGAAAGAACCACGACCAAGTCTCGACTCCTTTTAGGAGAAGGTTCCCTCACCTCAGTCACTGCCTTCCTTTTGCCCTTCGAACCACCACCTCGGCCTTTCTTTGGCGGAGCAGTGGAGGACTGACCTGCACCTCCAGCCTGCGGAGCCCGAAGAGCCTTGGGAATGTAATCAAACACATTGAAACGACCTGCCATACCTGCAATGGAAAAGGAAAACTTGTTTTTAGTCAAGTGCAAAATTAAAGAAAATCGTGAACTGAGAGTTAAACACAAGTTACCAGGACCTCCAGGTGACCCGAGGAGATCCAACACGTCAGGCGAAGTCAAGAGCTTAGTGTCTAGAAGGACCCTACCATAATCCCTCAGTTTATTAATTTCGTGATAAGCGCTAAGCTCCTCACCATGAATCTGCTCAACCTCGTCAGCCCCCTCTCTCATTTGACCTCGGTTATTACTTACTTCCCACTCTCGAGGACTTATTAAACTAAAGAAGTGAAGTTTCCAAATTTTGTTTGAAGAAGGGATATTACTGAAAAGTTTTTTACGAGGATGAGCTGTCACGTAATACCAACTCCTATCTATCGGGCTGACCTTTATTGAAAAAAATGACTTAAACAATTTTATAGACAACGAAAATTGTAGACCCTCACAAAAGATAACGAAATCGACCACATGACGCCAACTGTTCGGCAATAACTGAGAAGGAGCAAGACCATAGAAATTTAAAAGCTCAACCACGAAGGGATGAAGAGGAAACCTAAGGCTCGAAAGGACGGCCTCCCTATAAACCCACAATCTGTTACCACCTCGATCCTCGGTCACTCTATCAGTACACCGAGGAGGATCGATCAAGAATTCATGAGAAATATGCCGATCCTTTTTTAATTCAGCAAAAGCTACCCTAGTAAATAGATTAGGACAAACTTCGGGCAAAGCTCCCCCCTTCAATGCCCTCATGACGTCAAGAGAAACTTGGTGGACAGAGGTTCCCTTAACCAGAACTACACCCCGTTCTTGTATATGAACACCCGAGGCACGAAGACTCTCATCTAACGCTTGTATCTCCTCAGGTGACATCGGCTCGAACCACCGTAGTCCCTTGGAGATACGCTCCACGGGAAGCTCAAGAGAAGTAGAGGACGCAGAGGCCATGGACGCTAAATCTTCAGCAGCCTCTGCGGCCTCAAAGTCAACCTCAACCTCAGCCACATCGTCCTCCCCAGCTGAGTCTAACCTAGCCCCAAGCTCTCGTAGGAATTCTGAACTACCCTGACTTGGAGGACTAACTATTTCGACCGAAGAAGACATAGGAGGGAAGGAAAGACTTACCTAACAAGCTCAGATTTGTAGGGACAAACTGGAAAAAGTGGAGGAGCAAAGCACAAACCGAGGAAAAAGACCACTGGAGACGCTCGAATGAATGAAAGAAGAGCCAACACCCCTCCTTTTTTATAGAAGAGTTTGGGAAAGTTAGAGTGTCATCTCGGGGACATCAAGATACCTACCGTCGACCTACGCTCAAAACACAACCCTTGGATCCACTGCGGATTGCACTTACCCATACAATCCAACGGACGAAAAAAAAGATTGCCAAAAATACGGTGTCAGACTTAAATGATGAAGATTTTCTCAACTGAACTTCCCAAAATCGAAGCACGCCTCATTAAATAGTTGGAGCGAGTCTCGAGACCGCTCAAAACTAAGTATGTCTATGGCCCATCCGATCACCTAAAAGAAACTACCTTGAACCGGCCGACTTGGAGGCCCCTATTCTTATTATAGAATCGCGATTCGACCTCGCGCATGTCGAGCTGTCCCTCCTCGTGCAGGCCAAGTTGTTCCCTACTCTCGCAGGCCGAGCTTCGAGACTGACCCTTGGGGGGACAGAATGATGAGGGATAATCTACCATTAAGGGTAACTCAGTCTTTCACCTCGACTAAACCCCAGAACACTGTCAGTAGGCAACATGGTCGAGGTTAGCATAACGCTGTGTTAACCTCGGTAAGGGGTTTTAGGGTCAGCGCCTGACACGCTGACCCAAAAACGTTACCGAATGTTAAGGCCGACACTTGATACGCTGACCGGAGCTCAGCTTCATTATTACCTCGGAGCTTGATCAACACTTCAGAGAGTTGGCGGGAAACTTACCACCATTAGGCTCGCCAACCTGTACTACAGGTTGGCAGTTCGGTTCGCTCTTATTGGACTACAGTCCAATAAGACCGACTCCTCCTCCACGTCATCCCGTCCCACACCTCGATGTGAGGCCCGCTTCCCGGACTACCTCACGCATCCGTATTGTCCGTTTTGGATTCTAGAGGTGACCCCCGTCAGTTCGGCTGACGTGGCACTTAGGTCCTCACGGATTTCTTTCGCGTCCGCCGCTACTCGAACCCCTTACTTCCCGTAAGTGTCGAGTAACGACTAACCATTGGACCTAGGTCCAATGGTTAGTCGTTACTCGACACTTACGGGAAGTAAGGGGTTCGAGTAGCGGCGGACGCGAAAGAAATCCGTGAGGACCTAAGTGCCACGTCAGCCGAACTGACGGGGGCCACCTCTAGAATCCAAAGCGGACAATACGGATGCGTGAGGTAGTTCGGGAAGCGGGCCTCACAATAAAACGCGTGTTTTATTGTGAGGGGTATCATGTCACGGTTTTCAGACCGAGGGTCGAAGCCAGGGCCCGCTCACTCAATCGTACTGTCCACTTTGGGGTATCATATCAGGGCCCCGCACGGTTTTCTTTCGCGTCCGCCGCTACTCGAACCCTTGACATCCAGGCAATTCGAGTGACGACTAACCATTGGACCTAGTCCAATGGTTAGTCGTTACTCGACACTTACGGGAAGTAAGGGGTTCGAGTAGCGGCAGACGCGAAAGAAATCCGTGAGGACCTAAGTGCCACGTCAGCGAAACTGACGGGGGCCACCTCTAGAATCCAAAGCGGACAATACGGATGCGTGAGGTAATCCGAGAAGCGGGCCTCACAATAAAACGCGCGTTTTATTGTGAGGGGTATCATGTCACGGTTTTCAGACCGAGGGCCGAAGCCAGGGCCCGCTCACTCAACCGTACTGTCCGCTTTGGGGTATCATATCAGAGCCCCACACGATTTTCTTTCGCGTCCGCCGTTACTCGAACCCTTGACATCCAAGCAATTCGAGTAACGACTAACCATTGGACCTAGGTCCAATGGTTAGGTCCAATGGTTAGTCGTTACTCGAATCGCTTGAATGTCAAGGGTTCGAGTAGCGGCGGACGCGAAAGAAAACCGTGCGGGGCCCTGATATGATACCCTAAAGCGGACAGTATGGTTGAGTGAGCGGGCCCTAGCTTCGGCCCTCGGTCTGAAAACCGTGACATGATATCCCTCACAATAGGTCCAATGGTTAGTCGTTACTCGAATCGCTTGGATGTCAAGGGTTCGAGTAGTGGCGGACGCGAAAGAAAACCGTGCAGGGCCCTGATATGATACCCCAAAGCGGACAGTACGGTTGAGTGAGTGGGCCCTGGCTTCGGCCCTCGGTCTGAAAACCGTGACATGATACCCCTCACAATAAAACGTGCGTTTTATTGTGAGGCCCGTATCCTAGTGGCTCATACCTCACTCATCCGTATTGTCCGCTTTGGATTCTAGAGGTGGCCCCCGTCAGTTCGGCTGACGTGGCACTTAGGTCCTCACGGATTTCTTTCGCGTCCGCCGCTACTCGAACCCCTTACTTCCCGTAAGTGTCGAGTAACGACTAACCATTGGACTAGCCAATGGTTAGTCGTTACTCGACACTTACGGGAAGTAAGGGGTTCGAGTAGCGGCGGACGCGAAAGAAATCCGTGAGGACCTAAGTGCCACGTCAGCCGAACTGACGGGGGCCACCTCTAGAATCCAAAGCGGACAATACGGATGAGTGAGGTATGAGCCACTAGGATACGGGCCTCACACTCGATCTATAAATACCGCCCGAATCCTCAGACGTAAGGGGAAGAAAAAAACCCATCCAAAAAGAAACTCTGCCAAATTCTTACCAACCTACCCTCCCAAACCCTCCTTAACATCAACAGAAAGGTATTAGCATATTTGCGCGAACAACAAGATGCAAGCTTTTTTGCTAATTTGACAAGTTTTGGATAATTTGTCTACCATCTTATAGAAAATAAAAAATTGAAAAGATCTTTAAAAAAATGGAATTCTTTGGTGTTATTTTTTTTTTGTTACGAAAGACATCTCTATCTCTGACTCAAGAGAGAAAAATATAAGTAAATTAAAATTTTAAATTAACATCATTTTCAAGTTTTAAAAATGAAAAACGCAATCAGTTCAACTAATGCTCAAAATCGAATTTTTAATTTTAAAGTCTGTCAGTTTTTCTACTAACCTCAATTAATGATTGCTGCCAATGGTCCCTAAAGTGCACTTATTTGATTGGCTAACCAAAAGGTTTTTCCTCTGCAATCTTTAGTCCAACCGATCAACTTCAACTTCATTTAGTAATGAAAAGACATAAGCATGTCCATTCAATCAAAAAGATACAAGCATTTTACCCAAGGGTTGTGGCTCAGTTGACAATGCAGACTGAGTTTGTGGGAAAAGCTCTCGGGTTCGACTCCCACTAAACACATCTTTGGGGAGGGGTGAAGAGCGTTAACTGTGACTAAACCCCGAACAGGATTAATCTCAGACCGTTAAAACAGATGAGGATACCTTTGGTCTACACCAAAAAAAAAAGATACAAGCATTTTTTTTTTAAATTTGACACGTTATAGTTTGCCTACCATTGTATAGAAAATAGAAAATTGAGAACACCTTATAAAAGATAAAATTTAATTACAATAGAAGTATCTGAATCAAGGGAATCAACTAAGGAAATTTTGAGATTAGAATTTCAAATTTACATAATTTTCACACTCTAAATGTTAAGATAGTATTATTTCACATTTATTATATATTTTGTACCCAGTGATCTTATAGTCAAGTTGAGAACCTCTACCTATTGTCAATTGGTTTTTAGTTGAATGTTTAACATGGTATCAACAAAATGTTTTGTTTTGTGATTCCTACCTGCCACCCCTTCCAAAATTGTCACATTAGAGGCTTCCATGTCTCTCTGCCTATATGTGTTGGAGGCCTATTAAAATGGTATTATTTCTATGAAATCCTTAATTTTCTGTAATTTTCCCATATCTGTATAGTAATTTAGCTGAAAAGAATTGAATAAATATAAAGAAATTGATGTATAAATGATATATGGGACATGGATGGAATTAGAGCAATTGATGGTCAAACAATCAAGAGGTCAAAGAATTAAATGGCCAATGGCTGAGATGATTATGGGATGAGCATGCATTAAATGAACTATGCCTTGTCATCTTCTTCATCAATGAAGTCGGCAGCCCTATATGCAGCCCTTCCTCTCGTTCCCTCCATTTTCTTCCTAAGTTTCCATTCTAACTCCCATGATAAACTCCCATGTCCACTCACCAAAGCAATAAACCTTAGTAACGAAAATCGATCATTGTCATTACTTTGAACTACACCTGAAGTTTGGTGGACTGAATCCAAGGGATTGAAGAGATCTAAGTTGCTATTATTTTGGTCATTTACAAAGGTAAAGATAGAAGTTGGTTCTTTAAATTCTATCTATAGTTTGGAGTAGAGTTAAGCTGGTAGAGTATATTTATAAAGATTTCTTAAAGGTTTGATCCTTTATGATATTTACAGCTTTGAAGAAGTGAAGGAAAAGGATCGGTGCAATCAAGCAATTACGTGTTTTGAAGTGAATCGAGGTAAGGAATTTATGTAACGGACGTAGGGTGGCTATGTCCGCATGTTTTAATATGTTTGAAATGTCTTTGGAAAGAAACAAAAGCTGGTTTGAGTGCAGGAAAAGTTAAATTTCGGGTCTTATTCCTAGTACCAATTAGGCTAGGAGCAGCCGATTGCCTTAAATAGCAGCTAACTACCTAGAGACAACCAAAGCGTAGATTTTCGAAAACCAAGACAAACCAGTCGACTGTTATTTTCCAGAAAGCCTTCTGTTTCAAAATAGTTAACTGCTATTTACTTGAAAAGCATTCTGTTTGCGAAAACAGTCGACTGCTATATGACCAGTCGACTGCCATTTTATCGAAAAGCATTTTGTTTCAAAAGCAGCCGACTGCCTATGGAGCCAGTTGACTGCCCTGTTTTCAGAAGCATTCTGTTTCAAAACCAGTCGACTGCTATGTGGGACCAGTCAACTACCCCATGTGTTTTCAGATTTATAAATATTGAAAATTTTAAGGAAAATAATTTCGATAAATCAATATATGCATTAGCAGCCCACTGCCCCTAAAGACCAGTCGACTGCCATGTTTGAAAATGAAGTTTAAAAGCTTAATTTAAATAAGCTCAATTGTATTTCCAAGGAAGTAAATGATCAATGTTTTGGAGACTATGGACACCTATGGTGATCATGCATATTACTTGTATATGTTTACTTGGCTGAGGAGCCTAAGTCCGGTCCTCAGTGCTACAAATGTCACCTGACTAGTTTTCACTGTAGCCACTGACATTGGCCAATTTGTCTATATTACATGTTTGGCTTGGGGAGGATTCCTGGCCCATTCTTGGGTATGCCATTTAATTGTCATACTTCTTATAGGGAATACTTGGCATCCTTTACTAGACTTCCCCATATGATGTTGACAGGATGCATGATTCTATTGGAATTATATGTCTCCCATTTATTTGAAGTTTTGAAGTAAAGTATGACAGTATTTGAAGTAAAGTATGAAAATATATAATTTACTTGATTTATACGCATATGTTATTTGAAGAACTTTTATGTATTTAATGAAAGAAGTATATGAATATGCTTTATAATGGTTTTACATGACATTATAGAGCCAAGCAGGAAACTGCATATAGAGGCATAGTACGCTCTTTTACGTATATTTCTTACTGAGCGTAAACTCACCCCTTTACAATCATTTTTCATACAGATTATTTGCAGTGAAGTTCGCTCTTGGTAGAGGAGCGTAGATTTTGGAATATACGGTATTCCTTCGAGGCTCGTTTCCGATCCCTTGAAGGTATATATATACCTTTTGTTATGTAATTCAGACAATAGTATAGTATAGTATAGTATAGTATAGTACATTAATGTATATATGATCATTGAGGATATAAGTTATGTAAGTACATGAGATCCTGATGTATTTGAAGTATGTATATATGAAAAATATATTTCATGAGAAAAATTTATATCATCCTAAATACTGATAATGAATAAAATATAAGGAGAAAGAAGAATGACATTGACAAACAGCCTAACCCCACAAATGTAAAGTAAGGATTGATATGTTTATTAGTGGAATTGAGGATGTCACAATTTCACATTTATTAAATACTCTACTTCATGTAATCTTACATTCAAGTTCGACCCTTCACTATTGTCAATTGATTTTAGGTATATCCAAGCAATCAATAAAATAAAAGTTTTTTGGTTAATTTGGGAAAATAAAAAATTGAGAAGACCTTTTGAAAGATGAAACTCCTTGAGTCTAATTTTATTTTTTTATTATAACAGAGACTTAAGAACCAAGAGGAAGGAGAATGTAAATTTCAAAATTAAAATTTCATATTTACAAAACTTATCATTTTAAAAACAAAGATTTGATCATTTAAACCAATTATCGTGATTTAATTCCTAATTCCTGCTAGTTTTTCTTACTATTACTTGACCTTAATTAATGCTTGCATCCAACCGTCCCTAAATTGCACATGACTGACTAACAAAAAGATTTTTCCTCATTCCATTCTCTAGTCCAACCCATCAACTTCAATCTCATTTAGTATATGATAGGATATCAACATCTTTTCAGGTAACCATATACCTCAGATCATTACTTAGAGCTCCTGATTAGTCAGATGCTCAAGAAGAGTAAAAGAAGGCAGCGGTCTTTGCAACTTGAAAGCACCTTCTCCTTTTCAAAGTCAACTGTCATGAGCTTTGGGACTTTTCTTTTATAATGCTTCAATGCGAAGCCTCTAGTAGTGAGTTGAAAAAGCTTGGAAACCAATGGGAAATTTATGTTTCTTTCTCATCAAAGTTATGTTGCTTATTTTCTACTCTAGATTCTCTAATGGAGCTGATAACTTTAACTCTTCTCAGTCTTTAAGTGATGGGGAGACCTTGGTTTCAAGCGATGGAACCTTCGAACTTGGCTTCTTCAGTCCTGGAAGCTCTAAGAACCATTACTTGGGAATTTGGTACAAGAAAATCCCTGTCCGAACTGTTGTTTGGGTTGCAAACCGATGCAACCCAATCAATGACTCATCTGGTGTGCTGTTGTTCAACAAAAAAGGCAATCTTATGCTGTTCGCTTGGAGCAACGGTGTTGTCTGGTCAACAAACTCAACAAACACAGCTCGAAATCCAATAGTACAGCTCTTGGATTCTGGAAATCTTGTCATAAGAGATGGAAATGATGATGGCAATTCAGAAACCTTTTTGTGGCAAAGTTTTGATTATCCAACTGATACTATATTACCAGATATGAAATTAGGATGGGACTCAAGAACTGGTCTCCATCGGCATTTGTCAGCTTGGAAGAGCCCAGATGATCCATCTCCTGGAGACTTCACTGCTGGCATCGAGCTATACAATTACCCTGACTTTGTTTCTTGGAAGGGTGCAAAAAAATGGTTTCGGACAGGGCCCTGGAATGGCCTCAGGTATAGTGGTGTAGCCTTGTTTAGGACTGATTCTAGTCTTCAATTCCAATTTGTATGGAATAATGAAGAGGTGTACTTCAGATTCAACCTCAGTAAGCAATCAGGTATTATAAGGTATGTTTTGAGCCAAACCACTTATCAGACCCAGGGCTATTTTTGGAGTGAAGAAAGTAGAACTTGGGTGCTTTCAACCTATCCGCCATGGGACAGTTGTGACAGCTATGGAATCTGCAGTGCATATGGGACTTGTGACAATACTCAATTGCAACCTTGTCAATGTTTAAAAGGATTCAAGCCTAAAGCATCACAGAATGGGACCAACCAGTCGTACGGATGTGTACGCAATAAACCATTAGATTGCCAGAAAGGAGATGTATTTAAGAAGTTTAGTGGATTGAAACTACCAGATACCGCACATTCCTGGGTAGACAAAACTATAGGTCTTAAGGAATGCAAGGCCAAGTGTTTACAGAACTGTTCTTGTATGGCCTACACAAACATAGATATAAGAGGAAAGGGTAGTGGTTGTGCCATTTGGTTCGGAGATCTGATTGATATGAAACAGTTTCAAGATGCTGGCCAAGATCTATACATTCGAATGTCTTCTTCTGAAGAAGGTATCAGCTAATTACATTTGGTTTTATGTGTGAATTCTCAGCTCACAAAACTAATTCCTTTTTTCTTTTGGATTTACTAAATCATCCATGAAGAGCCTGAAGGTGAAGCTAAAATGAAGATGGCAGTGACAATCGTAATTCCAACTGTAGTTTTCATGGTTATGGTTCTTTTATGTTATTGCATTTGCAGAAGCTGCATCAGCATCGAAGGTAAAAACTATCTGCCCTCGTAAATAATACTCGGATGATATAAGATTCTAAGCTTCATGTTATCACGTTTGGCTACTATTTTCAGGGGGAAAGGAAAATCATGAGGGAAATAACATGAGCAATGTTGGGCAAAAGGAAGATATAGAACTTGAATTTTTCAACCTGGCTACATTAGCCAAAGCCACCAAGGATTTCTCGTTCGACAACAAGCTTGGAGAAGGTGGTTTTGGGCCTGTGTACAAGGTAGAATTGCAATATTCTGTTGAAGATGAACATTAGACCAAAAGGTATAAAACTTGTTCAGAATATAGTAAAGATTCATATATGGTACACTGTTTTCAGGGTACTATGGAAGACGGACAAGAAATTGCTGTGAAGAGGCTTTCCATAAGCTCGAGACAAGGATCAAACGAGTTCAAAAATGAAGTTGCACTAATAGCCAAACTTCAACATCGGAACCTTGTAAAGCTTTTAGGATGCTGCGTGCAAGGAGGGGAGAGAATGCTGGTTTATGAATTTATGTCAAATGGAAGTTTGAATTCCTTCATTTTCGGTAATGGATCCCTCAAAAAACCAATAATTTCTACAGGCTAGTGTATATTTATCAAAAATAGTTGTTGTCTAAGACACCAAATTTCGATGTCTACGATGTCAGATAGAACAAAACATAAGCTACTAGATTGGCCAAAACGGTTTCATATTATCAGTGGTGTTGCTCGGGGACTTGTCTATTTACATCAAGATTCCAGATTGAGGATTATACACAGAGATCTTAAGACTAGTAATGTTCTTCTTGATAGCGAGATGAATCCAAAAATTTCAGACTTCGGCTTGGCTAAAACTTGCGGAGGAGACCAAACAGAGGGGAACACAAATAGGGTGGTTGGAACTTAGTGGGTGGTTAAGTTCAGTTTTCATTTTTCATTCATGAATCTAACTCTTAGTTCTCACTTCTCTGGTAATGTCATTCTGCAGCGGTAATATGGCACCGGAATATGCTATTGACGGGCAATTCTCAGTAAAATCGGACGTCTTTAGCTTCGGAATACTGATGCTGGAGATAATAAGTGGCGAGAAGAATAAAGGGTTTTGCCATCCCACCCATGACCTCAACCTGATTGGACATGTAAAGCACGAAAACTTACTTCTGAACTACTGTTATTGTACTTTGAGATTGACCAAAACCTTGTAATTTGTGGTAGGCTTGGGATCTATGGAAAACAAGAAAGCCATTTGAATTGATTGCTTCGTTTTTACGAGAGTCATGCTCTCTGTCAGAAGTGGTGAGGTGCATCCACATTGCTCTCTTATGCGTGCAACAGCATCCTAAGGATAGACCGAGCATGTCATCTGTGGTTCTTATGCTGGGTAGCGAGGCTGCATTAGTGGAACCTAAAGAACTCGGTTTCTTGGTCGACAAGAAGTCACTGGAAACAAATTCTTCTCCAAGCAAGATTGAACCATCTTCAATTAATGAAGTTAGTATCTCAGTTTTGGATGGTCGATAGAGAAAATTTCTAGCTTGTGTCCTTATTCTGCCATTGTCTTTGGAAAATGTTGCTTCTCCCAATGCAATTTGTATGTTAAATTCCTACATCCTAGTATGTTATATGCATGACGCATCTATCTTGTTATGTTATATTCAGAAAAAAGATCTTGTAAGTTGTAAATAGATTCCTGAAGAAAGAAGTTGTAATTTGAATGCAGTTTGTCTAAGAAAATCAGTATGCATCTATCTTGTTATGTTAAATTCTGAATAAAGATCTTGTAAGTTGTAAATAGATTCCTGAAGAAAGAAGTTGTAATTTGAATGCAGTTTATCTAAGAAAATCAGTTTCTTGAATCAGGGAATTCGATTAGGACAAACATTGCAAGGCTAGACTGAAGTGCTAATGATGAACTTTGCAAATGCAACAGTACCTTAATATCCCTTGCATTAACTAGTGTTAACACATTTAGATAACATTAGGTGAGTCCCCTAGTCACTAATTGTTCATATTACTTTTTCTTTTTTTTTGGTTCATTCAAATTACTTTTTCTGTTATTCTCAAGTTAACTGCATTAAGCCGAAATGAATTATGGTACCTTAGGGATTATATTATCCAATTTGAATTCACTTCTTGGCAACCAGGGAAAAAGGGAAAAAAATAACTTATTTGGGACGCCAGTACCTAAATGGAAAGAAAATGTTACAGAACTTTTTTACTTCACTTAGGGCCTCATTCACTTGACCTGCAATCAGCAACAACTGGCATAAAATGGACAGAAAGAGAATTCAGAAAATCACATTTGAACCAGTAAGAACGAATACTTTTGCATAAAGGTAATAAAATTCTCTATAACAATATCATACAGAACCTATGTTGTCTTTTGACATCTATATATGAATCTCTAAGACGCTCCAGATTATCTTAAAGATGTTCCAAATACATTAGAAAAAAAAAGGTTGTAAGGAAAACAAAATTTTACCTGCACCAAAGGAAGCAAGGCCGCTGATAAAGGAGGTGAGTGAAAAGCAAGATGTAGATACTTCACAGCATCATTATAATGATTATTAAGAATTTGCCTATGCAAATAGACAAAATTCTCACAAGAATGTGGCAGCTGTAAAGGCATCAACCATAACTCCAGATCCCCTGAAACAAGAAAGATGCAAATTTCAGTAAGCCATAGGCACTAGATAGGATCATGAAACAATATTATCAAAGCCAAGAAATCTCTCACAGATACCGTTAAAAAAAATCAAATAACGAAACCAAAACATTCATAATTGCAAAAGATGTTCTTAGGACATATATACAATTAAATTGGAGTATCCATATTTGAAAATTTTAAGCATACTTCTACCAGGAATGATGAATTTCCAAAACAGTAAAAATAAACTAAGACAATAGAAGGAGTGAAGAAGATAGGAAGGTTATCACGTATCCTTCAGCAAAAGAACATTTTACCTTCTTAGATACATATCCATGTTTATGAGATTCGGTGTTTTCAGAGCTCACCTAGACCAGAGAAAACTGAAGGATCACATGTATAGATGATATCATAATAGAAACCAGCTTCATTTTCAGCAGAGTTCTGGTAGCTCCAGTGGTTCACCCTCTTGTGAGAGATGTGCTCTCTGCAGATTAACATCATTCTGCACAGGAACTCTCTGTAGCTGACTATCAGCCACAAGAGTATTTCTTTTATTATTCATGACAGATGTCTCTGAATTGTATAGCGAAGTAACAGCATCATGAGTATAAGCTGCATAATTTTCCTCTGAGTTAACAATATGATTGCTAAATTTTGATCCTGAAATGTCAGATTGCTGAGGGGTGTGATCCTGGTTGGAATTTCTGAGGTTAACCTCTTTAGTGAAATTGGAATACCAAAGCTGACAGAACGTCAAGCCCATGACCAAATTTGACATCGGGTGACAACTAAGGTCACGTTCTTACATCAAGCTGAGTGGAAAATTTTCAAAAAAGTCAATCAAACACTGAATGCATTCATGTATTATATTCCAAAGACAATACACCTTTATTTGCATATAACAATTATTGCAAAACTTATATCCAAATACATCAATAATGCTACTTTGAAAACATATGAGATGAACCTTTCGCAAACCAACGCTAATTCATTCATTTTTATACCTAAACAGAGATGCCAGCAAACTGAACCATCTGTTGTTATACCTAAACAAAGATGCCTAATGTCATGCATCACAGCTAGCAAAATTCTATTCAAGTAGTCATGGAATTTCTTTAACAAAGCCTAACCTTGCAAATACATGCCGTAAAAGTCTAAGCTATCTACTCAGGCTTACTCTTTGCATGAGAGATGGGTTTTAGACGAGTCATCGTTGAATCCGACTCGCTCATTGCTATACAGAAAATAAATAACCCAACTCAGTCCATGGACCCTTTATCACTGATCATAAATTCTTGGCAGAACTCTACTGCAGCGGAATTGGTCATGTTCCTTATGCCATATATTCAGAGGCAAATTCATGTGCAGATTATCTCGCTGGTAACGCTCATGACAGCTCTTATGATATCCAATGGCCAAGTTGGTCATGTTGTATTGACTCTGGTTACACCTTAATAGCAAATATCTAAAATATCAATTCTTTGATAATTTATTATTTTTATCATATAAATATATTTTTTATTATTTTTAATGACAAAAATATTGTAATGAAAATATTGTTTGCAACAATAATATTGGTTATTAATTTTTTTTACATTGTAAAACAAATTAAAAAAGATAAAATTGCGATATCGCAATGACTATAGTTGTTGTTAGAGGTGGCAAATGGGCGAGTCGGATCGGGTTTGGATCGGATCATTTTGGATTCGGATCATTTCGGGTTCGGATAAGGTCGGGTTTGGGTCAAGGAAAAATCGGTCTATTTCGGGTTTGGATCATTTCGGGTTCGGATCATTTCGGGTTCGGATAAGATCGGATTTGGGTCAAGGAAAAATCGATCTATTTCGGATTTGGATCATTTCGGGTTCGGATAAGGTCGGGTTTGGGTCGTTGACTTTTTTAGTCAATTCGGGTTGGTCGGATTTGGATTCGGGTTGGTCTGATTTGGATTCGGGTCGATTTGACAGATTTATTGGATTAAGCTTTGGTCATCTTGATGTAATTTATTTGGTATAAAAATCAACTAAAACCATATTTCTAAGAACTACAAAACTCATGAAAATAAAATTGTCTTTTTACATGACCTATAGTACAATTGGGATTGAAATAATCAAAATATTTAATAATCTGTATGATAGTATTCTTTATAATATATTTACCAATATTCATAAATTAATTACGTTTTTTTCATTTTATTTTTATTACTACAATAATTAATAACTTTTGAATCAAAGTGATTTAATAATCCATACTAAATATCATAAAACAATACCATATATCTCTTTAATTTAGTTTGATTTTTTATAGAACAATTAGAGACATTAGTGTAGATGATATAGCTTCTGTACTCTATTATAGATTAATTATTAAATAATTATACATTATGTTCAAATGAATGTAATATAAAAGCGAATATTTAAATTTAACTATATTAAAAAAATATATAACACTCATATTATTGAAAAAAATTATATTTTTACTATATTAAAATACTTTGATATTTAATTTTAACATTTAAATATTTATTGGTAATATTAAATTTAAGTTTGAATATTTTCAGGTCTGGGTAAATTTGGATTCGGGTCAATTTGGGTTCGGGTCAATTTGGGTTCGGATCAATTCGGGTTCGGGTTAATCTAAATTCGGATGAATTCGGGTTCGGATAAATTCGGGTTCGGATTCGGTCGGGTTTGGATCAATGTAAATTCGGATAAATTTGGTTTCGGATCAATTCGGATTCGGATCGGGTTGGATTTGGATTGTTGATTTTTTTAGTCAAATCGGATCGGTCGGGTTTGGATTCGGGTTAATCGGATGGATTTTTCGGGTCAGGTCAACTTTTGCCACCTCCAGTTGTTGTGAATAAAATTAAAAACAACAGAATTATTGTTTCGTATTTATGTCGTTTCTAAACTAACTATTGCAACAATTAAACAACTGTTGCCAAAAAGATATTGCAACCAAATATATTTCATTGCTAAAAAAAAAATAGAAAAATATTAAGTCATTGTTAAAACAATAATTTAATTAGTAACAAGAGAAAGTCATCGTGACAAATTTCTTTTGCAAAGATTTATTTTTCGATGAAAGTCATTACATATAGTTTTAGCAATGGAATTTTACGCAACGACTTTACAACAACTAAAAGTCGTCGTAAAAAAGTTTTAGCAACGACAATTTTGCATTTTGCAATTACTTTAAGCATTGCAAAAGGCTTATTTTCTAGTAGTGTAGCAAAATTGGTCATGTTCCTTATGCCATATATACAGAGGCAAATTCATGGGCAGATTACCTAGCTGGTAAAGCTCATGACAGCTCTTATGATATCCAACGACTAGAAGAAGTGCCTTTCGATCTGGGAAGTCTACTTCAGTTTGATGCTATGGGAACCGGGGTACTCAAGGCCTGCTTAGTTCAGTTGTTTATTTTCATTTAGATGTGCCAAAAAAAATTGAGAAGACCGTTTGAAAAATGGAATTCTATAGTTTTATTTTTTTTTACGACAGAGGTCTCCATCTCTAGATCAAGAGAAAGAAAAATATAAGTATTATAATTAAGAGTTTAAATTTACATAATTTTCACGTTCTAAAAATGAAAACGTAGACAATTGGTCTAATGCTCAAAATCTAATTTTTAATTCCAAAGTCTAGTTTTTCTACCAACCTTAATTAATGATTTCTGCCAGCGGTCCCTAAAATGCACTTAATTCATTGGCTAACAAAAGGGTTTTTTTTTCCTTAATACAATTTTTAGTCCAACTCGTCAACTTAACTCGATTTAGTAATGAAAGGTATAGGCATATCCATTTGACCAATAATATGCCAGCTTTTTTTTTTAGGGACAAGTCACCGCTAATTTCAAAACCGATTGCTTTGGGTTATTTTGACATGTTTTTTGATTAGTTTGACACGTTATGGTTGCCTACCATTGTATAGAAAATAAAAAATTGAAAAGACCCTATGAAAGAATTTTATTACAGTAGAGGTATTTGAATTAAGAGAATGAACTATGTAAATTTTGAGATTAGAATTTTAGATTTACAGAATTTTCACACTCTAAATATTAAAATGATGTTATCTTTTATATATTTTGTTCCTCGGAATCTTATAATCAAGTTGGGTACCTCCGCCAATTGTCAATTGTTGTTTGGTTGATTGTCTAATATAGTATAAAAAAAAAAGTTATGTTTTGTGATTTCTGATTGATATCTCTTTTAAGATTCTTACATAATATGCTTTCATGTCTTTGTCTATATGTGATGGAAGTCTATTAAGGTAGTGTTATTACACGTTTATTAAATACTTTACTTCCTGTAATCTTACATCTAGTCAATTGATTTGAAGTATATGCAATCAATAATATACAAGTTTTTTTGTTGAGTTGGCAAAATAAGAAATTGAGAATACTCTCTGAAAGATGAAACTCCTTGAATCAAATTTTATTTTTTATTACAACAGAGATTTCTGAATCAAAAGGAAAGAGAATGTAGATACTAAAATTAAAATTTTCACATTTACAAAACTTACACATTTTAAAAATAAAGACTTCATCATTTAAATCGATTACCATGATTTATTTCCTAATTCTCGCTAGTTTTTCTTACTATTACTTAACCTTAATTAATGTTTGTTGCCAAGTGCCAACAGTCCCTAAAATGCATTTGACTAACAGAAAGATTTTTCGTCATACCATTCTCTACTCCAGCCTGTCAACATCGATTTCATTTAGTATAGATAGGATATCAACAACTTTTCGGGTTAACCATATACTTCAGATCTCTTCAGTCTTTACTGTCGGGAGAGTTTTACTGTTTATTACTCTCGATCTGAACAAATTAATCTCAAACTATAAAATGAACGAGGATAGATGTGCTAACAATATATATATATATATATATATATATATATATATATATATAGATAGATAGATAGACACTTCAGATCATTACTTGAAGCTCTTGATTAGTCAGATGCTCGAGAAAAGTAAAAGAAGGCAGCGGTCTTGAATACGCCTTCTCCCTATGAAAGTCAACTGTTATGAGCTTTGGGACTTTTCTTTTATAATGCTTCAATGCGAATCCTCTAGTAGTGAGTTGAAAAAGCTTGGAAACCAATGGGAAATTTATGTTTCTTTCTCATCAAAGTTATGTTGCTTATTTTCTACTCTAGATTCTCTAATGGAGTTGATAACTTTAACTCTTCTCAGTCTTTAAGTAATGGGAAGACCTTGGTTTCAAGCGATGGAACCTTCGAACTTGGCTTCTTCAGTCTTGGAAGCTCTAAGAATCATTACTTGGGAATTTGGTACAAGAAAATCCCTGTCCGAATTGTTGTTTGGGTTGCAAATCGAAGCAACCCAATCAACGACTCATCTGGCGTGTTGTTGTTCAACAAAAAAGGCAATCTTATGCTGCTCAGTCGGAGCAACAATGTTGTCTGGTCAACAAACTCAACGAACACCGCTCAAAATCCAATAGTACAGCTCTTGGATTCTGGAAATCTTGTCATAAGAAATGGAAATGATGATGAAAATTCAGAAAACTTTCTGTGGCAAAGTTTTGATTATCCAACTGATACTCTACTACCGGGGATGAAATTTGGATGGGACTTGAGAAACAGTCTTGATTGGCATCTGTCAGCATGGAAGAGCTCAGATGATCCATCTCCTGGAGACTACACTCTTGGCATTGAGCTATACAATTACCCTGACCTTGTTGCACAGAAGGGCACAAAAAAACTCACTCGGGCAGGGCCCTGGAATGGCCTCAGATTCAGTGGTTCAGTCATGTTGAAGCTTAGTTCTGGTATTCAATATGAATTTGTACGGAATAATGACGAGGTGTACTTTAGATTCAATCTTAGCAAGCAATCAGGTATTACAAGGTATGTTTTGAACCAAACAAACTACCAGACCGAGGGCTATTTTTGGAGTGAAGAAAGTAGAACTTGGGTGCTTTCAACCTATCCGCCATGGGACAGTTGTGACAACTATGGACTCTGCGGTGCATATGGGACTTGTGACAATACCCAATTGCAACCTTGTCAATGTTTAAAAGGATTCAAGCCTAAAGCATCACAGAATGGGACCAATTTGTCTCACGGATGTGTGCGCAATAAACCATTAGATTGCAAAAAAAGAGATGTATTTAAGAAGTTTAGTGGATTGAAATTGCCAGATATCGCACATTCCTGGGTAGACAAAACTATAGGTCTCAAGGAATGCAAGGCTAAATGTCTTCAGAACTGTTCTTGTACGGCCTACACAAACACAGATATAAGAGGAAGGGGCAGCGGTTGTGCCATTTGGTTCGAAGATCTGATTGATATGAAACAGTTTCAAGATGGTGGCCAAGATCTATACATTCGAATGTCCTCTTCTGAAGTAGGTATGAGCTAATTACATTTGGTTTTATGTGTGAATTCTCAGCTCTCATAACTAATTTCTCACTCTTTTTATTTGGACTCATTGGATCGTCCATGAAGAGCCTAAAGGTAGGGCTAAATTGAAGATGGCAGTGACAATCATAGTACCAATCGTAGTTTTCGTGGTTATGGTTCTTTTATGCCATTACATTTGCAGAAGCCGCATAAGCATAAAAGGTAAAAACTATCTGCCTTTGCGAATAATAATTGGATAATATGACATTCTAAGCTTCATGCTATCATGTTTGGCTACTGTTTTCAAGCATGAAAGAAAATCATGAGGGAAATAACAGGAGCAACGCAGGGCAAAAAGAAGATATAGAACTTGAATTTTTCGACCTAACTGTGTTAGCCAAGGCCACCAAAGACTTCTCGTCCGACAACAAGTTTGGAGAAGGTGGTTTTGGGCCTGTGTACAAGGTAAAATTGCAGTATTCTGTTGAAGATGAACATTAGACTAAAAGGTATAAAACTTGTTCAAAATATAGTAAAGATTCTTATATGGTACACTGTTTTTAGGGTACTATGGAAGATGGACAAGAAATTGCTGTGAAGAGGCTTTCCATAAGCTCAAGACAAGGATCAGACGAGTTCAAAAACGAAGTTGCACTGATAGTCAAACTTCAACATCGGAATCTTGTAAAGCTTCTAGGATGCTGCGTGGAAGGAGGGGAGAGAATGCTGGTTTATGAATTTATGCCAAATGGAAGTTTGAATTCCTTCATTTTCGGTAATGGATCCCTCAGAAAACCAATAAATTCTACAGGCTAGTATATATTTATCAGAAATAGTTGTCTAAGACACCAAATTTCAATGTGTACGATGTCAGATAGAACAAAACATAAGCTACTAGATTGGCCAAAGCGGTTTCACATTATCAGTGGTGTTGCTCGGGGACTTGTCTATTTACATCAAGATTCCAGATTGAGGATTATACACAGAGATCTTAAGACTAGCAATGTTCTTCTTGATAGCGAGATGAATCCAAAAATTTCAGACTTCGACTTGGCTATAACTTGTGGAGGAGACCAGACAGAGGGGAAGACAAATAGGGTGGTTGGAACATAGTAAGTGGTAAAGTTCAGTTTTCGTTTTTCATTCATGAATCTTATTTCTCACTTCTCTGGTAATGATTTTCTGCAGTGGTTATATGACACCAGAATATGCTATTAAGGGACAATTCTCAGTAAAATCGGACGTCTTTTGCTTCGGAATAGTGATGCTAGAGTTAATAAGTGGCAAGAAGAATAAAGGGTTTTGCCATCCCACCCATGATCTAAACTTGATTGGACATGTAAAGCACGAAAACTTACTTCTGAACTACTGTTACCATACTTTGAGATTGACCCAAAAAACTTACTTCTGAACTACTGTTACGGTACTTTGAGATTGACCAAAACCTTGTAATTTGATGTAGGCTTGGGAGTTATGGAAAACAGGAAAGCCATTTGAATTGATTGCTTCGTCTTTACGAGAGTCATGCTCTCTGTCAGAAGTGATGAGGTGCATCCACATTGCTCTCTTATGCGTGCAACATCATCCTGAGGATAGACTGAGCATGTCATCTGTGGTTCTTATGCTGGGTAGTGAGACGACACTAGTAGAACCTAAAGAACTCGGTTTCTTGGTCAACAAGAAGTCACCGAAAACGAATTCTTCTCCAAGCAAGATCGAATCATCTTCAATTAATGAAGTTAGTATCTCAATTTTGGATGGTCGATAGAGAAAATTTCTAGCTTGTGTCCTTATTCTGCCATTGTCTATAGAAAATGTTGCTTCTCCTAATGCAGTTTGTATGTTAAATTTCTACATCCTAGTATGTTATATGCATGACGCATCTATCTTGTTATGTTAAATTCAGAATAAAGATCTTGCAACTTGTAAATAGATTCCTGAAGAAAGAATTTGTAATTTGAATGCAGTTTGTCTAAGAAAATCAGGTTCTTGAATCTGGGAATTCAATTAGGACAAACATTGCAAAACTAGACTGAGGTGCTAATGATGAGAACAACTTCCTTTCTATCAAGATTCAAAATTTTAAAAGTAACACCAATTCAGCTACTGATGTTTTATATTAGTATAGTACAGAAAAAAATTTGATAGCTTTGTTTTGCTTCATCCATAAAATCAAAATGACCAATGATATAGGAACAATAGAAAGAAACAGATATTCTAGAATGAAAATTACATCTAATTTATTTCTCTTGAAATTTCACATTTAGTCTGAGAAAATTATTCATATGTATTTTCAGGAATTTGATTAGGTCCCTAACATTTTGTTCCTCTAAATAAGCATAAACCCTTACAACATAGTTGAACTCCTGACCATACAAATGGGACACGCAAGCTGCTTTGTACGTTTAAACCTCCAAGAGCCCTGTTCCAAGCAAGAACAACAAAAATCTAACTAACCAAGCTAATTTATTCTAGTGTGAGAAAAGGAAGAAAAAAGGGGAAGGGATCATGAAGCGCATGGAGTACTTAGCGAGATGTATATTAAAATATGAAAGATACAACATGAATATGACCAGGTGAAGCTTGACAATCAATTTAACACAATTAACCGATTTTTCTATAGGAACAGGCTTAAAGGTTTCGACCTTGCAATGCAAATAATAGCAATTTAAAGCTTGATAAACTATAATGTCAGTCAATGGTTGTCTCAATCAACATGGGGTTCAAATTCCTATGAGATCTGAGATAGTAAAGAACTAAGCAAATCGGTGCAGACATTCAATGATATGAAACAGTAACACACCTGATGGAATTTCTGATCCAAGCATCTTCTTGCCAAAGTAACGTTTTAACCAATATTTGCAGTGTAACCTCCAAGAATTTCTTAATTTTCCCTCTGTAAATATTTTTGGCATCCTTCTGTAGTAAATAGAGGGGTTTGCTTTTTGTTCACCCTTGTTCCCATTGAGACAAACTGACAATCTATCCTCTTCATATTGATATATTTTGAGGAAGCATGAAGCAAACTCCCTCCATATATTGGACTCTGGATAGGTAGCTTCCAAATGCAAAGCAATCATCTCCATGAGGGATTCCAGACTATAATCCCCTGAAAACAACATCGAAACCCTAGTTATATATACAAGAACATCTATGATTAAGAGGGCGAAGGCATTGGTTGTCACAATCCAAGTGCAACTAATGAGGAAGAGGAGAAGATGGATGGGGCATGGTGGTGGCCATGTGTCACAACTAACTAAGGATAGAGTCAATGCATGGACCAACTACCAAATGAAGTAAGCACTAATCTACCTCTGCAAGATAAATGATAACATACCATTTTGATGAATGCCGATAAGCCTTGCCAATGAGTGGCTGCATGTTGGATCCATCTTCAAAATCTCCTCAAAGCAATTAGAGAGCACGACAGAGTCATTAGAATAAAATAACTCTAAAAGACTAGTCTTTAATCTGCAGAAAATCAGCACATCAGTGTTTTGTAAAGCCAAAAAGAGGACTGACAGCAAACATTAGCATCCAGCAGGAACAGCTAAATCCTCTCCATGATATTTAGAAAGAACTCCTGAAAGTATGGGTTGCAGGGGAGAGAGTAGAAAATAATTAAAATAATTAGCCTGTTCTACTGAAGGAAAACTTCTAAGCAAATAGGGAACTTTAGCCTCACAGATGCCCAGGGGAGATTTCCCCACAAAAATGTCCCAGGGGAGATTTCCGCACAAAAATGTCATCAAAACATAAGAAAAAAAAAGTAATGTCAAGAAAAACTCTCTACCTTTCACAAAAAACTTTGCCAATGCAACAGTACCTTACCATCCCTTGCATTAACTAGTGTTAACACATTCAGATAACATTAGGTTAGTCCTCTGGTCGCTAATTGTTCACATTACTTTTTCTTTTTGGTTCATTCAAATTACTTTTTCTGTTATTCTGAAGTTAACTGCATTAAACCAAAATGAAATATAGTACCTTAGGGCTAATATTTTCCTATTTGAATTCACTTCTTGGCAACCAGGGAAAAAAAAACTTATTTGGGAGGCCAGTACCTAAACGGAAAGGGCATGTTTGAAATGTTACAGTAACTTTTTTACTTCACTTAGGGCCTTGTTCACTTGACCTGCAATCAGCAACAACTGCATAAAACGGACAGAAAGAAAATTCAGAAAATTACATTTGAACCAGTAAGAATGAACAACTTTTGCATAAAGGTAATAAAATTCTCTATAACAATATCATACAGAGCCTATGCTGACTTTTGACATGCATACATGAATCTCTAGGATGCTCCAGCTTATCTTTAAGATGCTCCAAATACATAAAATAAAATAAAAAAGGTTGTAAGGAAAGCAAAATTTTACCTGCACCAAAGGAAGCAAGGCCGCTGATAAAGGAGGTGCAGAGTGAAGAGCAAGATGTAGATGCCTCACAGCATCATTATAATGATTATAAAGAATTTGCCTATGCAAAAAAACAAAATTCCCACTAGAATGTGGCAATTGTAAAGGCATCAACCATAACTCCAGACCCTCTGAAACAAGAAAGAAGGCACTAGATGGGATCATGAAACATATTATCAAAGCCAAAAAAATCTCTCATAGATACCGTTATAAAAAAAATCAAATAATGAATCCAAAACATTCCTAATTGCAAAAGATGTTCTTTGGACATATATACAATTAAATTGGAGAATCCATATTTGGGAATTTTAAGCATACTTCTACCAGGAAGGATGAATATCCAAAGCAGTATAAATAAAGTAAGAAAATAAAAGGGGTGAAGAAGATAGGAAGGTTATCATGTATACTTCAGCAAAAGAATATTTTACCATCTTAGATGCATATCCATGTTTATGAGATTTGGTATTTTCTGGATCTTCATATCTCCAACACATGTTCTACATTCTTCCTTTGATTCCTGGCACCTAGTCTTTCTGCCCAATCCCCCCCCCCCCCCCCCCCTCCCCATTGTTGTATCTCTATCATATTTCTCATTCAGTCAACAATTTAAAAGAATAATCTAAAACGAAGTACTAAAGGCTTTTAGTTAAAAATATACATCAAATGCACATGCACAGGCTGTTATGCCCAATATCATCAAAAGAAGTATACCACAAGTAAAGACTTGTATTATCAGGACAATTGAAAAAACATATAGGGCATACAGAGCTCACCTAGACCAGAGAAAACTGAAGGATCACATGTATAGCCGCTATCATAGTAGAAACCAGCTTCATTTTCAGCAGAGTTCTGATAGGAGTCCAGTGGTTCACCCTCTTGTGAGAGATGTGCTCTTTGCAGATTAACATCATTCTGCACAGGAACTCTCTATAGCTGACTATCAGCCACAAGTTAACAATTTGATTGCTAAATTTTGATCCTGAAATGTCTGATTGCTGAGGGGTGCGATCCTGGTTGGAACTTCTCAGCTTAACCTCTTCAGTGAGATTGGAATACCAAAGCTGACAGAACAACAAGCCCATGACCAAATTTGACATTGGGTGACAACTAAAGTCACGTTCCTTCATCAAGCTGAGGGGGGAGATTTCAAAGAAGTCAATCAAACACTGAATGCATTCGTGTATTATGTTCCAAAGACAATACACCTTTATTTGCATATAACAACCATTGCAAAACTTATATCCAAATACATCAATAATGCTACTTTGAAAACATACGGGATGAACCTTTCGCAAACCAACAGACTAATTCATTCATTTTTATACCTAAACAGAGATGCCAACAAACTGAACCATCCGTTGTTATACCTAAACAAAGATGCCTAATGTCATGCATCACAGCTAGCAAAATTCTATTCAAATAGTCATGGAATTTCTTAAACAAGTCTAACCTTGCAAATACTTCTTGTACAAATAAAGAAGAATTCATCACTTTGCAGCTAGCTCAGAAACCTAAGGGAAACCTAAATCAAAAGCTAAGCGCTATCTATGTATGACTAAAAGACAATAGATTTGAAATATTGAAGTAGATGTGAAGTTCAAGAACAAGCTTACAATCATTGCAGCCAACTCTTTCTTGACAGATAAGAGTGGAGGGGGAGTTTTTTTGCCAACAAGATGGTTACTAGCTTCCTAATTTTTCTGATGGATAACAATGTGTGTGGCAAACAAGATTGACAATTGGGTGATAATAGGCACAGCAACATAGCATTGCTTCTACATCAACCCCAGATGCTTAAGCACAAGTATGCAAGAAAGATACCTCAAAACAGCTTGATGAGCCCACCCAAGATTCCCATGTTTAAGGCAGAAAAGAATGAACTCCAAATGAAGTGCAATCTGCTCCTGTTCTACCAGAAAAAATCTATTTTTAGGAAAAGATAGCATGCATACCAAATAAATGTGAACATGTCAAATTATACCTCTACTTGCATGGTTTTGGACCTGATTCTGCTCATCCAAATCTCATAGATGTCCCTGATCCTTCTTATGTCAACATGATCCCCCTCTATTCGCTTAAGAAGCCCAATCGAAACCTACAAACATCCCTTGCACACATCAGTTCTTACATTCAACCACATCCAAAAATCAAAATATACATATAAAGCACAAAATCATGTAGTATGCAACACTATAATCAATAAAGGCATATATTCTCTGCTCCTATTAGCCTAATTTTAAAAGTTCATGAGTAACTATTCATTGCTACTCTTTTGTGTAAAGTCTTTCCCCACCAATATCTTCTCTCATGGGAGACTAGTTCGGGTTCTCTTATAACAAATTTACAAATAACTTTGACATAAAAGCCCTAAAGCACAAAAAAAACACATCCAAGATTGTACCAAAAGAGAAACGTGTGCAAATAATTGAATTGGAAAAATATAATCAAACATAACCAAGATCATAACTTCAACATAACTACCAAATAAATATGAGACTAAAAAAATCAACCATACCGAATACTTGAGGAGATTCAAATCAGTAGAACAATCATTGCATGTAACATCCCAGAATTATAAAATTCCGAATCAAATTTTTCTTTTTCTTCTATCTTTCCCATTCAATTATTCCGTGTCGATTGGTTTGCATTCGGTGTCGATGTAAGTTCGATTCTATAACAAAACTAAGATATAATATTTATAATTCTATTTATGACAATTCAATATAAATTTACATCCCACTAGATCATGTATTTTTTTTTTTGAACACTACACTGATTTCATTCCACTTACAAATGTGTCTGCTGTGCATTTATTAGTCTGAATATAAATATAAAATTCCACATGTACCTGTACTCCTGACATATCACTTTTAGTGATCTCTTCCACTACCTTGTAACTTCTGTAACCACATGCACGGATGAACTATCTGGGATGGTAAGTAAGGGGGTGAGCTTTGGGGAAAGCCCAGTAAGAAAAAGCATATAAAAGAGTGGTACTATGCCACTATATGCAATAAAAATCATAAATTTAAATTTTATAAATAAAATAATGCACATGAGTGCATGTAAACATTTATTGAAAACTCTTTTAAAACATATACTATTCATATAAATATTCACTGTTCAAATCATTTAAAATCAATCTATCTTTAATTTAATAACTGTTCATATACTGTTCATATATTCTTTCACGGTTCACTTTTCAAATCATTTCAATCAAATCTGTCATCTGTCTGTAAATCAATCATTTCGTATATTGTGTAAAACAATGGAGTGTGAGCATCCAAGAAACTCATACACAAACTATATCCCTACAGGGACCTGTATAGGATTAGGCGTACCCACGTGGGGCCAGGCATCCAGCCCTAAGCCGTTCCTACCTGTAACAATGGCCATTGTCGAAGATCTACAGTGTACACTCGTCAGTGACAACTGTGATCGGAAAAACGGGAAGGTACTGGGGACCTGCGCAATAGTCTCCCAGCCCTAATCATCAATCTGTATGCATGAATCCACAAGGAGCTAATACTCTTATAAAATCATTTTCATATATCTTAAAATCACAGTAAATCAATTTTCATGTAAACTATTTCAATCGATTTCTAATCATGTAAACAAATCAACACTTTATATATTCTAAATAAATCTCATAAAATTCATAAAACATATTATCATTATTTCATGTATTCAAAAATTCAAACTATATAAAAATACTATTTATTTAAGATACTGAGCGTGTAAATAATTAAGAGAAATTTTCTATACTTTTTGGTAACCTTTCGGTAAATTTCTATCATAACCCCTTTCATAAATTTCGATTTATAATTTCTAAATCACCCAAATTTCCCACATGCATGCACAGTATTTCCTACACTACTTCCATATACCATTCCTTACCTCACTTTGCAGTATGAAATAAAATCCAATAGCACCACTGATCCACTTATTTCTTCCAAATTACGAGCTGCAAAAATAATCATTAAACTATTAAGATTTATTGCTCAAATTTATAAATCCTCTTTTATTATCTCTAAATTCCTATTTAATCTTTTACATTTAGGAAAACAAGATGGAATTCTTATGAATTCCCATTTGGCCAAATTTGCCATATTTTCTTATACTCCATATTTGCTAATTTACACCATAACCATATTCTTTCCATTATTTACCATCGTCTTCCTACTTGTTATACATTAGAGGTAATACATTTCCTTAAATATCTACTTATAGCCAAAATCCCATATGTTCCCACACTTCTTATTTATTTATTTATTTTATCTTTTACTTTACCAATATTATTTATTTATCTCTTATATTAATTTTATTCTTTCATGTACTAAAATCTTAAATACTTATTTTGGAGCAGCCCCTAACCGATTGAAATCCTCATCACTATGTTTATTCTCTCTTCATTTAAATTTCATGCATAACAATCATTAAACTTTATATTCATTTCATACTTCCCATGTAACAAATTATACCTTATGTAAATATTTTCCATCATTCAAACATTAAAATCATTATGAATTCATTACCAATTTTCATTTAACCAATTGTTTTCATAATTTTTGCGCTTCCAACATTTTTCTCGTCCTCTTCAAATTTTCCACACAACCCTTGTTATTTTCAACAACTCTTATAACTTACTTTCATCTAAACATAAAATCTTCTAAAATTTACCTTTTTATTTCATTACGGCCTGCTGCATCTTATATACCAGCCTATGTTTTTGTTAATAATCATTTTAACTATATTTATTTCATGGCTATACTTCCTTTTCCATTCCCATGCCATTCACGTCACCCACACTAACATCAGCCCTTATATTTACTGTCATTTACACCCACATACAGCAGAAAATTCAACCCCTTTTTGGTCACGCCACCATCATCATTTTAAGCATCAAAGTCAAAAATCTTTGCTCCATTTTTCTACCACCAATTGTACAATGTTGACTCATTTATATTTTGATTAAATAAATCCTATAATCACATTTAGTTTAGCTCATGGTCAGCTTTTCATCTTCACGAAATCACCAACACAAAAATCAACCCTTGTTTTCCTATTATTAACGCCACAATAGCCAACATTTAAATTTCTCAAACACCATGCCCGATCAACCTAGAGAGCTATCTACATGTTTTTGTCCTAAACTATAATCATATCTATCATTTACACCTCCAATTAAACCACAAACAAGAGGAGAAAATGAATGAAATAAAAGCTGTAATGTTACCTGTGCAGAATCGTTACTTCCAGCAGCAGGGGAGCTCTGTTTTGGCTGATTTAGGCTGAGATTTTTAGATGTTTAGGAAGCTTTTTAGGTAAGAAATAACTTTTATTAAAAAGCCTAAGGAATTAGATGAAAAAAGGAAGGGATTTAGCTAGCTGACGTGAAGAATTTCTGGACAGAAAATAGGATTCAACGTTGCATCAGAGCAGATCGGGTGGAAAGGCAGAGGAAATTGGTAGAAATAACTAGAAGATAGTGTCTTGGCTTTATTCTATTGGTCCACAATTATATTTTTAATTTATTAATTCTGTCCATAATTTTAAAATGGCTAAAATATCCTCTTTACTTCTCAAAATCCACCAATATGCCACTAAACTGTGTATTTTCTGTCAGGTCAGATTTACACATTAAATTTTTATTTATTTTATTTATTTAATTATTTACTATAGCCAATATTTCATCATGACATTATATTATTATTATTTTTTTATAACCACAGCATATAGGAAAATTAGTTTCCATAACTCTATTCAGTATTTTAAATTTAGCACTTTTAATAAGTATAGGAAGAATGGAGAAATTTGGGATCTCACATTGCAAGTACCCTTAAGCAACAAGCTTAAAACTCCACTTGCCTCAGCCCAATTATGTTTCTTCACAAGTTTCTCAAATAGATTACACAGCCTTTGTCGATTTTCACGTCGAATGTGGACTCTTCATAGTGATAAAAGATAAAAAAGGCTTTGTTACTGATACTATCAATCTTTTGCCTAGCTTTCGTATATGGCCCTTGGATTCTTCTGAACTAGCTCTAAGTTTCTCCATCTGTTCTCTGATCTCGTCTTTAGTTATGATCTGTCGTGAGACAAAATGAGAACTTCTAAATATACTCCACTTTTTACTCTTCATACCCCAATTCCTTTGTAGTGAACAGTAATCTGTTGAAGGGAATGGGGTATGAAGAGTAAAAAATGGAGTTTATTTAGAAATTCTCCAAAATAAACACACTCAAAAACCCAACTTATACCTATTTATTAATATTTTTAATTATTTTTAAGAGCTCTCATGATGATGATGATGATGATTATCTAATGTTGAATAATAAATAATGAAAAATAAACCTTTTGTTCATTAATTATCTTCCTTTGACTAGAACTTAGAAGAAACCAAAAAAAATCAAATTTCGAAACAGAAAATGAACTTTTCAAATATATATATATATATATATATATATATATATATATATATTAAAAAATTTGAAAAAAAGAAACAAGAGATTCAAAGATTAATTGTACAATTAAAAAATTTGAAAAAAAAAAAAGAGGTTAAGGGTTGTTTGGTATTGTTGTGTGTTTTTTTTTTTTATGTTTTATGTTTTTAAAAATTTTATTTTCATTTTATTTTTAATTTATTAAATTTGAAAACATACTTGGATAAAATGTTTTTATTGCGAAATTTTACTAATGGACGCTTATTAAAGAGAGGGGATAAGACTTTAAAACCTTAGAAGTTAAGGATTTAAGTGAGACCAACAATAAAATTTTATCATTTTTACATTTAAAATGGGCATTATAGCTAAACGGGTGAACTGGTGAAAAGTACCCAAGCACAACAGTGCCAAAAATGTATCTAAATTTTTGAAAACATTATTTTGGTGTTTTCAACTATTTTCAAAACTTTTTGTTTTATTTTTAATTTTTAAAAAACAAAAACATACTTATCAAGCATGTTTTTACTTTCATTTTCAAAAAAATTAAAAACAAAAACATAAAATACAAAACACGAAACAAAAACAATACTAAATAACACCTTAATTTTTCTACTAACCTTAATTAATGATTGCTGCCAATGGTCCCTAAACCGCACCTATTTAATTGGCTAACAAAAAGGTTTTTCCTCTATACGATCTTTAGTCTAACTCATCAACTTCAAATTCATTTAGTAACGAAAAGGCATAGGCATATCCATTCAATCAATAAGACACAAGCTTTTCTTTTTTTGTTAATTTGACACGTTATAGTTTGCCTACTATTGTATAGAAAATAGAAAATTGACGAGGCCCTATGAAAGAAAAAATTTTATTACAATAGAGGTATCTGAATCAAGAGAATCATTTATGTAAATTTTGAGATTAGAATTTTAAATTTACATAATTTTTCCGCTCTAAATGTTAAAGTAGTGTTATTCTACATCTATTATATATTTTGTTCCCAGTGATCTTTTAGTCAAGTTGAGCACTTCTATCTATTGTCAATTGGTTTTTAGTTGAATGTCTAACATGGTATCGGAAAAAATGCTTTGTTTTGTAATTCCTACCTGCTATCCCTTCCAAGATTGTCACACGATAAGCTTTCATGTCTTTCTGCCTATAGGTGATGGAGGCCTATTAAATTAGTGTTATCCGCATCTATTAAATACTCTACTTTATGTAATCTTACATTCAAGTTAAACCCTTCACTGTTGTCAATTGATTTTAGGTTTATCCGTCCAATCAATAAAATAAAAGTTTCTTGGTTAATTTGGGAAAATAAAATATTGAGAAAACCTTTTGAAAGATGACACTCCTTGAGTCTAATTTTATTTTTTATTATAACAAAGACTTATTGATGTAGAATAGATCTGAGTTAGGTTTGAGTTAGGGTTTAAGGTGTGATTTGGGGCTAATTATACTGCTAAAACAGTAAAGAATAAAAACCTAGGAGTCTCACCTAGGGTTTCTTAGGATCACACCTAAGAATGGTTGAGTCACACAACCAAAGAGCAAAACTTTGCTGAAAATTCTAAAATTATTATTCTCTATATTTTTAAGAGAGTACAAAGCTTATTTATAGACAAGCAAGCAAGCCTAATCCTAATAGGATACAAACTCTTTATTAAAATTCTAATATCCTAACGTATTAATAAAATTAAACACTATTTTTCAGCCTAGAACTCTAAAATAATTAAAAGTCTAAAATTAAATTCCTAACAAAAATACTAACTTTAAAACTTAAACTAAAATAATTTCTATTGCTGCCATTTTGCATCATTCTCCTCGGTTGGGAAAAACTCGACTCCGATGAGTTTAAGATTGAGGCGTTGCAGCTTTTGCTCTGTAATCCAAGTGCAATTTGATCATGGGTGTCCTTTCCATTTCACAAGAAACTCTTGATAACCACTTTTCAAATCTCTCTTGGAAAAGATAATAAAACCAACCATTAGATCTAACATATCATCAAGCCTAGAAATAGGGAATTTATGACTATCAACACACATTCTCCAAGAATTAGGTGTTAAAAAGATCCAGGTAGCACATGGACTCAAACTCTCATGAATCAATCCCTTAGACAACAGTTCATCTACCTGTATTTTAAACCCGTAGGCTGGCAGGTTAGGTAATTGGGATCTTGGAACAAGATTAATTACATGTTGAATATTGGGTAGTTCTTTTGGCACAACATGAGAAAAATTAGACAACAATTTGCTCACTTCAAGAGGTACTTCCAACATAGGGATAGTTGCTGACTTTTGAACTTCTTTTGCCCCGTCAACCTTCATCTCCTCAGTAATATTTGTAGCATAATCATGGGGCTCGACACATTCTCCAACTAAAGGTGGTTGAACTACAGGTAGTTGAGTAACTATTTGGGCTTGAACAATACCTTGAGGTGCTTGAATTAGATGTGCTTCCATCCGTTCCATAGAAGCTACTAGTGCTCTAACTGTAGTTTCCAAGGTAGTGAGGCATTCCTTTATATTAACTGGCTATGCTCATGTACTTGTCGTAGTTTCCCAATATCTCTAATTAGTTCAACATTGGTCACCATCGTAGAAGCAAATCTGTTTTGCAAACACAGATCTGTCAAGTTGATCTATGTTAGGTTTAAATTAGGGCTTAGGGTGTGATTTGGGGCTAATTATACTGCTAAAACAATAAGGAATAAAAGCCTAGGAGTCTCACCTAGAGTTTCTTAGGAGTCACACTTAAGAATGGTTGAGTCACACAACTAAAGAGCAAAACTTTGCTGAAAATTTTGAAATTATTATTCTCTATATTTTTAAAGAGAGTACAAAGCCTATTTATAGACAAGCAAGCAAGCCTAATCCCAATAGGATACAAACTCTTTATTAAAATTCTAATATCCTAACGTATTAATAAAATTAAACACAATATTTTTCGGCCTAAAACTCTAAAATAATTAAAAGTCTAAAATTAAATTCCTAAAAGAAATACAGTCTTTAAAACTTAAACTAAAATAATTTCTATTGCTGCCATTTTGCATCACTTATGAACTGAGAGAAAGGAGAATGTAAATATTAAAATTAAAATTTCATGTTTACAAAACTTACCATTTTAAAAACAAAGACTTGATCATTTAAACCAATTATTAAGACTTAATTCGTGACTGCTGGTTTTTCTGTTGCTTGACCATAATTAATGCTTGCTGCTAACTATCCCTAAACTGCACTTGACTGACTATTAAAAAGATTTTTCCTCATTCCATTCTCTAGTCCGACCCGTCAACTTCGATCTCATTTCGTATATGATAGGAAATCGACATCTTTTCGGGTAACCATATACTTCAGATCATTACTTGGAGCTCCTAATTAGTTAGATGCTCGAGAAAAGTAAAAGAAGGTAGCGGTCTTTGCAACTTGAAAGCACCTTCTGTAAGTTCATCATACAAACCTAACATGCTTCTACACAATATGAAACATGTTAAACAAATAAAAGCGGAAGCGATAGGATCTAACCTCCAGCCATTGCACTCTGTAACTCTGCTGTTGAAGCGATTTCCGAATCTGACAATCTACTTTGTGTCGATCACAGGCCTTCCAAGTCTTCCAAGCACTCAAAACCTCACTAGATGGTGTTTGTGTGTTTTTAGATTAACATACTTGGAGACTGGAAGGAGCCCTCTTTTATTACTAACGAGAGTATGCTAATTATGGCAATAAAATCACGTTTTAACCATCACAAAATCGTGTTTTAATAGCCAAATATTGAGTTGAGATTCAACGTGAAATTATGGACCATATCTGGAATTGGTCAACCAAATATTTATTTCCATAATTGTGGAGATATACTAACATTCTCCCACTTGGTCCATATATTTCACTTATAGAAGAAACAAATCACATGAATCATGGCGACAGTTCCTCAAGTGGTGAGTATTATTTTCTATGTATTACTATGTAAAAATGTTTCTAAATCAACCCATTTTTACTTAATGAATAAACCTTATGTTTATTCTCGGTCCAAACAACAAGGATATTTCTCAAATAAAACTTTAGTGTATACAAATCAAAATGAGAAACATCATATTATTAATAAGAGTTTCAATTACAATCAAAATGTGGGACCAAGTCTCATTTTCTCTACATGATCCTTAAATTTAAATGGTGGCATGCCCTTAGTCAAAGGATCAACTAACATCAATTCAGTGCTAACATGTTCAATGACCACTCTTTTATCTCTAACACGTTCTCTAATGGCCAAGTACTTAATGTTGATGTGCTTACTTCGACTTCCACTCTTATTGTTGTTAGCCATGAATACCGTAGCTGAATTGTCACAATATATCCTTAATGGCTTAGATATGGAGTCAACAACTCTAAGCCCACCAATGAAACTCTTAAGCCAGACACCATGTGAGGTAGCCTCAAAACAGGAAACGAACTCGGCCTCCATAGTGGAAGTGGCAGTCAGTGTTTGCTTAGCACTCTTCCATGAAACAGCTCCACCGGCAAGCATGAAGATGTAACCGGATGTTGATTTCCGAGTATCAACACAACCAACAAAGTCTGAGTCTGAGTAGCCAATCACCTCCAACTTATTAGTCCGTCTATACATAAGCATGTAATCCTTAGTGCCTTGAAGATATCTAAGCACCTTCTTCGCAGCTCTCCAGTGGTCCATCCCTGGGGCACTTTGGTATCTACCCAACATTCCTACAACAAAAGCAATATCAGGCCTGGTACATACCTGTGCATACATAATGCTTCCAATAGCTAAAGCATATGGAATGTTCTTCATCTATTCTCGTTCAAGATCATTTTTCGGGCATTGGTTCAAATTGAACCTGTCACCCTTCGCAATGGGAGCTGGGCTTGGTGAACAATCTTTCATTCTGAATCTTTCCAAGACTTTATTAATATAGGTTTCTTGTGATAGACCTAATATACCTCTATGTCTGTCTCTATGGATCTTAATGCCAATGACATAAGATGCATCGCCCATATCCTTCATATCAAAGTTCTTAGAAAGAAATTGTTTCACCTCACGTAGCATCCCCTTATCATTGGTTGCAAGCAGAATATCATCCACATATAGCACAAGGAAACAAATCTTGCTCCTACTGACCTTTTGGTATATACATTGATCTATGATGTTCTCAACGAAACCAAATGAAGAGATGACTTCATGGAATTTTAGATACCATTGGCGGGATCCTTGTTTCAACCCATATATGGATTTCTTCAGCTTACAGACCAAATGCTCACCATTACTAGAGGAAAAACCTTTAAGTTGTTTCATGTAAACCTCTTCCTCTAGATCACCATTGAGAAATGCTGTTTTTACATCCATTTATTGCAACTCTAAGTCAAAATGTGCAACAAGCACCATTATGATGCGGAGAGAATCTTTCTTAGATACAGGAGAAAAGGTCTCCTTGGAATCAATTCCCTCATTTTGAGTGAATCCTTATGCTACGAGTCTTGCCTTATAACACTCAATGTTGCCTAATGAGTCAGTCTTGGTCTTAAAGACCCATTTACAGCCTATAGCCCTGGCCCCATTAGGCAACTCGACAAGATCCCATACTTCATTAGATGCCATTGAATCCATCTCATCCTTCATAGCATCGAACCAAAGTTTTGTTTCTTTGCTGTTCATGGCTTGTGAAAACGTCTCTAGATCATTAACGGGCCCAATATTGAAATCATACTCTTGTAGATACACAATGTAATCACTAGGAATACCCGATTTCCTTTCCCTAGTAGACCTTCTTAATGTTGTTCAACATTCTCTGAAAGATCATGTTGTTCAACTGGTTGCTCACTCAATTCTGGTATATCCAGAGAAGCCTCGTCTATTGGTAAGTCATCAACTACTTGTAGATCCTCAATGATTGGTTGTTCAATGTCCAGTTGCACTGAAGGGACATTGTTCATGATAGCTAATCCTTGACTCGAGTTAGAAGGTTGATCTCTCACAGAAACTAGTTCTTGAGATTGATCGCTCCCACTAACTAAGTCATTTTCAAGAAACTTGGCATTCCTTGATTTCACAATTCTAGTGCTATGAGATGGACAATAGAATTTGTAGCCTTTGGACCGTTCGGCATATCCAATGAAATACCCACTTATGGTCCTAGGATCGAGTTTCTTTTCCTATGGGTTGTAAACTCTTATCTTAGAAGGGAATCCCCAAATGCACATATGACGCAAACTCGGTTTTCAACCTTTGAATAATTCAAAAGGTGTCTTTGGAACGGCCTTGGTTGGAACCAGGTTCAATATATACGCTGCCGTTTTAAGAGCTTCAATCCATAAAGACTTAGGCAACTTCGAGTTGCTAAGCATACTACACACCATTTCCATCAAAGTTCGGTTCCTTCTTTCTGCAACACCATTCTGGTTTGGTGAACCAGGTGAAGGAGACCGAAACAAACATGCAGCTGAATTTAAATCATTCGGCCTCCACCAGGATCGATTCGGAGAGTTGCCTGATTAGGGTTTCGAGATTTTACCTAAAGTTTTCTTTGATTTCTGTCGTTGGTCGAGTCACAAGCAACAACCTTTCGTTCCTGCTTCTATGGTATCCACACGAACGGATCTCACGACTCTTGAACGTCTCACGATCAGAAGCCTTAAGGAGCGTTTTTGATTCTTTATAACCGAACTGCTAGCTTCGATTAAAAGAATACTTTTCTGTTTTCTAATTGTTGTACGGCTATGTTTCAAAAAACATCCTTTTATAGGCAGTAAATTTTACCCTAAAATTTACTGCCAAACAGAACTCTAATCCTACTTAGAATAGGATTAGTTATATCCCTAATCCAATTTAGAATAGGATTAGTTATATCCTTAATCCAATTCAGAATAGGATTAATTAAGCTCCTCATTGATCCGTTCTAAGTGTGCGACCCAATAGGTTCTCAAAACAATGGCAATGACAAAATTGTCACAGGCAATGAGCGGTATCTAGCAACACATCATTGCTACCCATGTAACGAAAATGTCAATGACTCGACATAACCTTACTCATGATAGATGTTATCGTGTAGTCTAATCCCTTTATCCTTTGATGTCTTGATTAGACACAAGTCATGGAATGTGTCACACTTGTATAGTCTAATCAGCGTTTCTTGATTCCTAAGTAGACTAATTAAACAAATAAAATCAATCTCATATTGACTTATTCGAGCACGGCCATGCATTTTAGTCTCACTCTATCAAAGGGCCCAAGACATCACTCTTGTTATATAAGAGGGATAAATCCTATCTTGATCAGTCAACATCCCTCTACATAGATCGAGGCATACCCAATTACTACCTTTATAGTCCATCCTGTTACGAATGACATCTAGCAGCATTAAAGTATGCAATTCTCTATGTTGGGATCTCTGATGATCTCAAGTCAAAGGATCACATACACCATCATCACTATGAGAATCGCTTATGACACTCATATAACAATCCATGTAGCGTTCTCATGGAGGGTCGATCCAGTACATAGTTCTCTAACATGTACCTATGTGATGACTTGATATCCTATATCCATGACAATGGTCATTAGTCAACCACATACTAGTCTTATCGTATCATTGTTATCCTTGTTCACAATAATACTTGACTAGGATATTTTAAGAATAGTGTGTTATTACTATTCTAAGGACATTATCATATAAGATTATATTACGCAGTTATAAGACAAATATAATAATGAACTATAAATAAAAATGTCATGATACATAAAAATGCCAAAGTCAATCATCTAATGAATGGTTCTAAGGGCATAATCCAACACCAGGCATGGTATATTGGGCAACAATCCCATTTTCTTAAAGGAACTTCGCAAATGGTCCAGGTGCTTGTCCATCTTCAGTGTATCTATCGTAATACTCCCCACCTCTATCAGTTCTTACTATCTTTATGGGTTTTCCACATTGTTTCTCTACTTCAACCTTAAAGATTTTAAAGGCGTCTAATGCTTCGTTCTTGTTATAAAGCATGTAAAGATACAAAAACCTCGAGTAATCATCAATAAAGGTGATGAAGTATTTCTGACCATATGCATCAATGTCTGGACAACATATGTCAGAATGTATGATCTCTAATATGGTTGAACTCCTATTGGCACCTTTCTTAGACTTGTTGGTTTGCTTACCCTTAATGCAATCCACAGAAGTGTCGAAATCAGTAAAATCGAGAGTACTAAGTATTCCGTCTTTTACCAATCTCTTAATTCTATTTATGGAGATATGACCTAATCTCCGGTGCCATAAAGTGGAGGAGTCCTTATTCATAACACATTTTTTAGTGCCAGTCTGAACATGCAAGGCGTTATGAGCAGTGTCATTTTGCAAATCAATAGAGAAAAGACCATCACATAAGGTACCATTCCCAACAATATCAGACTTAAAATATATCAATACTGATTTATTTGAAAATTGAAAGGAATATTCATAAGGTACCAGCTTAGAAACAGAGATTAAATTTCTCGAGAAACTAGGAATATAAAAGGTCTTTTCTAATTGCAAAACAAAACCACTCCTAAGAACTAAAGTGGACGTTCCAACGCCTTCAACACGTGAGCGCATCTTATTTCCTGAATAGATGCTCTCCTTATTTCCCGAATAGATGCTCTCCTTATTTCCCATTGGCTTCCTTAGGTTTGTCATACCTTGCAAGGAAGTCAAAATGTGAATTGTAGATCCATAATCAATCCACCATGTGTTATGATTAACCTCAACCATATTTGATTCAAAACAAACATATGAGAGTGAATTACCTTTTTTAACGAGCCACTGCTGAAGCTTGACACAGTCCTTCTTCATGTGTCCCTTCTTTTTACAGAAGGAACACTTGGACTCTTTCTTAATGTCAGCTTGGGTAGGGATTTTCCCTTTTCCCTTGTTCTTGGCCAGATCCTTGGTCTTTCCTTGGCTTGCAAAAAATGCACCTTCACCCGATTCCAAAAGCAGCCTTCCCTCCTCTTGAACACACATGGTCATCAATTCATTGATGGTCCACTTATCCTTATGTGTGTTGTAGGATATCTTGAATGGTCCGTACTGCTTTGGTAGAGTGTTCAATATATAGTGCACAAGAAAAGAGTCAGACATCTCCACCTTTAGCTTCTTGAGTTGGGCCGCAATATCTCTCATGGCCATTATGTGCTCGCGCACTCCTTTGACACTGGTGAGCCTTATTGATGAGAACTTCATTATCAGGGTGCTGGCCAACGCTTTGTCTGAAGTGACAAACTGATCATCTATGGCCTTCAGTAAGGTCTTAACGTTGGTATGCTGTTCGACAGAACCACGTATCCCAGCAGATATCTTTGCCTTAATATACATGACACTAAGGCGATTGGATCGGTCCCAGCGTTCATGTAAAGCTACTTGAGCAGGAGTGTTGGTCTTAGTCAATACGGGCTCGTCTTTCCTTATAGCATAGTCTATATCCATGCACCCTAATTGGAGGAGAACTCTCTCCATCCAAACCTTGTAGTTCTCTCCATCTAGCTCGGGAACTTCTAGGTTAATACTAGCCTGAGGAAACACTGCATATAGAAAATAGACATGCTTATGTATCTAGAATTTTTTTGAGACAAACTTAATTATGTCTACCAATGTAAACATGTTTTATTAATGAATCCCAAACATAAAACTTGCCTGTGGGCTAAAGTTCTAATTCTAATAGATTCATATCATAATGATAAAACTATCAAATTATATCATTTCCTAATTCCTGTGGGTAAATTAAGAAACTAATTTGATATTTTATCCTAATTAGTTATAAAATTATAATAAAAATTCCTGTGGGATAAAATTTATTATAACCTTATAACTAATTACAATTTATGTCTAATATCATTATGTGATTTTATAAATATAATTTTACTTAATTAAGGTTGCTGTGGCTAAGCTCCAATTAAATAAATTATAAATCACTTAGACATATTGGTAAAATTCTAAGTTTATTCACATTTTAAAAATTGCAATTATAATAAGGCAACTTTAATTCCAAATAATATGAATAACTTAGCTACATGTGCTTTTAGTATAAAAATAACAAAATTATACATATTCAAAATGAGCACATATACACATTCAAATCAAATTTTCATAATTTAATCATAATTTTATGATAATTTTCACAAAATTATTCAATTTAAAAATTATAGCATTTATAAAAATTTCAAATTTATGAAAAATCCTCATAAAATCCAAATAATGAGAAGTTTTCATAATTATATTAATTTTGTGAAAATGATTTAATTATTCATAAAATTATGAAAATTATAGAACTGAAAATTTGATATAAAACTATCAAAAATATAATTATTTGGCCTAAATTAAATAATTTAAATTACTTAAATTAAATAAATCCTTAAGGCCTAAAATAAACCAAATGGCCCTTTTATTTAATCCACATGGCCCAAATAATCAAACAATCTAGCCCAAAACAAAAGTAAAAACCCATAAATTATATGGCCTAAAACTAACAAAAAAGACCAAACAGTGGCCCAAAACCCGAGGCCTAAAAGGTTTTCCTTTCCTTTTCTTTTTTTTTTGAACAGTGGCGCATATACAACAAGGCGCGGGCGCGTGATATCCACACGCCCGGTTGACACTATTAGGCACGTGCGCTTCTTCTTCTTCGCCCGAACGGGCAGTTTGTAGAATTTTTGGGTCTTTTCAACCTGACTCGGCATAAACCCCTTTAAATAGTCTCGTTTTTCATGTATTTTTTTTATCCTTAGAGCTCTCCAACAATAGAGCTAAATTATTTGAGCCAAAATCGCATGAAAATGGGATGGGTTTCAAGGAACTCGAGACTTAAAGCTTCAAAATATGGGTTTTTATGGCTTCTTTCTACAGATCTCTAGCAAGACAGAGGTTACACGACTGCTCTGATGCCAAATGTAAGTTCATCATTGTAAGATCCGATTCTACACTACTGTAGAGTCTAATTCCATAAATTGATAATGGAAATTAAATAAATAATGAGTATTGAATTCCACATGGGTAAAGAACTCCTTAATTTAAGAAGTAAATAGAGCAATTTAGGTGAAACAATGTATGGGCGAGAAGATAGAGCAGCTCGCCAATGGTCGAGCAAGGGTCATAGCCCAATGAGACGCGCTATCAGATTCGCCCAAGTGATGAGAATGGCGAGTTGATGATGGCGAGTTGGTTGTTTGCCTCTTTGGTTTGGCGAATAGGTGAGTTCGCAAGCTAGTTGTGTAAGGTGATCGCCAACAATGTAGCAGTGGTTGTGATCGTCAAATCCCTATGTGGTCGCCCAATGGCGGAGAAGGCGAGTAGGATTCAGTGGCCTCACAGGCGAATATGTGAGTTCGCCAAGGCTGTGGATAGATTATGACAGTGTTGGGCGAGGACTGTGATCGCCCAAAGAATGTATTTGGCGAGTAATGTGGTCGCCCATATAGAAGCACAAATGATAGTTTAAAGTAAGGCAATGAGTACTCGCCAAGTCAATGTAATCGCCAAGAGATGGAAATCAGCTCGTAAATCACCAAATATTGTTGGTGAACTGAAATTGAAATGGAATGGGCGAGCTGAGGTCTCAGGTTGAATAGGCGAACTGGAACTGGAGTCATTATGTAACCGTTTTGCCATTTTGCAGCAAAAATTGACTTTGTATGTTATTTGGTTGAAGACAATAAATGAAGAAAAGTTAAAGTCAATAAGGGAATTAGCCTTATTGGTTGAGGAATTAAGCAAAGTCTGCAGCAGAAGAAAAAGGCGTATGAAAGGGAGACTTCCACACCACTTTGAGCTGCAGTTTTCTTCATGCCTTAAATGCATGAAAGACGTGGAATAAATGCAAGAAGATGGGATAAGGCCAAGTGATGAAATCTGATTGGAGAGCATGGCTATATAAGAAGTGACATTTGAGGAAAACCCATTTAGCCAACTTCATCTTTCTCCCGGAAACTATGCAACTGCAAGTTTCTGTTATTCCTTCCAATCCTGCCATGGTTGATTATTTGAGCTTGACTCTTCAGGCGGCTAAACAAGTAAACCAGCTTGCAAACCTTTTTCCTCTTAGTTTGATGAGTTAAAGGAATAAGCAAAGGAAGGCCTACGTGAGACAAGAAGTAATCTGTTCTGGAAGTGCAGTTGGTTGAGGTGAGTTTCATATGTCTGAGGTGTTCTTGATGTTCATCAGTAGATTTATATGTTTACATCATAATAAACATAGAAATGCAACCTTGTTTTAGTTAGATCCTTAGAGAACATGAAAACAAGGAAAATAATGGAATAAGTGACGAGATTGGCGACTATAGTGATCGCCTATCAGGAAAATTAGTAATCGCCAATGAGGGCGAGCAAGTAACAGAACTCGCCAAAGTGTTGTTCAAGGGGCAAGGTCACCCAATGCCAGTTTAAGTTACAGGCGAGCCCAACTCTGAATAAAAAGCCACGTATGGCGAGCTCAAATGGATGTTCATTGGGCCAGTTGAATGTTGGGCGAACTCCCTCAATAAAACCAATGTGGCATGGCGAGTTGAAATTGTGCACGAGCCGCTCCTAATTAGCTAATATATGAATGGTAAGAATATTGGGTGAGCTCCCACGTGTAAGCCATTTGATGAATGGCGAGCTCGGTTAACAAGCTAATAAAATGTGTCTGGGCGAGCTGGTTGATTTACCTGAAGTCTCGCCCAAGTAATGGAAAAATATATAAAGAAAATATTGATGGAATTTATATATAATTTGCAGCCGATAATTGGGAATGGCTATGGGCGAGCAGGGAGTAGGGCAAAGCAAGGCTTCATTGGACTAGGTAAGGGGGATGTGTGTGAAGTGAATGCATGTCCTGTCGAGTAAATTTCTTAGAAATTATTGAGAAATTGTTTTGTTTTATGACATGCATTGTTTGAGAAATCTATTTTATATTGGGCGAGCTACTAAGCCGACCCTTGTGATAATTGTGGGCAAATTGGTATTGGCGGGCGAACCAAGCTTTTATGAATTTTTGGCGAAGAAGCCTTTTATGATATTTGGCGAGTAACTTTGTTTAAATAAAAAGGCGGGCGAGCCAGTTTGGCGAACCCCTTGTTTTTCTTTGGGCGAGCCAGGTTGCTTGTGTTGAAAAGGCAAGTGGCGGGCGAATACTATTCGTCGCACTTATGATTGACCATGGGCGAGCTGACCATGGCGAACAGATTTCACGTTTCCAAAGTTTCTTAATTGAAAAATAAACTAATTTTCATATCTTTGAAAATAGAAATTTTAAACCCTTTTGGGCGATTTGATTAATGGGCGAGCCACTGAGGGCAAGCCAGTTTTGCTTGTTGATTAAAGAGCAAAGATGGGCGGGCAAACACAAGTTCACCGCAATGGGCGAGATGCCATGTGCGAGCCATATTGGGCGAGATGCCATGTGCGAGCCATATTGGGCGAGCTGACCATGGGCGAGCAGATTTTAAATATTGAGAATTTGGAAGGTTTTTAACGTGTTTTGTAAACAGAAGCCTAAACCTTTTTGGAAAAATCAAATCTTTTTGAGAAAATGATAATATGGTGAGATAATTCCATAAAGGTTTTCATGAGATATAAAAGTTATTTTTGAGACTTTAGGCCATGAGTTCATGCGTTACTATTGCGTGACCCGCCTGGGGCGGTGGCTCTGTCGATGGACCAACGAGTGCACCTCAGGGCGTCACAAGGCTGATGGACCCGCCAAGTCATCAGCGGTCTCGAGGTCACTTGGCAAGTGGACCCGATGACCACCTATAGATTATGGCCATAGATCTGAGATAGCCGTGAGGGGCGGTGGCCTACGGGTGCACCCCAAAAGCGGATTTGTATTCCTGGGGGAACAATGATAGCATGATTCGTTTGTTGCCTAGTCTCAACTTGTGGATTTCTGTTTATTGAGAGGATTTATTGAATCCTATCTACTGTTTACTACATTTCAAAGTAAACTGTTTAACCAGTGGTTTGAATGGTGTATTGAGAGTGTTGCTTACTATATCCACTGTTTTCCTATGTGATATGATTTTAGGAAAAACAAATATTTTGTGGTATATAGTCTTTATTTTTATAAAGCAGCATATGTCTCCTTTACTGAGCTATGAATTGCTCACCCCTTTTGTTTTAACTCCACAAATAAAAGACACGGAGTTGAGAGAATTAGCTCTCAGATGGGTGTAGCTATGTTAAAAACGTTGAGGCATGTTATGTTAAACGTGACAGGTACAGTCTCTTCTCTTTTACATTTCAGACATAAGTATACAGTACTTCTTTATGGAAAAAAAGGTTAACAGGGGATGTCAGATGTAAGAAATAATGAAAAAGAAATTTCATATTCCGCACTTGATAAATAAATGTTATTATTTATCATTATCATTGTAGAATGTTAATGGCATCGCAGACAGCCCAACCGGTAAAGTTGTATGGAAATACGTGAAAAATGTGGTAACGGGATGTTACAATCATACAAACCTAACATGCTTCTACACAATATGAAACATGTTAAACAAATAAAAGTGGAAGCGACAGGATCTAACCTCCAGCCATTGCACTCTGTAACTTTGCTGTTGAAGCGATTTCCGAATCTGACAATCTACTTTGTGTCGATCACAGGCCTTCCAAGTCTTCCAAGCACTCAAAACCTCACTAGATGGTGTTTGTGTGTTTTTAGATTAACGTACTTGGGGACCGAAAGGAGCCCTCTTTTATTACTAACAAGAGCATGCTAATTATGGCAATAAAATCACGTTTTAACCATCAGAAAATCGTGTTTTAATAGCCAAATATTGAGTTGAGATTCAGCGTGAAATTATTGACCTATCCAGAATTGATCAACCAAATATTTATTTCCATAATTGTGGAGATATACTAATACCTTCTCCTTATCAAAGTCAACTGTCATGAGCTTTGGGACTTTTCTTTTATAATGCTTCAATATGAAACCTCTAGCAGTGAGTTGTAAAAGCTTGGAAACCAATGGGAAATTTATCTTTCCTTCTCATTAATGTTATGTTGCTCATTTTCTACTCTAGATTCTCTAATGGAGTCGATAACTTTAACTCTTCTAAGTCTTTAAGTGATGGGAGGACCTTGGTTTCAAGCGATGGAACCTTCCAACTTGGCTTCTTCAATCCTGGAAGCTCTAAGAACCATTACTTGGGAATTTGGTACAAGAAAATCCCTGTCCGAACTATTGTTTGGGTTGCAAACCGACGCAACCCGAGCAATAACTCATCTGTCGTGCTGTTGTTCAACAGAAAAGGCAATCTTATGCTGTTCAGTCGGAGCAACGGTGTTGTACTATTGTTTGGTCAACAAACTCAAGGAACACAGCTCGAAATCCAATAGTCCAGCTCTTGGATTCTGAAAATCTTGTCATGAGTGATGGAAATGATGATGGCAATTCAGAAACCTTTTTGTGGCAAAGTTTTGATTATCCAACTGATACTATACTACTAGAGATGAAATTAGGATGGGACTCAAGAACTGGTCTTCATCGGCATTTGTCAGCATGGAAGAGCTCGAATTATCCATCTCCTGGAGACTAAACTGCCGGCATTGAGCTATACCATTACCCTGACTTTGTTTCTTGGAAGGGCACAAAAAAGTGGCTTGGGCAGGGTCCTGGAATGGCCCTGATGTTTTATATTAGTATAGTACAGATAAAAGATTTGATAGCTTTGTTTTGCTTCATCCATAAAATCAAAATGACTAATGAAATAGGAACAACAGAAAGAAACAGATATTCTAGCATGAAAATTACATCTAATTTATTTCTCTTGAAATTTCACATTTACTCTGAGAGAATTGTTCATATGTATTTTCAGGAATTTGATTAGGTCCCTATCATTTTATTCCTCTAAATAAGCACCCTTACAACATAGTTGAACTCCTGACCATACAAATGGGACGCGCAAGCTGCTTTGTACGTTAAAAGCTCCAAGAGCCCTGTTCCAAGCAAGAACAAAAAAAATCTAATTAACCAAGCTAATTCATTCTAGCGTGAGATAAGGAAGAAAAAATGGGAAGGGATCATGAAGCGCATGGAGTACTTGGCGATATGTATACTAAAATATGAAAGATACAACTTGAATATGACCAGGTGAAACTTGACAATCAATTTGACACGGTTAACCGATTTTTCTATAGGAACAGGCTTAAAGGTTCCGACCTTGCAATGCAAATAACAGCAATTGAAAGCTCGATAAACTATAATGTCAGTCAATGGTTGTCTCAATCAACATGGGGTTCAAATTCCTACGAGATCTGAGATAGTAAAGAATTAAGCAAATCGGTGCAGACATTCCATGATATGAAACAGTAACACACCTGAGGCAATTTCTGATCCAAGCATCTTCTTGCCAAAGTGACGTTTTAACCAATATTTGCAGCGTAATCTCCAAGCATTTCTTGATTTTCCCTCTGTAAATATTTTTGGCATCCTTTTGTAGTAAATAGAGGGGTTTGCTTTTTGTACACCCTTGTTCCCATTGAGCCATACTGACAATCTATCCTCTTCATATTGATATATTTTGAGGAAGCATGAAGCAAACTCCCTCCATATATTGGACTCTGGATAGGTAGCTTCCAAATGCAAGAATATCGAAACCCCAGTTATATATGCAAGAATATCTATGATTAAGAGGGCGGAGGCATTGGTTGTCAAAATCCAAGTGCAACTAATGAGGAAGAGGAGAAGATGGATGGGGCATGGTGGTGGCCATGTGTCACAACTCACAACCAACTAGGGATAGAGTCAATGCATGGACCAACTGCCAAATAAAGTGAGCAGTAATCTACCTCTGCAAGATAAATGATAACATACCATTTTGATGAATGCTGATAAGCCTTGCCAATGAGTGGCTGCATGTTGGATCCTTCTTCAAAATCTCCTCGAAACAATTAGAGAGCACGACAGAGTCATTAGAATAAAATCAGCACATCAGTGTTTTGTAAAGCCAAAAAGAGGAATGACAGGAAACATTAGCATACCGCAGGAACAGTTAAATCTTCTCCATGATATTTAGAAAGTTCTCCTGAAAGCGGGTTCCAGGGGAGAGAGTAAAAAATAATTAAAATAACTAAAATAATTAGTCTGTTCTATTGAAGGATAACTTCTAAGCAATGAGGGAACTTTAGCCTCAAAGATGCCAAGAAAATGTCGTCAAACGTAAGAAAAAAAAAAGGTAATGTCAAGAAAAACTCTCCGCCTGTCACAAAAAAAAAAAGGTAATTGTTCATTGTGCTTTTTCTTTTTTCTTTTTGGTTCATTGAAATTACTTTTACTGTTATTCTCAAGTCAACTGCATTAAGCCAAAATGAAATATAGAACCTTAGGGATTATATTTTCCAATTTCAATTCACTTCTTGGCAACCAGGGTAAAAAGGAAAACAAAAACTTATTTGGGAGAATAGTACCTAAATGGAAAGGGCATGTTTGAAATGTTACAGAACTTTTTTACTTCACTTAGGGCCTCATTCACATGACCTGCAATCAGCAACAACTGGCATAAAATGGACAGAAAGAAAATTCAGAAAATTACATTTGAACCAGTAAGAACGAATAACTTTTGCATAAGTTATTCTATAATTAGTGAAATTTACTAAATTTAAAGACCTTATTAATTAAAAAATTTAAGATTTCTGCAATAAAAGATTTATACGTAACATTATTGGAAAATTATTAGTCATTCTATGTTTGGATTCATTGTGTTTCCTGATGTTTTGACATTATCATGGAAGCATGAACAATTTTTTTTTGTTTACTTAAGAAGTGTTTTGATACTACGTTAGGTATGAGATTCATTTTTGCTCATGCTACGTGATTGCCGTTGGCTCAAAAACATAATGAAAATTCAAAAAAAGACTTTTTCACTACAAAATTATTCTTAGTCAAAAACTCAATAAACATTACACCGCTAATTTACAAGCATAGCAACTAATTCACATTACCAGTTTCCTTTACCCTTAATTACACCACTAATCAATTAATAATGAGCTCAGAGGTTTATTAGGTAAAAAGTCTTGCTGATATGTGGAAAGTACTTGACTCTGTCTTGTACTGACAAAATGAATTCACCAACTACACTATCGAATTACCAGATTCCTACAATTGTACTTACGAATCCATTTAGATTGTAGACGCATATTTTGGGAATTAAAAGGGTCGTGGCCAATTTTCAGCAAAAATGTCATAGTTTAATGTTTATGTAACATAAGGTTAGGATGGATGAAGTGATTCACTTTGATGAAATTAAAAAAATATATATTAAATATATATAATTTTTAATAAAATAATTTTAAAAAATTTAAAAACAAAGACAAAAAAAAATTTACCTTTTAAAATTTGTCTTTTTTTTTGGATCTCACCGCACCGGTCTCACCTTGCTAGTCGGGGATCTAAATTAGCCAATAATCTTTCCTTGTTTCAGGTCGACTAATATTGCTACTGCCAATGGTCCCTCATCTACATTTAACTGATTAATTAATAAAAATAAGATTCTTCCATATTCTCTAGTCCAACTTCGATCTAATTTAGTAATGGAAAGGTATAGGCATATCTGTGCTATCAATAAGATGCAAGCTTTTTTGCTAATTTGACAAGTTTTGGATAATTTGTCTACCATCTTATAGAAAGTAAAAAATTGTAAAGATTTTTAGAAATATGGAATTCTTTGTTTTTTTTTTTACGACAACGGTCTCTATCTCTAAATCAAGAGAAAGAAAAATATAAGTAGATTAAAATTTTAAATTTACATAATTTTCAAGTTTTAAAAATGAAAACGTAATCAATTGGACTAATACTCAAAATCTAATTTTTAATTTCAAAGTCTGTTAGTTTGTCTACTAACCTTAATTAATGATAACAGCCAGCGGTCCCGAAATTGCACTTAATTGATTGGCTAACAGAAGGGTTTTTCCTATTACAATCTTTAGTCCAACTCATCAACTTCAACTTCATTTAGTAATGAAAAGGTATAGGCATATCCATTCAACCAATAAGATGCAAGCCTTTTTTTTTAGTTAACTTGACACGTTATGGTTGCCTACCATTGTATAGAAAATGAAAAACTCAAAAGACCCTACGAAAGAATTTTATTACAGTAGAGGTATCTGAATTAAGAGATGAACTATGTAAGTTTTGAGATTAGAATTTTAGATTTACAGAATTTTCACAATTTAAATATTAAAATGATGTTATTCCACATCTGTTATATATTTTGTTCCTCGTGATCTTATAATCAAGTTGAGCACCTCCACCAATTGTCAATTGATTTTTGGTTAAATGTCTAAAATAATATCAAAAGAAATGCTGTGTAACAAAAAAAAAAGTTATGTTTTGTGATTTTTGCTTAATATCTCTTTCAAGATTATCGCATAATAGGCTTTCACGTCTCTGTCTATATGTGATGGAGGCCTACTAAAGTAGTATTAAAGTAAAACATGATACTCATTAATCATTGAAGTGACATTCAGACTAGATTTTAAGCATCTATGATAATTTTCAACATCCTTAAAATTTTTTCTCTATCTCAAAAAGTTGTTAGAAAGGAGAAGCCAAGTGATTTAGATTACTATTGAGGCATAGAACCTGAGCCTTTATGGATTATATCTAATTGTTATATCAATTAGTTCCTCCTGTAGCGAGCATTCTAATCAAGCATCACATAGCTCAAACCCCCTGCTCATTCTGTAGCTAACTCTGACTCTAATGACATGTTTTTGAAACACCTTAAGGCTTTGCTTGGTAAAAAGGATGGAAATAGGTGAGCATGGAAAATTCTTTAATCTAATGGTTAAGCTACAAAATAAGAAAGTGTTTATGAAACCTAACTATTAGATTATCAAATTTTCCATCCTCACATCTTTCCATCCTTCCTACCAAACAAAGCTCAAATCCAGGTTATTTAACTTTTTCCCAGAAGTAATTCTCCATCATTGCAACTAACATATTTCTCCTATATAGATTGAATTGCTGCCTTTTTATGTTATACCTTACTTAGGAATGAACAATAATATACACATATCCTGAATGCCTGTTAACTTCCTGTTGATTTGGCATCCCGTGAGATATCAAAGCTTTTGTCAATTATTTACAAGGCAAACAGATAAAAAAGGAATGAGCCTTTTGCCCTGCAAAACCATCATTTGCTTATCAGTATATTGTCTTTGGAAGCAGAATGTTAAAGTACTTTTGTTTAAACCATCTTTTTGTGACATGGATATGAGGAATGCTAAACACACCATGCCATTGATGTGTTTGTCATGTCATCATGTCTCTTTGTCGATCTTATGTCATTCATTCCTCATAACTCCAATTTAAATCGAAGAACTGCAGATAGATGCCAATTTCAATGTGTTTTTTGCTCCCTTAAATACGTTTTTAGTTTCAGAACGAATCTGGCTTCAATGAAGATTCAGCTAAACTTTATGTTCTGTCATGAAGAATCGTAGACTAATATATATATATATATATATATATATATATATATATATAATCTTTATCTCCTTGCTTTATTAACATATCCTAAAAACGCTCATTCCCATTCATTTTCCTCAGCACCGAATAAAATGAATCCATTCCAACTTTGATATAGATTGATTTGAATTCATACAATTAAAGTTTAATTTACACCATATTTAATCAGTCAATTCCTGATTAAGTCACCTTTGTTGCAATTGGATATTTTTTTGATTTTTAAAGTGAACTTAAACCTTTGTTCCAGTTGGATATTTTGTTGCTGCATGATTTAGATCTTTTTGTAATAGGCATCTTCCTGTTGTTTTGCATTTTGAATTCCTCCCTACCTTCTTGCTATCTTGCATTTTTTATTCCACTCTTTTCCTTCTTATACCTTGGCATCGCGCAAGCATTATACTAGTTATGATTAAAATTTTAAATTTACATAATTTTCACGTTCTAAAAATGAAAACGTAATTAGTTGGACTAATGCTCAAAATCAAATTTTTAATTCCAAAGTCTGTTAGTTTTTCTACTAACTTAATTAATGATTGTTGCCATCGGTCCCTAAACTCCACTTAATTGATTGGCTAAAAAAGGGTTTTTTCTCAATACAATCTTTAGTCCAACACATCAACTTCAACTTCATTTAGTAATTAAAAGTTATAGGCATATCTATTCAACCAATAAGATGAAAGCTTTTTTTTGGTTAATTTGACACGTTATGGTTGCCTACCATTGTATAGAAAATAAAAGGTTGAAAAGACCCTATGAAAGAATTTTATTACAATAGAGGTATCTAAATTAAGAGATTGAATTGTGTAAATTTTGAGATTAGAATTTTTATTAACATAATTTTCACTCCAAAAATATTAAAATGATGTTATTCCACATCAATTATAAATTTTGTTCCTCATGATCTTATAATTAAATTGAGCACCTCCACCAATTGCCAATTGGTTTTTGGTTGAATGTCTAAAATAGTATGAAAATAAATGTTATGTGTAACAAAAAAAATGCTATGTTTTGTGATTTATGCTTGATATACCTTTCAAGATTATCATATGACAGGCTTTGATGTCACTGTCTATACGTGATGGAGGCCTATTAAAGTAGTATTATCACACATTTATTAAATACTCTACTTCCTATAATCTTACATCCAGTCAATTGATTTGAAGTATATGCAATCAATAAGAAACAAGTTTTTTTTGTTAATTTGGGAAAATAATAAATTGAGAAGATCCTTTGAACGATGAAACTCCTTGAATCAAATTTTATATTTTATTATAACAAAGAGTTATGAATCAAGAGGAAAGAGAACGTAGATATTAAAATTAAAATTTCATATTTACAAAACTTATACATTTTAAAAATAAAGACTTGATCATTTAAACTGATTATCATGATTTAATTCCTAATTCTTGCTAATTTTTCTTACAATTACTTAACCTTAATTAATGCTTGCTGCCAATTGTCCCTAAATTACACTTGACTGACTAACAGCAAGATTTTTCCTCATTCCATTCTATAGTCCAACCTGTCAACTTCAATCTTATTTAGTATATGAGAGGATATCAACAACTTTTTGGGTAACCATATACTTCAGATCATTACTTGAAGCTCCTGATTAGTCGATACTTGAAAAGAGTAAAAGAAGGCAGCGGTCTTTGCAACTTGAAAGCACATTCTCCTTATCAAAGTCAATGGTTATGAACTTTGGGACTTTTCTTTTATAATGCTTCAATATGAAACCTCTAGTAGTGAGTTGAATAAGCTTGGAAACCAATGGGAAATTTATGTTTCTTTCTCATCAATGTTATGTTGCTCATTTTCTACTCTAGATTTGTAACGCCCTCGAAAGCTGGGATTTTCGGGCTAACTTTTTCCTTTTCTTACTGTGTTTCTCACTTGTTCAGTGTAGTTAACAACTAACAAGTAGATTACTACTCGTTAATTTGTTTAAAACTAATTGTCTAAGGTCCCATTCAATCACATCGTAATACATGCCAAAATTGAAACTGAAAAAGTCCTTCGCTCTATACATACTTATTGTCCAACCACACTTTGTAACACAACAATAATCCAACCTGTGGCACAATAATCATTTCAAGAAACCATCTAGAGTATCACATTTTTATCAAGATATACGATCGAGATACTATTCATTAAAAGACGCAATTATATATAATTCTCAATACAATCGTAGTACTTACATCCTGATCCATGTACACTATGTATACCAAAAAGAACCTTATCATCTGGGATATAAACAAAAGTTCTGAAAGATTATACCTCAATATAAAAAGCAGTAACTTAGCAATACGTATGCGAGCTCTTAGTGCAGCACTCTCGCACTCGAGCCTATTTGAAGTAACTTGTGAGGTGGAAGAGGGGGGTGAGCTAATGCCCAGTAAGAAAAATATACACTAAGTGATGTTAGGCTCTTACTATGCTTAATGCATGTTTCTGCGTAAACAAATGCACAAAGTTTAAGTTTCAATGCATTTTATTGAAAATAGTGCAAAGTTAATATGCCACTATTTATAAGCTATAAAATGCTAAACCGAGTAATTCCAAACATATTAGTGCTCACAAATTTACAAAATCAAGATATAATAGAAATAGAAATGATACATTCGTTCGTTCTTTGCAACAGTATCCAGATATACATTTAAAAACATTTTTCATGAGACGGACATCCACTTATGAGATTTGGTAATGTAATCGGGATCTTCAGAAATATAACTAAGAAGCTTTCCATGAAAGCATCCACTGTAGCTAGCAGTGGTCACAATCCCATACCAAGGCTCTATCCATGATCATGAATCATCCCAACACCAGTGATCATCTAGTAGCTGAGGTACAAATCATGACTAGTTGTCGGACAATTATACGTAATTACCACTACCCATTTGCCACACAGGCGGGATCCATGACGCAATTACGTATACGGCGCCTCAATGCCACACAGGCTTACTAAATGCCACACAGGCATAATTAAATGCCACACAAGCAAATGCCACATAAGCATACTAAACGCTACATAGGTGAGTTAAGTGCCACACAGGCAATCCAAGTGCCACAGGCATATACATCATTACGTGTCTCACGAGTCAAAACTTGTTCAGAAATAAAACTTACCATATAGGTTGAGTACCGAAAGCATAAATCGCTTCACATACTTATAGTTTTGAAAATCTCATTGTACGAAGTCAGGCTTAAAAACCATTATCTCAATAACAAGTAACGATGCTTAATATGCATGAGGTTTTAAAGGCATTTTATAAATCTAATTTAATACCAAGAAATTTACTTAAACAATTTCAAACGAAATTTCGGCATTATAACGGCATAGGTAGAGCATTACCCAGCATCATAACCACAATCAAATACCTGTGGAAAACTCAATCAAGCAATATATTTTTTTAATACACCAATTCCAACACAAATCCAAATCTCAAACATTATGCACTTTAAGCACAATCCAACATATTTTGAAATTTAACCAAAATGCCTTTAAATCCAAAAATATTAAATAACATTAATTTAGACATACATAAACATAACAGACTAACAAGCATTTACCGTATATTCCCTTACCTAATGTGTACCACACAAGTGTTGGTGTCACAACCTTGTACACCTTGAACTTTCTCATACTTCTTTGATTTTCTTTACTTTAGCCTTTAATTTAGGGTATTGAACATCATCTATCTCATATAATTTCCTCCTACATTAAAGTACACACAAATATATAAAAAAATTATGTTATTTATTCACTTAGGAAATTTTATATTCTAAATTCTTCCATAAGATCATTACCTTGAAACTTCTTCCTTGGCTGTCAAAATATATTCTTTAACCTCCTTGAATTTTATCTTCACTCATACCTACATCAACAACATTTTTAGCCTACTACTATCTCTTATAACCAACAATTTAAAGACTAATAAGGTAGCCATGCCTTTACCCTTACAAGCTTTGGACTGGCCGAAAGCCACCTCAACCATATCCTTTGTTTCTGTTCGAGAAAAAGGTTGGTAAGCAGCCACTATTGCTTCTATGCTGGCCAAATAAGAGAGGCCCTTATGCCTCTTTTCTTCTCACCCGGTGTCTAGTGTACAGCCCCATTTTTAATGGCTCATATTTCTTGCCCTGATGCATCACCGAGGTATACATCCACATTTTTCTTGTTGCTACCAGGTTCTATTTCAGTTTTTTCTTAACCCTTTTCCCTCGTCACACACCTATTCTCAAATACTCCTCGTTGATCTCCAGGCCATTTCCATCTTTCAAGCCACAATCGAAACCCCTATTCTACCTTTAGGTGCTGATTCACGAGTCTCTCTATCTTTTTTTTTCCAAAAATGAAAACTCCTTAACAGTTAATTTGGTGCCTCACACTCTCCGTTTCACATCCTCTTCATAGCCTTCCTTCTTATCTCGATTTAAGCCTTAGCATTCCTTAACATTTTCAGATTTTGGCACACTACTGCTGCTCTAAATTGTCGCGACAGGGGGGCCTCTTGATGGCCTGAATGCTTCAGCCGAGAGGGGCACTTGCTGTCTCCATTCTTTAGGCTGAAGTGTGACCTTCCTTCCTGCTTTAGCTCTCTTGATCTTCCACGTTTTCCAAGTCTGTTTTTGCTTCTCTGTAGCTCCCATTCTTCTACTGAGGATTGAGATGTTAGTGGAGGTAGGTGGAAATTTGGCTTCTCCAAGACGCCACTAACAAATACCAATATTTTATACTTTAGTCACATGTGTTTTGTTTTATATATGTATATATATGTTATATAGTTTGCTAAATTTCTTTTTCCAACGCCAAAGATAACTATTTATATTCATTTGTTAGTTTTATATATATATATATATATATATATGTAGTTAAGTGTTAATGGTATATTTAAATCATAACATAATGCTATTTTTTTTAATATTAAATAGTAAACAACTAATTTAGGATTAGATAAAATTTTCAGTTATTACAAGATTCTCTAATGGAGTCGATAACTTTAACTCTTTTCAGTCTTTGAGTGATAGGAAGACCTTTGTTTCAAGCAATGGAACCTTCGAACTTGGCTTCTTCAATCCTGGAACTTCTAAGAACCATTATTTGGGAATTTGGTAAAAGAAAATCCCTGTACAAACTATAGTTTGGGTTGCAAACCGATACAACCCAATCAATGACTCATCTGGCATGCTGTTGTTCAACAGAAAAGACAATCTTATGCTGTTCAGTCAGAACAACGATGTTGTATGGTCAACGAACACAGCTTAAAATCCAATAGTACAGCTCTTGGATTCTGGAAATCTTGTCATAAGAGATGGAAATGATGATGGTAATTCAGAAAGTTTTTTGTGGCAAAGTTTTGATTATCCAACTGATACTATATTACTAAGGATGAAATTAGGATGGGATTCGAGAACTGGTCTTCATCGGCATTTGTTAGCATGGAAGAGATCAGACGATCCATCTCTTGGAGACTACGTTGTTAGCATGGAGCTATACAATTACCCCGACTTTGTTTCTTGGAAGGGTACAGAAAAATGCTTTCGAGCTGGGCCTTGGAATGGCCTCGACTTCAGTGTTGCAGTCTTGTTAAAGACTAGTTATGGTCTTCAATATGAATTTGTATGGAATAATGACGAAGTGTACTTCAGATTCTACCTTAGCAAGCAATTAGGTATTAAAAGGTATGTTTTGAACCAAACAAACTACCAGAACCAGGGTTATATTTGGAGTGAAGAAAGTAGAACTTGGGTGCTTTCAACCTATCCTCCATGGGACAACTGTGACAACTATGGACTCTGTGGTGCTTATGGGACTTGTGACATTACTCAATTGTAACTTTTCCAATGTTTAAAAGAATTCAAGCCTAAAGCATCACAAAATGGGACCAATTGGTATCACAGATGTGTATGCAATAACCCATTAGATTGCCAAAAAGGAGATGTATTTAAGAAGTTTAGTGGATTGAAACTGCCAGATACCACACATTCCTGGGTAGACAAAACTATAGGTCTCAAGGAATGCAAGGCTAAATGTTTACAGAACTGTTCTTGTATGGCCTACACAAACACATATATAAAAGGAAAGGGCAGCGGTTGTGCCATTTGGTTTGGAGATCTAATTGATATGAAACAGTTTCTAGATGGTGGCCAAGATCTATACATTCGAATGTCCTCTTCTGAAGAAGGTATGAGCTAATTACATTTGGTTTTATGTGTGAATTCTCAACTCTCATAACTAATTTCTTTCTCTTTTTATTTGGACTCATTGGATTGTCCATGAAGAGCCTAAAGGTGAGGCTAAACTGAAGATGGTAGTGACAATCATAATTCCAACTGTAGTTTTCATAGCTATGGTTCTTTTATGCTATTACATTTGCAGAAGCTGCATGAGCATAAAAGGTAAAAACTATTTGACTTCACGAACAATACTTGGATAATATGACATTCTAAGCTTCATAATATCACGTTTGGCTACTGTTTTTAAAGGGGAAGGAAAATCATGAGGGAAATAACAAGAGCAACATAGGGCAAAAGGAAGATATAGTACTTGAATTTTTGGACCTGGCTACGTTAGCCAAGGACACCAAGGACTTCTTATCCGACAACAAGCTTGAAGAAGGTGGTTTGGGGCCTATGTACAAGGTAGAATTGCAATAGTCTGTTGAAGATGAACATTGGACCAAAAGGTATAAAACTTGTTTAGAATATAGTAAAGATTCATATATGGTACACTGTTTTTAAGGTACTATGGAAGATGGACAAGAAATTGCTATGAAGAGGCTTTCCATAAGCTCAAGACAAGGATCAAACGAGTTCAAAAATGAAGTTGCACTGATAGCCAAACTTCAACATTGGAATCTTGTAAAGCTTCTAGGATGCTGCGTGCAAGGAGGGGAGAGAATGCTGGTTTATGAATTTATGCCAAACTGAAGTTTGAATTCCTTCATTTTCAGTAATAGATCCCTCAGAAAACCAATAAATTCTATAGGCCAGTGTATATTTGTCAAAAATAGTTGTTGTCTAAGACACCAAATTTCAATGTGTACAATGTCAGGTAGAACAAAACAGAAGCTACTAGATTAGCCCAAGCGGTTTCATATTATTAGTGGTGTTGCTTCGGACTTGTCTATTTACATCAAGATTCTAGATTAAGGATTATAAACAGAGATCTTAAAAGTAGTAATGTTCTTCTTGATAGCGAGATGAATCCAAAAATTTCAGACTTCGGCTTGGCTAAAACTTGTGGAGGAGACCGGGCAGAAGGGAACACAAATAGGGTGGTTGGAACTTAGTAAGTGGTTTAGTTCAATTTTCATTTTTCATTCATGAATCCAACTCTGAGCTCTCTACTAATGATTTTCAGCAGTGGTTATATGGCACCGAAATATGCTATTGATGGGCAATTCTCAGTAAAATCGGACGTCTTTAGCTTCGGAATACTGATGCTAGAGTTAATAAGTGGCAAAAAGAATAAAGGGTTTTGCCATCCCACCCATGACCTCAACCTGATTGGACATGTAAAGCACGAAAACTTACTTTTGAACTACTATTATTGTACTTCGAGATTGACCAAAACCTTGTAATTTGTGGCAGGCATGGGAGCTATGGAAAACAAGAAAGCCATTTGAATTGATTGCTTCGTTTTTACGAGACTCATGCTCTGTGTCAAAAGTGGTGAGGTGCATCCACATTGCTCTCTTATGCGTGCAACAACATCCTGAGGATAGACCGAGCATGTCATTTGTGGTTCTTATGCTGGGTAGCGAGACTGCATTAGTGGAACCTAAAGAATTCAGTTTCTTAATCCACAAGAAGTCACTAGAAACAAATTCTTCTCCGAGCAAGATCGAATCATCTTCAATTAATGAAGTTAGTATCTCAATTTTGGATGGTCGATAGAGAAAATTTCTAGCTTGTGTCCTTGATCTCATTTAGTAATGGAGAGGTATAGGCATATCTGTGCTAACAATAAGATGCAAGCTTTTTTGCTAATTTGACAAGTTTTGGATAATTTGTCTACCATCTTATAGAAAATAAAAAATTGAAAAGATCTTTAGAAAAAGGGAATTCTTTGGGTTTTTTTTTGTTACGACAGAGGTCTCTATCTCTAAATCAAGAGAAAGAAAAATATAAGTAAATTAAAATTTTAAATTTACATAATTTTCAAGTTTTAAAATTGGAAACGTAATCAGTTGGACTAATGCTCAAAATCTAATTTTTAATTTCAAAGTCTATCAGTTTTTCTACTAACCTTAATTAATGATCGCTACCAATGGTCCCTAAACTAAAATTATTTGATTGGCTAACAAAAAGGTTTTTCCTCTGCAATCTTTAGTTTAACGATCAACTTCAACCTCATTTAGTAATGAAAAGGCATAAGCATATCCATTCAATTAATAAGATACAAGCATTTTTTTCTTTTTAATTTGACACGTTATAGTTTGCCTGCCATTATATAGAAAATAGAAAATTGTGAAGACCCTATGAAAGATAAAATTTAATTACAATGGAAGTATCTGAATCAAGAGAATCAACTATGTAAATTTTGAGATTAGAATTTCAAATTTACATAATTTTCACACTCTAAATGTTAAAATAGTATTATTTCACATCTATTATATATTTTGTTCCCAGTGATCTTATAGTCAAGTTGAGCACCTCTACCTATTGTCAATTGGTTTTTAGTTGAATGTCTAACATAGTATCAGAAAAAATGTTCTATTTTGTGATTCCTACATGCTACCCCTTTCAAGATTGTCACATGATAGGCTTCCATTTCTCTTTGCCGATACGTGATAGGGGCTTATTAAAATGGTATTATCTCGCATCTATTAAATACTCTACTTCATGTAATCTTACATTCAAGTTGGATCCTTCATTATTGTCAATTGATTTTAGGTGCATCCATGCAATCAATAAAATAAAAGTTTTTTTTGTTAATTTGGGAAAATAAAAAATTGAGATGACCCTTTTAAAAATGAAACTCCTTGAGTCTAATTTTATTTTTTTTATTATAACATAGATTTATGAATCAAGAGGAAGGAGAATGCAAATATTAAAATTTTATATTTATAAAACTTACCATTTTAAAAACAAAGACTTGATCAATTAAACCAATTATCAAGATTTAATTCTGACTCTGCTGGTTTTTCTATTACTTGACCTTAATTAATGCTTGCTGCTAACTGTCCCTAAACTGCACTTGACTGACTATCAAAAAATTTTTACTCATTCCATTCTCTAGTCCAACCCGTCAACTTTGATCTCATTTAGTATATGATAGGATATCGACATCTTTCTGGGTAACCATATACTTCAGATCATTTAAAATATCAATTCTTTGATAATTTATTATTTTTATCATATAAATATATATTTTTATTATTTGTAATGACAAAAATATTGTAATGAAAATACTGTTTGCAACAATAATATTGGTTATTAATTTTTTTTTTACATTGTAAAACAAATTAGAAAAGATAAAATTTTGATGTAGCAATGGCTATAGTCGTTGTGAATAAAATTAGAAACAACGGAATTATTGTTTTGTATTTATTTGTAGCAACGACTCTAGTTGTTTCTAAACTAACTATTGCAACAATTAAACAACTGTTGCCAAAAAGAAATTGCAACCAAATATATTTCGTTGCTAAAAAAAGTATAGAAAAATATTAAGTCATTGTTAGAACAATAATTTAATTAGTAACAAGAAAAAGTCATCGTGACTTTTTTTTTTGCAAAGATTTATTTTTCGATAAAAGTCGTTACATATAGTTTTGGCAATGGAATTTTATGTAAAGTCATTGTAAAAGAAGCTTTAGCAATGATAATTTTGCATTTTGCAACGACTTTAAGCATTGCAAAAAGCTTTTTTTCTAGCAGTGCAACGGAATTGATCATGTTCCTTATGCCATATATACAGAGAGGCCAATTCATGTGCAAATTACCTAGCTAGTAAAGCTCATGACAGCTCTTATGATATCCAACAACCATAAGAAGTGCCCTCTGGTCTGGGAAGTCTACTTCAGTTTGATGCTATGGGAACCGGGGTACCCAGGGCCTGCTTAGTTTAGTTGTTTATTTTCATTTAGATGTGCCAAAACAAATTGAGAAGACTGTTTGAAAAATGGAATTCTTTATTATTTTTTTACGACAAAGGTCTCCATCTCTAAATCAAGAGAAAGAAAAATATAAGTACTATAATTAAAATTTTAAATTTGCATAATTTTCACGTTCTAAAAATGAAAACGTAATCAGTTGGTCTAATGCTCAAAATCTAATTTTTAATTCCAAAGTTTGTTAGTTTTTCTACCAACCTTAATTAATGATTTCTACCAACGGTCCCTAAAATGCACTTAATTCATTGGCTAACAAAAGGGTTTTTTTTTCCTTAATACAATCTTTAGTCCAACTCATCAACTTCAACTTCATTTAGTAATGAAGGTAAAGGCATATCCATTCAACCAATAAGATGCAAGCTTTTTTTTTATGGACAAGTCATCGCTAATTTCAAAACTGATTGCTTTGGGTTATTTTGACAGGTTTTTTGATTAGTTTGACACGTTATGATTGCCTACCATTGTATAGAAAATAAAAAATTGCAAAGACCCTATGAAAGAATTTTATTACAGTAGACGTATTTGAATTAAGAGAATAAACTATGTAAATTTTGAGATTAGAATTTTACATTTACAGAATTTTCACTCTAAATATAAAAATGATGTTATTCCATATCTTTTATATATTTTGTTCCTTGTGATCTTATAATCAAGTTGGGCACCTTCGCCAATTGTCAATTGGTTTTTGGTTGATTGTCTACTATAGTATCAAAAAAAAATAGTTATGTTTTGTGATTTCTACTTGATATCTCTTTCAAGATTCTTCATAATATGCTTTCATGTCTTTGTCTATATGTGACGGAGGCCTATTAAGGTAGTGTTATTACACATCTATTAAATACTTTACTTCTTGTAATCTTACATCCAATCAATTGATTTGAAGTACATGCAATCAATAATATACAAATTTTTTGTTTAGTTGGGAAAATAAGAAATTGAGAATACTCTCTGAAAGATTAAACTCCTTGAATCAAATTTTATTTTTTATTACAACAAAGATTTCTGAATCAGAAAGAAAGAAAGAGAATGTAGATATTAAAATTAAAATTTCATATTTACAAAACTTACACATTTTAAAAATAAAGACTTCATCATTTAAATCGATTACCATGATTTATTTCCTAATTCTTGCTAGCTTTTCTTACTATTACTTAACCTTAATTAATGCTTGCTACCAAGTGCCAACCGTCCCTAAAATGCATTTGACTAACAGAAAGATTTTACATCATATCATTCTTTAGTCCAACCTATCAACATCGATTTCATTTAGTTTTAACACATTCAGATAACATTAGGTGAGTCCTATAGTCACTAATTGTTCATATTACTTTTTCTTTTTTCTTTTTCGTTCATTCAAATTACTTTTTCTGTTATTCGCAAGTTAACTGCATTAAGCCAAAATCAAATATAGTACCTTAGGGATTATATTTTCCAATTTGAATTCATATCTTGGCAACCAGGGAAGAAAGGAAAAATATAACTTATATGGGAGGCCAGTACCTAAAAGGAAAGGGCATGTTTGAAATGTTAGAGAACTTTTTTACTTCAGTTAGGGCCTCATTCACTTGACCTGCAATCAGCAACAACTGGCATAAAATGGACAGGAGGAAAATTCAGAAAAACACATTTGAAACAGTAAGAATGAATAACTTTTGCATAAAGGTAATAAAATTCTCTATAACAATATCTGTGACGTCCCCGTCACTACATCTTATCACCTAACTTTTTCTTATGATCTTACACGACTTAGTTTGATTTAGTTCATCAGTGTCATTCATTCCTTACCCTTAAGCTAAATATCTAATAGCTCATAAAAATTTAATTTACTTTCCATAAACATAATAATGATATATATAAATATCATTCCATTCCACAGGATCTTACACATCATCTTAACTTACATCCCCGATATCTTATATACATAATTGCTACTTGTACTGTACTGTAACTGAATTACAATTTACTTTACATAAACATATAAGTATACCTTCGATGCTAACTGGGAAGCGTCTCTTGAAGGTACACTCAAATCTTTCAAAAGCAAGCTCCACTAATCAGAGCGAAGATCACTTCAGGTAATCTGTAGGCAAAATGGTCGTAAAAGGGTGAGTTTACGCTCAGTAAGAAAAATATGTAAAAAAGCGCACTATACCTCTATATGCATTTTTCCTACTTGGCTTTACAATGTCATGTAAAGCATTATAAAGCATGCATCATATACTTCTTTCAAACATCATTTGCAAACATGCATATTTCTTTCAATTGGCATGGCAAACATACTTTGTATGCTTCTTTAAAATAGCATACGTCATATAATTTCTTCAAAACGTCATATACAAGCATACTTCATAATCTTGCTTTAAAACATAACTTTAAAACATACATCATATACTTTTCAGAACATACATCTTATACTTTGAAATAGATAGAGACTATGTACATTTATTCAAGTGATTGCATCATCATATAAATCATTTATACCCATTTATATGATTCTAATCACATAAATCATTTATACCCATTTATGTGACTTTAATCCTGTATTAGTATAGTGGTGCACCATTTAGAGGTCAGGGATTCTCTCTTTCCTTTAGTAATCCACAGTGAACACTAGTCAGGTGTCATCCGTGGTATTGAGGACCAGACTAGGGTTCCTCGCTCAACATACATAATACTGAGGACTTGATCAGAGTCTCTCAGCCAAATACAGGGATGCATGATCATAACATAGTCCATAGTCTCAAAACATTTATCATGTACTTCATCAGAAAACACTTTTGTGTTTAAACCAATTTTGGCTTTGAAATCTCTTTTCATACAGGGCAGTCGACTGCTGCTTCATAACTTCATTTATCGAAATTATTTTCATTTAAAATTTCGATATTTTTTTTTCATTTCTGAAAACACATGGGGCAGTCGACCGGTACATATAGCAGTCGACTGGTTTTCAAACAGAATGCTTCTTAAGAAATAGCAATCGACTGGTCATATAGCAGTTGACTGGTTTTCAAACAGAATGCTTCTTAAGAAATAGCAGTTGACTGGTCTTATAGCAGTCGACTGTTTTTTAAACAAAATGCTTTCGAAAATTTAGCAGTCGACTGGTCTTATAGGCAGTCGGCTGGTTTTGAAACAGAATGCTTTCTGGGTAAATAGCAGTCGACTGGCTTACATAACAGTCGATTAGTTTTCTCGATTTTCGAAAAACTACGCGTTGGTTGTCTCTAGGCAGTCGGCTGCTACTTAAGGCAGTCGGCTACTCCTAGCCTAATTGGCACTAGGAGTAAAGTCCAAAAATGCACTTTTCCTGCATGAAAACAACTGGTACTTCTCTCCAAAACCAATCAAAATCATATTAAAACATGCGGACATAGCCGCATTACGTCCGTTACATAAATTCTTTACCTCGATTCCTTCGAGAACGCGAAATCGCTTGGTGCGTCAACCTTAGCTTTTCACTTCTTCAAAGCTATAAACATCATATCAATTTAAATCTTTAAACCACCATCATACACATATCATACTAACTCAATACAACTCCATACCATGAACGAAATTGACTAAATCATCTTCTTCTCTTACCTTTGCTAGAGACCAAAATCTTAGATTTTGAGATCTTCTCCAATCCTTGGATTCAATCTACCAAACTTCGGATATCTCTTAATCTAGCGACAAGGATCGATTTTCATTAAATAAACTTAACAAATCGATGGGGAATTGAGGTAGCTTGTCAAGGTAACTATGGAAGGAAAACTTGGAAACTTGGAGAACACGAGAGGGAAGGGCTGGAAGGTTTGCTGCTGTGGGGGTGATGGATGATGAGGATGATGAGTCATGCAAGATGCATTAAATGCATGTTCATCCTATTAACTATCTCAGCCATTGACCATCCCTTTTTGACCCTTTGACCCATTTAATTAATGCTTCTCCCCCTCTCTTCAACAACCACATGTCCAATTAATTGGCAAAATTTCTAATAAAATTTTCTTTATACTCCATTCATTCCATAATAATAAAATAAGCTCTTGGACTAATTGGCTATCAATTCTATTTATTTCTTACATGTTCCATACATCATTCATACATCATTTATACATCAAACTTCATATTCATTTAATCATTTCGGACTGTAATACTTTACAAACATGGAGGAATTATATGAAAATTGGGGATTTCACATCCTCCCCACCTTAGAAAATTTGGTCCTCCAAATTTGAATTAGCTTATCAAGTAAACAACTCTGGATACCTTTCTTTCATCAAGTTTTCTAACTCCCATGTAGCTTCTTCTGTCGTATGGTATTGCCAAAGAACTTTCACTAATGGGATCGTCTTAGACCTCAAAACTTTCTCTTTTCTGTCCAAAATTTGAATCAGCTTCTCTACATAGCTCATATCTTCCCTTATCTCTAAGGGCTCATACTCTATAACATGGGATAGATCTAAATTATACTTTCGAAGCATCGATACGTGAAACACATTATGTACTCCCGATAGCTCCGGAGGCAATGCCAATCTATAGGCAACATCACCAACTCGATCTAAGACCTCAAATGGACCGATGTAGCGAGGATTCAACTTACCTCGTCGGCCAAATCTCATAATCCTTTTGGATGGAGAAACTTTCAAGAACACAAAATCTCCAACCATAAATTCAAGTGGTCTCCGTCGAGCATCCGTATAGCTCTTTTGTCTACTCTGCACTGTCTTAAGCCTTCGACAAATCAACTTAACATCTTCTAAGGCTTGCTCGACTAAATTTGGAGCCAATAACTTATGCTCGCCCACTTCTTTCCACCCAATCGAAAATCGACACCTTCTACCATACAAAGCTTCATATAGTGCCATCCCGATACTTGCATGATAGCTATTATTGTATGCAAACTCAGCCAATGGCAGATGGTCATCCCAGGAGCCTTTAAAATCCATAACACAAGCTCTCAACATGTCCTCGAGAGTCTAAATCGTGCGCTCGGACTGTCCATCAGTCTGCGGATGAAAAGTTGTGCTAAAATTCAACTTAGATCCCATGGCTTCTTGGAAATGCTCCCAAAAGTGAGACGTAAACCTGGAATCTCTATCAGATGTGATGCTCACTGGAACTCCATGTAGTCTTACGACTTCTCTTACATACAAGTCTGCCAAAGCACTAAGTGTGTCTGTTGACTTCATAGGCAGGAAGTGAGCTGACTTGGTTAGCCTGTCCACGATTACCCAAATACCATCATGATTCCTCTTGGTTCTGGGCAATCTCATAATCAAATCCATCGTAATATGGTCCCACTTCCACATAGGTATAGGTAAAGGATGTAACAATCCTGCTCGCTAATGGTGCTCTATCTTAACCTGTTGACATGTGAGACATTTTGCTACAAACTCAGCTATGTCTCTCTTCATGCCATTCCACCAATACATCTTGCGAAGATTATGATACATCTTCATATTTCCTGGCTGCAACGTGTACTTAATGGCATGTGCTTCTGTCAAAATTAACTTCTTCAATTCATCATCATTAGGAACACATATACGACTTCTAAACCTCAAGATTCCATCATTACTAACATCAAATTCTGAGGTCATACCTGACTGAACCTGATTCATAGCCTCAATACACTGATCATCTTCCTTTTGAGCAATCCGTATTCTTTCTATCAAGTTTGGCTCAATCATCATACTAGCTACCATTCCAAATTGCTCATAAGGCATAACATTAAGGTTGAGGCTTGCAAACTGTTCAATCAACTCATGCTCTTTTATCATCATATAGGCTACTATACTTATATGTTTTCAGCTCAGAGCGTCCACCACCACATTGGCTTTCCTCGGGTGGTACAAGATCTCACAATCATAGTCCTTCAGAAGCTCGAGCCATCTTCTTTGCCTCATATTCAATTCTCTTTGAGAGAACAAATACTTCAGACTTTTGTGATACGTAAAAGTCTGAAATCTCTCACCAAATAAGTAATGCCTCCATATCTTCAGAGCAAATACTACTGCAGCTAACTCCAAATCATGCGTGGGGTAGTTCTTCTCATGGTCCTTTAATTGTCTAGAACCATATGCTACTACCTTACCATGCTGCATCAGTACACATCCTAAGCCTTGCCCTGAGGCATCACTATATACTGCAAATCCACCGGAACCACAAGGAATGGTGAGGATCGGTGCAATCGTCAGCCTGCACTTCAACTCTTGGAAGCTACACTCACAGGCATCATTCCACTTATACTTCACCTCTTTGTGCGTTAAACGCGTTAATGGAGCAGCTAACTTTGAGAAACCCTCCACAAATCTTCGATAATAGCCAGCTAAACCCAAGAAATTCCTAATCTCCATCACTGTCTTCGGTCTCTACCATTGAACCACCACTTCAATCTTCGATGGATCAATCGAGACTCCATCTTTACTGATAACGTGACCTAAAAAGGAGATTTGATTCAACCAAAAATCACACTTACTTAGCTTGGCATACAATCTTCGATCTTTGAGGGTTTGCAGAACTATCTTCAAATGCTGCTCATGCTCTTCCTGAGACCTCGAGTACACCAAGATGTCATCGATGAAGACAATGACTGCTTGAACACATCATTCATCAGGTTCATGAAGGCTGCAGGTGCATTGGTCAGGCCAAACGGCATCACTAGAAACTCGTAGTGACCATACCGTATCCTGAATGCAGTCTTAGGGATATCTTCACTCCGAATCTTCAATTGATGATATCCCAACCTCAAGCCTATCTTAGAAAAGATTTGTGCACCCTTTAGCTTATCAAAGAGGTCATCGATCTTGGGAAGAGGATACTTGTTCTTGATGGTCACCTTATTCAACCATCGGTAGTCTATACACAGCCTCATGCTGCCATCCTTCTTCCGGACAAAGAGCACAGGAGCACCCTAAGGGGATACGCTAGGTCGTATAAATCCCTTATCTAATAACTCCTGAAGCTGCTTCTTCAGTTCTTCCAATTCCACTAATGCCATCCGATAAGGCAATCTCGAAATGGGCTCAGTCCCTGGCACCAAATCGATCGCGAATTCTACTTCCCTATCCGGAGGAAGTCCTGGAAGATCATCCGGAAACACTTCTGGAAAATCTTGGACTACATGAATTTCATTGAGTCCGAGACGTTTTTGATCTACATCCTCCACATAAGCTACGAATCCTTCACATCATCATACATGATTTTCATTACTTTTATTTGAAATCAATCAAATCAAGAAGTAAACATGCTTTGTATTAATTACTTGCAAAATTTACAACATAGCTAACAAGTGAAGAGAAGGTTACACTCTTAGTATAACAATCTAGTATGACATGATTCCTGGCTAACCAATCCATAACCAAAATAACATCAAATCCATACATATTTAGTAGGATTAGGTCAGCTATTGATTCTCTTTCTCCTACCCGTAGCTTACAATTTCTATACACTAGTTCTGTCATTTGTGATTCCTTAAGTGGTGTGCTTATTTGCAATAAGTGTCCTAAAGGCTCAGGCTCAACAGGCACTTTCATAGCAATCATGGGAGACATAAATGAATGCGTGGAGCCTGGGTCAAATAATGCAGTGACACTTATATCAAAGAGGTAAATCTTACCTTTAATAACTTTGGACGAGGCATCGACAGACTCTTCGTCGATGGCAAACACTCGTCCTTGGGTCATAGCTTTCTTTCCCTTCTCGGCAGCAGTGGCCTTAGGCTGTGGTTACGGGGTCCTATCAGATTCCTCGGGCGCCCTCGGGTTCCTTTTAGGGTAATCCATAATCATGTGTCCCTGCTCACCACATCTGAAACATGCGCCACTTGCCAACCGGCAAGGCTGTGATCCATGCAACTTTCCGCATTGCTCATACCTTTGCATTGTACTCTTCGGTGAGCTAGTGGTACTTCCAGCTGGATATCAAGATCTCTCATCACTTATCTTGATCCCGGTAGCTCTAGGAGTTCCTAAATCATCATCATCATAACTCTAAATTTAATGCATTTCCATATAACCATGTAATTGAAATAGAGATTATTTTCTCTTAATTCATTTACTTACCTATAGAAACTCCTTCAGATCGTCTACTTCTCCTATATGGATACCTATCACTCGGGCCTTCTCATCCAACTTTTGCTTCATCGGCTCTTTGCCTTTACCCTAGCTCGGAAGCCAATGTGATGGAGATCGTAGTCCTACTCACACAATTGAGCCTTACGGACCACCTCTCCATAAGTAGTGATATCCATTGGGTACAACTTAGATCGAATAGGGGACTTCAATCCCTCTATGAACCGGTAGATCTTGTGCCCCTCCTCTCTTCGGACCTCTGGATCGAATCTACTGAAGGTAGTGAACTTTGATTCATATTGGTTCACCGTCATCATACCTTGAGTCAAACTCAGAAACTCGATCTTTAGCCTATTCTGATCCGTACGTGGGATGTACTGCTCATTAAAAGCTTCCACAAATCGATCCCACATAACCTCATCATATCGGGCCTCCAACACGGTCCTAGTGGCTTGCCACTAATACTCAGCATCATCAATTAACAAGTAAGCGGCCAAGCCTACCTTCTCCCTTTCGGAGCAAGGCATGTACTCAAAAGACTTCACGACCGCTTTCATCCAGTTCTCTGCGGTCAATAGATCTCTTTCCCCCTTAAACTTGGGTGGATCCAACTTCTTAAATTCCTTGATCAGAGCCACACTACAATAGGCCTTAGGATCCCGCCTCCCCATAACTGGGACTGGTGGGGGTACTTTTGTAGGAGGAACAACAGGTGCAGTTGTTGAGGTACTTGTGGCCACATTTGGAAAGCTTGACATAAACTGGGTGAACATTGTGGCCATGTTCTCCATATGCTTCTCCATTTTCGCCAGCCTCGTATTCGGGCTATGCGGTGGAGATGGAGGAACTGGGGGCTCTTCGTCACAACCCCTTCCTCTTCCTCTACGTGTACCTTTTCTACGTGAGCTCATGCTGTAAATATAATCATACTTGAGCTCTTTAGTATAACTATAAATAGTTATACTATGCATTTGCATTCAGACAAGTACAGCACAATTGGGGATATACTCTATTTCTAGCTTCTTGACACTGACAACTACCAATCAAATCACTCATACCAATCTGTGACGTCCCCGTCACTACATCTTATCACCTAACTTTTTCTTATGATCTTACACAACTTAGTTTGATTTAGTTCATTAATGTCATTCATTCCTTACCCTTAAGCTAAATATCTAATAGCTCATAAAAATTTAATTTACTTTCCATAAACATAATAATGATATATATAAATATCATTCCATTCCACAGGATCTTACACATCATCTTAACTTACATCCTCGACATCTTATATACATAATTGCTACTTATACTGTACCGTAACTGAATTACAATTTACTTTACATAAACATATAAGTATACCTTCGATGCTAACTGGGAAGCGTCTCTTGAAGGTACACTCAAATCTTTCAAAAGCAAGCTCTACTAATAGGAGCGAAGATCACTTCAGGTAATCTGTAGGAAAAATAGTCGTAAAAGGGTGAGTTTACGCTCAGTAAGAAAAAAATGTAAAAAAGCGTACTATACCTCTATATGCATTTTTCCTAGTTGGCTCTACAATGTCATGTAAAGCATTATAAAGCATGCATCATATACTTCTTTCAAACATCATTTGCAAACATGCATATTTCTTTCAATTGGCATGGCAAACATACTTTGTATGCTTCTTTAAAACAGCATACGTCATATAATTTCTTCAAAACGTCATATACAAGCATACTTCATAAACTTGCTTTAAAACATAACTTTAAAAAATACATCATATACTTTTCAGAACATACATCTTATACTTTGAAATAGATGGAGACTATGTACATTTATTCAAGTGATTGCATCATCATATAAATCATTTATACCCATTTATATGATTCTAATCACATAAATCATTTATACCCATTTATGTGACTTTAATCCTGTATTAGTATAGTGGTGCACCATGTAGAGGTCAGGGATTCTCTCCTGCCTTTAGTAATCCACAGTGAACACTAGTCAGGTGTCATCCGCGGTATTGAGGATCGGACTAGGGTTCCTCGCTCACATACATAATACTGAGGACTTGATCAGAGTCTCTCAGCCAAATACAGGGATGCATGATCATAACATAGTCCATAGTCTCAAAACATTTATCATGTACTTCATCAGAAAACACATTTGTGTTTAAACCAATTTTGGCTTCGAAATCTCTTTTCATACAAGGCAGTCGACTGGCCTCATAGGGCAGTCGGCTGCTGCTTCATAACTTTATTTATCGAAATTATTTTCACTTAAAATTTTGATATTTTTTTTTCATTTTTGAAAACACAAGGGGCAGTCGACTGGTACATATAGCAGTTGACTGGTTTTCAAACAGAATGCTTCTTAAGAAATAGCAGTCGACTGGTCATATAGCAGTCGACTGTTTTTGTAACAAAATGCTTTTGGAAATTTAGCAGTCGACTGGTCTTATAGGCAGTCAGTTCGTTTTGAAACAGAATGCTTTTTGGGTAAATAGCAGTTGACTGGCTTACATAGCAGTCGACTGGTTTTCTCGATTTTTGAAAAACTACACGTTGGTTGTCTCTAGGCAGTCGGCTGCAACTTAAGGCAGTCGGCTGCTCTTAGCCTAATTGGCACTAGGAGTAAAGTCCAAAAAGGCACCTTTCCTGCATGAAAACAACTAGTACTTCTCTCCAAAACCAATCAAAATCATATTAAAACATGCGGACATAGCCGCCTTACGTCCGTTACATAAATTCCTTACCTCGATTCCTTCGAGAACGCGAAATCGCTTGGTGTGTCAACTCTAGCTTTTCACTTCTTCAAAGCTGTAAACATCATATCAATTTAAATCTTTAAACCAGCATCATACACATATCATACTAACTCAATACAACTCCATACCATGAACGAAATTGACTAAATCATCTTCTTCTCTTACCTTTGCTAGAGACCAAAATCTTAGATTTTGAGATCTCCTCCAATACTTGGATTCAATCTACCAAACTTCAGATATCTCTTAATCTAGCGACAAGGATCGATTTTCGTTAAATAAACTTAACAAATCGATGGGGAATTGAGGTAGCTTGTCAAGGTAACTATGGAAGGAAAACTTGGAAACTTGGAGAACATGAGAGGGAAGGGCTGGAAGGTTTGGTGTCGTGGGGGTGATGGATGATGAGGATGATGAGTCATGTAAGATGCATTAAATGCATGTTCATCCTATTAACTATCTCAGCCATTGACCATCCCTTTTTGACCCTTTGACCCATTTAATTAATGCTTTTCCCCCTCTCTTCAACAGCCACATGTCCAATTAATTGGCAAAATTTCTGATAAAATTTTCTTTATACTCCATTCATTTCCATAATAATAAAATAAGCTCTTGGACTAATTGGCTATCAATTCTATTTATTTCTTACATGTTCCATACATCATTCATACATCATTTATACATCAAACTTCATATTCATTTAATCATTTCGGACTATAATACTTTACAAACATGGAGGAATTATATGAAAATTGGGGATTTCACAATATCATAGAGAGCCTATGTTGTCTTTTGACATGTATATATGAATCTCTAGGCTGCTCCAGCTTATCTTTAAGATGTTCCAAATACATAAAATGAAAAAAAAAAAGGTTGTAAGGAAAACAAAATTTTACCTGTACCGAAGGAAGCAAGGCCGCTGATAAAGGAGTTGCAAAGTGGAGAGCAAGATGTAGATACCTCACAGCATCATTATAATGATTATTAAGAATTTGCCTATGCAAATAGACAAAATTCTCACTAGAATGTGGCAACTGTAAAGGCATCAACCATGACTCCAGACCCCCTGAAACAAGAAAGATGACAAATTTCAATAAGCCATAGGCACTAGATTGGATCATGAAACAATATTATCAAAGCCAAGAAATCTCTCATAGATACCGTTAAAAAAAATCACATAACGAATCCAAAACATTCATAATTGCAAAAGATGTTCTTTGGACTTATATACAATTAAAGTGGAGTATCCATATTTGGGAATTTTAAGCATACTTCTACCAGGAAGGATGAATTTCCAAAGCAGTAAAAATAAACAATAGGAGTGAAGAAGATTGGAAGGTTATCTCGTATACTTCAGCAAAAGAACATTTTACCATCTTAGATACATATCCATGTTTATGAGATTTGGTGTTTTTAGAGCTCACCTAGACCAGAGAAAACTGAAGGATCACATGTATAGTTGATATCATAATAGAAACCAGCTTCATTTTCAGCAGAGTTCTGGTACGAGTCCAGTGGTTCACCCTCTTGTGACAGATGTGCTCTCTGCAGATTAACATCATTCTGCACAGGAACTCTCTGTAGCTGACTATCAGCCACAAGCGTATTTCTTTTATTATTCATGACAGATGTCTCTGAGTTGTATTGCGAAGTAACAGCATCATGAGTATAAGCTGCATAATTTTCCTCTGAGTTAACAATATGATTGCTAAATTTTGATCCTGAAATGTCAGATTGCTGAGGGGTGTGATCCTGGTTGGAATTTCTCAACTTAACCTCTTCAGTGGAATACCAAAGCTGACAGAACGTCAAGCCCATGAACAAATTTGACATCGGGTGACAACTAAGGTCACGTTCTTACATCAAGCTGAGTGAGGAGATTTCAAAAAAGTCAATCAAACACTCAATGCATTCATGTATTATGTTCCAAAGACAATACACCTTTATTTGCTTATAACAATCATTGCAAAACTTATATCCAAATACATCAATAATACTACTTTGAAAACATATGAGATGAACCTTTCGCAAACCAACGCTAACTCATTCATTTTTATACCTAAACAGAGATGCCAATAAACTGAACCATCTGTTGTTATACGTAAACAAAGATGCCTAATGTCATGCATCACAGCTAGCAAAATTCTATTCAAATAGTCATGGAATTTCTTAAACCAAGCCTAACCTTGCAAATACATGCCATAAAAGTCTATGCTATCTACTCAGGCTTACTCTTTGCATGGGAGATGGCTTTTAGAGTAGTCATCGTTGAATCCGACTCACTCATTGCTATACAGAAAATAAATAACCCAACTCAGTCCATGGACCCTTTATCACCGATCATAACTTCTTGCAGAACTCTACTGCAGAGGAATTGGTCATGTTCCTTATGTCATATCTACAGAGGCAAATTCATGTGCAGATTACCTCGCTGGTAAAGCTCATGACAGCTCTTATGATATCCAATGACCAAATTGGTCATGTTGTATTGACTCTGGTTACACCTTAATAGCAAATATTTAAAATATCAATTCTTTGATAATTTATTATTTTATGATATAAATATATATTTTTTATTATTTATAATGACAAAAATATTGTAATGAAAATACTATTTGCAACAATAATATTGGTTATTAATTTTTTTTTACATTGTAAAACAAACTAGAAAAAATAAAATTGCGATCTAACAACGACTATAGTCGTTGTGAATAATATTAGAAACAACAGAATTATTATTTCGTATTTATTTGTAGCAAAAACTATAGTCGTTTCTAAACTAATTATTGCAACAATTAAACAGCTGTTGCCAAAAAGAAATTACAACCAAATATATTTCATTGCTAAAAAAGTATAAAAAAATATGAAGTCGTTAAAACAATAATTTAATTAGTAATGAGAACAGGTTGTTGTGACAATTTTTTTGTAACGATTTACTTTTTTATGAAAGTCGTTACATATAATTTTAGCAATAGAATTTTACGCAACGATCTTGCAATGACCAAAAATTATCATAAAAAAATTTTAACAACGATAATTTTGCATTTTGCAACAACTTTAAGCATTGCAAAAGGCTTATATTCCGCTGCATGCTGCTTAATTGGTCATGTTCCTTATACCATATATACAGAGAGGCAAAATCATGTGCAGATTACCTCACTTGTAAAGCTCATGACAGTTCTTATGATATCCAATGACCAGAAGAAGTGCCTTGCGGCCTCAGAAGTCTACTTCAGTTTGACGCTAAGGGAACTGGGGTACACAGGGCCTGCTTAGTTTAGTTGTTTCTTTTCATTTAGATGTACCAAAAGAAATTGAGAAGACCGTTTGAAAAATGGAATTCTTTAGCTTTAATTTTTCTATTTTTTAATTACGACAGAGGTCTCCATCTCTAGATCGAGAGAAAGAAAAATATAAGTGATGTGGGTTAGGTTAAAGGTTACTAGGCTTTTCTATAAGTCAAGTTGAAGACCATTGAGCCAAATGATAATCTAAGCCCAAGAGGAAAGAGGACTCAGAAGGCCCATAAATGATCCATTGGGTTATTATTTAAGCTGTGGGGCTTAAAGGTAATTACGCGCAAAATAACTCCTATAAATAGGTCACATGTATCATTCTTAAACCCTAAGCTCTATTTGCCTACAGAAACGCTGCCAAAACCCTGTCTCACTTAAGCATCGGAGTGTGCGCGTAGGGGAAAACCCCTGCGCCCTCTGACTTTTCCTATTTTGCAGAACTTATTTGGAGACATGTGGAGAACGAAGACAATATCGACGTCAGCAATCAATCATTGTTGTTTTGGGCAACAACAATTGGCGCCGTCTGTGGGAAGCAAACAAAAAAGCCATAAAAAATGGTGAAAGACGATCTGTGGATGATAGGGTACGTAGGTTGCGGCAGGGTGCACAGGTTACGTAATAAGGTCTTGAGCGAGAGACTGGATCTCGCTCATAAGACAGGCACGGGTGAGAGAGTAGCTCTCGTGCGCGACAAGCTTTCGGCGATAGAGTACATACTACTGGCGATAGCCTTGCGTGTCACTCGAAAGATCTCTGGTGACAGAGTACAAAGGAGTAGGCGAGAGACAGCATTGGGCGAGAGAGGCATGGGCGAGAGAGAAGCTCTCGCCAGCGATAGGTTGAGCGAGAGACAGGCCTTAAAAAAAAAACATACTTCGACGCATATATGTTATAACTTGAAAAGTTTCGTTTCACTATCTTAAAATTTTTTCTAACATTTATTGCTAAAGTTATCAATTGTTCAGTGGCATTAAAAGATGTCAGTTTGTAAACAAAAAAAAAAGACCAACATCATTATTCATCATCACAATTATTAAATGCCTTGTTTATTGTGAAAAATGTCAGAGGCTTGTGATGCCTTGTTTATTATAAAAAATGTCAGATGCTTGTGATGCCTTATCCTCTCGTCAGTTTGTAAATGCCTTGTCCTCTCGTCGCCTGTTGTGGGCAAACAACAAATGCTTGTGATGCTTTTTCTTTTGCATGATTCGACAATAAAGCAAGCCCAAATATTGTCTTTTGATCTTTATATGGAAATGATTATGGGCGCTTTTCTACCATTATGCTATCCAAACGAACGTGGAGATCTTTCTATAAAATTCAAGAAAGGTCAAAAGAAAAAGGACGATAATAAATTGAAGTCAGTGGAAATAATGTTGTTGACCGTTTGAGACAACGGCAACTTTTGTTTAAAGCATATTTTTCTTACTTTCAAGGAGCGACAGGCCTTGAGCGAGACAAGGGCTCTCGCACGCGATAAGCATTGGGCGAGAGACAACACTAAGCGAGAGACAACACTGAGCGAGAGACTAGCTATCGCCCCCAACAAACTTGGCGAGAGAGGCTTTGGGCTAGAGAGCCTCATGTATAATGAGTCCTACATACTGCAAAACTAGGCTACCGCACCTACATATTGCAAAACCAACCAAAGACATACGTGTATTAGAAAACAATCCAAGAATAATCTTAGCTGGCGGCATGATAGCTTAATAGCCCATAGCCCAAGTTCACGTCATGTGCAAGAATGATGACACTAATGCAGCTAATACCAGGCTGCCGCATCATCATCGTTAACCATCTTCACATTGCTTGCTGCCATCTTACCGAACGCCATCACTATCACCAAAAGTCACCTCTAGCCACCTGACGCCCAAGTTCACTGCTGCATCATGTATCGCCCCTTGGCGTGGTGCTTATAAATTCCATCTTCATCAAGGTTGGGTGGATATACGGCTCTGTTACAGAGGATATATTAACAGGCTTCAAGATGCATTGCCATGGCTGGCGATCAGTGTATTGCATTCCAAAAAGGCCCGCATTTAAGGGTTCAGCTCCTATTAACCTCTCAGATCATCTGCACCAGGTTTTACGTAGGGCTTTGGGATCTATTGAAATTTTCTTTAGCAGGCATTACCCATTATGGCATGGGTATGGCTGTGGATTAAAATCCTTGGAGTGCTTTTCTTACATAGCCTCAATGGTGTATCCTTTGACATCAATTCCACTGCTCGTTTATTGTACACTACCAGCTGTCTGTCTCCTTACTGGAAAATTTATTGTCCCTGAGATAAGCAATTATGCCAGTATCCTTTTCATGTCTCTTTTTGTGGTCATAGCTGTGACCAGTATCCTCAAAATGCAGTGGGGAGGCGTTGGAATACATGACTGGTGGAGAAATGAGCAGTTCTGGGTGATCGGTGGTGTCTCGTCGCACCTATTTGCGCTGTTCCAGGGTCTTCTTAAGGTTTTAGCAGGTGTTAACACAAACTTCACTGTTACCTCAAAAGGAGGAGATGATGGGATCTCTTTCTACCCCAACCGTGGTGCATGTATCAAGGCCAGATGACATTGAGAACAAAAGGAAGGATCTTCCAATAGTCATGATGGAACAGGAAATAATGGAAGCTATATATGAGAAGTCTACAGTTATTATTTATGGAGAGACTAGATGTGGTAAAACCACACAAGTTCCACAGTTTCTTTATGAAGCCGGCTTTGGTTCAAACCAGTCTACTCTTCGAAGTGGTGTCATTGGCGTTACTCAACCCCGTCGCGTTGTTGTCCTCACTACTGCCAAGCGAGTTGCTTTTGAACTTGGTCTTTGTCTAGGTAAAGAAGTTCGGTTTCAAGTTAGGCATGACAAGAAGATTGGGGATGGATGCTCTATCAAGTTTATGACTGATGGAATTTTACTTAGAGAGGTTCAGAATGATGTTTTACTAAAGCGCTACTCGGTCATTACTCTGGATGAGGCTCATGAGAGGAGCTTGAACACAGACATACTTATTGGAATGCTTTCTCGTGTAATTCGACTTCGTAAGGATTTATATGAGACGTAACAGCGTATGGTGCTTTGAGGACAAAGTATAAGCCCTGAAAACATGATATTTCCATTAAATCTTGTTTTGATGAGTGCTACACTGCGAGTGGAAGACTTCATTTCTGGGAGAAAATTGTTTCATGTTCCTCCTCCTGTTATTGAGGTTCCTACAATACAGTATCCAGTTACAGTACATTTCTCAAAGAGAACAGAGCTTGCAGATTACATTGGTCAAGCCTTCAAAAAGGTCATGTCTATACATAAGAGGCAGCAGACGATAGGCATGGGCGAGAAAGCCTCTATTGCACTCGACAAGCATTGAGCGATAGAGCCTATCGCTCGCGACAAACATTGCATCAGAAGACGCGGATGACGATAATGAGTTGCCACGGCCTAGCAGCCCATTAGTAAAGAAGTCAGAAGAGAAGGGTATTGTTATTGTTCATGAAGTCAAATGCAAGCTTTATGTCAAATCAACTGATCCAGCAGATAAAGATTCATGGAAAGACAATATTTCATGCTTCGGACGATGGTGGCAATAATGATAATGCTGTGGCACGTACCTTCTTAATTAGAACAAAATCAGAGGAAGACCCAAACAAGCTGACAACAGTATTCCAGGAGTATGCCCCTGCATCATAAACTGTTGATGCGTTTCGCCCAACACATTTTGCTTCAATCACGTGGAACATAACCAAACCATGTATGCAAACATAATCTAGCCTGGAAAATTATATTGGTCAGCTTGGTTTGGTTCAGTTAGTTTATTAGATTAATTCCTGTAAGAACGCTGCCCAAGATAGGGAAAAGCTAAGCAAAGAAGATTGATTGAAACCGAGAAAACTCAAGAACCTCTCCAATTTATCCAAGGAATCATCGAGATCGTTCCTTGTTCATATTTCTTGATGTTGCTCCCATTGTACGTTACGAGGGGAGCACATTCGCCTACGGCATCATCTCTCCAATATAAGCCATAGTATCCTCAATTGTTCAGGTTGTTGGGATTATTCTTTGCTTGCATGTATCCACAAAAATTTCGCATAGAGCTCAAGGAATTGCATCACTTGCAAGCAAATGGCAAGGTAATTGGCTGAAGCAGGGGCGCATGTTGTAATGGCAGTAAGAAATCCAAAGGCAGCTCAGGAGTTGATTAATCAATGGTCCTCCTCATGGCATGGGCTTCCTTTGAACGTTGAGGTTATGGAACTTGATCTTCTCTCCTTGGATTCTGTCGTCACTTTTGCTAATGCCTGGAATGCACGCCTTGAACCATTGCATGTTTTTATTAATAATGCTGGAATATTTTCAATTGGAGAACCCCAAAAGCTTTCAAAAGATGGAAGACATGAGTGTTGTTTATGAAAAAAGAAAATACTCCAGCCTATTGGGTTATACTAGCAGCAAGCTAGCACAGGTTATGTTTAATAGCGTCCTCCACAAACAGCTACCTGTTGAAGCTGTTGTTAACATTGTGTGTATCACCTAGAATTGCCCACACAAATGTTGCTCGGGATCTTCCCAGAATTATTCAAGCTGCTTATCATCTAATACCTTATTTTATCTTTAGTGCACAAGAGATCAAGGAACCGAAATAATTAAAGAATTGGCTGCAATTTTGTCTCTATTGGAGCAATTTACATGCACGTGGAAAGAGGAGAAGTCCACATATTCCAAATCCCATGGCAGCTAACTTTTAGCTTTGGATTCAAACATGGAAATAAAATTTAGTGGCTTAAAAAGATTTGGCACGCGACAGGCTTTGGCGAGAAACGGGCTTCCACACACAAGGGCCTTTGGCAAAAGAGTTACTCCCACGCGCGACAGCCCTATGGCGAATGGGTGGCCCTTCCATGCGACAGACCTGCCCTCCCATGCGACAGACCTGCTCTCCCAAGCGAGAGCCCGTTCAAAAGGCAACGCGAAATGAGTTGCTCGCGTATGCAATAGGAGGATACCAATGAGCAAAAGGCCCAATCAACAGATAGTTCTAGGTGACAAAGTAGGTGTGCGACAGGCTACGCAACAAAGCAATTCATGCGACGGGCACCACCGCAACAGAAGGACTCCTGCCACGACAAGTCAATTTGCTGTACGCAAGGCGGTAGCGCAAACACACAAGCATTGATCCCAAGCTACATGCGGGCCCAATAGGTAAAAGGAAATGGTGAGCACATTCGACAGGATATATTGCGATAAAGCGGTTCGTTCTATGCAACAGCCATGCGGGCGAGAAAAAGTCACACAGCAGGCATTCTAGACAAGCAAATGGCTCCCGTGAGCCCAGCCTCCTGCACACAAGGCGTGAAGCAATGCTGACAAATGCAGTGTCATGTGGCAAGCACAAGACCACTGCAACAGACACTTTCGGCGATTGAGTGGCATGTGGCGATTGCATGACTAATGCCACAGCCCAGCCTCTGCAACAAAGCTCGCTCGGTAAAGCACGTGTCAAGGCACGAGGAACGATCTAGATGGGCAAGCCATTTTAAGTGACCAAAGCGAGAAAGGATTAGGCGACTCTGTACATCATCAGGTACACACCCATGTAATGAAGGACCGAGCGAGGATGCACTCTCCCAGACAATAAGAACTCCGGTTGGCAAGCAAGACTTTGGCGAGCCCAGCCGCAAAAGCTCTCTACGAACACAGCAAAGCTCGATTGGTGATCTAGCTGAACGCCCAGCAAAGAAGAAATCAGGATGGCGAGCACATTTCAAGCGCGACAAGCTCTCCACTTTGATAAAATGACAGCGAAGAAAATTAGGTGAACACAGCACCTACAGGCAAGATTCCCTCGTTAGCACAATGCAGGCGAGTAAAGAACACCCGAGTCATGCCTTTCAGCAATGGCTAGCAACGCTGGCAAGCACGGAATCCAAACTACTGGTTCGCCCATTAGAAAAAACTTTTGGCGAGCACATTTAAATTTGACGATCCAAGCGCACGCCTGAGCGGAATGATCTAGAATCTTCTAGACCTGGTGCGCGCACTAATCTGACAGAATGTTCAAAAGCTTCCTTCAGCCTATCTGTCGATCGTCTGACATAGAAGCTTTCAAGAATTGCTCTAGCAACCATCTAGAAGTGGCTTAAGAGCCACACACTTGGCATGTTGACAACCACACATGTGAAAGAGGGTTCGTCTATATAAAGGGTGTGTCAGCTTCGTAAGTCCTTTAAGCAAGATAAGGATGTGCCAGCTTAGGGTGTCGAGATCAAGGCTGTGTCTCCCTTGTAAGCCCCTATACATAGCATTCTTGAGTATCAATACAAGTGAGTGCTTGGCACAACAGAAATTGCAAACACACTCAAGCAGGGACATACGGGTGGTAACCAGATTTGAGGTACTCTCATACGATGTTTTCGATTTTCTTGTTCACTCTAACAATTGTGATTGAATTAGGCAGGTGTCCGAGGCAGGCACTAGCCACTGTCGTGTAAGGCAGCAAGCCAGGGAGAGCTTGGTTCGATCGAAAACAACTTGTGATAAGCTTATAAAGGTAGATTGCTGGTACCAAGGCACGACTTAGTGCACAATCCATGGTTGACAGCAGAACATCTCAGCACTCGTACTTTACAGATTTTTCAAAGATAAAGACTTAAAATGGTACTGGTGGTAAACATTTGCTATTATTGTTTTAACATTTGCTGCAATTATATTGTTACTTAGTCCATCTAACTGAAAATACTACATTATGAAACGAAAGGCCAGTTATTTTTATCTGTACTATGATAATCCTCCATGTTTGATAGACATGTTGCAGGAATAGAAGAAGAAAAAACGGAAGCTGGCAAGAAGAAGACGCTAAAAGGGCAAAGTAAGACCCTAAGCAGGCATAAATAAGACCCCAAGCGAGAAGAAGATGCTAAAAGGGCAAAGTAAAACCCTAAACGAGCATAAATATGACCCTAAGCGAGAAGAAGACGCTAAAAGGGCAAAGTAAGACCCTAAACGGGCATAAATAAGACCCTAAGCGAGAAGAAGACGCTAAAAGGGCAAAGTAAGACCCTAAACGGGCATAAATAAGACCCTAAGCGAGAAGAAGATGCGAAACGGGCAAAAATAAGACCTTAAGCGAGAAGATACAAGACGGGCACAAATAAGTCCCTAAGCGAAAAATGCGCGAGACGGGCAAAAATAAGTCCCTAAGCGAGCAAAAACAAAAAGTCCCTAAGCATAAAGGGGTGTGAGATGGGCGAAAATAAGTCTCTAAACGAGGTACGTTAAAATTTTATCAGATTACATTTAACGTATTATGTTGGCATCTGGATATAAACGATATTATATTCTAACAAGTCCTTAAGCGGATAGTACGCAAGACAGGACCAATACTCCAGTAAAAGTTCTTCTTTGGACACAAAAAGTCGCAAAGAAAAACTTGGGGAGCATACAGTATGCAGGCTGTGAGGTATGGTACGAGGTACGTTACAATTTTATCATTGGATATGTGCTACAATTGATTGACAAAGTGCATTTAACGTTTTATATTGGCATTCTGGATATAAATATGATGTTATAGTCTTATCAATTCTATAAAGTCCCTACGCAAAAAATGCGCAAGATGGGCAACACATGGGCTTGAAGCGAAAAATGCGCGAGGTAAGCCATGAATCAAATAAAAGTCTCTAAGCAAAAAATGCACGAGATGAGCAACACATGGGCTTGAAGCGAAAAGTGTGCGAAGAAAGTCTGATTATTATAGATTAGTGCAAGGTAAATGTGTAGTTGCCTCTGTAAATGTGTTTAAAAATGTGTTGATGAGTTTGTAAAAGACTAAGCTCTTTCACAAAAAACTGGAGAGCACTCTAGATTAACTTTTGCATCAAAAGGAATATCGAAATTAACAGGCACCCAGGCATATGCGTCCTGAGGCACTATAATATCAAGAGCTTAATCCTTAGAAAAATTAGTCTCGGATTATCTAAATAATCTTCGCCTCGACCATCTCGAGTCGAAGAAAAGGCTCCTAAGGGCTGGTAAGATCAGATAGATCTTTATAAGTATCTATCCTCAGAAAAGGTTCCAAATCCTCAGCATATGGATCAAGCTTCAACCAATCAAGAGCATGCCAAGTACAAATCACATCTGATGAAACCAGATAAGAACATATGCATCCTCTTGTGGCACTTCTTGATGATGCGCCCTCATAACTTTAACTCAGATTTGGTTTTCTTCCTCTTGGCTAATAGAAGGCTTTGGTGGCTCTGCAATCTTGTAATTTCTCCTTATAGCTCTTGGTTTCGATCAGCTAAGACCTTGAATTTGAAAAGAAGGGTAGTATATTCCACTGGAGAAGCATTTAGCTCAGAGGAGAAAAACATATCCCGGTAGTGTTCTGAAAAGACACTTAACAAAAGAAATGATGACACGACATCGTTTCTGTTACAAATAATAATGAAGTTCACTAGTTGAGCCCTCAAGTGAAGATGAAAAGACTCTTGTGATAATCCCAGAAAGAGGATAGCAAAAGAATTTGAAAAGCCCATTCTTTATATACTCTTTCACATGGTAAACCCTGCAAAAGAGTGTGAAGCAATTGATGTGGGTCAGGTTAAAGATTACTGGGCTTTTCTATAAGTCAAGTTGAAGACCATTGAGCCAAATGATAATCTAAGCCCAAGAGGAAAGAGGACTCAGAAGGCCCATAAATGATTCACTGGGTTATTATTTAAGTTGTGGGGCTTAAAGGTAATTACGCGCAAAATAACTCCTATAAATAGGTCACAGGTATTATTCTTAAACCCTAAACTCTATTTGCCTACAGAAACGCTGCCAAAACCCTGTCTGACTTAAGCATCGGAGTGCGCGCGCAGGGGTGCCCTCTGACTTTTCCTATTTTGCAGAACTTATTTGGAGACACGTGGAGAACGAAGACAATATCGACGTCAGCAATCAATCATTGTTGTTTTGGGCGACAACAATAAGTATTATGATTAAAAATTTAAATTTACATAATTTTCACGTTCTAAAATTGAAAACTTAATCAGTTGGACTAATGCTCAAAATCTAATTTTTAATTCCGAAGTCTGTTTGTTTTTCTACCAACCTTAATTAATGAATGCTACCAACGGTCCCTAAACTGCACTTAATTGATTGGCTAACAAAGGGGTTTCTCCTCAACACAATCTTTAGTCCAACTCATCAACTTCAACTTCATTTAGTGATGAAAAGGTATAGGCATATCCATTCAACCAATAAGATGCAAGCTTTTTTTTATGGTTAATTTGACACATTATGGTTGGCTACCATTGTATAGAAAATTAAAAATTGAAAAGACCCTATGAAAGAATTTTATTACAATAGAGGTATCTGAATTAAAAAAATGAACTATGTAAATTTTTAGATTAGAATTTTAGATTAACATAGTTTTCACACTCTAAATATTAAAATGATATTATTCCACATCTGTTATATGTTTTGTTCCTCGTGATCTTATAATCAAGTTGAGCACCTCCACTAATTACCAATTGGTTTTTGCTTGAATGTCTAATATAGTATCAAAAGAATGTCATGTGTAACAAAAAAAATGTTATGTTTTGTGAGTTCTGCTTAATATCCCTATCAAGATTATCACATGATAGGCTTTCATGTTTCTATCTATACGTGATGAAGGCCTATTAAAGTAGTATTATCACACATCTATTAATCCTCTACTTCCTATAATCTTACATTTAGTCAATTGATTTGAAGTACATGCAATCAATAAGATACAAATTTTTTGTTAATTTGGGAAAATGAGAAATTGAGAAGACCCTTTGAAAGAGGAAACTCCTTAAATCAAATTTTATTTTTTATTATAACAGAGATTTTTGAATCAAGAGGAAAGAGAATATAGATATTGAAATTAAAATTTCAAAGCTTACACATTTTTAAAATAAAGACTTGATCATTTAAACTGATTATCATGATTTAATTCCTAATTCCTACTAGTTTTTCTTACTACTACTTAACCTTAATTAATGCTTGCTGCCAACCGTCCCTAAACTGCATTTGACTAACAGAAAGATTATCCCTCATACCATTCTCTAGTCTAACCCATCAACTTCAATTTCATTTAGTATAGATAGGATATCAACAACTTTTCGGGTAACCATATACTTCAGATCATTACTTGAGGCTCCTGATTAGTCAGATGCTCAGGAAAAGTAAAAGAAGACAGCGATCTTTGCAACTTGAAAGCACCTTGTCCTTATCAAAAGTCAACTGTTATGAGCTTTGGGAGTTTTCTTTTATAATGCTTCAATATGAAACCCCTAGTAGTGAGTTGTAAAAGCTTGGAAACCAATGGGAAATTTATCTTTCCTTCTCATCAGTGTTACGTTGCTCATTTTCTACTCTAGATTCTCTAATGGAGTTGATAACTTTAACTCTTCTCAGTCTTTAAGTGATGGGAGGACCTTGGTTTCAAGCGATGGAACCTTTGAACTTGGCTTCTTCTATCCTGGAAGCTCTAAGAATCGTTACTTGGGAATTTGGTACAAGAAAATCCTTGTCCAAACTGTTGTTTGGGTTGCAAACCGACGCAACCCAATCAATGACTTGTCTGGCGTGCTGTTGTTCAACAGAAAAGGCAATCTTATGCTATTCAGTCGAAGCAACGGTGTTGTTTGGTCAACAAACTCAACGAACACAACTCGAAATCCAATAGTACAACTCTTGGATTCTGGAAATCTTGTCATAAGAGATGGAAATGACGATGGCAATTCAGAAACCTTTTTGTGGCAAAGTTTTGATTATCCAACTAATACTATGCTACCAGAGATGAAAGTTGGATGGGACTCGAGAACTGGTCTTCATCGGCATTTGTCAACATGGAAGAGCTCGGATGATCCATCTCCTGGAGACTACACTGGCGGCATTGAGCTATACAATTACCCTGACTTTGCTACTTGGAAGGGCACAAAAAAATGGCATCGGACGGGGCCCTGGAATGGCCTCGGGTTCAGTGGTGCAACCTCTTTAAGGGCTGATTCTGGTTTTCAATACGAATTTGTATGGAATAATGAAGAGGTGTACTTTAGATTCAACCTCAGCAAGCAATTAGGTCTTGTATGGTATGTTTTGAACCAAACCACCTATCAGATGCAGGGCTATCATTTGAGTGAAGAAAGTAGAACTTGGGTGCTTTTAAACTATCCGCCATGGGATAGCTGTGACAAGTATGGAGTTTGCGGTGCATATGGGACTTGTGACAATACTCAATTGCAACCTTGTCAATGTTTAAAAGGATTCAAGCCTAAAGCATCACAAAATGGGACCAATTGGTCTCACGGATGTGTACGCAATAAACCATTAGATTGCCAGAAGGGAGATGTATTTAAGAAGTTTAGTGGATTGAAACTACCAGATACTGCATGTTCTTGGGTAGACAAAACTATAGGTCTCAAGGAATGCAAGGCTAAATGTTTACAGAATTGTTCTTGTATGGCCTACACAAACACAGATATAAGAGGAAAGGGCAGCGGTTGTGCCATTTGGTTTGGAGATCTAGTTGATATGAAACAGTGTCAAGATGGTGGCCAAGATCTATACATTCGTATGTCCTCTTCTGAAGAAGGTATGAGCTAATTACATTTGGTTTTATGTTTGTATTCTCAGCTCTCATAACTAATTTCTTTCTCTCTTTTTTTTGGATGCATTGGATCGTCGATGAAGAGCCTAAAGGTGAGGCTAAACTGAAGATGGCAGTGAAAATCATAATTCCAACTGCAGTTTTCATGGTTATGGTTCTTTTAAGCTATTACATTTGCAGAAGCCGCATGAGCATAAAAGGTATAAAATATCTGCCTTCGCGAATAATACTTAGATAATATGACATTCTGAGCTTCATGCTATCATGTTTGCTAGTGTTTTCAGGAGGGCAAGAAAATCATGAGGGAAATAACAGGGGCAACGTAGGGCAAAAGGAAGATATAGAACTTGAATTTTTTGACCTCGCTACATTGGCCAAGGCCACCAAGGACTTCTCATCTGACAACAAACTTGGAGAAGGTGGTTTTGGGCCTGTGTACAAGGTAGAATTGCAGTATTCTGTTGAAGATGAACATTAGACCAAAAGATATAGAACTTATTCAGAATATAGTAAAGATTCATATATGGTACACTATTTTCAGGGTATTATGGAAGATGGTCATGAAATTGCTGTGAAGAGGCTTTCCATAAGCTCGAGACAAGGATCAAACGAGTTCAAAAATGAAGTTGCACTAATAGCCAAACTTCAACATCGGAATCTTGTAAAGCTTCTAGGATGCTGTGTGCAAGGAGGGGAGAGAATGCTAGTTTATGAATTTATGCCAAACGGAAGTTTGAATTCCTTCATTTTCGGTAATGGATCCCTTAGAAAACCAATAAATTCTACAGGCTACTGTATATTTATCAAAAATAGTTGTTGTCTAAGACACCAAATTTCAATGTGTACAATGTCAGATAGAACAAAACATAAGCTAGTAGATTGGCCAAAGCGATTTCATATTATCAGTGGTGTTGCTCGGGGACTCGTCTATTTACATCAAGATTCCAGATTGAGGATTATACACAGAGATCTTAAAACTAGTAATGTTCTTCTTGATAGTGAGATGAATCCAAAAATTTCAGACTTCGGCTTGGCTAAAACTTGCCGGGGAGACCAGACAGAGGGGAACACAAATACGGTGGTTGGAACTTAGTAGGTGGTTAAGTTCAGTTTTCATTTTTCATTCATGAATCTAACTCTAAGTTCTCACTTCTCTACTAATGATTTTCTGTAGTGGTTATATGGCACCGGAATATGCTATTGACGGGCAATTTTCAGTAAAATCAGACGTCTTTAGCTTCGGAATACTAATGCTAGAGGTTATAAGTGGCAAGAAGAATAAAGGGTTTTGCCATCCCACCCATGACCTCAACCTGATTGGACATGTAAAGCACGAAAACTTACTTCTGAACTATTGTTATTGTACTTTGAGATTGACCAAAACCTTGTAATTTGTGGTAGGCTTGGGAGCTATGGAAAACAGGAAAGCCATTTGAATTGATTGCTTCGTTTTTACAAGAGTCATGCTCTCTGTCAGAAGTGGTGAGGTGCATCCACATTGCTCTCTTATGCGTGCAACAGCATCCTGGGGATAGACCGAGCATGTCATCTGTGGTTCTTATGCTGGGTAGCGAGACTACATTAGTGAAACCTAAAGAACTCGGTTTCTTGGTCCACAAGAAGCCACTGGGAACAAATTCTTCTCCAAGCAAGATCGAACCATCTTCAATTAATGAAGTTAGTATCTCAATTTTGGATGCTCGATAGATAAAAATTTCTAGCTTGTGTCCTTATTCTGCCATTGTCTTTGGAAAATGTAGCTTCTCCCAATGCAATTTGTATGTTAAATTTATACATCCTAGTATGTTATATGCATGACGCATCTATCTTGTTATGTTATATTCAGAATAAAGATCTTGTAACTTGTAAATAGATTCCTGAAGAAAGAAGTTGTAATTTGAATGCAATTTGTCTAAGAAAATCAGTTTCTTGAATCTGGGAATTGGGTTAGGACGAACATTGCAAAGCTAGACTGAAGTGCTAATGATGAGAACAGCTTGCTTTCTATCAAGATTCAAAATTTTAGAAGTAACAGCAATTCAGCTACTGATGTTTTATATTAGTATAGTACAGATAAAAATATTTGATAGCTTTGTTTTGCTTCATCCATAAAATCAAAATGACTAATGAAATAGGAACAACAGAAAGAAACAGATATTCTAGCATGAAAATTATATCATAGTTATTTCTCTTGAAATTTCACATTTAGTCGGAGATTCATATGTGTTTTCAGGAATTTGATTAATTCCCTATCATTTTGTTCCTCTAAATAAACAGAAACCCTTGCAACATAGTTGAACTCCCGACCATACAAATGGGACGCACAAGCTGCTTTGTACGTTAAAAGCTCCAAGAGCCCTGATCCAAGCGAGAACAACAAAAATTTAATTAACCAAGCTTATTCATTCTAGTGTGAGAAAAGGAAGAAAAAAAGAGGAAAGGGTCATGAAGGACATGGAGTACTTAGCGAGATGTATACTAAAATATGAAAGATACAACAGGAATATGACCAGGTGAAGCTTGACAATCAATTTAACACAGTTAACCGATTTTTCTATGGGAACAGGCTTAAAGGTTTCGACCTTGCAATGCGAATAATAGCAATTTAAAGCTCGATAAACTATAATGTCAGTCAATGGTTGTCTCAATCAACATGGGGTTAAAATTCCTATGAGATCTAAGATAGTAAAGAAATAAGCAAAATGGTGCAGACATTCCATGATATGAAACAGTAACAAACCTGAGGCAATTTCTGATCCAAGCAACTTCTTGCCAAAGTGACGTTTTAACCAATATCTGCAGCGTAACCTCCACGCATTTCTCGATTTTCCCCCTGTAAATATTTTGGGCATCCTTTTATAGTAAATAGAGGGGTTTGCTTTTTGTTCACCTTTGTTCCCATTGAGACATACTGACAATCTATCCTCTTCATATTGATATATTTTGAGGAAGCATGAAGCAAACTCCCTCCATATATTGGACCCTGGATAGGTAGCTTCCAAATGCAAGGCAATCATCTCCACGAGGGATTCCAGACTATAATCCCCTGAAAAGAATATCAAAACCCCAGTTATATATGCAAGAATATCTATGATTAAGAGGGCGAAGGCATTGGTTGTCAAAATCCAAGTGCAACTAATGAGGAAGAGGAGAAGATGGAGGGGGTGTGGTGGTGGCCATGCGTCACAACCAACTAGGGATAGAGTCAATGCATGGACCAACTGCCAAATGAAGTGAGCACTAATCTACCTCTGCAAAATAAATGATAACATACCATTTTGATGAATGCTGATAAGCCTTGCCAATGAGTGGCTGCATGTGGGATCCATCTTCAAAATCTCCTCAAAGCAATTAAAGAGCACGACAGAGTCATTAGAATAACATAACTCAAAAAGACTAGCCTTTAATCTGCAGAAAATCAGCACATCAGTGTTCCGTAAAGCCAAAAAGAGGACTGACAGCAAACATTAGCATACTGCAGGAATAGCTAAATCCTCTCCATGATATTTAGAAAGAACTCCTGAAAGTACGGGTTCCAGGGGAGAGAGTAGAAAATAATTAAATTACTTTTTCTGTTCAACTGAAGGAAAACTTCTAAGCAAAGAGGGAACTTTAGCCTCACAGATGCCCAGGGGAGATTTCCGCACAAAAATGTTGTCAAAACATAAGAAAAAAAAAAGTAAAGTCAAGAAAAACTCTCTGCCTTTCACAACAAACTTTGCAAATGCAACAGTACCTTACTATCCCTCGCATTAACTAGTGTTAACACATTCAGATAACATTAGGTGAGTCCTCTGGTCACTAATTGTTCACATTACTTTTTTTTTTTTTTTGGTTCATTCAAATTACTTTTTCTGTTATTCTCAAGTTAACGGCATTAAGCCAAAATGAAATATAGTACCTTAGGGATAATATTTTCCTATTTGAATTCACTTCTTGGCAACCAGGGAAAAGGGAAAAAAAAACTTATTTGGGCATTTTGAAATGTTACAGTAACTTTTTTACTTCACTTAGGGCCTCATTCACTTGACCTGCAATCAGCAACAACTGGCATAAAATGGACAGAAAGAAAATTCAGAAAATTACATTTGAACCAGTAAGAATGAACAACTTTTGCATAAAGGTAATAAAATACTCTTATAACAATATCATACAGAGCCTATGCTGTCTTTTGACATGTATATATGAATCTCTAGGATGCTCCAGCTTATCTTTAAGATGCTCCAAATACATAAAAAAAAAAAAAAAAAGGTTGTAAGGAAAGCAAAATTTTACCTGCACCAAAGGAAGCAAGGCCACTGATAAAGGAGGTGCAGAGTGAAAAGCAGGATGTAGATACCTCACAGCATCATTATAATGATTATTAAGAATTTGCCTATGCAAAAAGACAAAATTCTCACTAGAATGTGGCAATTGTAAAGGCATCAACCATAACTGCAGACCCTCTGAAACAAGAAAGATGACAAATTTCAGTAAGCCATAGGCACTAGATAGGAGCATGAAACATATTATCAAAGCAAAGACATTCTCTCACAGATACCGTTATAAAAAAAATCAAATAATGAATCCAAAACATTCATAATTGCAATATACAATTAAATTGGAGAATCCATATTTGGGAATTTTAAGCATACTTCTACCAGGAAGGAAGAATATCCAAAGCAGTATAAATAAAGGAAGAAAATAAAAGGGGTGACGAAGATAGGAAGGTTATCACGTATACTTCAGCAAAAGAACATTTTACCATCTTAGTTGCATATCCATGTTTATGAGATTTGGTATTTTCTGGATCTACATTCTTCCTTTGATTCCTAGCACCTAGTCTTTCTGCCCAATCCCCCTCCCCATTTTTGTATCTATACCATATTTCTCATTTAGTCAACAATTTAAAAGAATAATCTACAACGAAGTACTAAAGGCTTTTAGTTAAAAATATACATCAAATGCACATGCACAGGCCGTTATGCCCAATATCGTCGAAAGAAGTATACCACAAGTAAAGACTTGTATTATCAGGACAATTGAAAAAACATATAGGGCATACAGAGCTCACCTAGACCAGAGAAAACTGAAGGATCACATGTATAGCCGCTATCATAATAGAAACCAGCTTCATTTTCAGCAGAGTTCTGATAGAAGTCCAGTGGTTCACCCTCTTGAGAGAGATGTGCTCTTTGCAGATTAACATCATTCTGCACAGGAACTCTCTATAGCTGACTATCAGCCACAAGAGTCTTTCTTTTATCATTCATGACAGATGTCTCTGAATTATACTGAGAAGTAACAACATCATGAGTATAAGCTGCATAATTTTCCTCTAAGTTAACAATTTGATTGCTAAATTTCGATCCTGAAATGTCTGATTGCTGAGGGGCGTGATCCTGGTTGGAATTTCTCAGCTTAACCTCTTAAGAGAGATTGGAATACCAAAGCTGACAGAACATCAAGCCCATGACCAAATTTGACATCAGGTGACAACAAAGGTCACGTTTTTTCATCAAGCTGAGGGGGGAGATTTCAAAAAAGTCAATCAAACACTGAATGCATTCGTGTATTATGTTCCAAAGACAATACACCTTTATTTGCATATAACAACCATTGCAAAACTTATATCCAAATACATCAATAATGCTACTCTGAAAACATATGAGATGAACCTCTCGCAAACCAACAGACTAATTCATTCATTTTTATACCTAAACAGAGATGCCAACAAGCTGAACCATCTGTTGTTATACCTAAACAAAGATGCCTAATGTCATGCATCACAGCTAACAAAATTCTATTCAAATAGTCATGGAATTTCTTAAACAAGTCTAACCTTGCAAATACATCTTGTACAAACAACGAAGAATTCATCACTTTGCAGCTAGCTCAGAAACCTAAGGGAAACCTAAATCAAAAGCTAAGCGCTATCTATGTATGACTAAAAGACAATATATTTGAAATATTGAAGTAGATGTGAAGCTCAAGAACAAGCTTACAATCATTGCAGCCAACTCTTTCTTGACAGATAAGAGTTGAGGGGGAGTTTTTTTGCCAACAAGATGGTTACCATCTTCCTAATTTTTCAGATGGATAACAATGTGTGTGGCAAACAAGATTGACAATTGGGTGATAATAGGCACAGCAATATAGCATTGCTTCTACATCAAAACAGCTTGATGAGCCCACCCAAGATTCCCATGTTTAAGGCAGAAAAGAATCGACTCCAAATGAAGTGCAATCTGCTCCTGTTCTACCAGAAAAGATCTATTTTTAGGAAAAGATAGCATGCATACCAAATAAATGTGAGCATGTCAAATTATACCTCTACTTGCACGGTTTTGGACCTGATCCTGCTCATCCAAATCTCATAGATGTCCCTGATCCTTCTTATGTCAACATGATCCCCCTCTATTCGCTTAAGAAGCCTAATCGAAACCTACAAACATCCCTTACACACATCAGTTCTTACATTCAACCACATATCCAAAAATCAAAATACACATATAAAGCACAAAATCATGTAGTATGCAACACTATAATCAATAAAGGCATATATTCTCTGCTCCTATTAGCCTAATTTTAAAAGTTCATGAGTAAATATTCACTGCTACTCTTTTGTGTAAAGTCTTTTCCCACCAATATCTTCTCTCATGAGAGACTAGTTCGGGTTCTCTTATAACAAATTTACAAATAACTTTGACATAAAAAGCCCTAAAACACAAAAAAAAAAAACACATCCAAGATTGGACCAAAAAAGAAACATGTGCAAATAATTGAATTGGAAAAATATAATCAAACATAACCAAGATCATAACTTCAACATAACTACCAAATAAATACGAGACTAAAAAAATCAACCACAACGAATACTTGAGGCGATTCAAATCAGCAGAACAATCATTGGAAGTACCCCTAAGCAACAAGCTTAAAACTCCACTTGCCTCAGCCCAATTATGTTTCTTCCCAAGTTTCTCTAATAGATTACACAGCCTTTGTTGATTTTCACGTTGAATGTGGACTCTTCATAGTGATAAAAGAAAAAAAAAGGCTTTGTTAATGACACTATCAATCTTTTGCCTAGCTTTAGTATGTGGCCCTTGGATTCTTCTGAAATAGCTCAAGTTTCTCCATCTGTTCTCTGATCTCGTCTTTAGTAATACCTATACCTATTTATTAATATTTTTTAATTATTAATTATTTTTACACACTCAAAAACTAACTTATACCTATTTATTTTTACAAAACAAACACACTCAAAACCCAACCTATACCTATTTATTAATATTTTTTAATTATTTTTAAGAGCTCTCATGATGATGGTGATGATGATTGTCTTATGTTGAATAATAAATAATGAAAAATAAACCTTTTGTTCATTAATTATCTTCCTTTGACTAGAACTTAGAAGAAACCAAAAAAAATCAAATTTCGAAACAGAAAATGAACTTTTCAAATATATATATATATATCTTGATTTCACACAAATTTGTCAATCTATTAAACACTTAACAACCAAATTTGTTAACAGCGAGAAGAATGGTTTTTTTGCCATACTTTATAATCATAAAAAAAATACAACTCAGAAAGAAACAAGAGATTCAAAGATTAATCGTACAGTTAAAAAAAATTGAAAAAAAAAAGAAGAGGTTAAGGATCGTTTGGTATTGTTGTGTGTTTTTTTTTTATGTTTTATTTTTTTAAAAATTTTATTTTGTTTTATTTTTAATTTATTAAATTTAAAAACACATTTAAATAAAATGTTTTTGTTGCGAAATTTTACCAATGAAAGCTTATTAAAGAGAGTGGATAAAACTTTAAAACTTAAGAAGTTAATGATTTAAGTGAGACCAACAGTAAAATTTTATCCTTTTCACATTTAAAATGGGCATGATCGCTAAACGGGTGAACAGGTAAACAATACCCAAGCAGAACAGTGCCAAAAATGTATCTAAATATTTGAAAATACTATTTTGGTGTTTTCAACTATTTCTAAAATTTTTTGTTTTATTTTCAATTTTTAAGAAAAAAACACACTTATTAAGCATGTTTTTACTTTCATTTTCAAAAAAATTAAAAACAAAAACATAAAACACAAAACAAAAACAATCCTAAACAACTGATTTTTCTACTAACCTTAATTAATGATTGCTGTCAATGGTCCCTAAACTGCACTTATTTGATTGGCTAACAAAAAAGTTTTTCCTCTATACAATCTTTAGTCTAACTCATCAACTTCAAATTCATTTAGTAACAAGACATAGGCATATCCATTCAATCAATAAGATACAAGCTTTTCTTTTTTCGTTAATTTGACACGTTATAGTTTGCCTACTATTGCATAGAAAATAGAAATTAAGGAGGCCCTATGAAAGATAAAATTTTATAACAATAGAGATATCTGAATCAAGAGAATCATCTATGTAAATTTTGAGATTAGAATTTTAAATTTACATAATTTTCACACTCTAAATATTAAAGTTGTGTTATTATACATATGTTATATATTTTGTTCCCAGTGATCTTATAGTCAAGTTGTGTACTTCCATCTATTATCAATTGGTTTTTAGTTGAATGTCTAACATAGTATCAGGAAAAATGTTCTGTTTTGTAATTCCTACTTGCTACCCCTTCCAAGATTGTCACACGATAGGCTTCCATGTCTCTTTGCCTATACGTGATGGAGGCCTATTAAAATAGTGTTATTTCGCATCTATTAAATACTCTACTTCATGTAATCTTACATTCAAATTAGACCCTTCACTATTGTCAATTGATTTTAGGTGTATAAGTGCAATCATCTCCACGAGGGATTCCAACTTAATCGCCGAAGGAGACCTGTCGCCGAAGACCAATGCCTGCATAAATGTTTTGTGCTCGCCAGCATTGTTTGTGGCAGATGGTAGGGCCATTTTAATCGCCTAAATAGTCTTTCGCGTAGTCGTGTGCTCACCCTGCCTCCTTAGAATCATGCTCGCCCATATTGTTTAGCTATCGTGTGGGCGACCTGGTTCATATCTGTTGAACTCGCCCGCATCTTATCGCCAAGTTGTGCGGCAAGCAGGGCTGTCGCCTAATCAATGCATTCTATCACCAAAGTTGCTTGTTGCATGGCACATGCTCGCCGCATCCTATCGCCAAGATTGCCCTTTCGCCAAAGGTTGTGGTGTGCAGGATCCCTCTCTCACCCAAGCCTACGGCGAGCGTGGTCCTTTCTCTCGCCCAAGGGTTGTCTTATGTGAGAGCCCCTCTCTCATCAAGGTTGTTCGCTCTCACCCAAGTCTGTGCATGCCGGAGCCCACTCTCCCCCGATTATCTGGCGAGCGCGGTCACTCTCTCGCCCAAGGCTGGTTGCATGCGGGAGCCCCTCTTTCGCCCAATGTCTGTCGCGTGCGAGAGCTCCCATCTCGCCCAAGTCTGGTTGCGTGCGAGAGCCCCTCTCTCTCCTGATTATCTGGCGAACGTGGTCAATCTCTCGCCTAAGGCTTGTCGCATGCGGGAGCTCCCCTCTCGCCCAAGGCTTGTTGCGTGCGGGAGCCCCTCTCTTGCCCAAGGCTTATTGCGTGCGGGAGCCCCTATCTCGCCAATGCTTGTTGCGTGCGGGAGCTCCTCTCTCGCCATAAAGCCTACCGTGTTGTCCTTGCTCGCCACTCTGGCTGTCGAATGAGCGAGGCAGCCTCTCGCCCAACGAGCCTGCCGCGGGTAGATGTGATCGCTGCTTTTGCTGACGCATAGGCGTGGCATCCTCTCGCCAAGAAGTCTACCACATGGCTTTTATTCGCCTATTTTGGCTGTCGCGTGGTTGAGCACTGCATCATTGGAGTGGCCTTCCTCACGGGACCTATGCTCACCCGAATTGGGTGAAACTTATGCACTCTATTGCTAAAGTATCTGGTCATATAGGCTCAGCGTGTGAGCATTGTGTGCGGGAGGCACAGCTGCCACTTGCACGAGGCAGTCAGTCACCTAAGTGGCCTGTCGCGTGCCCTTACTCGCCCACAATCTATTGCCAATGAGGTCTACCACGTGGTCAAGCTACTCTGTCGCCATGCAACTTGCTTGTGGCAGATGGGAATCCCTCTATTGCCGATATGGCCTGTCTTGTGGTGGTGCTACATTGTCGCCAAATACAATGTGTGCGGTAGGATACGGGCCACTCTATAGTCGGAGAGGCCTGCCACATGGGCTTGATGCTCGCCTATGCTATTTTGCTAGGAAAGCCTGTCGTAGCCTACGTACTGCCTCCGCACCCTGTCGTGGGTCTTCACTTTCTGCCGTAAGTGTCCACATCCTATCGCATATCGTGTTCTCACCATCTTTTACTCATGGCTTTTTTGTTTGTTTCCCGCAAACGGTACCAATTGTTGTTGCTCAAAACAACAATGAATGCTTGCTGACGTCAATATTGTCTTCTTTCTCCACGTGTCTCCAGAAAAGTTCTACAAAATAGAAAAAGTCAGAGGGCGTAGGGGCTTTCCCCTACGCACGCACTTCGATGCTTAAGTCAGACAAGATCCAGGCAAGGTTTTCATAAGCAAATAGAGATTAGGGTTTAAGAATAATATTAATACCTGTGACCTATTTATAGGAGTTGTTTTGCGCATGATTACCTTTATGACCCATAGCTTAAATGGTCATTTAATAGATCATTTTTATGCCTTCTGAGTCCTCTTTCCTCTTAGTCTTAGATTATCATTTGACCAAATGGTTTTCAGCTCAATTTATAGAAAAGCCTAGTAATATTTGATTTGACCCTCATCAGTTCCCAGTGATCTTATAGTCAAGTTGAGTACTTCCATCTATTATCGATTGGTTTTTAGTTGAATGTCTAACATAGTATCAGGAAAAATGTTCTATTTTGTAATTCCTATCTGCTACCCTTTCCAAGATTGTCACACGATAGGCTTCCATGTATCTCTGCGTATACGTGATGGAGGCCTATTAAAATAGTGTTATCTCGCATCTATTAAATACTCTACTTCATGTAATCTTACATTCAAATTAGACCCTTCACTATTGTCAATTGATTTTAGGTGTATCTGTGCAATCATCTCCACGAGAGATTCCAGACTATAATGTCGTCAAAACGTAAGTAAAACCCCCTGCCTTGTCACAAAAACTTTGCAAATGCAATAGAATCTTAATATCCCTTGCATTAACTAGTGTTAACACATTCAGATAACATTAGGTCAGTCCTCTAGTCACTAATTTTTCATGTTACTTTTTTTTTTGGTTCATTCAAATTACTTTTCTGTTATTCTCAAGTTAACTGCGTTAAGCCAAAATGAAATAGTACCTTGGGGATTATATTTTCCAAATTGAATTCACTTCTTAGCAACCAGGGAAGAAAGGAAAAATATAATTTATTGGGGAGGCTAGTACCTAAATGGAAGGGGCATGTTTGAAATGTTACGGAACTTTTTTACTTCACTTAGGGCGTCGTTCACTTGACCTGCAATCAGCAAAAACTGGCAAAAATGGACAGAAAGAAAATTCAAAAAATCACATTTGAACCAGTAAGAACGAATAACTTTTGCATAAAGGTAATAAAATTCTCTATAACAATATCATACAGAGCCTATGTTGTCTTTTGACATGTATATATGAATCTATAGGATGCTCCAGCTTATCTTTAATATGTTCCAAATACATTAAAAAAAGGGTGGTAAGGAAAACAAAATTTTCCCATTATAATGATTATTAAGAATTTGCCTATGCAAATAGACAAAATTCTCACTAGAATATGGCAACTGTAAAGGCATCAACCATGACTCCAGATCCCCTGAAACAAGAAAGATGACAAATTTCAGTAAGCCATAGGCACTAGGTAGGAGCATGAAACAATATTATATCAACATATTCAAAAAAAAAAAAACAATATTATATCAAAGCAAAAAAAATCCTCATAGATACCGTTAAACAAAAAATCATGGTTAAAATCCTATTAGCCTATTTTGAGAAAGAATAGTTTTTTAGGAGATAATTGCACATTAAAATTGGTCCTTATCATTGACGTAACTTTTTTCACTAAGAAGAACATTGAAAAACATTATGAAAAAAAAAAAAAGGAGAGAAACACAATTTTCCTCTTTATCAAAAAGTGAATCATACTCTTCAATAAATATTTTTCTTGAAGCAAAGTATGTCTAATAATTTATACTATAATTAGTGAAATTTATTAAATTTAAAGACCTTATTAATTAAAAAATTTAAGATTTCTGCAATAGAAGATTTATACGCAACAAAACGAATTCACCAACTACACTACAGAATTACCAGATTCCTACAATTGTACTTATGAATCTATTTAGATTGTAGACGCATCTTTTGGGAATTAAAAGTGTCGAGGCCTGTTTTCAACAAAAATGTCTTAGTTTAATGTTTATGTAACATAAGGCTAATTTGGATGAATGAAGTGATTCACTTTGATGAAATTTTAGAAAAAATACTATTAAATATATATAATTTTTAATAAAATAATTTTAAAAAATTAAAAACAAAGTCAAAAAAAATAATTTTACCTTCTAAAATTTGTCTTTTTTCTTAGATCTCAGCGCACTGGTCTCACCTTGCTAATTGGGGATCCAAATTAGCCAATAATCTTTCCGTGTTTCAGGTCGAGTAATATTGCTTACTGCCAATGGTTCCTCATCTGCATTTAACTGATTAATTAATAAAAATAAGATTTTCCATATTCTCTAGTCCAACGTTTCAACTTCGATCTCATTTAGTAATGGAAAGGTGCTAACAATGGATAATTTGTTAATTTGACAAGTTTCGGATAATTTGTCTACCATCTTATAGAAAATAAAAAATTGAAAAGATCTTTAGAAAAATGAAATTCTTTGGTTTTATTTTTTTTTTATTACGACAGAGGTCTCTATCTCTAAATCAAGAGAAAGAAAAATATAAGTAGATTAGAATTTTAAATTTACATTATTTTCAAGTTCTAAAAATGAAAACGTAATCAGTTGGACTAATGCTCAAAATCTAATTTCTAATTTCAAAGTCTGCTGGTTTTTCTACTAACCTTAATTAATGCTTGCTGCCAACCGTCTCCAAACTGCACTTGGCTGACTAACAAAAAGAGTTTTCCTCATTCCATTCTCTAGTTCAACCCGTCAACTTCGATCTCATTTAGTATATGATAGGATATCCACAACTTTTCTGGTAACTGTATACTTCAAATCGTTACTTGAAGCTCCTGATTAGTCAGATGCTCGAGAAGAGTAAAAGAAGGCAGCGGTCTCTGCAACTTGAAAGCAACTTCTCCTTATCAAAGTCAACTGTCATGAGCTTTAGGACTTTTCTTTTATAATGCTTCAATATGAAACCTCTAGTCGTGAGTTGTAAAAGCTTGGAAACCAATGGAAAATTTATGTTTCCTTCTCATCAATGTTATGTTGCTCATTTTCTACTCTAGATTCTCTAATGGGGTCGATAACTTTAACTCTTCTCAATCTTTAAGTGATGGGAGGACCTTGGTTACAAGCAATGGAACCTTCGAACTTGGCTTCTTCATTCCTGGAAGTTCTAAGAACCATTACTTGGGAGCAACAGTGTTGTTCAGTCTGTTCCAGGGAAAACTTCTAAGCAAAGAGGGAACTTTAGCCTCAAAGATGCCCAGTGGAGATTTCCGCACAAAAATGTCGTCAAACGTAAGGAAAAAAAAAAAGGTAATGTCAAGAAAAAATCTCTCCCCTGTCACCAAAACTTTGCAAATGCAACAGTATCTTAATATCCCTTGCATTACCTAATGTTAACACATTTAGATAACATTAGAGGTCAGTCCTTCATACTACTTTTTCTTTTTTGGTTCATTCAAATTACTTTTTCTGTTATTCTCAAGTACCTTAGGAATTATATTTTCCAATTTGAATTCACATCTTGGCAACCAGGGAAGAAAGGAAAAATATAACTTACATGGGAGGCCAGTACCTAAATGGAAAGGGCATGTTTGAAATGTTACAGAACTTTTTTACTTCACTTAGGGCCTCATTCACTTAACCTGCAATCAGCAACAACTGGCAAAAAATGGACAGAAAGAGAATTCAGAAAATCACATTTGAACCAGTAAGAACGAATAACTTTTGTATAAAGGTAATAAAATTCTCTATAACAATATCATACAGAGCCTATGTTGTCTTTTGACATGTATATATGAATCTGTAGGATGCTCCAGCTTATCTTTAATATGTTCCAAATACATTAAAAAAAGGGTGGTAAGGAAAACAAAATTTGCCCATTATAATGATTATTAAGAATTTGCCCATGCAAATAGACAAAATTCTCACTAGAATGTGGCAACTGTAAAGGCATCAACCATGACTCCAGACCCTCTGAAACAAGAAAGATGACAAATTTCAGTAAGCCATACGCACTAGATAGGAGCATGAAACAATATTATCAAAGCCAAAAAATCTCTCATAGATACCGTTAAAAAAAAATCAAATAACGAATCCAAAACATTCATAATTGCAAAAGATGTTCTTTGGACATATATACAATTAAATTGGAGTATCCATATTTGAGAATTTTAAGCATACTTCTACCAGGAAGGATGAATTTCCAAAGCAGTAAACATAAACAAAGACAGTAGGAGTGAAGAAGATTGGAAGGTTATCTCGTATACTTCAGCAAAAGAACATTTTACCATCTTAGATACATATCCATGTTTATGAGATTTGGTGTTTTCAGAGCTCACCTAGACCAGAGAAAACTGAAGGATCACATGTATAGCTGATATCATAATAGAAACCAGCTTCATTTTCAGCAGAGTTCTGGTAGGAGTCCAGTGGTTCACCCTCTTGTGAGAGATGTGCTCTCTGCAGATTAACATCATTCTGCACAGCAACTCTCTGTAGCTGACTATCAGCCACTAAGAGTATTTCTTTTATCATTCATGACAGATGTCTCTGAATTATATTGCGAAGTAACAGCATCATGAGTATAAGCTGCATAATTTTCCTCTGAGTTAACAATTTGATTGCTAAATTTTGATCCTGAAATGTCTGATTGCTGAGGGGTGTGATCCTGGTTGGAATTCCTGAGGTGAACCTCTTCAGTGAAATTGGAATACCAAAGCTGACAGAACGTCAAGCCCATGACCAAATTTGACATCGGGTGACAACTAAGGTCACGTTCTTACATCAAGCTGAGTGGGGAAATTTCAAAAAAGTCAATCAAACACGGAATGCATTCATGTATTATATTTACACCTTTATTTGCATATAACAATCATTGCAAAACTTATATCCAAATACATCAATAATGCTACTTTGAAAACATATGAGATGAACCTTTCGCAAACCAACGCTAATTCATTCATTTTTATACCTAAACAGGGATGCCAACAAACTGAACCATCTGTTGTTATACCTAAACAAAGATGCCTAATGTCATGCATCACAGCTAGCAAAATTCTATTCAAATAGTCATGGAATTTCTTTAACCAAGCCTAACCTTGCAAATACATGCCGTAAAAGTCTATGCTATCTACTCAGGCTTACTCTTTGCATGAGAGATGAGTTTTAGACGAGTCATCGTTGAATCCGACCCGCTCATTGCAATACAGAAAATAAATAACCCAACTCAGTCCATGGACCCTTTATCACCGATCATAAATTCTTGCAGAACTCTACTGCAGCGGAATTGGTCATGTTCCTTATGCCATATATTCAGAGGCAAATTCATGTGCAGATTACCTCGCTGGTAACGCTCATGACAGCTCTTATGATATCCAATGGCTAAATTGGTCATGTTGTATTGACTCTGGTTACACCTTAATAGCAAATATCTAAAATATCAATTCTTTGATAATTTATTATTTTTATCATATAAATATATTTTTTATTATTTGTAATGACAAAAATATTGTAATGAAATTATTGTTTGCAACAATAATATTGGTTATTAAATTTTTTTTACATTGTAAAACAAATTAAAAAAGATAAAATTGTGATGTAGCAACGACTATAGTTGTTGTGAATAAAATTAAAAACAACATAATTATTGTTTCGTATTTATTTGTAACAACGACTATAGTCGTTTCCAAACTAACTATTGTAACAATTAAACAACTGTTGCCAAAAAGAAATTGCAACCAAATATATTTCATTGCCAAAAAAAGTATAGAAAAATATTAAGTCATTATTAAAACAATAATTTAATTAGTAACAAGAAAAAGTCATCGTGACAAATTTCTTTTGCAAAAATTTATTTTTCGATGAAAGTTGTTACATATAGTTTTAGCAATGGAATTTTACACAACGACCTTGCAACAACTAAAAGTCATCGTAAAAAAGTTTTAGCAACGATAATTTTATATTTTGCAACGACTTTAAGCATTGCAAAAGACTTATTTTCTAGTAGTGCAGCAGAATTGGTCATGTTCCTTATGCCATATATACAGAGGCAAATTCATGTGCAGATTAGCTAGCTGGTAAAGCTCATGACAGCTCTTATGATATCCAACGACCAGAAGAAGTGCCCTCCGATCTGGGAAGTCTACTTCAGTTTGATGCTACGGGAACCGGGGTACCCAGGGCCTGCTTAGTTTAGTTGTTTATTTTCATTTAGATGTGCCAAAAAAAATTGAGAAGACCGTTTGAAAAATGGAATTCTTTAGTTTTATTTTTTTTTACGACAGAGGTCTCCATCTCTAGATCAAGAGAAAGAAAAATATAAGTATTATAATTAAAAGTTTAAATTTACATAATTTTCACGTTCTAAAAATGAACACGTAGACAATTGGTCTAATGCTCAAAATCTAATTTTTAATTCCAAAGTCTAGTTTTTCTACCAACCTTAATTAATGATTTCTGCCAGCGGTCCCTAAAATGCACTTAATTCATTGGCTAACAAAAGGTTTTTTTCCTTAATACAATCTTTAGTCCAACTCATAAACTTCAACTTCATTTAGTAATGAAAGATATAGGCATATCCATTCAACCAATAACATGCAAGCTTTTTTTTTAGGGACAAGTCACCGCTAATTTCAAAACCGGTTGCTTTGGGTTATTTTGACACGTTTTTTGATTAGTTTGACACGTTATGGTTGCCTACCATTGTGTAGAAAATAAAAAATTGAAAAGATCCTATGAAAGAATTTTATTTCAGTAGAGGTATTTGAATTAAGATTTTGAACTATGTAAATTTTAAGATTAGAATTTTGGATTTACAGATTTTTCACACTTTAAATATTAAAATAATGTTATCTTTTATATATTTTGTTTCTTGCGATCCTATAATCAAGTTGGGCACCTTCGCCAATTGTCAATTGGTTTTTGATTGATTGTCTAATATAGTAAAAAAAAAAAAAAAGTTTTGTTTTGTGATTTCTGCTTGATATCTCTTTCAAGATTCTTACATAATATGCTTTCATATTATGTCTATACGTGATGGAGGCCTATTAAGGTAGTGTTATTACACATCTATTAAATACTTTACTTCCTGTAATCTTACATCTAGTGAATTGATTTGAAGTATATGCAATCAATAATATACAAGTTTTTTTGTTAAGTTGGGAAAATAAGAAATTGAGAATACTCTCTGAAAGATGAAACTCCTTGAATCAAATTTTATTTTTTATTACAACAGAGATTCCCAAATCAAAAGGAAAGATAATGTAGATACTAAAATTAAAATTTCATATTTACAAAACTTACATATTTTAAAAATAAAGACTTCATCGTTTATATCGATTATCATGATTTATTTCCTAATTCTTGCTAGTTTTTCTTACTATTACTTAACCTTAATTAATGCTTGCTAGCAACCGTCCCTGAACTGCACATGACTGACTAATAGAAAGATTTTTCCTCGTTCCATTCTCTAGTCCAACCCGTCAACTTCGATCTCATTTAGTATATAATAGGATATCAACAACTTTTCGGGTAACCATATACTTCAGATCATTACTTGAAGCTCCTAAATAGTCAGATGCTCAAGAAGAGTAAAAGAAGGCAGCGGTCGTTGCAACTTGAAAGCACCTTCTCCTTATCAAAGTCAACTGTCATGAGCTTTGGAACTTAACTTTTATAATGCTTCAATATGAAACCTCTAGCAGTGAATTGTAAAACCTTGGAAACCAATGGGAAATTTATCTTTCTTTTTCATCAATGTTATGTTGCTCATTTTCTACTCTAGATTCTCTAATGGAGTCGATAACTTTAACTCTTCTCAGTCTTTAAGTGATGGGAGGACCTTGGTTTCAAGCGATGGAACCTTCGAACTTGGCTTCTTCAATCCTGGAGGCTCTAAGAACCAATACTTGGGAATTTGGTACAAGAAAATCCCTGTTCGAACTGTTGTTTGGGTAGCAAACCGACGCAACCCAATCAATGACTCGTCTGGTGTGCTATTGTTCAACAAAAAAGGCAATCTTATGCTATTCAGTCGGAGCAATGATGTTGTTTGGTCAACAAACTCAACGAACACAGCTCGAAATCCAATAGTACAGCTCTTGGATTCTGGAAATCTTGTCATAAGAGATGGAAATGATGATGGCAATTCAGAAACCTTTTTGTGGCAAAGTTTTGATTATCCAACTGATACTCTACTACCAGAGATGAAATTAGGATGGGACTTGAGAACTGGTCTTCATCGGCATTTGTCAGCATGGAAGAGCTCGGATGATCCATCTCCTGGAGACTACACTGCCGGCATCGAGCTATACAATTACCCTGACTTGGTTTCTTGGAAGGGCAGAAAAAAATGGCTTCGGGCAGGGCCTTGGAATGGCCTTGGGTTCAGTGGTGTAGCCTTATTCAGGACTGATTCTAGTCTTCAATTCCAATTTGTATGGAATCATGAAGAGGTGTACTGCAGATTCAACCTCAGCAAGCAATCAGGTATTATAAGGTATGTCTTGAACCAAACCACCTATCAGACCCAAGGCTATCGTTGGAGTGAAGAAAGTAGAACTTGGCTGCTTTCAACCTATCCACCATGGGACAGCTGTGACAAATATGGAGTCTGTGGTGCATATGGGACTTGTGACAATACTCAATTGCAACCTTGTCAATGTTTAAAAGGATTCAAGCCTAAAGCATCACAGAATGGGACCAACCAGTCACACGAATGTGTACGCACTAAACCATTAGATTGCCAAAAGGGAGATGTCTTTAAGAAGTTTAGTGGATTGAAACTGCCAGATACCACACATTCTTGGGTAGACAAAACTATAAGTCTCAAGGAATGCAAGGCTAAGTGTTTTCAGAACTGTTCTTGTATGGCTTACACAAACACAGATATAAAAGGAAAGGGCAGCGGTTGTGCCATTTGGTTTGGAGATCTGATTGATATGAAACAATTTCAAGATGGTGGCCAAGATATATACATTCGAATGTCCTCTTCTGAAGAAGGTATGAGCTAATTACATTTGGTTTTATGTGTGAATTCTCAGCTCTCATAACTAATTCTTTCTCTTTTTATTTGGACTCATTGGATCGTCCATGAAGAGCCTAAAGGTAAGGCTAAACTGAAGATGGCAGTGACAATCATAATTCCAACTGTAGTTTTCATGGTTATGGTTCTTTTATGCTATTACCTTTGCAAAAGCCGCATGAGCATAAAAGGTAAAAACTATCTACCTTTGCGAATAATACTTGGATAATATGACATTCTAAGCTTCATGCTATCATGTTTGGCTACTGTTTTCAGGCGGGAAAGAAAATCATGAGGGAAATAACAAGAGCAACGCAGGGCAAAAAGAAGATATAGAACTTGAATTTTTCGACCTGGCTACATTAGCAAAGGCCACCAAGGACTTCTCGTCCGACAACAAGTTTGGAGAAGGTGGTTTTGGGCCTGTGTACAAGGTAAAATTACAGTATTCTGTTGAAGATGAACATTAGACTAAAAGGTATAAAACTTGTTCAGAATATAGTAAAGATTCTTATATGGTACACTGTTTTTAGGGTACTATGGAAGATGGACAAGAAATTGCTGTGAAGAGGCTTTCCATAAGCTCAAGACAAGGATCAAACGAGTTCAAAAACGAAGTTGCACTGATAGCCAAACTTCAACATCGGAATCTTGTAAAGCTTCTAGGATGCTGCGTGGAAGGAGGGGAGAGAATGCTGGTTTATGAATTTATGCCAAATGGAAGTTTGAATTCCTTCATTTTCGGTAATGGATCCCTCAGAAAACCAATAAATTCTACAGGCTAGTGTATATTTATCAGAAATAGTTGTTGTCTAAGACACCAATTTTCAATGTGTACGATGTCAGATAGAACAAAGCATAAGCTACTAGATTGGCCAAAGCGGTTTCACATTATCAGTGGTGTTGCTCGGGGACTTGTCTATTTACATCAAGATTCCAGATTAAGGATTATACACAGAGATCTTAAGACTAGTAATGTTCTTCTTGATTGCGAGATGAATCCAAAAATTTCAGACTTCGGCTTGGCTATAACTTGTGGAGGAGACCAGACAGAGGGAAAGACAAATAGGGTGGTTGGAACATAGTAAGTGGTAAAGTTCAGTTTTCGTTTTTCATTCATGAATCTTAGTTCTCACTTCTCTGCTAATGATTTTCTGCAGTGGTTATATGGCACCAGAATATGCTATTAAGGGGCAATTCTCAATAAAATCGGACGTCTTTAGCTTCGGAATACTGATGCTAGAGTTAATAAGTGGCAAGAAGAATAAAGGGTTTTGCCATCCCACCCATGGCCTAAACTTGATTGGACATGTAAAGCACGAAAACTTACTTCTGAACTACTGTTACCGTACTTTGAGATTGACCAAAACCTTGTAATTTGATGTAGGCTTGGGAGCTATGGAAAACAGGAAAGCCATTTGAATTGATTGCATCGTCTTTACGAGAGTCATGCTCTCTGTCAGAAGTGGTGAGGTGCATCCACATTGCTCTCTTATGCGTGCAACATCATCCTGAGGATAGACCGAGCATGTCATCTGTGGTTCTTATGCTGGGTAGTGAGACAACATTAGTAGAACCTAAAGAACTCGGTTTCTTGGTCGACAAGAAGTCACCAAAAACAAATTCTTCTCCTAGCAAGATCGAATCATCTTCAATTAATGAAGTTAGTATCTCAATTTTGGATGGTCGATAGAGAAAATTTCTAGCTTGTGTCCTTCTTCTGCCATTGTCTATAGAAAATGTTGCTTCTCCTAATGCAATTTGTATGTTAAATTTCTACATCCTAGTATGTTATATGCATGACGCATCTATCTTGTTATGTTAAATTCAGAATAAAGATCTTGCAACTTGTAAATAGATTCCTGAAGAAAGAATTTGTAAATTGAATGCAGTTTGTCTAAGAAAATCAGGTTCTTGAATCTGGGAATTCGATTCGGACAAACATTGCAAAACTAGACTGAGGTGCTAATGATGAGAACAACTTCCTTTCTATCAAGATTCAAAATTTTAAAAGTAACACCAATTCAGCTACTGATGTTTTATATTAGTATAGTACAGAAAAAAATTTGATAGCTTTGTTTTGCTTCATCCATAAAATCAAAATGACCAATGATATAGGAACAATAGAAAGAAACAGATATTCTAGCATGAAAATTACATCTAATTTATTTCTCTTGAAATTTCACATTTAGTCTGAGAAAATTATTCATATGTATTTTCAGGAATTTGATTAGGTCCCTAACATTTTGTTCCTCTAAATAAGCATAAACCCTTACAATATAGTTGAACTCCTGACCATACAAATGGGACGCACAAGCTGCTTTGTACGTTTAAAGCTCCAAAAGCCCTGTTCCAAGCAAGAACAACAAAAATCTAATTAACCAAGCTAATTCATTCTAGTGTGAGAAAAGGAAGAAAAAAGGGGAAGGGATCATGAGCGCATGGAGTACTTAGCGAGATGTATACTAATATATGAAAGATACAACATGAATATGACCAGGTGAAGCTTGACAATCAATTTAACACAATTAACCGATTTTTCTATAGGAACAGGCTTAAAGTTTTCGACCTTGCAATGCAAATAATAGCAATTTAAAGCTTGATAAACTATAATGTCAGTCAATGGTTGTCTCAATCAACATGGGGTTCAAATTCCTATGAGATCTGAGATAGTAAAGAACTAAGCAAATCGGTGCAGACATACGATGATATGAACACCTGATGCAATTTCTGATCCAAGCATCTTCTTGCCAAAGTAACGTTTTAACCAATATTTGCAGTGTAACCTCCAAGAATTTCTTGATTTTCCCTCTCTAAATATTTTTGGCATCCTTTTGTAGTAAATAAAGGGGTTTGCTTTTTTGTTCACCCTTGTTCCCATTGAGACAAACTGACAATCTATCCTCTTCATATTGATATATTTTGAGGAAGCATGAAGCAGACTCCCTCCATATATTGGACTCTGGATAGGTAGCTTCCAAATGCAAAGCAATCATCTCCATGAGGGATTCCAGATTATAATCCCCTGAAAACAACATCGAAACCCTAGTTATATATACAAGAACATCTATGATTAAGAGGGCGAAGGCATTGGTTGTCAAAATCCAAGTGCAACTAATGAGGAAGAGGAGAAGATGGATGGGGCATGGTGGTGGCCATGTGTCACAACTAACTAGGGATAGAGTCAATGCATGGACCAACTACCAAATGAAGTAAGCACTAATCTGCCTCTGCAAGGTAAATGATAACATACCATTTTGATGAATGCTGATAAGCCTTGCCAATGAGTGGCTGCATGTTGGATCCATCTTCAGAATCTCCTCAAAGCAATTAGAGAGCACTACAGAGTCATTAGAATAAAATAACTCTAAAAGACTAGCCTTTAATCTGCAGAAAATCAGCACATCAGTGTTTGTAAAGCCAAAAAGAGGACTGACAGTAAACATTAGCATCCAGCAGGAACAGCTAAATCCTCTCCATGATATTTAGAAAGAACTCCTGAAAGTACGAGTTGCAGGGGAGGGAGTAGAAAATAATTAAAATAATTAGCCTGTTCTACTGAAGGAAAACTTCTAAGCAAATAGGGAACTTTAGCCTCACAGATGCCCAGGGGAGATTTCCCCACAAAAATGTCGTCAAAACATAAGAAAAAAAAAGTAATGTCAAGAAAAACTCTCTACCTATCACAAAAAACTTTGCAAATGCAACAGTACCTTACTATCCCTTGCATTAACTAGTGTTAACACATTCAGATAACATTAGGTGAGTCCTCTGGTCACTAATTGTTCACATTACTTTTTCTTTTTGGTTCATTCAAATTACTTTTTCTGTTATTCTCAAGTTAACTGCATTAAGCCAAAATGAAATATAGTACCTTAGGGATAATATTTTCCTATTTGAATTCACTTCTTGGCAACCAGGGAAAAAAGGGAAAAAAAAAAAAAAACTTATTTGGGAGGCCAGTACCTAAACGGAAAGGGCATGTTTGAAATGTTACAGTAAGTTTTTACTTCACTTAGGGCCTCGTTCACTTGACCTGCAATCAGCAACAACTGGCATAAAATGGACAGAAAGAAAATTCAGAAAATCACATTTGAACCAGTAAGAATGAACAACTTTTGCATAAAGGTTATCATACAGAGCCTATGCTGTCTTTTGACATGTATATATGAATCTCTAGGATGCTCCAGCTTATCTTTAAGATGCTCCAAATACACAAAAAAAAAAAAAAAGAGGTTGTAAGGAAAGCAAAATTTTACCTGCACCAAAGGAAGAAAGGCCGCTGATAAAGGAGGTGTAGAGTGAAGAGCAAGATGTAGATACCTCCAGCATCATTATAATGATTATTAAGAATTTGCCTATGCAAAAAGACAAAATTCCCACTAGAATGTGGCAATTGTAAAGGCATCAACCATAACTCCAGACCCTCTGAAACAGGAAAGATGACAAATTTCAGTAAGCCGTAGGTGCTAGATAGGATCATGAAACATATTATCAAAGCCAAAAAAATCTAATAGATACCGTTATAAAAAAAATCAAATAATGAATCCAAAACATTCATAATTGCAAACGATGTTCTTTGGACATATATACAATTAAATTGGAGAATCCATATTTGGGAATTTTAAGCATACTTCTACCAGGAAGGATGAATATGCAAAGCAGTATAAATAAAGTAAGAAAATAAAAGGGGTGAAGAAGATAGGAAGGTTATCACGTATACTTCAGCAAAAGAACATTTTACCATCTTAGATGCATATCCATGTTTATGAGATTTGGTATTTTCTGGATCTTCATCTCTCCAACACATGTTCTACATCCTTCCTTTGATTCCTAGCACCTAGTCTTTCTGCCCAATGGATCTTCATCTCTGTATGCCCCTTTTTTGTCGCTCTACCATATTTCTCATTTAGTCAACAATTTAAAAGAAAAATCTACAACGAAGTACTAAAGGCTTTTAGTTAAAAATATACATCAAATGCGCATGCACAGGCCGCTATGCCCAATATCGTCGAAAGAAGTATACCACAAGTAAAGACTTGTATTATCAGGACAATTGAAAAAACATATAGGGCATACAGAGCTCACCTAGACCAGAGAAAACTGAAGGATCACATGTATAGCCGCTATCATAATACATACCAGCTTCATTTTCAGCATAGTTCTGATAGGAGTCCAGTGGTTCATCCTCTTGTGAGAGATGTGCTCTCTGCAGATTACCATCATTCTGCACAGGAACTCTCTATAGCTGACTATCAGCCACAAGAGTATTTCTTTTATCATTCATGACATATGTCTCTGAATTATACTGAGAAGTAACAGCATCATGAGTATAAGCTGCATAATTTTCCTTTAAGTTAACAATTTGATTGCTAAATTTTGATCCTGAAATGTCTGATTGCTGAGGGGTGTGTTCCTGGTTGGAACTTCTCAGCTTAACCTCTTCAGTGAGATTGGAATACCAAAGCTGACAGAACGTCAAGCCCATGACCAAATTTGACATCGGGTGACAACTATGGTTACGTTCTTACATCAAGCTGAGGGGGGAGATTTTGTTGCCTAATTCATTCATTTTTATACCTAATTCATTCAATTAGTTTTTAGTTGAATGTCTAACATAGTATCAGAAAAAATGTTCTGTTTTGTTATTCCTACCTACTACCCCTTTCAAGATTGTCACACAATAGGCTTCCATGTCTCTCTGCCTATACGTGATGGGGGCCTATTAAAATGGCATTATCTCACATCTATTAAATACTCTACTTCATGTAATCTTACATTCAAGTTAGACCCTTTATTATTGTCAATTGATTTTAGGTATATCCGAGCAATCAATAAAATAGAAGTTTTTTGGTTAATTTGGGGAAAAAAAATTGAGAAGACCCTTTGAAAAATGAAACTCCTTGAGTCTAATTTTATTTTTTATTATAACAGAGACTTACGAACCTAGAGGAAGAAGAATGTAAATATTAAAATTAAAATTTCATATTTACAAAACATAACATTTTAAAAACAAAGACTTTATCATTTAAACCAATTATCAAGACTTAATTCCTGACTGCTGGTTTTTCTATTACTTGACCATAATTAATGCTTGCTGCTAACTGTCCCTAAACTGCACTTGACATACTATCAAAAAGATTTTTCCTCATTCCATTTTCTAGTCCAACCCGTCAACTTCGATCTCATTTAGTATATGATAGGAAATCAACATCTTTTCGGGTAACCATATACTTCGGACCATTACTTGGAGCCCTGATTAGTCAGATGCTCGAGAAAAGTAAAAGAAGGTAGCAGTCTTTGCAACTTGAAAGCACCTCTCCTTATCAAAGTCAACTCTCATGAGCTTTGGGACTTTTCTTTTATAATGCTTCAATATGAAGCCTCTAGCAGTGAGTTGTAAAAGCTTGGAAACCAATGGGAAATTTAAAGACCTTATTAATTAAAAAATTTAAGATTTCTACAATAAAAGATTTATACATAGCATTATTGGAAAATTATTAGTCATTCTATGTTTGGATTGATTGTGTTTCCTGATGTTTTAACATTCTCATGGAAGCATGAACAATTTTTTTTGTCTACCTACAAAGGGTTTGATACCACATTAGATATAAAATTCATTTCTGCTCGTGCTACGTGATTGGTGTTAGCTCAAAAAAATTTAACCTAATGAAAATTCAAAAAGAAGACTTTTTCACTATAAAATCGTTCTTACTAAAAAAACTCTTTAGGCATTATACTGCTAATTTACAAGCATGAACAACTAACTCGCATTACCAGTGTCCTTTACCCTTACACCACCAATAAATTAATAATGAGCTAAGAGGTTTCTCAGGTAAAAAGTCTCGCTGATATGTGGAAAGTACTTGACTCTGTCTTGTACTGACAAAACGAATTTGCCAGATTCCTGGAATTGTACTTATGAGTCGATTTAGATTGCAGATGCATCTTTTGGGAATTAAAAATATTGTGGCCTGTTTTCAACATAAATGTCTTAGTTTAATGTTTATGTAACACAAGGCCAATTTGGATGAATGAAGTGATTCACTTTGATGAAGTTTTAAAAAAGTACTATTAAATATATAATTTTTAATAGAATAATTTAAAAAATTTAAAAACAAAGACAAAAAAAAATAATTTTACTTTTAAAAATTTGTCTTGTTTTTAGATCTCACCGCATCGATCTCACCTTGCTAATTGGGGATCCAAATTAGCCAGTAATCTTTTCGTGCCAGTGGTCCCTAAACTACACTTATTTGATTGGCTAACAAAAAGGTTTTTTTCCTCTATGCAATCTTTAGTCCAACTGATCAACTTCAACTTCATTTAGTAATGAAAAGGCATAAGCATATCCATTCAATCAATAAGATACAAGCGTTTTTTTTTTTAATTTGACACGTTGTAGTTTGCCTACCTTTGTATAGAAAATAGAAAATTGAGATGACCCTATGAAAGATAAAATTTAATTACAATAGAAGTACTTGAATCAAGAGATTCAGCTATGTAAATTTTGAGATTTTAATCTCAAATTTACATAATTTTCAAACTCTAAATGTTAAAATAGTATTATTCCACATCTGTTATATATTTTGTTCTCAGTGATCTTATAGTCAAGTTGAGCACCTCTACCGGTTGTCAACTGGTTTTTAGTTGAATGTCTAACATGGTATCAAAAAAAAATGTTCTGTTTTGTGATTCCTACCTGCTACGCCTTCCAAAATTGTCACATTATTGGTTTCCATGTCTCTCTTTTTTAAGTGTTAGGGGCCTATTAAAATGGTATTATCTCACATCTATTAAACACTCTACTTCATGTAATCTTACATTCAAGTTGGACCTTTCACTATTGTCAATTGATTTTAGGTGTATCCGAGCAATCAATGAAATAAAAATTTTTTGGTTAATTTTGAGAAAATAAAAAATTGAGAAGACTCTTTGAAAGATAAAACTCCTTGAGTCTAATTTTATTTTTTATTATAACATAGACTTATGAACCAAGAGGAAGGAGAATGTAAATATTAAAATTAAAATTTTATATTTACAAAACTTACCATTTTAAAAACAAAGACTTGATTTTAAACCAACTATCAAGATTTAATTCCTGACTCTGCTAGTTTTTCTATTACTTGACTTTAATTAATGCTTGCTGCTAACTGTCCCTAAACTGCACTTGATTGACTATCACAAAGATTTTTCCTCATTCCATTCTCTAGTCCAACCCGTCAACTTCGATCTCATTTAGTATATGATAGGATATCAACATCTTTTTGGGTAACCATATACTTCAGATCATTACTTGGAGCTCCTGATTAGTCACATGCTCGAGAAAAGTAAAAGAAAGTAGCGGTCTTTGAAACTTGAAAGCACCCTCTCCCTATCAAAGTACTGTCATGAGCTTTGGGACTTTTCTTTTATAATGCTTCAATATGAAACCTCTATCAGTGAGTTGTAAAAGCTTGGAAACCAATGGGAAATTTATCTTTCCTTCTCATCAATGTTATGTTATTCATTTTCTACTCTAAATTCTCTAATGGAGTAGATAACTTTAACTTTTCTCAGTCTTTAAGTGATGGGAGGACCTTGGTTTCAAGCGATGGAACCTTCGAACTTGGCTTCTTCAGTCCTGGAAGCTCTAGGAACCATTACTTGGGAATTTGGTGCAAGAAAATCCCTGTCCAAACAGTTGTTTGGGTTGCAAATCGACGCAATCCAATCAATGACTCACCAGGCGTGCTGTTGTTCAATAGAAAAGGCAATCTTATGGTGTTTAGTCGGAGCAACGGTGTTGTCTGGTCAACAAACTCAACGAACACAGCTCGAAATCCAATAGTACAACTCTTAGATTCTGGAAATCTTGTCATAAGAGATGGAAATGATGATGGCAATTCAGAAACCTTTTTGTGGCAAAGTTTTGATTATCCAACTGATACTCTACTACCAGAGATGAAATTAGGGTGGGACTCAAGAACTGGTCTTCATCGGCATTTGTTAGCATGGAAAAGCTTGGATGATCCATATCCTGGGGACTGCACTGCTGGCATCGAGCTATACAATTACCCTGACTTTGTTTCTTGGAAGGGCAAAAAAAAATGGCTTCGATCAGGGCCCTGGAATGGCCTCGGGTTCAGTGGTGTAGCCTTGTTAAGGACTGATTCTGGTCTTCAATTCCAATTTGTATGGAATAATGAAGAGGTGTACTTCAGATTCAACCTCAGCAAGCAATCAGGTATTATAAGGTATGTTTTGAGCGAAACCAACTATCAGACCCAGGGCTATTTTTGGAGTGAAGAAAGTAGAACTTGGGTGCTTTCAACCTATCCGCCATGGGACAACTGTGACAACTATGGAGTTTGCGGTGCATATGGGACTTGTGACAATACTCAATTGCAACCTTGTCAATGTTTAAAAGGATTCAAGCCTAAAGCATTACAGAATGGGACCAACCAATCTCACGGATGTGTACGCAATAAACCACTAGATTGTCAGAAGGGAGATGTATTTAAGAAGTTTAGTGGACTGAAACTGCCAGATACCGCACATTCTTGGGTGGACAAAACTATAGGTCTCAAGGGATGCAAGGCTAAGTGTTTACAAAACTGTTCTTGTATGGCATACACAAACACAGATATAAGAGGAAAGGGCAGCGGTTGTGCCATTTGGTTCGGAGATCTGATTGATATGAAACAGTTTCAAGATGGTGGCCAAGATCTATACATTCGAATGTCCTCTTCTGAAGAAGGTATGAGCTAATTACATTTGGTTTTATGTGTGAATTCTCAGCTCTCATAACTAATTTCTTTCGCTTTTTTTTTTTTTGGACTCAATGAATCGTCCATGAAGAGCCTAAAGGTGTGGCTAAACTGAAGATAGCAGTGACAATCATAATTCCAACTGTAGTTTTCATGGTTATGGTTCTTTTATGCTACTACATTTGCAAAAGCCGCATGAGCATAAAAGGTATAAAATATCTTCCTTTGCGAAAAATACTTGGATAATATGACATTCTAAGCTTTATGCTATCACGTTTGGCTAATGTTTTCAGGGGGGAAAGAAAATCATGAGGGAAGTAATAGGGGCAACGCAGAGCAAAAGGAAGATATAGAACTTGAATTTTTTGACCTGCCCATGTTAGCCAAGGCCACCAAGGACTTCTCGTCCGACAAGAAGCTTGGAGAAGGTGGTTTTGGGCCTGTGTACAAGGTAGAATTGCAGTATTCTGTTGAAGATAAACATTAGACCAAAAGATATAAAACTTGATCAGAATATAATAAAGATTCATATATGGTACACTGTTTTCAGGGTATTATGGAAGATGGTCAAGAAATTGCTGTGAAGAGACTTTCCACAAGCTCGAGACAAGGATCAAACGAGTTCAAAAACGAAGTTGCACTAATAGCCAAACTTCAACATCGGAATCTTGTAAAGCTTCTAGGATGCTGCGTGCAAGGAGGGGAGAGAATGCTGGTTTATGAATTTATGCCAAACGGAAGTTTAAATTCCTTCATTTTCGGTAATGGATCCCTCAGAAAACCAATAAATTCTATATGCTAATGTATATTTATCAGAAATAGTTGTTGTCTAAGACACCAGATTTCAATGTGTACGATGTCAGATAGAACAAAACATAAGCTACTAGATTGGCCAAAGCGGTTTTATATTATCAATGGTGTTGCCCGAGGACTTGTCTATTTACATCAAGATTCCAGATTGAGGATTATACACAGAGATCTTAAGACTAGTAATGTTCTTCTTGATAGCGAGATGAATCCAAAAATTTCAGACTTCGGCTTGGCTAAAACTTGCGGGGGAGACCAGACGGAGGGGAAGACAAATAGGGTGGTTGGAACTTAGTAGGTGGTTAAGTTCAGGTTTCATTTTTCATTCATGAAGCTAACTCTTAGTTCTAACTTCTCTACTAATGATTTTTTGTAGTGGTTATATGGCACCAGAATATGCTATTGACGGGCAATTCTCAGTAAAATCAGACGTCTTTAGCTTTGGAATACTGATGCTGGAGATAATAAGTGGCAAGAAGAATAAAGGATTTTGCCATCCCACCCATGACCTCAACCTGATTGGACATGTAAAGCACGAAAACTTACTTCTAAACTACTGTTATTGTACTTTGACATTGACCAAAACCTTGTAATTTGTAGTAGGCTTGGGAGCTATGGAAAACAAGAAAGCCATTTGAATTGATTGCTTCGATTTTACGAGAGTCATGCTCTTTGTCAGAGGTGGTGAGGTGCATCCACATTGCTCTCTTATGCGTGCAACAGCATCCTAAGGATAGACCGAGCATGTCATCTGTGGTTCTTATGCTGGGTGGCGAGACTGCATTAGTGGAACCTAAAGAACTCGGTTTCTTGGTCCACAAGAAGTCACTGGAAACAAATTCTTCTCCAAGCAAGATCGAACCATCTTCAATTAATGAAGTTAGTATCTCACTTTTGGATGCTCGATAGAGAAAATTTCTAACTTGTGTCCTTTTTCTGCCATTCTCTTTGGAAAATGTTGCTTCCCCCCATGCAATTTGTATGTTAAATTTCTACATCCTAGTATGTTATATGCATGACGTATCTATCTTGTTGTGTTATATTCAGAATAAAGATCTTGTAACTTGTAAATAGATTCCTGAAGGAAGAAGGTGTAATTTGAATACAGTTTGTCCAAGAAAATCATTTTCTTGAATCTGGGAATTCGGTTAAGACAAACATTGCAAAGCTAGACTGAAGTGCTAATGATGAGAACAGCTAGCTTTCTATCAAGATTCAAAATTTTAAAAGTAATTCAGCTACTGATGTTTTATTTTGGTATAGTACAGATAAAAGATTTGATAGCTTTGTTTGCTTCATCCATAAAATCAAAATGACTAACGAAATAGGAACAACATAAAGAAACAGATATTCTAGCATGAAAATTATATCGTATATATTCCCCTCGAAATTTCACATTTAGTCTGAGAGAATCATTCATATGTGTTTTCAGGAATTTGATTAATTCCCTATCATTTTGTTCCTCTAAAAAAGCATAAACCCTTACAACATAGTTGAACTCCTGACCATTCAAATGGGACGCGCAAGCTGCTTTGTACGTTAAAAGCTCCAAGAGCCCTGTTCTAAGCAAGAACAACAAAAATCTAATTAACCAAGCTAATTCATTCTAGTGTGAGAAAAAGAAGAAAAAAAGGGGAGAGCATCATTAAGTGCATGGAGTACTAAGGTCACGTTCTTACATCAAGCTAAGGGGGGAGATTTCCAAAAGGTCAATCAAACACTGAATACATTAATGCATTATGTTCCAATAAACAATACACCTTTATTTGCATATAACAATGATTGCAAAAGCACCAAAAAAAAAAAGCAATCATTGCAAAACTTATACCCAAATACATCAATAATGCTACTTTGAAAATATATGAGATGAACCTTTCGTAAACCAACGGACTAATTCATTCATTTTTATACCTAAACAGAGAAGCCATCTGTTGTTATACCTAGACTAAGATGCCTAATGTCATGCATCACAGCTAGCAAAATTCTATTCAAATAGTCATGGAATTTCTTAAACCAAGCCTAACCTTGCAAATACATGCCGTAAAAGTCTATGCTATCTACTCAGGTTTACTCTTTGCATGGGAGATGGGTTTTAGATGACTCATTGTAGAATCCGACTCACTCATTGGTATACAGAAATAACCCAACTCAGTCCATGGACCCTTTATCACCGATCATAACTTCTTGCGGAACTCTACTGCAGCGAAATTGGTCATGTTCCTTATGCCATATATACAAAGGCAAATTCTTGTGCAGATTACCTTGCTGGTAAAGCTCATGACAGCTCTTATGATATCCAATGACCAAATTGGTCATGTTGTATTGACTCTGGTTACACCTTAATAGCAAATATTTCAAATATCAATTCTTTGATAATTTATTATTTTTATCATATAAATATATATTTTTTTATTATTTGTAATGACAAAAAATTGTAATGAAAATATTATTTGCAACAATAATATTGGTTATTAATTTTTTTTTACATTGTAAAACATAAAACAAATTAGAAAAGATAAAATTGCAATGTAGCAACGACTATAGTTGTTGTGAATAATATTAGAAACAACAGAATTATTGTTTGTTATTTATTTATTTATAGCAACAATTATAGTCATTTCTAAACTAACTATTGCAACAATTAAACAGCTGTAGCCAAAAAAAATTGCAACAAAATATATTTTGTTGCTAAAAAAAGCTTAGAAAAATATTAAGTCATTGTTAAAACAATAATATAATTAGTAATGAGAAAAAGTCGTCGTGACAAATTTTTTTGCAATGATTTATTTTTGATAAAGTCATTATGTATAGTTTTAGCAATAAAACTTCATGCAATGATCTTGCAACGACTAAAAATCATCGTAAAAAAATTTTAACAACGATAATTTGTATTTTGCAACGACTTTAAGCATTGCAAAAAGCTTATATTTCGCTGCACGCAGTGGAATTGGCCATGTTCCTTATACCATATATACAGAGAGGTAAAATCATGTGCAGATTACCTCGCTGGTAAAGCTCATGACAGCTCTTATGATATCCAACGACTAAAAGAAGTGCCCTTCGATCTTGGAAGTCTACTTCAGCTTGACGTTATGGGAACTAGGGTACACAGGGCCTCCTTAGTTTAGTTGTTTCTTTTCATTTAAATGTACCAAAAAAATTTTGAGAAGACCGTTTGAAAAATGGAATTCTTTAGCTTTCTTTTTTTTTTTTTTACGACGGAGGTCTCCATCTCCAGATCAAGAGAAAGAAAAATATAAGTATTATGAATTAAATTTTAAATTTACATAATTTTCACGTTCTAAAAATGAAAACGTAAGGACTAATGCTCAAAATCTAATTTTTAATTCCAAAATCTGTTAGTTTTTCTACCAACCTTAATTAATGATTGCTGCCAACGGTCCCTAAACTGCACTTAATTGATTGACTAACAAAAGGGTTTTTCCTCAATCCAATCTTTAGTCCAACTCATCAACTTCAACTTCATTTAGTGATGGAAAGGTATAGGAATATCCACTCAACCAATAAGATGCAAGCTTTTTTTTTTTGGTTAATTTGACATGTTATGGTTGCCTACCATTGTATAGAAAATAAAAAATTGAAAAGACCCTATGAAAGAATTTTATTACAGTAGAGGCATCTGAATTAAAAGAATGAACTATGTAAATTTTGAGATTAGAATTTTAGATTAACATAATTTTCACTTTAATTACTAAAATGATGTTGTTCCAAATCTATTGTAAATTTTTTTCCTCGTGATCTTATAATCAAGTTGAGCACCTCCACCAATTGCCAATTGGTTTTTAGTTGAATGTCTAATATAGTATCAAAAGAAATGTCATGTGTAACAAAAAAAATGTTATGTTTTGTGATTTCTACTTGATATCCCTATCAAGATTATCACATGATAGGCTTTCATGTCTCTGTCTATACGTAATGGAGGCCTATTAAATTAGTGTTATCACACATCTATTAAATGCTCTACTTCCTGTAATCTTACATCTAGTCAATTGATTTGAAGTATATGCAATCAATGAGATACAAATTTTTTGTTAATTTGGGAAAATAAGAAATTGAGAAGACCCTTTGAAAGACGAAACTCCCTGAATCAAATTTTATTTTTTTATTATAACAGAGATTTCTGAATCAAGAGGAAAGAGAATATAGATATTGAAATTAAAATTTCATATATACAAAGCTTACACATATTAAAAATAAAGACTTGATCTTGCACCAAAAAAAAAATAAAGACTTGATCATCTAAACCGATTATCATGATTTAATTCCTAATTCCTGCTAGTTTTTCTTACTATCACTTAACCTTAATTAATGCTTGCTGCCAACCGTCCCTAAACTGCATTTGACTAACAAAAAGATTTTTCCTCATACCATTCTCTAGTCCAACATGTCAACTTCGATTTCATTTAGTATTAGATAGGATATCAACAACTTTTTGGATAACCATATACTTCATATCATTAATTGAAGCTCTTGATTAGTTAGATGCTCAGGAAGAGTAAAAGAAGACAGCCATCTTTGCAACTTGAAAGCACCTTGTCCTTATCAAAGTCAACTATTATGAGCCTTGGGACTTTTCTTTTATAATGCTTCAATATGAAATTCCTAGTAGTGAGTTGTAAAAGCTTGGAAACCAATGGGAAATTTATCTTTCCTTCTCATCAATGTTATGTTGCTCACTTTCTACTCTAGATTCTCTTATGGAGTCGATAACTTTAACTCTTCTCAGTCTTTAAGTGATGGGCGGACCTTGGTTTCAAGCGATGGAACCTTCGAACTTGGCTTCTTCAATCCTGGAAGCTCTAAGAACCGTTACTTGGGAACTTGGTACAAGAAAATTCCTGTCCGAACAGTTGTTTGGGTTGCAAACCGATGCAACCCAATCAATGACTCATCTGGCGTGCTGTTGTTCAACAGAAAAGGCAATCTTATGCTATTCAGTAGGAGCAACGGTGTTGTCTGGTCAACAAACTCAACGAACACAACTCGAAATCCAACAGTACAGCTCTTGGATTCTGGAAATCTTGTCATAAGAGATGGAAATGATGATGGCAATTCAGAAACCTTTTTGTGGCAAAGTTTTGATTATCCAACTGATACTATACTACCAGAGATGAAATTAGGATGGGACTTGAGAACTGGTCTTCACCAGCATTTCTCAGCATGGAAGAGCTCGAATGATCCATCTCCAGGAGACTACACTTTCGGCATCGAGCTATACAATTACCCTGACTATTTTTCTTGGAAGGGCACAAAAAAATGGTTTCGAGTAGGGCCCTGGAATGGCCTCAAGTTCAGTGGTACAACCTTTTTCAAGACTGTTTCTAGTTTTCAATACGAATTTGTATGGAATAATGAAGAGGTATACTTCAGATTCAACCTCAGCAAGCAATTAGCTATTATAAGGTATGTTTTGAACCAAACCACCTATCAGACACAGGGCTATCATTTAAATGAAGAAAGTAGATCTTGGGTGCTTTCATCCTATCTGCCATGGGATAATTGTGACAACTATGGACTCTGTGGTGCATATGGGACTTGTGACAATACCCAATTGCAACCTTGTCAATGTTTAAAAGGATTCAAGCCTAAAGCATCACAGAATGGGACCAATTGGTCTCACGGATGTGTACGCAATAAACCATTAGATTGCCAAAAGGGAGATGTATTTAAGAAGTTTAGTGGATTGAAACTACCAGATACTGCACATTCTTGGGTAGACAAAACTATAGGTCTCAAGGAATGCAAGGCTAAATGTTTGCAGAACTGTTCTTGTATGGCTTACACAAACACAGATATAAAAGGAAAGGCCAGCGGTTGTGCCATTTGGTTTGGAGATCTAATTGATATGAAACAATTTCAAGATGGTGGCCAAGATCTATACATTCGTATGTCCTCTTCTGAAGAAGGTATGAGCTAATTACATTTGGTTTTCTGTGTGAATTCTCAGCTCTCATAACTAATTTCTTTCTCTTTATTTTTTTGGACTCACTGGATTGTCCATGAAGAGCCTAAAGGTGAGGCTAAACTGAAGATAGCAGTGTCAATCATAATTCCAACTGTTGTTTTCATGGTTATGGTTCTTTTATGCTACTACATTTGCAGAAGCCACATGAGCATAAAAGGTATAAAATATCTTCCTCCGCGAATAATACTTGGATAATATGACATTCTAAGCTTTATGCTATCACGTTTGGCTACTATTTTCAGGGGGGAAAGAAAATCATGAGGGAAGTAACAGGAGCAACGCAGGGCAAAAGGAAGATATAGAACTTGAATTTTTTGACCTGGCTACGTTAGCCAAGGCCACCAAGGACTTCTCGTCCGACAACAAGCTTGGTGAAGGTGGTTTTGGGCCAGTGTACAAGGTAGAATTGTAGTATTCTGTTGAAGATAAACATTAGACCAAAAGATATAAAACTTGTTCAGAATATAGTAAAGATTCATATATGGTACACTGTTTTCAGGGTATTATGGAAGATGGTCAAGAAATTGCTGTGAAGAGGCTTTCCATAAGCTCGAGACAAGGATCAAACGAGTTCAAAAATGAAGTTGCACTAATAGCCAAACTTCAACATCGGAATCTTGTAAAGCTTCTAGGATGCTGCGTGCAAGGAGGGGAGAGAATGCTAGTTTATGAATTTATGCCAAACGGAAGTTTGAATTCCTTCATTTTCGGTAATTGATCCCTCATAAACCAATAAATTCTACAGGCTAGTGTATATTTATCAGAAATAGTTGTTGTCTAAGACACCAAATTTCAATGTGTACGATGTCAGATAGAACAAAACATAAGCTACTAGATTGGCCAAAGCGGTTTCATATTATTGATGGTGTTGCCCGGGGACTCGTCTATTTACATCAAGATTCCAGATTGAGGATTATACACAGAGATCTTAAGACTAGTAATGTTCTTCTTGATAGCAAGATGAATCCAAAAATTTCAGACTTTGGCTTGGCTAAAACTTGCGACGGAGACCAGACAGAGGGGAAGACAAATAGGGTGGTTGGAACTTAGTAGGTGGTTAAGTTCAGTTTTCATTTTTCACTCATGAATCTAACTCTTAGTTCTAACTTCTCTACTAATGATTTTCTGCAGTGGTTATATGGCACCAGAATATGCTATTGACGGGCAATTCTCAGTAAAATCAGACGTCTTTAGCTTTGGAATATTGATGCTGGAGATAATAAGTGGCAAGAAGAATAAAGGATTTTGCCATCCCACCCATGACCTCAACCTGATTGGACATGTAAAGCACGAAAGCTTACTTCTAAACTACTGTTATTGTACTTTGAGATTGACCAAAACCTTGTAATTTGTGGTAGGCTTGGGAGCTATGGAAAACAGGAAAGCCATTTGAATTGATTGCTTCGTTTTTACGAGAGTCATGCTCTTTGTCAGAGGTGGTGAGGTGCATCCACATTGCTCTCTTATGCGTGCAACAGCATCCTAAGGATAGACCGAGCATGTTATCTGTTGTTCTTATGCTGGGTAGCGAGACTGCATTAGTGGAACCTAAAGAACTCGGTTTCTTGGACCACAAGAAGTCACCGGAAACAAATTCTTCTCCAAGCAAGATCGAACAATCTTCAATTAATGAAGTTAGTATCTCAATTTTGGATGCTCGATAGAGAAAATTTCTAGCTTGTGTCCATTTTCTGCCATTCTCTTTGGAAAATGTTGCTTCCCCCAATGCAATTTGTATGTTAAATTTCTACATCCTAGTATGTTATATGCATGACGTATCTATCTTGTTATGTTATATTCAAAATAAAGATCTTGTAACTTGTAAATAGATTCCTGAAGGAAGAAGGTGTAATTTGAATGCAGTTTGTCCAAGAAAATCAATTTCTTGAATCTGGGAATTCGGTTAAGACAAACATTGCAAAGCTAGACTGCAGTGCTAATGATGAGAACAGCCAGCTTTCTATCAAGATTCAAAATTTTAGAAGTAATTCAGCTACTGATGTTTTATATTAGTATAGTACAGATAAAAGATCTGATAGCTTTGTTTGCTTCATCCATAAAATCAAAATGAGTAACGAAATAGGAAAAACAGAAAGAAACAGATATTCTAGCATGAAAATTATATCGTATACATTCCTCTTGAAATTTCACATTTAGTCTGAGAGAATTATTCATATGTGTTTTCAAGAATTTGATTAATTCCCTATTATTTTGTTCCTCTAAATAAGCATAAACCCTTACAACATAGTTGAACTCCTAGCCATACAAATGGGACGCGCAAGCTGCTTTGTTCGTTAAAAGCTCCAAGAGCTCTGTTCCAAGCAAGAACAACAAAAATCTAATTAACCAAGCTAATTCATTCTAGTGTGAGAAAAGGAAGAAAAAAAGGGGAAGAATCTTGAAGCGCATGGAATACTTCGCGAGATGTACACTAAAATATGAAAGATACAACATGAATACGACCAGGTGACAATCAATTTGACACGGTTAACCGATTTTTCAATAGGAACAGGCTTAAAGGTTTCGACCTTGCAATGCAAATAATGGCAATTTAAAGCCTGATAAACTATAATGTCAGTCAATGGTTGTCTCAATCAACAAGGGTTTCAAATTCCTATGTGATCTGAGATAGTAAAGAATTAAAAAAAACGGTGCAGACATTCCATGATATGAAACAGTAACACACCTGAGGCAATATCTGATCCAAGCATTTTCCTGCCAAAGTGACCTTTTAACCAATATTTGCAGCGTAACCTCCAAGAATTTCTTGATTTTCCCTCTGTAAATATTTTTGGCATCCTTTTGTAGTAAAGGCATCAACCATGACTCCAGACTATCTGAAACAAGATGACAAATTTCAGTAAGCGATAGGCACTAGATAGGATCATGAAACAATATTGTCAAAGCCAAAAAATCTCTCATAGATACCGTTAAAAAAAAATCAAATAATGAATCCAAAACATTCATAATTGCAAAAGATGTTCTTTGGACATATATACAGTTAAATTGGAATATTCATATTTGGGAATTTTAAGCATGCTACTACCAGGAAGGATGAATATCCAAAGCAATACATACTAAGAAAGACAATAGAAGGGGTGAAGAAGATAGGAAGGTTATCACATATACTTCAGCAAAAGAACATTTTACCATCTTGGATACATATCCATGTTTATGAGATTCGGCATTTTCTGGATCTTCATCTCTCCAACTCATGTTCTATATTTTTCCTGTTGATTCCGAGCACCTAGTCATTCTGCCCAATCCCGTTCTCCCACTGATAGGAGTCCAGTGGTTCACCCTCTTGTAAGAGATGTGCTCTCTGCAGATTAACATCATTCTGCACAGGAACTCTCTACAGCTGACTATCAGCCACAAGAGTATTTCTTTGATCATTATGACAAATGACTCTGAACTATATTGCGAAGTAACAGCATCATGAGTGTAAGCTGCAAAATTTTCCTCTGAGTTAACAATTTGATTGCTAAATTTTGATCCTGAAATGTCTGATTGCTGAGGGGTGATATCCTGGTTGGAATTTCTCAGCTTAACCTCTTCAGTGAGATTGGAATACCAAAGCTGACAGAACGTCAAGCCCATGACCAAATTTGACATCGGGTGACAACTAAGGTCACGTTCTTACATCAAGCTGACGGGGGAGATTTCAAAAAAGTCAATCAAACACTGAATACATTCATGCATTGTGTTCCAAAGACAATACACCTTTATTTGCATATAACAATGATTGCAAAAGCAACAAAAAAAAACAATCATTGCAAAACTTATACCCAAATACATCAATAATGCTACTTTGAAAACATATGAGATGAACCTTTCGTAAACCAACGGACTAATTCATTCATTTTTATACCTAAACAGAGAAGCCATCTATTGTTATACCTAGACTAAGATGCCTAATGTCATGCATCACAGCTAGCAAAATTCTATTCAAATAGTCATGGAATTTATTAAACAAGCCTAACCTTGCAAATACATACCGTAAAAGTCTATGCCATCTACTCAGGCTTACTCTTTGCATGGGAGATGGGTTTTAGACGAGTCATCGTAGAATCCGACTCACTCATTGCTATACAGAAAATAACTAACCCAACTCAGTCCATAGACCCTTTATCACCGATCATAACTTCTTGCAGAACTCTACCGCAACGGAATTGGTCGTGTTCCTTATGCCATATATATAGAGAGGCAAATTCATGTGCAGATTACCCCGCTGGTAAAGCTTATGACAGTTCTTATGATATCCAACGACTAGAAGAAGTGCCCTCCGGTCTGGGAAGTTTACTTCAGTTTGACGCTATGGGAACTGGGGAACCGAGGCCTGCCTAGTTTAGTTGTTTCTTTTCATTTAGATGTACCAAAAAGTTTTATTTTTTTTTATTACGACTGAGGTCTCCATCTCTAGATGAAGAGAAAGAAAAATATAAGTATTATGATTAAAATTTTAAATTTAAAAAATTTTCATATTCTAAAAATGAAAACGTAATTAGTTGGACTAATGCTCAAAATCTGATTTTTAATTCCAAAGTCTGTTAGTTTTTCTACCAACCTTAATTAATGATTGCTGCCAACGGTCCCTAAACTGCACTTAATTGATTGACTAACAAAAGGGTTTTCCTCAATACAATCTTTTTGGTTACACCTCAATACAATCTTTAGTCCAACTCATCAACTTCAACTTTATTTAGTAATGAAAAAGTATAGGCATATCCATTCAACCAATAAGATTTAAGCTTTTTTTGGGTTAATTTGACAAGTTATGGCTGCCTACCATTGTATAGAAAATAAAAAATTGAAAAGACCCTACAAAAGAATTTTATTACAGTAGACGTATCTGAATTAAGAGAATGAACTATGTAAACTTTGAGATTGGAATTTTAGATTTACAGAATTTTCACACTCTAAATATTAAAATGATATTATTCTACATCTGTTATATATTTTGCTCCTCGTGATCTTATAATCAAGTTGAGCACCTCCACCAACTTTCAATTGATTTTTGGTTGAATGTCTGATGTAGTATCAAAAGAAATATTATGTGCAACAAAAAAAAATGTTATGTTCTGTGCTTGATATCCCTTTCGAGATTCTCACATGATAGGTTTTCATGTCTCTGTCTATAGTAATGGAGACCTATTAATATTACACAAATCTATTAAATACTCTAATTCTTGTAATCTTACATCCAATCAATTGATTTGAAGTATAGGCAATCAATAGTTACAAGTTTTTTTGTTAATTTGGGAAAATAAGAAATTGAGAAGACCGTTTGAAAAATGAAACTTCTTGAGTCAAATTTTATTTTTTATTATAACAGAGATTTTTGAATCAAGAGGAAAAAAAATGTAGATATTGAAATTAAAATTTCATATTTACAAAACTTACACATATTAAAAATAAAGACTTGATCATTTAAACCAATTATCATTATTTAATTCCTAACTCCTGCTAGTTTTTCTTACTATTACTTAACCTTAATTAATGCTTGCTGCCAACCGTCCCTAAATTGCATTTAACTAACAGAAAGATTTTTCCTCATACCATTCTCTAGTCCAACACGTCAACTTCGATTTCATTTAGTATTAGATAGGATATCAACAACTTTTCAGGTAACCATATACTTCAGATCATTACTTGAAGCTCCTGATTAGTCAGATGCTCAAGAAGAGTTAAAGAAGGCAACGGTCTTGAAAACACCTTCTCCTTATCAAAGTCTAACTGTTATGAGCTTTGGGACTTTTCTTTTATAATGCTTCAATGCGAAACCTCTAGTAGTGAGTTGAAAAAGCTTGGAAACCAATGGGAAATTTATGTTTCTTTCGCATCAATGTTATGTTGCTCATTTTCTACTCTAGATTCTCTAATGGAATCGATAACTTTAACTCTTCTCAATCTTTAAGTGATGGGGAGACTTTGGTTTCAAGCGATGGAACCTTCGAACTTGGCTTCTTCAGTCCTGGAAGCTCTAAGAACCATTACCTGGGAATTTGGTACAAGAAAATCCCTGTCCGAACTGTTGTTTGGGTTGCAAACCGGCGCAACCCAATCAATGACTTGCCAGGCGTGCTGTTGTTCAACAGAAAAGGCAATCTTATGCTATTCAGTCAGAGCAACGGTGTTGTTTGGTCAACAAACTTAACGAACACAACTCGAAATCCAATAGTACAGCTCTTAGATTCTGGAAATCTTGTCATAAGAGATGAAAATGATGATGGTAATTCAGAAAGTTTTTTATGGCAAAGTTTTGATTATCCAACTGATACTATACTACCAGGGATGAAATTAGGATGGGACTCAAGAACTGGACTTCATCGACATATGTCAGCATGGAAGAGCTCAGATGATCCATCTCCTGGAGACTACACTGCCGGCATCGAGTTATACAATTACCCTGACTTTGTTTGTTGGAAGGGTACAAAAAAATGGTTTCGGGTAGGGCCCTGGAATGGCCTTGAGTTTAGTGGTGCAGCCTTGTTAAGGACTATTTATGGTCTTCAATACGAATTTCTATGGAATAATGATGAGGTGTACTTCAGATTCTACCTCAGCAAGCAATCAGGTATTATAAGGTACGTTTTGAACCAAACAAACTACCAGAACCAGGGCTATATTTGGAGTGAAGAAAGTAGAACTTGGCTGCTTTCAACCTATCCGCCATGGGACAGTTGTGACAACTATGGACTCTGCGGTGCATATGGGACTTGTGACATTACTCAATTGCAACTTTGTCAATGTTTAAAAGGATTCAAGCCTAAAGCATCACAAAATGGGACCAATTGGTCTCAGGGATGTGTACGCAATAAACCATTAGATTGCCAGAAGGGAGATGTATTTAAGAAGTTTAGTGGATTGAAACTACCAGATACCACACATTCCTGGGTAGACAAAACTATAGGTCTCAAGGAATGCAAGGCTAAATGTTTACAGAACTGTTCTTGTACGGCCTACACAAACACAGATATAAGAGGAAAAGGCAGCGGTTGTGCCATTTGGTTCAAAGATCTGATTGATATGAAACAGTTTCAAGATGGTGGCCAAGATCTATACATTCGAATGTCCTCTTCTGAAGAAGGTATGAGCTAATTACATTTGGTTTTATGTGTGAATTCTCAGCTCTCATAACTAATTTCTTTCTCTTTTTATTTGGACTCATTGGATCATCCATGAAGAGCCTAAAGGTGAGGCTAAACTGAAGATGGCAGTGACAATCATAATTCCAATTGTAGTTTTCATGGTTATCGTTCTTTTATGCTATTACATTTGCAGAAGCCGCATGAGCATAGCAGGTAAAAACTATCTGCCTTCGCGAATAATACTTGGATAATATGACATTCTAAGCTTCATGCTATCACGTTTGGCTATTGCTTTCAGGGGGGAAAGAAAATCTTGGGGGAAATAACAAGAGCAACGCAGGGCAAAAAGAAGATATAGAACTTGAATTTTTCGACCTGGCTATGTTAGCCAAGGCCACCAAGGACTTCTCATCCGACAACAAGCTTGGAGAAGGTGGTTTTGGGCCTGTGTACAAGGTAGAATTGCAGTATTCTATTGAAGATGAACATTAGACCAGAAGGTATAAAACTTGTTCAGAATATAGTAAAGATTCTTATATAATACACTGTTTTTAGGGTACTATGGAAAATGGACAAGAAATTGCTGTGAAGAGGCTTTCCATAAGCTCAAGACAAGGATCAGACGAGTTCAAAAACGAAGTTGCACTGATAGCCAAACTTCAACATCGGAATCTTGTAAAGCTTCTAGGATGCTGCGTGCAAGGTGGGGAGAGAATGCTGGTTTATGAATTTATGCCAAACAGAAGTTTGAATTCCTTCATTTTCGGTAATGGATCCCTCAGAAAACCAATAAATTTTACAGGCTAGTGTATATTTATCAAAAATAGTTGTTGTCTAAGACACCAAATTTCAATGTGTACGATGTCAGATAGAACAAAACATAAGCTACTAGATTGGCCAAAGCGGTTTCATATCATCAGTGGTGTTGCTCGGGGACTTGTCTATTTACATCAAGATTCCAGATTGAGGATTATACACAGAGATCTTAAGACCAGCAATGTTCTTCTTGATAGTGAGATGAATCCAAAAATTTCGGACTTCGGCTTGGCTAAAACTTGTGGAGGAGACCAGACAGAGGGGAACACAAATAGGGTGGTTGGAACTTAGTAAGTGGTTAAGTTCAAATTTTAATTTTTCATTCATGAATCCAACTCTGAGCTCTTTGCCAATGATTTTCTGCAGTGGTTATATGGCACCAGAATATGCTATTGATGGACAATTCTCAGTAAAATCGGACGTCTTTAGCTTCGGAATACTGATGCTGGAGATAATAAGTGGCAAGAAAAATAAAGGGTTTTGCCATCCCACCCGTGACCTCAACCTGATTGGACATGTAAAGCACGAAAACTTACTTTTGAACTATGGTTATTGTACTTCGAGATTGACCAAAACCTTGTAATTTGTGGTAGGCTTGGGAGCTATGGAAAACAGGAAAGCCATTTGAATTGATTGCTCCGTTTTTACGAGAGTCATGCTCTCCGTCAGAAGTGGTGAGGTGCATCCACATTGCTCTCTTATGCGTCCAACAGCATCCTGAGGATAGACCGAGCATGTCATCTGTTGTTCTTATGCTGGGTAGCGAGACTGCATTAATGGAACCTAAAGAACTCAGTTTTTTGGCCCACAAGAAGTCACAAGAAACAAATTCTTCTCCAAGCAAGATCGAACCATCTTCAATTAATGGACTTAGTATCTCAAATTTGGATGGTCGATAGAGAAAATTTCTAGTTTGTCCTTGTTCTGCCATTGTCTTTGGAAAATGTTGCTTCTCCTAATGCAATTTTTATGTTAAATTTCTACATCCTAGTATGTTATATGCCTGGTGACGCATCTATCTTGTTATGTTAAATTCAGAATAAAGATCTTGTAACTTGTAAATAGATTCCTGAAGAAGGAAGTTGTAATTTGAGTGCAGTTTGTCTAAGAAAATCAGTTTCTTGAATCTGGAAATTCGGCTAGGACAAACATTGCAAAGCTAGACTGAAGTGCTAATGATGAGAACAGCCTGCGTTCTATCAAGATTCAAAATTTTAGAAGTAATAGCAATTCAGCTACTGATGTGTTATATTAGCATAGTACAGATAAAAAGACTTGATAGCTTTGTTTTGCTTCATCCATAAAATCAAAATGACTAACGAAATAGGAACAACAGAAAGAAACAGATATTCTAGCATGAAAATTATATCTTATTTATTCCTCTTGAAATTTCACATTTAATCTGAGAGAATTATTCATATGTGTTTTCAGGAATTTGATTAATTCCCTATCATTTTGTTCCTCTAAATAAGCATAAACCCTTACAACATAGTTGAACTCCTGACCATACAAATGGGACGCACAAGCTGCTTTGTACGTTAAAAGCTCCAAGAGCCCTGTTCCAAGCAAGAACAACAAAAATCTAATTAACCAAGCTAATTCATTCTAGTGTGAGAAAAGGAAGAAAAAAGGGGCAAAGGATCATGAAGCACATCGAGTACTTGGCGACATGTATACTAAAATATGAAAGATACAACATGAATATGACCAGATGAAGCTTGACAATCAATTTAACACAGTTCAGCGATTTTTCTATAGGAACAGGCTTAAAGGTTTCAACCTTGCAATGCAAATAATAGTAATTTAAAGCTCGATAAACTATAATGTCAGTCAACGGTTGTCTCAATCAACATGGGGCTCAAATTCCTATGAGATCTGAGATAGTAAAGAATTAAGCAAAATGGTGCAGACATTCCATGATATGAAACAGTAACACACCTGAGGCAATTTCTGATCCAAACATCATCTTGCCAAAGTGACGTTTTAACCAATATTTGCAGCGTAACCTCCAAGCATTTCTTGATTTTCCCTCTGTAAACATTTTTGGCATCCTTTTGTTGCAAATAGAGGGGTTTGCTTTTTGTTCACCTTTGTTCCCATTGAGACATACTGACAATCTATCCTCTTCATATTGATATATTTTGAGGAAGCATGAAGCAAACTCCCTCCATATATTGGACTCTGGATAGGTAGCTTCCAAATGCAAAGCAATCATCTCCACAAGGGATTCTAAATTATAATCCCCTGAAAAGAATATCAAAACCCCAGTTATATATGCAAGAATATCTATGATTAAGAGGGCGAAGGCATTAGTTATCAAAATCCAACTGCAACTAAAGAGGAAGAGGAGAAGATGGATGGGGCATGGTGGTGGCCATGTGTCACAACCAACTAGGGATAGAGTCAATGCATGGACCAACTGCTAAATGAAGTGAGCACTAATCTACCTCTGCAAAATAAACGATAACATACCATTTTGATGAATGCTGATAAGCCTTGCCAGTGAGTGGCTGCATGTTGGATCCTTCTTCAAAATCTCCTCGAAACAATTAGAGAGCACGACAGAGTCATTAGAATAAAATAACTCTAAAAGGCTAGCCTTTAGTCTGCAGAAAATCAGCACATCAGTGTTTTGTAAAGCCAAAAAGAGGACTGACAGGAAACATTAGCACGCTGCAGGAACAGTTAAATCTTCTCCGTGATATTTAGAAAGTTCTCCTGAAAGTAGGGGTTCCAGGGGAGAGAGTAGAAAATAATTAAAATAATTAGCCTGTTCTACTGAAGGAAAACTTCTAAGCAAAGAGGGAACTTTAGCCTCACAGATGCCCAGGGGATATTTCCGCACAAAAATGTCGTCAAAACGTAAGGAAAAAAAATGTAATGTCAAGAAAAACTCTCTGCCATTCACCAAAAACTTTGAAAATGCATCAGTACCTTAATATCCCTTGCATTAACTAGTGTTAACACATTCAGATAACATTAGGTGAGTCCTCTGGTCACTAATTGTTCATATTACTTTTTCTTTTTTTTGGTTCATTCAAGTTACTTTTTCTGTTATTCTCAAGTTAACTGCATTAAGCCAAAATGAAATATAGTACCTTAGGAATTATATTTTCCAATTTGAATTCACTTCTTGGCAACAAGGGAAAAAAGGGAAAAAAATAACTTATTTGGGAGGCCAGTACCTAAATGGAAAGGGGATATTTGAAATGTTACAGAACTTTTTTACTTCACTTAGGGCCTCATTCACTTGACCTGCAATCAGCAACAACTGGCATAAAATGGACAGGAAGAAAATTCAGAAAAACACATTGAAACGGTAAGAATGAATAACTTTTGCATAAAGGTAATAAAAGTCTCTATAACAATATTATACAGAGCCTATGTTGTCTTTTGACATGTATATATGAATCTCTAGGATGCTCCAGCTTATCTTTAAGATGTTCCAAATACATAAAAATAAATAAATAAATAAAAAGTTGTAAGGAAAACAAAATTTTACCTGCACCAAAGGAAGCAAGGCTGCTGACAAAGGAGGTGCAGAGTGAAGAGCAAGACGTAGATACTTCACAGCATCATTATAATGATTATTAAGAATTTGCCTATGCAAAAAGACAAAATTCTCACTAGAATGTGGCAACTGTAAAGGCATCAACCATGACTCCAGACCCTCTGAAACAAGTAAGATGACAAATTTCAGTAAGACATAGGCACTAGATAGGATCATGAAACATATTATCAAAGCCAAAAAAATCTCTCATAGATACTGTTATAAAAAAAATCAAATAATGAATCCAAAACATTCATAATTGCAAAAGATGTTCTTTGGACATACATACAATTAAATTGGAGTATCTGTATATGGGAATCTTAAGCATACTTCTACCAGGAAGGATGAATATCCAAAGCAGTATAAACAAAGTAAGAAAATAAAAGGGGTCAAGAAGATAGGAAGGTTATCACGTATACTTCAGCAAAAGAACATTTTACCATCTTATATGCATATCCATGTTTATGAGATTTAGTCTATTCAGGATCTTCATCTCTCCAACACATGTTCTATATTCTTCCTTTGATTCCTAGAACCTAGTCTTTCTGCCCAATCCCCCACCCCCCCCCCCCCCCCCCTTCCCCATTTTTGTATCTCTACCATATTTCTCATTTAGTCAACAATTTTAAAAAATAATCTACATCGAAGTACTAAAGGCTTTAAGTTAGAAATATACATCAAATGCGCATGCACAGGCTGTTATGCCCAATATCGTCAAAAGAAGTATACCACAAGTAAAGACTTGTATTATCAGGACAATTGAAAAAACATATAGGGCATTCAGAGCTCACCTAGACCAGAGAAAACAGAAGGATCACAAGTATAGCCACTATCATAATAGAAACCAGCTTCATTTTCAGCAGAGTTCTGATAGGAGTCCAATGGTTCACCCTCTTGTGAGAGATGTGCTCTCTGCAGATTAACATCATTCTGCACAGGAACCCTCTGTAGCTGACTATCAGCCACAAGAGTATTTCTTTTATCATTCATGACAGATGTCTCTGAATTATACTGAGAAGTAACAGCATCATGAGTATAAGCTGCATAATTTTCCTCTAAGTTAACAATTTGATTGCTAAATTTTGATCCTGAAATGTCTGATTGCTCAGGGGTGTGATCCTGGTTGGAATTTCTCAGCTTAACCTCTTCAGTGAGATTGGAATACCAAAGCTGACAGAACGTCAAGCCCATGACCATATTTGACATCGGGTGACAACTAAGATCACGTTCTTTCATCAAGCTGAGGGGGAGATTTCATAAAAGTCAATCAAACACTGAATACCTTCATGTATTATGTTCCAAAGACAATACACCTTTATTTGCATATAACAATCATTGCAAAACTTATACCCAAATACATCAATAATGCTACTCTGAAAACATATGAGATGAACCTTTCGCAAACCAACAGACTAATTCATTCATTTTTATACCTAAACAGAGATGCCAACAAACTGAACCATCTGTTGTTATGCCTAAACAAAGATGCCTAATGTCATGCATCACAGCTAGCAAAATTCTATTCAAATAGTTGTGGAATTTCTTAAACAAGCCTAACCTTGCAAATACATGTTGTACAAGTAATGAAGAATTCATCACTTTGCAGCTAGATCTGAAACCTAAGGGAAACCTAAATCAAAAGCTAAGTGCTATCTATGCATGACTAAAAGACAATAGACTTGAAATATTGAAGTAGATGTGAAGTTCAAGAACAAGCTTACAATCATTGCAGCCAACTCTTTCTTGACAGATAAGAGTTGAAGGGGAGTTTTTTTGCCAACAAAATGGTTACTAGCTTCCTAATTTTCTGATGGATAACAATGTGTGCGGCAAACAAGATTGACAATTGGTGATAATAGGTACAGCAATATAACATTGCTTCTACATAATGCTTAAGCAGAAGTGTGCAAGAAAGATACCTCAAAACAGCTTGATGAGCCCACCCAAGATTCCCATGTTTAAGGCAGAAAAGAATGAACTCCAAATGAAGTGCAATCTGCTCCTGTTCTAACAGAAAAGATCTATTTTTAAGAACAGATAGCATGCATACCAAAAAAATGTGAACATGTCAAATTATACCTCTACTTGCACGGTTTTGGACCTGATCCTGCTCATCCAAATCTCATAGATGTCCCTGATCCTTCTTAGGTCAACATGCTCCCCCTCTATGTGCTTAAGAAGCCCAATCGAAACCTACAAACATCCCTTACACACATCAGTTCTTACATTCAACCAGATATCCCAAAAAACAAAATATACATATAAAGCACAAAATCCTGTAGCATGCAACACTATAATCAATAAAGGCATATATTCTCTGCTCCTATTAGCCTAATTTTAAAAGTTCATGAGAAAATATTCACTGCTACTCTTTTGTGTAAAGTCTTTCCCCACCAATATTTTCTCTCATGAGAGAATAGTTCGGGTTCTCTTATAACAAATTTTCAAATAACTTTGACATAAAAAGCCCTAAAACACAAAAAACATATCCAAGATTGTACCAAAAAAGAAAAATGTGCAAATAATTGAATTGGAAAAATATAATCAACCATAAACAAGATCATAACTTTAACATAATTACCAAATGAATACAAGACAAAAAATCAATCATACCGAATATTTGAGGCGATTCAAATCAGCAGAACAATCATTGGAAGTACCCTTAAGCAACAAGCTTAAAACTCCACTTGCCTCAGCCCAATTATGTTTCTTCACAAGTTTCTCTAATAGATAACACAGCCTTTGTCGATTTTCACGTCGAATGTGGACTCTTCCCAGTGATAAAAGAAAAAAAGGCTTTGTTAATGATAATATCAATCTTTTGTCTAGCTTTCGTTTATGGCTCTTGGATTCTTCTGACCTAGCTCTAAGTTTCTCCATCTGTTCTCTGATCTCGTATCTAGCTATGATCTGTCATGAGACAAAAAAAAACACACTCAAAAACCCAACTTATACTTATTTATTAAAATTTTGTTAATTAATTTTAAGGGTTTAAAAATATCAAGCCAGCGAGAAGAATGGTTTTTTTTTTTTGCCATACTTTATAATCATGAAAAAAATACAACTCAGAAAGAAACAAGAGATTCAAAGATTAATTGTACAATTAAAAAAAAATTGAAAACAAAAGGCTAACCAAATTAGAGTGAAATTAGGGAAAGAAAGAATGGGAGATCAAGAGATCTAAAGAACTTAATATTAGTTAGAGGCAAAGATATATTTCTAATCTATAAACAGAGTTCTGGGGTTTAAAAAAAAAAAACACGCAACACACCACAGTAAAATATTATTATGTAATAATAATCCAATTTAAATTAGGGTTTTTCTAGTTGGGAAATTGTGGTTTTTAATGAATTATTTTTCATTTATTATTATTGATTTTGTTTTTCATTACTGAAATAGAGTCAAAAAGATTAAAATCCACAGAAACAAGCATTCCCTTATAACAAAAGTTTCTCTTGACATCTTCCCAACTCTCAAAGTTCCAAACACTAATCTTCCCACACATACTACCATAGATATCCTTCCTCCTTATCATCATCAACCACACCATAAAACATCATCAAATGATCTAAACTTTAGTTTTCCCTTAAACATAAATGCTAAAAAAATTCTTCACTACCAAAATAGGCACAAAATAATAATGACCCGTAATCAAAAACTATCAACCAACATAATCACCTATATCAAGCTACTAGAATGGAGAAACTTCTAATATTTACCCTGCTGTACAACAATATTAACCATAATGAAAATGTTCATAATTATGGATTATATTGATTAATATATATATATATATATATATATATATATCTTTCAACTTCTTGTTCATAATTTTTTATCCTCAATCCTAAAGAGCACCCCACAAATTATCCTACAAAGCTCCTCCTTTAATTAGAACTTCGACTAAACCAAAATATATATATTCAAAAAAAAAAAAACAAAGTTTGAAAAATATATATTTATATATATTTGGAAAAAAAACAAATATTTTTATATTAATTTAATTCTAAACACTTTGTGTATTGTTTTCGAATATATGTATATATATATATATATATATTATATATATATAGGTTTAGCCAAGCATAATAGAAAAAGCGCTGTACTGTCTGTTCTTACAGGGAGGGGTGCATGAGAGGCGTTCATAGAGGAGGACGTGAGTGAGGTGAGGGGCCGTCCTGCGACCGTCCTGCCATGCCTGAGCGTGAGGATGAGGGGGCTTGTGGTCGTGACTCGTGAGGAAGGCGTTCACGCCCTGAGTAAGCACTGAGGAAGAGGGGACCGGAGGAATAGGGCGTCGGAGCTGAGGGGGTCGCCGGAGTTGAGGGGTTCGTTAGATTTGGGTGTCGACTGGGACGGCTAGGTTTGGGCTTGGGGGAACTTGGACGCGATGGCTTAGAGGTTAAAGATTGAAAGTCTGAATGTTGAGAGCGAAAACTGAAAATATGTTAGGGTTTTTGGGTGGGTGTACTGTAGCGCATATGTGTAATTTTACACTAAAATAATAAAATATATTATGAAATCGAAAAGTTTTTTTTTTATCAGGAAATTGAAAAGTTTTAAACTTTATAAATTTTTTTTGTGTAAATCACAAATATCCTAATCTGTTTTAATAATCTGAGACTATTTTTGCTTGAGGCTTAATCACAGTTAATGCTCTTCACCCCTCCCTAAAGATGTGTTTAATGGGGATCGAACCCGAGAACTCTTCCCATAAACTCAACCTGTGTTAGCAACTGAACCACAACTCATGAGTAAACTTTATAAAATTTTGATTATTATTACCATTAGATTAGAAAACATAACAAATTGCAATAAGAAATTTTAATAATTAATTAAATTTGAAATAATTAGATATTAACTTAATATCATAATTAAAAACGGTAAAAGTACAATTTAAGAATAAAAACTATTTGTTTTATTTTGTCTTGTTTTGTTTCAATCCTGAAATGATGACTTTTTATAATGTGGTTGAAGTGCCAACGTAATAGTATTAAATGAAAATTATAATTCATAACCATAACTCCTATTTTAAACAATCTTTTTTCAAGTTATCGCCATGTTTATTTGAATTTAACATTTTTTTAAGTCGGTTTTAAGATTATAATGCCTCATAGTAATTACTGACCAAAATCAAACTGCAAAATAAACTAATCTATATAGTTATATTCTGATAATTTTTTTTAAAAGGGTACATTTCATTCAAAGTTATAATCATAATTAGATATTACATTCGATGAACATGTAACTTGATGAACTGATAAATACAATAATAATATTTAACAAACTTACAAACAATTACAAACTAAACAAATCTTACATTTAGTGAGACTCGAACTTGAGACCTTAAAATCTCAAAACTTCCTCCTTACCATCAAGCCATGGCCTCATTGACATATTCTAATAATTTGTCAATTTGTTAATAACCAATTATTTATTAAACACTTATTAATCAAATTTTGTTAACACTAAGAAGAAAAAAGAAGATGGGTTTATTTTTGCCGTACTTTATAATCATGAAAAAAAAATACTATCTAGAAAGAGACAAAATTTAAAAATTAATCATACAAATAAAATTTTGAAAAAAAAAAAGACTAACTGAATTTTAGCGAAATTAGGGAAAGAAAGAAAACGGGAGATCGAGTCGAGAGATTTGAAAAACTTAATATTACTTAGAAAAAAATATAAAAGAAGAGAACAAATAGTCTATTATTATTGAATTTAAATGTAATAATCCTATTTAAAATGATTTTCCTGAATTTAAATGTAATAATCCTATTTAAAATAAAAATATTTAAACTAAAAACTAGTATACGGTATTTGTTATTGTCTGTGTATTTTGGTCAGGTTCATCTCTATTTTCAATTCTGCCTCTTCCAGTTTTTATGAACTCAAAAGCCGAGTTTTCAAAGACAATGAGACAACTTCCCACCCGTTTTGAACTGCCAGTGCAATAAAATTTCGACTAAATGAAAATTTTAATCCAAGTCCTTGACCACCTTAATCCCCATTGTATTCGCAGTCCCGATAATGGACTTGCAAATACTCTCAAGGGACATGTATTGACAGTAAGGATCCGACTGCTTAATCTTGGCAATCTCGTAAATATGCCTGACGGACAACGTGGTGGCGATCACGTGACCTGGCCGGCTGCTTCCGGACTCGATGCCCGCAGCCTTCTTCAGGTACCACGTGACGGAAGGGGACTTCACGATGAACTCGAAGGTGTTGTCTTTGAAGGCGGTTATGGTGACGGCCATGGGGGTGTCGGGCTTGTACTTCTGGGTTCGGGCGTTGAAGTCTTTGCAGAAGGCCATCAGATTCAGCCGGTACTGCCCCAGTGCTGGGCCCACTGGGGGGGCGGGTCGGGCTCCTCCCGCTGGCACCGTCAGCCTGATGGTGGCTGCCACCGGCCGCCGAGTTAAGATCTCTTTTAGAGTCGACATGCCTCTGCTTGTGCCGTTAATGTAATTAGCATTGCAAATATTTAAACCAAATACTCAGAAATGTAATAATATTCCGAAATTTTAAAATGTAATCTCAGGAGTATCAATTTCAAATTTGAATTTGGAAATTTTAAAATGTAATCTAATGGGAATCAATATCAAATTTGAATTTCAATTTAGACGGAAAACATTAAAACTGGTACAGACAAAATAAGATGTCGGAGAATTTAATAGACAAATGATTTTTTTAACTTAATTTGGTTTTTCAACTCATATTTAACCTCTTAAGCCAAATCAGATTTCTTTGAACTGTGACAGAAAAAATTCCTATATAAATTACAAGTAGATTTATTTAATCATAGGTTTATTTTTATAAGGATTAATCCTAGAATCTATATTTCTAATTAGTAAGAGTTCTAATTGAATAATTACAAGAGTTATAATCCAAGCAAACCATGACTTCAAAATTTTTTCTCTTATTTTGTTTAATTTTTCCTTTTTAAAACTAAAATAATTATTCAAAACAAAATGAACAAGCTCAATTAAAAGAGTGTACATGTAATTAATAAATATATAAAGAAAAATAATGTCTTCAAATAATAGAGACAAAAATATTATTTTTATAAAAGATAAGAGTGACAAAAATTATATTTTCTTGTGAATATAATATAGTTTACGAGAAAACTGAGTTTATGATTATTCTTATTATATTCTCAAATTTCAAAATTAAACTTACCTTTTATCATTGATGAGATTAATAGTGATATTTTATAACAATTATTTTGACCTTTATATAAATAATATTAAAAAAAATTTAATGTGACTATGATTATGATGAAAATCATTTTGAATCTAATAAGATTTTAAAACGATTATAAAAAGTCGTTGCAAAAAAGATTTCAAAATGATTTTTTTTTTGTTACCATGAATATGATATAGATATAGTAACAATTTTTTGTCATTGAATAAAATATTTAAATAGTTAATCAGGCTACTACCTATTGATCTTGCTTAAACAAATTCAGATGATGGTCATGATAAGAAAGAAAATAAGGAAATAATCCTACTGATCTTGCTTAAACAGATGATGGTCATGATATAATTTAGGCTAATACCAACAATTTGGAATGCATAATACAGCAAGTTGGCTTAATATCCTATCTCCAATGAAAAACATAGGCTTTTACAATTGAATGTTTCCTAAGAATCAACAATTTTGAAATCATCCAACTTAGGTACCTCTCAGAAAATTCACTCATTTTTCTTTCTATTTAAAATTTTCTTTACCTTTCTAAGCATCCAAACAGGGAGTTACTACTTACTACCACTAACACAAACTCTAAAATTCTCGGATCAGGTAACTTTTCCCTGCAGCTTCTCTAATTTTCCTATAAATGTTCTTTTTTGGGTTAAAAATCTACTTTTTATCATCCGATTGATCTATATTCATATCAGCCAAAAGTGAAACTAAAACAGTAAGGAAGGCGAGAGAGAGATTCACATTTGTTTACAGCCACATTGAATAAGAGACAATGGCCTCTTTTAGGCTCTTCTAGCATCTTTTGATTTATGATATATATGTACAGCGTCTATGGTAAAGCAGAGAATAAAAATTAAAGAAGTAATTACCTTGACAAAGGAGTGAAGAGGCAGAGGATGAAGACGCGAAGCGGAACGGGAGGAGGAAAAGGCAGAGCTGCAGATGCAGGCAGCGACGCCGGCGACCGGAGATGGCAGACGACCAGAGACAAGGCAGAACGGTGGGACTTTCGCGTCGGGAGGGATTGAATTTTTAGGGAATTAGGTTTTTTAAAGGGGGAAGAAGAAAAATTCTTAGGCCGGAAGAATCGGGGTATGGGGTTTAGTACTTAGAAATAAAATTAATAATAAAAATTTTCACCAAAAAAAATTAACAATAAAAATTTTCTATATTTATACCACAGTAAATATTATCATGTAATAATAACAATCCTATTTAAATTAAGTTTTTTTTAATGGATTATTATTCTATCCACTGTCAGTAAAGTTTTTTAACTCTACAAGCGGGATTAGGATGATGACATGTCTCATTTTATTTATTTTTTATTTTCTTAATATTTTTAAAAGATACATGTCATCATCTTAACCCCACTTGTGGAATTAAAAAACTCCACTGACAGTGTAAATGATAATTTTCCTTTTTAAATTTTGGAAATTGTGTTTATTTATTTTGAGAATTTCTAAATACAACTGATTTTTTGCTTTTCAGATCTTATTTTCTTGTATGGGTTACTGTTTAAATACAAAGGAAATGGGGTGTGAGGTGTAAAATAAAGGGTGTTTTTAGAATCTCTCATTAATTTTATAATAATTTTATTTTTTCTATTTTATTTTTTTGATTTATTTTGATGAAGTCTAAATGATAATTTAAATTATAAAAAAAATTTAGTTTTTTTATTAATTTTCGTTGTGAAATTGAAAAGTTTTAAATTTTATAAAATTTTGATTACTATTACCATTAAATTAAAAGACATAAACAAATTGCAAAAGAAATCTAATAATTAATTAAATTTAGAAGTAATTAGTTATTAACTTAATGTTATAATTAAAAATTGTAAAAGTACAATTTAAGAATAAAAACTATTTGTTTTTATTTTGTTTTGTTTCAATCTTGAAATGGTAACTTTTTATTCTGTGGTTAAAATTTTCTTTCTTTTCTTATTTCTTTTTTTTTTCCTTTTTGCAATAGAGACCTCTGTTACGAGAGAAAAGAAATGTATTGAGTTTTGAATATTCAAACCTAAAAAACTTTCCTACCTTAAATGCAGGGATATGATCATTTGAGCCACTATTTAAAGTTAGATCTAATAATTTAAAACACATAACATGAATAAAAGTAAGATGATGACACATATTAAAATTTGATAAAAATTATATATATATGACAAAGATTTTTTAAAATTTGTATTAACACGTCAAACACAAATACAATTTATATGATAAAAATACAAATTATATATATCAACAGTTAGATCTACGCAAAGTCAATTTTGTTATCTTATTGTCGTCCTTTAAGGTAGCTGAGACCACAGTTACAATGACGAGTTTTCAATTACATCCACCGGACAATGATATGTAATTTATTGCAAACCGCAAAAGTAGATATCTAATTTCTTTTTGAGGTTTCTACTGCAATATGGAAGATGCAGAAATTAAATAGTAGAACTACCCATTTCCTATCCTAGCCCCAAGTCTTTTTTTTTTGTGCAAAAAAAAAACTTGGGGCTCGGTCCCAATGGTTCATTAGGGCTTGGAACTTTCTCAGGAGTTGCAGATAGAGCTGGTTATGGGTCGGACTTGATCGGTTTTGGACTAGTTTTCACCAATTCTAGCCCATACCAAAAGAAAATCGATCTGAACCGGTAGCGAACCGGTCCGAGCCGGGCCGGTTCGCATGATATTAAGGTGCGAACGGACCCAGTTCGCAGGACCGGTTCGGTCTAGTTTTTATTTTTTTTAATTGATAAATATAAAATTTAAATATATTTTTATAATTTAATCTAATAAATTTATTTTTATAATAAATAATATTAATAGTTTAATTTAACAATAATTTATTATAAAGTTATTATAATTTATTTAAGTAATGTAACAATAATGTAAAAATAAATTACTATAAAATTATCTAATAAAATTATTGTTATAATAAAATAAAGTTATATTATGAATATAATATTATAATAAAGTTATTATGATAAAATGATATTTGATTCAAAATACAAATAATGATATTATGAATATTATTATTATTATATTCATTTTGCATATCATTATTTATATTCATTTTGCATTTAAAATAATTTATTATATTTGAAATATCATTTACTTAATATTTATTCATTTATTTATTTATTCATTTATTTAATATGTTTTTAAAATATTCATTCATTTTGTATTTTAAATTTATTTTAAACATAGATAAGTATAACATTAATTAATTTGGTATGTAATAATAATAATAACAATAATAATAATAATAACAACAACAACAAAGGAGAAAAAGGAGAGAGTAGGAGATTAAAGATTTTTTACGTGGAAAACCCCTTCAAAAGTTGAAGGGTAAAAACCACTGGACCGTAGTCCATAAAAATATTTACTATGACTAAACTTATTTACAATTTTACATACAATTTACAAAAAAAAAGATTATTCTCTATTCTACATAATTTATACGGATTGCCTTAGAAATTTCTTCCTCCTCTTCTGAATTGTTATCAGCGAATTCATTGGCCATTCCAAGTTCGACATTGCGCTATTCCGCATCAAACCAATCTTTAAGGCATGTTAACATGCACAATGAATCTGGATTAAGAGTGGTTCGATGGTCTCCAATAATTCTTCCACACGTCGAGAATGCGGATTCCGAAGCAACAAAAGAAACTTGCACCGCAAAAACATCTCGGGCCATGGAAGCTAAAATTGGAAATTGTTTTTGGTTTTCTTTCCACCATTGGAGAAGATCAAAGTTTTCGTCTACAGAAAAATCTTGACATAAGAAATATCCTAGCTCATTGAAGCTAGAACTTCGTCGAGTTGTTGATCCCGATCCGCTGGCTTTTCCTTTTAGCTTCATTCTCTTCTTTGCTACTTCCTTAATTGCATTTCAAATTCCTTTTCCTTTTTTGCTACTCTCAGTTTCTTCGTATGAATCTTCTTCTCCCGGTTAAAGTTGAACTGCTCCATTTCTGCTTCATAAACATTAAACAATTTTAAAAAAAGATCGTTAATTGAGGACTTTTAATCCTCAATAGAATCAAGACTAAGAAATTCTTTATAATAATAAAAAAAAATCTCCATATTTACCTCACCTTGACTAGGATCTAGTAATGTTGTAATACAATAAATAGGAGGAATTATTTCCCAATATTTTTAAAATTTTTCCTCCATATCATATACAAAAAAACTTAAAGTTTCATGATTCCTAAATTTTACAAATTTTTCAAACATTGTGTAGATAATAGGAACAAAATACGGTGTAGTTGGATAAAACTAAGTTGAAAAGCTTTCGGTTGCATTTTTAAAAGTAGATAATAAATCAACACAATATTCAATAAAAGCCCAATCTTCTTCAAAAAGTACTAAATGTGTGCTACTTGTATAATTGTTATAAAAAGGAGTAACAAGTTCTTTATAAGGTAAAATAGAAGAAAGCAAACGATGAAGTGAATTTCATCTTGTTTCCACGGGAAGTGGAAACGCTTTAACAGGTATATTATTTGCTATACAAATTTGCTTCCATTCACGTTTATTACTTGGTGTGTGAATCCATTTTGCTAAAATTTTAATTTTATCAATTGAACCTATGCCACTACTAGTACCACTAGAACTAAAACCACTTTGAACACATAAATTTATAATATGACATGTACATCTTGCATGAAAAAATATGCCTTGCATAATAGGGTTTAAACTTTTAATTAAATGAGGAATAGCTGCAGTGTTACTCGAAGTATTATCAAAAGTAATAGCAAAAACTCTATTATTTTCTAGTCCATATAATTTACAAACTTTAGTAATATATTTATGAATAGTATATGAATTATGTGCTTCTTCTATTACATCTAAAGATAAAATTCGTTTTTGCATGGACCAATCTTCATCTATCCAATGACAAGTTATAACAAGATAACTTATACCATTAGCACTAGTCCATATATCACTAGTTAAACTAACCCTAGATGAAATATTACTAAGTTTATCAATTAAAGCTTGTCTATATTCTTTAAACATATCCATGCAATCTTTTTTTAATGTATGTCTAGAAACAGATTTATATGCGGGTGTAAATATTTACAAACAAATTCTAAATATCCTGTTTTTTCACAAATTGTGAATGGTTGTTCAGTCCTAACTACAAATCTAACTAAACCACGTCTAGCTTGAACATTATCAAAATTAAAATTTTTTCCACCATCATGTGTATTAATTTGAGATTGTTTACCTTCTAAAATTTTATTTTCTTCGGCATCAGGATTAATTTTATGTATAGTAATTAAATGTCTTTTATACGTACCTGTACCGCCACCACCCCACCGGATTATAAGAGTAAACGGCTTTGCACAATTTACAGATAGCACAATATTTATTCGTCTCACCTTCTTTTGCTACAATGTCGAAATACTCTCATACCCTGCTTGTTTTTTTTTAACTAAACTTCGGTCTTGATGATGTAGCAGCAGTGGTGGCAGCTGATGATTGTGTTTGAGCATGGCCTCCTCCACGACCACGACCACGACCACGACCAAACGATGGTGCCAAAGGAAGCTTCTCCTCCGGATGAATATTGGGTTCAATTTCATTAAATGATTCGTCACCCAAATTAGGAATTTCAGTGGAACCAAAAGGTCGAGAAACAGAGCATGAACGACGAAAGAAATTTGAAATTTTTATTATTATTTTTGAATATAAATATATGTTAAAAATTAAAAAAAATAGATGTATGATATATATAATATATTGGAATTTGGAAATTGAAACTTGAAAATTAAAAGTAAAATTTGTAAAATTATAAAATAAAAAGAAAAATGAAATTTAGAAAGGAAATGATGATGTTATAAATTTGGAATAAGAGAATTTAAGTAAATTTGAGAGAGTTTGAGTGAATATTGAGACAGTATGTGAGCGAAGAGAATAAGAGTAGATGAATGTAGATAGTAGATTTGAGAGAAAATATAGAAGAAATGTAAAGAAAAATAGAAGATAGGTATTTATGGGAAAAAAATTAAAATAAAATTTTTAAAATAAAAAAGTAGAAAAAAAAGATTGATAGCCATTGTCCATCAAATGAGACAAGTCACAACACTTTGTGACTTGCCTCTGGAAGAAGGCTGCCACTGCACGGCCACTGCGCGCTAGCTGCGCAGTGGCAACCTTCCTTTATTTATTTTTTTTGTTTTTTTTAATTTGAACCGGAACCGGTCCGGTTTTAGTCCTGTCCCGACCCTTAATGGGTCGGGCCCTTAACGGGTCCAGTTCCAATTAATAAGAACCGGTATAGTACCCATAGGGTTATTGGGCCGGGTTGGCCTGATCCGGTTGCGAATCAGGTTGGACTAACCCGGCCCAATAACCAGCTCTAGTTGCAGAGCTGGGTTTGAGCCTCAACTCGTGCAAAAGCCTTGAGCTATCCTCTTGGAAGCCTTCCCTAGCAAAAATAGTAGAAGAGAATAAACCTTTTCCATAAGGTTGTAATTATGAACTATGTCTTAAATTAGCATATGACTTTTGCCAAAAACTGTTTGCCACCATACGACTTTGGAATTTAAAGCTTTCTCTATCTGAAGAAATAAAGACAATATACATCTATGATAGAACTATTCACTTTATTTTAAAGTATATTCCACATTTTTTGAACATTTCATTATTCATAGGGTATGATACTTTGAAAAAAAAAAATGTACCCTAAAGCATACTAATATCTGTTTATCGTATCATAATTCTAATTGATATATCAAACATAATAAATTTTTTTCATAAAAGCTATATATAGTTTTTGTCAAAACTTTAATTCATATTTTTTTTATATATTTTTTCACGTCATTTAATAGTCTGTCCTAATTTTTTGAGATAAAAACTCTAATAATGATAATGATGATGACTTTTTCATGTCATTTTCATAATATGTCACTTATTAGACTATGCATATCCGTATCTAACATTTTTTCCCAAATCCATGAAACATAAATAAACATGCATCACCTAACTTCAGAAGACTTCCTTTCAAGAAGAATTACTTTATGTTCCCATTCTTCAAAGAACTTCAAGACCTCCCTAAGACTATTGGCAGCTGTCTACCATCTAACTTGCCAGGTCCTAATATAGTACTTCTTAAGGTATTACCTAATTTCTAAATTTGAGCTACTGGGAAAACGTAATTGAGTATTGACTTGGTCAAATCTTTGAATTTAACAGCTCATTTCAGGACCAAGTCTAGAAGCCCTGCACTCTGGCTAAGGATAGTTCAGTATAGTTCCTTAAGTCATAGAGAATCCAGAATCCAAAAGTTGAGGCCTTAGGGGACCAAAGTGAAAGTGATTTTGTGAAAAAATCAATTGTATCCTCAATCTACTTTTAGATACAACATAATAACATAATACAGAAATAATATGAAAAAAAAAAGACAAAAAGTGACATGAAGTAAAATTTGATAAAAATTGTGTAAGAATTTAGTAAAAATTTAAAAATATATATATATTTATTTGATATGTCGATAAAAATTTTAATATAATAATTTTATATTTTACATAATATGATCAAGAAAACAAAATATTATCCAATTTATCATATTTACAACAAATATACAAATAAATACTAAATAAAAAGATATAAGAAAGATTGGAAGCCCATTTGGCCCATCCTAGAAATGATGAAAATAAGACCTAGGTTCAAGTCCTAGGATTCATGATAACTAACAAGAAATCACATTTATTAATCTCGGCTTACATTGTTGTCTATGCTAACCCTAAAAAAATTGACTTAATGAAGATTTGAATATAAAATTTTTTATTATATATTATCTTTATTTAAAAATTCAATAAAACCTTACAGATCAACTTCGCGTACCTATAACATGACAGGTTGACTGAATTGATAAAATCCTATCTGTTCTTGGGTTTAACCATTCGACCGACTTGAGGGTATGTTTGGGACACTAATTGGCTGCGGACAGGAAAATTTAGTGTGCTAAAAGGTTAAAATTGTAAACTATTAATTTATCTTTTTACCCATATTTTTTATTTTTCAAATTATTTTATTAAAATATATATTTAATAACCATTTTACCTCTTTCAATTTTATCATCGGTAATTTCACCGGCCGACCAGATTAGCCCCGACTCCATTAATAAAAATCGTTTGTCTCAAAACGTAATTGTCCCTGGATTCTTGCTTTAGTGATGACATATTCTGATGTATCCGTCTGTCAGTTCCAGCACTTTCCGGCTTGACATATTGATTTGATTGATAGAATCAAAAGTCTCGATTTAACTGTTCTCAGATTCGAACTTTCCGGTGTCATATCCCTTTTTTTAACAAACAGACTTCCATTAACTTTAAATCTAATAATCTTAAACACGATATAAATATACGATACAAAAATAATACGAATATAAAACACAAAGTAACATAAATTAAAATTAAGTAAAAATTAAATATCAATAGTGTAAAAGCTAAAAATAAGATTTTATATTTTCTGTATCAACATAAATTTTGACATAAAATTTTCGTGTTTTACACACATGAACACTATTTTACAAGATACGAAAACGAATTAGAAATACGAATTATCAGATTTAATTAACTGCAATTTCCAGCAATTAGAAAAAGGAAATACTTAATGGACAAAAACGAAAAAAAAAACTGTGACAATGAATTAAAAGAAATTATTTAGTACCTCGAAATATAATTTTTAAATTTTACAAATAAAATATCACACAATTTTAATCTATAAAAAAAACAATTAAATTAAAAAATTAGACATATGATAATTTTTTTTGAATTCAAGACATGTGATATCTTTTTAGATCGTTTTACTGTCAATGCCTTAAACCCAAACTCATAAATTGTAACGCCCAGCCAGTTCACTGTGTCATTACTCATCCGTACTGTCCTCTTTAACGACCTACCTGGCCCACCTCAAGGTTTTATGGTGAGTGCCTGTCTATGGCCAGCCCTACACTGGCTCACTCACAATTCGCGTCCCGCATGTCTCAAACCTTTGACTTCCTCAAGATGTTGTATGTTTCAACATCTATACCCGTATGAAAATGTAACATCTTGAGGAAGTTAAAGGTTCGAGACATGCGGGACGCGAATTGTGAGTGAGCCAGTGGTAAGGCTGGCCATAGACAGGCACTCACCATAAAACCTTGAGGTGGGCCAGGTAGGCCGCCAAAGAGGACAGTACGGATGAGTAATGACTCAGTGAACGGGCTAGGCGTTACATAAATTAAAAGATGATACATTTTTATTGCAAGGTTAGAGAGCTGGACATATGCTTTCTCTTTGCTTGGGCGAATATGAAACCGTGAGTTTTGAGTAATTAAAATATTTTTGAAAAAAAAAGTAAAAAATGGTTAGCATGTCTCAACATCTTGAGAAAGTCAAGAATTCGAGACATGCGGGACGCGAATTGTGAGTGAGCCAGTGCTAGGGCTGACCATAGACAGGCACTCACGATAAAACCTTGAGGTGGGCCAAATAGGTTGCCAAAAAGGACAGTACAGATGAGTAATGATTCAGTGAACGGGTTGAGCGTTACATAAATTAAAAGATGATACATTTTTAGTGCAAGGTTAGAGAGCTGGACGTATGCTTTCTCTTTGCTTGGGCAAATATGAAACCGTGAGTTTTGAGTGATTAAAATATTTTTGGAAAAAAAAGTAAAAAATGGAAAGGATAAAAAGGAAAATGTGAAAAAAAATGATTGAAAAAAGAAAAAAAACATAGGATCATATTTCCACGTCGATCACAGACCCAATAAAAAAAAAAGAAAATAAAAGAAGAGAAAGGGAGTGTCGGGTGAAATTGTGATTTTTTTTAATTACAATTTTTAGTAGAACTCGAAAGAAAAAAAAATGCAAGTGATCTTGATTTTCCTAGCCAAATTACAATTAAATTAGTATAACATAATGATAAAAATAATAGTACCAAACATATTTTTTGTATAAAATATTTCTATAAATAGAAGTATGAAATTAATTTCTTTTGCTTATTTTTCATTTTTCTTTCCTAATATTAGAATTGATATACTCCGCAGCCAAACGTGACCGCTAACTCTAGATCGATAATAGTTTGTATCGACTCATTTATAGTTAGGTGCTCATTATTATTTTTTTTTTGAGAAATTTTATTTGCACATTATTTTTTTTATACTTAAAAATTTTTTAAGACAAAAAAACTTTTGTGTGAAAAAACAACTATACCCGTATGAAAATTTTCTCATTCATCATCTTTTCTCTTTCATGTTTTCTTTTTTTCTCACTTCTAAACACTAAATTTTTTCTCCCCTTTCAAGATTAAAAAAAATAAAAAATTTGAGCGAAAGAAGTTATTATAGCATTCAAGAATATGAAAGCTGAAAATTGAAGAATAAAAGACGTAAGCTTGAGAGGAAAATCAATGTATAAAAAATAGAATTGTTGCAAAATTCACTATCCGCACAAGTGAATTTACTCAAGGAGCACGATTTTGTCAAATTCACTTGCGCGAGAATGCCTTTCCAACGCAAGGTGCTTTACGCAAGGAGCATGTATTCACGTAAATTAGCTTGTGCAACACAAGCACGTATTGTCATTTAAAAAAATTTATGTGTTGCATAAGTTGACTTACTCAGATATTCGCTCCTGTGCAAGCTACCTTACATAGAGAGCTTATCCCAACGCAAGACACCTGATATTGACGAGGCATTCTCGTGCAAGTGAATTTGCACAAAATTGTGCTCTTCGCGTAAATTCACCTGTGCAGACAACGAACTCTCTTTTTCTTAATGAAAAATTTTTTATATAGGTATAATTGTCTTTTTCAATAAAGAATTTTTTGTCGTAAAAAATTTTGAAGTATAATTAGAAGAAAATGAAGTGGAAATAGAACTTCTCTTTTATTTTTTAAATATGCTCATTACCTTTTCTCGTTTGGCTTTTAATTTATGAATATAAATTTGTGAAACCAGGTGTTTTGTTTTAAAAAATACATTCCTTTAATTTTATAATTTCAATAATGATATATATATATATATATATATTTGCAATCACATGTTCCTTTCTTTAAAACATAAATTGTTTTATGTATCAACGTGAAACAAGCTAGTGATGCAAAATGAAGTTAATTACTGACATTTGCATAATTTTTTTCACAGTAAAAGGTATTAAATCGCAAAAATGGACGCAATCGTACAAAATAACCATTATGCTGCCTCTTAATTTGCCAAAGAATGTCAATAGAATATATATATATATATATATTAAATTTATATCCACTTTCATCCCTAGGAAAATTTAACTCGTATGAAAATTTCCATACCATAATTCTTTTTCTAAAATTATAAAAAAATTAAAAAGGAAAATTGTTGTCCTAATGTTATTTTTATTATTATATGAAAGAAGAAAGTAGGCCCTTAGTTTCCCTCCCTCCACGTGCAATAATGCTTACTTCTGCATCCAATTTCATAGATCTTTTGCTTTCCTTCTTCCCACCTCTGTACGGCACTTGAATAATTTATGGGATCCCAAAAAGGCAAAAATTAATTAAAAATAAAAATAAAAATACAGAATTTGCTGTTATTGCTATGAATCATGCATGGTTTGCACATGCAAATCCATTTTTATCAACGCATGGGAATATTGGTTTTCGTTTATGGTTCATGATTGTTTGAAAAGGCTTGATAATGATGCCAATTTTTTCCTGCCTTAAAACACAGCAATGACTGATTTTTGCCTCTTAAAGGTCATCTATGGGTTACTCTTTTTTCTTTGGTTTTTGTTTTTTAATATGATGATTTAAAAGGCTTGAACATGATGATTTTTGGGTTTAATCTGATTGATTCATATAATTTTTTTTAAAAATGACTTTTAATAGTTATGGGATTCAGATTTCAACTTGTATATATCCATCTCTTTTCTCGAGTTTGTTTACAATAAACTCACTAAATATGGATTTTATTAATTATTATTAATCTTTTTCTTGTCCCCTAATTACTGCCTCCATTTAAAAAAAAAAAAAACATAAACCTGAAACCAATTTTTTAAACCATGACAACCTGACTATTTTTGCTGTTTAATGAATTCTTTTTCTAAGTTATTTTTTTTTTTCCATTTTAACTAAGAATAAAAATAGATACTAAGAACAATCAAAACTGTTAATGTCGTTCGACAAAATAGATAATAAAATTTAAAAATATCCCCAATTGTATTAAAAAAATAAAGCTTGATAGTTAATTTTCTAGTTGTGATAATGATAAAAGGTATGCATGAAGTTATGTTTCTCAACAGTATACAACACTTGATTCAAGCCAGCTGGGTCCTATACTTTTGAGTTATTTTAATTGTTAATAAAAAATATTAAAGTGTGATTATGTACTTAATGAAATCAAAGTGGCCATGTTGCTGAATTTACAAGTACATTATAAAAAGAATTGGATAAAAATAATTGCAGAAAAACTTTTACTTGACAAAGGGGTTACTATGAACATGCTTTGCTAAACTTTTCAACTAATCGTGATTAGTGTTTCTTAAATACTTTTGACTAAAAAAATCCCAACATGAGATGATGGAAGGTACCACGAAACTTGACAAATAGAGAGAGAGAGGAAAAAAAAATGAGGAGCACATTTCCCTCCATGTGAGTCTGATTTGAGGACAAAGCAAAGATATGAGTGGGCTCTTACAAGCACCTCACATGGGAAGGAGAAGAACATGATTCTTACTATAGTTCCCTTTCTTTCACAGCTCATCCCTACCCAAAACCCTACACTTTCTCACTACGTACATACTTACATGCGTATTCTCCCAACATATTAATTTATACAAGTCATGCATTTACATTGAGGAGATTTCAAATTCAAGTTTCATCGCGTATGAGATGTACTTCTAATTATATATTGATTTGTTCGATTGATTTAAGAAATTTATGAATGTAATACTTGATTATGATTATAATTTTTCTTCTAATGTATCGTTTTTGATTAAAAAAAAAAAACCTTTTAATTACTTGCTAGGCATAAAAAAACTTCTGTTTTCTTGTCCTTATGTTCTTTTAACCTAATTTGGTCAGCGACTTTCAAAAACAATAGTTTACCAACAATTTGTTACCACATAAAAGATATACCATTCATTGAATGGTTCTGAATAAGTTCTTAATTCCAAATTATATATCCAAGAAATCGACTATTGATTATATTTTTTTCTATTCCAATAAGGACTACTTTTGATACACCCTTTTATAGCAAATAATATGGTAATTTAATTCATTTTATAAAAAAAAAACAGATTTGAATGTATAATATAGGAAAATTATCTTATATGCAAATAGATTTGATGCCATTAAATTTTTTGTGAAAATAAAAAACTTCACGATAGCTATATAAACTAAGGAACTAATAATATACGTATATGTAAATAGTATTTTAGTCTTTTACAATTATGTGAATTAAATAGGTGGTGTATATATATAGTCAATGATATTCAATACAAAAAGAACTTGTAAATGTGTAGGGCACATCCAAAATTATAAAAAAAAAGGCACATAATACACAAATGCAGAGGTCAGATGCCTTGTGTTGGAAAGATTAGATAAAGTTTTTAATGTTAGAAAAATATATAGTCGATGCCAAGAAGAGGGGTCACATCGGCATGTGGTGGTGCTGATTCCTTCAGTTATTATACTCACACTGCGACTTTCCCATGGAAGCAAATACCCTCTCTCCCATAGTCCCCAGCCCCCAGCTGTTGCTAGCTGTCCCTAATCTCCTCCCATGTGACCCACCCTCCCTCCTTCCAAAGCCTCTGGGGTCCTTAAAATAAAAAAAAAAGAAAAATTATATATATAACAAAAATAAGTATGATGAAAATTTGGATTTGATAATTTCACACATAATATAATTTTAAAATTATTTGGATCTATTAATATCGGATATGACACAATGGCACAATAAGAAAACAATATAAAATTAAGATAGGAAAGTGATGTAGATTAAAAATTAATAAAAATTGGACAAAAATTAAAAAAATTTTAGTATTTATTGTGCATTGTCACAAATTTTGGTAAGAAAATTTCACATTTATTTAGTTTATAGAGAGGTAAAGGAAAATAAAAAAATCAAACCTTTAACCTAATTTTTTTAAAAAAAAGGTAATAATCGTTAGGTCAAACTTTAATTGATAAATTTTTGTTTATCATACGACATGAATATGATTTTACATAAAATGACAAAGACATAATGTTAAATCTAAATTTGAAACCATAAGTTTTATATTTTACATATTTTAACATAACTCGAATATAAAATATATTCTCGAATAGAGGAATCTGTTGAAATTCCGTTAGAAAAAATAAAGGCTGAAGAGCAAGAAATATAGTATATGATTGCCTTAAAGACTGTGATATGATGTTTGTAGTGGGTCCTTTTTCTCGCATAGTGTCATGCTTTCATGTTTTTTTAGGAATAATATAAAGATTTTGAGACATCTTGTTGTGTTGGTTTGTATGGTTAGTTGGTTAGCGTTTGTTGATTAAGATTAGCTTTGTTTTTCGTGCTTTTCAGGGTATAAGCACACATACAAAGGCCTCAATAATTTTCTTTTTCCTTTATAATCAGAGTTGTTTTGTGACATTGGCTTAGAATGGCACAATTACCTCCCAAAATACCCAACATGACCCAGAATTGGCCTTCTTTTCCTCTTCAAAGGATGCCCACAATGGCAAACTTCAATTCCACCACCTCCAGCGCCGCCGTGAATGGTTCCAGCCACCAGCCCTCGTGGGTGGACGAGTTCCTCGACTTCTCGTCCGCACGTCGCGGAGCCCACCGCCGGTCCATTAGCGACTCCGTGGCCTTCCTTGAGCAACCGTTTGTGGAAGAATGTAGGGACTCCAATGCCATGATGACGGAAGCAAATGTGTTTGATCGCCTGGATGACGAGCAGCTTATGTCCATGTTCTCGGACGACGTCGCGGCGGCCATGGCGGCGCCCACGGTGTCTTCGTCGAACCCTTCGACGCCGACGTCTGACCAAAATAGCAACAATGATGAGAAGCCTGCGCCATCGTTGGATCTGCAGCAACCCAAAAATGAACCGGGAGAGGTAGAGAGCTCGTGCAAATTGCCTGAAACACAAGCTGCACAACCTCCACCGGCCTCCAATGGCGATCCTATCACTGATCCAAAGAGGGTTAAGAGGTAAAAAAACAACAAATCAAACATCAACAAAAATTAAAACCCAAAGTAATTAAACATCCTAAAACATTTTTTCAGTAATTTAAGGCCTGCATTAACATGCACAATTACTTAACAATTGCATGAACAATTCTTTAATTATATTATTATCCGGAAAATTAATTTAATTTATTTTTGGTGATGATAATCAGAATTCTGGCAAACCGGCAATCAGCTCAAAGATCAAGAGTGAGAAAGCTGCAATATATTTCAGAGCTTGAAAGGAGCGTCACAACATTACAGGTACATACAGAACAAAACTAATATGGAAATTAGTTAATTTCCATTTAAAATTGCTATACTAATAATTTTGATTATTCTTTTACATAATAGTTTATTTACAAAGGATTTTTACGTCCTGAAATTTTTTAAAAAATAATTTTGGTGATTTTTTTCTTTAAATTCGTTCTAATTTTGATTTTTTTTCCTTCTTTGATGCAAAATGAAGAATGAAGTATCAGCATTATCACCAAGGGTTGCATTCTTGGATCATCAAAGATTGCTACTCAATGTTGACAATAGTGCTTTAAAGCAAAGGATTGCAGCTTTGGCTCAAGACAAGATTTTCAAAGATGGTATGCTTTGTTCATTAATTATTAATTAGTATTATAATTTTAGTTATTATAAAAACAGTATTATAATTTTAATTAATTAAACATGGTTGTTTTCCATAGCCTGTCTAATTATGTATAATGAAACATGGAAATAGTAATTTTGAAGGAAAAATGAATGCTTCTCCATCCATTATGTAGCTCCGCATGTTATCATAATGTAACAAATTTAAAAATAACCCACTAGACAATAAATGTTACTTATTATGCTAAAATAACAGAACAGTTTCTAAAATTTTATCGTTTTATCTAGCACAGTCCTTATATTTTTATTGCATTCAAATAAATTTTTAATCTTAGTTTACCAAAAAAATTCTAAATAAAAATCAATTTTTTATTTGAAATAAAAGTTTATTTGGATACAAATTAAAAAATTAAAAGTTTATTTGAATACAATAAAAGTAAAAAGACTTACCTAAAAAAATTGAAATAGTTTAGAGACATTTTTAGTATTTTACCCTACATAATTAGTTTTTTTTTTCATTTTTCTGATAAAAAGTTCACACTTTCGTACTCTTAATAGTTTGCTAGCTTAACAAAATAATTATTTCATAAAAAAACCAAAATTTTAGTTATTTCTCTTCTTAATTGCCTATGATGTTATTCTCAATCCACATATTCACACTCATAAATCATTTTTAGATGTTTCAAATGTCTTGGCCAAAATTAAGAAGCTAAAGTCTTTTTCTTCTTGTTCAGCTCTCAAAATTCTCCAAATGCAAATTCTAGAGATGTTAAAATTAAAACCTTGGGATCTTCATTAGAACTCTTGTTTTTTCTTTAATATAATGGAAAACATTTATGCCTACCATAAGCACATTGCCTTTTTTTTATTTTTTATTTTTAGATGAGCAAAGCATTTTATAATGAAAGATGTATGAATATTTTATGCAAACTTGTTTAAATGGTCATCTTTTCACTTTTAATGTAAGAGAGTTATGTAGATTTGAGATTCAAACCCAAACACTTGTTATATTTTCCTTTTCTCCTAAATCAAGAACTTCTATTGTATAAAAGAAAAATGGGAGTAAATTATAATAACGTATTACTACTTACTAATTAATTATAGTCCTTTCCATAAGAGATTTTTTCAATAAATTATTGGAGGAATTTTTTACATATATATCATGTGCCAAATTTCCTTATTTTCCATGAATTATATGTGTGAGCATTTAATTTTATCACAAAGCTGCATGGCATTATGTTTTATTTAATTGGATTTCTATATACATTGTGAAGTAGCACTATTTACTCGCTTCTATTAAATTGTTTTTTAAACCTTGAGCAGCTCATCAAGAAGCACTGAAGAAAGAAATTGAGAGACTAAGACAAGTATATCAGCAACAACAAAGCTTCAAGAAAATGAACACTAGCACCACAACCACCAATAACAACAACCAACAGCCACCATGCACCACCGCAACAGCTGCAGCAGCCACCGTCTCCACCGCCACAGAATGAAGACCAACTTAGAAGTTGATCAGAGAAAGAGAGAGGTAGCTAGATATCAAAGGCAAGAGCTGTGGTGCAAAATAAAAAGAAAATGCAATGAGGCTAGCTAACAATGGGAGTTGGGGGCTTAGTTTTTCACATGATGTGTTTCCAAATTGCTGTCTTTTTATAGAGTGTAGGGTCCCTTTGACAAATATTTAAAGGGCTAAGAAAAGGGACACGTGGGAGTGCTAAGATAGGAGGGTGACAATTTAATTTTTTATTTTTTTTTTGGGGTTGTTTTTTTTTTTTAATTTATGATGATCATAAATAGTTTAATATTTTTTTAAAATTGTAATTAATTTGGAGGCAGAACATGGTGGGGAGTTGAAGGTGTTGGGTTGTGTTTGGGATGGATCGAAAGAGTTAGTATTGTCAGAGACAACTGTTCGTTAATGTCTGATTGTTTATCAAAAGAAGAAAAAAAAATGATTGTTGATTTCTTTTTTCTCTTCTTTTTATATCATTTTATATTTATGAATTTGTTCAAAAATATTAAATTGATAAATTACTACACCCAAGGTGTCCTGTGTTTTGTTTTTAACCCAAGCTTGACCACTTATGATTGGGTCGATAAGTCTTTTACCTTGAGCTCTTCTCTTGTTCAAATTATTAATTTATTACCACTACTATTTATGACAATTTTTTATATCAATCAAATTTATAAAATTCAATTAAAAAAAACTTTTAGATTCTTTGTCAAAAAAGCCTAAACTTATCTACGTAGAATTTAATATATTTAAATTTGGGATAATTATTCAATATAGCGTCAATGAAGATTTTTGACTCTAAAGGTTGATTTAGAATGATTACACATGTTTTGTTTTATTTATTATTTTATCTTTTTAATATTTTTAAAGGACATGTGTTATTATCCTAATTTTACTTCTGAAGTAAAACAAACTCTATTAACGGTGTATGAGATATTAATACTTAAATTTTTATGTAGAAACTTTTACTATATATAAAAATGGCTTAATAGTCAAATATACCCTTAACTTTTTGCATAAAATGGATAAAAGCACTTAACATTTTATTGTATTGAAATCAGTTTATAAACTTTAATTTTATTATAAATAAACCCTTAACCTTTCAAAATCATACAATTAAGTCTAAATCTGTTAAATGGTACTAACTTCCATTAGTATTGCACACATGACAGCCAACTAAACTATCCATGTCAGCTTTTACATAAGATGTTCGAACGGTAGTTACTGTCATTTAACATATCTGACTTGAGCATAATAGAATGTGCAAATATTATAGTCTGGGATCTGGAGAAAACAGGAATTTATACAGTTTGGAGTGGCTACAGAGCACTTCTTAAGCAAGCCAGTGATCCTTCAAGCTCAGATGGTGTAATGGAGGAGCAGCAACAAATCTTTTGGAAAAATTTATGGAAAGTTAATCTCCCTCCCAAGATTAAAATGTTTACTTGGAGACTAGGCCATGGTATCATACCTTGCAACGCTAATCTATATCAGAGGAAGATACTCTCGCAAGCCACTTGTCCTAGATGTAACGCTGGAGATGAAACACCCATCCACGCCATTCAGGACTGCCCAAAAGCAATTGCTGTCTGGAATGCAACCGCTTTAGCTGGTACATGGCTTCAAGAAACAGAACTGAATGTGATGGATTGGATACTGCGTACTTCACTCCAAACAGACCAGCAATCACTCGAAGCAGGTTTTGTGCTCTTATGGACCATCTGGAATAGCAGAAACAATGAAGTCATGGCTGCTAGAAGTTGACCAGCGCATCACACAACCTTTTTTGTAGCAGATTACCTCAAGGAGTACCAACGAGCCCAACAATGCAAAAAGAAATTGGCCCCACCCAAACCACACGTCTCATGGCAAAAACCACCTCAAGGGACCATAAAAGTCAACTTTGATGGCGGATGCAAAGTAGTAGAAGGAATCGGTGTTGTGGGCATTTTAGCTCACAATGCTGAGGGTAAAATTATGGGAGCTTCACATGAACAATTGCTGAATGTCAGAGATCCAGAGGTAGCAAAAGCTCATGCGACACTAAAAGCTCTCCAATTCGGTAAGGACATGGGCTTTTGCAAGATAAACCTAGAAGGAGACGCTACAGGTATCATCAATAAAATAAAAGAGGAGGCACCAGACCTTAACAAGATAGGGAACCTAATCCAGCAAGCAAGAAACGAATGCAGAAACTTCCTAGCATGCAACCTGACACATGTAAAACGAAAGGCCAACAGAGCAGCCCATTGTTTATCACTCTTAGCTTACACCTGTGCTAAAACTAAACACTGGGTGGAAACTTGTCCAGATAATGTCATGATTGTGGCACTCTCAGATTGTATGCATCTTTAATCATTAATAAAAAGTTTCATTTAAAAAAAAAACATATCTAACTTAATTGCATAATTTTAAAAGATTGATTGTTTATTTACAATAAAATAAAAATTTATAAATTGATTTTCATATGATAAAACGTTGATAACTTAATTCCATTTTATGCAAAATGTTGAGGATATATTTGACTATTAAACCTATAAAAATATTATAATCGAAAATAAAAATCAATAGATTGACCATAAAGTTCAAAGACTAAATCAATAATATATAAAAAATAAAATTAATATTCATGAATAGAATTCATTTAACAGTTGATAAATGGTAAAAAATTTAATAATTTTTTAGTTAAAGCATCCATTGAAAAATAACATAAAAACTTTTTTTTTTGAATTTTTGTAAAAATAATTCCATATATTCAACCAGTTTTACATTTTTAGTTTTGCATTTATGAACCAATACTATTTCTATATTCTTACTAGCAATTTTAATCAATTTAGTTATAGGGTTCAATCCCTTTCTTCCATCGGACAGTCATTGTCTCCATTACAGTGTCATGTGCACGCATTAAAATTCTTATTGCTCATTTTATTGGTACTGGTTTTTACACCTATGTTTTGGTCACGTCCTTAAATGTCTTCAAAATCTCTTTTCCAAATATATCCCTCCCACATTAATGAGATATAATATCTCCTGGCAGATGAAATGTAATAAAAGAGGGTTAATTGGACAATCAACTAATATATTTTTTTAATGCCGCCGTCAATTTTAAGGCTTACTCTCTCATATCTACAACATAATGGATTTAAAATTTTGCTTTCAATAATTTCAAAAAAAAAAATACTTTCAAAATATTCTCACTAAAGTCGAATCCAAGTCGACATAAAAAATTCCTCTCTTTATCAACTGAACAAAATCGTCCCAAGGTAATTTGTAAGGCAGAAAAAATAAAATAATTGACAAAATGGTGTAAATTAATTTTTTTTTTATAATTTGACTTTTTCTAAATCTACCTTATATTTATTTATTTATTTTCATGTTAAGACTACGGTGTATTATTTTGTAGTATGCAGGAAAAAAAAAACAGCATAAGCAGACATTTCTCCATGTTTTTAATCTAGTTGTCTACAGTCTGTCGTTATAATATGTATATATACACACACATATACATATATACACGTATATATAACAGCATAAGCATACATTTCTCTATGTTCTTAATCTAGTTTTCTACAGTGTAATTAATATGTATATACATATATATAACAGCATAAGCATAAATTCAGATTTATGCGTTTTTTTTCAATATATCTAGGTTTCATCTTCCATGCAGTGACTCCATTAATGTTCAAACTTGAGTGCAGGATTCCAATGTGTTTGGAGGTGTTTCTTCGACCTCGCTAACATTGCTTGAGAACACCTCAGTCTTTGTGTTGGTCCAGCTTCTAATTACAGCCAACATCAGGGTCCAATTCACTCTGTATACCAACATAGAATATTGATGGCTTTCCCACTGGCAATGGCCAACATATACTATCAGGGCCAAAGTTGAAATGCTTGCTGTCAGTGAGAAAAGTGCCCAGAAACTGTCAGGGCTGAGACTAGAAATGTCGTGATTAGAGTCCAGTTCTGTGCAGTTCTGAGATGCAATCATGGTGATCTCTAGTTCTCGTAGCTTCCCACTCTCGGACACATTTAGCAGTGCTTCCGTTACACTGTGAAGCAATGGAGAACCCTTCGGAAATACCTGTTGAAAAAACGATGGAAAATACTGTTACCAGATATTGGCCAAATAACAAAATGGAGACTGAATTAATGCAAGAGAAGTTGGTAGAAGAATTACAAATCCATAGCCTCCCACTTTGTAAGTTGGCCCAGCCATGGTAAAGCTCTTGCAGTATCTTGCTAGAAATAGCTTGGCCACAGGAACTTCAAGAAATATGGCTGCAACCTCTCTTTTTCTAAGATCATCAGCAAGAGCTTCAGGAGAGGAATAATTCTTCATGTTCTTGGGGTTGAACTGCAAGACATTCTGCAGATATTTCCGAACAAATGATGCCCCGGTGAGACCAACCATTGCATTGCTGTGCTGCAGCGACTGAATGTCGGTCACAGTAGGTTCAAGTGCTTGAGTAGTGAGAATACTGGCAAGGTTAGCTGTATAAATCTGAGTAAGCACAAGGGCCACAAATAGCCACACTGCCATGGTCATCCGCGACAAATTGCTATGAAGCTTTTCACCTTTGTTGCGTGCAGAAAAACAAACTAATGTTAGCATTTCACCATTTATAATATAACATATTGAATTGATTCTTGATAAGATAATAGATTTATCATAGTACCATGAAAGGAGAAGAGTGTGCTGAAGGACAGCCACAACAAGATTCCGGTTTGATTTAGTGTAGAGCCATTAAGCTCTGGGCAGTGGTGTCGTTCTATCAGCCACACAACAAAACCATTGTAGATATTTATGATGCCTATAAGAAACCACATAGCACTTGTAAAAGGCCTCATGAACAACCAGGCTCTGTTGCTGGTTTTTAACTGAAGAGGAACAATCATTACCACGCCTGGTTCAGTGAAGGGCTGAGTGAATTCCGCATACTTGTATCGGCTTGATATGATTGCTACATCCCCAACTACTGCATCAAAGTTCTGCTTCCATTCATAGATGATTGGTCGGTGTTAAATTAGCAAAACAGGATCAGTAAGATATGAAAATTAGGAGAGATTTCAATTTTCACCTTTAAATCGATTTGCATCACCAGTTCATCATATGTGCCATTGAAGGGAATCAACTCGTACGGCAAAGGAAACAGCAACTGCTTTACAGTTTTGTTGAAGAGCTCAATGGCTAAGCCATTTATAGAAGTCTCATTTGTAATTTGATCATATTGTACATTGACATAAGTTTTGAACATGGACCTAGTAGGCACACCTACTCTCAACGGCTTGGCATTTGTTGGCAGATTCCATCCTTTTGGAGTGCTTGAAGACCCTCCTGGCCAAAAGACTTGCCCCAAGTCTTTCATGGAAAGACTCTGATTACCATTGTCATCAATATTTTCCAGGAAACCAACACTGTCTGACCAGAACCCAATTTCTCTATAACTTCTTCCTATGATGTTTATTATCTGAAATGTATGTGTTGGGGTTACATCTTGATTGATGAAATGAAAACTTCCACTTAATCTATGAAAGTTGCTATGCAAAATGTTTTCTAACAACAGTTCCCCCACTTTCCCTTCACTCATTGCTTGAGCCAACATCCACAAAGCATCATAGGCCTGTATTGCATAACCTCCAGGCTCATGGTTAATCTCTTCAGGATGCTCTAAACTGAACCTTTTACCAAACCTTAAGCAGAAATCTTGAAGATGGGAATCATTGAATGAGAAATAGCTTTTGACTCCTACAATTCCTTGCATGGTGGAGGCTATGGTGGAGGCACGAACAGAATGGATAAGGTTTGTGAAGGTAGTTGTAGTGATCCACACAAATTCCTTTTCCATCATCTTCAAACTTTTTGCCCTTTCAAAGAGATGAACAGCCAATGATGAGGACAAATGGACTACAAAAACTCTGCATTTCTTGCCTTTAAGCCTCTCAAGCTCTTTAGACAGTGACAGAGAATCCAGAGGAGGGAGAACAACACGATTAAGTTCTATACCTTTTTCTCTTAATGCATCAGAGAGAAGCATGACTCCGCTCACTGAAGAATCAATGTCTTCGTATATCACAGTAACCTGATGCCACTCATAGGACTGCACAATAGAAGCTATAGCCTGCATTTCAGCATGCTGTTTTGGTGAAGCTGCAAGTAGAAAGGGCCATTTCTCTGTTGCCCATGTTGGGGTCATATCAGCAAAAGAAAGAACTGGGATGTGGTTTAGGCTACCAATCTCAGCCACTAATGACACCTCCTCCCATGTTTGTGGTCCAAGAATAGCTTGTGCTCCATTTTCCTTGACAAGATCCATAGCTGCGATTTATCATAATGAAATTCATTAAAACAGAGAATCTTATTATTTGTACAAAAATTGAAAAAACAGTACAGTAATTTGGTGATATGGGTTAGTTCGGAATACAAACGAGCAGAATGCTAGCTAACAGTTTGTGAATATGTTGGATTTTTGTGGTTTGTTCGTTAATGTTAGTGAATAAACTCATTTAAAGTTTGTTTAAAACTTGTTCGTTTAATAAATTATTTGGTGTTTGTTTGCTTATATTTTTAAACTACATAGTTATTCATAGGTTAGCCTACTCTAATCTTTTGGTATAAAAGTTCTGATGATGATGATGATGATAGTTATTCACAAGTTATTTTAATATGTCATTATCTCAATTACATGTTTACATAAGATTTTTTAATTTTGACATTATATATATTAGAATGAAAATATTTATTTGTATAATTTTTAGAATTCACGAATATGTTCGTTTAATGTTCATGAATATATATTTGTAAAATGTTTGTTCAATATTAAAAAACATGTGCTCGTGAGTCTATTTGCTAATATTTATGAATGAGCTTAACAATTATGAACTGAATACAAACAATATTAAAAAATAAACAACGTTCTTTCATGTTTGGTTTGCTTACACTCCTAGTGTTAGTCTAACTTAGTACTCCTCAAACATATTCTTTATGAAAAAATATTAACGAATATTTATGAACGAGCTTAACGAACATGAATCAAATACGAACAGTATTAAAAAATAAATAAATGAATACTAACATAATTATGTTTGTTCGTGTTCGGTTTGGCTACACCTCTAGTGTTAGTCTAACTGAGTACTTCTCAAAAAATTACTTATGCAAAATGTATTTGTTTTATAAGCAAGAAGGAACATTACCAGCAATGGCAGCTTGAAGAGGTTCCTTCCTAGAGTCTTTTACATGCAAAACCAGGCTTTGATTGCAGAAGTCATTGAAATCCTCCACTGCCATTGCCATGGCAACTCTCTCTTCTTTTCCAATTCGGGAGCCATCATTCACAATAGCACCAATAATACCCCCAAGCTGGTCTTTCCCATTGTCAAAACTTCCAGCTGCTGCTGCTGTTCTCAATGGTAGCATCAATACCAAGGCTAGCAAAGATAAGAAACAAAATGGGATATCCATTTCTACAGAACTGCAGCTGCTTTTCCTCCTGTTGTCTTATTTATACACAAAAAGTCTGCAGGAAATCAGTTTTCTGCACCTGACTTTCCTAGATAAGAGTCAGCATTAAGAATCTAAGACCGCACAAATTATCATTCCACGGACCGTATTATAACCGGCTAGAATATTCTCTTCTTGAAGGAAAACTGATTCTGAAAGTGTAAATAACGCTTCAAAGAAAAGTTAAAAAGAAACCAATTTAATTAGCCTCTTGCTTTTGCCAAGAAGTCACTTGACATTGTCTGCATTATGCTTCATTGAAAACCATTTCTTTCTGCATCGATCTAGACTAACCGCCCTTACAATTTGTGGGTGGAGATTACTACGAAAAGTCCATCTTAATTTCCTTTACAAATTACAAGCACAAACATTTTCTTCTTTATGACCAAATTAATTACAGCTTAGTCAAGGTCAAGTAAGTTTCCCTTGTCATCAATTTTTTATGTTGCAGAAGGAATCTTATGTATAGTCTAATGAGTTTGCGTTTGTAAGCTGCTTTGACTTGGAATCGATCTACAAGTCAGTTCTTGCAAAGTGAGAATTTTGATGATAAAATCCTTCAAGTTTAGGAAGCTTTGTTATTACTTGGAAGAATTTTCTTGCATGTCAAAGGTAAAACCAGAAAGAAATTATTTATGACAAGTGTTGAAACGGTGAAAAGAAGGAGAAATTACTTTTATTTTTTTATTCTGAACTTTTTTTTATCACATAATAATAATAATAATAATAATAATAATATGATAGTTGGCATAAATTATTAAAGCTCGAATTTTGAATACAAAGAAATAAGTTCAATACTATTCATCGTTGGACAATTTGTAAATTATGAAAAATTTGTAGAAAATCCAATAGATTCATAAATCATAGTAATAAATTAGCGATATGTTCTGATATTGGAGATGGGATAAAATATGGTTAAAGTATTATTATTACTAGGAAACCCCGCGCGTTGCGCAGGTGGGGTTATGAATTGCTGGATTAGTATTGATAGAGAGTATGTAAAGGTATTGTATATTATGTTTAACAGAATAAGAACAATGTATTGTATATGTTTGTATGTGCCTGATCTTGAGGTTAAAATGTTAATCAACTTTAACACTGGACCTCATCAAATCAAGAAAAGGTTAATCAACTTTATCAATCCTGATAATTATCTTTTTAAGTCAACATATAAAACTTTTTTTGCTTCCTTATCATTCATACTGATAATTGTTTCATACATACTGATTTTACATACATACTGATTTGTTTCATGAAGAGGAAAGGATGAGATACAAAGATAGGAAGTAGCAGTGCAAAAAAAAAAAGATTACATGAATTCAAACACGCCTTTTCTGCACCGATGGATGGAGACTTGAAAGAGCATTGGTTGAATCAGTGCAAATTCACAGTTGTCTCCAACCTTGATATTGTTATCAAGCACAAACCTTTTCCAGCCTCCTGAAAGGACCTTGTTTTTCTTTGAATAAATGTACTGGACAGGCCATTTTCGTGTGTTTTCTGGGAGGCATAGGTCCAGTTGAGTCCTTGTTTTTGGCAAACAACGTTCATAAAATTGGCGAGGTATGTGCTGCAGTGAAGGGAAAAAAATTATTTTAGTAAAGAGAAACAGAACAAATATTAAGCAAAGGCGTGCAAAATTGGTTTTACCAGAACACATGATGTTTCAATGTTTGTTCTAGTCATTGTACATGCAAAGGTTGGAGGAATTTTTTCTGGGTGGCAGTCGGGGACATTTCCAAAGTCTATGAAGTAGTGGGTTGGTCCATCATCATTTTCAGAGCTGTGTTCCTCATCTGGGTCGGATATATTGCCAGCTAGGGAAAAAAAAAAGATCCAGAGAAAGGTTAATTTGTGATCTGAAAGTCCAAACTGAAAGCATTTAATAAAACCAAATTTGTTTAAGTAATTTGAACAAATATATATAAATTAGATTTGTATTGGTCATTGCTTAGGCAATAGTGTTACCTTTTCTTGACATGATTTTTTCCATGGTAAGCAAAGTGGTTCCTTTGGTGTAGATGTATGCGTTGAAGTTGTTTTTGTCATTCAGCCGTATTGCTATGAGGTCTCCAAATTGTATTTCGTGAGCTTGGATAAACTCGGACCATCCATCAGCAAAACACAGTGCTTCATTTGTGCGGATAAGTTGAAGAATGAAAAGGTGCGGCAATAGTCCTTTGAGTGTACAATCAAGAGGTTCTTGAATGTGAGGGAAGTATTCGTTTGCAAACCAGTTAGGTAATGGCTGGCAAAAAAAGGAGAAATGCGGTAAGGAAAAACTTGTGCTTTTTTTTGTATATATTTGCAATTTATACGAGGTGCATAAAGGAGTGAATATTGGTGGAACAAAGAGTAAAAGCACAGTGACAATGCAAAGATCGGTGTAGACAACCTGATATTAATATATATATTTTTTGACAAAATATATATATATATCTTTGATTAAGGGTTGGAAACAAATTATGTGTCAAGTTTATTGTTGATAATAAAGATATATATATATATATATTGTTATAAATGGACATGACAAAGTATTTCAAGGTTATGATATACAATAGATTATTGAAAAGGAACGGTTACAAAAGAGACTTGATGTTTCAAATCATATTTGCCAGAAGATAAAAGACTACACAGACATAACAGATGATAGCGTGTATTGTTTTGGTTATTATTCAAAGTTTTATCAAATTGGAGTTAGATTTTGATAGCAAGCCGCGGCAACCTCAGTGGATGTAAAGATAACTGAAAACAAAATTATACATAAAGGGAAAAGATATGGATGTTGTTTGTTATGTGAATCGGAGAGGAACTTGATATGTAAAAGAATAAAAATTTGTCGAAAAATGAAGCATTAGATAGATCATAAAATAATAGAAAATATTTTCAAGTTATTGTACAGAAAGAAGTCGAAGGGAAATTTGCTTTCATTACCACGGTGTTTCTCTGGTTGTCGGATTGAAAATAAACGTTGAAGAAACGCAGGGGCAGGTACGGGCTGCTGGTTGCCATTGTTGACGATAGAGGTATTTCTTCTGGTTCAAAGGAGATTGTGGTTATAGGTAGGTGCAAGTTTTTATTCTGGAAAGTGTTGAAATAATAAGGCGTGGGTGGGCAGGATGATGGGATGGGGCTACCTTTTTTTGTTTCCAATGGTGGTTGTCAGATTTGGGTAGCGTGATGGCAGAGGAATAAGTGCATTTGCTGTGGAGAAAGTATTGAAGAAGAAGGATTTTTTTTGTTTTGTTAATCGATGAAAGGAAAGCGATAAGACAAGGGAAGATAATGAGGTTGATAGCAGTGTTAAAGGCAAAATAAATGTAGATTTTGGTAAAATATTTAAAAGACGTTGGTTTGATAAGTGTATTTATTATTATCATCATTGTTGTGAAAAAGATTGTGAACAAAATTTGGTATATATCTGTATATATTTTTAATGAAAAATTATTTGATACCAATATTTTTATATGGATTTCTGCCTGTATTTATATATATATATATATATATATATATATGTATGTATGTGTTTATAATATATAAATGGTTGGAGATTTATTGTTTGTTTTTTGGTATATATTTTTTTATTTGGTAAAGTAAAAGCGATGAAATAAGAGAAGATAATAAGATTGATTATAATTTCAAAGACAGAATAAGGATAGATTTGAGCAAAAGATTTGAAAGATTTTGATTTGACAAGTCTATTCATTATTATTGTTATCAGTTTGGAAAAGATTGGAAAAAGGATTTGATATTTGAATAAAATTTGTCAAGAAAAGTTTTTTTTTAATTAATAATTTTTTTATGTACATGTATAGTCATATATATTCATTTATGTGTATATATATAAGAGTTTGAAAATTTTGGTTGTTATATGTTTATTGTTTTGGTAATTATTGAGACATTTTTGGTTCATATGGTGTGATGATATATATATATGTGTGTGTATATATATATATATATATATGTGTGTGTGTGTAATTTTTATGGAAGTTTTGGCAAAAAAAAGAGTAATTGTTGGGTATAAAAGAAAATATTTTTTTTTTTACGTAAGAATTTGTAAGGAAAAGTTGTTTATAAGTATATTTTGGGAAAAGGAAACATGCATAGGAAAAAAATTGTTTTTTTCTTTATAATAAAGTTGGACCAAAAGAGATGATATAACTTAAAAAAAATATATATGTATATATCTGTATAGATGAATATGTGTTTAGGTTATTATTTTATTACGTGAATGGTTAGAATGATCTGATGTTAAAATAAAGTTTTGCTGAAATTTTTTTTGGTTGAGAGCATGTTTCGGTTGTTTGAAAAATATGCAACAGTATTATTATTGAGTAGTTAAAAAGAAGGAAATGATGTTTGTGGAAACAAAGAAAGATCATGTATTTTAAGGGAAAAAAGAAAGTTGATGTATGGCAGAGAATCGAAAGAAATATGTGGGGGTAGATAGCGCCAAGGATATGTTGCACGAGGTTCCACTTCGGTATAAATAGGAAGGTAGACAAAAGAGGAAAAAACGAGTGAAATATGGGATGAAAAAATAATTTTTTAAGGCTGTTGTTCAATCTTGAGGTACGTGATGTGCAAGGGAAAATTGAGTTGTAAATCCGATTGGTAGATAAAGAAGGTATTCTTGAGTTAAATTGTTAGTCCAATGATAATATTGTGTTGGCTTTTGTTGTTTACTGCGGTGTGTTAAATACATTGAGAACAGTTGTAAATCAAATGTTGGAAAATTATATGAGGCAAGAGTAGTTAGTAAGTTTCTTGTTTTATAAATGTTATTGTATTTGTGATGGTATTTTGTGGTTTTAGTATTAAACTTGTGAGGGTTGAAAAATAAAATGAATGAAAGGGAAAATGCATAGTGTTTATGGGAATAAGTGTGAAAGTAATCGGTATGAATATGATTGTTTTGTATAAAATCATAGGAAATCATTAGGTTTTATAGATATGTAATGTTTTGAGAATCAAGGTGAATACAAATGAATGTATAATGTTTTGTATGTTTGAATATTTTTTAGCAAAATTCAGATTCGGTACGTGTTTTAATTATTAAGTAATTTTTTAATACAAAGATTTTATTAATAGTTATAAACAGGTGAGTTAGAAGGATGTATACACATTTGAACCATTTAGAGAAAAAGTTATATTTGTGTGAATTATAAAGGAGAATAATTTACTAAACATAATCAAAACAAGAGTAAAGAATATTATTATTTGGAATTGGTTTGGAAGGGTTAAGCATGGACTGATATTGATGTTTGTCCAACAATATAGAACAAAAATATAGAACAATATATAGTGGAAAAGACAAGTTTACAAAAAATAAAGGGAAAAAAAGGAAATATCAAAGGGTTGAGAAGAACAGGAGCAGAAAGGGGAGAATTAATGTTCAAGTAATGTGTAAACGGCTAGGAAAAAAAGTTTTCAAGTTGGAAAAAAAAAAGAACAAGGGGAAAAAACATTTGATGAACCAATGAATGAAAAAAAGTTATAAAGCAATTTATAGAACCTGGATAATACAAGATATCAAAAGCGAGTTTTATATGTTATGATGTAGTGCAAGAGTTTAGGCAACATAGATACAAAGTGAAAAGGCCTGATATGTTATATTATTGTTTTCTAGCTTTTTATACAGGATGGTGCAAACTAAAGAACAAAAAGTTGCAACGATTCTTGAACAAAAAAAAAAGTTGCAACGATGGGAAACCAAACAGGGACCATAGCAGCTTCTGTTGAGCGTCGATGAAAAGCATGTATTGATACTTGTTTTAGCTGGTTATTTGCCTTGATAAGAAGCAAGGTTGAACAAAAGAGATATTCCACTTTGATATCTAGTTGAATATCAGATTTTTCTTTTTCCTTTGTCCCTGCATTTGTTAATTGCAGAATATAAGTTTGCTGGAAAAAGTTATTTAATAGAGGCAAAAAAAGAGAGAAAGAAAAGAGTATATAAGTTTTTATTGTTAGTAATAGTTAGAAATGTAATTAGCATAAATGGAATGTTTTTTGGGTCAAGAAGAATGGAACAGATTTGATGAAAGTAAAAGCTAATAGAAATAGAGGGTGGTCTTTTTTAAGAAAGGGAAAACAAATGGATATAAGTAAGAACAAGGAAGGAAAACATGTAAATGAAGGTATTATTCAAATTTGTTTATCAATTAAACTCTCATATTATGATTATGTTTGTTTGGAAGCAGGAAAGGATATACGGAGAAAAAGTGGAAGTTTCTTTTTTTAAATCAGTTAAGAAAGCAAGAAAGGACAGGGGAAAAAAAACCAAGCTAAGAATGTAAATAGCATTGTGGAAAGGTAGCGAAAAAATAAAGTGTCAGTTAAAAGGATAAATTGGAAAGGAAAGATAAAAGAAAATGGGAATTTAAGGGTAAGGAAATCAGTTTTATACCTGGATTTTAGCTGTTTTAAAGGTATGTCGTAGAAAGATGTGTCATCTGTTGGATCAGTGACAGGTTCAGATGTTTCCTTTTCTTTGTCACTATCGACAAGCGAAAATCAGTGTTAAATTTGTTATGATTAAGGATGAACAAAAGCAGAAAATAATTATTTGAACAGTAAGAAAATATCTTTAGTAATGTGGGGACATTTACCTGAATAATTTCCTTTTAGCTAAGGCAGATGGATGGGCTTGTTGAGTTTGGATGCTTTGGTAAGTTGGTTCTTCAATTCTGCCATGCATAGATTGGAAATTTATAAGTATTGTTGGCAAGTTAAAATGTACAGGAATGTTGTAATAATTTTTTTTCGCTTTTTTTTTCAGAGGAAAGAGAACAGGGGATACAAACCTGATTCCTTTTTGGCTGGCTGGGGTATCAAAACCAAATAAATCCTTGAGTACATCAGTTTCAGGATATGGCAAGGTCTGGGTTTGTTCAGCATGCGATATCATAGTCTCGGATGAATGTGCAGAAGGACTTATGACAGGGGGTATTGTTTGAGTAGGAGCAGGAGGATCATCAAAGTTGACGGGTAAAGTTCTGGCAATAACAAAAATGGGAATTCCAGATTGAAAAGATTGTTTTGCAAGGTTGATTTTAAAGATTTTTTCCTGATTAATCAAGTCTTTGACACACTCAGGTAACACTTGTTGGTCAAGTGTTTGCTCGTTAGCTATGTCTTCCATGGGTTTTTCGACAAGATCCTCTGCTGTTTTACCAAATATTAAAAAATCAGCTTCACTTGTTTGGTCTTCGACATTGATACAAAGTTTGAAACTGGTTATTGGCAAGTGGAAGACAGAGAGAGAAAAAAAAGGGTTAAAGCCAAAATTCTAAGTTGAGAACTAATGAAATGAAAAAGACCAGAAAAGGAAAAAGATGAAAAAAAAAACAGAGTTATCTCACCAGGGTCTTGGCTCTTGTTCACCATGTCCTTCAGCTGGACAACAAAGTTTGTTATCAATAATTCTTAACCCTTTGTTACAAATTCTGCAACATTTGTAAAACCAGCCTGCAGAGAGGTCAAATCCTGATATCTTTGCTTTGCATGTGAAGAATATATTCTGACACAGATGCAAAATGGAAGGAAAATTATGTGCGAACCAAAAGTGCAAGGGAAATGTGTAAATAAAAGAAAATTTTGACCAGGACAGACGGGCAAAAAACCTTTGATTGCAAAATATCTATTTTTAATAGCTCAGCAATAGTCATCCTATTCTCATCCATATTATCTGGTCCATGTTGTCTGATCCAACCTTGTTCAGGGAGTGCCGTAACAGCAAGTGGTTGATCAGCATATCTGACAACGGAAAGAAAGCAAAGGGAAAAAAATGTTAACACTAAAGATATGATCATAAAATTAATCAAATGTAAATTAAAGGTATAGATTACGATAGAAAAATAAATGACATGTGAAATTAACAAAGATACAGACCTATCCTTCAATGGTTTAGCTTCTGGTATGTCAAAGTCTAGATAAATTTTGGTAGCTGTTGAACTTGTTAAAGAGCAATGTCCTATTGATAAAAGCAAAAGAATTTAACTATATGAAAACAAAGAGGAAGAATGGATAAAAAAAAATAGAACAAGAAAGAAATGTCAAATTTACCAAGAAATTTGCGGACTATCATTCCAGATAGAATTATTGGAACATTTGTTCTGGAAAAAAGATGAGCTTGATTGTCAAAGGCATGAGCTGATGTACTCCATAATGTTGCGTCAAGCTTTTCTCCACTTGGAAAAAAAAGTATAGACAGAAGAGGTAGCAAGGAAAATTTTTATATTTGTTCAGGAGTAAATAAGTATATGAAAAAAGTGTAAGCGGTATGTACATACAATTGGTCTTGGATTGTAATGTTTCTTCTATCAACAGGATCTGGACTATACTTTGTGTATCCATCAGTGATAGGGCCAATGGAGCTTAGCAAGCCAATAACATCTAGCATACAAAGCTCATTTTTTCAAATTGAGAATAAAGGTTATATAAGAACAAGAGAAGAAAGGTTCTAAAAGCAAGCAGAGAGTGTCCAGAAAGACAAAATAAATTGAAAAGCATAGTAGACAGGAAAGAATGGAAGGAATAAAAGTAAAAAAATAAAGTGAACAGGACCTGTAAAACATTCTCTAGATCCAACTCGAGGATCAAGGCCTTGGAATGGAATCAGTTCAAAGTAATATAAAGGCAAGGGGTTTGGTGGATTCTGTATTTCAATCAATTTAGTTGTGCGGGCAAAATTGATCACTGCTTTTTGCGTAATTGCCTTGTATAAGCTTTTAGGTTTACCAACAAAGAAATTCGTGATGTCATAGACGGCTCCTTCTTTGATTAATGATTTGAAAAGAAGTTCATCCTTTTTAAGAATCACAACTTGCATAGCATTGCCCTGGTTATAGAAAGGAAAAATAAGTTAGAAGCGATTTTATAAGATAAGATAGTAAAGTAAAATGGAAGCAAGTATGTATTAGAATGTGAAACATTACTTTTTCATCAACAACAAGCATATCAACTGATAGAAAAGTCTTTTTGCTTCCTGGTAGGATTGTATCCCAGATTTTCAAAATACGAACTCGAATTTTGTCAGCAGGTTCCAAGGGTTTTAACTCGTCCAAAAATTGATATCCCATGGTAAAACAAAAAATAGGGAAACTGTATACAAGGGGAAAAATAGTAACAACATTAAATTAAACAATAAAAGAAAAAGGAGTTTTAATATTAAGATAGTTATAAGAGAATTACAGGAAAAAGCAAACAAATAGATAGGGAAAAAATGATAATGTAAGATAAGTAGGGAATAAAAGAAAGGAAAAAAAAAGAGCAAAAGGAATAAAGGTGCATTTGCATTGCAGGCAACAAATTAATTACCAAGAACGTTGTTGGGAAAAAAAAAGAAATAATTAGCTCCAAAAGAAAAGATAAGATTGAAAGAGTGGGAAAAAAGAGACAAAATTTATAAATCAAACAACATTTCCTGCATAAGATGCAAAGCAAAGGAACAAGAAAAAAAAATAAGATATATACGTAAATGTAATGTCCATGGAAGAAATAAGCATGGTGAGGGATGGGACAAAGTTGCAAATAAAGCGTGAGCTAGTTGGTAGGCAAAAGAAACAGAATATGAAATCAAAGAAAGGGCAAAAAAAGGGCCAAAATCAGCAAAGATGTATTTGCAGTGCAGGCAAGCAATCAATTACCAAGAATGAAGATGCAAGATAAAAAGAAATAATTACCTGAAAAAAAAGCATAAGGTTAAAAAAAGGGTAAAAAAAGAGCAAAAGTTCATAAATTAAAAAAGATTCCCTGTATAAGATGCAAAGACAAAGAACAGGAACAAAATGTAAGATATATATATGCAAATGTAATGTGCATGCAGGAAATAAGCATGTTGAGGAATGGAAGATACGTGGAAATAAAGCATGAGATAATTGGAAGCGAAGAAAAAAAATAGACTTGGTTAAATACAAGGGCAGGGAGTTACAACCTGATACTAAATCCTCAAAAATTTCAGAAAAAACAATATTTTTTGTAAAAAGATGTGAATGAGAATTATCATAAGGAATCAAAATTTTTAATCCTGCTTTTTTTCTAACTCTTGAGATTGCAACATATAATTGACCATGTGAGAAAACAGGTTTTGGCAAATAGAGACCAACAAATTCAAGTGTTTGACCCTGGCTTTTGTTGATAGTCATGGCATATGATAGACGGATTGGAAATTGTTTTCTTTTGAGAGTAAATGCCCATTTTGAATCTTTAAGCAGAAAGCATATTCTAGGAATGAACACTTTGTTTCCAACATGATTTCCAGTAATAATTTTAGCTTCAATAACATTTGAAGCTAATTGGGTAATAATAAGTCTAGTTCCATTGCAGAGTCCAGCACTTTGATTAATATTCCTTAGCAACATAACGACAGATCCTAACTTCAAAGAAAGTTGATGATCAGGAGCATTTGGAAATGTCAACGAATTCAAGAACTCTTGAGGATACAGGATGTGTTGATCAGTTAAGTTGCCATCTATATCCGAAATTGAGTCAAAGCTAAGATACTGTTTTTCATCTCCCGGAATCATTGCAAGTGCTTCATAGTTTATCATGTCAACTGTCTCATTGAATGGTGTCACAATTGCACGATCTTTGAGATAGATAGAATGACTGAAGTTGTTTGGCAAATTTGGATAGATGACATTGATTATTGCCAAAATAGGGTTCCCTTCATAATGAATTAGTAAGTCTGGAGGGACTTGGATCCACGTCTCATTAGAATCACAATCAACATGAACAGGAGGAATTTTGCCATCTCCAATGTTCAAAATCCAGGCAGCAAATTCTTCTGTTTCTCTTCTTGTGTCACTGTTTGTAAAATCATGTTGAAGTCTCATGTTGACATGTAGAGTGTAAACATGGCAGTGTTTCCAAAGTGGAGATTTGCTTATAGATGCATTGACAATCTGAGACCTTGTTCCTCCTGTAATAACAGGTAATATTTGTCTGAAATCACCTCCAAGCAAAATTGTTTTACCACCAAATGGTTGAATTGGGTGATCACCAACACCAGACAGCATAATATCAGATAGAGTTCTCTCAAATGCTTCAAAACAATGTCTATGTACCATAGGGGCTTCATCCCAGATAATCAAGCTGGCAACAGAGATAAGTCTAGCAAGTTCTGAATTGCGTTTGATTTGACATGTAGATATTTCATCAACATTCGACGGAATTTTAAAGCGGGAGTGAGCAGTTCTTCCACCAGGGAGTAATAAAGAAGCAACACCAGAAGATGCAACAGCCAAAACAATTTTGCGTGCTGATCGAAGTGAAGCCAATATAGTTTTCCAGAGGAAAGTTTTCCCAGTTCCACCATGCCCATAGACAAAAAACATTTTACCTTCATTATTGGTAACAGATTCTAGCACAGCATGATAGACAGATTTTTGTTCATCATTTAGATCGAAACAAGAATATTGTGGTCTCTTTTTAGTTGATCAATGTCATAATTCATTTCTTCTTGGATAAGTCTATCTCGCAGCACATCTTGTGAAGCAATAGATGGACAAGGCAGATCATAATTAGCAAGCGAAGAACCATGCTTGTTAAACAGTGCTTCAAGCAAGAGCAAGATTTGCTCTTTGCAATCTTGATCTGTCAAGAAAGGGAAATTGATTGGAGAGTCATGAGTGATTTGGTACTGAATATCTTCTCCCAAAATATTCCAATGTTTGTTCCATAATTCTCGGGCATTTTGAACTTCGCAGAAAAGAATAATTGTGACAAATAATTGTCTCAATTCAGGACCAGTTGCCCAACAAGATGCTTGTTCCAAAGCATGATCCCATTCTCTGTCATCGCCAAGAATACCCAAAGCATGACATGCAGATTGAAAAGTAGGATGCAAGACAGCATTAACTGTTCTAAGATGTTCATAACTTTTTGCTCCCTTGATAACATTCAATAATAATCTCAGAAAATACAGCTCACCAGTAGCAGGATGAACAAAGTTCACTCGTCCAATGGCTCTGCCTCTTTGTCTTTGTGACCACCTCTTATTTTTTTGAGACCAAACCCATTGTGTTGGGAAATCTGTATACGTAAGAGTTTGAGCAAATGGATACAATCTGTTTGTTTCCATCCATTCAGTGAACATGGTCTTTTCAATCAATGGTTGGGACAAAACATTTGATAGGTCTCTATTGTCAAAGAAAGTAATATGGTGTTGATTTGGCAAATGTACAGGGAGTCGAATAACTGCTGGGTCTCTGTGGTGAACTTCAAAACCAAATAATCTCCAACATGCTTCATGGGATGAAATGTATCTACAGTCCAAGTAAGTTTTGATCTCATCAAACTGGATAGAATCAGAGTTGTTATCAGTCAGATTTGTTGCAGGGATTTCTTCAATAATTGCTCTTGTTCTGTCCACACCTTTGTTCACATACTTGAACAAATATTTGATCAATTTTGTCTTGACACAAATTTCAACATTTAAGTGGGCCTGATGTCGAACAAGTAAATCAGTATTGTAAGGAACCACAAATCTTGTGTCAAGCATCACACCATTTTTTTCTATACTCATTTGTTCATTTGTTGGAGGTCTTCTTCTATATAAAACAGGAGAATTTCCACTCACTATAGTATGAGATTGATATGCTTTAGGAAATCGTTTAGAACATTTACCATTTTTCATGCATGCTGATTTGGTATTTGCTGAACCACAAGGCCCATGGATCATAAAGTTGGAAACAGCATCATAAGCAATAGGATCTTTTTCTTTATCAGGTATTTCAGCAGATATGATCCTATCAATATCTTCCGGTGTGGAATATTTGTCTTTGGGATGAAGCCATAAGAGGATATGAGCATGTGGCAAACCACGTTTTTGGAATTCAATTGTATAGACAACTGCAAGACAAGGGAAAACAGAATTAGTTAAAAAAAGAGGAAAAGAATTTTCAAGTAAAAAGGGATAATAAAGGAAGATGGGAAAAAAAAGGGTAGAAATCACCTGCTATTGTCTGACCAAAATGTTTTTCTTTAACCAAATCTGTCATCAAAGCTTTTAATCTTAACCTGAATAGTCTTGTTAATATATCTGGTCTGTCTTGTATTTTTTGTCCAGGAATAAGAGATAGTGCTAGATCAACTTCCAACCATTTTGGGTTACATGTAAAGGTCATGAACAGATCAGGTTCTCCAAATTGTCTACAAATTGCTATAGCATCTTGGTAGTTCTGGAACATAAACCGAGGGCTATTGACAAAAGATGATGGTAAGATAATCCGTTTACCAATTACGTCACTGTCAAGATCACCTCTGGTAACAGCATCATAAACTCCTTGATAAATTTCTGATCTTAATTGCTGTTGATTCTCACGAATCCATTGTAATCTCATACGTTCAACACATAAGAAAGCATCAACAACGAACTGGAGAAACAATTTGCCTCCTCTAAGGAGAGTATGTCCTGTTGACAATCTTTGCTGTATCAAGTATGCATAATATTCCATCATTATCACATTTTTCCGCTCCTTATTGTTCCGTCGATTTGAATCTCGATATTTGATACCCAAATGGAATCCATTATGACCAAAAGGGAAAAGTATCGGGTATTGCATTGCCATAAAAGCTGGATGAAGTTCATTGATGCGTTTCAAACCATCAAATTTTTGGTCAACAACAATATCTCTATCATGTTTAGGATCATCTTCATCACCAACAATCAAACCAGCTATCTCATTGGCCAAAGGTAAATCATATTGTTTATCATCGTGCTCCATTGAACCAATCAAACGTAAACGAAGCGGAGCATAATCTTTTTCAGCAAATCGATCCCTTGCCATTCTAAAAACTTTTACAAGTGCATTGACCTGATCAAACATATTAATCAAGGCTTGGACAATAGTGATATCAATCGATTCAGAAGGCTGATCACCCTGCAAAGCTCTGATACGATTAATAGCTTCATTTTCTGTATCACATATGTATAGTTGTGCAAATTTTGGTGGTTTACCAATAGGGGGTAACAAAGAGCCTATTCGATGATGCACTTGACCTCCAATTTTGAAAACATAAGGACCACCTCGATCATTAATACGATGATCTATTTTACCACCTATTGATGTAAATTGGAACATCGAATTATAGGCTCTTATATTTTCTCTGAAATTTCTAGCTCTTAATCCCGCTCTGTACTTAAGCAAATTATCAAGGATAGGTGGAGTAACTCTTGTAGATGGCAAAGCCACGGTTCCTTCCTTACAGCATAAACCAAAATAAGGAAATCGAGTGTTTCGACACTTTTTAATTCTTTCATCATACCACATCTTAGCAGAACAATATGGGCATGTATAGTCGAGACCACCAAGGTTCAATGGTTCAGAAAATTTGCCTATAAAAAAAAGATAAAAGAAAAGAAGAAAGCTTATGAAAAAAAAATCTCAGCAGAATAGGAAAAGAAGAGGGGGCAGGAAAAAGTTGGCAAAAAGGAATAATAAGCAAGCAAAAAAGCAGGACAAAATAAGCGGAATAGAACAAACGCTTTGAAGGTTGATTCTTGCATTGATTGGTATCATTATCTGAAAAAAGAGGGAACAAAGAATGCAAAATTAAGGATAAGGAACAGGAGGACATAAATATAAGAAGGGAAATATAAATATACGAATAAAATAAGAAGAACCAAATCCATAAAAAAAGTTGATGAAAACCAATAAAACACGAAAATAACCTTCAAATATAGAACGAAATGGTTCAACATTGTCAAGTTCAGTAGTAGATGATGGAAAAGGTTGAGAAGCCAAATTAGTCACCGGAGGTAATAGCTGACATTCCATGGATATATCTGAGAGAAGAGGAACAAAGAAATGGATGATTAGGGATAAACAAGAAGAACAAGACAGAGTTAATAATATATATGCATGAAAAGATCAATTAGAATAGTAAGAAAAATAGAATAAAAAAAAGGGAAAAATAAATTTTATGGAAACAAATAAAACAAAGAATCACCTTCAGATACACAATGACGTGACCCAACAGGCTGAAGTTGAATAGCAGATGATGCAGAATACTGAGACTGAGATTGCATGGATGTACTGGTAGAACCAAAATTATAGTGACAAGAAGCCGAAGCAGAAAACAAATGAAAAGATTGATCAAATTTGATTGGTGTGATGGCGGAAGAAAATGAAACAGTTTCCAAATCACCAAGATCATTGACTCTAGAATGCAAACTGATGGAATTGACAAAACAATCATTTTTTTCACGAGTTTGATCATCGGTAAAACCTAGCAAAGAATAAACATTAATGTGATCAACAATTTAGGCAAAAAATGCAAGACAACCATATAGAATATAGGGAAAAAAAACAGCAGCAAAGCAAAATATACAGGTGTAATAGACAAATAGGGTGGGGAAAAAAAAAAGATAGGGCAGAAGGGAAAAAAAAGCGAAACAAAGTCTTAACTAACAAGGAAAAACTCGAACAATATCTTGAGAAAGAACTTGATTGCTCAGACATCATTTTGAATGGGAAACAACAAATAAGAATCATCAAGGGGAAAAAAAATAGCGAAAAAGAAGAGCAAAAAGTGGAAATGAAAGGGAAAAATTGAACAAAGAACAAAAAGGAAAAATAAGATCAGAACAAGTATTGCCAAGCAAAGAACATTACTGACCAAAGATGGGCAAAGAATGTTTTTGTGTATTTGGATCAAAGTTATTTGATCGAGCAAACCTGAACTCCAAAGGGGAAAAAAAATACATGACATAATAAGAACCAACGGGAAATGGGGACATTTGAAAAAACAACAGGGAAAAAAAAAGGGAAAGGTATTACTTTTGTTGGCTATTGATAGTAGATTCAGAAGATCTTGATCTTTTTGACTTGTTCATCCCTTGCAAAGGAAAAAAAAAAGGCAGTAACAATTCTAATCAGAGCAAGGAAGCAAAAGACCAAGAGAAGAAAAAATTATTGAAACATAAAACAACACATAAGAAAAAAAAGAAAACAGAGCGAAAAATTCAAAACATAACTACCCAAACAAATAACAATAAAGAATATTCAACGAATAATGAAGGAATAATAAAGCTGAATAACTTTGCGGGACACAGACTGAATAAAAGAAAGATTAACTTAGAAAATTGCAGGAAAATAGTAAACATAACAAGGAAAATAAGGATGGAAAAAAGTACCTGATTGCACAATCGATGATGTAACTCGAAATACAGTCTCCATTGCAAGTTCAGAATCGATACCAGCAGGTGTCATATTGGAACAAACAGCAAAAAAATTTGGAGGATGCATAGTTTTGCAATGGAGCAAGTCAATATTTGAATTGTGAATTTGATCATGAATATTAGAAGATGTGTCAACCAAATGGTTTGTATCAGATTGTTCAATCTGAAGATTGTGAGTTAAATCACGATGTTGAGACAAATCCTGATCCAATGATGACCGATATTGTGAATTCTGCTCAGCTCTACAATATCTGGATTTTTTGTTCTTAAGATATTGACTCCGTCTGAGCCTATTTCGTTTGCTTGACTCTTTATCAACCATCTGAATTGGCTTGGAAACAAGTCCAGTGCAAGAAAGTACAGGAAACGAAAAAGAGTGCGAACTAAGATAAACCTCAGCGAACCAAAGGACAGTACAATGCAAACCGAGGTAAATAGTTCAGAGAACAGAGATAGGCACAAAGCAAACAGAGCAAATATAAAAGATACAAGAAAACAAAAGTGGATGAGCAGAAACGACACAGGCAAACAAGCACAAAACATAGGGAAAAAAAAAGAAAAGGGAAAAGAATAACAATAAATAAGGAAAAAAATATATAGGTGAATCCAACAGAATCAAACCAAAACAGTAAGGGATAAGCAACATGACAATCAAAGCCAGGATAACCATCGGAACAACAAAAAGGAGATCAAACGTGAAAACAACTTCGCTTATCAAGCAAAAGAATCACCATCAAGACTAATGACGGGACATAAAACAACAAGGAAAAAATAAAGAAACCCGAAAACCAAGCGGAAAAAAAAAAACAAGGGAAAAGCAGCTTTCCTTAGGCAAAAAATACCAAGCGAAAATACATACGAAGGACGGAAAACAAAGGAAAAAAAAATACCGGCTTAGAGAGCAAAAGACTGAAAAGACGATGAATCCAGCGAAGAACGAACACCCTAAAACCAAAACAAATGTCAACCAATCCAGGATTACAAAAGAGCGAAAGAAACAGGATATAAGAACAAAAATCAAATGCATGAACAGGCTGAAAAAAGCAGAACGAAAAAACAAAAGCAAAAAAATTGGCAGGGAAAAAAAAGGAAAACACAGAAACAGGAAAAGAACAGAGGAAAAAAAATTTAGCACAGAGCATAGCAGCAGACAAAAGAAAAAAGAAGCGAGGAGCAAAGGAACAGAGGAAAAAAGCTAACAGAAGGAGGACCAGAAGAGAATATAAACAGAAGCATAACAAGCAACAATTAAAGCACCAACTACAAAAGACCTGAGCTTTAAATATTCACCAACAAGTAGATATCAATGACCAAAGAGTGGAGGGAAAAAAAAAGCAACTAAGGCAAAATCAAAAGTCAAAGACCAGAACCGGATTGAATATAGGGAACAAACAATGAAAATACCAAGAAATAAATCACTAATATAAAAGCAAACCAGAGGAAATAATATACAAGCGAGAAGGGGAAAAACGCGAAAGAGGGAAAAAAATTCGAGGGAAAAACAAGAAAAAAATACCGACCAAAGGAAAAAGCACAGGCAAAAAGGATCGCAGAAGGATAACCAAACGACTGTAGCAGGAAGAAGCAAGGTAGAAAACGGCAAGACAAAGAACAACAGAAGGAAAAAGCAAAAGAACAAATGCAAAACCAAAACAATCCCTAAGCATGACATGGCAAAAAAGCAAGAAAAACTCTGCACAACCTGCGACAAAATAGAGAAACAAATGATGCACAAGAATAACGCAACAAAGAGCAAAGTGGCGACAAGAGATGCAAGGACTGAAAATTAAAGAGACGTTAAGAAAACAACAAGTAAATCCCAAGAAGCAAGAGACACAATGGCCCCAAAAAAAAAAAATGGCATCATCGTCAAGGGAGGAGGTGCTTTATCAGCTAAGCCAATTTAATGCAAGAGCAAAACAGCTCATTCAATTTAATTTAATGCAGCAGGAAAACAACCTGGCAAAGAAGAAAAAATTAATGCACAAGCAAAACAATCTGGGAAACCCAAAACCAGTGTACGAAAGAAAAAGCAAGACAGGAGAAGTGAAAAGAACGCGGAAAAAAAAATCAAAAAAGACACGCGGCAACAACAAAAGAGAGAAACGTGTTAACCAACGGAGAGAAGAACGTGGCTGCACCTGGTTTTCAGAATGTAACCAATTTTAACTTTTATAATAATTCCAATCCAAACTGTGTCATTTCAAAATTTCTAAAGAAAAAAAAACTATGATTAGGTTTCGGTTTTGAAATGTGTCTACTTGATCCCATATTTATTTTTGGGCCCATATAAACCCATCTAAAGTTACCTCTAACTGCTTGCATTGATTAGCACAGAGGAAATTATCTTATACATTAACCACATGTTTTAATATTTAAAGGGACACAAATCTTAAACTTTTTTAGCCCATATTAAGTTTTGGGCCCGAATGAGCCCATCTAGAGAAACATCTTACTGTTTGCATTAATTAGAACCTTATATAAGTGAGAAAGAAATTATCTTAGACTTTATACATATATATATATATATATGTAACCAAATATATATATATAATACACTGACAGTGTATAACTTCTATATACTATTAATCAATCATAATATGACACCTCATATGCAGGTCTTTCAAAATAAAAATTAATAAAAGTTTTTAAATTTATCTTTAAGAATCTATGCATTTTTAGGCTTTGCACATTAATAAGGTATCATCTTATAGTAGACTAACAATGTATAGAAGATATGCACTATCAACACATTATATATAAACTCATTATCTTATATAGTATCGATAAAGCTTTTAAGTTTCATTACAGAATTAATAAGGTGACAAATGTCTTAAAGTATATTAAAATTTTTTTAAAAATAATTAAAAAATTAAAACATGTGGTAATATTTTAATCTCATTTGTAAAATTATAATTTTTTAATGTAAGTATATCGAAATTGAATTCTAATGAAAACCTATCATTTCTATGTGACTAGGAATGTTAACAAGTAGGGTACCCATTTATTTAGAAATACTCATACCCGATTATGCTTCATAATACCTAAACCAATTAACTATTCGATTATTTTATTTTTGTTACCCAACCCTACATATATAATATAGAAAATATTCTTTAACTATATGAACCCAATAAATATCCGTTTAAGCTAAAGATTAACTCTCAAATTTAAATTTTAAATCACATTTAGAAACAAGTTATTAAAAAAAATTAAATTAATAAATTTAAATAAACTCATAAATAATTAATTAAATTTAAATATCATAACTAGAACATTTAATGAATTAATTTAATTATGTATTACATTAATAATAAATTATTTATAAATAAAAATATAAGTATCATATTAAAAAAAACTATCATTTATAATTTGATTCAGATATTGGACATCTTAAGATCACTTACCTAAACACAATTATATAATACCCTACTATTTTTTAATCAAATCGAATAGTACCAAATACCTTTTTATAAGGGATCTGTTGTCATTTTTTTTTTAATGTGATGGACTCATAATTATGGATGATGGAACTAATCTATATTTACATAAAGACCAGAAAGAAATTTTCTATATTTTCTGTCATGTAAGAGATTTTTTATCACGAATTCACAATGTTTTATATACATACATTCACGCACGTGTGTGTATATATATATACACACACACACATATACAAGCATGTGTATGGATACACATGTATAAATGATTGTACAATTTTCTTCGAAGACATGAAAAAATTTCCTTGAATCATGTTTCCAAACAATCTTATAGTTAATATCTCCGGAGATAATGCATAATTCTAGTGCAGATGAAGATAGAGAGAAACTTCTGTATCTTTCGACAATAGTAGAAAAGGAAAGTAAAGAAAAAACATATACATATATATACACACACGACGAGAAGACCTGCTTTAATATGCCATGTATATGGATTCCCTTCCATATAATCTTACTTTAACCCCCCTTTCTTTTTCACTTCTCGGGAAGTATAGTCTAATTTGCAACTAAAAGTGCTTGAAACAGCTCAATCTCTGGCGTGGAAGCCAAAGTATGACTATTGGAAAGTATTTCTTACATTTTATTTGGACAATTTTGGTTCTTGTTTTGCCTTGCTTCCATGCAATGAACCTCTCCATTGATGTGACCCTCTCCTGCTCTTTCACATGATTGCAACAAAGGTTAAGGTAAAAATTTACAATTTACGTAAGATACCATTTTCCAAATCTCTCTTTTCACATGTCACCGCTCTCGTCAGGCCCAAGCCTAATTTGCAAGATAATCCAAAGGTGGTTTCATAGTTTAGTTGGCTCACTTTTAATTTGTAATTGTTTTAAGGTATTATTTACTTTAACTCGAAAATCTTACAATTTTATTTTACAAAAAAGCTTCACAAGTATTGATCTAAATCTCTAACATATATATCATAATAGATTTTCAGAATTTCCCATATAAGATTAAGACACCACAATGCCCTGGACTAAGTATTCCCCCTCAAATATTCCCATATCTTGACTTTGTGCTTAACGGGATTATATCCATACATGTTCAAGTTTATTGTAAGATAAATTTTAATCACGAATCTTGCCTTGTTTACTTTTGTTTGGAATATTAAATTCAATAATATATCAGATTACCAAACCTTAACATTGACTGACTTTTTAATTAATTTAAGCCACTAGCCATTGGCTTGGAACTTCAATGTAATTGAGTAGAACAGGCAAAACTTCTCTTTTTCTGCAGCCTTTTTCTCCTCATCCACCATTTTCTTCAATTCATCACCAGCAAAAATGATAAACATTGCAAGAACCATACACTTTCTTTTAGCTCTTTTCACAGCAATCATCATTGTTAAAGCTCGTTCTCTTCCACAAACCTCTCCTCAATTGGTTTCAGATGGAGCCGATCATGTTCATGCCAGCAGCTATTCTTCCGGTTTGTTTCTCGATAAAACAGATTCTTCTTCTGAGGAGTGTGAGCAGATGTATGGTTTCTTGCCATGTTCAAACAGCATTTACGGGCATCTCTTCCTGATTCTGGTGTATGAATATCTTCTCTTCCATGGAGAATCCTATCTGGCTTCAGGCGGTGAGCAGATATTCAAGATTCTCGGGCCTGGCGTCTTTGGCGCAAGTGCATTTCACATCCTCAGTGCCCTCCCTGAGTCCTTGATACTTCTCGGTATGCCGAAATTTTCTTCAAATTCTTATCTTTTCGTTTTCATTCATAGCCTAATTCCTTTCCAGAGTAAACTTCAGATACCTACATGGCTACCTCAACTTGTCCATGATAGAATATATTCTTATTATTTATGTACGAACATTTTAATATTCAACATATGGTTTAGCTCATGACCTTTTGGCACGTCTTGCTAGTTAAGTTCAATTTAAATACAATAACATTAGACTTGGTCGATCAATATAACAGTACCAATCAAATCTACAAGAGCATTTCAATGATTAAGATTGCATGGATCCCTTATTCCATTTTATAGGAAAATTTTTCGTTTTTTATCCTTATCTTTGTTTCGGTACTTATCGATCATGAGTATGGTTAAGTTTTGCTTAGTCCTAATCATTTTTTCCGATCCGAACATATATTTTGTTAATTTTAACCTAATATTTTTCTTAATTAGTTGTTGTAGTGTCAGGGACTAGTTGGCCATTTTATGTGTACGTGAGAGAAGAGTCTAAGACAGGTTTAACTCCGATTGAACGCAACCAAATAAATAATTTAAAAAATAATATTAAGAGATACAAATGGTTATGGATCTTCTGGTCCAAACGTAAAACAATTTTGTAAGATTGGAGATATACGAAATTCCAATCTTACAAAATTGGAATTAACACGCAAATTACCACTATAGGCTATATGTATGATATCTCACCCAATTATGTTGATTTTCAAACTAATAATTAATAAAATGTCATATTCTCAATTACTTTCCAATCTAGCTGTTGGTTCAATCTACCCTTCCACTAAGAAATTATTTTGTCAAGAAAATATTCTGATATTCATAGCATTTCTCACGTTTGCATATAGCTAGCCTTTTTTTTTGGTGAAAATATAGCTAGCTTATTGAATAGTAAACAAATTATATATACATCCAGAGATATCAAATTAACCTAATTAGTTCATGCAACTTTTTTAAGAGGTGGCTTTCAGTAAATTTAGAGTTTGAATTTTAACGACTGCATTTCCTTCTTCTATTTTTAAACTGTGGTCTCTTGTGTAAAAAAAAAAATAGCTAGCTAACTAGCTAAAGATCGAATAATGCGTACGGGAATTAAGTGCCTTTTAATTTCCGTTAATGTTTCAGCTTCTGGCCTGATGAACACTAAAGAAGCTGCACAAGAGTACGCTTACACTGGAGTTGGCTTGTTAGCTGGCTCTTCTATTTTGCTTCTAACTCTAGTTTGGGGAACTTGTTTGATCGTTGGAAGTCAAGATCTTTATAATGGAGCACAGTATTCCATCCTCTCTACCAATTCAAATGCTAGAATTTTATCATTTGATGGATTACTACGTTCATTGACCGGTAATTAAGTTCAACCTACCAGTTTCTTATGTCATTTAAGTTCCCATTTTGTTGATGCTTTCGTTATTTGTTATTGTTGGGTTGTAAACCCATTTACATTGGGATAGTTACATTTCTTTTTGTAGCCCATTTACTTTATATTGTGTTGGACTTTTAGTGTAGCAAACATAAGCCCACTTGTCAATAAAACAAAAGGGACAAAAGTGTGTGTTCTGGAATTTTAGTATGCAAAGAAAAATGGAATAAGCAAAAAAAAAAGTGTAGAAGAGCAAAAACGTGGGTTTAAAGTAAAAAGGGGTTATTTTGCTTTGTGCAAAACATATGCAAAATTTTTTAAGTTTCATGGAATGTGCATGTCAAGTGTTTATGTAAATGCCTCTTAAGCCTTTCCTCCCAACAAAAGTAGTATAAGAGTTTCTGTTAGTCTTTCCCCTTCTTTTATATTAGGTTCTTCAAACCTTTTGTGAATAATCTCCTATAAGTTTTGAGACTCCAACAATACCTTTATTTGTATACTTCAATCATTGAAATTATCCTTACATAATTTAGAAATTTGAGGTTGCATAAAGTTGTAAGTCATAATTATGTCAATTTCACCAAAGCCTACAACAAATCACCACATCAAGCAAAAGAACCCCTTTTTCTTTGAACCCACGTTTTGGCTCTTCTACACATTTGTTAGTTGCATTTTATTTTGTAGCCCTTTTACTTTATATTTGTAACGCCCCGGTGCCTCACATGGGCCGTCTGCCGGCAGCCGTTACTCAACCGTACTGTCCTCTCTGTGATGCCCTGGATTTACCGGACTGTGCCGGGGGGCCCAGGCGCCACCACTCAAGGTTTTATCGGGAATAATTCCCAATTCGCGTCCGCCGCTACTCGAACCCTTGACATCCAAGCGATTCGAGTAACGACTAACCATTGGACCTAGGTCCAATGGTTAGTCGTTACTCGAATCGCTTGGATGTCAAGGGTTCGAGTAGCGGCGGACGCGAATTGGGAATTATTCCCGATAAAACCTTGAGTGGTGGCGCCTGGGCCCCCCGGCACAGTCCGGTAAATCCAGGGCATCACAGAGAGGACAGTACGGTTGAGTAACGGCTGCCGGCAGACGGCCCATGTGAGGCACCGGGGCGTTACAAAAAAACGCGCGTTTTTTTGTAAGGTTCCGGTGCCACACATGGGCCGTCTGCCGGCAACCCACTCAACCGTATTGTCCGCTTTGGCCTGGCTTCACGCACCTACGTCGTTCCTCACCAGCCTCACGGTTTTATCGGGAATTAATCCCAATTCGCGTCCGCCGCTACTCGAACCCTTGACATCCAAGCGATTCGAGTAACGACTAACCATTGGACCGTCCAATGGTTAGTCATGACTTGACACTTACAAGTGGTAAGGGGTTCAAGTCATGGCGGACGCGAATTGGGAATTATTCCCGATAAAACCCTGAGAGGCAGACAGCCCGTGTGTGGCACCTCAGAGGGGACAGTACGGTTGAGTGAGGGGGGCAGACGGCCCTTGTGTGGCACCACCTCACAACAAAACGCGCGTTTTTTTGTAACGCCCCGGTGCCTCGCATGGGCCGTCTGCCGGCAGCCGTTACTCAACCGTACTGTCCCCTCTGAGGTGCCACACACGGGCCGTCTGCCTCTCAGGGTTTTATCGGGAATAATTCCCAATTCGCGTCCGCCATGACTTGAACCCCTTACCACTTGTAAGTGTCAAGTCATGACTAACCATTGGACCTAGGTCCAATGGTTAGTCATGACTTGACACTTACAAGTGGTAAGGGGTTCAAGTCATGGCGGACGCGAATTGGGAATTATTCCCGATAAAACCCTGAGAGGCAGACGGCCCGTGTGTGGCACCTCAGACGGGACAGTACGGTTGAGTAACGGCTGCCGGCAGACGGCCCATGCGAGGCACCGGGGCGTTACAATATTGTGTTGGACTTTGGTTTAGTAAATATAAATTTACTTGTAAAATTAGTATAAGAGTTTCTGTTACTTTCTCTACCCATTATTGTGGCAGGAGTGGGATAGTCTTCTGGTTGCACATATTGAGTACAAACTCTCATGTCTTGTTACAAGTGTGCAACAACCAAATTAATACATGATTATAAAAAAAATTAGTAGTTTGAAAAATAATCTTACCTTAAATATAGATCCAAGATCTATAAGATCTTGTTCTTCTTCCTCATCTTCTCCTGCAGATTCAACCTCTACTGCTAGTTGAAATGAGTGAACATCTGCAACACCTTCACTGGAACCCATTTAAATTCATGAAAAAAGAAAATACAGAATCCACAATCAGAGTGCACTATTAATGCCCAATCAGAAAATTTGCATCATTATTGCATAAATCTTACATTTCTACTGTCCTTGTTTGGACACTTTCTAGAATTGTGCCCTAGGTGGAAGCATTTTTGACACCTCATCTTCCTTTCTCTCCTTGGTAACTTATAGCTGCTACCCTCACCCTCTTCCTTGTATCTATTTTTTCTTGGTTTACCAGGCATCTTCTTCGGAATTGGTGGATCAATAGCACCCATGTTTGTCTCTGGCCAAAATCTTTCACCTGCTAGTGGTGGCAGGACATAGCTATACAACTTTTCATAAGTTTTTTTCCTATAAACATCTAAAACATAGTCTTCAATCTGTTCCTTCCTAAATAATATGACATATATTCCATGTGGGCATGGGATACCAGTAAGATCCCATGACCTACAGGTGCACTTACACCCTTTGATATCAACAACATAAGTATCCCCATTACAGAAAACTTCATACCCCTTTGAACCATTCCATCTAACATGGCAGTAAGCACTCAATTCCTTATGTTCATGTATCTTCTCATAAATCTTTGGACAAAAAATACTATTCCAAGAAGCACATTTTTTCTTGTTATTGACAATTCTACTCATGACATAATGCCTAATTTCTTCAAACATAGAGATAATAGACATATGCCTAGCTCCTATGATAGCAGCATTAAATGCTTCAGCAAAATTATTATCTACCACATCCGAGTGACATTTAGTAGAAAAGAAAGCCTTACACCAGTGTTTTGGGTTTTTACTCAAAATGCTTACTAGAGCTGATTTATTCAATGCACCAATTTCTTTTGCATTGCTCTTGAAGTAAGCTTCATTTGTTGACTTACAACATGCCCAAAACAAAATGCGCAAATCATTACCTCTATTCTCCTTTTTCCAGTTTGCAAAGTAGTGTCTGGTACAATATATATGCTCAATCTTTGGCAACAACAGAGTAATCTCATCCCTCAAACCTTGTATTAAAATAGAAACCAAGTCAAACAAATTAAAATATCAAGTTAGAATAAAACAATAAAGAATGCTCAATTTCTTTTTATGCATACCTTTTAGATGTCACTCATGAGAGTGAACTCATCACCATCTGCTAACCTAAGACTAGCTTGAAGATTTTCAAGAAACCATCTCCAAGTATACTTATTCTCTACCATAACCACTGTCCATGCAATTGGATATATCTGGTCATTACCATCTGTACCTACAGCAGCTAAAAGCTCACCCTTAAAAGGTCCCTTCAGAAAACACCCATCCAAATGAACAATAAGTCTACAAAACTCCTTAAACTTTGCCTTAAGAGCACTAAAGCAGACATAAAACCTTCTAAATTTAGGAGTTTCTATTAGAGTAGGCCTTTCAACCTTAAGTTCCACATGAAAGCCTTCATCTACCATCTTCAAAGCATGTGCGTAGTCAAACAACCCACTGAACTCATACACTACTCTGCTGTTGATTTTTTCCAATGCCTATTTTCTTGCTCTACTACAAATAGTCAGATTAATATATAACTCCTCCTTAGCTATCCTTTTCATTTCAACTAAGTTCAACTTAGGAAGTACTCTCAACTTACCAAGAAAATGTTGTCCAACAAACTTATGATTTGCCCTAGAGTTTGAAAATGTAATTGAACATTGATACCTAGTTACAAATGTCTTAACCTTAAAAAGCCCATCACTATTATCCTTACTAGCATATATTAGAAATGGACAACCATTTGCCTTATATCTAGCTCTAGTCCTATCTTTCTCATTCCTGATAAATGTAAAATCTAATCTCTTTGCAACAGCATACTTGTTTAAAGCATCTTTGAAATTCTTGGTACTTGCAAAAATCACACCAAGCTCAAATCTGGGCACTGGATCAGAGGGATTAAAGAACTTCTTTTTGCTTTCCTTGTATATTGATTGACCATCCTTACCATTCTCAGAACTACCAAAGTCAGAGGAACCCACATACTCAGTGTCACTCCCACTAGAATTTCTACCTCCCTTGTTTTTCTCTGCCTTTCCAAGACCCTTCTTTTTCCTAATTTCATCAACTAGAGCTGCAAAATCTACCTCTGCCGATACATCACCAAGGCTAAAAGATTTTTTCTTTTCTTTTTTTTCTGCCTAAACTCCCTGTACAAATGCCTTAGTTCTCTGATTTCTTCATCTTCCTCATCAGACACCTTCTTATCTTCTAAAATATCCTCCTCATCCTCATCACTACTATCTGACTCAATAGCACTGTACCCATTCACATTATCATCATTTAAAGCAGAGGTTGTTGGACTAGATGGACCACCTACATTTGAAGGATCACCTGCAGTTGATGCACCACCTTCCTTATTTATTTCTACATTACTACCCCCTGTCATGTTTGATACATTTGACATATTTGGGATATTTGACTCATTTGGGTCATGTGTCTCATTTGGCATAAAATTCTAGTTGGGTTTAAGGGAATTATATGAGACATTTGGCAACAATGGGATCATTTCTATAACCTCAGCTATAGACACATCATGTTCAACATAAACATGTAACTCTCCAGCATTTGTCATATGATTTATCTTGGACACAAAGGAAGCATTATCATATACTACTCTAAGACCATTATCTAAGTCATTTCCTGGTTCTAGAAAACAAAAGGTTTTTACTGTGGCATAACCAGCATCTTGAACCATATCAGTTAACATTCCATAAGACAAAAAATCAAGATCAATAGACCATTTATGTACATCCCCACCCACATATTCTAACTTATCATGTTTTAAACAATTCCCACCTAAATGCACAATTAAATCATACTTTTCCCAAGCCATTCTTTTGCTGCAATAAAAAAATTAGAAAAAAAAACCAATATTAAAACGTTTCCAGCTATGCTTGTTTGTAATAAAAGAGACATAAAATGAAACTGGGACCCGAAAACATACAACCCTAAACATATTCCTGAGTGAAAGCAACATAATTATATATAATCGAATATTTAAACATAAGAAATAGATGTGAAAGGAGAAACCTTTTTTTGAAATGTCTTGTTCTCCAAACGCATTCTTTTGAACAAAATCTGACAGATTCTCCCCAAAATACAAATCAACCCTTGAAACCCACCCTCTAAACCCTAATCGAATCTCACTTTTATCCCAGAAACACTTTCCCCAATTTCATATGAAACCCTAAATTGTAGAAATCGAACCTCAAGCTCTCAAAAATCCACAATATGCTTAATCAATAAACATCTTGCTTGTGTTTTCGTTTGATAAAAAAATGAAAAGCCTCCCCAATTTGGTCTGAAACCCTAAATTACAGAAACAAAATCTCAAGCTCGCGAAAATCTCCAATTTTCTTAACTTTTTGTTTTTTGTTTGATAACAAAACAAAAATTAAAAAGCCCTATAATAAATAAATAAATAATAACTAAAATTAAAATTAAAAGAAATGAAAATAAAAAAACAATTTTTTTAGTATCCATGAGCTGGACATTAGAAAGGAATGATGTGGAAAACAAAAAACAAATGGGATAACCTTATTGGCTATTGCGGCCAGGTCAGCATTTTTGTAAACGGAGTTAACGGGTGGGGTAAAGTGATTGACAGAATTGAAGTTCATATATAAAAGTGACAAAAAATTTTCATTAGATACTAAAGTGAGAAAAGTGGTATAATTCGGGGGCTAAATTACACATTAATCCTAAAGAAAACAAAAGAAACAAAAGTGTGCATGCAGAAATTTTGGTGTACAAAAAAAAAATACAAAGAACAAAAAAAGTTTGTAGAAGAGCAAAAACGTGGATTGAAAGAAAAAAGGGGGTTCTTTTTCTTGGTGTGAAAAGATGCAAACTTTGTTAAGCTTTATGGAGTGTGCATGCAAATTGTTTGTGTACATACCTCTTAGATCTGTCGTCTCAAACAGTTTTTTGCTTTTACACACACACACATATATATATATATATATATATATGTGTGTGTATATATATATATATATTATATGAAGTTAATAAATTGAACTTTCATTAGATCATGGAATCTATAAAACAAGGTCTTCCTACATTATGTCCTTATCAAGGAACTTCATTTTTCTTTCTTCAGATTAATTTAATTGATCGTTTTATTGGTTTATATAGGTTTTGGAGTTACCACTGACAAAGAGACTAGCTACACAGCCAGGATCATGGTGTTCTCTGTGACACCATTTTCAATCATTCAACTCTTGAATATTATTCCTTCTCCTGCAAAGCTACCAGTGATCTTGATTGCTCTTACCATTTCAGTTGTATTCTTACTCTTCTACTTCTTCTATCAGGTATGAGAAGAACAGTTAATTAACCTTGCTTAATTAAATCTTGTCAAAATTTGCTTTCCTCCGGTCATTCATATAGGGACAACAAGAGATAGCCTTAACAGCTTCTGCAGGCATTAATCCTTGAACAGATTCTATCTTCCATGTACTACAATAGCAAGTTGGGAAAGTGTTTATTTTTAACATGCTCTGTTCTTTTTAGTGATTGGATTTGCCGTCTTGAACAATGTTGCAGTTTTTTCGGCCATGGATTCAAAAAAGAAGATTGGAGTTTGTGAAACATGAACATTTAATATTACAAATTCTTCAACATGTGCAAAAACATGCCATAGGAAGAATCCTAACTCGCGATGGGACACCAAATGTAAATGCTATAAGGAGGTATGTTTTTAATATTGTTTCTCATGAAAAAGGAAACTCAGGAAAATTCATTTCTGATCAAACTAAAACTGAGATGTTCTATTGAAGTTAATCCCAAATGCTTTCGAAAGGAATAAAACGAATGCTCATTGCAGGCTATTCGAGGAATTAGACCAAGATTGCGACGAATACATAACACCTTCGGAACTTAAGGAACTACTTCTGGAAGTCAAGTCTACAAGATTTCATATCAACAAGGAGAAAGCAGTAGAAGATATTATAAAAGAATTCGACCTTGATGGTGACCAGAAAATAACTAAAGATGAATTCGTTAATGGATTCACCAAATGGCTTGACGAAGCAAAGAAAGCAATGGATAAGCGATACTACTCTTCAAAGTCACTGAGAGATATTTATCAGGCAAGTAATCTTGTCATATGGAATTCTTCGGATTAATAGATTTGATTCTTCAATGCATTTAATTCATTCAGCCAATGGTTTTGCATAATTTCTATATGTAATACTGATTCTAACTGTATGACTTTGGGTGGTTATTGTTCTCTTGAATGTTTGTGCAGGTATTTCAACCTTGGATTGAGAATAAAAGAAAAGAACGGGAAATGAAGAAAAATCTAATGTCAGAAATGTTAAGACATTTCCAAAACAATAGTATAGCAAGCCTTCTCACAGATGATGGCAAACCTGATACACCTGCTATTAAAAGGTAATTAGGCCATATATCTATAACGATTTCTTCCCTTATTGTATCGAGTTTTGCAGACGCCAACAGTCGCGTGATCTGTTGATAATTTCTGTGATCAGATTCTATCCTAACAACTTCAAGTATAAACAAAACAAAGAAAAATTTAGATTACAGTATGCTCATAAATTTGCTCTCAACAATGCTAAAGAAAGGATCTGAAATTCAATCCTATGACTTGATATATACTCTAGTAGGTTTTTTTTTTAAACTTTTCATACTACTAATCATTTCCAGACATAAATATATGTAATAGGTTGTTCGAGAAAATTGATAAAGATGGAGATAATTGCATATCGCAAAATGAATTGAACGAACTAATCTCGGATGTCAAGTTTGGGACAGTCCCTTTAAATGCAAATGAGGTTGTTGAAAAGGTAATAGAAGAACTTGACACAAGTGGAGATCAGAGAATAGATCAAGAGGAGTTCATCAACGGAATTTCAAAGTGGCTTAAAAAATCTGAAAAAGATCGAGCTGCTCCATCATCAATTGAGTCTCAAGATGATTTCTACCAAGTAAGTCTACCAAATCATACCATTAACCATTTAACCTCGACCTGACAATTTATATTTATATGATGTAAAATTATATTGTGTGGTGCAAAATACGAAAATTTCGTATTGAAATTTGCATATAACTTTAAACAATGTAGAAAACTTGGGAAGACACAGATAAATTGGTGGATGAAGAGAGAAGCAATGGAGTTGTCGACGCATCAAAACGGGCATGGATTAAAGCAATAATGTTTATAGTGCTTGGAATTATTATACTGGCGGTTCTAGCAGAACCTTTGATATATAGTGTTCAGAGATTCTCCGAGGCTGCAAGCATTCCATCCTTCTTCATCTCATTTATTTTGGTACCATTGACAACCAATGCTAGGGTTACAACTTCAGCAATCACTGCTGCTTGGCGTAAGAAGCCAAGAACTACTTCCTTGACATTTTCTGAGGTTTGTTTACTTTTACTTAAGCTCTATATGTTAGCCAAAATCAAATTTCTTAACGTATAAAGTTCATAAAAATGCAGATTTACAGTGGAGTGTTCATGAACAATATTCTTGGCTTTTCTGTGCTGTTGGCCTTGGTGTATGCAAGAGATCTGAGCTGGGAATTTTCTGGTGAAGTGCTTGTTGTGCTGATTGTATGTGGAGTGATGGGTATTATTGCAAGCTTTCGTTCAACCTTCCCTTTATGGATGTCAATCCTAGCATTTCTTTTGTATCCTTTGTCCTTGCTTCTTGTTTATGTTCTCAATGATGTTTTAAATTATGATTAAGAGTTGATGAAAGAAGGTTTGTAATTCTAATCAATGCAATCAATGTAAAGATTATACTCCACGACTTAAATACAAGAGGATTGAAGGAATCAGAATTGAAACAAACTCAATCCGATCACAACATTTTGACAAATAATGTGATTCAGAATAAATTTAATTTGAATTTTTTTTGGTAAATTGTCTTTTTTTTTGTGTGGAAGTAAATTGTCTTGTTGATGGTGTAACTTAACTTTCACAATTATAATAATTTATGCTCCGTTTGGTTCGCGTAAAATGACTTTCAGAAAATGATTTTTGTAAAATGATTTCTGAAAATTTGATTTTCTAGAAAAATTAATATTTTCTGTTATTTGGTTAATATGCTGAAAAATATTTTCTGCTGTTTGTTGTTTTAATCAAATATAGATTAGGTTGAGTTTTAGTGAGAGCTTTTTTCTTAAAAGTGGCATAGGTTTGGAAATTATTTTCCTCTTTTGAAAATGGGAAGATAATTTTTCAAAATCCTTAAAGATTTTTCATTGACCCAATTTCATTTTCATTGACCCAATTTTATTTTTCATTGATCGAAAATATTTTATATGTATCAAACACTGAAAAATATGAAAAATATTTTCGAAAAAATGAAATACGCAAACCAAATAGACCTTTAATATTAGTTCATTTTCTGAAATTTTAATTTTAATATTTACATTCTCCTTTTTTTCAAATACGCAAAATTGAAAACAAACGGAACCCAACAACACCATTATTATCATAAAATTCTGAACAAGAAAAGAAGATCATATCCATGGGAAGTGGCTAGAATCTACCTAGTCTGTCCTAAGAAAGCTGTCTTCACCACTCCAAAACCCTAATTAGAAGCCCTCCATTCTCCTCCAAGCAGCAGCTTGCTCAATGACAAAAGGCAAGCCCCAAGCCCACGATTTCTTGTTCCCGTGCATGAGGCCTAAATTAAGAGCCCAAAAGTACAGCTGGTGGTATTAAATTTTGAAGTCAATCAAGTATTGGGCCACAGGACCTTACTTGTTCAACACTAATTTAAAGATTAACGACTTTTCTTTTAGTGTATTTGGATGATAAATTTTCAAGTATTTTAAAATAAAAATATTTCAAAATTTATTAATTTAAAAAACTATATTTATAATTATTTTATTTGGATAAATATTTTTTAAAAAAGTTTTTGAATACGAGAATTTGATGAAATAAAAAACAATTATCATCATCATCATCAGAACTTTTATTTCAAGAGATTGGAGTAATTAAGTTATATGAGTCAATATTTGAACTCGTGTTAGATCGTTTATATTATATTTGTAAATAAAAAACAATTATAAAAATAAAAATATGCAAGAATATGCAATATAGTATCAATATTAGATTTGTTAAAATGTATAAATATTATTGATAATATAAAAAGCAAATATACATTATATTTAATTAAAATAATATTTTTATTTTTTAGTTTTATATTAGTAATGAGTCATGTATAAAAAAAATTAAAAAAAGATATAGAGGAATTTTGAAAAATCATTTCTTTAGGTGTATTTTTAGAAGGGAATTTGAGCAATTCAAAGTTTTCTTTTGAAATACCTCATCAATTTTGAGATTCTTCAAATTTTTTTTGCCAAACAAGAAACTGAATTTTGTACTTTTAAATATTCTTATTGAAATAAATTTTTTTTCTTGAAATCTCTCATTCAAACACATTCTTTGAATTTTTTTTTTTTGGAATTTTGAATATACTTAGACAGCGTAGCAGTTATGAAACAATTTAAAGCAACGTTCAAAGGGTCAACATATTCTTTTTCCAACCAAAACCTTGTTAATAAATATTGAGGAATACCAACTATCCTAGACTTTCAATTTGAAAGTCTATTCAAATCCCTTTAAAAGAAATCATCCATATAAATCAAAAAATAAAAATACAATTTACATTTGTAAATCGGTTCAAAGAATACTTTTATGTGTAATTTTCTAATTACGTAGATAAAAGTTTGGAATCAATACTAATCTCAAATTAAAGCTCGAGGCATTTTATTTTTTTCAATGCTCGAGGTTTTTTTTAGTAGTATATTGTCATTTAAAGTTATAATCACAATCAATATATTATATTTCATAAATAGATAACTCGATAAATTGATAAATGTAAACAATAATAATAAACTAAACAAATAATAAATAAATTAACTCGAACTCAAATTTACTAAATTTCAAACTTAAAATTTTAAAATCTCAAAACTTCTTTTTTACTGTTAAATTAAAGTTTTATCGACAGCTCGAGGGTTTTTTTTTTTTTTAAGAGTCGTGGGTTTGATGATAATTAATATTCTAATAATAATTGTCCTCATCCAAATTAATGAAAAGATTTTAGTTAAGTGGTAGATATGCCGACAACTGATCAAGTCAAAGTCCTAGCTAACTTGTCATCGCGTGTAACCATTGCGCAATCCAGATGACCACCTTATATAATACTTTCTCTTTTTTTTTGGTGAAAATACTGAATTTAAATTAAATTAAAAGCAAAAGCTACCCCACGTGGGTATTACATTCAGTAATATTCGTGGGTAGTTTAATACCCATACAATCATACAAAAGATACTGAGAAAGACAAGGGGGAGGGTCGTTAAAGAACAAAAAGTCCTCAGTAGAGGGGTTCCCCAATCTAGCAACCTTATCAGCGCAGTGATTAGCTTCCCTGAACACATGCTTGATCATGACATTTCCTAGCTTTTGAAGTAATTCCCTGCAATCACAAATAATAGCATTATAAATATGAGATGGAGGAGAAGAGCTACAAATAAACCTGACAATTTCCTGTGAGTCCATTTCAATGATGATGTTGGTGAATCCTTTTTCCAGTGCCACTCGAAGTCCATCCCTTAACCCCCATAATTCAGCTAGCATGCTCGTAGTAGTCTCTAAACTACGAGAGTACCCGCAGATCCAACCTCCATTTTCATTTCGGAATAGCCCACCTGCACCTGCACGTCCTAGATTGCCGATTCAAGAACCATCTATATTGAATTTAACAAAGTTGACTGGAGGGGGAGTCTAGCCGATAAGAACAGTAGAGGGAGCATTACGGTTCTTAATATCTTTTCCAGCAATAGCCCAAAACTCCACTAGTTTTGTCTTCACTCTACTACACCAGTGGGATATTAGGTCTGTGATTCCTTCAAAAACCAATTTATTTTGATTGGTCCAAATGTGCCAAATGATAAATGACAAGCAAACTCTTCATGGAAAGTTGTCCATTAAAGTACTGTCATCTTTGCTAATGTTTTTGTGTATCCAATCTAACAGCTCAAGGGAGAAAGAGTCTCTCAAGTGTCTTGGCACATCAAAGCTTTCCCATAGTTGCTTAACATGATAGCAGTCTCTGATGTAGTGGAAAAGAGTCTCCTCTTCCATATTGCATCTAGGGCAGATAGGATTGATATTAATGCCTCTAGTGACAAGCGTTTGTTTTGTTGCAATCTTCTTATGACAGCATTGCCAAAGAAAAACTTGAATTTTTGGCAAGGTAGGGAGTTTCCATATTTCTTTCCAATTGCAACATGATTGTTCGAGTCTACCTTTGGCGATGTTGTGAGTCTAGTGAGAAGAGTCCAAAAGTGTCTGCATTCCAAGAAATGCTATCAGCAACTATTGATTCAAGTTGGATTGGGATTGCTTTGATGGTTTGCTTAGTATCTTCAGGGAGAGGGGCCCTAATTGAATCCCATAGCGAACCCCTATTGCCATTGTATGTTGAATGAACTAACCTACTCTTTTCTTGAATGGTCCAAGGCCCAAAAATAATTCTGTTTAAGGGTCCAAGGTCTGTCCAACTGTCTTTCCAGAATAAAGTCTAATCGCCCAATTTGACCACCCATCACAAGCCTCTTTTTAAGAGGTGGGAGCTTCGTCTCATACCAGACCAAGTGGAAGAGCAAGCTCTCTCAAAGAAAACTCCATTTCTGGAATATTTAGATTTTAACACTTTTACCCAGAGGTTCTCGGGGTCATTAAGAAGTCTCCAACTGGGTTTAGCCATGTTGGCTTCACTAAGAAAGGTCATATCTTTGACCCCAAGCCCTCCATCCTCTTTTGGGAGGGTGACCATCTCCCAATTGATCATATGCATCTTCTTGCGTTCATTGGTCCAACCCCAAATGAAATTCCTGGTAATTTTGTCCAATTCCTTGCAAGTACTGTTGACACCTAATTTTGTCCCATTTTGTTATTATTACTATTATTATTATTATTATTATTATTATTATTTGTTTATATTTTTATTATTATTTGTGTTTTTATTATTACTATTATTATTATTATTTTTATTTATATTTATATTATTATTATTATTGTTATTTTTGCTTGTTGTCCAATCGGGCTAGCCACCAGTTCTTGCCGACCCCTCTCCCGAGGCTGTCCATCAGCCAGCTACTCTGCCAAGCCATCCCACCAGCCGGCCAGCTACTCTACCACCATCCCATCACAGCAAACCCCAAGCTTACTCCCTAAAAAGGACCTCATCTGCAACTCGAGACCAGAGGGAAAAAAGAAAAACCCCCTCTGCCTCAGTGAACCCAGGACCCGAATCCCTTCCACTTTAGCCCTTGCCGATGAACCTAGAAAAACCCGACCTCAAGCCTCACCTCACCATCACTCAGATCATCATCATCATCACACCATTACCAAACCCCTAACCCAGATCTGAAGAAACTCCCAAACCGAGCCCATCACTCACCGTATCAGCAACCAAAAAAATCAACAACAACAAAAACACAAATCCAAACGCATCCAGAACCAGATCTGAAAAAGAAAAAATAAAAAAAAAACAACAGAGGCCGAAGGTTTCGACCTCAGATCCGTGGGGTTAGAGGCGTTTTCGAAGGAAAAGAGGGCTGGAAACGGAAAGAGGAGGTTGAGGAGCATCGGAAAGTGGGAAACTTTTTGGGATTAACCGTCGGCGAGCGGCGGCCGGCGGCGGCAAGCGGCGGTCCGGCAGTGCCGGAAATCGCCTAGTCGGCGGAGAGCTCAAGAGCTCTGGTTTTTTTTTAGAAGAAAAGAGAAAAATGATTTAAAAAAAAAAGATTTAGCTTTTATAGCAAAAAAAAAAAAAGAGGAGGATCCGCGCGCGACCCGGGGTCCGCGCACCGACCCGTGGGAGAAGGATCCGCGCGTCGCCCAATTGCCCGACCCGGATCCGCGCGTCCGACCCGCTTCGGAGGAGCCGACCCGCGCGCCTGCCGACCCGTTCCGACCCGCGCGTTTGGCCCGTTGCCGACCCGATCCGGTCCACTGCTTTGGTCTCTTCTTGGGCTGTCAATTGGGCCCCCTTGCCATTGGGTTTAAACCCAATTAATTTGGGTATTTTGTTCTTAGCCCTTTATTTGTTTTATTGCTATTAGTATTACTATTAGTATTATTATTAGTATTATTATTATTATTGGGTTTTATTATTATTATTACTATTAGGTTTTGTTATTATTATTGTTATTTGTTTTATTATTATTATTATTATTATTATTATTATTATTATTATTATTATTATTATTATTATTGTGTTTAGTTATTATTATTATTATTATTATTAATGCATGAAGTAAAATAAGAAATTGAAAAATTTTCTTTTACTTGTATTAATTATTATTATTGATTTGAAAGCTTATTTAAAAATAAAGAAAAAATAATGAAATTTTAAATTTAAATGAAATTCTTCCGATGATGGGATGTCATGAAACTCACAAGTAGTGATTTCTTGACTGATCCCTAGGTGAGAAGAGTCGTGCTAAATGTTACCAGAGTATTGGGATGTTTAGTATGATTTTTCAATAATTTAAATTTTTATTAAAAAACAAAAATAAATAAATAAGTTTTTAAAAGAAAATAAAAAGATTAATAAAAAATTTAATTTGTTTTATTAAAAAAACAAAAATAAATAAATAAGTTTTTAAAAGAAAATAAAAAGATTTATAAAAAATTTAATTTGTTTTATTAAAAACAAAAATAGATAAGTTTTTAAAAGAAAATAAAAAAAAGAAATCAATAATAAAATTTAAATTTAAATGAAATTCTTCCGATGATGGGATGTCATGAAACTCACAAGTAGTGATTTCTTGACTCATCCTTAGGTGAGAGAAGTTCACTAAGTGTTACCAGAGTATTGGGATACTTAGTGTAATTTTTCAATAATAAGAACTTTTATTTAAAATAAATAAAGAAATATTTATATAAAAAATCAAAAAATTCATTTGCATCATTTATTATCTGTTTGCATCATATGCATTCATAATAATTTTTGAAACGAGTGTGAATCTTCTGATGATGAGATTCTATAGAATTCACAAGTAGTGATTCTTAAGAAATCTCTAGGTGAGGAAATTATCCGAAATGCTACCAGAGTATTGGGGTACTTCGGAATAATTTTCAATACAAAAGATTTTCATTTATTTCAAATAAAAAAAATAAAATTTAAATGTTTCAAAATAAATTTACAAATAAAAAATGATTTTGAATAAAAAGGTTTGAATAAAAAGTGAATTAATTTTAAATATTAAATGAAGATCATTTTAGTAAAACAAAAAGGATAACACATGATTATTATGGTACCGTTTTTTTAACGGGCGTCGTGGGGGTGCTAATCCTTCCCCACGCGTAACCGTACCCCCGAACCCAATTTTTGTTCGCAGACCAAAAGATTATCTTTTTAATAAAACTTAATTAATTTTGAGATTTTGTTGAGAAGATAAATGTTTTCAAGTGGCCAATCACACCTAGTTAAAAAAGATTGGTGGCGACTCCATTTTTGTTTTTAAACGCTTTTTTCGAAAATCGTCGAGCGCGAAGTCGTTACGACAGCTTGGCGACTCCACTGGGGACGCTTTTTGAGGGTCAAGCCATTTATTAATCATGTGTTATCCTAAGTTTTAATTTAAAGGTCTTAATTAATATTTAAATTTAATTTCTTTAATTTTAAATAATTTGCTGCATTTGTGTGAATAAGTTATTATGTTTATTTTATGGCATTTTTTATCTTGTATATATTATTGCTAATAATTATGGGGCATCTAGGATAGGGGTTATGGTATGATAAATGTTTGATGTATTCCCTCATACACACACTTGCACTTGCATTTGCATGACATGAGCTCTATACCCGGGTTCCGTCCTTCTTAGGAGGGAGTAGAGTACCTTTGCTCTCGTGAGGTAATCACCTCCGCAATGGCAATCGAAATACTCCCACTCAAATTAAATCTTACTAGTCCAGTGTGGACGTCAGTGAGGTATAATTTGGGAACTTTAAGATCTTTAGATCCTAACCCAGCATGTAAAAGGCCCTAAGAAGCTAATTCTAGCTAGAGCCATGTCCGATTTTTGTAGAAATCATCCCGAAATTAGGACACATGAGGGAACATTTTACTACCTTTTTTTCATATCATAACTCTATTGATTTTTCTAATTCATGCTCTCATAAAAACAAAAGATATTTGTTTTCAAATTTTCACATTTTTACAATTTTATAGAATAAAACAAAGATTTATTCGGTTTTTCTTCTTTGTCAGAAGTAACATGAAAATATTCCTTCATTCTTTAATACAATTTGAAAAAAATAACAATAATTTTTTAAAAACTAATGCATAGACATTAAAAAGAAAGAGGAATTTTGATGAGAAAATAAAAGGTAAGTGCATTGTCACATTTTTTTAAAAAAATAGATTAAATAAAAAAAAGAAATTAAAGAAAATAAATTGTGGTGTGAAAATAAGATTTTTTTTAAGAAAGAGAAAAAGAAGAAAATTTATTCTTTTTTAAAAAAAAAAGGGGGGAGAAATAATCAAATTCTAAAATGAAAAAAAGAAAGAAAGAAAGAATTCATTGAATATAAATGAGAAAAAATTTTGATTCTTAAGTTTTAGCATAGCATATCTCATTACATTAATGCACTCACATCACATAATAAGGAGAGTATTTGTCTTTTTGGAATAAAAGAGGTCAAAGATATGGGAGATTAATTGGAAAGCTAGACTATTTTGGAGAATAATCGAGAGGAGTTTGGATGTGATATACGAGAGATGAAGGGAAAGCTAGCTATGATAATGCAGATGCTTGAAAGTTTTGGAGAGGCTAAATTGGTTCATTCTCAAGGATCGTTGTTATTTCCAGAACGACTACATGTTGAATCATTAGCAAATGGAGACCAACTGACTTGTCACATAAGGAGAAAAGACTGATTGATGCAAAGTCCTCGATATAAGGGAGGTGGCTACAAAACTTTTTATAGGTTTGCATTCACTTCATTCATATGTGCATAACATGATTTTGACAGAAAATAATAAGGCTAACAATAACTATTTCCTTAAAGAAAAAAGGAAAAAATATAAGGAAAAAAAGAGAGAAAGAAAAATAGTGGATCAAAACAAAGGAAGGGACAAATGACAATTTTCAGTTTATAATTCCCCTTTTTGCTCTTTTTTAGTATACAGCTTGTGATGTTCTGAAATAACAACAAGGTTGAATTTTCTTTTTATTTCACAATTTCCATACAATAAAAGCATCACATTAGCATGGCAAGCATGACATCTAATTTTAGGTTGTGACGGATTCGATGTAGATACAGCTCGATCATCGAAAAACTTTGAAGATAGTTTTGGACCATGGAAGAGACAGAAATGACTCAGATGGAAAGGATGGAAAGAGCTCAACAAGAGATGAGAGAGCAATTGTCACAGATGGCAGGTTTGTGGGAGAAGCTGAACAATGGAAAAATGGGAGAATTAACTACTCAAAAGGGGCATCAGTTGCGAAATGCCGAGAATTCTTTTTGTCCAATTAACAACGGTTCACGAGAAACCCAATCATCTCAAGAGCCACAAGCAATGCCCACCGAGGGTTATGTGTGCCCTAATATGCCGTCTGCAGTCGACCCTAGTCAGTTTCAAGGGCACGCAACTCCCACCATGAACCCCTTCGAACCAATTCATGTTGCTAAAGAGCAAGGGATGCCACAAGTGGAAGGAGGCTCAAATTCTCGGCAAAAGATAGAGCTTATAGAAGAAAGGCTTCGGATCGTTGAAGGAATGGATTTTCATGGATCTTTAAATGCTGCCGGATTATGCTTAGTACCTGGTGTGGTCATTCCGTCAAAGTTTAAAGCTCCAGAATTTGAAAAATATGATGGGACCACTTGTCCAAAGGCCCATATCACTATGTACTGTAGAAAGATGGCAGCGCATGTGCATGATGACAAGCTGTTGATCCATGTTTTCCAAGACAGCCTTAAAGGATCTGCTGCTAGGTGGTATACACAACTGGGTAGGGGCGATGTTCACTCATGGGAAGATTTGGCAAGGGCTTTTGTCGCCCAATACAAGCATATTGTGGATATAGCCCCGGATCGTTTATCTTTGCAAGCCATGGAGAAGAAAGCTACTGAAGGCTTTAGAGAATATGCCCAGAGATGGAAGAATGTTGCCACTCAGGTCCAGCCTCCCCTCACGGAAAAAGAGACTGCAAATTTGTTTCTTAGTACACTCCAGGCACCATATTATGATAGAATGATTGGGAATGTTACTAAGAATTTTGCTGACATGGTAGCCTCCGGAGAGATGATCGAGAATGCAATTAAGAGGGGCAAGATCAAGATAGGTGATATGGCTGATAACAGATTTGAAAGGATGGAAGAAGAAGTACAAGCTGTGACATTTCAGGGGCAATTTCTCAAAAATCCCACTCCATCTTATCACTGTTTGCCTCACCCATCATACGGCCCAACCTTGAATAAGGCCTCCTATTATTCTTATCCTTTTTCACCAATCTCACAACCAGGATGCCAAGCAAATTCTTACCCTCCAACGATTGCTCATGCGCCCATCTTTATACCCAGGCCAGTAGCTCAACCTCCTCAACCATCAATAAACAACAGAAAAAGATCGAGAAGCAATCAAGGAAAAATCCCAATCCCAATCTCCGATCTTTTGCCTTTTTTGGTAAAAAATCAATATTTGGCTCCTATACCTTTGAGGACAGCACCAAACCCGTTGGCCAAGAGCTATGACCCGAACAGCAAATGTGACTATCACATGGGGGCAGTTGGGCATTCAACAGAAAAATGCAGACAGTTGAAGGAAAGGGTTGAAGAGCTCATAAATGGTGGAATCTTGACTCAAGAAATTATGGAACAGTGGAAGTCCACTTTGGTGTAGAGTCATGGCATTTTGGCAAATCAATCTGGAGGGAAACGAAGATTTTGAGATTTTGAAGCCTGTATTTTGTTGAAAAAATGCTTGTCATCTTCGTTGGCCTAGGTGACAATTGTACGAGCACAACTTTTTGCATGAGTTATTTTCCAGTGGCATATGTCAAAAATGTCTCTTTTCTTCACATTAATGATAAAAATGATTCCAAGAAAATTGGTGATTACTGTCAAAGATGAATGTATTGAATCATTCTTGGATCACATCTCAACAGAATCTAAATCAGTCGAGAGCCAAAAAGCTAAATTGGGGCATAAATTTTTGAAAGTTCGATTTTGTTTTCACTTTGACCACGATAGGGTTTCATTGTAAATAATTTTCAAAGAAATAATCGATTTGCAAAACCTTTTGAGAATAATTTGGAAATCAACGACAATCTCTAAATATTCTTAATATTGGTAATTTTACACTTGACAAGATCATTTTGAAATACCTTTCCACCTAAATTCATGTACAAATCCCAAACTCTTCAATCTTGTACTCCCAAGATGCCTTTTGCCCATGTTTTGGGGCAAGATAAAGAAAAAGAGGGAAAGAAAAAAACAGAACCAAAGTTGAGAATTTTCCACCGATGTCCATCTGCATAATACCTCGAGTTGCGCATCACTTTTTTTCCTTAAATGAATAAGTGGTGTGTAAGGTCAAGCTCTGTCATACTAAAGGGGTGCATTACAAGAAAAAAAAAGAAGAAGAAAAAATGAAATTGAATGTGACACCATGCAAGCATGATATTTATATGATTTCAAAGCCAAAAGAAGAACTTGTCCTAAGAATTGCTTTTCAATAGAAGCGTCTTAATTTGAGATGATGAATGACCGTCTTTCATATTCCATTCACAAATATAAACATTATCCTTTTGCCACCCCTTTTGAGCCTGATAATTTCTTTCATAATGAACCTCCTCCAAGGATCACCCTCCACACTGGGGGGCATGTGCAGAAAATCTCTTCAAAGAAGATGAATGATTCAACTTTTGTTTTTGGTCAAATAAGATTTACTATGTTTTTGAAATCTTGGATATGAATCAATGAAAAAAGAAAAGAAAAAAAAAAGAAAGAGAAAGGAGGAAGGATACATGTGAAAGTACACAAAGAAAGATGCTTCTAAGGATGAATAGGATTTTGAAAAAAAAAAAGAAGAAGAAAAGAAGAAAAAGAAAGAAAGAAAAGGGAGAAGAAAAAGGAGAAGAGATATATGGAAAATTAGAAAAAGAAAGGTGCTTCGAAGAGTGAAAATGATGGGCATCTATAGGAGAAGAAATGATCCTTGGATTGATCACCTTCAAACACGTTTTGGGCCTATTTATCCATTCTTTCAAAACTCTGAACCATGGCCTACATTACGTACTTAAAAGTCCATTTTGATCAAATATGGATGCTTGTATCGAAGAACTCTTCTTTGGAAGATCCCCGCCATTATTTGGTTTGAATAAAATTTGAATTCTTGAATGCATGGTGGAGCAATCAATCAAAAAAAAAGGAAGAAGAAAAAAGAAAAGAAAACAAAAGAAAGAATAAGGCTCTAGGGTGAAAACCCGAAAAGGGCAGTCTAGAGCGAACAATGAACTTTTCATGCAACCAAGTCAAGCAGTGACATGAACTGAAAATGTGGAAAAAGAATTAACAAGCCTTGAGAGACCCTCCAAATATCCAAAGATTTTGATGTCATTTGATTACTGACATTTTTTTTGAAAAAGTTTGAACCTTTCTTCTTGTAAATACTCTCCCTGAACAGGAAAGACCTCAGTCATTCGTATCGTATCGTATCTTGGCATTTGTGGAACGCCATTATTCGAGAATTTAAGAGATTGTCAAACCAAGTTGTAAATATTTCGTTTCTCTTCTCATTCAGAATTTTGTTTAAAAAAAAAATGGAGAAAAAGTGGTGGTATTTTGAGAAAGCTATTTTAAGCTAAGCAAGGAGTCATTTTTTTGATATAAATGGCAAAGTATGCCCCAAACAGAATATCCTGATGCACCAAACTTTCAATTATCCAGTTGAAAAGATCCGAATAGGATTTATGTCATTCATTTTGAAAAGTAATCACTAATCTTTTGAAAGGATCAGGTATCACTTGTGAAATTTAGATTCATTTCTCCTGGAAAATAGTTATGAGGAAAATTTAGTGCTATTAGTCAAAAGGCTGTGATGAGAATGCAAGAACCCTGCAGAAACGGGAAACAGAAAGGAGCTTTCATGATTATGTTGGGAGGCAAAGGAGACAAAAAAGGCAAATGATGTGCCTCTTTGGCAAGATAGGAAAGAGTTTTGAAGTCAAAAAATGTACAGGATTGAGTGCCATGCATTCATGCATACATACATAATATCATACAGCATCAACGTTGAAAGTTTTTGTGTAAAATTTTGAGATTAAAACATGTTTCTCAAGCTGAAAACTCAACACTATTCAATCAGGATTTCCAAGGTTATGCAACCTTTTCCAAAAAAAGAGAGAGAGAAGAGAAGAGAAAAAGAGAGAAAGAGAAAAGAGAAGAGCAAGAAAGAAGAGAGAAGAGAAGAGAAAGAAGAAGAGAAAAGAGAGTAGAGAGAAAAAGAGAAAAAAGAAGAGAAAAGAGAGTAGAGAGAAAAAGAGAAAAAAGAAGAGAAAAGAGAAGAGCAAGAAAGAAGAGAGAAGAGAAGAGAAAAAAGAAGAGAAAAGAGAGTAGAGAGAAAAAGAGAAAAAGAGAGAAAGAGAAAAGAGAAGAGAAAGGAAGAGAGAAGAAGAGAAGAGAAAAGAGAAGAGAAAGAAGAAGAAGAAAAGGAAAAAAGAAGAGAAAGAAAAAGAGGGGCAAGTTTGCTCGTGATAAAGAAAACTTCAAATCCAGTTTTACCAGTGCCAAGTTTAATCAAGATTAAAGATTGATTTCCAAAAGAATTTAAAGTTTCATCGCCTCTGTTGCAAGAGGAGCACATTTCAAAACAAATTTAAATTTTAAAGTTTCATCGCCTCTGCTGCAAGAGGAGCACATTTCAAAAGAAAGCAAAATTTTAAAGTTTCATCGCCTCTGCTGCAAGAGGAGCACTTTCCAGAAAAAGCATTTAAGTCCTCCGGGCATAATTCTAAGACCTCCGGGCACAAATCAAAGACCTCCGGGCACAAATTCTTAAGTCCTCCGGGCAAAATTTTTAAAGTTTCAATGCCTCTGCTGTAAGAGGAGCACTTTCCAGAAAAAGACAAATCATAAGTCCTCCGGGCACCAATTCTAAGACCTCCGGGCACCAATCATAAGACCTCCGGGCATAAATTCTAAGTCCTCCGGGCACAAATCACAAGTCCTCCGGGCACAAATCATAAGTCCTCCGGGCACAAATCATAAGTCCTCCGGGCACAAATCATAAGTCCTCCGGGCACCAAATCTAAGACCTCCGGGCAAAATATTTAAAGTTTCATCGCCTCTGCTGCAAGAGGAGCACTTTTCAGAAAACAAATTTTAAGTCCTCCGGGCACCAAATCTAAGACCTCCGGGCACACATTTAAGTCCTCCAGGCACAAATTCAAGTCCTCCGGGCACAAATCATAAGTCCTCCGGGCACAAATCTCAAGTCCTCCGGGCACCAAATCTCAAGTCTTCCAAAAATATTTAAAGTTTCATCGCCTCTGCTGCAAGAGGAGCACTTTTCAGAAAACAAATTTAAGTCCTCCGGGCACCAAATCTAAGACCTCCGGGCAAAAATATTTAAAGTTTCAATGCCTCTGCTGTAAGAGGAGCACTTTTCAGAAAAATCATAAGACCTCCGGGCATAAATTCTAAGACCTTCGGGCACGAATTCTAAGTCCTCCGGGCAAAATTTTTAAAGTTTCATTGCCTCTGCTGCAAGAGGAGCACATTTTCAGAAAGGAATTTAAAGTTTCATTGCCTCTGCTGCAAGAGGAGCTTTCTCGAAAAAGAAAAGAAAAGAAAAAACAAAACAAATTTAAATTTAAAGTTTCATCGCCTCTGCTGCAAGAGGAGCACATTTCTAAGAAAAACTTTAAAGTTTCATTGCCTTTGTTGCAAGAGGAGCTTTCTCGAAAAAAATAATTAAAAATAAAAAAAAAAGAAATTTTTAAAGTTTCATCGCCTCTGCTGCAAGAGGAGCACTTTCCAGAAAAAGCATATAAGTCCTCCGGGCACAAATCTTAAGTCCTCCGGGCACAAATCATAAGTCCTACGGGCACAAATCATAAGTCCTCCGGGCACAAATCAAGTCCTCCGGGCAAAATTTTAAAGTTTCATCGCCTCTGCTGCAAGAGGAGCACTTTCCAGAAAAAGAATTTAAGTCCTCTGGGCACAAATCATAAGTCCTCCGGGCACAAATCTCAAGTCCTCCGGGCACAAATCATAAGTCCTCCGGGCACAAATTCCAAGTCCTCCGGGCACAAATCATAAGTCCTCCGGGCACAAATTCCAAGTCCTCCGGGCACAAATTCCAAGTCCTCCGGGCACCAAATCTAAGACCTCCGGGCAAAATATTTAAAGTTTCAATGCCTCTGCTGCAAGAGGAGCACATTTCCAGGAAAAGAATTTAAAGTTTCATTACCTCTGCTGCAAGAGGAGCTTTCTCGAAAAAAGAAAAAAAATAAACAAACAAAAAAAAAAGAGAAGAAATTTAAAGTTTCAATGCCTCTGCTGCAAGAGGAGCACATTTCTAGGAAAAGAATTTAAAGTTTCATTACCTCTGCTGCAAGAGGAGCTTTCTCGAAAAAAGAAAAAAAAACAAACAAAAAAAAAAGAAGAAATTTAAAGTTTCATCGCCTCTGTTGCAAGAGGAGCGTATTTCAAAAAAAAAAAAAAAAGAGAAAATTTTATAGTTTCATTGCCTCTGCTGCAAGAGGAGTTCATACAAAAAAAAAAGGGGAAAGAAAGAAAAAAGAAAAAGAAGAAAGAGAAGAAAAAGAGAGAAATGAGTCATAAGCCGGACAAAATTATTGTCAATTGTCTTTGCTCTATTCCTGATCTCAGCAATGAGCAAAGAGGGGCAGCTGTTGACACCTAATTTTGTCCCATTTTGTTATTATTACTATTATTATTATTATTATTATTATTATTTGTTTATATTTTTATTATTATTTGTGTTTTTATTATTACTATTATTATTTTTATTTTTATTTATATTATTATTATTGTTATTTTTGCTTGTTGTCCAATCGGGCTAGCCACCAGTTCTTGCCGACCCCTCTCCCGAGGCTGTCCATCAGCCAGCTACTCTGCCAAGCCATCCCACCAGCCGGCCAGCTACTCTACCACCATCCCATCACAGCAAACCCCAAGCTTACTCCCTAAAAAGGACCTCATCTGCAACTCGAGACCAGAGGGAAAAAAGAAAAACCCCCTCTGCCTCAGTGAACCCAGGACCCGAATCCCTTCCACTTTAGCCCTTGCCGATGAACCTAGAAAAACCCGACCTCAAGCCTCACCTCACCATCACTCAGATCATCATCATCATCACACCATTACCAAACCCCTAACCCAGATCTGAAGAAACTCCCAAACCGAGCCCATCACTCACCGTACCAGCAACCAAAAAAATCAACAACAACAAAAACACAAATCCAAACGCATCCAGAACCAGATCTGAAAAAGAAAAAATAAAAAAAAAACAACAGAGGCCGAAGGTTTCGACCTCAGATCCGTGGGGTTAGAGGCGTTTTCGAAGGAAAAGAGGGCTGGAAACGGAAAGAGGAGGTTGAGGAGCATCGGAAAGTGGGAAACTTTTTGGGATTAACCGTCGGCGAGCGGCGGCCGGCGACGGCAAGCGGCGGTCCGGCAGTGCCGGAAATCGCCTAGTCGGCGGAGAGCTCAAGAGCTCTGGTTTTTTTTTAGAAGAAAAGAGAAAAATGATTTAAAAAAAAAAGATTTAGCTTTTATAGCAAAAAAAAAAAAAAGAGGAGGATCCGCGCGCGACCCGGGGTCCGACCCGGGGTCCGCGCACCGACCCGTGGGAGAAGGATCCGCGCGTCGCCCAATTGCCCGACCCGGATCCGCGCGTCCGACCCGCTTCGGAGGAGCCGACCCGCGCGCCTGCCGACCCGTTCCGACCCGCGCGTTTGGCCCGTTGCCGACCCGATCCGGTCCACTGCTTTGGTCTCTTCTTGGGCTGTCAATTGGGCCCCCTTGCCATTGGGTTTAAACCCAATTAATTTGGGTATTTTGTTCTTAGCCCTTTATTTGTTTTATTGCTATTAGTATTACTATTAGTATTATTATTAGTATTATTATTATTATTATTGGGTTTTATTATTATTATTACTATTAGGTTTTGTTATTATTATTGTTATTTGTTTTATTATTATTATTATTATTATTATTATTATTATTATTATTATTATTATTATTGTGTTTAGTTATTATTATTATTATTATTATTATTAATGCATGAAGTAAAATAAGAAATTGAAAAATTTTCTTTTACTTGTATTAATTATTATTATTGATTTGAAAGCTTATTTAAAAATAAAGAAAAAATAATGAAATTTTAAATTTAAATGAAATTCTTCCGATGATGGGATGTCATGAAACTCACAAGTAGTGATTTCTTGACTGATCCCTAGGTGAGAAGAGTCGTGCTAAATGTTACCAGAGTATTGGGATGTTTAGTATGATTTTTCAATAATTTAAATTTTTATTAAAAAACAAAAATAAATAAATAAGTTTTTAAAAGAAAATAAAAAGATTAATAAAAAATTTAATTTGTTTTATTAAAAAAACAAAAATAAATAAATAAGTTTTTAAAAGAAAATAAAAAGATTTATAAAAAATTTAATTTGTTTTATTAAAAACAAAAATAGATAAGTTTTTAAAAGAAAATAAAAAAAAGAAATCAATAATAAAATTTAAATTTAAATGAAATTCTTCCGATGATGGGATGTCATGAAACTCACAAGTAGTGATTTCTTGACTCATCCTTAGGTGAGAGAAGTTCACTAAGTGTTACCAGAGTATTGGGATACTTAGTGTAATTTTTCAATAATAAGAACTTTTATTTAAAATAAATAAAGAAATATTTATATAAAAAATCAAAAAATTCATTTGCATCATTTATTATCTGTTTGCATCATATGCATTCATAATAATTTTTGAAACGAGTGTGAATCTTCTGATGATGAGATTCTATAGAATTCACAAGTAGTGATTCTTAAGAAATCTCTAGGTGAGGAAATTATCCGAAATGCTACCAGAGTATTGGGGTACTTCGGAATAATTTTCAATACAAAAGATTTTCATTTATTTCAAATAAAAAAAATAAAATTTAAATGTTTCAAAATAA